>CM038147.1:584770246-586228372 GCA_021437245.1 Aegilops speltoides
CGATCTCGCCGCCCGCCGCTTGTCGCGCCCCGCCCCCCATTCCGCCCCGTCTGCCCCGCCCTCGCCGCCGCCGCCGCCGCCGCCAGACGCACGCCCACACACACACACACACACACACACGCATCCACACATACACACACACACACACACACACAGTACCACACACACACACACACACATATACACACAGACTCACACACACACACACACACAAACACCACACACACACACACACACTATACAAACACCATACACACACACACATATATACACACAGACACACACACACACACACACACACACACTACACGTACATTACACACACATATACAAACCCTACACACACATATATTTTTATTTATTTTCTGTTTTTTAATGTTTAGATTAATTAGAACTATATCTATAGTTAATTTATTTTAGAATGTTAGAAATATTATGTTAGATGAATTAGAAATATGTTAATGTTTATTTTAGTAAATGCTTAGTTGAACTAGTTGAATTAATATGTAGAACTAGTTTTTAGTAAATGCTTAGTTGAACTACTAGTTGAATTAATTAATATAATTACTAGTTTATTTTTAGTAAATGCTTAGTTGAACTAGTTGAATTAATAGATTTTTCTGTTAATAGATTTTTTTCTGTTAATAGATTTTTTGGTGATATTATTATTGAATATGCATGTTTGGTGATACTATTGTTAATAGTTTTTTTGGGTGATATTTAGATTGTGTAATTAATTTTGTTCATAGAATTTTAATGATTTTTTGTTCATAGTATTTAGAAAAAGGAAAAAAGAAGAAGTAGTTTATTTATAGTTGAACTAGCTAGTTGATTTAATAAACTAATTTATTTTACTATATATAGAAGTAGTTTGTTTTTAGTAAGTACTACTTATTTATTTATAGTAAGTGCTTAGTAGTTGAACTAGATAGTTGAACTAGATAGTTGACTAATAAAACTAAATTATGAGCGTAGGCGAAATGTCGTACTCATCGGACGACGATAACCGCCGGGGAGTGCGATCGGTGCCACGACAACCGAGGTATCTCATGACAGTTCATTGAGCTGGACGAAGATCGGCGCTCAGCATTAACCTCGAGGAGACTTGCGACGCTCATACGGTACGCAACGCATTTACAATAGGTTTTTTCGTAATTGCACGACTTCAACTATTTTAACGTGTATTTTTCATCTTTCCTATTCGACTAGCTTATCCCATGCTTTGCAAGACGCTATGTCTTGGAGAGGATGGGTATTGAAGACCATGAAAATTTTGAAACCAAAAAAATTATCCTAAGTACCGAACATGACATGGATTTTCAAGTAAAGCTGTACAATGCTCAGAGTGTAACCCATTTTGGTTGCAAAAATTGGGATGCATTTTGCAAGATGTATGGTCTTGATGAGGGTATGACTATCACCATGGATCTTGGTGATCCTACAATCGAGCAAGAGACACCTACGATTTGGGTCTTTGTGGATACACCTCCAGTTCTTCCCTCATGTGAGCTAAACATAGTTATTAAGTAATTTATATTGTTTATTTCAAAATATAATGTTGACAACTTATCTCCATTGACAGCTTATTTTCATGCTTCAAAGAATGTGCGGAAGATGGTAGATGAACGTACTACACGAAGGCTGCAAATTAACTTATCGGGAGAATGACATCTGGTCGGATTTTGTAGAGATCTTGAGAATTACAATATCTACAATCAAACTCCTCAACATTATGGTCAATACGCGCCACTAGTGCACGTGTTGAACTACGATAACTACCATGGAGATACCTTGGTAAGATTATTTTTACTATTACAACATCCGTGCATCTTTTTTGCACACTTCTAAAACTAGTACATCATTGCTAACTACGGTTATTACTATGTTTTTCAACAGATAATCCCGAATGATTGTGTGCCTCATCCGATGTATACGCTGGTGGCCTTCATGTTTTGAACATACTACCAGGTCGTCCTACTTAATCTCAACTGTCCATACCGGTTTCTAAAAGAAGTGGAGACATAACACCAAAGAATGGAGAAAATGTATGGACAGTCGTAAGGAGCTTCTTGGAAGCAATAAGCAGCGAAAGGCAAGAATTGGAGACAGGATGATCGCCATTCTTCATAACGGAGAGTCAGGGTCTATATTGTTTTATGCTATTTTACCTTAAGGGTGTTTAGGTCCTACCGACATCGATGATCATGTGCTAAGAACAATTATGTAGGGTTGGGTTATGAGGATGATGATCGTATGACTTATTATTAATAACGAGTAGAAGTTGTATGATGATGCATGATTAGTACGACTTGTTATTATATATATATGATGATGTAATGAAGCAAAAGCATGCATGAGCATGTTATATCTCAAGGGTGCAATGAACATAGCAGCAGCGTTGATAAACAATTAAAGCATGCATGATGTATATATGATGCATAACGGTACAATGTGTAGTATCGTAAAATACCAGCAAACGAAAAAGAATTAAAATGGAAACACAAAATTAAATGAAAAGAAATCATAAAACTAAAACCCACTAAACCTTATAGTACCGGTTGGTGTTACCAACCGTACTAAAGGCCTCCAGTCACCGGCGCTAGCTAGTGCCACGTGGTCATTTTTAGCACCGGTTCGTATGAACCGGTGCTAAAGGGGGGGCTTTAGTGACCACTAATTAGTGCCGGTTATGTAACCGGCACTATAGGGCCTTACGAACCGGTGCTAATGCCCGGTTCTGCACTAGTGGTAAAAACATGATTACCAGCTGATTGTACATGATATTACCATCCCTTCTAATTATGCCATTGCTGGGTCAACACCACCTATGACAATGAATGCCGAAACACACAGGAGATCTTCAAACTTGTTAGTGACATAATATGATGCTATCATACTATGGATGTTATGGTACGGTTCATGCAATGGTAACAACAACTGTAAAGTACGCACTAACTTCAGCAAGAGACGTTTTTATTCTTACCAGATCCATTCACATGGATAACACAAATCTGAGGGAGAGAAATACTTCGCTGTACAAATAAAGACAAATAACTGAATGTATGCATTTTATCTGTAACAAAAAGGAATCACACATCAACCTTTGCAGGGTAAGAGTAATTGCTTCGAATGATACAACAGTGATAATTAATTCAAACCATGTGACATCAAATTGGTGCAGAATTAAAACTAAAGTTTAGTTAGCTGAGCTCAACCAATTCATAATTAGTTTTTCAATTTCTCACAAAGACTCGTTCTTCTTCAAAATTTAGTGCCTAAAACTTCTGAATTGGCTTGCCAATAATATGGAATTCATATAAGCATAAATGGTAATTTGACATAATCTTCTCTATTGCCCAATATATCCAAATATACATCATACATTAGCTTTTCTCTTGCATACTCAGGAGAACATATTCACAGGTCCAGACTATATAATGTCGTGTCAATTTCAATGTGAGTGGTGACCAAAACATATGTCAAGGTACATTAGAAACGTACATAGGATTACAGCTGATTCCACTTATTGGTGAATGCTTTACACTAATATGCCAAGACAATAATACCAAAATCGTTATCCACTAACAAAAAATTTAATGTCCTTACTGCAATTTACAACTTTACATGTTCATCAATCTTAGCACTGTCCAACTTTCTACTATATATACTGATTTTATACTGACTATGACAACAAAAATGTAGTACTGGATCAACTCTGAAAGTCCTAATCGTCCCTATTCTTGTTAATCTGGTCCTTACTGAAAGCCAAATAGGAACTGTGGGACTTTCATCAAGGAAATTCATAGGATTAGCATTGGTACAAAAACTATTGTTTTAATCTTATTTGATTGATGAAGAACATGGATCTTCCTATCTAGTTTTCAGAAATACCAGCATACAAATGCGTCTAATCCAAGGGAAATTTTAAGAAATAGGTGGGCATAGAGATACCTGAAACTTCACAAAACAATTACGGTTATTTAAGCAACAAAGATAATGTGCAAACGTGTGACTGCTCGTCTTAACGTGCAATGCTGATTTGCCATGTAAACTCTGCACCTGCCATGCGGATGTTAGGCATGGCCATGGCACGGTACACCATACTGGTGCCGCACTGTAGGTAGATCCTGTTTACATTCACTGTTTATACGTAACTGGCTAATTAACTAATCTCTGTGAAGTTACCTTGGTCCTTTTGGTTCTGCAGACACATCGATTGTGATGAAGACAAACCAATCAGTGAATCAAAGAAAACTCAGCTGGATGTTTCTATTCACTATGCAAGCTTGCCTTAACTTTAAGGATGGATTGAGGAGTTTTGAGCGCAGTGTTGCTTGCCACAACTTTGATCGGAGCGCTAGCTGTCGCCATCATTGGAAAGAGGCCTGCTGAGACGCTCGAGCAACGTTAACCCTAGTTGTGATTCGAATATGAACCGATCTTCACAAATTTGAATTGAATCTCCGGGTACTGCCAATCAATCATAAACCGGTCAAAAAAGAACTTCAGTGTGAGAAGATGAACCTGATCTTGATGAGAAAAGAAAATCCATCCGCAAGCTCCATTGTCAAATCGATCGGATCCATACCTCAAGTCGCTTGGTCCATGGAGATACATGGATTTGCTTTCTATGGGAGTAAGAGAGACAGTAGAGATTCCATGGCGTAGGATTGCTTCATGTTTTTTATTCATGGAGAGAGATGAAGAGCATGGTGTAAGTTTGCATCATGCTTTCTAATTCACCGAGAGAGCGGATTCCTTTTCACGGAGAGAAGAAGAAACACTGTAGATATAGGGACGTTGGAGTAGTAGATATTTGGGGGTATATTATATCCATCATCTTCTATTCTACAGCCGTGAAACGTGAGAGCATCTTCTATCCACAACAATAGAAGCAAGACCAATTAATTCATCCTTACTAGGCCAATTCTTTTTCATGATTATTTCTACTAAACTTGGAAAAATTAAACTCATGAGACTCATCACCAAAGCTAACATCCAGAGTTTGTTTCTTACAATCTATTTTAGCATTGACGGTGTTCAAGAAAGGTCTACCAAATATGATGGGACAAAATTTATCTTGTGGGGTGGTAAGAACAAGAAAATCAGTAGGGTATTTTATCTTCCCACACAAGACTCCAACATCTCTAAGAATCCCAATTGGTGATATAGTATCTCTATTAGCAAGTTTAATAGTAACATCTATGTCTTTTATTTCAGCATGTGCTATTTCATCTCTAATTTCTTCATATAAGGAGTGGGGAATAGCACTCACAGTAGAACCTACGTCACATAACCCATGATAACAGTGATCTCCTATTTTAACTGAAATAACAGGCATGCCAACAACAGGTCTATGTTTATCTTTTCCATGAGGTTTAGCAATTCTACCAGCTTCTTCACAAAAGTAAATAACATGCCCATCCATATCTTCTTCCAAGAGATCTTTAACCATAGCAATGCTAGGTTCTACTTTAATTTGTTCATCAGGTTTAGGTGTTCTAACATAGCTTTTGTTAACCACAGTTGAAACTTTAGCATGTTTTTTTTATCCTAACAGGGAAAGGTGGTTTCTCAATATAAGCAGAAGGAACAACTGGATCAACATTATAAACTATAGTTTCTTATTTAACTGGTACTAGTTCTTTAATTTCATCTTTAATAGGTGGGTGATATTTAAACCACTTCTCTTTAGGAAGTTCAACATGAGTAGCAAATGATACACAAAAGGAGGCTACTATCTCAGAGTCAAGTCCATATTTAGTGCTAAACTTTTGAAAAGCATCGGTATCCATAAAACACTTAACACAATCATACTTAAGCTTTATACCCACCTCTTTACCTTCATCAAGTTCCCAATTTTCAGAGTTGCCTTTAATTATTTCCAAAAGATCTCATCGGAATTCAATAGTTTTCTTCATAAAAGAACCAACACAAGAAGTATCTAGCATGGTTTTATCATTACGAGAAAGACGCGCATAAAAATTATGAATAATAATTTCTCTTGAGAGATCATGATTGAGGCATGAATATAACATCGACGTAAGCCTCCCCCAAGCTAGAGCGATACTTTCTCCTTCACGACGCAAAAAATTATATATATAATTCCGATCACGATGAACTAGATGCATATGATAATTTTTTTGATGGAACTCCAAATTCAAACGATTCCAATTTCATGATCCAATATCATCGCACAGCGTATACCATGCCAATGCTTTTCCCTTCAAAGATAAAGGGAAAACCTTTTTCATCACTTCATCCTTGGGTAAACTTGCAAGCTTAAACAATCCACAAAATTGTTCCACATGTATCAAGTGCATATCATGATGTTCAGTTCTATCTCCTGCATAAGGATTAGCTAGCAGTTGTTCTATCATACCCGAAGGGATTTCATATTCAATATTTTCAGTAGGTGCAGTAGGTTGAGGGGTGACTAATTGTGGTTCCGGACGAGGTGAAGATACCCCGAACAAACCCCTCAAAGAATTGTTTTCCATAGTAACAAGTGACAATGAATTTCAGCACACTATATAAATGTTTCCTTACCGAATTCCACTTACAAAAAGACACTTCACTCCCCGGCAACGGCGCCAGAAAATAGCCTTGATGACCCACAAGCCTATGGTATCAATTGTAGCTCTTTTCGATAAGTAAGAGTGTCGAACCAAACAAGGAGCAGAAGGAAATGACAAGTAGTTTTCAGTAAGGTAATGTTTGCAAGTGCTAAAACTGTAAGTAGCGAGTAGTTTGATAGCAAGATAATTTGTAACGAGCAAGTAACGATAGTAACAATAAGTATGCAGCAAGGTAGCCCAATCCTTTTTAGACAAAGCACAGGCCTAAACGGTCTCTTATAACAAGCAAAGCGTTCTTGAGGGTACACGGGAATTTCATCTAGTTACTTTCATCATGTTGGTTTGATTTGTGTTCGCTACTTTTATAATTTGATATGTGGGTGGACCGGTGCTTAGGTGCTGTTTTTCTTGAACAAACCTCCTACTTATGATTAACCCTCCCGCAAGCATCCGCAACTACGAGAAAAGTATTAAGAATAAATTCTAACCATAGCATTAAACTCTAGGATCCAATCGGTCCCTTACGGAATAGTGCATAAACTGGGGTTCAAGTTTCTGTCACTCTCGCAGCCCAACATCTATTTACTACTCCACAATGCATTCCCTTAGGCCCAACTATGGTTAAGTGTCATGTAGTTGACGTTCACATGACACCACTAAGGGAATCACAACATACATACTATCAAAATATCAAACACATATCAAATTCACATGATTACTTACAACATGATTTCTCCCGTGACCTCAAGAACAAAAGTAACTACTCACAAATAATCAACATGCTCATGATCAGAGGGGTATTAAATAGCATAATGGATCTGAACATATAATCTTCCACCAAATAAACCATATAGTAATGAACTACAAGATGTAATTAACACTACTAGTCACCCCCTAACACCAATTTATAGTTTCGGTAACAAGATTGAATACAAGAGATGAACTAGGGTTTGAGATGAGATGGTGCTGGTGAAGATGTTGATGGAGATTGTCCTCCCCAAGATGGGAGAGTTGTTGGTGATGATGATGACGATGATTTCCCCCTCTAGAAGGGAAGTTCCCCCGGCAGAATCGCTCCGCACGTGAGCAAGAGTGCTCCTGCCCAAGTTCCGCCTCGAGACGGCAGCACTCCGTCCCGAAAGTTTCCCCTCTATTTTTTCTAGGTCAAAATGGCTTATATACCAGAAGATGGGCACCGGAGGTGGGCCGAGAAGGGCACAACCGACCAAGGCGCGCCTGGGCTCCCTGGCGCGCCCAGGTGGGTTGTGCCCACCTTGTGGGCACCCTCTGGTAGATATTTGCTCCAATATTTCTTAAATATTCCATAAATATCGCTGTGGAGGTTCAACTTGTTTGGAGTTGTGCAGAATAGGTAGCCTGGCATAGCTTTTTCAGGTCCAGATTACCAGCTGCCACAATTCTCCCTCCTGGTGTGTACCTTGCAAATTATGAGAGAAAAGACATTAGAATTACTCCAAAAGCATTATTATTTATTAAAACATTATAAATAACAGTAAGAAAATATGATGCAAAATGGACGTATCATCACCACATGCATTTGGAAACTCAAGTGGGAGCTTTAGCTAACCAATTAAATGTATCTGTTAACTAATATCAGTATAATTGCATAATCATATCTGAACAACTAAGCTTTGGAATTACGAGTACTGTATTGTTAAGCTTGAAGGGTGGAGTACTGCTAGTACAATAGAAAGCACCTACGAGCAGATCATAGTAGTGTAGATAAAAGGGGAAAACTCTAAGCATCACGAGTAAAATCAGGGAAGTGGAACTAGTTGGAACATATGGGCTTGTATTGCTGGAATTTTTTCTATTTATGGGCCAGGCCAATAGTGAAGGAAATATGCCCTAGAGGCAATAATAAAGTTATTATTTATTTCCTCATATCATGATAAATGTTTATTATTCATGCTAGAATTGTATTAACCGGAAACATGATACATGTGTGAATACATAGACAAAACTATAGTCACTAGTATGCATCTACTTGATTAGCTCATTAATCAAAGATGGTTATGTTTCCTGACCATAGACATGTGTTTTCATTTGATTAATGGGATCACATCATTAGTAGAATGATGTGATTGACATGATCCATTCCGTTAGCTTAGCACTTGATCATTTAGTATTCTGCTATTGCTTCCTTCATGACTTATACATGTTCCTGTAACTATGAGAATTGTGTAACTCCTGCCACGGAGGAACACTTTGGGTACTACCAAACGTCACAACGTAACTGGGTGATTATAAAGGAGTACTACAGGTGTTTCCGAAGGTACATGTTGAGTTAGCATAATTCGAGATTAGATTTTGTCACTCCAATTGTCGGAGAGGTATCTCTGGGCCCTCTCGGTAATACTCATCACCCAAGCCTTGCAAGCATGCAACTAATGAGTTAGTTATGAGATGATGTATTACGGAACGAGTAAAGAGACTTGCCGGTAATGAGAATGAACTAGGTATTGGATACCGACGATTAAATCTCGGGCAAGTAACATACCGATGACAAAGGGAATAACGTATGTTGTTATGCGGTTTGACCGATAAAGATCTTCGTAGAATATGTAGGAACCAATATGGGCATCCAGGTCCCGCTATTGGTTATTGACCAGAGACGTGTCTCGGTCATGTCTACATTGTTCTCGAACCGTAGGGTCCGCACGCTTAAGGTTTCGATGACAGTTATATTATGAGTTTATGTATTTTGATGTACCGAAGTTTGTTCGGAGTCCCAGATGTGATCACGGACATGACGAGGAGTCTCGAAATGGTCGAGACATAAAGATTGATATATTGGGCGGATATATTTGGACACCGGAAAGGTTCCGGAGAAGTTTGGAGCTCCGGGAGGTTACCGGAACCCCCCGGGAGGTATATGGGCCTTATTGGGCCCATATAGGAAGAAGGGCGAAGGAACAAGGGAGGGGGGCGCGCTCCCCCAGCCCAATCCGAATTGGGGAGGGGGGCCGGCCCCCCCTTTCCTTTCTCCTTCCCCCTCTTCCTATTACTACTACTAGTACTTATTCCTAATACTAGTACTCTTTGCTTCCCCCTCCAAATAAGATAAGGAAAAGGGGGGAAACCTACTTGGAGTAGGTTTCCCCCTCCTCTATGGCGCGCCCCCCTTGGGCCGGCCTCCTCCTCCCTCCCTCCTTTATATACGGGGGTAGGGGGGCACCCTAGGACACACAAGTTGATCTACGGATCGTTCCTTAGCCGTGTGCGGTGCCCCCTTCCACCATATTCCACCTCGGTCATATCGTCGCGAAGCTTAGGCGAAGCCCTGCGCCGGTAGAACATCAAGATCGTCATCACGCCGTCGTGCTGACGGAACTCTCCCTCGACACTCGGCTGGATCGGAGTTCGAGGGACGTCATCGAGCTGTACGTGTGTCAAGAACTCGGAGGTGCCGGAGTAACGGTGCCTGGATCAGTTGAACCGGGAAGACGTACAACTACTTCCACTATGCTGTGTCAACGCTTTCGCTTCGGTCTACGAGGGTACGTAGACAACACTCTCCCCTCGTTGCTATGTCATCACCATGATCTTGCGTGTTCGTAGGAAAATTTTGAAATTACCACGTTCCCCAACAGTGGCATCCGAGCCTAGGTTTTTATGGTTTGATGTTATTTGCACGAGTAGAACACAAGTGAGTTGTGGACGATATAAGTCATACTGCCTACCAGCATGTCATATTTTGGTTCAGCGGTATTGTTGGATGAAGCGGCCCGGACCGACATTACGCCAGACGCTTACGCGAGACTGGTTTTACCGCCGTGCTTTGCACACAGTGACTAGCGGGTGTCTGCTTCTCCAACTTTAGTTTGAACCGAGTGTGGCTACGCCCGTCCTTGTGAAGGTTAAAACGGAGTCTATTTGACAAACTATCGTTGTGGTTTTGATGCGTAGGTAAGAACGGTTCTTGCTCAGCCCGTAGCAGCCACGTAAAATTTGCAACAACAAAGTAGAGGACGTCTAACTTGTTTTTGCAGGGCATGTTGTGATGTGATATGGTCAAGATGTGATGAGATATAAGTTGTTGTATGAGATAATCATGTTTTGTTGAAGTCATCGGTAACTGGCAGAAGCTCTATGGTTGTCTCTTTGTTGCATAAGATGCAAGTGCCGAATAATTGCTTTACTTTATCGCTATGCGATAGCAATAGTTGCAAGAGCAATAGTTGGCGAGACGACCATGTGACGACACATTGATATAGATCAAGATGATGAAGATCATGGTGTCGTGCCGGTGACGATAGAGATCATGACAGTACTTTGGAGATGGAGATCAAAGGCGCAAGATGATCATGGCCATATCATGTCACATATTTTGATTGCATATGATGTTTATCTATTATACATCTTATTCTTGCTTTGATTGACGGTAGCATTTTAAGATGATCTCTCACTAATTATCAAGAAGTGTTCTCCCGAGTATGCACCGCTATGAAAGTTCTTCGTGCTGAGACACCACGTGATGATCGGGTGTGATAGGCTCTACGCTCAAATACAACGGTGCAAAACAGTTGCACACGCGAATACTCAGGTTATACTTGACGAGCCTAGCATATACAGATATGGCCTCGGAACACGGAGACCGAAAGGTCGAGCGTGAATCATATAGTAGATATGATCAACATAGTGATGTTCACCATTGAAACTACTTCATCTCACGTGATGATCGGACATGGTTTAGTTGATTTGGATCACGTGATCACTTAGATGACTAGAGAGATGTCTGTCTAAGTGGGAGTTCTAAGTAATATGATTAATTGAACTTAAATTTATCATGAACTTAGTCCTGGTAGTATTTTGCAAATTATGTTGTAGATCAATAGCTTGCGTTGTTGCTTTCATATGTTTATTTTGATATGTTCCTAGAGAAAAATGTGTTGAAAGATGTTAGTAGCAATGATGCGGATTGGATCCGTGATCTGAGGTTTATCCTCATTGCTGCACAGAAGAATTATGTCGTTGATGCACCGCTAGGTGACAGACCTATTGCAGTAGCGTATGCAGACGTTATGAACGTTTGGCTAGCTCAATATGATGACTACTTGATAGTTTTGTGCACCATGCTTTATGGCTTAGAATCGGGACTTCAAAGACGTTTTGAACGTCATGGACCATATAAGATGTTCCAGGAGTTGAAGTTAATATTTCAAGCAAATACCCGAGTTGAGAGATATGAAGTCTCCAACAAGTTCTATAGCTAAAAGATGGAGGAGAATCGCTCAACTAGTGAGCATGTGCTTAGATTGTCTGGGTACTTCAATCGCTTGAATCAAGTGGGAGTTAATCTTCCAGATAAGATAGTGATTGACGGAATTCTCTAGTCACCATCACTAAGTTACTAGAACTTTGTGATGAATTATAATATGCAAGGGATGACGAAAGTTATTTCTGAGCTCTTCGCGATGTTGAGATCGGTGAAGGTAGAAATCAAGAAAAGAGCATCAAGTGTTGATCACTAGTTTCAAGAAAAAGGCAAAGGGAAAAGAAGGGGAACTTCAAGAAGAACGGCAAGCAAGTTGCTGCTCAAGTTAAGAAACCCAAGTCTGGTCCTAAGCCTGAGACTAAGTGCTTCTACTGCAAAGAGACTGGTCACTGGAAAAGGTACTACCCCAAGTGATTGGCGGATAAGAAGGATGGCAAAGTGAACATAAGTATATTTGATATACATGTTATTGATGTGTACGTTACTAGTGTTTATAGCAACCCCTCAGTATTTGATACTAGTTCAGTTGCTGAGATTAGTAACTCGAAAGGGAGTTGCAGAATAAACAGAGACTAGTTAAGGGTGAAGTGACGACGTGTGTTGGAAATAGTTCCAAGATTGATATGATCATCATCGCACACTCCCTATACTTTCGGGATTAGTGTTAAACCTAAATAAGTGTTATTTGGTGTTTGCGTTGAGCATGAATATGATTTGATCATGTTTATTGCAATACGGTTATTCATGTAAGTTAGAGAATAATTGTTGTTCTATTTTCATGAATAAAACCTTCTATGGTCATACACCCAATGAAAATGGTTTGTTGGATCTCGATCGTGTGATACACACATTCATAATATTGAAGCCAAAAGATGCAAAGTTAATAATGATAGTGCAACTTATTTGTGGCACTCGCCGCTTGGGTCATATCGGTGTAAAGCGCATGAAGAAACTCCATAAAGATGGATTTTCAGAATCACTTGGTTATGAATCATTTGATGCTTGCGAACCGTGCCTTTTGGGAAAGATGACTAAAACTCCGTTCTTCGGAACAATGGAACAAGCTACCGACTTATTGGAAATAATACATACTGATGTATGCAGACCAATGAGTATGAAGGCTCGTGGCAAGTATCATTATTTTCTGACCTTCACAAGATGATTTGAGCAGATATGGGTATATCTACTTGATGAAACATAAGTCTGAAATAGTTGAAAGGTTCAAAGAATTTCAGAGTGAAGTGGAAAAATCATCGTAACAAGAAAATAAAGTTTCTGCGATCTGATCACGGAGACGAATATTTGAGTAACGAGTTTGGTCTTCAATTAAAACAATGTGGAATAGTTTCACAGCTCACGCCACCTGGAACACCACAACGTTATGGTGTGTCCGAACGTCAGAATCAAGCACTTTATTGGATATGGTGCGATCTATGATGTCTCTTACTGATTTACCAATATTGTTTTGGGGTTATGCATTAGAGACAGCTGCATTCACATTAAAAGGGCACCATCTAACTCCATTGAGACGACAACATATGAACTGTGGTTTAGCAAGAAACCCAAGTTGTCATTTCTTAAAGTTTGGGGCTGCGATGCTTATGTGAAAAAGTTTCATCCTGATAAGCTCAAACCCAAATCGGAGAAGTGCGTCTTCATAGAATACCCAAAGGAAATTGTTGGGTACACCTTCTATCACAGATCCGAAGGCAAGATTTTCGTTGCTAAATTCGGATCCTTTCTAGAGAAGGAGTTTCTCTCGAAAGAAGTGAGTGGGAGGAAAGTAGAGCTTGATAAGGTAATTTGTACCTTCTCCCGAATTGGTAAATAGTTCATCACTGAAATCAGTTCCAGTGATTCCTACACCAATTAGTGAGGAAGCTAATGATGATGATCATGAAACTTCAGATCAAGTTACTACAGAACCTCGTAGGTCTTCCAGAGTACGGTCCGCACCAGAGTGGTACGGTAATCCTGTTCTGAAAGTCATGTTACTAGACCATGATGAACCTACGAACTATGAGGAAGCGATGATGAGCCCAGATTCCACGAAATGGCTTGAGGCCATAAAATCTGAGATATGATCCATGTATGAGAACAAAGTATGGACTTTGATTGACTTTCTCGATGATCAGCAAGCCATGTTAAATGAATGGATCTTCAAGAGGAAGACGGACACTGATAGTAGTATTACTATCTACCAAGCTCGACTTGTTGCGAAAGGTTTTCAACAAGTTCAAGGTGTTGAATACGATGAGATTTTCTCACTCAGACGATGCTTAAGTCTGTCTCAATCATGTTAGCAATTGCCACATTTTATGAAATCTGACAAATGGATGTCAAAACTGCATTCCTTAATGGATTTATTAAAGAAGAGTTGTATATGATGCAACCAGAAGGTTTTGTCAATCTTAAAGGTGCTAACAAAATGTGCAAGCTCCAGTGATCCATCTATGGACTGGTGCAAGCATCTCGGAGTTGGAATATACGCTTTGATAAGTTGAACAAAGCATATAGTTTTATATGGACTTACGATGAAGCATGTATTTACAATAAAGTGAGTGGGAGCACTACAGCCTTTCTGATTAGTATATGTGAGTGACATATTGTTGATCAGAAATGATGTCGAATTTTTCTGCAAAGCATAAAGGAGTGTTTTAAAGGAGTTCTTTAAAAAGAAAAGACCTCAGTAAAAGCTACTTACATATTGAGCATCAAGATCTATTGAGATAGATCAAGACGCTTGATAAGATTTTCAATGAGTACATACCTTGGCAAGATTTTGAAATAGTTCAAAATGGAACAGTCAAAGAAAGAGTTCTTGCCTGTGTTGCAAAGGTATGAAATTGAGTAAGACTCAAATCCCGACCACAGCAGAAAAATAGAAAGAGAATGAAAAGTCATTCCCTATGCCTCAGTCATAGGTTCTATAAAGTATGCTATGCTATGTACCAGACCTATTGTATACCTTGCTCTGAATTTGGCAAGGGAGTACAATAGTGATCTAGGAGTAGATCACTGGACATTGGTCAAGAATATCCTTAGTAAGGACTAAGGAGATGTTTCTCGATTATGGAGGTGATAAAAGAGTTTGTTGTAAAAGTTACATCAAGTGCAAACTTTTACACCGATCCGATGACTCTAAGTCTCAACCTGGATACATATTAAAAGTGGGAGCAATTAGCTAGAGTAGCTCCGTGCAGAGCATTGTGGACATAAAATATTTGCAAAATACATACGGATCTGAATGTAACAGACCCGTTGACTAAGCTTCTCTCCACGAGCAAAACATGATCACACCTTAGTACTCTTTGGGTGTTAATCACATAGTGATGTGAACTAGATTATTGAATCTAGTAAACCTTTTGAGTATTGGTCACATGATGATGTGAACTATGGGTGTTAATCATATACAGATATGAATATTGGTGTTAAATCACACGGCGATGTGAACTAGATTATTGACTCTAGTGCAAGTGGGAGACTGAAGGAAATATGCCCTAGAGGCAATAATAAAGTTATTATTTATTTCCTCATATCATGATAAATGTTTATTATTCATGCTAGAATTGTATTAACCGGAAACATGATACATGTGTGAATACATAGACAAAACTATAGTCACTAGTATGCCTCTACTTGACTAGCTCATTAATCAAAGATGGTTATGTTTCCTGACCATAGACATGTGTTGTCATTTGATTAATGGGATCACATCATTAGTAGAATGATGTCATTGACATGACCCATTCCGTTAGCTTAGCACTTGATCGTTTAGTATTCTGCTATTGCTTCCTTCATGACTTATACATGTTCCTGTAACTATGAGAATTGTGTAACTCCGCCACCGGAGGAACACTTTGGTACTACCAAACGTCACAACGTAATCGGGTGATTATAAAGGAGTACTACAGGTGTTTCCGAAGGTACATGTTGAGTTAGCATAATTCGAGATTAGATTTTGTCATCCGATTGTCTGGAGAGGTATCTCTGGGCCCTCTCGGTAATACTCATCACCCAAGCCTTGCAAGCATGTAACTAATGAGTTAGTTATGAGATGATGTATTACGGAACGAGTAAAGAGACTTGCCGGTAATGAGATTGAACTAGGTATTGATACCGACGATCAAATCTCGGCAAGTAACATACCGATGACAAAGGAATAACGATGTTGTTATGCGGTTTGACCGATAAAGATCTTCGTAGAATATGTAGGAACCAATATGGGCATCCAGGTCCCGCTTATTGGTTATTGACCGAGACGGTCTCGGTCATATCTACATTGTTCTCGAACCGTAGGGTCCGCACGCTTAAGGTTTCGGCGATGCTTATATTATGAGTTTATGTATTTTGATGTACCGAAGTTTGTTCGAGTCCCGATGTGATCACGGACATGACGAGGAGTCTCAAATGGTCGAGACATAAAGATTGATATATTGGACGGATATATTTGGACACCGGAAAGGTTTCGGAGAAGTTTGGAGCTCCGGAGGTTACCGAACCCCGGGAGGTATATGGGCCTTATTGGGCCCATATAGGAAGAAGGGGAAGGAACAAGGAGGGGCGCCCCAGCCCAATCCGACTGGGGAGGGGCCGCCCCTTCCTTTCTCCTTCCCCTCTTCCTATTACTACTACTAGTACTTATTCCTAATACTAGTACTCTTTCCTTCCCTCCAAATAAGATAAGGAAAGGGGGAAACCTACTTGGAGTAGGTTTCCTCCTCTATGGCGCCCCTCTTGTCGGCCTCCTCCTCCCTCCCTCCTTTGTATACGGGGTAGGGGGCACCCTAGGACACACAAGTTGATCTACGGATCGCTCCTTAGCCGTGTGCGGTGCCCCTTCCACCATATTCCACCTCGGTCATATCGTCGTGAAGCTTAGGCGAAGCCTCGCGCCGTAGAACATCAAGATCGTCATCACGCCGTCGTGCTGACGGAACTCTCCCTCGACACTCGGCTGGATCGGAGTTCGAGGGACGTCATCGAGCTGTACGTGTGTCAAGAACTCGGAGGTGCCGGAGTAACGGTGCCTGGATCGGTTGAACCGGGAAGACGTACGACTACTTCCACTACGCTGTGTCAACGCTTCCGCTTCGGTCTACGAGGGTACGTAGACAACACTCTCCCCTCGTTGCTATGTCATCACCATGATCTTGCGTGTACGTAGGAAAATTTTGAAATTACTACGTTCCCCAACAAATAGCTGTTCCAAATTCCTAATAAATTCTAGAGACCCACGCAGCCCATTCGTGCAAGGCAAGAGGTGGAACTAAAGTTTAGTCCCACATTGCTAGTTTGGTGGGAGTCGGACCTCCTTATAAGGAAAACTAATGGACCACATGAGCATGAGAGCAAGAGGGACATCCACGCGCGCTCCTCCTCCGCCGCCCGCCACGCCACGCATCGCTACGACGCGACGCGGGTTACGGGAATGAGCCGAGCCGATGTCTAATTTTTTGTCACACATGACTGGTATACGAAAGTTGAAAAGAGACTGAATGCGAACGGCGCATCCCTTCAGCTGCTAGTTGTTCACTTCATTTCACCTCCCGTCGCTGCCTGTTCGCTTGCTTCTTCTGTGCCTATAAAAGGGAGGTCACTCCTCGCCAAAGAGACATGCCAGAACATCTTCTTTCTCTCGCAACCAAGTTCCAATCTCTGAGTTGCAGCTACGATCTTCCCCATCCCGGCTTGCGGCGTGCACCACAGGTCAGGGCAGTAGGCCTCCGAGACCGCACCTCTTTGTGGCCTCTACGGGAGAAGGGTGATATGGTTTTTGGGGAGCGCTCTGCGCGACTACTGACCAGATCCTCACGGACACCCCGGACACCGACGACCACTTCCCCAACGACAACTTCCCCGACGTCGACAACCTCTTCGACAACATGGCTGGTGAGGATACCAACCCCAAGACCGGTACTTCTTTCGCTATTCCATACGTCTTTGTGATCTATCTGTTTAAGATCCTTGCTTTAGTTTCTTGCTCTAGTTTTTCTTGTTCTACCCTCTGTTCTACATGTGTTCTATTCTAGTTCACATGTACAAATGCTATTTTCTACACTCTACTAGATTACATGACTTGTTCCATCTCTACTAAATATTATGTTTTATCTACTATTTTGGTAAAATCATGTGGTAAATTTCTCATATTTCTAACATGTATTGCCGGTATGGCTAGAAAGGCGTCGTCCCCTATAGGGGCAGCTCTATTCAACTGAAGGCACAATACTGTTACTATCAGTCTAGACTCTCAAAGGCGACATAGCTCCCAGCATTTCCCAGATATTATGTCAGATCATTTAGAATAGTTGAAAGCATCCATCTGAAGCGACCCAATAGACCCAAGAATGGCATCTCAGCATGGCAAAGTGGCTGGGAATGCTGAAGATCCCTGTGGACTGTGGTGCTCCTTGTGTTATTGTTTCTTGGACAGTGTTTTCGTTGGTAGTCCAAGTTCCTTTTTTGTTTCTGGCATTGGTGTACTTGATTCCTTTTCCTTTCTCTTTGTCCCATGGCTCTGAGTGAGCGCGGGCCAGTTCTTCACTGGAGGCAGCTCAGCTCTCCTAGTCCTCCCAAGCTTCAGAATCTCTCCTTTTCTGTTTGTTCTTGTGTTCACTCGGTTTCCCCTGTTTATGTAACCATGTAGCCTTGTATATTTACCCTGTCGTATAAGGAGTTTTCTGCATATCCCACACATATACATGTATACTGGCCTCATGGAAATACAAGTTGCATATTCCTAACATCCCCTAATTAAACGAGCGCTGTTAGGTTTCTGGGTCTGATTTTTCTTAAGAAATGGATCATCTATCTTCTTAATGAGTTGCCCCTGTCCTTGACGAGGTTCTTAAAAATAAGATCATTGGAGGCGACAAACACAGGCGCCAAGCATCAAAGCAGATGGATGGGGAGATTCCACAAAAGCGTCGGGGGTTCAGTCGCACACATTTCGCATAAACATCATACATAGTGCCAGCAGCGCTTGCAATGGAAGGAGGAACAAATAGAAACTTTCCTGTTCATTTTGTATGTATAAATACGATAAAAAATAGCAAGCCAAAATAGACCGGTGGCCAGCCTTGCTGATCAAAGCAACTAAAGGAATAATAATAATAATAATTCCACACCGATATACTTATTATACATATACAGCCAGCGCCGCCCGCTCGGGCGACAAGGGGGGCGAACCCTAGCCGCGCCACCGGGATCACCCTCCTCCCTTCCTCGCCGCACCCCGCACCCCTTCGCACCGCATGCCTTCCCCCCTGCACCGCCCGCTCGGGCGACAAGGGGGGTGAACCCTAGCCGCGCCGCCGGGCTCACCCCCCTCCCTTCCTCACCGCCGCTTGAGGCAGCCGCCTGCAAGCCCTAGGCGCTAAGGATGGTGGCGGCGGGGCCTCAGTTGCCCTGCCTCTGTGTGGGGAGTCTCGGATCTAGAGCAGCGGCTCCTTTAGCAAGGCACGACAGGCTCCGACGGGCAGCCGTGCGGGCGATGGATCTGGCGTCCTGGCCGCGCGGGCGACAGGATCCCGGTGGTCGTTGGGGTGCTGGCGGCGGCTTCTACGGTGGCCGGTGCGCGCGATCTGGTGCCTCCCCTCCCCTCCTGTTCAGTGTGCGGGCCAGCCTGGTCGGGCCGCGCTTCCCTTAGTCGGCGGTTCTGTACAGGAGCGTTGCTAGTGGCGGGGATCTAGTTCGGGTGAAATCATTGGCCGGCCATGGCCGGCCGCGCCGACGGTGATGGTTGAGGGATCCGTTCCCCTTCTTGGAGGCGTCGGTATGGACTGATCTCCTGACTTCCCCTTCGCCTAGGTCTCCCGGGCGAAAGCCCTAACTTTGTTGGGTGGCGGCGGCTCTCTCGGCGCCGTTCCCTTCTTGAAGGCGCCGCTTTGGGAATCTTGGGGTTGGGTGGCGCTTGTGGATGGTGGGTGACGGCGGTGGTGTGGCCCTATCCTAGCATGGATCTACGTCGTTGCTTAGAGATGGACTCGCGTAGGTGGAAGTCGTTGTTTTTCGTGGTGGCGTCGATGGCGGAGGACCTGCCAAGGTTGACACCTCAATTATCTCTGAAGATGGACCAGTGGAAGATGGCGGCGACGACACATGTGAGTGCGTCGGATCAGTTTGTGCCCCAGACCCGGCATGTGGCTCGGTTGGGGCCTCCGATATTAGATGTTCGGCTTAGTTGAGAGGTCTAGGTATTTGGCCCAGCTTGCACCCCTTCATCATACGTATAGCAGTAGCAGCAGATGTTGCCAAGATGATGGATTCAAGCATATTGTTGTTCTACTTTGTAAGGTCCTCGAGAATTATCAATAAAATGGCCGCATGCATCTCCCAGATGCAGAGGCCGCGGGTCATCCTCCTTTTAAAAAATCTATCTATCTATGTATCTATACTAATTAGGCACTTTCTAAAAATTCCCACGTTAATTAGAAAATACGAGCCGTTAATCACGTGGGGCCAAATTATTGTGGTGTTGATTAATCCGTTAGAAAAAAAGAACCATCTATTTTATATCCATTAGAAAAAAAAGGAACCATCTATTTTATAGGACCAAGTTATAATCATCCAGATATAACCTCTCCGTGAGTAGAGTCCATGTAAAAGGAAACTACCAAACTACCAACCATATCCTTTGTGCAAGTTATCACCGTCCAGATCTAACCTCCGTACTGTAAATGTAAAAAGAAAAGATATAGCCTCCGTAAGTAGAGTCCAGGAAAAAAGAACTACCAACCCTATATTTTTGCACAACGCAGTAGCAATCTATTTCCAGCCCATCTAATAAAAGCAACCGAGGTAAAAAAACAATTTGACTGCACACATAAAAAAGGCAATCTGATGGCAACTCCATTGGGCCTAATCTCCTCTTCCCCGCATGCGTCTCCACTCCATCGCTCATCCAATCCAAGTGCGCCTTCCTCCTCTCTTCTCAACTAAAAAAAAAAATCTCCAACAGTTCTCTTCCATTGACTTGATGGCAACGATTTAGATCCAGTGGCAAATCATATCTCCTGACTGATACCTATTGCACCAAGGCAATGCCGATTGGCCTAGGCCTTAGCTTCTGGGTGCAACCCATCTTTCTCTTTGTACGTTGCGTTTTATGCTTGACAAGCGATATTAAAAAGAAGATTATGAATACCGATTGATTAGGAAATCGGCTGCCTCCACATGATTCTACCAAATTGATGGATGAAGTTCAATGTAGGACCCTCGGTTGTGCAGTGAATAATCGGTATGCATATCGCTCTGCCCAGCCTTTGGATTACGTAAAATACAATTCATTGCCTGTCCGCACAGTGTATCATGCTAGCATTATTTAATATGTATGGGCAGGGCGCAAATGCTAAGTTCTTCTTGATGTGTACCATACCCGAAGCAAGTAAGCATTGGAGATTGATTCATAGATGTTGATTATTGTTGTTGTGATTGGTTTTGATGCAACCACTTTGCTATGCATAGGTCCTCATGTGTTGGAGTCCTTTTACCAGGTGGTCTATGAGATCTAAGGTGATGCGTGTAAACTAAAGCAGGTTTAGACTTGGGCACCCATCATAAATGGCTACATGTGTTTACCCTTACCCCTCTCTCTCCCCGAATTCCTATGTGGTTCCTTTGGCAAGTGGCAAATCAATGGAGGAGTACGCTTTGTACACATAGGGAATAGTACATGCATCTAGGACAGTGTGTGTATTCGCCGGTAGTTCGATGGTTGCCCTTCAAGGGGTTCTTTTTGGCCGATGAAATCCACACAGGTACAAGAGCTGAGCAGGTTGATCGATTTCTTCCATGAACACATGTACACACGCTGTACAGCGCTAATTGATTCAACTGCATGATGCAGGACATCCAATTCATTATCACTTATGTTTTTTTATGACTTTGATCTGGTGAGGAGCAGCTTCAAGAAGTTGGTATTTGCGATGTAGCAACGAAGAACTTGCAATTCTAGACACCTACACTGATTAAGGTAATACTCATCTTAACCCTAAAATTCTCTCCTCCTAATTAAGGCTAAAATAATTCTCTGTAGTGGCCTCCAATCTCTCAGTGATCTTGCGCATGCTTCCTGCTCGCTGTTGCATCAGCAGCTCAATGGTGCCACAACTTAACTTGGCTCATGTCCTGGGCATGCATTCTCATGTTTTTTTTTCATACTGATTCATCATGGTGACCGGCTGACAGCAAGCGGTTGGCCGTTGACCGGCTGTCTCCTCAGTCCAATGAGAAACTTTCACTTCTTTAGATCGAGACATCCACACAATAGAAGGAACACATCGGATCAAGGCGTAGAAAAGGAATCAGGAAGGAAAGAAGTTGTGAGTTACCCACATGTACTCTTCTTTCCTTTTAGTTACTTTCGTTTCTTCCGGCAGTTTTTGCATGGTATTTGAGGTTTTGAACGCTGGACGTTTTCTTTTAGAGGAAGGTCCCTACGAGTTGCATGGTATGTTTGATGAGATGCTCTGTATGAGAAAACCTGGTATGATTTGGCATTGCTGCATGCCTCCATTAAACTTTGTTTCTCAAAAGTTAGGCACACAAACAAGTTATGCTTAACTTCTACATGGTAAAAGAAAAACACCAAATTTGGTCGTTGTTCTTTTCATATTCCAAGAAGCAATACGCAGTAAATATTTTTTTTCTCTTCAGGGTTTTTAGTTTTAACTATGGATGTTCACTGTGTTTTCTTTCATTTGTTTGAAGGACGACCAGTCGATTGATGAGTCCATCGATGGTTGTCTATCACATTGTCTCCAGGAGTCCGGCTAACATAAATTATTTACCCAGAGTATAATCATTGTTGGATAGTTACTCTCTACAACAACTCATGTTTTCGCAATAGAATTTCCATGTTGACATGAATTTTTAAAATACATTTTACATTTCAGATTTAGTAAATAACAAATATAGCCAAAGCAGACATCTTTAGAGCTATATAATATGATATGCTGAAAACAAATGAGATTCGCAGATATGCAACCACTATGGCATGGAAGCTAGACCACATGATTTTCCCGTGAAACGTGATTTTTTTACAGTTTGCACTATATCCGGTCGGAGGCGATGGTTTTTTTATTATGGTGACGAGGGAATAAGAAAATGGTCACTTATGTGTGTATCGATAGCTCTTTTTCTTAAATAAATACAGCAGATCGAATTGTTTTTCTGTTCTTCATTTTGTGAGGCTCTCTTATCATCTATCAAGAGTAAATTGCCTAATCACTTTAGACACAAGTCAGAATAGGTATCAGGTGAACGAACAATAAGAAAAAAATATATTTCCAGTGCTGTAAAGACATTGTATACCACGATGAGAAGTGATGAAATAATTTCGTTTCTAATATTGAGAGATTATTTGCCTATATGTTTCGCTTAATATACTTTTATCTGATTTAAACAGTTTAATTGTGTTAAGATGTGGATATTAAACCTATGTGGTCAGTAGACAACATGGGAAAACATCTGCTATCATTTTTTGAGTTATTGTTTTCCTTAGACCCAGTAAATGAAATATAATCCCAAACAATGAATCCCATATTTTGTAGTATAGGTCAAGTTGAAATACCAGCTTACAAAACTAGCCCGTGCGAATGCACGGGTTGGCGACTAGTATATATAAACATACAAAGCCAGCTTTCTGCACTATGCAGCCACACATGACACAACAGCCCAAGCCCACACCCGAAACCGGGGCGTCGGTCTTCCTCCGCGCGCACCGGCTAAATATCAACCAACATAGTAGTATATCACTAAGAACAAGCGGCATCTTCTGTATTAAAGTGATATAGGACCTACTTTTCCTTCATCCGGAAATACCAAATCATCCGTAAAAACGGCCGCAGAAAGCTCGGGGAATACTTCAATGGAGGGGAGTCGGATACAAGCTCAATCATAGGAAAAGTGCAGAGACACGGAGTAAGACACAGCCCAATGCCTAGAAGCACTTGCGGTGGACGATCGACGGGCCAGATTCATCGTACTCTTCCTTGGATATCCACATCTGCAAAAGGGAAAGGGATCAGGGCTACTTTCTTTTTTCATAACATCAAGGGTACTTTCTTCATAAGCTGGAAACACAAGTAATACTTTGCTTTGTAGGAAAAGATTAATTTGCTTTCTGGTTGGTTTATGTAACAAGATGTTGTTAAAAGAGAACAAGAAAAAGGCATGCATCTTTCTCCCCAAAATAATAAGATGGTAAATGCCATGACGACGAGGGTCATGTAAGGAGGTCACGTAAGTAAGTACCTGCTGGAATGTGCTGAGGGAGGCGAGGATGGAACCACCGATCCAGACACTGTACTTCCTCTCGGGAGGCGTCACGACCTTGATTTTCATGCTGCTCGGCGCGTGGGCGGGGATCTCCTTGCTCTTCCAGTAGGCGGTGATCTCCTTGAACGTGCGGTGGGCGGGGATCTCCTTGCTCTTCCAGTAGGCGGTGATCTCCTTGCACGCCCGGTGGGCGGGGATCTCCTTGCTCTTCCAGTAGGCGGTGATCTCCTTGCATGTCCGGTGGGTCTTGCTCATCCGATGGGCGGTGATCTTCCGGTGGGCGGTGATCTCCTTGCTCATCCGGTCGGCCATGCCGGGGAACATGGTCGTCCCTCCACTGAGCACAATGTTGCCGTAGAGATCGTTCCTGATATCCAGGTCGCACTTCATGATGGAGTTATAGGTGGTCTCGTGGATCCCAGGAGCCTCCATGCCAATCAGCGAGGGCTGGAACAGCACCTCCGGGCACTTGAACCTCTCGGCACCAATCGTGATGACCCGCCCGTCAGGCAGTTCGTAGCTCTTCTCGACGGACGAGCTGCTCTTGGCTGTCTCCAGCTCCTGCTCGTAATCAAGGGCGACGTAGGCAAGCTTCTCCTTTATATCTCTTACGATTTCCCGCTCTGCGGCTGTGGTGAAGGAATAGCCCCTCTCCCTGAGGATCCTCATCAGGTACTCGGTAAGATCACCGCCCGCAATATCCAGCCGGAGAATAGCATGAGGAAGTGCATATCCCTCGTAGATCGGCACAGTATGGCTCAGACCGTCACCAGAATCAAGCACAATACCTGCACAAGACATAGTACATTTGCCGGTCATACGACTTACGAAGGGATATAATTAGGATTAAGTATATACATAAACTCATCTTGAGTAGGGTGAAAACAGACACGTACATGTAGTACGACCACTGGCATATAGGGAAAGAACAGCTTGAATAGCCACATACATCGCTGGGGCATTGAATGTCTCGAACATGATTTGGGTCATCTTCTCTCTGTTTGCCTTTGGGTTCAGAGGAGCTTCAGTCAGCAAAACTGGATGTTCTTCAGGGGCAACACGCAGCTCATTGTAGAAGGTGTGATGCCAGATTTTCTCCATGTCATCCCAGTTGCTCACAATGCCATGCTCAATAGGGTATTTCAAATTCAGGATACTCCTTTTTGACTGCACTTCATCACCCACATAGGCATCTTTTTCGCCGATTCCAACCATGACAGGTTTGTACCGAGGGCGGCCAACTATACTAGGGAAAACTGCTCTTGGGGCATCATCACCAGCAAAACCAGCCTACAAGAATGAGGTGTTTATTTTCCGAACAACTAATTTTCTGTGCTTAAAATTTGAATGAAACAAAGGGGTGAGGATCGAACCTTGACCATTCCAGTGCCATTGTCACACACAAGTGGCTGGATGTCCTCACCGTTAGCCATTGGTCTGCATAAGACAATTGAAAATCTTCTCAATCATTTACTCCTTTAGCTAAATCACACATATTCACTGCTAGGTATCTTGCTAATAAGAATTACGTCGATGAGCACAAAACACAGAACTAACTGAATCATTTTAAGAAGATGACAATTTATCCCTACCTGATGTGTCATCAACCTTATTAAAATACAGTTTTGCTAGACCTCATCTAGCTGAGTTCTAGTTATGTCTCATTCACCTTTGTAGCCATTGGATGTGATGCTATAAGATGCGTGTGTGGTAACTTGGGTTGGTACTCCTTTGTATCTGTTTTTGTTTTCCAGGTGAATGATGCAAAAATATATCTCATCTAGATGAGTTTTACGCACTCCCATTCAAATATGTAACTAAAGCAATGTTTCTGGTAATAACACACTAAGTAGAAACTACAGCTGTATTTAGCAAAGTGTACCTCCAGCTCCAAGGCTCTAAAGCATCGCACGTATTTTCATCACTAATGAGGTTAGTAGATAAAGGTAGGCTGGCAAAACTAATCAAAATTGTGAATAAGAAAGCACAGACCACTTCAATCACATTAACGGACCATTTATGCTTAATAAAAATTATAAAGAGAACAATAAGCTGTCCTTGCAGGCAGGCTTATGACAGCTATAGTTTTTTCAACTTTGGTAGGCATAGTTGCACATGGTGTTGGCGCCGAACTCTTTCTCTTTGCGCCGGTTCCCAGCTCCCTCTCGCACGAACGAAGGTAGAAGAAAGAGGAGACACAAGACACGGTTGTGTTTTTCCGGCGCACATACGCCTGCGTCACGGCATTTTTCTCGAGCAACCACTCGAGACACACCCACACCCAAGCAGTACAGCGGATGGCTTTTTATGCCCAGCCTAGCACACGCACACAGCCACGGACACACCAGCCACTCACACACGCGCGGATCACCCAGCCACTACTAGCACGTACTCACCCGCGCTAACTAACTCAGCCATGCATTGCCATGCACTAACAGCCCACAACTCTAGCTAACGGCCATGGCATTACGAGCCGGACCCGGAGCATGCACACGCGACTCGGCCAGCTTGCCGCACGACGCCGTCGACAAGATTAGTGCTGACAATTTCCTGTCTAATCTTGACGCTGCTCACCGTCGACCATTGTCACGAAGAACTCCACCCGTTGCTGTGACGTGCCGCTTGCTCGCCGCTGCTGGAGTTGACACTGCTACTCCCATCATCGTTGTCGCCACGACCACGAACACGACGTGGCGCGCCGACGCCGGTCGCCACCGCCACAGGGTCGACCTAGCGCACTGACGCCGGTCACCACCGTGTGTGCTTCTTCCTCTCCGGCGACACACACCGCGTCCCTTCACCGCCGGTGACACACGTCGTTGATTCCGATGGCCCGACGCCCTCGAACGCCTGACACCACAATGCCGTGTGCACGCCGCGCCATTCCGGCGCCACGCAGGACCTCCACGGCCATGCCGCTGCAGCTCTGCGGCCTCCTCGTCGCGCCGCGCACCTTCATAAGCTGACACACGGCCCGGAGCATCGCGCAGCCGGCAAACTCCGTCACCACCGGCACGCCTCTGGCAAGGAGAACCATGCCCAAAACAACGAAGCTCATGATACCAATTGTTGGCGCCGAGCCCTAGCTTGCTCTTTGCGCCGGTGCCTAGCTCCCTCTCACTCTCTCTTTCTCTTGCACGAACGAATGTAGAAGAAAGAGGAGACACATGACACGGTGCTGCTTTTCCGACGCACATACGCCTGCCGCAACGACGACCTTTTCCTCAAGCAACAACTCAAGACACACCCACACCCGAGCAGTACAGCGGAGGGCTTTTTATACCCAGCCTAGCACACGCACACAGCCACGGCCACACCAGCCACTCACGCACGCGCGGATCACCCGCCACTACTAGCACGTACTCACGCGGGCTAAGTAACTCAGGCACTCAGCCATGCATTGCCATGCACTAACAGCCCACAACGTGTTTTGATTTTTGGTTTGAGCTTTTTTTCGCCCTAGGCCTAGATGGCCGAATTTCGGTCATTTTCAAAAATTTCGGCTGAAATTTGACCAAAATTTAACTGCAATTTGATTTAAATTGGACCAAAATTTCCCAAATTTGAGCAATTTCGGCCTAAATATACTTTTCGCCTCAGGCCGAGATGGTCGAAATTCGGCCGAAATCCACTTTTTGCGGCCGAAAATCAAACAGCCCACAACTCTAGGTCTCTAGCAAACAGCCACTGCCTTAAAGAGCCGGACCCGGAGCATGCACACGCGACTCGGCCAGCTTGCCGCACGACGCCGTCGACAAGATCAGTGCTAACGCATGGGTAGACAGTACTTCGGTAGCCTAACAGATCCCATCGGGCCAAAACACTTGGATGCTCTGTGCTTGCACTACGCCGCATCAAGCATAACACCCAACGCAACAGTCACTAGCTGGACCAGCAACTGAAGGAGGAGAAGTCATTTCGCAGTGACTAACCAAACGACTAGCTGCCGACGGGCCGGAGGACCGCCGGATCGGCCGGACCCGCCGGTAGATCCACCGGCAGCGCCGCGACACGAGACCCCCCAAGCACGAACCCCTCGTCGATCGCGCGCCCGAGCGGAACTGGCTAGCGATCGCGCAGACGGGGCGACGGGGCGGGAGGGAGATAAACGACACAGCAGGCTCCGCGGCCAGAATCCGCGCCGCCACGAAGCAGCGAGCAACGGGTTCGGGGAAGCGTGGCAGGAAGGGAGGAAGGGATCAAACCTTAGGGAGCGAGGCGGCGGCGGGGAGCGGAGGAGGAAGCGGAGCGGAGCTCGCTGGCTGGTGAGGGAGGCGGAGACGGAGGCGTGGAAAGTGGTGGTGTCCTGGGTTTGGACACGACACGAGCTGTGGTGTTAACGGTTACCGATTTTCGAATTGAGGCGAAGATCTGGAGGACACGAGCGAAAATGACCAATAGAGCCTGCGCACCAGGACCGACATTATCGAGGCCGTGCAAATTCTTTTGGGATCCGTGCACCCCCAGTATTCTCGGCTCTTGTCCCCCGGTAGACACCAGCCGCTGCGTGTATTCCGGTAGGAGCACTAGGTTTGGAATCTACTAGGTAAGTCTGTACAGATGATATGACCTGGCCATGTGCAGTAAAAAAATAGGAAAAGAGGACGCTGGCAGGTGTATTTTGTCTACACCAGTCCAGTTGCCGGTGTATCAAAGAATAGATTTGCTAATTGTGCATTAGGCCTGCTATGACTTTTTCCGTATCAAAATATATGATAGTTTTAGGCATTACTAGCCTACACGAACGTCTTATATTTTTACGGAGGCAGTATTTTTTTTTTTTTGAATAGATCTGCTGTTATTTATTGAGTATCGGATATAGGATCAATCTTTACATCAAGCTTACGGTTTGCTGTTGAGAGAAGTCCACATTTCAACCCTCAACTAACCACGTGGTTTAATTTACAACCCCAATCTCTAAAACCGGTCGAATTTCAACCCTCAACTTGTCACTGGGTCCAGATTTCAACCCTTGACTTAGTTACGGGCTGATCAAGTGGTTTTGACCCAGTCAAAGCTGACTGGGCTGCCCAGTCAGCATGCCATGCAGACAAGATCCAACCTTATCCCCATATCTCTCTCTCTCTCGTTTGTTCAGTCTCACCCCCGACCCACATCGACCCTGCCGCCGAGTGGGTCGCCGCCGCTGGCCGCCGCCGCCATGCCACCACCTCCTCGCCGGCGACCGGTAACCGGCCGCGCCGCCGCCTGGGACGCAAGGGGCACCACCGCCTGGGACACCGCCGCCCACGACACCCACCTCCACCGCCGTCTGGGACGCCGCCGCCCGCGGCCACCACCTCCACCTCCACCGTAGGTTTGCCCTCTCTTCCCTCCCTTCCCCCCTCTGTTTCCCTTAGGTTTTTGTTGCTGCTGCTAACCCTAGCCGCCGGCGAGCTGCTGCTGCTTGCTTGGGCGAGTAGTAGGTGCTGCCACCGCCGGCAAGCTGCTAGCTTGGGCTAGCTGGTGCTCCTGGTCCTGCCCTTGCACCCCTCGTTCATAGTGATTTTCCCCCTCTCTCTGTTGCTGAAACCATAGTAACTATTTCTTCTTTTGTTTTTTCATCTCTTGTAGATTGAATGGATCCTCTGGATTTCTTTGTTGTGCGATTCCATTTCAATGGTGCGTTTGTGCGTGAGGGTCAAAATTTGGAATATGTTGGAGGCAGCGAGGAAATTGCTCCACAACCAGATTGGGTGTAATGTTCATGCTTATGTGGATAATATCGTGGTAAAATCCAGGAAGAAGGACACCTTGTTGGATGATTTGAAGGAGACCTTTGACAATCTCCGGGTCTACAAGCTGATGCTTAACCCGGCCAAGTGTGTCTTTGGTGTGCCAACGGGCAAGCTGTTGGGTTTTTTGTTTTCCGAGAGTGGCATTGAGGCAAACCCGAAGAAAATCAAGGCTATCACTTTTTTGGCCAAGCCGACATGTATCAACAACGTCCAGCGTTTGGCGGGTCGCATTACGGCTTTGAGCCGGTTTATAAGCCGGCTGGGAGAAAAGGCTATCCCTCTATACCAGATGATGAAGAAGACGGATCACTTTTTCTGGAGTGATGCTGCAAATCAGGCGTTTGAGGTGCTTAAAAAACAGTTTGCTGAGCCACCAGTTCTTGCATCTCCCATTGATAAGGAGCCCTTGCTTTTATATGTGGCTTCTAACAGCAGGGCCGTCAGCGTAGCGGTTGTTGTGTAAAGGAAGGAGTCAGGCAAGGAACATCCGGTTCAGAGGCCGGTTTACTATGTCAGTGAGGTGTTAATTGAATCTAAGGAAAGGCACCCACATTGGCAGAAGCTAGTCTATGGAGTATTCATGGCTAGTCGTAAATTGAAGCAGTATTTCCTTGGTCATCCCATCACTGTGGTCATTTCTGCTCCTTTAGGGGATATTATTCAAAACAGATAAGCTACAAGACGGGTGGCCAAGTGGGTCATTGAACTTGGACCCCATGATTGGTAGATATAGGGATTCCACAGCCGATCAACGGCTGGATCTTCCAAAGGACGTCTGAGCTAGATGCTGGACACCACGCTCCAAACTCGTCCAGATTCCCGTCTTGATTCCCGTCCAGATTCGACGGGGCTACGATATATCGGAGACCGGCGGAGATTGCTCCATCGGAACGCGACGAAATTTTACAGTGTTGTTGTAGACTCAATTCCGCATAATTCCACCGAAGGAATCATCAAAGCGATGTTCGAGGAGGTGGTGGTAGCGGATACAAGTTCGTTGTTCGGAAAAACAACACGGTCGCTCGAGGGCAATGTTGACGTTGAGCCCCCGAGCTCCATGGATGATTCCTCCATGATCTTGATAGAGATCGGAGTTGATGTTGATGAAGGACCTCGTCCGAACATGATGATTGGAGGTAGGGCACGACCCTTGGTTAAGCCAAGGTGACCAGTCGAGGCGACGACGAAGACGCCGACGTCGCAGTTGGTCTGCAGGCGAGCCATTGATTTGCCGACTACACACCTGAACTCTCAATGAAAGCACCATTGTCGGTGTCAAAACCGGTAGATCTCGGGTAGGGGGTCCCAAGCTGTGTGTCTTAGGATTGATGGTAACATGGACACGGGGTTTCACCCAGCTTCGGGCTCTCTCGAAGAGATAATACCCTACATGCTGGTTGATTGACTTTGATGAGTATATGCGTTACAAGAGTTGATCTACCTCGAGATCGCATGTTGTGGTCTAAACCCTAGGGGTATGATGATTGATGTCATGATGATCTATCGACTAGCCTAGCCTCGTCTTATATAACATATCGGAGGCCTAGGATAACAAGAGTCCTAGTCGAATACGTAGGTGGAGAGGAGTCCTTATCTTTATCATCAAGTCTTGTGGAATATCCCTTGTAAGCGGCATGGGCTTTCCGAACTGGCCCACGAGTGAACCGCCATGGGAGACGACGTGGTGAGTACCCCCTAGTCTAGGACACCGTCAAAGTGTGTGAAAGAAAAGAAACTCAAGTGTTCTCACCCTGGGGCGACTTTGAAGAGGGGGACCTGAGTCCCAATGGAGTCACCAGATGAAGAATGAGAAGTTCCCTGATAAGTTGAGTCGGAAGGATTAAGTGGTTGGTGTCGGTGTCAAAACCGGCGGATCTCGGGTAGGGGGTCCCGAACTGTGCGTCTAGGCGGATGGTAACAGGAGACGAGGGACACAATGTTTTTACCCAGGTTCAGGCCCTCTCGATGGAGGTAATACCCTACGTCCTGCTTGATTAATATTGATGATATGGGTAATGTTGGGGATATTACCACTAGGTGTAAACCGGCCAAGCTTGGGCCGGTTTAGCTCTGTTAGTGGTGTAATCGTAGAAAGGCCCAAGGCCTGTAGTTGGTTTGGAACTTGTAGCCGTAAACCGGCCTGATATATGACTTGTGTTGTAAGTTAGGAATAGAGAGATACCAACCGAATACGAGTATGAACGGTTGGGACTCTCTGAACCGACAGGCGTCACTCGTGTATATAAGGGGCGACCGGCGGCGGTTCGAGAGAGACAACCACAACTCGAGCCTAGGCGAAGCTTATTTGCTCCCTAGCCATCGAGACTACATCAATCCCATCACAACTAGACGTAGGCTTTACCTTCATCGAAGGGCGAACTATTATAAACCCTCGTGTCTTTGTGTCCGCTTTAACCCCTGCAAGTAAACTCAGTAGCGATGGCTCCACGACTAAGTCCTTACGCTTAGACATCCGCCGTGACAAATCCATTTACGCTTGGCGCCCACCGTGGGGCTATCGCACGATGATTTGACGACCTTGGAGGGCAAGCTCAAAGGACTCGAAGGCTACGTCGTGGGCGGATGACCAAGAGTCGCCGCGGCGGATCTACATCGACGATGCCGGATGGGGTCCCAAGGCTGATTCAATCGAGTATGGATACCGGTCCCCTCGGCGCATACACGCCTTCATCGGCAAGATCGGAGGGCTCGGCCTGAGCCGACATCCGCACCGACCTCATTGAGACGGCTCAGCGCTAGCGCGACCTGCCCAGTTAAACCGGCCGTGAAGCATGTCTTCGCGGAGTCACCCATGGGGAGTATGACGCCGTTCGTAACATGATAGCGAGACCGCTGCTTATTCCGTGATGAATCTTCAACAGAGAGACCGAGTCATTGTACCAGTTGCAGGATGATATGATCAGGGCTGTTCCGACGGTGACAAGATTCGACCCCCAAGCCAGCTAAACCGGGTTGGAGTGTTCATGGCGATGCGCAAGCAGCGAACCTCTCTTCAACCGCAGCAGCAATGCTTTCCGGTTCAGCAGCGCGCAACAGGGGCAGGTCGCCCGCCCGCCGTTCAAGTTCTGTCGATTTGTTTGATACACTAGCAGCGCTCATGGCGGAGGACAATCCGGCAGATCAGGAGGCTCATAATGCAGAAATCGCAAGGGTGAAGGTGCAGATCGCGCAAGCCAAAGCGGATCTAGCGGCAGAGAAGGAGCGTATGGCCACAGAGCGGGCCGCTTTAGATGCGCAAGCTTACAAACTCATGCTCGACCAGAGTGCGTCGCAGGAGGTACTGAGGCGGAAGTATAGATCGCGCCTGCCGTCAGGATTTGATCCTAGAAACCTCTTTCAGACCCCCGGAGCCGGACCCAGTAACCCGCCCCAGCACAGGGAGGTAAACCGGATTGAGGCACCAGGAGCGGGAGCGACGGTCCAACCGCGCCTGATGGAGCCTCCGCAGCAGCATACAGTGATTCCTCCGCCGGTACAGACGCCCCCAGGCCATTATTCTAACCCTATGGACAACCTTGTTGCGGCTGCTGCATGATTGGAGGCGATCCCAGTCGAAGGAGATTCCCCACAAGCAGTTGAGACACGCCGGGTTAAGGAGCTTCTCCGGACTGCACTGATCCAGCAGGAAGCATATTCGTATAGCCGTGATCGGATTCACTCTACGCCCCGCCCAAGCCGGAGCTACAGCATGCGCATGGATGAACCGGCCATATCAAGCAACGCGCGTGACCGTGAAGCGGCCCGAGGCAATCACCAGACGGGTGGTATTCGTGGCCGCCAGAGGTAGTGGATCGGCCCGCACGCAGGAGGCCGAAAGAGCAGACAGATGGTGCGGATCAACACACACCGGTTCGCCCTACCACTTTCACCGGGCCAGGAGTCGCATCCGCTTTAGGGGTGCCCTGTTTAACCCCCGCTCTACGCAATGTGCGTCTGCCTAAAGATTTTAAGGGCCCGCGCAAGGTGCCGAATTACACTGCGGATCTGTCCCCTGAGGCGTGGGTTGAAAGTTATGAGATGGCCATGGAGATGCTAGACGTTGATGAAGCCGCATGTGCAAAATACTTCACCATGATGATGGAGGGCACAGCCCGTACTTGGTTAAAAAGCTTGCCGCCCAATTCTATCAGTTCGTGGGGGCAGTTACGGGCCCGGTTTATCCAGAATTTCAAGGACACGTGTAAGCAGCCCAAGTCCATAGTAGACCTGGCGGCTTATGCTCAGAAGAAGGTGCGCCGTGTGTCTCGAGATTTTGCACTCCTCGACGGATCAATGCTGACTCGGCGATCATAACCTTGGAAAGCAACCGCGGTTTGAGCCTTTGAAATTTAAGTTGGGTCGATGAAGCGGTTCTGCAATGATATGGGAACCCTCATGGCGCTGGTAAAATATGCCGATTCGAGACAGTACCAAGGATCCTGAAGCGGACGATGATGAAGCAGGGAAGGGAAAGAAGAACGACAACTCTAAGCAGCAGCATTTCAAACCGGCAGGTCATGGAAACGGGGGCAAGCGCAAGGCTGATGGCAATCCAGATTTCGTAGCCAACACTAATGCGCAGGACAGAGGCCCGCGGCGCAGAGGCAAGGCGAATCGGGGTCCAAATGCAGGGGCAAGCCGTCTGAACTACTTGTTGAATCAGCCTTGTCCCAAGCATGGGACGAAGGAATCCCCATCAAATCATCTTTGAAAGATCATTATATTATGCAGGAGTTCAAAACTCCGATGCTTCCGATATGACCAGGGGTCGTGGTGGTTCAGGTTCCGGTTTCCATGGGCCGGGTCAGGACGGAGCCTCTGGTTCAGGGCATAACCAGGGCAATCTCAATAATCAGAGTAATCAGGGTGGCCAGCAGCAGCAAAGCAATAAGCAAAGCATCGAGCCAACCAAAGCAGTTGAATGGCGGGCAGTATCATGTTTTCACAACCAGTTTGGACAAGCGAGATCGGAAGCTTCACAAACGGGCAGTAAATTCTGTTGAACCGGCTTTGCCGTGGTACTTGCGCTGGTCAGAGCAGCCTATCGTATGGAGCAGAGAGGACCATCCCCCCCGGGTTGATAATCCGGGTCAGCTGGCATTGGTGGTAGATCCTCAGGTTGGGGGCTATAAGTTTACTAAAGTGCTTATGGATGGAGGAAGCAGCATCAATATATTATACTATGAAACTTTCCGTCGCATGGGTCTCACAGACAAAGATCTCAGACCGTCCAATACGGTGTTCCATGGTGTAGTACCAGGCAAATCTGCTTATCCTGTTGGTAAGATAGCCCTGGATGCGGCTTTTGGAGATGAGCATGATTCCCGGTCTGAAAAGCTAACTTTTGAAGTGGTGAAAATCCGGAGTCCATATCATGCCTTGTTTGGACGGCCAGCTTATGCTAAGTTCATGGCACGGCCTTGTTATATTTACTTGCAGCTCAAAATGCCGGGTTACAAAGGAACGATAACGGTGCATGGAAGCCGCCGAGTCGCTTTGGAATGTGAGGAAGGAGATGCAGCTTATGCAGAAGCGGTCTGTGCCACGGAGGAGTTGAAATTCTATAAGGACAATGTTGATCCGGCAGATATAACCCCTTTGAAGAAACCCACTACAGAGCACGAATCGGATCTGAAGTTTAAATCGGCAGCTGAGACCAAGCTTGTTGACTTTGTGCCAGGCGATTCGTCCAAGCAGTTCACTGTCAGTGCCAACCTGGATCCCAAATAGGAAGGCGCACTCATCGAGTTCATCCGTGAGAACCGGACATTTTGCATGGAAGCCATCGACATGCCGTGTACCGAGGAACTCGCTGAGCACACACTTAATGTGGATCCTAAGTATAAACCGTGAAACAGTTCCTCCGCCGTTTAATGAAGAAAGGCGCAAGGCCATTGGGGAAGAAGTAGCCAGCTTCCGGCGGCTGGTTTTATCATTGAGGTGTTTCATCCGAGTGGCTTGCTAATCCGGTGCTGGTCCTTAAGAAAACGGCACTGGCGATGTGTGTGGACTACATAGATCTCAACAAGGCTTGTCCAGCAGATCCTTTGCTCTCCCCGCATTGATCAGATTATTGATGCCACGGCAGATGTGAGCGCTTAAGTTTTTTGGACGCGTACTCTGGATATCATCAGATCAAAATGGCAGTTAAGGACCAGGAGAAAACAACGTTTATAACTCCCTTTGGAGCCTTCTGCTATGTATCTATGCCCTTTGGGCTCAAGAGTGCCCAGGCTACTTACCAGCGGTGTGTACAGAATTGCTTGCATACGCAGATTGGCCGCAATGTGCATGCTTATGTAGATGATATTGTGGTGAAATCAAGACAAAAGGAGACACTGGTGGAAGATTTGAAGGAAACCTTCGACAACTTGCACATTTATAAGATGATGCTTAATCCGGCCAAGTGCGTTTTTGGTGTTCCGGCTGGCAAGCTATTGGGGTTCCTGGTGTCTAACAGAGGAATTGAGGCTAATCCGGAGAAAATTAAAGCTATCACTTCCTTGGCTAAACCGAAGTGTATCAACGATGTTCAACGTCTGGCGGGCCGGATTGCTGCGTTGAGCCGGTTTATCAGCCGCCTCGGAGAGAAGGCCATTCCTTTATACCAGATGCTGAGGAAGACAGATAATTTTGTCTGGAGTCCAGCTGCTGACGAAGCTTTTGAGGATCTAAAGCGGCAATTGGCCAACCCGCCTGTTCTTGCGGCTCCGCCGACAAGGAACCATCATTGTTATATGTGGCAGCCAATGCTCGAGCAAAGGAGCGAGCCATTGTGGTAGAGCGCAAGGAGGCAGAAAAGGAATATCCGTTCAACGGCCGGTTTATTATATCGATGAGGTGCTTATTGAGTCCAAGCAGAGATATCCGCATTGGCGTAAGCTGGTCTATGGTGTTTTAGGCCAGCCGAAACTGAAACAATATTTCCAAGGACATCCTATTACAGTGGTTAGTTCAGCTCCCTTGGGTGACATCATACAGAACCGGGAGGCGACTGGCCGGATTGCAAAATGGGCCATCGAGCTTGGGCCGCATGGGCTAAAGTATACACCGCGCACAGCAGTGAAGTCACAAGCACTTGTTGATTTCATTAATGACTGGACGGAATTACAAGCACCAGAGGAGAAGCCGGATCACACATACTGGACTATCCACTTCGACGGATCCAGGCAGTTGGAAGGCTCGGGGGCTGGAGTCGTTTTAACTTCCCCACGAGGTGATAAGTTTTGTTACGTTCTCCGTTTAATGTTCCCTTGTACTAATAATGCAGCTGAGTACGAAGCCTTGCTCCATGGTCTCCGGATGGCTAAGGAGATGAACTTAAGCCGGGTTAAGTGCTTTGGTGACTCGGACCTGGTGGCTCAGCAAGTATCTGGCACTTGGGATTCTAAGGACCCCCTCATGGCTGCATATCGTCGAGAAGTGGATAATATTGCAGGTTGCTTCAAAGGCTATCAAGTGGATCATGTGGATCGCCGGAAGAACGAAGCGGCAGACGCTTTAAGCCGTTTGGGTTCTCAGCGTAAACCGGTTCCACCTAATGTCTTTCTGGACGTCTTACACAACCCGTCGGTTCAGCTCCCTGGTGAAGCGGATTTGGCTATTCCTGATCCGGAGGCTCAGTTGGTGGCTGCATTACATGCTATTCCGGATTGGACGATTCCTTACCTTGCGTATATGACTCGAGGGGAGCTGCCAGACGATGAGGTTCTGGCCAGACAGATAATCCGGCGCTCCAAATCTATGACGATTCTTAATGGTGAGTTGCATCATTGCGGAGCCAGGCGTTTCAACGCTGTGTTTCCACTGAGGAAGGCTGTGAAATTTTAAAAGAAATCCATGAAGGGGATTGCGGGCATCACGCCGGTTCAAAGTCCCTGGTGGCAAAGGCATTCCGTCATGGATTTTACTGGTTAACTGCTCATGCTGATGCGGAGGACTTGGTCAAACGGTGCGATGGATGTCAGAAATTCTCCAGGCGTGCTCATGTACCGGCACAGGAATTGCGGATGATCCCAATAACGTGGCCGTTTGCGACCTGGGGGCTGGATATGGTTGGGCCCTTTAAGCGATCCAAAGATAAGAATGTTGGAAATATGCCCTAGAGGCAATAATAAAAGGATTATTATATTTCAATGTTCATGATAATTGTCTTTTGTTCATGCTATAAATGTATTATCCGGAAATCGTAATACACGTGTGAACACTTAGACCCAATGGGTCCCTAGTGAGCCTCTAGTTGACTAGCTCGTTGTGATCAATAGATAGTCATGGTTTCCTGACTATGGACATTGGATGTCGTTGATAACGGGATCACATCATTAGGAGAATGATGTGATGGACAAGACCCAATCATAAGCATAGCATAAAAGATCGTATAGTTCGCTTGCTAGAGCTTTGCCAATGTCAAGTATCTATTCCTTCGACCATGAGATCGTAACTCCGGTTACCGTAGGAGTGCCTTGGGTGTATCAAACGTCACAACGAATCGGGTGACTATAAAGGTGCATTACGGTATCTCCGAAAGTATCTGCGGGTTGACACGGATCGAGATCGGATTTGTCACTCCGTATGACGGAGAGGTATCTCTGGGCCCACTCGGTAATGCATCATCATAATGAGCTCAATGTGACCAAGGTGTTGGCCACGGATCATGCATTGCGGTATGAGTAAAGTGACTTGCCGTGTAACGAGACCGAACAAGGTATTGGGATACCGACGATCGGGTCTCGGGCAAGTAACGCATCGATTGACAAAGGAATTGCATACAGGGTTTGATCGAATCCTCGACATCGTGGTTCAACCGATGAAATCATCGAGGAGCATGTGGGAGCCAACATGGATATCCGACCCGCTGTTGGTTATTGCCCGAGAGTCGCCTCGGTCATGTCTGCGTGTCTCCCGAACCCGTAGGGTCTACACACTTAAGGTTCGGTGACGCTTAGGGTTTGTAGGAAGTCAAGTATGTGACCACCGAATGTTGTTCGAGTCCCGGATGAGATCCCGGACGTCACGAGGAGTTCGGAAGGGTCCGGAGGTAAAGAATAATATATAGGAAGTGGTGTTTCGCCATCGGGAAAGTTTCGGGTTTCGGTAAAGCACGGACCACCGGAAGGGTCCCGGGTCCACCGGTGGGGCCACCTATCCGGAGGGCCCCATGGGCCGAGGGGAAGGAACCAGCCCACAGGGGCTGGTGCGCCTCAGGCCCACCCCGCGCCTAGGGTTGAAACCCTAGGGGGGGCGCCCACCGGCTTGGGGGCACTCCACCCCTTGGCCGCCGCCCGGAGATTGGATCTCAGGGCCGCCACTCGGGGCCTATATAAGGGGGAGGGAGGGGCTGCTGCACACAACACCCAAGGCGCAGCCCTCCCTCCCCAACACATCTCCTCCTCCGTAGAGCTTGGCGAAGCCACGCCGAGTCTCGCTTCTCCACCATCATCACGCCGTCGTCTTGCCGGTGGAGCTGTCTTCTCAACCTCTCCTCCCCTTGCTGGATCAAGAAGGAGGAGACGCCGATCGTCCCGCACGTGTGTTGAACGCGGAGGTGCTGTCCGCTCAGCACTTGGCATCGGTGATCTGAATCACGCTCGAGTACGACTCCATCATCACCTTGCAAGCTTCCGCACGCGATCTACAAGTGGTATGTAGATGTTATCTCTCCCGTTACTCGTTGCTTAGATGAACTCATAGATGGATCTTGGTGAAGCCGTGGAAAAATTTTAATTTTCTGCAACGCTCCCCAACAAAGGCATCATGAGCTAGGTCTATGCGTAGTTCTCTAATGCACGAGTAGAACACAAATTTGTTGTGGGCGTTGATCTTGTCATCTTACTTGCCTCTACTAGTCTTTTCTTGCTCAACGGTATTGTGGGATGAAGCGGCCCGACCAACCTTACACGTGCGCTTACGTGAGACCGGTTCCACCGATCGACATGCACCAGTTGCATAAGGTGGCTGGCGGGTGTCTGCTCTCCCACTTTAGTTGGAGCGGATTCGATGAACAGGGCCCTTATGAAGGGTAAATAGAAGTTGACAAAATCACGCTGTGGTGATTCGTAGGTAAGAAAACGTTTTGCTAGAACCCAATCGCAGCCACGTAAAAGATGCAAACAACAACTAGAGGACGCCTAACTTGTTTTTGCAGCGATTGATCATGTGATGTGATATGGCGTAAGTTGTGATGAATGATGAATTGTGATGTATGAGATCATGTTCTTGTAATAGGATTCACGACTTGCATGTCGATGAGTATGACAACCGGCAGGAGCCATAGGAGTTGTCTTTATTTTTTGTATGACCTGCGTGTCATTGAAGAACGCCATGTAAACTACTTTACTTCATTACTAAACGCGTTAGTCATAGAAGTAGAAGTAGTCGCTATGCGTGACAACTTCATGAAGACACGATGATGGAGATCATGATGATGGAGATCATGGTGTCAAGCCGGTGACAAGATGATCATGGAGCCCCGAAGATGGAGATCAATGGAGCTTGATGATATTGGCCATATCATGTCACAACTATATAATTGCATGTGATGTTTATTATGTTTATGCATCTTGTTTACTTAGGACGACGGTAGTAAATAAGATGATCCCTTATAAAATTTCAAGAAGTGTTCTCCCTAACTGCACCGTTGCTACAGTTCGTCGTTTCTAAGCACCACGTGATGATCGGGTGTGATGGATCCTTACGCTCACATACAACGGGTGTAAGACAGTTTTACACAAAAAACACTTAGGGTTAACTTGACGAGCCTAGCATGTGCGACATGGCCTCGAACACGGAGACCGAAGGTCGAACACGAGTCGTATGGAAGATACGATCAACATGAAGATGTTCACCGACGATGACTAGTCCGTCTCACGTGATGATCGGACACGGGCTAGTCGACTCGGATCGTGTAACACTTAGATGACTAGAGGGATGTCTAATCTAAGTGGGAGTTCATAATTTTGATTAAGAACTTTATTATCATGAACTTAGTCTAAAACCTTTGCAAATATGTCTTGTAGATCAATGGCCAACGCTAATGTCAACATGAACTTCAACGCGTTCCTAGAGAAAACCAAGCTGAAAGATGATGGCAGCAACTATACGGACTGGGTCCGGAACCTGAGGATCATCCTCATAGCTGCCAGGAAGCAATATGTCCTAGAAGGACCGCTAGGTGCCGCTCCCGTCCCAGAGAACCAAGACGTTATGAACGCTTGGCAAACTCGCGCTGATGATTACTCCTCGTTCAAAGGCGGCATGCTCTACAGCTTAGAACCGGGCTCCAAAAGCGTTTTGAGCATCACGGAGCATATGAGATGTTCAAGAGCTGAAACTAGTTTTCCAAGCTCATGCCCGGTCGAGATATGATGTCTCCGACAAGTTCTACAGTTGTAAGATGGAGGAGAACAGTTCACAAGGAGCACATCCTCAAGATGTCCGGGTTGCACGCCAGATGACCCAGCTTGAATATTAACCTCCTGATGAGGCGGTCATTGACAGAATCCTCCATCGCTCCCACCAAGCTACAAGAGCTTTGTGATGAACTACAACATGCGGGGATGGTAAAGACCATTCTGAAGTGTTCTCGATCTCAAGTCAGCAGAGGCTGAAATCAAGAAAGAACATCAAGTGTTGATGGTCAATAAGACCACTAAGTTCAAGAAGGGCAAGGGTAAGAAGAACTTCAAGAAGGACGGCAAAGATGTTGCCGCCCCGTAAGCCAGCTTGCCGGAAGAAGTCAAATAATGGACCCAAGCCCGAGACCGAGTGCTTTTATTGCAAGGGAAAGGGCACCGAAGCGGAACTGCCCCAAATACTTAGCGGATAAGAAGGCCGCAACACCAAAGGTATATTTGATATACATGTAATTGATGTGTACCTTACCAAGACTCGTAGTAACTCCCGGGTATTTGATACCGTGCCGTTGCTCACATATGTAACTCACAGCAGAGCTGCGGAATAAACGGAGACTGGCGAAGGGACGAGGTGACGATCGCGTCGGGAATGGTTCCGTGGTCGATGTGATCGCCGTCGCACGCTGCCTCTACATTTACCTACGGATTAGTTTTAAACCTCAATAATTGTTATTTAGTGCCAAGTTTGAGCATGAACATTGTATCCGGATCTCGCTTTGATACGAGATGGCTACTCATTTAAGTCTGAGAATAATGGTTGTTCGATTTATATGAGAGATATGTTTTATGGTCATGCTCCGATGGTCAATGGTTTATTCTTAATGAATCTCGAGCGTAATATTACACATGTTCATAGTGTGGATGCAAAAGATGTAAAGTTGATAACGATAGTCCCACATACTTGTGGCATCGCCGCCTTTGGTCACATTGGTGTCAAGCGCATGAAGAAGCTCCATGCTGATGGACTTTAGAGTCTCTTGATTATGAATCGCTTGACACATGCTAACCTTGCCTCTTGGGCAAATGACCAAGACTCCGTTCTCCGAACAATGGAGTGAGCAACCAACTTGTTGGAAATCATACATACCGATGTGTGCGGTCCAATGAGCGTTGAGGCTCATGGAGGATATCGTTATGTTCTCACTCTCCGATGACTTAAGTAGATATGGGTATGTCTACTTAATGAAACACAAGTCTGAGACCTTTGAAAAGTTCAAGGAATTTCAGAGTGAGGTGGAGAATCAACGTGACCGTAAGATAAAGTTCCTACGATCAGATCGTGGGGGAGAATACTTAAGTCACGAATTTGGTACACACTTAAGAAAATGTGGAATCGTTTCACAACTCACGCCGCCTGGAACACCTCAACGAAACGGTGTGTCCGAACGTCGTAATCGCACTCTATTGGATATGGTGCGGTCCATGATGTCTCTTACCGATTTACCGCTATCATTTTGGGGATACGCTCTAGAGACAGCTACATTCACTTTAAATAGGGCACCGTCTAAATCCGCTGAGACGACACCGTATGAATTATGGTTTGGGAAGAAACCTAAGCTGTCGTTTCTAAAAGTTTGGGGATGCGATGCTTATGTCAAGAAACTTCAACCCGAAAAGCTCGAACCCAAGTCGGAAAATGCGATTCATAGGATACCCTAAGGAAACTGTCGGGTATACCTTCTACTTAAAATCCAAGGCAAGATCTTTGTTGCCAAGAACGGATGCTTTCTAGAGAAAGAGTTTCTCTCGAAAGAAGTAAGTGGGAGGAAAGTAGAACTCGATGAAGTACTACCTCTCGAACGGGAAAGTGGTGCAGCGCAGAAAACCGCTCTGTAATGCCCACACCAACCAAGAGGAAAATGTAGATGATGATCAAGGTACTTGGATCAAGTTACTATTGAACTTCAAGGTCCACGAGGACACGCTCCGCACTGCAGTGGTACGGCAACCCTGTCATGGAAATCATGTTGCTAGACAACGATGAACCTTCGAACTATGAAGAAGCAATGGCGGGCCCGGATTCCAACAAATGGCTTGGAGCCATGAAATCCGAGATAGAATCCATGTATGAAAACAAAGTATGGACTTTGACAGACTTGCCCGATGATCGGCGAGCGATAGAAAATAAATGGATTTTTAAGAAGAAGACGGATGCGGATGGTAATGTTACCATATATAAAGCTCGACTTGTCGCTAAGGGTTATCGACAAGTTCAAGGGATTGACTACGACGAGACATTCTCTCCCGTAGCGAAGCTTAAGTCCGTCCGAATCATGTTAGCAATTGCCGCATACTATGATTATGAGATATGGCAGATGGACGTCAAAACGGCATTCCTTAATGGACATCTTAAGGAAGAGTTGTATATGATGCAGCCGGAAGGTTTTGTCGATCCTCGAACGCTAACAAAGTATGCAAGCTCCAGCGATCCATTTATGGTCCGGTGCAAGCATCTCGAGTTGGAACATTCGCTTTGATGAGATGATCAAAGCGTTTGTTTATGCAGACTTATGGAGAAGCCTGCGTTTACAAGAAAGTGAGTGGGAGCTCAGTAGCATTTCTCCTATTATATGTAGATGACATACTCTTGATGGGAAATGATACGAAACTCCCGGACAACATTAAGGCCTATTTGAACAAGTGTTTTCAATGAAGGACCTTGGAGAAGCTGCTTATATATTAGGCATCAAGATCTATAGAGATAGATCGAGATGCCTCATAGGTCTTTCACAAAGCACATACCTTGATAAGATTTTGAAGAGGTTCAAAATGGATCAGTCCAAGAAGGGTTCTTGCCTATGTTACAAGGTGTGAAATTGAGCTCAGCTCACCACCCACCACGGCAAAAGATAAAGAAGAGATGAGTGTCATCCCTATGCTTCAGCCATAGGATCTATTATGTATGCCATGCTGTGTACTGCACTGATGTAAACCTTGCCGTAAGTTTGGTTGCAAGATACCAAAGTAACCCCGCAAGGAACACCGGACAGCGGTCAAGAATATCCCGAAGCACCGAAAAGGACAAAGGACATGTTTCTCGCTTATGGAGGAGACAAAGAGCTCGTCAGAAGGGTTACGCCGACGCTAGCTTCGACTCAGATCTGGATGACTCTAAGTCACAAACCGGATACGTGTATATGTTGAATGGTGGAGCAGTAAGCTGGTGCAGCTGCAAGCAGAGCGTCGTGGCGGGATCTACGTGTGAAGCGGAGTACATGGCAGCCTCGGAGGCAGCGCATGAAGCGATTTGGGTGAAGGAGTTCATCACCGACCTAGGAGTCATACCCAATGCGTCGGGCCGATCAAACTCTTCTGTGACAACACTGGAGCTATTGCCCTTGCCAAGGAGCCCAGGTTTCACAAGAAGACAAGGCACATCAAGCGTCGTTTCAACTCCATCCGTGAAAATGTTCAAGATGGAGACATAGAGATTTGCAAAGTGCACACGGATCTGAATGTCGCAGATCCGCTGACTAAACCTCTCTCGCGTGCAAAACATGATCAACACCAGAACTCTATGGGTGTTCGATTCATCACAATGTAACTAGATTGGTGACTCTAGTGCAAGTGGGAGACTGTTGGAAATATGCCCTAGAGGCAATAATAAAAGGATTATTATATTTCAATGTTCATGATAATTGTCTTTTGTTCATGCTATAAATGTATTATCCGAAATCGTAATACACGTGTGAACACTTAGACCCAATGGGTCCCTAGTGAGCCTCTAGTTGACTAGCTCACAGATCAATAGATAGTCATGGTTTCGACTATGGACATTGGATGTCGTTGATAACGGATCACATCATTAGGAGAATGATGTGATGGACAAGACCCAATCATAAGCATAGCATAAAAGATCGATAGTTCGCTTGCTAGAAGCTTTGCCAATGTCAAGTATCTATTCCTTCGACCATGAGATCGTGTAACTCCGGTTACCGTAGGAGTGCCTTGGTGTATCAAACGTCACAACGTAATCGGGTGACTATAAAGGTGCATTACGGTATCTCCGAAAGTATTTGTTGGGTTGACACGGATCGAGATCGGATTTGTCACTCCGTATGACGGAGAGGTATCTCTGGCCCACTCGGTAATGCATCATCATAATGAGCTCAATGTGACCAAGGTGTTGGCCACGGATCATGCATTACGGTGCGAGTAAAGTGACTTGCCGTAACGAGACTGAACAAGGTATTGGGATACCGACGATCGGGTCTCGCAAGTAACGCATCGATTGACAAAGGAATTGCATACAGGGTTTGATCGAATCCTCGACATCGTGGTTCAACCGATGAAATCATCGAGGAGCATGTGGAGCCAACATGGATATCCGCACCCGCTGTTGGTTATTGCCCGAGAGTCGTCTCGGTCATGACTGCGTGTCTCCCGAACCCGTAGGGTCTACACACTTAAGGTTCGGTGACGCTAGGGTTTGTAGGAAGTCAAGTATGTGACCACCGAATGTTGTTCGAGTCCCTGGATGAGATCCCTGGACGTCACGAGGAGTTCCGGAAGGGTCCGGAGGTAAAGAATAATATATAGGAAGTGGTGTTTCGGCCATCGGGAAAGTTTCGGGGGTTTCCGGTAAAGTACCGGGACCACCGGAAGGGTCCCGGGGGTCCACCGGGTGGGGCCACCTATCCCGGAGGGCCCCATGGGCCAGAGGGGGAAGGGAACCAGCCCACAGGGGGCTGGTGCGCCCCTAGGCCCACCCGCCTAGGGTTGAAACCCTAGGGGTGGGGCGCCCACACTGGCTTGGGGGCACTCCACCCCTTGGCCGCCGCCCCACGGAGATTGGATCTCGGGGGCCGCCACCTCCAGGGGCCTATATAAAGGGGGAGGGAGGGGCTGCTGCACACAACACCCAAGGCGCAGCCCTCCCTCCCAACACATCTCCTCCTCCGTGAGCTTGGCGAAGCCCCGCCGAGATCGCTTCTCCACCATCATCACGCCGTCGTCTTTGCCGGTGGAGCTGTCTTCTCAACCTCTCCTCCCCTTGCTGGATCAAGAAGGAGGAGACGCCGATCATCCCGCACGTGTGTTGAACGCGGAGGTGCTGTCCGTTCAGCACTTGGCATCGGTGATCTGAATCACGTTCGAGTACGACTCCATCATCACCTTGCAAGCTTCCGCACGCGATCTACAAGTGGTATGTAGATGTTATCTCTCTCCCGTTACTCGTTGCTTAGATGAACTCATAGATGGATCTTGGTGAAGCCGTAGGAAAAATTTTAATTTTCTGCAACGTTCCCCAACAAAGAAGACCCACCTGTTGGTGGCAGTGGACAAGTTCACCAAGTGGGTTGAAGCGGAACCTGTCAGTAAGTGTGATGCGGCAACAGCGGTGCAGTTCATCAAAAAGGTGATTTTCCGGTTTGGCTTTCCACACAGTATCATTACTGACAATGGCCCTAATCTGTCCAAGGGGGCTATGAAAGAATTCTGTGAACGTGAGCATATCCGCTTGACGATCGTCGATGAGCGCACTTCAGTCCCAACGGGCAGGCGTAACGTGCTAATCGTGAAATCTTGCGAGGCATCAAACCCCGACTTCTGGTTCCGTTACAGAGAACACCAGGATGCTGGGTTGAAGAACTCCCGTCGGTACTATGGAGTATCAATACTACGCCAAACCGGTCTACTGGATACACCCCTTTCTTCATGGTTTACGGGCGAGGCGCTTCTCCCGAAGATATCAGCACGATTCGCCTGTAGCGGCTTATGTTGAAGCAGACAACGAGGTGGCACGACAGGACGCTTTGGACCTATTGGATGAGGAGCGTGATATGGCAGCCGCTCGTCGGGCGATTTACCAGCAAGATCTTCGCTCGTTATCACAGCCGCCGGGTTAAGACCAGAGCCTTTCAGAAGGAGATTTAGTGCTTCGTCTCATCCAAGACCGCATGATATGCACAAGTTATCCCCGCCTTGGGAAGGACCCTTTGTGGTCAGCAAGAATCTACACAACGGTTCCTACTATCTGGTTGATATTCGAGAGCGTAAAGACTCACGTACATCAGAGGAGGAGACCAATAGGCCGTGGAACATAGCTCATCTTCGACCTTACTACACTTGAGTCATCGGCTCAGTTTATGTACATAGCATGACAATGTATATATTATCTTCGATATAATAAAAATCAGAGCCTCAGCTAAAGCGGGGTCTCTGTCTTTCTTCTCATGTGTGGTTACATGGAGTGTTTCTGTTTTTAAAGCGGCCTCCGGTTTACCCCTTGACAGTTATATTTATCACTTGGGGGCTTGGTCGTGTCCGAACCAATGCAACACCTCTTGATAGGCGAAAGCCACCAGATCATTTGGGGACACGGTCACGTCTGAACCGGTCACGCCTCTTGGTCGGCCAATAGGGCCAGCGTCATTTGGAGGCTTGGTCGAACCCGAACCAATGTCATGCCACTTGGCCGGCGTACTCGCCAAGAGTCTTTTGGGGACCTGGCCGACTAGCACCATCGCTACGCCTTCGGGGGGCTTGGTTGCGTCTGACCATGGTAATGCCATCTGACCAGCTCCATGAAGCTTTACTTTTGCAAAGAGTTATTGCCTTTGTTGCCATATTTGGTATTCGATTTTTGTTGTGTTTTCAACCCGACGAATATTTTTATCCGGTTTAGCTGTCAGTAACAAACTGACAAAACACGGTTTGGTATTACACCGAAGTTTTTATCTGCCCGGTTTACCTTCCTCCGGTTCATCCTTATGGAGTAGCACGGGGGCTTGTGCGGCTTCAGCACGCCTATGTGGGAGTTATTGTCTCCCCAGACGGTTATGGTTTTTAAAGGCCTCCGCTTCAAGATTGGCTATGCCAGCCTCATGCCCAGATATGGCAGGTATTTGTATCGCATACTAATTGATTTTTCGATACATAAAATATATTGGATGCCATAAACCGGCTGGCGGTGCCACCGCCGCCGAGGTTCAATCTTTTGGTTGCAGGGAGTATGAATCAAACAAAAGTTTCGTCGATGCACGAAGGCATATCCAGGCAGCAAGTTTTGACTAAGGCTATTACAAGGCAACACAGTGCCCAAATGAAAATCATTGTTTTTTTTGGGACAAACAGGACAGATGTTTAAATCGGTTCCGGTTCACGACTGTTCTTCATCCTCCGCCGCTTCAGCATCTTCATCTCTACCCATCGGCTGGAAATCCACAGTAGTCCAGTCGATTCCCATCAGCGCTTGGAAAACAGCTTCTTCGTGAATCAAAGACGACGGTTCAATGTCAGGTGCGTAAGTATGCTTACGGATTGGAGGGATCAAGTTTTCCGGTTCAAAGGTTGGGGCGGACACACGCTTGTTCTGCTCATTGTATTGGGCTTGATAGTGCTCCAAATCGGCTTCTTCGGCCAATTGACAAGCCAGCGGGCGTACCGCACGGTTTATCGCCCGCAAGTCCTCTTCACTGAAGTCCGAGCCGTCTTCCTTCACACTGGGGTAGCCTTGAGCTGCTTCCACGGGATCAAAATCCGGTACCCAGGCTTTGGCTCGGATCAAGGCGTTGATGGCTCCGGTTCGTGCAGCAGATTTCTTCACCTCCTCAATCCGGGAAGGAAGGATGGATAGCCGGTTCAAGGTATCTTGGATCAGGGACGGCGCTGGATTGTTATGTGACATTGTGGTAATAACGCGCTGGGCTCCGGTATATAACTGCTCCACTAAAGTGTAGACAGCTTTCAGTTTCTTCCGCACGTCATTTCCCAAGTGCCCAACGCGTGTGCCTGCATATGATAACAGGATAGTTTTAAACCGGAATAATGGTGCAGCAGGAAAAGCATATTACACTTATTCATAGGGAACTTACCGAAGATGGCTGCCGTCATAGAATGCACTTGCCGCTTCACGGCTGTCAGATCATCCACCACCGGTTTAAGGGCAGCTTCAGCATTCTCGGCCCGTTTGAGCAAGTTGGCCTTTTCGGTGGCCCAGACCGCCTGTTCCTTCTTCATATTTTCCTTCACCTGTTCCGCAGCAGTTAAGGCACCGGTTAACTCCTTGGCTTTTTCTGTCTCGGCCTGCTGGGTTTTCAAAGCTGCCTGTAAATCGGCAATCCGATCGTCCTTGATTTTCAGCTCAGCCTGTGCATTGATAGCATGATCAGCCAACAATTCAAGTTCAAGTTTCAACCACATAACACAGTTATATGCTTGACACTTGGGGGCTAATGTACCTTCAATTTTTCTACTGCTAATACATGGCAAAAGTCCCAAGCTCAATACGAGTATTCAACTCGGCACTTGGGGGCTAATGATTATTTGATTCTACTAATGTGTTGTCAGGAAGATTTTTGGAGTACCGATTTAAGTATGCATAGTTAAACCGGCCCTGGTGGTTATGATGGCAGATTGCAAAATATATCAAAGGAAATTATTAAGTCCCAGTTTGATCAAAGATTGCAAACCGGCCCTTGGGGGCTACAAGGATTATTATACTGGTAATAAGGAAAGGAGTGTTACCTCAAATTTATCTCTCATCAGTTTCACCAAGCCAGCTTCATAATCACGGCTACTGTAAAGCCGGTTCAGATATCCGGAATGAAGGTCTTGGGCGCTGAAAGCGGCATATGTTTCCAGCTCCACATCCCATTTTCCTTTATTAAAAGTGGAAGAGTCCTCTTTCACAGTATGCCGGGTTAGAGTGGCAGCGTTCCCCGGTTCAGAGTGGCCTGTTCCAGTAATTACAACGTCGTCATCTTTCGATTCGACGGATCATGTGGGCACAGCTGTCTCAGTAGGATTGTGAGGCTTTTCAAACCGGACAGTACTGGCAGGTGGATCAACAGACATTGAAACATTCACAGGCCTCTCCTCAGGAATAACATCTTCTTGAACCGGAGGGTCACTTGGAATATCTTCAGAGGCAACATTTTCGAGATCTGGCGCCCGCTCATGATCTGAAGCGGCAGCCTCTTCAACTGTTTTGTCCAAGCGAGCCTTCTTGCTGGGTTTCGGTTTGGTTCTGAAGAAACAAAGATTCAGAAACAAGGCATATACATTATAGAAGAAATCGAAAAACATATGGCCGTTTTGACTTACCCGACGGCTATCTTCAACGGTGGTAGCTGAGTGGCTGACGATTCGCCAGATGATGAATGAGAAGTGACCTGATAATCGGAGTCGGACGGATTAAGAGGTTGACGGAATAAACCCGCTTTGGAATTTAACGCAATAAAAAGGTTGGAAACCTCGGTGCGGCGCTTTCGAGCCGGGCTGTTTGGTAAACAGGCAGAGGTAACTACCTGTCCGCTGTGCCGGGTTGTGCGGCGGGCTTCATGCTGCTGTGTCTTCATAAGAAGTTTGGGATCCAAGTAAGCAAGAGGGTGAGAAAAGTTAACTTTCCGGTTTGCCCGACGAAATTTTGGTGAAGGCAAAATTGTTGAATCGGAAGAGAGAATGATTACCTCAGCAAATCCTGCGTTGCTGGCTTCAGCGTCATCCTGACAAGCATCGTCATCAATAAGACATGTAAAAAACAAGCCAAGAGAATCAAGTTCCGGATTACCCACATCATCATCAATGGCCGGATCAGACGAAGCAGTAGTCTTCCTCTTGTGGGCGGACTTCTTGACAACTTTTGTTTTGGGCCGAATTGGCCGCCCAGCTTTGTCCGCTTTGTCTTGAGAGAGTTTTTTGCTCCAAAACGGATTATCGCCCTGGATCAGAAATAATTGAGAGTTGGACATATGAAAGTAACAATGGGTTTTTATAATGACACAGTCAGAGACTTACCGCAGGTGGTGCGTTGGTGGTGCAGTAAGGAGCTAAGCCGGTTTGAGCACAGAGGTGCTCCGGTTCATTCAGCATTCTTCTTACTGAATCCGTAACTTCATCTTCAGACAGTTCCAGTTTGGTGTGTCGGAGTGGGTCATCGACGCTGCCGGTATACTGGCACATCAAACCGGAATGCCGGCTCAAAGGCAATATGCCCCAAGATAACCAGCAGCGTGCCAGATCGATCCCAGTCAAACCGTTGGCCATAAAGGCTCGAAGCTTGGACAGTTGTGGGGCATATTTGCTTCTCTCTTTGGCAGTCAATCGTTGCGGAAAGGGATGAGTGTTGCTTAGCCGCTCTGGATGAAAGCCAGGTAAAGGATTTTCACCTTCAGGGGAAGTGTCTTTGCAGCAGAACCAAGTCGCGTTCCACTCTTTGGGGTGAGTGTGGAGTTTGACGTGGGGATAAGTGATCTCCTTCCTCTTCTGGATAGCCATACCGCCCAATTATGTATTGGGGCCGTCGGTGAATTCATTTCGACGGTTTAGGTGGAAGAGATCTCTGAACAGTTCAATAGAAGGTTCCTCTTGAAGATATGCTTCGGACAGTACTTGAAAGTGGCAAAGGTTGGTAACGGAGTTGGGGCCAATGTCTTGGGGACGAAGCTGAAAATTGGCCATCACGTCCCGGTAAAATTTTGACCCGGGCGGTTTGAAACCCCGGGCCAGATGATCCGCGAAAACTATGACTTCCCCTTCCTGAGGTGTGGGAGGACATTCCTCTCCAGGAACCCTCCAATGGATTGTGTTTTGATCATCTAAAGCGCCAATTGATACCAGTTCTTTCAACTGTGTCTCGGAGACGCGTGAAGGAACCCAGTTGCATTCGTACACCTGTTTGGCCATCATAAGGTCTACAAGGAGAAGGATCCGGTTTAAGAAAGTACTTATTACAGAGTGATTGATCTAAGCTATGATAAACCGGAGGCGGTTCCTATAAATCAGTTTGTTATGATATGATGTCAGATACGTTCTGGCGGTTCAACAAGGGGACTAATGGTGTACCGATGCCGGTTTAGCAACTTTTTACTATGGTGAGTTAAGCCGCCTAATCTTGGCTTCGAAGGTAATTGAAGTCATGGACAGAAACAGGTTTCACAAAATTTCATGTTTACTACGGATCAAACGCGGGTTTTCAGAAAACAGGAAATGCGCCGCGAAAGTAAAGAAGAAACGGAAGTGGACTATAAGGTGTATGTATATACGCAGAAGATCCATGGGATTAAAGATGAGAAAGTACAGCGGATATGCAGGAGTCGTCATTGGTACAGAACGGGATTCATAGCGTGGCTCAAGGCTAGAAAGATGAAGACATACGAAGAAAATGGTATGAAGCTCGAACCCTAGAAACAGATCTAAGATAAGGAAACAGACTGAAGAAGGGCAAGAAGCTTACCGGAACGGAGGAGATGCGGAGAAAGGCCGCAGTGTTCTGGTCCGTACAGGTTGATGCAGCGGCCTAGGACGAAGCAGAAGTTGATGACGACGGCGGAGCTCCAAAGGCAGCGGCGCGAGGAAGAAGAAGAAGAGGAAGCGAAGGGAGAAACAGAATGACCCTTCGGTCCTATTTATCAGTAAAGCTAGGTCAAGCGCGTGAATCCAGGGACTGTCATTAAGGAAGGCGTTATAAAGGATAAACTTCAAGATGACGTCATGCCGATTTACAGTGACCAGAAGCAACGATGTCCTGCCGGTTTACATTGATCAAAAGCAACGATGTCATGCCGGTTTACAGTGATAAGAAGCAATGACGACGAGGCGGTTTATTAAACAAAGAAGATGTCCAAGATACAGGTTCTGTGAAGGACTGACATGAACCAGTTCAAATCAATCTGGGGCCTAATGTTGGGGATATTACCACTAGGTGTAAACCGGCCAAGCTTGGGCCGGGTTAGCTCTGTTAGTGGTGTAATCGTAGAAAGGCCCAAGGCCTGTAGTTGGTTTGGAACTTGTAGCCGTAAACCGGCCTGATATATGACTTGTGTTGTAAGTTAGGAATAGAGAGATACCAACCGGGATACGAGTATGAACGGTTGGGACTCTCTGAACCGACAAGCGCCACTGTGTATATAAGGGGCGACCGGTGGCGGTTCGAAGAGAGACAACCACAACTCGAGCCTAGGCGGCTTATTTGCTCCTAGCCATCGAGACTACATCAATCCCATCACAACTAGACGTAGGCTTTTACCTTCATCAAGGGCCAACTAGTATAAACCCTCGTGTCTTTGTGTCCGCTTTAACCCCTGCAAGTAAACCCGTAGCGATGGCTCCACGACTAAGTCCTTACGCTAGGACATCTGCCGTGACAAATCCACGACAGGTAGTACAAGAGTAGATCTACCACGAGATCAAGGAGGCTAAACCCTAGAAGCTAGCCTATGGTATGATTGTTGAGATGTATGTTGTCCTACGGACTAAGGCCCTCCGGTTTATATAGACACCAGAGAGGCTAGGGTTATACAGAGTCGGTTACAATGGCAGGAGATCTACATATCCGTATCGCCAAGCTTGCCTTCCACGCCAAGGAAAGTACCTTCCGGACACGAGCCGGAGTCTTCAATCTTCTATCTTCGTAGTCTTGGAGTCCGGCGGATATTGATAGTCCGGCTATCCGGACACCCCCTAGTCCAGGACTCCCTCAGTAGCCCCCGAACCAGGCTTCAATGACGATAAGTCCTGCGTGCTTGTAGTCTTCGGCGTTGCAAGGCGGGTTCTCCTTTCAAATTCCATGTACCATCTTGAATACTGTGTTCCTTGGCATCCACGCCAAATAATGGCCCTCTTCCACGCGTCGCACGAATGCGAAAAGCCAGGGTGTCTTTTACATTTCACCCCCTAATTGTGTGGGTCGTCTGCCTATAAAAGGGGCAGGGATCCAGATCCAATCCGCACCGTCTTCCTCCCGCGTGTTCTCCATCGAAGCGCCTCTGACCTTGAAATCCATTCCACCATGGATCGTCAACGCGGCTCTTCCTCACGCGCTCCTAGCCCATCGCCAGGGGATTGGAGGAGGTGCTCTATTTCGCACAATGAGCTAGCAAAGCTCCAAACGGAGGGATTTCTTCCTCCGGCGTTCATGGTTCCAGTCCGAGCCGGACTGGTTACTTATCAAGGTGGGAGGCAGGCGGAGGACACCCCCAGCCCCAACAAGGGGGAGCGAGTGTGCTTTGTCCCCTATCTAATAAGGGGGCTCGGATTTCCAATACATCCATTCCTCCGCGGGCTCCTGAAGTTCTACGGACTCCAGCTCCACCACCTTACGCCTGCCTCTGTGCTGCATATCGCGGGCTACGTAGCTCTTTGCGAGCTATTCCTGGGCATCGAGCCCCATTTCGCATTGTGGAAGAGGCTGTTCTGCCTCGTACCCCGTTCTCACCAGGGGTCCATATATCAAGTGGGCGGCGCCGAAATATGGCACATCGCCGGGACCGGATACCTATCCGGCACCCCCAAGAGGGCATCCGAAGACTGGCCCTCGGAGTGGTTTTATATCGGGGACGCCCCGCTGCCGGATCCAGTCCGGATTGGCCTCCCGGAGTTCGATGCTGCTCCCTTGAAGAAACACCTTAGCTGGCGCCCGCGGAGCCCCCGTTTGGAGGAAGACAAGAGCGTCCATTACTTGATGGGCCGGATAAGGTTAATGGCTCATGTCGGCTTGACCATGATCGGAGTCATGGCGACGTGTATCAAGCGAGGGGTGCAGCCGCTGCAATACAGAGGCCACCCCATGTGGGATTTCAACGGGGAAGACGACGCTACCCGACACGGCCGTAAAGGGCCGGAATCGACCGAGGACCTGGTGAAGATCCTGTATGGTCTGTACAAGGGGGAGAAGGAGGACTTCCTTCGCCCGAACCCTCTGGAGGGGTTCTCCATGAACTACCCTAGAGGATGGCTAAGCGAACACCTCGAAGGGTTCTACCCGTACTTTCGAAGTTTAAGCTTCTTACATTATGTCTCTGGCGTAGAGTCTACGCCGGACTGTGGAGGACATGGTGAGTCCTGCTCCACAACCCGAGGATCCGGAAGGATCCCTGGGTCCGGCCTCCGAAGAGGATCCGGATATCGAGGTGGAGCTGATCGACGGGGTGTATCACCAGCTCAGCATTGACAATGCTCTGGTCGCCATTACGGCGGACTACCCCGGGCTAAATCCGGCTTCCCAGGTGACCACGACCGAAGTCCGGACACCATTATCTTATTCTTGCCTATTTTTGACCTTCGCGAACAATGGTATTTTGCAGGAAGTGCCATTACGGCAGGAAGCCGAGCCTGCGGCGGCCGACCTGCAGAGGTCAGTCCGAACTAGCAGGAGAAAAAGGAGCGCCGTGCGGGCAGAAACGTCGCCGCAAAGGTACAGCTCCTATTTGATCTTTTCGAGCAATGCTCCGAGGAAACGTCTAAGTGCTCATGATCTTGAGAGGAGAAAAAGCGCTCGCCGGACTGCGAGCGCAGGAATTGCCGACCCAACCAACACCAGCCAGGCTCCAGCGCCTGGACAGGGTCGGGAGGCAAGCGCAAGACGCGAACCGGATCCTGCTCCAACGGAGGATACCGACAGACTGTCCGCCACCAAGTCGGAGGTGGAGAGCGCTATGAATCATAGACGCCGCCGGACGGTTTTTCAGGAAGCGTGCTTTTCCCCTGAGGTGCGGGATGCCTTTAACGCAGGGGACGCGCATCTCCGTGCTGCTCGAAATGGTTTTACCAAAGCCACGGAGCAGTATGTTATAGACATATGGGTAAGGAAATTTTAGTGGTTGTGTACACCAGTAGCCCCCGAGACTTAAATTAGTTATGCTAACTGATTTAAGGATCATTGTGAACTTCAGGCACTTAACGAGAAGAACGCCCAGCTGTCTCGGGAGCTGCAAGATTGCAAGGCCCAACTTGAGGCCGCACTTGCTGCCGCAGGAGGAGATGGGAACACCCTCCCTGGTAACACATTTTTATTAATAAATATAAACGCTGTGCGGCGTGTGCATGAGTCTAATAATGACATTGCAGGTACCGCCGGACAAGATCCGGACAGGCAAACCCTGCTGCGCCAGCTAAAGGCCGGCGAAACCGTGCCGAATAGGGTTCAGCAGGAAAGGAACAAGCTCCAGGATGCCAACGCCAAGCTCGGAGAAGAGCTGAAAGGCGCACAGGCCGAGCTGTCCGGCTCCGTTAAGGAGAATCAACGACTTCGTCGCGGCATATATAGTAAGTGCTTGAGCGAACTCTTTTGAAAAGAAGAGTTCGGCGAGGAAGTAATTTGACATGATATGTCTTGTAGGTATACTCACGGGTCGTCCTGTAGAGGAGATGCCCATATCCGTGGGTGATCAACTTCCTGAACTATTGCAGCTACTCGAAAGAGTTCGGCAGGCAATGAGTGGCACCGTTCAGGCTTTATGGCCGTCCCTTACCCTGCCCGAGGGCCTCGGTGAGCTTGCAGAGAAGCTGCAAGGAGTACGGCAGCGCTTCCGTTTATGGAAGGTTTCGGCTTGCCGTCAAGGGGCCAGGGAGGCTTGGGCCATGGTGAAGACGCGGTACAAGAAGGCGGATCCCAACCATATGGCCGAAGTTGGACCGGTGGGGCCCGATGGGAAGGAGATCCCTGTGAGTTTAGTGTACAGCCAGGTAGAACTGGCTGCTAAGTTTTCTCAACGGGACTGTAAACTAGACAGCCTGTTAGACGGGATTGAGGAGGAATACAATCAATAATCTTGACAATGTATGTTATCCTTTAAAAATGACATGTGAAATGCCTTCTAGCCGGATTGTAGAACGTTTGTCTTTGCCGACCTTTTCGCTTCGACCTCGGGACCCTAGAGTCCGGAGTGTGTCTGAATACCTTCTTGGTTAAGAAACAACCGTGGTATGCATGGAGACCAGGCGTAGGGGTCATTAGTGCTTTATCAGACAAGTGCCCAACTAGTTATGTTATATTACATGGTTAGTAAGAAACATCTTCCAGGGAGAATAGTTCCGTTAGGGGTTCCTTTCGCTGGGGGTGGCATGCCCTAAAATGCATTGCCGGACTGCAAAGAAAGCAGTAAAACATCTGGGGGCAGATGGAAAAAATAGTAAAAAGTCATCTTTTAAATCACCGACCAAATATTCCCTTAAGAACGCTAGCTTTCGGCTTCACCCAGTCTGAGGTACACATCCGGCTGACCCGACAGTAACAATCGCAGAGGTGCTCCCTTTACCTCCTAGCCGAACAATCGGGAACGTAGGGGTAAGCACAGGAGCCAGGCAACCCAGCTTGGCCAAAACATAAGTCATATCGATGCATATAATGGCGAGTAAAAGGTACATGTGGAAGCTTGACACATGTGTTGGGTATAAAACCCGTATAGTTGAGCTTCTGTAAAAGAAGCCCCCAGGAATACCGAGTGCGGATGGCACATCGAGCGTATGCAAAGAATGCGAAAATAGGCCGCGAAGGGCTGTTTAAGTTAAAAGGATAAAAAGAGAAACAAAAGACAGCCGAAAAATAAAAGGTTGGACGGGGGAAGGGGACGAACTCTTAGTCCGGCGCTAGGCATAGAATCGCCGGAGTCGGGCTGCGTTCCATGGGTTCGGCTCGAGTCTGTTGTCCGACGCATTTCGTAGACGGTATGTTCCGCGGTCAAGATTTTGATCAATGATGAAGGGCCTTCCCATCCGGGCTTTAGCTTGTCCTTTTTCTTGTCCGCAGCGAGAACTAGTTCGCCAACATTGTAAGTCTTGGCCCGCATTTCTCGCTTTGGTATCTTCCGCCTGTTGTCGATAGAATGCGGAACGAGCCTTCGCGACGTCCCGTTCTTCCTCCAATGTGTCCAAGCTGTCCTGCCGATCCAACTCGGCTTCTCTTTCCTCATACATGCGCACTCGAGGTGAGTCATGAATAATGTCGCAGGGCAAGACTGCCTCTGCGCCGTATACCATAAAAAATGGTATGAATCCGGTAGTACGGTTAGGCGTTGTCCGCAGCCCCCAGAGTACGGAGTCAAGCTCCTCGACCCATTGGGTGTCTTATTTAGTGAGTGACCTCACTAGTCTGGGTTTAATGCCGCTCATTATTAGACCGTTTGCTCTTTCCACTTGACCGTTGGTTTGAGGATGATGGACTGACGCATAGTCGAGCTTAATGCCCATATTTTTGCACCATGACTTGACCTCATCGGCCGTGAAATTCGTGCCATTGTCGGTGATGATGCTGTGGGGGACTCCGTAACGGTGTACCACCTCTGATATAAAGTCTATCACGGGTCCGGACTCTGCCGTTTTTACCGGTTTGGCCTCTATCCATTTGGTGAACTTATCCACCATGACCAATAGGTACTTTTTCTTGTGGGTTCCCCCTTTAAGGGGTCCAACCATGTCAAGCCCCCAGACCGCGAACGGCCAGGTAATGGGTATGGTTTTGAGGGCGGTGGGTGGCATATGGCTCTGATTAGCAAAGAGCTGACAACCAACGCATCGCTGACCAAGTCCTGCAGCATCCGCCTCGAGCCGTCGGCCAATAAAATCATGTACGGAATGCCTTTCCTACCAGGGCCCGGGCTGCTGCGTGGTGTCCGCCTAGTCCGGCGTGGATTTCAGCCAGGAGGTTTCGCCCTTCTTCTTCGGAGATACACCTTTGAAGGACTCCGGTGGTACTTTTCTTGTAAAGTTCTCCCTCGTGGACCTTGTAGGCCTTCGATCGCCGGACTATGCAGCGGGCCTCATATTGGTCCTCAGGGAGTTCCTGCCTAAGTAAGTAGGCTAGGAAAGGTTCTGTCCACGCGGCGATTATTGCCATTATAACGTGGGCGGAGGATGTTATGTCATCTGCTGAATCACCGGTTGGTGCGGTTTTCTCCGGTTTGTCACTACCGGGCTCCTCTTCCCACAGTACGGATGGCTTGAAGAGCCGTTCCAGGAAGATATTTGGAGGGACAACATCACGTTTCGCACCGATGCATGCCAGGACGTCGGCCGCTTGGTTGTTGTCTCGGGCTATGTGGTGGAATTCAAGTCCTTCAAACCGAGCTGACATTTTCAGGACAGCGTTGCGATATGCTGCCATTTTCGGATCCTTGGCGTCAAAGCCTCTGTTTATTTGGGATATTGCGAGGTTTGAATCCCCGCGCACCTCTAGGCGTTGAATGCCCATGGAGACGGCCATCCGGAGACCATGTAATAGGGCCTCGTATTCGGATGCATTGTTGGAGTCCGTGTACATTATTTGAAGTACATACTGGACAGTATCCCCGGTGGGGGACGTCAGTACGACGCCAGCCCCTAGTCCGACCAACATTTTGGAACCGTCGAAGTGCATAGTCCAATTGGAGTATGCGCCGTACTCTTTAGGGAGTTCAGCTTCAGTCCATTCGGCGACGAAGTCAGCCAAAACTTGTGACTTTATGGCTCGTCGAGGTTTGTAAGTTATGTCGAATGGCAAGAGCTCAATTGCCCATTTTGCAATCCTGCCCGTTGCGTCGCGGTTATTTATAATGTCATTTAGTGGTACTTCTGAGGCCACTGTTATCGAACACTCTTGAAAGTAGTGCCGAATCTTCCAAGACGCCATGAACACCGCATATGCTATCTTCTGATAGTGCGGGTAACGGGATTTGCAGGGGGTTAACACAGTGGATACATAATACACTGGTTTTTGAAGAGGGAATTTGTGCCCTTCTGTCGCTCGTTCGACGACGAGGAAAGCGCTTACAACTTGATGTGTTGCTGTGATATATAACAACATTGGTTCGCCCAGAGTGGGCGCAGCCAGGACCAGATTTATTGCCAGTATGGCCTTTATTTCTTCGAGTCTGGTAGTGGCGGCATCCGTCCACTCAAAGTGTTCGGTGCGCCTTAGGAGGCGATAAAGGGGCAACGCCTTCTCTCCTAAACGGGAGATGAAACGGCTTAAAGCTGCCACACATCCTGTTAATTTTTGTATTTGCTTGAGGTCCTTTGGAATATCCAACTGTGACAGAGCCCGGATTTTGGCTGGATTTGCTTCAATTTCTCTACCGGACACGATGAAGCCCAGCAGCTTTCCGGCTGGTACACCGAAAACACATTTTTCCAGATTCAGCTTGATGTCATATGCTCTAAGGTTGTCGAATGTGAGCCTCAAATCGCCTACTAAAGTTTCGACGTGTTTTGTTTTGACGACTCACGCCGCTCACGATGCCTCGACTGTTTTGCCGATCCGGGTGGCGGACATGTTTGAATCATGCGCTGATATGTTGCGCCGGCGCTTTTAAGTCCGAAGGGGATTGTGTTGAAGCGAAATGGTCCGTATGGAGTGATGAATGCCGCTATGGCTTGATTCGCTTCGCCATCTTGATTTGATGATAGCCAGAGTATGCGTCCAGGAAGCACAACGAATCGTGTCCTGCTGTAGCATCGATGATTTGGTCGATGCGGGGGAGGGGGAAAGGATCCTTTGGGCAAGCCTTATTGAGGTCTTTGAAGTCGACACAGAGGCGCCAGGACTTATCCTTCTTTGGTACCATCACCAAATTTGCTAGCTAGTCCGGATGTTTGTGTTGGGGAACGTAGTAATTTCAAAATTTTCCTACGCACACGCAAGATCATGGTGATGCATAGCAACGAGAGGGGAGAGTGTTGTCTACGCACCCTCGAGACCCGAAGCGAAGCGATCACAACGTAGAGGAAGTAGTCGACGCTCTCCACGCGATCCGACCGATCCCGCGCCGTTATTCGGGCGCCCGAGTTCTTGACACACGACAGCTCGATGACGTCCCTCAGATCCGATCCAGCCGAGTGTCGAGGAGAGTTCTGTCAAGACGACGGCGTGGGACGATCTTGATGTTTCACGGCGCGAGGCTTCGCTTAAGCTTCATGACGGTATGACCGAGGTGGAATATGGTGGAGGGGGCACCGCACACGGCTAAGGAACGATCCGTAGATCAAACTTGTGTGTTCTAGGGTGCCCCCTGCCCGTATATAAAGGAGGGAGGGGGAGGCCGGCCGGCCTAGAGGAGGCGCTGGGAGGAGTCCTACTCCCACCGAGTAGGACTCCCCCTCCTAGTTGGAATAGGATTGGGGGAGGGGAAGAGGAAAGGGCCGCCCCCTCCTTGTCCTATTCGGACTGGGGGGGGGGCCCTTGCCACCCCCGGCCGGCCCTTCCTCTTCTCCCTTGAGGCCCACCGAGGCCCATTTACCCTCCGGGGGGTTCCGGTAACCTCCCGGTACTCCGGTAAATTCCTGTTTTCACCCGAACCATTCGAACTCCAAACATAGGCTTCCAATATATCAATCTTTATGTCTCGACCATTTCGAGACTCCTCGTCATGTCCGTGATCACATCCGGACTCAACTTCTTCGGTACATCAAAATACATAAACTCATAATAACCGCCATCGAAACCTTAAGCGTGCGGACCCTACGGTTCGAGAACAATGTAGACATGACCTAGAACTATTCTCGGTCAATAACCAATAGCGGACCTGGATGCCCATATTGGTTCCTACATATTCTACGAAGATCTTTATCGGTCGACCGCATAACAACATACGTTGTTCCCTTTGTCATCGGTATGTTACTTGCCCGAGATTCGATCGTCGGTATCCAATACCTAATTCAATCTCGTTACGCAAGTCTCTTTACTCGTTCCGTAATACATCATCTCACAACTAACTCATTAGTTGTAGTGCTTGCAAGGCTTCATGATGTGTATTACCGAGAGGGCCCAGAGATACCTCTCCGACAATCGGAGTGACAAAACCTAATCTCAAATACGCCAACCCAACATCTGCCTTTGGAGACACCTGTAGTACTCCTTTATAATCACCCGCTTACGCCAGGACGCTTGGTAGCACCAAAGTGTTCCTCCGTAAACGGAGTTGCATAATCTCATAGTTATAGGAACATGTATAAGTCATGGATAAAAGCAGTAGCAACATACTAAACGATCGTGTGCTAAGCTAACGGAATGGGTCATGTCAATCAGATCATTCAACTAATGATGTGACCTTGTTAATCAAATAACAACTCCTTGTCCATGGTTAGGAAACATAACCATCTTTGATTAACAAGCTAGTCAAGTAGAGGCATACTAGTGACATGTTGTTTTGTCTATGCATTCACACATGTATTGTGTTTCCGGTTAATACAATTCTAGCATGAATGATAAACATTTATCATGAAATAAGGAAATAAATAATAACTTTATTATTGCCTCTAGGGCATATTTCCTTCAGTCTCCCACTTGCACTAGAGTCAATAATCTAGATTACATAGTAATGATTCTAACACCCATGGAGTCTTGGTGATGATCATGTTTTGCTCGTGGAAGAGGCTTAGTCAACGGGTCTGCAACATTCAGATCCGTATGTATCTTGCAAATCTCTATGTCTCCCACCTGGACTAAGTCCCGGATGGAATTGAAGCGTCTCTTGATGTGCTTGGTCCTTTTGTGAAATCTGGATTCCTTTGCTAAGGCAATTGCTCCAAGATTGTCACGTAAGATTTTCATTGACCCGATGCACTAGGTATGACACCTAGATCGGATATGAACTCCTTCATCCGCACTCCTTCATTAGCTGCTTCCGAAGCTGCTATGTACTCCGCTTCACATGTAGATCCCGCCACGACGCTTTGTTTAGAACTGCACCAACCGACAGCCCTCCGCTTAGTGTAAATACGATCCGGTCTGCGATTTAGAATCGTCCGGATCGGTGTCAAAGCTTGCATCAACGTAACTGCCATTTATGAGCTCTTTGTCACCTCCATATACGAGAAACATATCCTTAGTCCTTTTCGGTATTTCAGATGTTCTTGACCGCTGTCCAAAGGATCCACTCTGGATTACTTTGGTACCTCCCTGCTAGGCTTATAGCAAGGCACACATCAGGTCTGGTACACAGATTGCATACATGATAGAGCCTATGGCTGAAGCATAGGAACATCTTTCATTTTCTCTCTATCTTCTGCAGTGGTCGGGCATTGAGTCTTACTCAACTTCACACCTTGTAACACAGTGCAAGAACCCTTTCTTTGCTTGATCCATTTTGAACTTCTTCAAAATTTTGTCAAGGTATGTGCTTTGTGAAAGTCCAATTAAGCGCCTTGATCTATCTCTATAGATCTTAATGCCCAATATGTAAGCAGCTTCACCGAGGTCTTTCATTGAAAAACTTTTATTCAAGTATCCCTTTATGCTATCCAGAATTCTATATCATTTCCGATCAGCAATATGTCATCTACATATAATATCGAAATGCTACAGAGCTCCCACTCACTTTCTTGTAAATACAAGCTTCTCCAAAAGTCTCAGATAAACCCAAATGCTTTGATCACACTATCAAAGCGCTTATTCCAACTCCGAGATGCTTGCACCAGTCCATAGATGGATCGCTGGAGCTTGCACACTTTGTTAGCTCCCTTTGGATCGATAAAACCTTCTCGTTGCATCATATACAACTCTTCTTCCGTAAATCCATTCAGAATGCAGTCTTTACATCCATTTGCCAAATTTCATAATCATAAAATGCGCAATTGCTAACATGATTCGGACGGACTTAAGCATCGCCACGGGTGAGAAGGTCTCATCGTAGTCAATCCCTTGAACTTGTCGAAAACCCTTTGTGACAAGTCGAGCTTTGTAGACGATAACATTACCATCGTCGCCTTCTTCTTCTTGAAGATCCACTTGTTTTCTATTGCTTGCCTACCCTCGGGCAAGTCAACCAAAGTCCACACTTTGTTTTCATACATGGATCCCATCTCGATTTCATGGCCTCAAGCCATTTTGCGGAATCTGGGCTCACCATCGCTTCTTCATAGTTCGTAGGTTCATCATGATCTAGTAGCATGATTTCGAACAGGATTACCGCACCACTCTTGTGCGGATCTTACTCTGTTGATCTACGAGGTTCTCGTAGTAACTTGATCTCAAGTTTCATGATCAACATCATCAACTTCCTCACTACTTGGTGTAGATGTCTCGTAAACCGTTTCTGCGATTTAACTACTTTCAAGTAAGGGAGAAGGTACTATTACCTCATCAAGTTCCACTTTCCTCCCACTCACTTCTTTCGAGAGAAACTCCTTCTCTAGAAAGGATCCATTCTTAGCAACGAATGTCTTGCCTTCGGATCTGTGATAGAAGGTGTACCCAACTGTCTCCTTTGGGTATCCTATGAAGACACATTCGATTTGGGTTCGAGCTTATCAGGTTGAAGCTTTTTCACATAAGCATCGCATCCCCAAACTTTAAGAAACGACAACTTTGGTTTCTTGCCAAACCACAGTTCATAAGGTGTCGCCTCAACGGATTTCGACGGTGTTCTATTCAGGTGAATGTGGCCGCCTCTAGAGCATAACCCCAAAACGATAGCGGTAAATCTGTAAGAGACATCATAGATCGCACCATATCTAGTAAAGTGCGATTCGACGCTCGGACACACCATTACGCTGTGGTGTTCCGGTGGCGTGTTGCTAAACTATTCCGCATTGTTTCAAATGTAAACCAAACTCAGAACTCAAATATTCACCTCCACGATCAGATCGTAGAAATTTAATTTTCTTGTTACGATGATTTTCAACTTCACTCTGAAATTCTTTGAACTTTTCAAATGTTTCAGACTTATGTTTCATTAAGTAGATATACCCATATCTGCTTAAGTCATCTGTGAAGGTGAGAAAATAACGATATCCGCCACGAGCCTCAACATTCATCGGACCACATACATCAGATGTATGATTTCCAACAAATCTGTTGCTCTCTCCATAGTACCGAGAACGGTGTTCTAGTCATCTTGCCCATGAGGCACGGTTCGCAAGTGCCAAGTGATTCATAATCAAGTGACTCCAAAAGTCCATCAAGATGGAGTTTCTTCATGCGCTTTATACCGATATGACCTAAACGGCAATTGCCACAAATAAGTTGCACTATCATTATCAACTCTGCATCTTTTGGCTTCAACATTATGAATATGTGTATCACTACTATCGAGATTCATTAAAATAGACCACTCATCAAGGGTGCATGACCATAAAAGATATTACTCATATAAATAGAACAACCATTATTCTCTCGATTTAAATGAATAACCGCCTCGCATCAAACAAGATCCAGATATAATGTTCATGCTCAACGCAGCACCAAATAACAATTATTTAGGTCTAAAACTAATCCCAAGGTAGATGTAGAGGTAGCGTGCGACCGCGATCACATCGACTTTGGAACCATTTCCCACGCCGCATCGTCACCTCGCCCTTTGCCGTTGTTAAGCAATCCGTAGTCCCTGCTTCGAGTTGCAAATATTAGCAATGTAACCAGATCAAATACCAGTGCTACTGCGAGCTCTAGTAAGGTACACATCAATAACATGTATATCACATATACCTTTGTTCACCTTGCCATCCTTCTTATCCGCCAAATACTTGGGGCAGTTCCGCTTCCAAAGGACCATCCGCTTGCAGAGAAGCACTCAGCTTCAGTTTAGGGTCGACTTGGGTTTCTTCTCCCGAGCAGCAACTTGCTTGCTGTTCTTCTTGAAGTTCCTTCTTCTTCCCTTTGCCTTTCTTCTTGAAACTAGTGGTCTTATTGACCATCAACACTTGATGCTCCTTCTTGATTTCTACCTCCGCAGCCTTTAGCATTGCGAAGAGCTCGTATAGTCTTTACTAACCCTTGCATATTATAGTTCATCACGAAGCCTTTGTAGCTTGGTGGCGGTGATTGAAGAATTCATCAATGACACAATCATCCGGAAGATTAACTCCCAATTGTGTCAAGTGATTGTAGTACCCGGACATTACGAGTATGTGCTCACTAATGTAACTATTCTCCTCCATCTTGCAGCCATAGAACTTATTGGAGACTTCATATCTCTCAATCCGGGCATTCTGTTGGAATATTAACTTCAACTCTGGAACATCTCATATGCTCCATGATGTTCAAAACGTCGTTGAAGTCCCGGTTCTAAGCCGTAAAGCATGGCACACTCGAACTATAGAGTAGTCATCAGCTTTCCTCGCCAGACGTTCTTAACGTCCGCCGGTTACATCAGCAGAAGAGGCTGCACCCAGCGGTGCATCCAGACGTAACTCTTACAGTGCAGCAATGAGGATAATCCTCAAATTACGGACCCATCCGTAATTGCTACCATCATCTTTCAACTTTGCTTTCTCAAGGAACGCATTAAAATTCAACGGAACAACAAAGACGAGCCATCTATCTACAATCAAACATAAACAAGCAAGATACTATCAGTACTAAGTTCATGATAAATTTAAGTTCAATTAATCATATTACTTAAGAACTCCCACTTAGAAAAACATCTCTAGTCATCTAAGTGATCACGTGATCCAAATCAACTAAACCATAACCGATCATCACGTGAAATGGAGTAGTTTTCAATGGTGAACATCTTATGTTGATCATATCTACTATATGATTCACGCCGACCTTTCGGTCTCCGTGTTCCGAGGCCATATCTGCATATGCTAGGCTCGTCAAGTATAACCCGAGTATTCTGCGTGTGCAAAACTGGCTTGCACCCGTTGTAGATGGACGAGAGCTTATCACACCCGATCATCACGTGGTGTCCGGGCACGATTTAACTTTGGCAACGGTGCATACTCGGGAGAACACTTCTTGATAATTTAGTGAGAGATCATCTTATAATGCTACCGTCAATCAAAGCAAGATAAGATGCATAAAGGATAAACATCACATGCAAATCAATATAAGTGATATGATATGGTCATCATCATCTTGTGCTTCGTGATCTTCATCTCCGCAGCACCACCATGATCACCACCGCCACCGGGCGCGACACCTTGATCTCCATCGTAGCATCGTTGTCGCCTCGCCAATCTTATGCTTCTACGACTATCGCTACCGCTTAGTGATAAAGTAAAGCATTACAGGCGATTGCATTGCATACAATAAAGCGACAACCATATGGCTCCAGCCATTGCCGATAACTTCGGTTACAAAACATGATCATCTCATACAATAAAATATAGCATCACGCCTTGACCATATCACATCACAACATGCCCTGCAAAAACAAGTTAGACGTCCTCTACTTTGTTGTTGCAAATTTTACGTGGCTGCTACGGGCTTAAGCAAGAACCAGTCTCACCTCGCATCAAAACCACAACGATATTTCGTCAAATAGACTCCGTTTAACCTTCTCAAGGACCGGGCGAGCCACACTCGGTTCAACTAAAGTGAGAGAGACAGCACCCACCAGTCACCTTTAAGCAACGAGTGCTCGTGGCGGTGAAACCAGTCTCGCGAAGCGTCTGGCGTAATGTCGGTCAGGGCCGCTTCATCTCACAATACCGCTGAACCAAAATATGACATGCTGGTAGGTAGTATGACTTGTATCGCCCACAACTCACTTGTGTTCTACTCTTGCAAAACATCAAACCATAAAAACCTAGGCTCTGATACCACTGTTGGGGAACGTAGTAATTTCAAAATTTTTCCTACGCACACGCAAGATCATGGTGATGCATAGCAACGAGAGGGGAGAGTGTTGTCTACGTACCCTCGTAGACCCGAAGCGGAAGCGATCACAACGTAGAGGAAGTAGTCGTACGTTCTCCACGCGATCCGACCGATCCCGGCGCCGTTACTCCGGCGCCCCCGAGTTCTTGACACACGTACAGCTCGATGACGTCCCTCGTACTCCGATCCAGCCGAGTGTCGAGGAGAGTTCTGTCGAGACGACGGCAGGACGATCTTGATGTTTCACCGGCGCAGGGCTTCGCTTAAGCTTGACGGTATGACCGAGGTGGAATATGGTGGAGGGGGCACCGACACGGCTAAGGAACGATCCGTAGATCAAACTTGTGTGTTCTAGGGTGCCCCCTGCCCCGTATATAAAGGAGGGAGGGGGAGGCCGGCCGCCCAGAGGAGGCGCGGCCGGAGGAGTCCTACTCCCACCGAGTAGGACTCCCCCCTCCTAGTTGGAATAGGATTGGGGAGGGGAAGAGGAAGGGGGCCGCCCCCTCCTTGTCCTATTCGGACTGGGGGGGGGCGCCACCCCCTGGCCGGCCCTTCCTCTTCTCCCTTGAGGCCCACCGAGGCCCATTTACCCCGGGGTTCCGGTAACCTCCGGTACTCGCAAATTCCTGTTTTCACCCGAACCATTCCAACTCCAAACATAGGCTTCCAATATATCAATCTTTATGTCTCGACCATTTCGAGACTCCTCGTCATGTCCGTGATCACATCCGGACTCAACTTCTTCGTACATCAAAATACATAAACTCATAATAACATCGCCATCGAAACCTTAAGCGTGCGGACCCTACGGTTCGAGAACAATGTAGACATGACCTAGAACTATTCTCGGTCAATAACCAATAGCGGGACCTGGATGCCCATATTGGTTCCTACATATTCTACTGAAGATCTTTATCGGTCGGACCGCATAACAACATACGTTGTTCCTTTGTCATCGGTATGTTACTTGCCCGAGATTCGATCGTCGGTATCCAATACCTAATTCAATCTCGTTACGCAAGTCTCTTTACTCGTTCCGTAATACATCATCTCACAACTAACTCATTAGTTGTAGTGCTTGCAAGGCTTCAGTGATGTGTATTACCGAGAGGGCCCAGAGATACCTCTCCGACAATCGGAGTGACAAAACCTAATCTCGAAATACGCCAACCCAACATCTGCCTTTGGAGACACCTGTAGTACTCCTTTATAATCACCCAGTTACGTTGTGACGTTTGGTAGCACCCAAAGTGTTCCTCCGGTAAACGGGAGTTGCATAATCTCATAGTTATAGGAACATGTATAAGTCATGGATAAAAGCAGTAGCAACATACTAAACGATCGTGTGCTAAGCTAACGGAATGGGTCATGTCAATCAGATCATTCAACTAATGATGTGACCTTGTTAATCAAATAACAACTCCTTGTCCATGGTTAGGAAACATAACCATCTTTGATTAACAAGCTAGTCAAGTAGAGGCATACTAGTGACATGTTGTTTTGTCTATGCATTCACACATGTATTGTGTTTCCGGTTAATACAATTCTAGCATGAATGATAAACATTTATCATGAAATAAGGAAATAAATAATAACTTTATTATTGCCTCTAGGGCATATTTCCTTCAGTTTGATATCTCTAATGAATCCGGCTTCCAATAACTTGGCTAGCTCTTCTCCCATTGCCTGTCTTTTGGGCTCGGAAAATCATCGAAGAGCCTGTTTGACTAGCTTAAATCCTTTTAGGATGTTTTGGCTGTGTTCTGCCAACCTGCGAGGGATTCCGGGCATGTCCGAAGGATGCCAGGCGAAGATGTCCCAATTTTCCCGAAGGAATTCGCGCAGTGCGGCGTCAACTTCGGGGTCCAACTGTGCCCCGATGGAAGCCGTCTTTGTTGGGTCCGTTGGGTGGACCTGAAATTTTATTATCTCGTCTGCTGGTTTGAAGGAGGTGGACTTGGGTCTTTTATCAAGTATCACATCGTCCCTGTTTACCGTAGAGCGCAGCGCGGTAAGTTCCTCTGCCGCTAAGGCTTCGGATAGTGCCTCGAGGGCTAGTGCGGCTGTCTTGTTTTCGGCGCGGAGTGCTATGTTCGGATCACTAACGAGAGTGATTATTCCGCTGGGCCCAGGCATTTTGAGCTTCATATACCCGTAATGGGGTATTGCCTGAAAGATTGTGAATGCCTCTCGTCCCAATATGGCGTGATAGCCGCTGCTGAACGGGGCCACCTGGAACGTGACTTCTTTGGATCTGTAATTGTCCGGAGAGCCGAACACCACATCGAGTGTGATTTTTCCGGTGCAGCGCACTTCCCGCCTAGGGATTATTCCTCTGCAGGTTGTGCTGCTTCGCTCAATACGGCTCCAATCAATTTCCATTTTCTGCAGAGTTTCCTCGTAAATGAGGTTTAGTCTGCTGCCGCCATCCATGAGGACTTTTGTTAGTCGAAAGCCGTCCACTATGGGACTAAGTACCAGTGCGGCTGGGGCTCTGGTAGGTCGAAATGTGGGCTCGTCGCTGGCGTTGAAGGTAATAGCTGTGTCACTCCATGGATTTGCTGTTGCTACTTGGTAGACTTCGGCGAGCTCGCGGACTGTTCGTTTTCGCATATTATTTGATGCGAAAGTCTCGAAGACTGATGATACCGTGCTGGTATTGTTGGAGTGGTTTTCCGGAGCTAGAAGCTCTTCGCCACTTTTGGCCACCTGCCGTAGTATCCAACATGATCGAAGGCTATGTGTTGAGGTGGCTCCTTCTGTATTATGAAGTTTACAGGGTCCATTGAGCCATCCTTCCAGTACGGTTCTGTTTCCCTTATTGGGTTTTTGTTTTCTGATTTTTGCATCCGGGGCCTGATTGTAAGGCGCCCTTTTACTGCGGACTGGGTTTGGGGCCGGATTGTCCCAAAATTGATTTTCGGTTTTCCGGAAACTCTCCATCGCACAGTACTTTCGTACAATGGATGCCAGATCGATGAAGCGCGTAATTTTGCAGCGATCAATGGCGTTTAGTATTCCCTTGTCCGTGCAGTTGTTGCGGAAGATTGATATTGCGTTTTCCTCTCGGCAGTCCTTTATCCTGTCCATGACCAGGAGGAATCTGGCCCAGTAGTGATGTATTGTTTCGGTGGGCTCTTGCCGTATTAGAGATAGATCGCATATGTCTGGGCGGGTGGGTGGAATAAAATCCGGATCCCTGCCCGTCTTTGGGCTCAAAGGCCGAGGAGCTTCCGAATTCGGGAGCTTGATTTGCTGGAGACAGTCCAGCGAGTCCGGGGCGACGCATGGTTTTGGGTTTATTGCTCGATCGAAGTCCGTCCCTCCGCGGGAATCCGGCATGGAGGGTTTGGGAATCCGGACAAGGATTGTTTTCAATACTGGCAAAGAATTGCCGTGTTGTTCATCTACCACTTCGACGTGGTGGGTAGCCTAGGGAGAGTTAATCTCTCTCAGATCGGTTTTAAGCCCGATCTGATTGTAGTCCGTAGCGACTCCCAGGGCGGCGACGCGATCCAAGAGCTTGTTAACAGACGAAAGCTCGATTGGATCTAACTGTTCGGCAGCTTTAGGGCTGACGCGAAGATTGCTTCCGACGACTTGCAAAGTCATTACCGAAGCAGTGGCCGGACAGGCAGTCATGAGAAAACCACCAAGCCGGATAGTTTGGCCGGCGGCCAAGGCCCCTCCGGCGAAAACGCCGTCTTTGAAGACGGGCGGAGGCATCCGCTCTATCAGCGACGACACAGAGGAACTCTCAATGAAAGCACCAATGTCGGTGTCAAAACCAGCGGATCTCGGGTAGGGGGTCCCGAACTGTGTGTCTAGGCGGATGGTAACAGGAGACGAGGGACATAATGTTTTTACCCAGGTTCAGGCCCTCTCGATGGAGGTAATACCCTACGTCCTGCTTGATTAATATTGATGATATGGGTAGTACAAGAGTAGATCTACCACGAGATCAAGGAGGCTAAACCCTAGAAGCTAGCCTATGGTATGATTGTTGAGATGTATGTTGTCCTACGGACTAAGGCCCTCCGGTTTATATAGACACCGGAGAGGCTAGGGTTATACAGAGTCGGTTACAATGGCAGGAGATCTACATATCCGTATCGCCAAGCTTTCCTTCCACGCCAAGGAAAGTACCTTCCGGACACGAGCCGGAGTCTTCAATCTTCTATCTTCGTAGTCTTGGAGTCCGGCGGATATTGATAGTCCGGCTATCCGGACACCCCCTAGTCCAGGACTCCCTCAGTTGGCGCATAAGACCCTCCTTTGGATAAAAAGAGATTGAATTCTGAGGCACCTCTTTCCGGCATTTGCGAGGGGCCGGGGTATTTGGTAAGCCGGAGGACAGTTCTCCACCTCCGCTATTCCGGGTGGTGCGATGACCTTCATGTTGTTGTTTCTTCAAAATAAAGGTGGGATCCAAGTAAGCCAAAGGGTGAGAAAACCTTACTTCTCGGGTTGCCTTCTGAATTTTCTATCTTGATAAAGGCTCTGAGTCGGAAGAAATGATAGTTACCTCTTCAAGAACTGCCTGACTTCCTTCCACGTCATCATGATAGCAATCAGTGTCAATAAGGTGTATAAAAAAGAGCCAAGGGAGTCAAGTTCTACCTCTGACTCATCATCTAGAGTAAAAATATCACTTTCATCTGCCTTCTTTTTGGCAGGCTTCTTGGTCACCTTGGTCTTGTTTCGAACCTTCTTGGCCGGCTTATCCTGGAGTTTTTTGTTCCAAAAGGGGGAGTCAGCCTGCAGAAATTCAAGTAAGAATGAGAAGGCAGATTGACTAATAATGATTTAATGAAAGTTGCTCGAAAATACTTACAGCTGGAGCCGGGTTAAGCGTGCAGAAGGGGTTCAACCCCACTTTGCTGCAAGTCTCTAAACTCTCAATGAGCAGAGTTTTGGTCATATCATTTATCTGTTTTTCTTCCAGGCGGATTGGAGAGTAGCGTAGTGGGTCTTTGACATCACCGGTATACTCACACATTAAGCCGGGTCGGTGGCTTAAGGGTAAGATTCTCCATGCGACCTAGCATCGAACTAGATCAACTCCAGTCAAGCCATTGGCCATTAAGGCTCTAATCATTGAAAAATGTGCTTATAATTGGCCCGTTCTCTGTGCTGATCTGTTCTGGGAGGTGGTGTCTGTTGCTAAGCCGGTGTTCGCGGAACCCCGGCAGAGGGTTTTCACCCGCTGGAGATGTATCCTTGCAGTAAAACCAAGTCTGGTTCTAGTCCTTAGGATGACTGGGTGGTGCAGCGGCAGGAAAAGTGGCTTCTTTCCATCTCTGAATCGGAATGCCACCTAGTTCTAAACTGGGCCCGTCCGGGAACTCGGTCTGACGGTTCAGGTAATAGAATTCCATGAACAGTTCTACAATGGGCTCTTGTTGAAGCTACACTTCGCAAAACGCTTGAAAGTTGCATATGTTTGAGACAGAGATGGGACCAATATCTTGCGGATGGAGTTGGAAGAAATGCAGCACATCATAAAAGAATTTTGAGTCGGGCGGGGTGAACCCCTAGAGCATATGATCAGTAAACAGTACGACTTCGCCTTGTTTTGGGGCAGGAGTGGTTTATATTCCTGGGATTCTCATATGGATGACGTTTTTTTCTAGCTAAGGCACCTACTTGGACGAATTCATTTAGCGTCTGCTCGGTAACCTGGGAAGTGACCCAGTTGCATGAAGTGGCGGTCTTTGTCATTTTTCCCTAGAAAAGAAAGCATTATCGATTAAGGTTATGCGAGTTGAGTTGTTCGATGATCAAAAAGTAAGAGCATTATGAAAATCAGCCCGTATGAAGATTGGCATGGTTAAACCAGAAGATGATGTCGGGTTATACAGATTCTGAACATATACTAGTGGTTTAAAGTGGGACTAATGGTGTTTGGCGGGTTATGGCTCATCGTATAAGCCGCATGTACGGTTGCAGTTCACAAAGTATCCGTGCATCTATAAGAGGAATTTTGTTAAGTGCCGAACAAACAGGTTTCACATATCAGTTCTATTATTTTGGATCTACATCAGTTCAGAGAAGAAAATAAATTTTAAACCTAAAGTCACGGCAGCAGAAGAACACATGTGCTCGGACGGGATCTTATGCAGAAAAGGTATCTTCTGTGATTGGAAAGAGATGCTAAACTACTGCCGCTCGACTTCACTATCAGGTTCAGATCAAACTACGCGATTTAATAGAGGAAATGAGGAACGGTGAAAAACACTGATGAACGGAGGAAACCATCATGCAGATCTATTACATGAGAACAAGAGTACTTACTGATGCTGCTGAACAGCGGAGGAGCGCCGCAGTTCTCTGGTCCGTTCAGGTTGATGCAGCGGCCAGAGTTGATGTGGTTGACGAAGGTCGACGGCGGCGGAGCTCGAGCTTGCGGAAGCATCACAAGGAAGAAGACGAAAGCGAGGGGGCAGGGTAAAAGTGAAAAGAAGGACCCCCTGTCCCTATTTATAAGGAAGTGGATAGATGGCATGCGCGAGAATCGAGGAAGCCAAAAATGATTATGTGGCTATGAGAATGCCTCGATTTTTAGGAGGTCCATTAAGGTAAAGTTCTGTTAAGATGTCCTGGCTTTGTGTGAAGTTAATGCGCATGACGTCATGGTGAGTTACCGCGGTTCTCTGATGTGACATCATGGCGGGTTACAGCAAGTTGATGGGGAATTGATGATGGAAGATTCTGCTAAGTCAAGTAGTGAAGATTGATGCGAACAAGTTCATATCAACCTGGGGCCTAATGTTGGGGATATAACTACTGGGTATGACCCGCCCAGGAGGGCCAGGTCATGCTACTAGTGCTTTAAAGATGAAGAGGCCCGATAAGGTCCAAGAAGATATGAAGATGGCGGTTCATGAAGCAAGCTTATTGAAGGCATGAGGGAGTCCTGAACTAAGGGGTCCTCGGACGGCCGGACTATTGACATGGGCCAGACTGATGGGCTATGAAGATACAAGACAGAAGACTCTCTCCCATGTCTGTATGGGACTCTCCTTAGCATGGAAGGCAAGCTTGGCGTTCAGATATGAAGATTCCTTTCTCTGTAACCGACTTTGTACACCCCTAGGCCCCTCCGGTGTCTATATAAACCGGAGGGCTTAGTCCGTAGGGCAGAATCATAATCATATATGCTAGACTTCTAGGGTTTTAGCCATTACGATCTCATGGTAGATCAACTCTTGTAATACTCATATTCATCAAGATCAATCAAGAAGGAAGTAGGGTATTACCTCCATAGAGAGGCCCCGAACCTAGGTAATCATCGTGTCCCCCGCCTCCTGTTACCATCGACCTCAGACGCAAGTTCGGGACCCCCTACCCGAGATCTGCCAGTTTTGACACCGACATTGGTGCTTTCATTGAGAGTTCCACTGCGTCGTCACCAAAAGGTTTTGATGGCTCCATCAATCATCTACAACAATGCAGTCCAGGGGAGGTTTTTCTCCTCAGACAGATCTTCGTATTTGGCGGCTTCGCACTGCGGGCCAACTCATTTGACCATCTAGAGCAGATCAAGTCAGGTCTGGAAGCTTAAATTACATTGTCGATATCCGCGGAGACTTGATCTTCGACGGATTCAATCCCATGATGGCCGCTCCTCGCCACCACAATGAACATGACCTAAATCTGTCATCGGACCGTGTCCAGGAAATAGCGCCTGTAACTACTTTGGCCTTGGATCTGGAGCAGATCGTGCCATCCGAGGACGAGAAGCTCAACCCCGCCAGGGAGGCCGTTGACTCATCGGCGTTAGAGCCACACACAGATCCAACCTCGAGCGGGACCTGTGTCACCGGAACATCGGATTCGTCTCTGGCCATATAGATTCCGAACCGCGTGCATCCGCGCCCATCGAACCTGATCAGGCGTCGATCATTTAGTTCTGCTCTGTGGATATCTTCCGACACTCACCTCCGGGCGATGTGCTAAACTCATTAAAAGCCGTTTCCTTGTCAGGAGACTTTTAGCCGAACTATATCTGGTTTGGATTGGAGGCTGATGAAGGAGAATTCCTTCTCCCACCCACCACCCACTGCATAGCCACTGTAGAAGACTTAATCGACATGCTCTATTACGACTCTGAAGACATCGACGGTATGGACGACGATGCCGCAGAGGAGCAGGCACAAAAACCACCACCTACAGGACGCTGGACAGCCACCTCCTCGTAGGACGTGTACATGGTGGATACACCCAAATAAAACAACAACGACAATGAAAAGGATCCAGTCGAGAATAACCTCCTGAGATACAGCCAAAGTGCCGACGTCAGCGGCGCCGCTCTAAACCACGCCGTGGAAAAAGCAGCAATACCGGTATAGGAGAAAATAATACTCCGGACGATGCCGAAGACAATGAAGCCCCCGTTGAGTCAATTTCCGAACAGGAAGTATGGGAGGATGGGCGAGCTAGCCCTAATGAACAGGCCACGAACAAACACTCGGAGAACAGTACCTACCTTCCACTCTCCGAGGACGAGGTGAGCCTCGGCAACGAGTATTTCATCATGCCTGAGGAACCTCTCAAGCTGGAGCACTTTAAGCGCCAGCTAATAGCCACTGCAAAGACCTTGAAAAAGAAGCAGCAGCAGCTTCAAGCTGATCAAGATCTGCTCAACGATAAATGGACTAATGTCCTAGCAGCAGAAGAATACGGCCTCGAGCGCCCAATCAAAAGTTACCCGAAGTGCAAATTGTTACCCCAATTCGATGACAAGGCGCTGGAGCCCGTCCTACCAGCGCGTATTGCGGCTGACCGACCACCACGTGGCCGGGACAAAGAGGCAACTCATGCCGAACACCAGCCGGCACTACCTCGCCGTAAAAACAGAGACACAACAGCTCGGGGATACACATATGACATGCGGCATGACTTAGAAAAGAGAGCAGGTCAGACCAGATCGATCTATGGATCATGGGGGCGTGCCCTGATGCGCCATGATGGCCATTCGGCCGAACGTGACAAACACAACCATGTTCGGGCTGTATACTGCAGACGAACTCCATCCGAGCTATGTCGCGACGTGGCCCGACATAGAGGCGCCGCACACCCCCTCTGCTTCACTGAAGAAGTAATGGAACACGAGTGCCCGGAAGGGTTTAAACCCATGAATATCGAATCATACGATGGAACAATGGACCCCACAATATGGATTGAAGATTTCCTCCTCCATATCCACCTGGCTCGCGGTGATGACCTTCATGCCAATAATACCTCCCACTAAAACTAAAGGGACCAGCGCGGCACTGGCTGAACAGCCTCCCTGAGAACTCCATCGGTAGCTGATGTCTACTACACAATCTTCTTCTTGTAGACGTTGTTGGGCCTGCAAGTGCACAGGTTTGTAGGACAGTAGCAAATTTCCCTCAAGTGGATGACCTAAGGTTTATCAATCAGGGAGGCGAGGATGAAGATGGTCTCTCTCAAACAACCCTGCAACCAAATAACAAAGAGTCTCTTGTGTCCCCAACACACCCAATACAATGGTAAATTGTATAGGTGCACTAGTTCGGCGAAGAGATGGTGATACAAGTGCAATATGGATAGTAGACAAAGGTCTTTGTAATCTGAAAATATAAAACAGCAAGGTAACTAATGATAAAAGTGAGCGTAAACGGTATTGCAATGATAGGAAACAAGGCCTAGGGTTCATACTTTCACTAGTGCAAGTTCTCTCAACAATAATAACATAGATAGATCATATAACAATCCCTCAACATGGAACAAAGAGTCACTCCAAAGCCACTAATAGCGGAAAACAAACAAAGAAATTATGGTAGGGTACGAAACCACCTCAAAGTTATTCTTTCGGATAAATATATTCAAGAGTTCGTACTAGAATAACACCTTAAGACACAAATCAACCAAAACCCTAATGTCACCTAGATACTCCATTGTCACCTCAAGTATCCGTGGGCATGATTATACGATATGCATCACACAATCTCAGATTCATCTATTCAACCAACACAAAGTACTTCAAAGAGTGCACCAAAGTTACTACCGGAGAGTCAAGACGAAAACGTGTGCCAGCCCCTATGCATAGGTTCATGGGCGGAACCCGCAAGTTGGTCACCAAAACATACATCAGGTGGCACGTGAAATCCCATTGTCACCACAGATAAGCACGGCAATACATACATCAAGTGTTCTCAAATCCTTAAAGACTCAATCCGACAAGATAACTTCAAAGGGTAAACCCAATTCATCACAAGTGAGTAGAGGGGGAGAAACATCATAAGATCCAACTATAGTAGCAAAGCTCGCGATACATCAAGATCGTGCCATAGAGAGAACACGAGAGAGAGAGAGAGAGATCAAACACATAGCTACTGGTACATACCCTCAGCCCCGAGGGTGAACTACTCCCTCCTCGTCATGGATAGCGCCGGGATGATGAAGATGGCCACCGGTGAGGGATCCCCCCTCCAGCAGGGTGCCGAAACGGGCTCCCGAGAGGTTTTTGGTGGCTACAGAGGCTTGCGGCAGCGGAACTCCCGATCTATCTTGATATTTGATGTTTTTAGGGTATGTAGGCTTATATAGGCGAAAGAAGTCGGTCGGGGGAGCCTCAAGGGGCCCACGAGAGGGTAGGGCGCGCCCCCTGTCTCGTGGCCTCCTCGATGATCTTCTGACGTGAACTCTTAGTCTCCCGGGTCATGATCTTTCCAAAAATCACGCTGCCGTAGGTTTCATTCCGTTTGGACTCCGTTTGATATCCCCTTCACTACTGGAATCAGAGAATTTGCCATTAGCCCTCTCTTTGTCGTCTGCTAGCAGACGACAAAGGAGGTCTTTGCTGTCCGTTTCCAAAAAACAAACAGCAAAGAACTGGCTGATGGCAAAGATCATATTTGCCATCAGCCTGTTCTTTGCCGTCGGCTAGCGGACGACAAAGAGGGGGGGGCCCAAGGACGAGCTGCTTGAAAAAATTAACGGCCCCCCTCTTTGTCATCCGCTAGCGGACGGCAAAGAACAAAAAAGCGGACGGCAAAGGGGGGCGGACGGCAAAGATTTAACTTACCTAATGGCGGCCGCACCCCACCCCGCCCCTCTCTCTCTGTTTCTCTCCCTCTTCACACGCGCGCCGCCGCCCCCACCACTTCTCCGCCGCCCCGTTGCCCCACCACTCTCCGCCGCCCGTCGCCCACCACCACCGCCCACACCGCCCCCGCCTGGTGCCACCGCGCCCTCGCCCTGCCGCCTCAGCTGCCTCAGCCTCACCACAGCCCCACGGCGCCTGCCCCACGCACCCCACTGCCCTGCCCCGCCCGTCGCCACTACCGCCCGGCGCCGCCTCCAGAACCGCCCGCCCCTCCTCCACCGACCACCTCCTCCACCGGCCCTGCCCGAGGTGAGCTCTACCTCCTCTTTTTTCTATTTTTTTCTGTTTTTTTAGTTTCAGGTTTATGTTTAGTTTAGATTTAGTTTTACTTTTAGTTTTAGTTTTAGGTTTAGTTTTAGGTTTAGTTTTAGGTTTAGATTTAGTTTTTTCCTTTTTTCTGTTTTTTTAGTTTTAGTTTTAGTTTTAGATTTAGTTTAGTTTTAGTTTTAGTTTTAGATTTAGTTTAGTTTTAGGTTTAGCTTTAGGTTTAGGAAAGAAGAAGAAAAAAAAAGAGGAGAGGAGGAGAAGAAGAAGAGGAAAAAGGAAAGGAAGAAGAAGACGAGGAGGAGGAGAAGAAAAAAAAAGAAGAGGAAGAAGAAGAAGAAAAAAGAGGAGAGGAGGAGAAGAAGAAGAGGAAAAAGGAAAGGAGGAAGAAGCAGAAGAAGAAGAAGAAGAAGAAGAAGAAGAAGAAGAAGAAGGAAAAAGGAAGAAAAGGAAGAAGAGGAAGAAGAAGAAAAGGAAAAAAGAGGGGAAAAAACCGACCCGACACCGCACCCCGACCCCGACCCGGCACCCCGACCCCGAGACCCCGACCCCGACCGCGACACCCCGACCCCGACCCGACCGACACCTCGACCCGAGCTCGACCCGATCGACACTCGATCATGACACCGACATGGCACCCGACCCGACCCGGCACCCGACCGACACTAACCCGACACCCGACCCCGAGCCTGACCCAACACCCCGATCCCGAGCCTGACCTGACCCGACACCCCGACCCCGACAACCGACCCCCTGACCCCGACACCCTGACCCCGACACGACACCCCGACCCCACGACCCCGAAACAGCACCCCGACCCCGACACGGCACCCCGACACCGACACGACACCCCGAACCCCCGACCCCGAAACAGCACCCGATCCGACGCATATGCTTTGCTCCACTTGATGATGATACACTTAAGTGATATACATATTATTATTCATGTTGGTACTTGAGGGAGTCCTGGACTAGGGGGTGTCCGGACAGCCGGACTATCATTATCCGCCGGACTCCAAGACTACGAAGATATAAGATTGAAGACTCCGGCTCGTGTCCGGAAGGTACTTTCCTTGGCGTGGAAGGCAAGCTTGGCAATACGGATATGTAGATCTCCTACCATTGTAACCGACTCTGTGTAACCCTAACCTCTCCGGTGTCTATATAAACCGGAGGGCCTTAGTCCGTAGGACGAATATACATCTCAACAATCATACCATAGGCTAGCTTCTAGGGTTTAGCCTCCTTGATCTCGTGGTAGATCTACTCTTGTACTAACCATATCATCAATATTAATCAAGCAGGACGTAGGGTTTTACCTCCATCGAGAGGGCCTGAACCTGGGTAAAAACATTGTGTCCCTCGTCTCTTGTTACCATCCGCCTAGACGCATAGTTCGGGACCCCCTACCCGAGATCCGCCGGTTTTGACACCAACATTGGTGCTTTCATTGAGAGTTCCTCTGTGTCGTCACCGATAGGCTCGATGGCATCTTCAACCAACAACGCTGTCCTGGGTGAGACTTTTCTCCCCGGACAGATCTTCGTATTCGGCGGCTTTGCACTGCGGGCCAATTCCCTTGGCCATCTGGAGCTTAAACTTCACGGCCGATGTCCACGGAGACTTGATCTTCGACGGACTCGAGCCACAGCCAAGCGCGCCGCGCTGCGACGATGGGCATGACCTAGATCTGCCGCTAGATAGTGCATTGATGGCCGCACTCGGATCCGCTTCGGCCATCAGCCCGGAGCTGATCGCCCATATTGAGGGCCGGCGGTTAGACGCCGCCCTGGGGGCTTCAACATCCACGGCGATGGAGCCGAACACTGATCTTGTCCCCTGCGAAACTCGTGATTCCGAGGCGCCGGACTCCTCGCCGGACTCCAAGCCTCCCGCGCCCCCGCCAATCGATTCGGATTGGGCGCCGGTTATGGAATTCACCGCGCGACATCTTCCAAAGACTCGCCCTTGGCGATATCCTGAATTCACCGAAGCACCTCTCGCTATCAGGAGAGTCCTGGCCGGACTATGGCCAGGATGGTTGGAGTGCGGACGACGAAGAAATTCAGAGCCCACCCACCACCCACTTTGTAGCCACTGTCGAGGATTTAACCGACATGCTAGACTTCGACTCTGATGACATCGACACTATGGACGAAGATGCCGGAGACGAACAAGAGCCAGCGCCCACAGGGCACTGGAAGGCCACCTCGTCATATGACGTATACATGGTGGATACCCCAAAGGAAGTGGATGGCGAAAAAGCAGCAGAGGAAGATTCTCTAAAGAAGCAGCCCAAACGCCGACGTCAGCGGCGCCGCTCTAAATCCCGCCAAAGCAAGAATGGAGATTCCGGCACGGGAGACAATAACACTCCGGAGAGTGCCGAAGACGATCCCCTCCCGCAAGACTCAGCACAGGAGGACGCAGAAGCAAGCCCTCCCGATAGGGCGGCAGACGAAGGGGTTGAGGATGATAACTACATGCCTCCCTCCGAAGACGAAGCAAGCCTCAACGATGACGAATTCGTCGTACCTGAGGATCCCGTCGAACAAGAGCGCTTCAAGCGCAGGCTCATAGCCACAGCAAACAGCCTAAAGAAAAAGCAGCAACAGCTCCAAGCTGATCAAGATCTGCTGGCCGATCGATGGACCGAGGTCCTCGCGGCCGAAGAGTATAAACTCGAACGCCCCTCCAAAAGTTACCCAAGACGCAAGCTGCTCCCCCGATTAGAGGAGGAAGCATACATACCTTCATCACCAGCGCATGACATGGCTGACCGACCACCCCGTGGTCGTGACAGAGAGGCATCCAGGCCCCCAGCCAAGACTGTACCCCGGCATCGCTCCAAAAGTACGAAGCCAAGAGGGAACGCGCCGGACTTGCGAGACATACTGGAGGATAAGGCAAAGCAATCCAGATCCATCTATGGATCACGTGGGCGCCCTACGACCCACGACGAATACCGTCGTGCCGGATACAATAATCCTGGCCGGGCCGAACACAGCAGACAGCGCTCTCTTGAGCTGCGTCGCGACATCGCTCAATACAGGGGCGCCGCACACCCTCTATGCTTCACTGACGAAGTAATGGATCATCAGATCCCCGAAGGGTTTAAACCCGTAAACATCGAATCTTACGATGGCACCACAGACCCCACACTGTGGATCGAAGACTACCTTCTCCACATCCATATGGCCCGTGGCGATGATCTACACGCCATCAAGTACCTACCACTCAAGCTTAAAGGACCAGCTCGGCACTGGCTCAACAGCTTGCCCGCAGAGTCAATTGGGTGTTGGGAAGACCTGGAGGCCGCGTTCCTTGATAACTTCCAAGGCACATACGTGCGACCACCAGACGCCGATGACCTAAGCCACATTATTCAGCAGCCAGATGAATCGGCCAGACAATTCTGGACTCGGTTCTTGACGAAGAAAAATCAAATCGTCGACTGTACGGATGCAGAAGCCCTTGCAGCCTTCAAGCATAACATCCGGGACGAATGGCTAGCTCGGCACCTGGGGCAGGAAAAGCCAAAATCCATGGCAGCCCTCACATCGTTAATGACCCGCTTTTGTGCGGGAGAGGATAGCTGGCTAGCTCACAGTAACAATCTCCGTAAAAACTCTGGCAGTCCGGATACTAAGGACAACAACGGCAGGTCACGTCGAATCAAAAACAAGCGCCACATTAACGGCGACGATAAGGAGGATGCGGCAGTCAATGCCGGATTCCGAGGCTCTAAACCCGGTCAGCGGAAGAAGCCGTTCAAAAGAACCACTCCGGGTCCGTCCAATTTGGACCGAATACTCGACCGCTCATGCCAGATACATGGCACGCCCGAAAGGCCAGCTAATCACACCAATAGAGATTGTTGGGTGTTCAAGCAGGCCGGCAAGTTAATTGCCGAAAACAATGACAAGGGACTAAATAGCGACGACGAGGAAGAGACCCGGCCGCCGAACAATAGAGGACGAGAGGGTTTTCCCCATAAGTGCGGACGGTGAATATGATATACGCGACCCATATACCCAAGAGGGAGAGGAAGCGTGCACTACGGGACGTCTATGCGATGGAGCCAGTCGCAACAAAGTTCAACCCATGGTCCTCTTGCCCAATCACTTTCGATCGAAGAGACCATCCGACCAGCATACGCCATGGCGGATTTGCCGCATTGGTCTTAGACCCAATCGTAGATGGATTTCACCTCACAAGAGTCCTGATGGACGGCGGCAGCAGCCTGAACCTGCTTTATCAGGATACAGTGCGCAAAATGGGCATAGACCCATCCAGGATTAAACCTACAAAGACAACCTTTAAAGGTGTCATCCTGTGAGTGGAAGCCAACTGTGACAGCTCACCACACCGAAGTGGTCTTGGATCCCGGATAATTTCGAGCGAAGAGTTAATCTTCGATATAGTCCCGTTTCGCAGCGGCTATCATGCTCTGCTCGGACGAACCGCGTTTGCAAAATTCAACGCGGTGCCGCATTATGCATACCTAAAGCTCAAGATGCCAGGCCCTCGTGGAGTCATTACGGTCAATGGAAATACGAAACGCTCCCTCCAAACGGAGGAACACACAGCGGCTCTCGCGGCAGAAGTACAGAGCAGCCTTCTCAGGCAATTCTCAAGTCCGACATTTAAAAAGCCGGATACAACAAAACGCGCCCGGAGCAATGCCAACCAAGACCACCTGGCGCGATCAGAGCACGCGTAGCAATGCGGCCCCAACCCTCGCCCGCGCATGATTGCAAGAATAACACTCCGCGTACATCATTACGCTTTGGAGATACCATGGGCGCCGGGAAAGAGGCACAAGGAACCAAGAGTGCAGCTCGACCACACCAGGGGCTCACACTAACGCCCTCCTTTTTATTATTATTATTATTTTCATCTTTTCTTCTTTTGCGTATACAGGACTCCATTAACCATAAGCCCTGTCCGACGGCGAACTCGCCGAACTCACGATGCAACAGTCAGGGACTAAAGAAGGCTGCGACGAACACTCAGGTGGTCTCAGTTACGAGCATTAAATTCGAATACATACACCAAGTCTGCAGCTCATCCCTGGAGGGGGACGTGTTTAATTGGTCCAAATCCCTTGCTTACCGCACTATTTGTATCAGTCCGCTCTTTCAGCAGACTTTCTTTCATAAATAATGCAGCATGTTCTTATTTGCAATTGCATTACCTTTTATGTATACTTTCATTACATGACTTCTTACACCCGTACATTTTGGTACGGCCGAATACGCCAGGGGCTTATGTTCCCCAGATTATGGTGTGATTAAGTCCGAACACTTTCACAAGTGCGGCACCCCGAACTTATAGCATTATATGAATTGGCTCCGAATTATGTCTTGGGTCAATAGTTGGGTTTGCCCGGCTCCCATGTTTTGGTGCCTTACGTTCCGTTCCGTCGGCTAAGGTAGCACTGGGAGAACCACTGCCATTGCGCCCCGGTTGAGCCGGGTTAACGCCTCAGTGGAGAAAGATAAAACTGACTAGCATAATATGGCGAGAGACTGGTCGCTGTTCGAGAGGTTTTTTCGGGTCCATAAAGACTCACGCCGCTTCGAGCGAAGTTCCGGATGATGTCCGATGAAGGCGTGGATAGCGCCCCGGATTCGGTCTTCCGAATACCAGGGGCTTCGCCGAAATTTAAAATTATAGAATTCTATGGCTAAGTGAGAGTGTTCAAGCATTATAAGTCCGGTTGCCTTGTTAAATCGTGTTGAGCGCCTCCCTAGATGGACCCAAAAATGGGAACAAGAGTGCTCAAGTTTATCACCGAACACCCCAGCACTCGTGGCTTGGGGGCTGAAGCCAACGACTTGCCATCTCTCAGATTTAACAAACGGCCGCACAGAAGGTAATATTTTAAATTAAACAACCATTGCTCATGGCGCATATGAACGAAGTTTTCAGTGCCAAGGATAAATATACAGCGAGTTCACTCAAAGATTACATTTCGGGGGCACTCATCTGCAATATCGCAGGCTCCCTTCAGGACAACTTTATAATATCGCTCCGGCGTGCGATGCTCCTTGCCCGGCGGCGGTGGATCCGTGAGAAGCTTCTCCGCATCCAGTTTGCCCCATTGCACCTTTATGCGGGCAAGGGCCCGATGAGCGCCTTCAATGCAGGCCGAGCGCTTGATGACGTCCAGCCTGGGGCATGCATCCAACAGCCGCCGCACAAGGCCAAAGTAGCTTCCGGGCATGGCCTGTCCAGGCCACACCGGACTATGAGACCCTTCATGGCCTCCTCGGCTACCTTGTGGAGTTCGACCAGCTGCTTCACTGGTCACTTGGGGCACCGGATGGCGGCCTCGGCGTCTCGAGACCGAAGACCATCTCCGTCGAGCTCCCTCCTCGCCACGATAGAATGCGGCGGCATCGATGCGCTTCGCGGCAGATCTGCAAACGCCTCGAGAGCTCCGAATTCGGGTAAGTATCCGTAATTTACATTAACATGCTTGCTCTACATGAAAACGCCTTACCCGCAGCTATCTTCTTTATATCCTCTACCTCCTGAAGGGCCTTCTGGGCCCCGGCCTTGGCGGACTTGGCACTTTCAAGAGCCGAGGCAAGCTCGGACTCTCGAGTCTTGGAGTCACGCTCCAAACTCTCATGCTTTTCCATGAGAGCCTGGAGCTCTTGCCGAACTTCCGCCACCAGCGCCACTTGCTTTTCTCGCTCAGCCCATTCCGTGGGTCAAGATTATGCTCGTCATGACACGGCATCCTTCAGGGCTGCCACCTCCTTTGTGGCCCCTGCAATACACATATTATCCTCGTCAATTTTGTTTGCAACCAAAACCCTTTTCTGTAAGGTACTTATTCAAAGAGGTGTTACTCACCTTCTTTCTCCTTTGTGGCCCCTGCAATACACATATTATCCTTGTCAATTTTGTTTGCAACCAAAATCCTTCAGCTCTTGATCGGACCGCTCGAGATCCTTCTTCAGCACTTCGACCTCCGCCGTTAATGCGGCAGAGGCCAGCAGCGCAGCCTGCAAGCCCATATTGACATATTTTTTAGCAACCCTGCGTATATCTTGTTAGATCCTTAGTCCGGCTTTTCCTTCCGAACACCGAACTAAGCATCAGGGGCTACTGTCAATGCGGTATTACATTACGCAATTTTAACTTCTTACCTCAAAGCCTGTTAGAAGGCTGCTGCGAGCTTCGGTCAGCCCGCTTTTGGCGGCTGAACCTTTCAATCACCGCACTCATGATAGTGCGGTGTTCTTCCTCGATGGAAGCGCCTTTAAGCGCCTCCAACAGGTTATCCGGCGCCTCTGGATGGACGGAGGCCGCCGGCGTCGTGGTCCTGCCCTTCTTTCGAAGGGGCCGCTTGCCGGACTCTGGAGCCACTGCGGGTTCCGGTGCAGAGTCCGGCACGAAGTCCGGGAGGCTGCCTGACAGCACCTCCGGAGCCTCCTCCCGGTGGGTCCTTCAGGATCCCACCTCGTCGTCCTCGTCGACGCGTGGGGTAGAGGCAGTCGGGATGGAATTTACATCCGGCGGCGCCAACGACCCGCTCATCGAGTCAGGAAGATCGTCAACGGCCGGACTACAGGCAGAATGCGGCGTTAGAAGGACACTGCATGACATACAATATACGGCATATAAATGATCCGAATACTTACGATCCTGCTGGACGCCTGGCCCTTGGAGGCCACTCATCCTCGCCAACGTCGATGTTGGCGAAACTGTCCGGGGGGATAGTTCTCCCCCTCTTGGACCCTTCGGCCCCCCCAGTTGGGGAAGCCTTCCTTTTCTTCTCTTCCTCCTCCGGGAGAGAATACTCCTCCTCCTCCTCGTCTTCAGGGGAGGAGTCCTCGTCGTCGTCAGACGCCTGATTACGGGAACTCTTTCGAGTCCCCGTGGCCACCTTCTTGGCCTTCTTCTCTGGCACCACGTGCGGTGCCGGAACCAGCAGCCCTGCTAAACGGGCATCCACTGGGTCTTCTGGATGGGAGCCAGGCTGATGAGCAACTTGGCTCTCTCCATCCATTCATGTCAAAGGAAGAGGCGGATTAAAACCTCACTAGAGTCAATTTAATTATCACAAGTGTCCCGTAATGGGGTTGAATCACTTACCGCGTCAGTTGGACACTGCGCGCTGAATCCGCGATCTCTCGTCTCGGATGCGGGGGCTTCGGCGCCCTTGAACAGCACCCTCCAGGCGCCTTCGTATGTTGTATCGAAGAGCCCGCTCAGCGCCTGGTGCTGTTTCGGATCGAACTCCCACAAAGTAAAAGCCCGTTCTTGGCATGGGAGGATCCGCCGGAGGAGCATGACTTGGACCACGTCGACGGGCCGGAGCCTCTCACTCACCATCTTCTCGATGCACTCTCGGAGTCCCGTCACCTCCACCGGACTACCCCACTGCAAGCCCTTCTCTTTCCAGGAGGTGAGCTGCGTGGGGATTCCAGATCTAAACTCGGGGGCCGCCGCCCATGTGGGCTTGCGCGGCTCGGTGATGTAGAACCACCCCGATTGCCACCCCTTGACGGAATCCACGAAGGTCCCTTCTAGCCAAGGGACGTTGGGCAATTTTCCCAACATGGCGCCTCCGCATTCCGCTTGCGTGCCCTTCACAACCTTCGGCTTGGCGTTGAAGGTCTTGAGCCACAGGCCGAAGTGGGGCTGGATGCAGAGGAAGGCCTCACACACGACGATAAGCGCCGAAATGATGAGGACGAAGTTCGGCGCCAGATCATGGAAATCCAGGCCGTAGTAATACATGAGCCCCCGGACAAATGGATGGAGCGGAAAGCCCAGTCCGCGGAGGAAGTGGGGGAGGAAAACGAGCCTCTCATGAGGCCCGGGGGTAGGGATGAGCTGCCCCGCGCCGGGCAGCCGATGCGCGACATCGCTGGAAAGGTATCCGGCGTCGCGCAGCTTGGTGATGTCCTCCTCCTTAGCGGTGGAGGCCATCCATTTATCTCCCCCTCCGGACATATTCGGAGAAGGGTCGAGGTGAGATGCGCAGGCTTGAGCGCTGGAGCTTGAGTGCGCGGGGATGGATAAGCAAAGGAGGAAGAAGCTGTAGGTGAGAAGGTAAATCCTTATCCCGTATATGTAGGCAGACTAAACTCTGCGTCCCCCACCAGCCTAGTAAAACTCGCTTATCTCCAAAGCGCCACCATCAATGGCGCGGTTGGGTTACCCACGTCCGTATTGATGAGAATCCCGGAATAAAGGGAAACACGATCTCTGCTGCCAAGGAAACCGCTTCGCTAAACGTGCTGAGGTGGAATAAGTAAAAAACAATTCAAACATGGGCTTGGTAGCGGTGTGATGTCACGCCGCATAATACGTTAGCGGATTGTATAAGTGTATATGTTTTATTCTCTCTACAGTGGAATGTGGAAATTATTTTTAAAGAGCCGGACACTATCCTGGTGTTCATCATCTTCTCTGGATTATTCAAGGGAGGAACCCGCCTTGCAACACCGAACATTATGCACGCCGGACTTATCGTCATTGAAGACTGGTTCAGGGGCTACTGAGGGAGTCCTGGACTAGGGGGTGTCCGGACAGCCGGACTATCATTATCCGCCGGACTCCAAGACTACGAAGATAGAAGATTGAAGACTCCGGCTCGTGTCCAGAAGGTACTTTCCTTGGCGTGGAAGGCAAGCTTGGCAATACGGATATGTAGATCTCATACCATTCTAACCGACTCTGTGTAACCCTAGCCTCTCCGGTGTCTATATAAACCGGAGGGCCTTAGTCCGTAGGACAAATATACATCTCAACAATCATACCATAGGCTAGCTTCTAGGGTTTAGCCTCCTTGATCTCGTGGTAGATCTACTCTTGTACTACCCATATCATCAATATTAATCAAGCAGGACGTAGGGTTTTACCTCCATCGAGAGGGCCTGAACCTGGGTAAAAACATTGTGTCCCTCGTCTCTTGTTACCATCCACCTAGACGCACAGTTCGGGACCCCCTACCCGAGATCCGCCGGTTTTGACACCGACAGTACTTTTTTTATGTTGTACTAATTTCGTTTATTCTTTGTCATGGCAGGTGTTGAAAGATGGTGGGCGCTGGTCGGGAGTGCGCCGAGGCCCCTTCTTCGTCGGCGCGTGTTGCGAGGTCTTCCATTGCACACGCACCTCTCCGCCGAGCGTTGCTGGATAGTATGTCGACACCAGCGGACGGCAAAGGCCTGCCGTTAACCACCTAACGGATTAACAACGCATTTATTGCCGTCCGCCTTCTTTGCCGCCCGCTGCTGATGGCAAAGGCCCCTTTGCCGTCAGCTGCCCGAAGCAGATGGCAACGTAGCTCTTAGTCGTCCCCTACTTTGTCGTCCCCTTTTGCCTTCCGCGGCTGACGGCAAAGGTCTTTGCCGTTCGCCATCCATGCCTTTGCCGTCCGCCGTGGCAGATGGCAAAGTAGCTGATTCCTGTAGTGTTTCCTTCAAAATACTGAAACAGGCAATAAAACAGCAATATGGGCTGGGACTCCAGTTAATAGGTTAGTCCCAAAAGTAATATAAAAGTGTATAATAAAGCCCATAATCATTCAAAACAGATAATAAAATAGCATGAATGCTTCATAAATTATAGATACGTTGGAGACGTATCAGCATCCCCAAGCTTAATTCCTGCTCGTCCTCGAGTAGGTAAATGATACAAGAAAGAATTTATGAAGTGTGAATGCTAGAAGGTGCAAAAGTTTGATCAAGGATAATTTCAATCACCTTTTCTAGCTTGATTATAAGTCATAACAGTAGTTCATCTCATAAAACTTCTCACGAACAAGTAGCAAGCTATTCACATGTTAAAGCATAGATCATAAACTTTCTTGAAAACTAGCAAACTTCTTTCTTAGTCATCAAACAATTGCAATTCATCTTATTTTCAGGAATAGCAAACTCCACATACTCGACTATCATATAGTCTTCTACAATTGCTAACACTCATGCAATACTAATGGTTATGGAGTTTCAATCGGACACTAAGAAATATAGGGGCTTATAGTGTTGCCTCCCAACGTATTCACCTTTGGGTGATGTCAACAATAATAGTTCATGCTAACTTACATCCAATTGGATATATATATCAGGATCCTTGCCAAAGGATAAAATGAAAAAGGGAAAGGTGAAGATCACCTTGACTCTTGCATAAAGTAAAAGACATAAAGTAAAAGACAGGCCCTTCGCAGAGGGAAGCAGAGGTTGTCATGCGCTTTTAGGGTTGGATGCAGAAAATCTTAATGTGAATGAACGTCACTTTATATTGCCACTTGTATATGGACCTTTATTATGCAGTCCATCGCTTTTATTGCTTCCATAACAAGATCGTATAAAGTTATTTTCTTCAGACCAAAAGATCATACATATTTAGAGAGCAATTTTTATTGCTTGCACCGATGACAACTTACTTGAAGGATCTTACTCAATCCATATGTAGGTATGGTGGACTCTCATGGCAAAACTGGGTTTAAGGATATTTGGAAGCACAAGTAGTATCTCTACTTGGTGCAGGAATTTTGGCTAGCATGAGGGGGAAAGGCAAGCTCGACATGTTTGAATGATCCATGACAATATACTTTAACTGAGATGTGAGAAAACATAACCCATTACGTTGTCTTCCTTGTCCAACATCAACTCTTTAGCATGTCATACTTAATCAGTGCTCCTAATTATAAAAGATGTCTAGGATAGTATATTTATATATGAAATATCTCTTCCTTCAATATTCTTTCATGAATTGTTCAAGTGACCAATACAACGCTTGCTAACCTTCAATAAATTTACAACCTCTACTTCTTAGATGTGAAGTCATAACTCCCCATGGGATAAGCAAATGAAACATATATAAATTCAGATTTATGACAATCAACTCATTCAACCATTTACTCATAGGATATAAGTGAAGCACACGAGTAAATGACAAACTACTCCAAAAAGATATAAGTTAAGATCAATGAGTAGCTAAATAATTATGTAGCTATATGAAGACTCTCTCTCATTAAAGAATTTCAGATCTTGGTATTTTATTCAAACATCAAGCAAAGCAAAATAAAATGACATTGCAAGGATAGCACAACTCATGTGAAGAAGCAAAAACTTAGTCTCAACCGTTACTAACCGATAGTTGTTGAAGAAGAAAGGTGGGATGCCTACCAGGGCATCCCCAAGCTTAGATGCTTGAGACTTCTTGAAATATTATCTTGGGGTGCCTTGGGAATCCCCAAGCTTGAACTTTTGTGTCTCCTTAATTCCTCTCATATCATGGTTTCTCTATTTCTCAAAAGCTCCATCCACAACAAACTCAACAAGAACTCGTAAGAAAGGTTAGTATAAACCAATGCAAAACCTTATCACTTTCTACTGTAACAAATCACTAAAATTATTATTCAACATTGCATACTAAATGCCTCTGCATATTTAATACTCCTATCCTCAAATAGAATCATTAAACAAGCAAACATATGCAAACAATGCAAACATAACAGCAATCTGCCAAAACAATACAGTCTGTAAAGAATGCAAGAGTATCAATACTTCCCTAACTCCAAAAATTATGAGAAAAATACTACGCTGTAGAAGATTTATCAGATCTCATTATGCAAAAAGTTTCAACATTATATCATGCTCTGACTTTTCTAGGAAATTTTTGCAACAGCGGTAAACTTTCTGTTTTCAAACAGCAACATGTATACTAGATAAATATGCATGGTAAAGGCTATCCTTGACATTTTTATTGAAACTAAATATGCAAAACATTATTATAAATAACAGCAAGAAAATACTAACAAGAGAAAATGACGCTCAAAGCAAAACACATATCATGTGGTGAATAAAAATATAGCTCCAAGTAAAGTTACCGATGAACGAAGACAAAAGAGGGGATGCCATCTGGGGCATCCCCAATCGGCTCTTGGTTGTCCTTTAATATTACCTTGGGGTGCCTTGGGCATCCCCAAGCTTAGGCTCTTGCCACTCCTTATTCCATAGTCCACCGAATCTTTACCCAAAACTTGAAAACTCCACAACACAAAACTCAACAGAAAACTCGTAAGCTCCGTTAGTATAAGAAAATAAAACCACCACTTAGGTACTGTAATGAACTCATTATAAATTCATATTGGTGTAATATCTACTGTATTGCAACTTATCTATGGTTCATACCCTCCGATACTACTCATGGATTCATCAAAATAAGCAAACAACACATAGAAAACAGAATCTGTCAAAAACAGAACAGTCTGTAGTAATCTGTATCCAGCGTATACGTCTGGAACTCTAACAATCCTACCAAATTAGGAAGTCCTAAGAAATTTGTTTAAAAATCCAGGGAAAAAAGAATCAGATCAGAAGCTCGTTTTTGTGAATTAACAAAACTAATTTACTAGGTGCAAAAGTTTCTGATTTTCAGCAGGATCAACACAACTATCACCGTAAGCTATCCTAAAGGTCTTACTTGGCACTTTATTGAAACAAAAGATATAAAACATGATTACTACAGTATCATAATCATGTGGACACACAAAAACAGTAAGGATAAATATTGGGTTGTCTCCCAACAAGCGCTTTTCTTTAATGCCTTTCTAGCTAGGCATGATGATGACAATGATGCTCACATAAAAGATAAGAATTGAAACATAACGGGAGCATCATGAAGCATATGACTAGCACATTTAAGCCTAACCCACTTCCTATGCATAGGGATTTTGTGAGCAATCAACTTATCAGAACAGTAATCAACTAGCATAGGAAGGTAAAACAAGCATAGCTTCAAAACTTTAAGCACATAAAGAGGAAACTTGATATTATTGCAATTCCTACAAGCATATGTTACTCCATCATAATAATTTTCAGTAGCATCATGAATGAATTTAACAATATAAGCAGCACCTAAAGTATTCTTTTCATGATCTACAAGCATAGAATTTTTACTACTCTCCACATAAGCAAAATTCTTCTCATTCGGAATAGTGGGAGTATCATAAGAGACTTGAACACTAAAAATTGTTTCCACATTAAAAGAGTAACGTTCAGAAAAAGGGTAATCGAAATCATGACAAGATTTGTAAATATAATCATCACTACTTTTTATATCATAAGTTTCATCAAAATAATCATCATAAGTAGCAACTTCGTTCTCATCATAATCGATTTTGAAACCTCTCCCAAGATAGTGGAATCACTAAATAAAGTTGACACTCTTCCAAATCCACTTTCGTATTCATCACAATAAAAACATCCTCCAGAATAATGGGATCACTACTTCCTAAAGTTGACACTCTTCCAAACCCACTTTCATCAATATAATCATCATAGGTAAGAGGCATGCTATTATAACAACTTTGCATATCAAAACTTGGGATGTTAAAAATATCATCTTCATTAAACATAGCATCCCCAAGCTTGGGAAAAACATTAATTTCAGCAAATATATTCTCAAATATTTCATCCTCATCAAACATAGCTTCCCCAAGCTTCGGCCCTTTCATATCATAAGCATAATCACTCTCATCATTAAAAATATGGATAGCACCAATAGTATAGCAATTATCATCATCACAATGAGTAGTAGGAGCAACATCATTTGGGAGGGATACCTTTCTACCTTTGTTGCTCCTTCTTTTCTTTTTCTTCTTCACATTATGTGTGGGTTCAACCTTCCTCTTTGACCTCTTTGTTCACGAGATTGGTTGAATAGAAAGCTCCTCCTCGTTACCTAATTCATCATAAGAAATAATAGGAGGATATTGGGAAGTCTCTTCCCTTTAATTAGTATTCTCATCATCTTCTATTTGCTTTCTTTTCTTTAGGTAATTGGCAATATAAGGATTTTCAATGCAATTCACCGCACAAAACATATAAATTGTCTCTAGATCAATATCAATTAAACGTTTCAATTCTTTATAACCCAAAAGTAAACTAAGTTCATTGTAATGTGCAAGGGAAATCAAATCATCACAATTTTTGGACACGATTTGATCATGAAATAATTTGCATAGGAGATGTAGATGACCACGTTCATTGCATAGTTCACAAGTACGGCAAAGGAAGTGTAAATTTTCAGCACTCCCATTTAACTTTTCTTGCAACAATTTAGTTTCTAAATGCTTATGCCTCTTGCAATATATATCTTCTCTATTTGGTGTGTTCATGCAAACATGCACTCTACAAAAGTTGACATGCCTATAAGAGATATTTTCATCATGAATAGAGCAATCATCATTAGTACTATGGATATTCAAGGAGTTCATACTAACAACATTGCAATCATGCTCATCATTCAAAGATGTAATACCAAACATTTTATAGACTTCTTCTTCTAGCACTTGAGCACAACTTTCCTTTTCATCATACGCATGAAAGATATTAAAAAGATGAAGCGTATGAGGCAAACTCAATTCCATTTTTTTAGTTTTCTTTTATATACTAAACTAGTGATAAAACAAGAAACAAAAAGATTCGATTGCAAGATCTAAAGATATACCTTCAAGCACTCACCTCCCCGGCAACGGCGCCAGAAAAGAGCTTGATGTCTACTACACAACCTTCTTCTTGTAGACGTTGTTGGGCCTGCAAGTGCACAGGTTTGTAGGACAGTAGCAAATTTCCCTCAAGTGGATGACCTAAGGTTTTTCAATCCGTGGGAGGCGTAGGATGAAGATGGTCTCTCTCAAACAACCCTGCAACCAAATAACAAAGAGTCTCTTGCATGCCCAACACACCCAATACAATGGTAAATTGTATAGGTGCACTAGTTCGGCGAAGAGATGGTGATACAAGTGCAATATGGATAGTAGATAAATGTTTTTGTAATCTGAAAATATAAAAACAGCAAGGTAACTAATGATAAAAGTGAGCGTAAACGGTGTTGCAATGATAGGAAACAAGGCCTAGGGTTCATACTTTCACTAGTGCAAGTTATCTCAACAATAATAACATAGATAGATCATATAACAATCCCTCAACATGCAACAAAGAGTCACTCCAAAGCCACTAAAGCGGAAAACAAACGAAGAAATTATGGTAGGGTACGAAACCACCTCAAAGTTATTCTTTCGGATCAATCTATTCAAGAGCTCATACTAGAATAACACTTTAAGACACAAATCAACCAAAACCCTAATGTCATCTAGATACTCCATTGTCACCTCAAGTATCCGTGGGCATGATTATACGATATGCACCACACAATCTCAGATTCATCTATTCAACCAACATAAAGTACTTCAAAAAGTGCCGCAAAGTTTCTACCGGAGAGTCAAGACGAAAACGTGTGCCAACCCCTATGCATAGGTTCATGGGCGGAACCCGCAAGTTGGTCACCAAAACATACACCAAGTGGCACGTGAAATCCCATTGTCACCACAGATAAGCACGACAAGACATACATCAAGTGTTCTCAAATCCTTAAAGACTCAATCCGACAAGATAACTTCAAAGGGAAAACTCAATTCATCACAAGAGAGTAGAGGGGGAGAAACATCATAAGATCCAACTATAGTAGTAAAGCTCGCGATACGTCAAGATCGTGCCATAGAGAGAACACGAGAGAGAGAGAGATCAAACACATAGCTACTGATACATACCCTCAGCCCCGAGGGTGAACTACTCCCTCCTCGTCATAGATAGCGTCGGGATGATGAAGATGGCCACTGGTGATGGATCCCTCCTCCGGCAGGGTGCCGGAACGGCCTCCCGAGAGGTTTTTATTGGCTACAGAGGCTTGCGGCGGCGAAACTCCCGATCTATCATGATATTCGATGTTTTTAGGGTACGTAGGCTTATATAGGCGAAAGAAGTCGGTCGGGGGAGCCTCGAGGGGCCCACGAGAGGGTAGGGCGCGCCCAAGGGGGGCGGGCGTGCCCCCCTGTCTCGTGGCCTCCTTGATGATCTTCGGACGTGAACTCTAAGTCTCCCGGGTCATAATCTTCCCAAAAATCACGCTGCCAAAGGTTTCATTCCGTTTGGACTCCGTTTGATATCCCTTTCTTTCGAAATACTGAAACAGGAATAAAACAGCAATATGTGCTAGGCCTCCGGTTAATAGGTTAGTCCCAAAAGTAATATAAAAGTGTATAATAAAGCCCATAATCATTCAAAACAGATAACAAAATAGCATGAATGCTTCACAAATTACAGATACGTTGGAGACGTATCAGCAGCTGGGAAGAATTGGAAGATGCCTTCCGTGATAACTTACAAGGTACATATGTTCGGCCTCCAGACGCCCATGACCTAAGTCACATCATTCAATAGCCCGGAGAGTCTGCCAGGAAACTCTGGACTAGGTTCTTAATAAAAAAACAAATTGTCGACTGTCCGGACGCCGGAGCCATTGCGGCCTTTAAACATCATGTCCGAGACGAGTGGCTCGCCCGCCACCTCGGTCACGAAAAACCAAGATCCATGGCGGCCCTTACCACTCTGAGGAGAAAAAGACAGCTGACTCGCTCGTCGAAGCAACAACACCGATGACCCAGGTACCTCCGAAGTTAAAGATGGCAACGACAAACCACGACACAATAAACACAAGCGTCACAATAAAAATGAAGGAACGCAAGACATGGCGGTCGACACCGGATTCAGTGGTTCTAAACCCGGTCAGCGGAAAAAGCCATTCAAGGCAAACAGAGACGGACCATCCAATTTAGACAAGATACTGGATCGGCCCGGCCAGATTCATGGCACCCCCGTTAAACCAGCCAATCATACCAACATGAGCTGTTGGGTTTTTAAACAAGTCGGAAAGCTTAATGGTGAACACAAGGTGAAGGGGCCACCAAGGGACAGCGATGACGAAGGGACTTGCCAACCGAACACCGTGGGTCAGAAGCAATTCCCCCCGAAGTAAAGACTGTAAACATGGTATACATGATGCACACCCCTATGGGGGACTGCAAGCGCGCGCTCAGGGACATCTATGCGATGGAGCCAGTCGCCCCAAAATTCAACCCATGGTCGTCCCACCTGATCACCTTCGATCGCAGAGACCATCCGACCAATATCCGTCATGGCGGTTCAGCCACACTGGTCCTCGACCCAATCATTGATGGATTCCATCTGACACGAGTCCTCATGGACGGCGGCAGCAGCCTGAACCTGCTCTATCAGGATAGAGTGCGCAAAATGGGTATTGATCCCTCAAGGATCAAGCCCACGAAAACTACCTTTAAAGGAGTCATACCAGGTGTAGAGGCCCGCTGTACGGGCTCAATCACACTGGAGGTGGTCTTCGGATCTCTGGACAACTTTCGAAGTGAAGAGTTGACCTTGGATTCGTCCCCTTCCGTAGTGGCTATCACGCACTATTCGGACGAACCGCGTTCATTCGCTCTAATGCGGCCCCACATTACACCTATCTCCAACTTAAGATGCCCGGTCCACGCAGCACTATCACGATAAACGGAAGTACGAAATGCTCCCTCCTTACAGAGGAGCACACTACGGCTACTGCGGCCGAAGTACAAAGTGGCCTTATCAAGCCACACATTTCGTCGGCCATCAAACCGTCGGTCTCCATTAGACGGGACAAATCAATCTCAGAGCTGAATTAGCAGTTCGACCTCCACCGTTTGTCCCATATAGCCGCGAAGTCTGTCCCGCGCGCCTAATTATACACTTAAAATACCCTGGTCACTGGCGGAGGCACAATGCAGACAGACATATAATACTATCCGCACTCTTAGTATTTTTCTTTTTCTAACCATTTTTTATCTTTTACCACAGATAATTATATTTGCTGAGAAGTCCTTTAACCAAGGCAAGGCAGCGTAGACGTGCGACAGGAGGTCCAAAAATTTTTTGTAGACCGCGCTCTTTATTTCAATCATGTGAAGTGCCCCTGTTTCTCAGCTTTCAAGTCCGAACAGCTTTATAGCACACTTCGGCATCACGAGTTTGACCTTATATGCATCAGCTCTGAATCATGTCTTTGGTCAATAGTTGGGTCGCCCGGCTCCTGTGCTTACTACCTTACGTTCCACTCTATCGGCTAGGGTAGTAAAGGGAGAACTATTGCGATTGTGTCGTGGTTCGTCCGGATGAGCACCTCAGTAGAGAAAGCCGAAAACTGAATGTCATGATGCGGCGAGAGCTGGTCAACCACTCGATGACTCACCGGAATCTTCACGATTCCTTCCGTATTACACGAAGGACCGTTCTTCTGGTCACGGATACAAACACACCGTATTCGGATAACCGCGTACATACCAGGGGCTATATCGTAGCCCCACCCTCAAACTCCTATGGCTAAGTGAAAGTGTTAAAGCCCTATAGTCCCATTGCCTGGTTCGCTGCATTGGCACCTCCTTACTGGACCAAGGCGTTGGGTCAAGAGTGATCAAGTGCTTTTCCGAACACCCCCGCGGTATACGCGAGGGGGCTGAAGCCGACGACTGGTAAACTTTCAGATTATATTAAAAACGGCCGCACAGGAGGCACCAAAAAACTTTTTGGGAAAAAGTATAAAAACCTAGCCTTAAATATATCATAATATTGCTTTTAAAATTTTGGTACATTTCACTCGAACACTATATCTTTCAAGCACTGACCCTCTATCAAGCGGGCACCCTCTAGGACATCCTCAAATAATGCTCTGGCGTGTGATGGTCCTTGCCTTCGGGTGGACTTTTTGCTGCAATATTGGTGGCCTTCATCTTCGCCCAGTACATCTTGATGCAGGAAAGGGCCATCCGTGCACCTTCTATGCACGTTGACCGCTTAACAGCGTCGATATGCGGCACCGCATCAACAAATCACCGCACCAAACGGAAATAACTATTCGGAATTGGCTCAGACGGCCACAGCCGGACTACGACGTCCTTCATGGCAGATCCGGATAGCTTGTGGAGCTCGGCACACACGGACGCTTCGGCATGCTGAATTGCAACCAAAAAAGCTTTTCCGTTGCATGTCCTTCTTGCGCTTGGAAAAACTGCGTCGCATCGGAGACACTCTTCGGCAAGTTCAAAAATGCATCTGGAGAACTCCACACCAGATTAAGCAGGGCATACTTCGGATCACCGAATTTAGTTTGTAATAAAACGGGCTTACCGGCCACGATCTCCCCAGCTTGTCGGATCTCCTCCCGAGCCACTCTAGACTCGGACCGTGCTTCCCTCGCCTCTTGTAAGGCCTTGTCAAGATCAGTCGCTCTAGTTTGGTTCTCTTTCTCGAGAAAGTCGCATCGGCTCGTGGCATCCCTTAGCTCAAGCGCCATAGTAGATATGCTCTCCTCACACTGGCGTCGAGCAGCCTGTTCGGCCTTTAATTCTGTAGCTGCCTTTTCGTCAGCCGCATTGCACATCCTGGCGTGCTCCTTGGCCCGGGCAAGCTCAGCCCGAAGGGTCTCAACTGCGGCGGCACTGTCTGCAGTTATGCATATCTCAGTTATACAATATCATGCTCATATCATAATACTTGCATACACTGAGTGCCCCAAAGACATACCTTGCGCCTCGTCGAGCCGTCTGTTAATAAGAGTGATGCCATCATCCGCCACATCAACTTGCTGCTTCAGATCTGCAATCTCTGTAGCTTGGGCAGTCGCCGCGGATGTAACAGCCTGTGTTTCAATTAGTCAGATTATTTCCTGGGCATATCTTTTTCGATCCTCTGATCGCCTCCCTTTGGACGCCAACCTGAATCTCAAGGGCTACTATCTATACATAGGCACATTTTGTGTTTATAACACAATTAAAAATATTACATTACGTACCTCGAAGCCTCTTAGAAGGCTCGTGAAGGCTTCATGCAATCCGCTTTTCGCGGACAGAACCCTCTCAAACACCGTACCCATCAAGGTACGATGTTCCTTTGAGACGGACGCATGTCGCAATGTGTCCATCAATGTATCCGGCGCCTCCGGATCCGGAGCAGATTGCGCCGTCCCCCGGAAACCGGATAGTCCGGGGCCTTTATTGTTGGTCCCCGTAGGGGCCGCACACCCCGGATCCGGGACGGCCAAATTGTCACCTTCGGGCCCGGTATTCACTGTCCCTCGCACCGCTTGTTGATCGGGAGATATCCTTCGGGACGACAAGTCGGCGTCGTCTGCCTTATCGGGCGGAAAAATCTGTGGAGGCGTCTCGCTCTCCATCATCTCGGGAAGAAGATCCCCCGAGGAGGAGGACTGTTGAGGAAGGCTGCATGCCGGACTGCAAACATACATTTTAAATGTTACCCTTGCAACCAGGAAAGAACGGAATATGTTTAAAACACCCTTGTTCGCTTACGATTCAGCTAAGGGCCTATCTTTACGGAGGGACTGCATGTCAACGTCACCTCCCGAATCAGAACCCCCCAACAGGGATATCTTCCCCCGCTTAGAAGCCTTTATTTTCAAGTCTTTGGAGGCGGTCCTCTTCTTCCCATGAGGAGAAGAGATGTCAGCTTTTCCTTCCCTTCCATTTTCGGAAGAGGGAGTTCCGGTCCCCCCGCACAAGGTGCCTAGTGTGCCTCTAGAATGGGGGCCACCTTGGGCCTCCTTGCTCTCCTCCTTGTCTTCCCTCGCAGACACTTGATATGATGCTGGAGCCAGCATCCTTGTTAACACCGGATCAGCTGAGTCTTTGGGAAGAGGAGCCGAACACCTAATTCTCTCCACCTTCTTTATCCAGCCCTGGCCGAGTATGATTTTCTCAGTATATTGGTATGAGGAATTTGACTAAACTGTGTTCAGGAGTCGAGTGCTTACCGAGGTATCCGGATGATTGCAGTCAAGGCCGATGTGTTTTGTGGTATCCGGCCACTGTTTTCGTGTCCCGAAGAATAATTTCCACATTCTTCTGAGCGTCGTGCCAGACAAGAGCTGAAGGGTTCGTGGTCCTTCCGGATTGAACTCCCACATTCGGAGAGGCCGTCGCTGGCACGATAGGACCCGACGGACTAGCATTACTTGGATTACGTTGACAAGACCGGTGTCCTTTTCAATGAGGCTCCGAATGCGGCTTTGCAGCGTCTGCACTTCATCAACGGATCCCCAGTCCAGCCCCTTATTAATCCATGATGCAAGCTATAATGGAGGGCCAGATTCGAACGCAGGTGTAGCTGCCCAATTGTTACTACGGGGTTCAGTGATGTAAAACCACTGCACTGCCACATGTCGGAAGTCCCCGTGAAGGGGCCCTTTGGCCAAGTAGTATTGGCGAGTATGCTCACAACAGCACCGCCGCACTCCGCCTGTTTCTCGTCGACTACCTTTGGTTTCACATTGAAGGTCTTGAGCCACAAGCCGAAGTCTGGGGGAATTCGTAGGAAGGCCTCGCACGTGATAATGAACGCCAAGACGTGAAGAAAGGAGTCTGGAGCTAGATCGTGAAAATCTAGCCCGTAATAAAACATGAGCCCTCGAACAAAGGGATGAAGAGCGAACCCTAGCCCTCGGAGGAAGTGGGAGATAAATACGACCCTCTCGCCGGATCTGGGGGTAGGGATAACCTGCCCTTGAGCAGGAAGCCTGTGGAGGATTTCCGCGGTCAGGTATCTTGCCTCCCGGAGCTTTGCGATATCCTCCTCTGTGACAGAGGAGGCCACCCACCGGCCTTGAGGGCTGGGTCCGGATATGACTGGGAAGCACAAAGCGATTAACTTGAACCTTGGGTGCTGGAACTTGAGGTGGGAGAGGTTGGGGAAAGGATTGGTGTACAGGAGAAGAGACGGGTCTTAGCCCCTTTGTAAAGGCGATGAATATCAAACGCCCCTCCTAGGCCTTAAAACATGCCTATTCCCAAGGAATCATGCCAACAGAACGGTTGAGTTATCCACGCACGTGTTGATGAGAATCCCGCAATAAGGGGGACACGATCTCTGCTTTGACAAGATGTGCCAATGAAACCGCATCTCGAAATATGGAGCGGCAGGCTAAAAACGGTTCGAAATAATGGCCGGGCGGCGACGTGATGTCACGCCATAAAAAGTTGTCAGCGGATTGGACTCGTGAAATATTATACTCTCCACAGTTGTGTGTGGAATTTGTTTTGCAGAGCCGAACACGATTCGTGTGTTCAGGGACTAATTTGGAGTATTCTGAGAAGGAACCCGCCTTGCAATACTTTAGACAATCTGCGCGCCAGACACCTCGTCATTGAAGCCTGGTTCAGGGGCTACTGAGGGAGTCCTGGACTAAGGGGTCCTCGGACGGCCAGACTATTGACATGGGCCGGACTAATGGGCTATGAAGATACAAGACAAAAGACTCTCTCCCGTGTTCGGATGGGACTCTCCTTAGCGTGGAAGGCAAGCTTGGCGTTCGGATATGAAGATTCCTTTCTCTGTAACAGACTTTGTACACCCCTAGCCCTCCGGTGCCTATATAAACCGAAGGGTTTAGTCCGTAGGGCAGAATCATAATCATATAGGCTAGACTTCTGGGGTTTTAGCCATTACGATCCAGACAACTCTTGTAATACTCATATTCATCAAGATCAATCAAGCAGGAAGTAGGGTATTACCTCCATAGAGAGGGCCCGAACCTGGGTAAACATCGTGTCCCCTGCCTCCTGTTACCATCGACCTCAGACGCACAGTTCGGGACCCCCTACCCGAGATCCGCCGGTTTTGACAACGACCCAAGACCCAAAGGTGACTTGAGGCCCAAAGGGATGAGCCACCATATGTTTAACCTGTTCTGTAAGGCAAGCTTAGTTAGAAACCGAGCCGGTCACATTTGTGTGAGCCGGCCGGCAATCTGTAAGCTGCTGGGCATCAACCTGTATATAAAGGGGTGACCCGGCGGCGGGTTAACTCAAGAAACAATCGATCGAGAACTAGGTCAAGCGTATTCCCTCCCTGGTTATTGAAATGCAAGCAATACAACCTAAAGCAGGAGTAGACTTTTACCTCATTGAGAGGGCCCGAACCTGGGTAAACTCTCTATGTCCTTTGTCCCGCTCAACCCCTTTAAGCTAACCTAGTTGCGATGGCTCCACAACTATATCCTTTTGCTAGGGCATCTGCCGTGTTAACTCCATGACAACGCCCTAATTGGTTACCATACAACCGAGTTCAAAACTGAGTGAACGCTTTGCCTAGTTCTGCAGTTTGAGGAACTGGGACGAAGTTTTGCACTGGCTAATAATGTTGTGCCACACGACACACCTTAATTGGTTAGATGTTTTCCGAGTGTGTAACTTGGCAAATACATTGCCCATTTCTGTTGAATGATGAAGCCGCCAGATATTTTGAACTAGGAAATATGTTCTGCCACGTGGTTAATTTCTATTGGTGAGATTTCCCCGTGTTTAGCCATAAAAAATGGTGAATATTTGTGGCACTTCTGTTAATGGCGCATTCAGTCTGACGGTGAGGTTTGCCGAGTTTTTTCTGGCCGGAACTCGGCAAACATTGTTTATAATTTCGATGAGTTGTCGATAGAATGCACTCGGCAGTATTATTGATTGCCCGGGCCCGTCCAGTCGAGTGCGTTGCACCGATTTTGGCACTTGGTGAACATTTCGCCGAGTTTAATATGTGCTCTGTATATTAGCTTTGTCATGATTTTATTTGCGAAAGACTTTCTAAACTTTGACCAAGTTAAAGTCAAAACAATATGAACATTCACAATAACAAATAAATATGATGTGAAAATATATTCAATGATACATCTAATGTTATTGTAGATGTTAATAATTTTATGTACTTGATCAAAGTTTACAAAGTTGTTAGTACACTAGTAATCATGGAACAGACAAACTAAATAGGCACAACTTGGCGTTAACCAAAGGCGAAGGCGGCAAACTCATGCATGTATGCACGTTGGTTAATCCATTTCCATCTGTCTGATCGATCGGTTATACGAGACGACTTGAATCTATGCATGACAGTCCTCACATAAACTGATCATCAACTGCAATCACGTCGACCAATCCAAGTGGAGCTCGAATCTGATTCCTCGGGAGCAGTATACACATACGGACCTCGATACGTCCAATGGTACTAGTACTAGCTAGTTTTGTGAGATGATTCCATCATCCTCTGCTGATCATGATTCAATCATCCTCATGGGTGGTGCACCACCATGTGATTTACGTCATGCAGGGCAGATTGTGATGGCGCCATCACTAATCGGCCGGCTCCCATGTCTCCTACGCCGTGTACATATACAGCTTGCTAGGCAGGTTCGTTCATATCTGTAATAATTCACTAGCATATGCATGGATGAGGCACTGGAGTATAGATCCAGCAGGTCAAACCCACGATACTGACAGGAATATCGATACATATTTCCTGGAGTCTCAAGTCAAGCCGGACTGATCGATGGAGGGGTCCCGAGAGATGCTCATGAACAACAAGTGGCTGATGGCCAGCTGATCGATCCCGCCATCACGCTAGCCCAACGTGGCTCGCGCAGATTCCTCTGACTGGCCTAGCTACTTCATTAAGACCTCGATCGATCAAAGTCCTGACACCACCGACCGAGCTGTGCACTATAGAGTAACTGTCTGTTTAGCAATACTCCATCTCTCTTGAAACACATTTATTTTGAGATTAATTTTAACTGTGGGCAAACCATTATGAACAGGCATGCATCATGAACGCAGGTAATGTGAACCAACTAATGTTTCGCATGAATCTTTCGAAAGATTTGTTTTTTTGCAACTACATGCTTCATTTAAATGTACCATTTGAGAGCGTATCTCTCTTCCATACAGTTTTTACGTGTATTGATGTGTACATGGGAAAGAAAAGTCATCACTGGCATTTGGAGTTCTTCACCATCACAATCCAACAGCTTCCTAGCTGGCTTTTGCCTACTCCCTCTATACCAAACCGGATAATCCACACTTACGCCGCGATGCACTAACTCACACCCCGTTTCTTGTTTCTTAACATTAATAAAAAAAATTAACCAATAAGAGACGTGGGGCGTGTATGCTTTTAATGACTTAAAACAATGTAGTACTTTGCAAATAAACATTAAGTTCTCTTATGTTTTTCACCGGTACGGAGGGAGTACTAATTTGTATCAGACGGGTAACACAAATTAACTAACCTGAAATGTTGAGAAAGCTATATGAGAAGGGAAGGTTAGAAAAGTATTTTTCCACTAGATTGGATCGACTAGGTGCTCTGAGAGATGAGGTAAACAAAGACTTGAAAGTTAGTCGTGGAAAATATCAGTTCCCTTCAAGTCTACTTTGCGCCCGCTGCCGCGTCTTATGGATCTGGCCGCCAGTTGTTTAAAAATGTTCAGTTAGCTGTCTCGGCGGTAGTAGCTAAGCTCACACTAATGCTTTGCCATATTCGATTAACCCGCGCCACTTGTCATTTAGAATTTCTTCTCCCTAATTAGTCTGAATCCGCCATCTTGGCAACATTTTTAGCTACTCCTATCCACTTGATGTAGGAGTACAGAAATGCTGAGCCGAATAACCAGACTTCTCACCTAATTAAGCCTAACATAAGCGACGCCCTAGCCAAGCCACATACCGAGTCTGAGGCACAACCCGGTCCGACGCACTCACATGGGTCGTCACCGCCGCCTTCCACCTATCCATCTACAGAGCAGGTCCAGATGCAACGACCTTGCCAGACCTACCGTCAACGCCGCCACGGCACCAAATAGCGCCACCGCCATGCACTCGTCCATCAAGACACATCCGTCTTCGAGATCCATATGCATCATGAAGCCAAAACTCGCCGTCGTCGATGCGGTAGATCCGATGCCGCTCCTCCTGCCAACCTCCACACCATCGCTGCCGCAATTGTCACGCAGAGGCCACCACCCATAGTACCACTCTCCCGAACACCCAAGCCTCCCAAGACGTCGCCTCCATGGAGGACAAGACGCGCAGTGTGCCACCACCGCCCAATCCAATTAGGATTTTGGACTTCCGTCCGAGTGGGGGTCAGAGGTGGGTAGAGGGACCTCGGCTTCGCCTCAAGGATGGTAACAACGCCAAAGCCACCATCGATGTTTGGTCGATCTAGCCGACCAAAGTTTCCTCGATCGCCATCCTATGCCACAAACCTCTATCAGCTCCGGTTCCAGCAAAGAGCCGTCAACCGAAACATACTAAAACTAGAGTGCCATGTGTGCTCAACCCTTCGAAATGGAGGATCGAGAAGGACATCCAGATCAGAGCAACAAACCAGTTGGGCCACCGGAGCACGCAAATCGGGCCGCCAAGCCAGATCTTGGAGGATCTGACCTGAATTATGATGTAAGCCACCACCCTGCGCTGGCCTTCGGAAGCACTGGATACAGAGGGACCTGACTTGAAGCCGTGGACGTACGCAGCCGCCAAATCTTGCACAGGATGCAGCCACCTCCCCGTGTCACGAGAAGGCCACCATTTCATCGACGTGCCGACCGCACGCCGCTGCCAGGAGTGCCCCTCGCCACACCGCCGCGCCCCACACTAGCCCAGCGCCTTCATTCGACCGGGCGATCCCGTGCCAGCCAAACGACGAAGGGGAAAGGAGCCCTGCCGCCGCCCCTGTCTGCCGGGCTTAGCCCGGTGGTACTACTTGCGGCGATTGATGTCTACTATGCAACTTTATCCTTGTAGACGTTGTTGGGCCTCCAAATGCAGAGTTTTGTAGGACAGTAGCAAATTTCCCTCAAGTGGATGATCTAAGGTTTATCGAACCGTGGGAGGCGTAGGATGAAGATGGTCTCTCTCAAACAACCCTGCAACCAACTAACAAAGAGTCTTTTGTGTCCCCAACACACCCAATACAATGGTAAATTGAATAGGTGCACTAGTTCGGCGAAGAGGTGGTGATACAAGTGCAATATGGATGGTAGATATAGGTTTTTGTAATCTGAAAATATAAAAACAGCAAGGTAACTAGTATTAAAAGTGAGTGTAAACGGTATTGCAATGCTTGGAAACAAGTCCTAGGGTTCATATTTTCACTAGTGCAAGTTCCCTCAACAATGATAACATAAACTAAATCATATGGCAATCCCTCAACATGCGACAAAAGTCACTCCAAAGTTCCTATAGCGGAGAACATAAGATGAAATTGCTTGTAGGGTACGAAACCACCTCAAAGTTATTCTTTCCGATAAATCCATTGAGCTATTCCTATAACAATCACAAACAGCCCTAGAGTTCGTAGTAAAATAACACCATATTACACACATCAATCAACCCTAATGTCACCTAGATACTGCAATGTCACTACAAGTGTAACACCCCCGGTGTCATGCTACAGCAACCCTCTGTGATTAAGCTAATCATTTTTCTAAACAGTGCTTGATCACCTTTGATTCAAATATCCTTTGAATCATTCCACTTTCAAAGCAAATGCAATTTGCAAGTGAAATTTGGAGTTGCATAAAAGTTGCTGCAAAATAGTTCATCATTTAGCCAAAATTCCATAACAAATGATTGTTAAGGAAAACAACATCACCTCCAAGTTAAGATGGACTATAGCAAATAAAACAGTGCCGTCTCAGCATTTTAAGATGCTATTTTACTTGTGAAAAATCCAAATGGATTTAGTTGCCCCGAAAACTTTTTATGCCAGTGCCAAACAGTACAAAGAATTTAAGTGGCCTAGTCTCACAATTTTCAAAGTATTTTGGTAGCCCAAACTTTTCCCTCTGTCTGTGTTTTAAATAAAACAAAAAGAAAACAGAAACCTAAAAGGAGAAAAGGCGAAAAGAAAAGAAAAGACCCCCTGGCCCCTTGGCCCAAAAGGCCAGTGCAGCCCAACTAGACCGACCGGCCCAACCCTTCCACGGGTCATCTCCCTCTCTTCCCCTGTACGACCGACCGGAGGAGGCTCCTGCTCGTCCCCGCCCAGTGGCGGAGCCAGGATTGGAGTATAGGGGGGGGCCGAATACGTATATTGATCGAATCTCGTTGGTAATTACTCATTGCTCCTACTAAAATTGTTGATTGTTGGGGGGGCCAGGCCCCTGCTCGTCCCCCCCTGCTCCGCCCCTGTCCCCGCCGGACCCGGCACGGCGCCCCGTACACCACCGACGGGAAGATAAGGCCGCTCCCCTGGCGCCTCGGTTCCCCTGGCCCCACTGCCGCTCTCATCCACTTCCCCCCTCTCCCAGGCGCTCCCCTCTCCAATTCCGCCCCACTCCCGAACGCCTCCGTCGCCGCTGTTGCCGTCGACATCGCGGCCATCGTCGCCCCCCCCCCCCCACGCCGAGCTGGGAGGTCCCGCAGAACCGCCGTCGTCTACTTCGTCTCCCTCGCCCACGAGCTCAAGCCTGGAGCAGCCGCATAGGCCGGATCGACATCATCTCCGCTGTTCTTCGTCGATCCGTCGCCTCTGCAGCTCCTAAGCCACCAACAGGCCTCCGTGTGCCTCTGTGGTGAGCTCCTCGACTGATTCCCCTCGTTTTCCCCTTCGATCCGTGCCGTTCTACCCCATTGTTCCCCGTGGACCGAGCTCCCGAGAGCTTCCACGTACGTGTGCGTGCGTGCTCTAAGCTGTTGCTGCCCCTTACGCGCTGGTACTGCTGCCTCTCCAGCATACCGCTACTGCTCAGCCACTGCTGATGTACGCCGTGGCTGCGGCCGTTGCCGCTCCCCTACGCTGGCTGTCCGCACATGGCCGTGCTTGTCACACCCAGCCGCCCCTAGCCGTGCCTGCGCCCTGCCCGCGACGCTACTGCTGCTCCTCACCGCGCCCGCGTCTCGCGCGTGCGGGCATCGCCCCTATGCAAGCTGACGCACCTCCCGCTCCGTTGCCTACGGCCTTGCCGCGTGCGTGCTATGTGCTGCTGCTGGCGCGTGCTGCTCTTGCTGTTGCGCAGATGCTCTCCGGTACTTCTTGCTCTGCCTAAAACTGTTGCTGCTGCTACTTGCTGCTGCCGCTGAGCTATTGCTTGCTTGCCGTTCCTCCTGCTACTTTTGCCGCTGCTTTGCTTTGTGTTGCTGCTCCTCTTTTGCGTTGGCTGCTGCTGCTACCTGCTGCTACTGCTTTTGGCCATGGCCGAGTGCCATTTGCTACTGCTTTTGGCCATGGCCGACTGCCCCTGTGCGATGCATGTATGTGCACAGCCGTGAGGCTGGCTATGCCTATGGCCGGCCATGTATAGAACCATAGATTAGATTAGGGACTAATCATTCTAGTTAGGTTAATTGCTACACTATGACATATGGGCTCCATTTGTTTAAGTTAGTTTTTTTATTAGTTTAGATATATCTTTATGAAATGTGCCCCCCCCCCCTTTTTGACCAGTCTTTTTGACTTGGTCAACTCGAATTAAAACAAAACCAGAAAATTTAGAATATTGTTAAAACTTTGAAATAATCATACTCGGATGAAAATGGTTTATACATGAAAGTTGCTTAGAACAACGTGACGAATCCGGATACGCGATCCGTTTACCTGTCAGATGCCTTTAACTATCTGAACATGGAACTTTCCCCCTCCGGTCATCTGTCTGACACAGGTCCGGAACCGGGAAAACATTCCCGGTTGACTTCCCCCTTCATCGGTATCGTGTAGCACCGCGTTAGAACACATCTAGCTCTGCCTGTTGTCCTGTTATGCACTTGCTTGCTATGTATTTATTGTTTCTCCCCCCTCTTCTTTCCGTAGACCCCGTGACGATGTTGATGCCCCCTGTGATCGACTACGTCACCGACGACCCCTCCTTCTCGTCTGAGCAACCAGGCAAGCCCCCCCTTTGATCATCCCGATATCACCCATTCCATTCTCTTATGCTTGCATTATATTTTACTACTGTTATTGATTGCTCCTATTCTGATGCATAGCATGCTTTTGTACCGGCTTATTGTTACCTTACGTGCTTATCCTAAACTGCTTAGTATAGGTTGGTTAGTGAGCCATCAGTGACCCCCACCTTGTCCTTGTTGCCCCTGCTTCATCATCGAAGACCCGATCAACGGGATCGAAGACCAGGCCCCGGCACCGCACATCACTTTCCCCTTAGTTGCTCGACACTGCTGGGTTACTATCGAGTGCCGAGGGTGAGACCTCTACAACACTTCTGATGTTAACCCTGTAGTGTAGCTATTCGGTCGTGGTCATCGAGGGTGATTCCGCCTTAACCACTTCCGATAACTCTGTCGTGCAACCCCTCAAGTGTGAACCTCAGGGGTGATTCCTCTTACGTTCACCTTGATGATTACGTCGAGTGGAATTCACCGGGGGTGATTCCTCGGGTTTTCCCCTTGATGTTTAGACACACAGTTACTATGATTACTATGACTTCACACTGAACCATGTTACTAAAGACGGGTCGACCCTGAGGGGTACCCGCGCGAGCATAATTGCAAGTGATGTGGAGTCGGGTTGACCTGGAAGGTGCACGTGAGATAATTACGAGGCGTGGCCGGACATTCTTAGCCCTTGCCTCAAGTCCTCGAGACGGGGCAACGGGGTCACATCTTTCGTGAGTCTCTGCTTGTTACCGCGCGTTCCTAATCCACTACGATCTGGATATTTGATCCGAGGGGCCTCTGGCCTGATAGCACTAACCATCACGTGGGCATAGTATGGGCGTTTTGCATCGTATACATCAGCCGAAGTTTATTAGACGTCAGTGACTGAGCGATGCGCGTCGAGTTGGACTGGTAAGCACCTACCTTTTTAAGGAGGTAGCTAGGTCTGCTCACCGGCCGCGTTCACAACCTGCAGGAGTTCCCGGGGAGATGGCCCATGACCCCTGGGGGCATAGGTTTAGTCCGGCGTGCTGACCTCTCTATTAAGCCTAGGCCGGGTTGCGGCGTATTGTTTGGCCGAGGCCGGGCATGACCCAGGAAAGTGTGTCCGGCCGGAGTTAATCCAGCGTGGTGGGTAAGTTGGTGCACCCCTGCAGGGAAGAACTAATCTATGCATAGCATGTCCTACGGTAACGGACACTTGGAGTTGTATCCTGATCGATACAACTAGAACTGGATACTTGTGATGAGAATTGGATTGTGATGAGGTGATAACTGGATAGTATGGCTCTGGGATTTCTTTCTCGCAGGGAGTCGAGAAAGGATCTCCGGCCGAGGTTGATAACACTACTACTACTTTACCTTGTGCTACTCTACTCCCTCCTGTTTGCTGCAAGATGGTGGTTTCCAGAAGATGCTAGTCTTCGATAGGACTAGACCTTCTCTCTATTCTGGCATTTCTGCAGCCCAGTCCACATATACAACCTTTCTTTGATAATGTTGCATATGTAGTGTAGATCCTTGCTTGCGAGTACTTTGGATGAGTACTCACGGTTGCTTTGCTCCCCCTTTTCCCCCTTTCTTCTTCTTTCCGGTTGATGCAACCAGATGTCGGAGCCCAGGATCCAAACGCCACCTTTTGACGACGACTGCTACTACCACGAGGGCGCCTACTACCTCATGAAGACCGCGACGACCAGGAGTAGTTAGGAGGCTCCCAGGCAGGAGGCCTTGCCTTTTCGATCGATGTTGCTTTTGTGCTAGCCTTCTTAAGGCAAACTTGTTTAACTCATGTCTGTACTCAGATATTGTTGCTTCCGCTGACTCTTGTGTTTTCGAGCTTATGTATTCGAGCCCTCGAGGCCCCTGGCTTGTAATATAAAGCTTGTATTATTTTAATTTGTGTCCAGAGTTGTGTTGTGATATCTTCCCGTGAGTCCTTGATCTTGATCGTACACATTTGCGTGTATGATTAGTGTACGATTGAATCGAGGGTGTCACAACAAGTATCTGTGGGTCAATTATACGATATGCATCAAACAACTTCATATTCATAATATTCAATCCAACATAAAGAACCTCAAAAAGTGTCCCAAGATTCCTACCGGAGAAACAAGGACGAAAACGTGCATCAACCCCTATGCATAGATTACCCCAATGTCACCTCGGGAATCCACGAGTTGAGTGCCAAAACATACAGCAAGTGAATCAATAGAACACCCCATTGTCACCACGGGTATCCCACGCATGACATACATCAAGTGTTCTCAAATCCATAATAGTATTCAATCCGATAATAGTGAAACCTCAAAGGTAAAACTCAATTCATCACAAGAAGGTAGTGTTGGAAATATGCCCTAGAGGCAATAATAAAAGTATTATTATATTTCATTGTTCATGATAATTGTCTTTTATTCATGCTATAACTGTATTATCCGGAAATCGTAATACACGTGTGAATACATAGACCACAATATGTCCCTAGTGAGCCTCTAGTTGACTAGCTCGTTGTGATCAACAGATAGTCATGGTTTCCTGGCAATGAACATTGGATGTCGTTGATAAGGGATCACATCATTAGGAGAATGATGTGATGGACAAGACCCAATCCTAAGCATAGCACAAAGATCGTGTAGTTCGTTTGCTAGAGCTTTTCCAATGTCAAGTATCTCTTCCTTAGACCATGAGATCGTGTAACTCCCGGATACCGTAGGAGTGCTTTGGGTGTATCAAATGTCACAACGTAACTGGGTGACTATAAAGGTGCACTACAGGTATCTCCGAAAGTGTCTGTTGGGTTGACACGGATCGAGACTGGGATTTGTCACTCCGTGCAAACGGAGAGGTATCTCTGGGCCCACTCGGTAGGACATCATCATAATGTGCACAATGTGATTAAGGGGTTGATCACGGGATGATGTGTTGCGGAACGAGTAAAGAGACTTGCCGGTAACGAGATTGAACAAGGTATCGGTATACCGACGATCGAATCTCGGGCAAGTAAAATGCCGCTAGACAAAGGGAATTGTATACGGGATCGACTGAGTCCTTGACATCGTGGTTCATCCGATGAGATCATCGTGGAACATGTGGGAGCCAACATGGGTATCCAGATCCCGCTGTTGGTTATTGACTGGAGAACGTCTCGGTCATGTCTGCATGTCTCCCGAACCCGTAGGGTCTACACATTAAGGTTCGATGGCGCTAGGGTTATAAAGGAAGCTTGTATGTGGTTACGAATGTTGTTGAGTCCGGATGAGATCCCTGACGTCACGAGGAGTTCGGAATGGTCCGGAGGTAAAGATTTATATATGGGAAGTCCTGTTTTGGTCACCGGAAAAGTTTCGGGTTTTATCGGTAAAGTACCGGGACCACCGGGAGGGTCCCGGGGGTCCACCAAGTGGGGCCACCTACCCCAGAGGGCTGCGTGGGCCATGTGTGGGAGGGAACCAGCCCCAGGTGGGCTGGTGCGCCCCACAAGGGGCCCAAGCGCGGGGAGGGGGGGGGGCAAACCCTAGGGCAGATGGGCCCTAAGGCCCATGCTCCCTGCGCCTCCCTCTCCTCCCCCTCTTGGCCGCCACCCCCTATCCCATCTAGGGCTGGCCGCACCCCTTGGGGGTGGGAAACCCTAGAGGGGGGCGCAGCCCCCTCTCCCCTATAAATAGTGAGGCCTAGGGGCTGCCCAGAGACACACAGAATACACGTGATTCGATCTCTGCCTTTGGTTGCAGCCCTCTCCTCTCTCCCAAGTACTCCTCCTCTCCCATGGTGCTTAGCGAAGCCCTGCTAGATTGCCACACTCATCCACCGCCACCACGCCGTTGTGCTGCTGCTGGATGGAGTCTTCATCAACCTCTCCCTCTCTCCTTGCTGGATCAAGGCGTGGGAGACATCGTCGGGCTGTACGTGTGTTGAACGCGGAGGTGCCGTGCGTTCCGCACTTGATCATCAGTGATTTGAATCACGACGAGTACGACTCCATCAACCCCGTTCACTTGAACGCTTCCGCTTAGCGATCTACAAGGGTATGTAGATGCACTCTCTCTCTACTCGTTGCTGGTCTTTCCATAGATAGATCTTGGTGACACGTAGGAAAATTTTTGAATTTCTGCTACGTTCCCCAACAGTGGCATCATGAGCTAGGTCTATTGCGTAGATTCTTTGCACGAGTAGAACACAAAGTAGTTGTGGGCGTTGATGTTGTTCAATATGCTTACCGTTACTAGTCCAATCTTGTTTCGACGGTATTGTGGGATGAAGCGGCCCGGACCGACCTTACACGCTCTTCGTGAGACAGGTTCCACCGATTGACATGCACTTCGTGCATAAGGTGGCTAGCGGGTGCCAGTCTCTCCCACTTTAGTCGGAACGGATTCGATGAAAAGGGTCCTTATGAAGGGTAAATAGCAATTGACATATCACGTTGTGGTTTTGCGTAGGTAAGAAACGTTCTTGCTAGAAACCCATAGCAGCCACGTAAAACATGCAAACAACAATTAGAGGACGTCTAACTTGTTTTTGCAGGGTATGCTATGTGATGTGATATGGCCAAGAAGAATGTGATGAATGATATGTGATGTATGAGATTGATCATGTTCTTGTAATAGGAATCACGACTTGCATGTCGATGAGTATGACAACCGGCAGGAGCCATAGGAGTTGTCTTTATTTATTGTATGACCTGCGTGTCATTGAACAACGCCATGTAATTACTTTACTTTATTGCTAACCGGTAGCCATAGTAGTAGAAGTAATAGTTGGCGAGACAACCTCATGGAGACACGATGATGGAGATCATGATGATGGAGATCATGGTGTCATGCGGGTGACGATGATGATCATGGAGCCCCGAAGATGGAGATCAAAAGGAGCAAAATGATATTGGCCATATCATGTCACTATTTGATTGCATGTGATGTTTATCATGTTTATGCATCTTGTTTACTTAGGACGACGGTAGTAAATAAGATGATCCCTTACAAAATTTCAAGAAGTGTTCTCCCCTGACTGTGCACCGTTGCTACAGTTCGTCGCTTCTAAGCACCACGTGATGATCGGGTGTGATGGATTCTTACGTTCACATACAACGGGTGTAAGACAGTTTTACACAGCGAAAACACTTGGGGTTAACTTGACGAGCCTAGCATGTGCAGACATGGCCTCGGAACACGGAGACCGAAAGGTCGAGCATGAGTCGTATGGAAGATACGATCAACATGAAGATGTTCACCAATGATGACTAGTCCGTCTCACGTGATGATCGGACACGGCCTAGTTGACTTGGGTCATGTAATCACTTAGATGACCAGAGGGATGTCTATCTGAGTGGGAGTTCATAAGATGAACTTAATTATCCTGAACATAGTCAAAAGATCTTTGCAAATTATGTCGTGGCTCGCGCTTTAGTTCCACTGTTTAGATATGTTCCTAGAGAAAATATAGTTGAAAGTTGACAGTAGCGATTATGCGGACAGTAGAAAGCTTATGTCCTTAATGCACCGCTCAGTGTGCTGAACCCCAAACGTCGTTTGTGGATGTTGCGAACATCAGACATACACGTTTTGATAACTACGTGATAGTTCAATTAAACGGTTTAGAGCCGAGGCACCAAATATGTTTTCGAAACGTCGCGGAACATGTGAGATGTTTCGAGGGCTGAAATTGGGATTTCAGGCTCGTGCCCACGTCAAGAGGTATAAGACCTCCGACGATTTTCTTAGCCAGCAAACTGACGGAGAAAAGCTCAATCATTGAGCTTGTGCTCAGATTGTCTGAGTACAACAATCACTTGAATCGAGTGGGAGTTGATCTTCCAGATAAGATAGTGATGTTTCTCCAAAGTCATTGCCACCAAGCTGCTAAAGCTTCGTGATGAACTATAACATATCAGGGATAGATATGATGATCCTTGAGGTATTCACGATGTTTGACACCGCGAAAGTAGAAATCAAGAAGAAGCATCAATTGTTGATGGTTGGTGAAACCACTAGTTTCAAGAAGGGCAAGGGAAAGAAGGGATACTTCATGAAACGGCAAATCAGCTGCTGCTCTAGCGAAGAAACCCAAGGTTGATCCCAAACCCGAGACTAAGTGCTTCTGTAATAAGAGGAACGGGCACTGAAGCGGAACCACCCTAGATACTTGGTAGATGAGAAGGCTGGCAAGGTCGATAGAAGTATATTGGATATACATTATGTTAATGTGTACTTTACTAGTACTCCTAGTAGCACCAGGGTATTAGATACCGGTTCGGTTGCTAAGTGTTAGTAACTCGAAATAAAAGCTACGGAATAAACGGAGACTAGCTAAAGGTGAGCTGACAACATGTGTTGGAAGTGTTTCCAAGGTTAATGTGATCAAGCATCGCACGCTCCCTCTACCATCGAGATTTGGTGTTTGCGTTGAGCATAGACATGATTGGATTATGTCTATCGCAATACGGTTATTCATTTAAGGAGAATAATGGTTACTCTGTTTATTTGAATAATACCTTCAATGGTCTTGCACCTGAAATGAATGGTTTATTGAATCTCGATCGTAGTGATACACATTTTCATGCCAAAAAGATATAAAATAGTAATGATAGTACCACTTACTTGTGGCACTGCCATGTAAGTCATATTGGTATAAAACGCATGAAGAAGCTCCATATTGATGGATCTTTGGACTCACTCGTTTTTGAAAAGTTTGAGACATGCGAACCATGTCTATTGGTGTATATGCATGAAGAAACTCCATGCAGATGGATCGTTTGGACTCACTTGATTTTGAATCACTTGAGATATGCAAATCATACCACATGGGCAAGATGACTGAAAAGCCTCGTTTTCAGTAAGATGGAACAAGATAGCAACTTGTTGGAAGTAACACATTTTGATGTGTGCAGTCCAATGAGTGCTGAGGTATGCAGTGAATATCGTTATGTTCTTACTTCACAGATGATTCGAGAAGATGTAGAGTATATTTACTTGATGAAACACAAGTCTGAATTATTGAATGGTTCAAGTAATTTCAGAGTGAAGTTGAAGATCGTCGTGACAAGAGGATGAAATGTCTATGATATGATCATAGAGATGAGTATCTGAGTTACGAGTTTGGCACACAATTAAGACATTGTAGAAATTGTTTCACAATTAATACCGCCTGGAACACCATAGTGTGATGGTGTGTCCGAACATCATAGTTGCACCCTATTGGATATGGTGCGTACCATGATGTCTCTTATCGAATTACCACTATCGTTTATGGGTTAGGCATTAGAGACAACCACATTCACTTTAAATAGGGCACCACGTAATTTCGTTGAGATGACACCGTATGAACTATGGTTTAGAGAAACCTAAGCTGTCATTTCTTAAATGTTTGGGGCTGCGACGCTTATGTGAAAAAGTTTCAGGTTGATAAGCTCGAACCCAAAGCGGATAAAATGCATCTTCATAGAACACCCAAAACAGTTGGGTATACCTCCTAATTCTGATCCGAAAGCAATATGGATTGTTTCTTGAATCGGGTCCTTTCTCGAGGAAAAGTTTGTCTCGAAAAGTTGAGTGGGAGGATGGTGGAGACTTGATGAGGTTATTGAACCATCACTTCAACCAGTGTGTGGCAGGGCACAGGAAGTTGTTCCTGTGGCACCTACACCAATTGAAGTAGAAGCTTATGATGGTGATCATGAAACTTTAGATCAAGTCACTACCATACCTCGTAGGGTGACAAGGATGCGTACTACTTTAGAGTGGTACAGTAATCCTGTCTTGAAGGTCATGTTGCTAGACAACAATGAACCTACGAGCTATGGAGAAGCGATGGTAGGCCCAAATTCCGACAAATGGTTAGAAGCCATGAAATCCGAGATAGGATCCATGTATCAGAACAAAGCATGGACTTTGGTGGACTTGCCCGTTGATCGGCAAGCTATTGAGATAAATGGATCTTTAAGAAGAAGATGGACGTGGACGGTAATGTCACCATCCATGAAGCTCGACTTGTGGCGAAGAGTTCTTCACAAGTTCAAGGAGTTGACTACAATGAGATTTTCTCATTCGTAGCGATGCTTAAGTCCGTCGGAATCATGTTAGCATTAGCTGCATTTATGAAATCTGGCAGATGGATGTCAAAACGAGTTTCCTTACCAGTCTTCGTAAGGAAAGGTTGTATATGATACAATCTGAAAAGTTTTGTCGATCCTAAGGATGCTAAAAGGTATGCTAGCTCCAGTGATCCTTCTAAGGACTGGAGTAAGCATCTCGGAGTTGGAATATGTACTTTAATAAGATGATCAAAGATTTTGGGTTTATACAAATTTATGAGAAACTTGTATTTCCAAAGAAGTGAGTGGGAGCACTATAGAATTTCTGATGAGTATATGTTGTTGACATATTGTTGATCAGAAATGATGTAGAATTTTTCTGTAAAGCATATAGGGTTTTTCAATAGAAAACCTGGATTAAGCTACTTGAACATTGAGCATCAAGATCTATGAGGATAGATCAAAAACGCTTAATGGTACTTTCAAATGAGCATATACCTTAACATGATCTTGAAGGTGTTCAAGATGGATCAGTCAAGAAGGAGTTCTTGCCTGAGTTGAAAGGTATGAAGTTAAGACTTAAAGCTCGACCACAGCAGAAAAGAGAGAAAGGACGAAGGTCGTCCCCTATGTTTTCAGACGTAGGCTCTATAGTATGCTATGCTGTGTACCGCACCGGAAGTGTGCCTTGCCATGAGTCAGTCAAGGGGTACAAGAATGATCCAGGAATGGATCATTGGACAGTGGTCAAAATTGTCCTTGGAGTAAATAAGGACATGTTTCTCGATTATGGAGGTGATAAAGAGTTCGGCGTAAAGGGTTACGTCGATGCAAGCTTTAACACCTATCCGAGTGACTCTGAGTAGCAAACCGGATACGTATAGTGGAGCAACCATTTGGAATAGCTCCAAGTGGAGCATGGAAACAGCATTTACAATATGACCTAGAAATTTGCAAAGCACACACGGATCTGAAAGGTTCAGACCCGTTGACTAAAACCTCTCTCACAAGCAAAACATGATCAAACCCCAGAACTCATTTGATGATGTTGGTCACATGGCGATGTGACCTGTCAATGTTAATCACATGGCGATGTGAACTAGATTATTGACTCTAGTGCAAGTGGGAGACTGTTGGAAATATGCCCTAGAGGCAATAATAAAAGTATTATTATATTTCATTGTTCATGATAATTGTCTTTTATTCATGCTATAACTGTATTATCCGGAAATCGTAATACACGTGTGAATACATAGACCACAATATGTCCCTAGTGAGCCTCTAGTTGACTAGCTCGTTGTGATCAACAGATAGTCATGGTTTCCTGGCTATGGACATTGGATGTCGTTGATAACGGGATCACATCATTAGGAGAATGATGTGATGGACAAGACCCAATCCTAAGCATAGCACAAAGATCGTGTAGTTCGTTTGCTAGAGCTTTTCCAATGTCAAGTATCTCTTCCTTAGACCATGAGATCGTGTAACTCCGTGATACCGTAGGAGTGCTTTGGGTGTATCAAATGTCACAACGTAACTGGGTGACTATAAAGGTGCACTACAGGTATCTCCGAAAGTGTCTGTTGGGTTGACACGGATCGAGACTGGGATTTGTCACTCCGTGTAAACGGAGAGGTATCTCTGGGCCCACTCGGTAGGACATCATCATAATGTGCACAATGTGATTAAGGGGTTGATCACGGGATGATGTGTTGCGGAACGAGTAAAGAGACTTGCGTAACGAGATTGAACAAGGTATCGTATACCGACGATCGAATCTCGGGCAAGTAAAATACCGCTAGACAAAGGGAATTGTATACGGGATCGATGAGTCCTTGACATCGTGGTTCATCCGATGAGATCATCGTGGAACATGTGGGAGCCAACATGGGTATCCAGATCCCGCTGTTGGTTATTGACCGGAGAACGCCTCGGTCATGTCTACATGTCTCCCGAACCCGTAGGGTCTACACACTTAAGGTTCGATGGCGCTAGGGTTATAAAGGAAGCTTGTATGTGGTTACGAATGTTGTTCGAGTCCGGATGAGATCCCGGACGTCACGAGGAGTTCGGAATGGTCCGGAGGTAAAGATTTATATATGGGAAGTCCTGTTTTGGTCACCGAAAAGTTTGGGTTTTATCGGTAAATCTGGGACCACCGGAGGGTCCCGGGTCCACCAAGTGGGGCCACCTACCCCAGAGGGCTCGTGGGCCATGTGTGGGAGGAACCAGCCCTGTGTGGGCTGGTGCGCCCCACAAGGGGCCCAAGGCGCAGGGAGGTGGGAGGGGGCAAACCCTAGGGCGATGGGCCCTAAGGCCCATGCTCCTGCGCCTCCCTCTCCTCCCCTCTTGGCCGCCACCCCTATCCCATCTAGGGCTGGCCGCACCCCTTGGGGTGGGAAACCCTAGAGGGGCGCAGCCCCCTCTCCCCTATAAATAGTGAGGCCTAGGGGCTGCCCAGAGACACACAGAATACACGTGATTCGATCTCTGCCTTTGGTTGCAGCCCTCTCCTCTCTCCCAAGTACTCCTCCTCTCCCATGGTGCTTAGCGAAGCCCTGCTGGATTGCCACACTCATCCACCGCCACCACGCCGTTGTGTTGCTGCTGCATGGAGTCTTCCTCAACCTCTCCCTCTCTCCTTGCTGGATCAAGGCGTGGGAGACATCGTCGGGCTGTACGTGTGTTGAACGCGGAGGTGCCGTGCGTTCGGCACTTGATCATCGGTGATTTGAATCACGACGAGTACGACTCCATCAACCCCGTTCACTTGAACGCTTCCGCTTAGCGATCTACAAGGGTATGTAGATGCACTCTCTCTCTCTACTCGTTCCTGGTCTTTCCATAGATAGATCTTGGTGACACGTAGGAAAATTTTTGAATTTCTGCTACGTTCCCCAACAGGTAGATGGGAAGAAACACCACATGATTCAACTATAATAACAAAGCTCGCCGTGCATCAAGATTGTGCCATATCAAGAAAGAGAGAGAGAGAGAGAGAGAGAGAGAGAGAGAGAGAGAGAGAGAGAGAGAGAGATCACATAGCTACTGGTACATACCCTCAGCACGGAGGGTGAACTACTCCCTCCTCGTCATGGAGACCGCCGGGATGATGAAGATGGCCACCGGTGATGGTTTTCTCCTCCGGCAGGGGTCTGGAACGGGCTCCCAATTAGTTTTTCGCGGCTACAGTGGCTTGCATCGGTGGGACTCCCGATCTAGATTTCTTTGTGGGGGTTTCTGGATTTATAGGAATTTTTTGCATCGTGGTTTCAAGTCGGGGGGGGGGGGTCCACGAGGTAGCGGCAAGGTAGGGGGCATGCCCTCCACCCTTGCCGCTTCCTCGTGAAGCTTCTGGTCCAACTTCGATGCTTCGTGGGCTTCTTTTGGTCCATAAAAATCACCGTAAATTTTCAGCTCGTTAGGACTCCGTTTGATGTTCTTTTCTGCGAAACTCAAACGCAAGAAAAAAAATAAAAAACTGGCACTGGGCTCTGGGTTTAATGATTTAGTCTCAAAAATAATAGAAAGAGCATATAAATGCATATAAAACATCCAAGATGGATAATATAATAGCATGGAACAATAAAAAATTATAGATACGTTGGAGACGTATCAAGCATCCCAAGTTTAATTCCTGCTCCTCCTCCAGTAGGTAAATAATGAAAACAGGATTTTTGATGTGGAATGCTACCTAACATATTTATCCATGTAATTTTCTTTATTGTGGCATGAATATTCAGATCCATAAGATTGAAAACAAAAGTTTAAAATTAACATAAAAACAATAATACTTCAAGCATACAAATAAAGCAATCATGTCTTCTCAAAATAACACGGCCAAAGAAAGTTATTCCTACAAAATCATATAGTTTGGCTATGCTCCATCTTCATGACACAAAGTATTTAAATCATGCATAACTTGATTAATCGATGCTGATTAGTTCGTGTTATTGACTCATGCTGCTTTTATTTACATGTGGGGTTGGAATATTTAAGATTTTGTTGTATGGTGGCCTGCAATTCTAGGGATAATTCCGGTCCCAAATACATTCATGGCGCATGGATTTCCATCTTTTTTATATGGGCGACTGAAGGAGTTTTGAGAAACCTTTATTAGTAATTAGGCTTGTGCATTTAAAAGAGTGGCAGTGTCCCTACTTCAATCCAATTGAAATTTCTTTACTGAAGTCTTAAGGATATTTCGTCTTGCAAAGATAGATACAACGGAGAAGATGCCTCTAAGAGATTTATTGTAATTCTACTTGTACGACCGACTTTGTAATTCTTTTGACATTGGATCCAAAGAAGTGTATATGTAAAAAAATGTTAATGTTTGTTTATTTAATGTTCACAGGTTTAAAATTTTCCTAAAATTTCAAGATTATTCTTGTTCTTACAAAAAAATGCATAGTTATTTATATTTTTAAAATAAAAAATATTGTTGTTTTCTTTGGAAAACCAAATAAGAAAACTGACTCCAACCAAGTGAACAAAAAGAAAACACCTACAAACTAGGATGAAGAAACGCTTGAGTTGCCACAGCACCCAAGAACTAAATGGGCTGGTCTAATCACTTGTTCTATGCGATTTGTGGAAATTTTATCAGAGAGTGCAACAAATAAGGACTCTCCTCCTATTATTTGCTTTAAAAATAGAATGTTGCTAGAATTCATAGTGGGTTGGGCCCAATAATGTTCACACGTGTGCTCACACAGCTCGCCCGCTCGCTCCTGTTTTTGGACAGATCGCTCGCTCAGCTCATCTATAGCATGCTCCTTTTTCTTTACCTTCTGAGAAACCCGGCAACTCCTGAATTAGAAAATATAAGTTACGTGTTTTTTGACTGATTTAAAGCATGAATTCAAAAAAACTTCATGGTTTTTTAAAAATATTCATGACTCATTTAATAAGTTCATGAGTACAAAATGTTCATCTATTTATAGAAAGTACGCACAGTTGAAAATGTGAGCGGATTTTTATTAAAAATCTTTATTTTTTCTAGAAAAGCATAGAGAAAGAAATGCTCATGAATTCATAAAAGATGTTGAAATATTTTTGTTTAAATTATAATAGGCAAAAAATGAAAATGTAAATACGAAAATTAAAAAGTAAAAAACCGGAAAGGAAAGACGGAGAAATAAAGACCGTAGAAAGAAACTGGCCAGTAAACAGGAAAAGAAAACCAGTGGATAACTCTAAAACAAGATGACAACCTAATGGGCTTAGTCTCAAAGAGAAAGGGGTAAAGGCTGCGACGAAACTGCCTTAGCAGGCGGCCGCCTCCTAACCATAAGCAGCCGCCGCCGCCACAACTACTGCCGCCGCCTCGGTCCCCCTCCTCTTTCCCTTCTGGCGGCCTCGTCAGCGGCAAGAGGAGTTGGGACCCATCCGTCTTGTTTTACTTTTCTTAGGTTTTTGTTTCTCCGGCGGCATCGACGAGGTGGTGGCGACGATGGCGTGTTGGAATAAAGTCTCTCCGGTCTCTCCCTACCTCGACGACGTCCGATCCGGCGCCGGCGAAGGGCCTGTGAGAGTTTGTGTCCCCAGATCGGTTGGTTCCCTTCAGATCTTGGCACTTTGTGTGTCTTTCATGGAGTACTTTTGGCTGGCGTTTGGTGTGGCGACCACGACATCTTCTTCTGTGTTGTTCTGTGGCTTAACCCGGTTTTTCCAATCCTCTGATCTGGTGGTGGTGGATTGCAAGCTTGTTCTGCTGGGGGTGATGCTCCAGCCGATGCTGCTTCAACGATTTTTAGATCTCGTCTCAAGGGGCGAGTGGCTATTGCGGTCTTCAAAGCCTTGTATGGCGAGGACATTTGCAGGTGTTGCTTTTCTTTGTTGTTGGTTCAGTGCAATTTTCAATCACCGACGGGCAGCGTACAATCAGAGGAAGAAGAAGACTAGTATGCTTTTTATTGTAATTTTATTTTTTACTGATCGTTCTATGTCCAGTTGTCTATCATTGTACTGGCCTTTGTTTTTCTCGATGATAATCAGATTTAAGATGCCCTTTGGGTGTCTTTATTCAAAAAAAAAAGAGAAACGGGTAGGACGATGAAAAACACTATTTATTGCTATATTCGAACAAGTGGTATTTTCCTCTCTTTTTTTCGGGGAAAGGGGGGAAAAAAGAGAAAATACCAATTGGTATTTTCCTCTTTGCTCGCAGCCAGCTGGTACAAATCGGCACAAAATGGAACATATCAAGAGAGAGAGAGCGGGCCACGGAGCAACAAGCCGTGTAGTTGTACTCTCTGTTTTTTTTTCCTTTGTATTTGTATCCTTTTGTAATTTTTGTTTCCTTTTGTAATTTAGGGCGTGGCATTGTACCCTACTACTTCTTAGGGATGGAAGGATTCAGTGAGACATGCACTAATAAACCTTAGTATTAATCCCACATGATGACACTGCCAAATTTTTTATTCTCTGTATTTATTCTTCTTTTTTCAATTTGTCTGATTTCCCCCCAATAAATACAAATTTGTTTATGTGTTTTTGGAAGTTTCAAACATGCTCGTGATTCCACAAAAAAAAGTGTTTGTCCTCGCGACCTCCTGCTTCCACATGCTGAGGCTAGCCACTGCACCAACTAACTACTAGAGAATATTCACACTGCGAAAGTTTAAATAAATAGCAAATAGACGTGCTATTTATTGCACAATACACTGTGGCATTTATACATTTCAATTATTGAAAATATGTTCAAATATTACGGATGGAGTTCTTGAGCATGCAAAAAAAGTCCGCGTATTCAAAAATAGTTCTGAATACACATTGAACATTTTCTTAGTATAGGTTGAACATTATTCAAAGAAACACAAAACATTTTTCTAAAATATGCTGAACTTTTTTTGAATACATGCTGAACAAAATTTCTCTACACGATGAACATTTTTATATACACACTGAACATTTTTTCAATGTTTGGTGAACAATATTCAAATACACGTAGAACTTTTTTTTAAATACGATGAACTCCTTTCGAATGCATGCTGAACAAAATTTCTATACATGATGAACATTTTTTTATACACACTGAATATTTTTTGAATGTATTGTGAACATTTTTCTTCAATATGGTTAACAAAAAATTGGAATTCAGAACTATTTTTGGAACGTGAACAAAATTTGGAATTTCGAAAAAACATTTTCTGAAAAGTCAAACGAATTTCGAAAAATCTGAACATATTTTGTATATTGAAAATAGTTCATCCAATTCGAAAATATTTCACCGAATTTAAAAAAGTTCATTGGTTTTCAAAAAAAGTTCATTGAATTTGAAAACAAATTCATCGATTTTGGAAAAAGTTCATGGAATTTGGTGAGAAAAGTTCATCGATTTTGCAAAAGGTTCACCGAATATGAAAAAAGTTCATCGATTTTGAAGAAAACTTCATCGAATTCGAAATAAAGTTCACAAAATTGAAAAAAAGTTCTTCGATTTTGAAAAAGACAGAAAAAGGAAAAAGAAAAATAAAAGGCAAAAAGAAAGAACAACAGAAAAAAAGAAAAAAGAAAAACACGTAAGAAGTAAAGAGGAAAGAGGAATTAGATAATCACAGAAGGTGCCTTGGCTGTGTTGGTTAGTGCTTTCTAGGAAGAACCCCACGGCGCTGGTTCGATTCACCGTCACAATAATTTCAAAAAATGTTTGTGAGTTCATAAAATGTTCAGAATTTAAAAATATTCACAGATTTGTAAATAAATTCATAAATTCATAAAATGTTCATGATTTAAGAAATATTTGCAAATTGGTAAACACATATTCAAGAATTTTTTCATGATTTTGGAAAATGTTAAAAAATTCGAATAATATTCAATATTTCTAAATGGACCGGCACAAACTCTCAACCAGGCGCGAGATCACCCCGGGCGGTGCTGTGCCTGACCCATTTAGCCGAGACCGGGTTGTGCCATGCCGACCAGCTCATCTGGCCCAGTATTCTCACGCACTCATGCGCTGGCCGAGTAAAGGTTAACTAAAACACGAGTTTGAAATATATTACCAAATATGGATCCTATTCCTGGATTTTAAAAAATGTTCACAAATTCTTAAATGTTTGTAATTTCAAAAGCTTGTACCAGTATTTTAGAAAGCATGATGAAGTTATGTGTTTTCATATATGTAGTAAAAGATCGCGAAATTAAATGGAATGGAGAAAAAATAAAACTGAAAAAAGAGAAGAAAAAAATACTGGTTCAGGAACCGAAGCAACATATTTGTGCCGCGGAATGAGACAATGGGCTACCAAGAAGATTGCTACCATGCGTGCTTTTCTTGCAGGAACAAGATTCATGCAATGTATCAAGCCGATGAGCATTGGCATCAGTCGCCCATATGGGCAAACGCTTCTTGCAGGCGCCACTTTCGAGTTGCATATACAGTCTGCGGGAAGCATCGAGTCATTGGGCTCAGGCAGTGCACGGGGCGGTCACCAACAAGAAAATGAACGTGGCGGTGATGCGGTGCTTGAATATGATGGTTGGGATGGCAAAGATTGTTGCTACAGCCCGCGGTGATTTCCTTGCAGCTAACCATCACATACATTATTCATTTTATCTTAGAAGATAGTGCCATAAATGTTGAACACAACACTTTTGCTTCTAATAGAGGCTCGGTGTACCTGCTCGTGTGGCAAAGGTGGTTGCCACCGGTAGCTATCTGACTGGTTAGTTAGAGAAGAATACTCCTTTATCATGTTTGAGTGAAGAAAAATCTTAGGCATGTCTTACCATGTTTGACTTTTAGTTTAAACAAATGCTCACTAGACCAATATCATGTTTTACTACAATTTATTATTAATATATTATTAACGAAGATTGATTTTTGTTCTATTTGTTTCATGTTTCTTGGTGAGATGTTGTTATTTGTACATCTTCAATACTCCTTTGAATGGAAATATGACATTTATTTTCTATTGAAGAAGGGATCAAAGTTGGAGAGTTTTTCCCTGAAGTTTGTCAAGAGCCTACGTTAGATTATGATAATACAGAAACCATTATTGGTCAACAATCATCGGTGGTGTGGCACTACTCGAAATACCAGTTGCATGCCACTTGCACAAGGTTTGTGTTATATCATTATGAAGCCTCGCTTATGGTTTCAAAATTGTACTCCTCCTATACCATGACTCGTAATTCAACCCCATTTTTTGACAAAAGATTTTCTTATAAACAGATGCCAAACGAGGTCCAAATGAGTTGGAAGTTGTCTAAGGTCTTTCTGTAGTCTATAACCACCCCACATGAAATTTTGTCCAACAGAAGGTTTGTTTCGTACTCGACTGATCAAAGGAATATGAGGTGTAATAGCTGGTTAAATCATAAAGCAAATTTAGGAAATAAAACTACCGTGGGCCTTTGCCCTCTTTTCTAAACATCCAGGCAACCACCTAGCCAATCTAAACCACCATAGCCATGCCCAATCCAACCAAAAAAAACCCTCTCTTATTTTGACATGTCCACATTCCCAATTTGGATTTTTAACCATACATATCAGCCCCAACAACGTCTCTCTCTCTCTCTCTCTCTCTCTCTCTCTCTCTCTCTCTCTCTCTCTCTCTCTCTCTCTCTCTCTCTCTCTCTCTCTCTCTCTCCCTCCCTCCCTCCCTCCCTCCCCCTCCCTCCCTCCCTCCCTCTCTCTCTCTCTCTCTGTGTGTGTGTGTGTGTGTGTGTGTGTGTGTGTGTGTGTGTGTGTGTGTGTCTCTCTCTCTCTCTCTCTCTCTCTCTCTCTCTCTCAGCCAATAGTGATCATATGACTTAAAGTTCCAAACGTTTCCCTGTCCATTCTTTGTAGGCATGATCCATGAGATCAAATTCTAGCACAACTCTACAGAGTCTCACATAGTTTCAGGCCAACTGCTACCTCGAAGCCATCTAGGCGAAGCGTCCTCATAATGTGCCAAGCCAATATTTGTAAATCATGCGAAAAACTCATTAATTTGGATGTTTCTGGTGCAGACCTTGATGGTGTTATCTATGCCAGAAAAATAATTTGAAGTGTTCCACATGAAGCTATGCGTCCTTGAAGTATCGATCACAACAGTTTCCGTTCCTTGCAACACATTGCCAGACATATGTAGAAAACTGGCAAGTACAATTTTTTAATAAAAGTGTTAGATACCGAAATTTGACATGGTAATAAATGGTATGTACACATACTTAACTCCCTAAAAAATTCGTAAGTACACATTGAAGTGGGTAAAATACTATGTCAAAAACAATGATGTTACAAGACAAAAAAGTACAAAGCATTGTTGTGATGTTTAATTAGTACATTCACGAATCTCGATTCTTTCGATATGATCAATCTCGTGGCTTTTGGATTCCGTTATTACCCCTGCACATGTTTTAATCTCAGCAACTGACATCCCAAAAAATATAACAACCATAACTTCGAGTCCCATAATTTTTTTCTTTTATACTCGACAAACGAGAAACAGAACAACACAAATATTTATGATTGGTAGTTTCCATTGTTCTCATGACATTTGTGGCCCATGCAAACCAGAATAGGAAATGGAACCGCCTAGAGGCCAATCAGAAATTCGAAATGAAGACAGAGTCCCTCAGCGCATCCAAGCAAACTGAATCTGCTATAGCCTAAGTAACAGTATTATCCTTTTTTCCATATGGTTTTTGGTCATCTGTTATATGGAGGGGAGTGATGATGATTAGCCATGTGTTAGGTGCAAATCTATCGACAGGTGGAACCAAACATTGATTGTTCATCAGGGAATTTACCCTCTCTCACAGGAAGCCAAGTTTTTCCACTGGCAGCGAGTAAACTAGTCTACTACTACTACTATTCCACACCAGCAGGAAACTTGTACAAACAAATCCCACCGTTGCTCAAAGGGAAAGTCTGTTTGGGATCAGACACATTTTCTTGCTTACTCTGTTTTTCCTTCTTCCTCTGTCTCTGTTTTGGAAGAAAACAGAGGAAACATGCCAAAGTATTGTTCCCCTTCATTCTCCACCTGCACTTGTGGCGCACGGCACGCCCACCTTTTGCAACTGCCAATGGCCGCCTCCCTCCTTGGTGGGACAAGTTCAGCATACATATTCTTCATACTAAAATGTATAACATCATGTTATAGCAAACATTTTTGGAACGAAAGCCACAATGGTCCGACTTCATAATAAAGCCCTAAAACAGGCCTGAGCGCAAACAGAGAGCAAGAATACAACTGCTGGGATTACCAACTTAACAAAGGTACGGCCGGGGGGAACCAGCAGAAACATCCCCAAAAATAGATGGACAAGCATGCAAGAAAGTCAATCGTCTCGCAGCCAGCATACACCCATGTCTATAACTACTTACGTGATCTCTTCAACATGAGAAGGTGCTCTGCAACATCTGTCATTGCTGGTCTTTCATCCACATCAAGGTTAAGGCATTCCACGGCAACCCTTGCAAGGCTACCAAGAAGCTCCAAATCTCCAGGTTCTGCAAATTCCTGGTCAAACAGCTCAATTGGCATCTCATCTTTTTTGTGAGCATCAATAAAATTTCTCACTAAGCTGTTATGGTCGGAATATGTGGCCTTCCTCCTGCTAACAAGTTCCAAGAGTAGTACTCCAAAACTGTAGACATCACTCTTTTCTGTCAGTAGTCCAGTTTGTAGATATACTGGATCCATGTAAGTCCTATCACCAATGACAGATGTAGTGTGTTCCTTATCCCTTGCAATCATCCTTGATATACCAAAGTCAGATATTTTTGGTACATAATCATCATCCAACAGTATGTTTGCTGGTTTCACATCACCGTGCAGAATTCTTTTGCCAGTTTTTGAATGCATATATGCTAGGCCTTCTGCTGATTCTGCAGCAATATTTAAACGCACATCAAGATCAAGAGGCACCTTGTTGTTGCTGTGAAGAGTGTCATCAAGGCTACCTTTGGAGAGGAACTCCTAGACTAGCATTGGGAATTTGGGATGTCAACTTCTAGGCAACAACCTATGAGCCTGACAATGTTCTTGTGGATGACTTGAGACTGAATAATGACTTCGTTTGCAAATTGCTCGTTATGTGCCACACTGTCGGTAACAGGCTTCTTTACTGCAACTAGTTGGTTATCAAGATAACCCTTGTCAACTTCACCAAAGCAGCCTTTTCCTATAAAATTGGCACACTTCAAAATTGGCTTGAGCTCCTCCCTTGTGTAAATCTTTATATTGTTTGCCTTTTCTAGTGCAGGTCCTCCATTTTTCATATAAAGTTGTGTCATCTTCCTCTTTTGTCTACGAAGAAGGAGAAAGAACGCGACAAGTGCTATGACAAAAAGGCCTCCTATTGCACCTACATAAAGAAATTCCGTTACACATCTCATAAACTGGCAATCGAAAATATTACTCGAGAGAATAACTCGAAGGAATAGAGGAGTTCGGACCATCGGCTGCTGAATAAGTAACTTACCTACGCCCAGCTTTGCTGGCAGGGGAAACATTTCCGCGCAATGCTCATGTGTGGCGTTGCCCTTTGTTCCGGCAGGGCAAGCACATTTGTATCCTCCTTCCGTGTTGTGGCATTTCCCGTAGCAAGGATACAATTCCGGTGTCTCACATTCATCAATGTCTACAGCCAGATTAAGCAGACATGCATATACGTCTCACATTCATCAATGTCTCACACCAGTTTTCTCTTCGAAGTTTGTACTGCCTCGCCCTAGCCACGAATGTCTGGTGATGGTCACAATGTTGAATTTCATTTGCGGCCGCAGGGTGGACTGGCAGCAGCCCCGCCCCGAGCACGTCCCGTTCTCAGAGCCGCTGTAGCTCACGACTGCCTCGCATTGGGGCCCCGAAAACTGGTGTGCCAATGCCCATCAATACGGTGCTTTCCTCCGACAGGAAGAAGGGCGAAAAGGACGGGAAGTTTATTTCAGTCTTCCCCTTATACGAGTAGTGAGTCTCGTTCAGTTTGCAGTCACTGTTTTAAATAGCCCGCTATAGCTCCGCTATAGCACGCTATAGCGTTTACAAAAAGTCTTGCGCTAAGTGACTTTGGTCCAAACAAATGAACAAACATTTTAAATAGCGTGCTATAGCTCCACTATAGCACGCTATAGCATTTGGAAGAGGTCCGCCGCTAAGATGCTTAGCGCGCTATTTAAAACTATGGTTTGCACTCGTAGCAGAACGGAGCGCGCACCTGCAGTTTCCCGTCCGCGACCGACACGCCGGTGAGTTCGACCGGCCAGTAGGACGTGTTAATTCCACGCATGAAATACGGGTCCTCTGGCTCTGTGTCGTTCAAGTAGATGGGATCAATGGAGCTGATCAGCGGCTTGCTGGAGGGGATCCGCTGACCTTGACAGCCAATGCTGTCGTCGTAGCAGCTAGGAGGGTCATAAGGAAAGAAGGCGCGGGGCGGATGGAAGGTGTCGTTGCAGATAATTTGGAAGCCTGGGAGGAAGAGCAGCCATCCTTGGTGCCAAAGGGGTACGGGATGCTCACGTCCCCGCACCTGTCGGGACACCCCGGGCCGGCAGTGTCACCGGCTCCGCCAGCTTGCTAAGCTTTTGCCGGCCGGCCGCAGCTACGAGCAGCAGTCTCACTGCCAACACATAGTAGTAGTGGGTCGCCATGCTTTCTCTTGCTCTTCCTATTAGCTAGCTGCACAACAAACGGGATCGTGCAAAAGCTTTGGTTAGCACTCAAGTTCATCTACACGGAGCGGAGGACAATCATGCACATTGCATACCTACTCAAGTCCTGAAGAATAGCCACAATGAATTTATCTACACACCACCTCAACTTTCAGAAAATGGCCACGACAAAAAAGGAAAGAAAAATATCATCAGAAAACAGATCTAGCCCTTCCCATACCTCCGGCGACGCACGCGGCTGGCCCTCGGATGGCAACGACGGAGGGCCTCCCTCTCAGCGTCGTCTCTCTCACGGATGACGTTACCGGGATGGCGACGGACGGCCACTCCCTCCCGCTCTCTCTGTGGTGTGTGTCTGACTATCGGACGCACCAAGAAAAGAACCAAGCTGGGTGGAAGAAAGATAACGTTAGAAAGAGTGTGGGATGGCGAAAGTGCTATTATGCTCCCGAGCACATATGTGCTCGTTATCTGCCCCGTCCACACGCAGCGAGATCCTCAAAAAGGGTATAGTTGGTGTGTTATTAATTTCTGCATGGCCCATGGCCCACATCTGACTACCAAGCAACATGACGCCGTAAGGCTATATAGGACCGGCTCAGAAGTCAGTCACGAAACGGGCCATGAACGCAGAGATTCTGGACTAACGGAGCACTGCCAACCCATTTATTTATTGTCTCTGTTGCAGTTACTATCTTCCAGTTCCCCTAAAAAAAATGAAGTTACTAATCTTCCGGTGCACGCCTCGCCTCCTTCCTCACCGGCTAAATCCAACTCTGGCCAGATCCGCCACTCATCTGCAGTCCATTACAAGAAATCAGATCGACAGTGCTCTTCCACTGCCTGATGTCTACCTCTTCCTCATCTGCCGTTGTCGACGATATCTTGCCGCTGATTCCCTGCTCGGACTGCAGCGAGAAAGTCAAAGCTTGTACCCAGTTTTGAAACAATCACATTGTCTCCAGGATTTTCGGCAAAACTATAAATCACCTTCTCAAGTGCAATAGCTTGATTAGGGCACGGCATCCTTCCTGATTCGGCAGCACCAATCCCCACTCTTTGTGCAAAATAATCCGTGAAAACAACGAGTGTCAGGTGTAATATCACATGAACACCACAAGTCATTCTGTAACCAAAAAATTGAACACTCTGTTTCGCCGCATAACAGTTTACTCAGGATGCATTGCTACATCCATGCAGTTCAGATCACACAACAAATTTTAACAAGTGTACGGGTTAACTTATTAATTTGTCCATTCTTTTCATACTTAAGTCTTAGAATCAAACACCAGACAACAATCAGGATCAACAAGTGCACAAACTGTTATACTAAATCTGAAACTTTCTTTACCCAGGGGCAGACTGCCTCCATGGTACACAGCAAACAAGACTGGTTCCTACAATTTTGGTGGGTCGAACACAGCACGTTCCTGGTTTCTACAATTTTCCACTTACATATGAAATCATTCTTGGTTGCTGTGTTCGAACACAGCACGTTCCTGGGGTTTTCTAGCTCCGCGGACATCTGTTAACGTTATTTCCTTTCAGTTCTAGTAGTAGTTTGTATTAGGCTCTGAACCATATGGTTTCTCTTAATGGAAATCGGAAGGCGAGGCCCTTCTTTTATTCAAAAATAATAATGAAATCATTCAATCAATCACCACTGATATACTGTCTCACTTTTAGATATTAATAGCTCAATGTGTCCCTACAAATTGCACATCTGCATAATGCCATACCTTCGCGTCCACCCAGGAGCTTTCAGGTCAATCTACTGGTCAGATCCTTGAGGTGACCCCTCCTCCCTGTGCATTCATCGCCGCCTCCGCCACACAGATCTGCCTGTCTGCATACACTTCCCTCATGGGCGCCAAGTGCTGCTCAACCAGTGCGACGACTGGGTAGTGCAGAGGCTCCATCCGAATGTTGCTGTCGGTCACCTCTTCCAGCATGGTTGTTCTGCGTAACGAAATTGGCAAAATGTAAGATCCATATCAGGGTACCCAATCAAAATCACTTAGAACACATAAAAACTGGTCAGATTCGAACAACCTAATGGGCTGCATCAAAACTCCATCTTTAGCGCCTACCTTCTTGTTTCTACAGATGTTTGTCCGTCGAGGCCACCACTCTCCCTAATGGAAGGATCCACACGCTTGAGGTAGGAGATAATTGTATCCCACACCCTATCCATGCATTAACTCGGTTGCTGTCGCAGTTCACGGGAAGCAAGTTTCCCGATCCACGAACCGACATGGACAACAAAATCCTGTGGACTATAATTTCTATTCTAGATTACTAACATCTATAGTGCTTGAAGATGGCCTGAGGTGGCATGGGGCCTGATGCCGGCCTAGCTCCACCACTGTGTTGCCAGCAAGGTCTTCCATATCTATAGATACGAGAAAGAAGCTCCAGAAGAGACGAGGGCCTCCTCCCAGAAGAACTCTATTGCTAATGAAAAAATCCAGCGGACTGAGGTAGGCGACGAGTCCATCCCCGCGTTTACTCCAGATCTGTCACGGTAACCGCATTCCTGATCCACGGTACCGTGACCCCACACCCACCAACCAACCTTACTCGTCAAGATTCATCCCCAGCGACTTATACTATATGTAGCAGCCTCATCAGTGATAACAGCAGTAGTAATCATACATTCATCAGCGACAGAGGTACTAATCATACATTCATCAGCCAACTACCCTGAGCATACAGAGCCACAAGCATCGTCAAGCGCCCAGCTCGACGGTGGCCCCCAACCGCCAACAGATCATAAGTCTGAAACAATATTCAGAACACAACAACACATCTCAGATAGCAGAAATGTGCAGAATCCGCTTGCTCCAGTAAGACGCATTCTCCCTGCTCGTTGTAGCCCGGACCATCTCCTTCCTCTTAACTAGTACGACTAATCTGATTCTTGACTCATTAACAGAATTGTTGTCCCATTGACACTGCAAGCAGCAAACTATGAAAGGAGCACAACATGAGTACATCAAATGATTGCTAAGTGATACTCGTAATCCCTTTTCTGAATTCTTGCATGAAAAATTAGGCCATTAAAGTAACTAAAACATAAACCACGCCCACGAATCATTATTCAGCTTGAATATGCGGAATGACTGAATTTCGTACATGGAAACACGTCTAGCAAGATAGTCGTATCACAATAAAGTGTCAATCTAAAAACTTATGCCTGACCTACCTAGCTAAATTCTGCACACACACATTATCATCGATTCATTGAGAACCAACAGAGCCAAAATTGTCTGCAAAATGTCGGCCACTTGATTTTTTGTATTTTTTTAATTCTGATATCAACATCGGGGGCATGTGATGTACTAAACCCAGTGCTTACTACATTCACAAATCACCAATGTACTCTGCTCCATACATGAACATTCAGACTGTTTTTCTGAATTTTGAAATTTCATACATGGAATTGCGTCTCCAACAATTGTTGCATCAACTTAAAATACCAATCTTAAAAATACTGTCCCAACTGACAATTTCCTACAGATGCTAACATCAATATACCTAGAACCCTCACATGGCAGATACCACGCTTATCAGTTCAGAATATAGACACTGATTTTGTGAGTTCATACAAATGCAACTCCCCATACCTCTGAGTCCCACCCAGGAGCTTTCGGGTTCAGTTCGCCAACCAAATGCTCCGACGCCCGCAGTGAACCTTCCCGCCCAGCATCCAACCCACCCTCCCTCGCACAGATCTGGCCATCCGCGCTTAACGCGGGCATTTGCGGCTCATGTTGACCGGCTACCGAAGCTGTTACTGGAAAGTGCATGGGGCTCCATCGGGATGTCGCCTGTCGTTCAACGCCTACAGGACCATAAATCTGTCAAACGATAGCATGAGCAGGGGATTGGTTTTTAGATGGACCACATAACACAGCGGAAAATAAAATCTAGTTATACAAATTTAGGGCCTTATCTTCTAGTCGGCTGCATCAAGAACTCCATCTTCAGGACTAGCCTTCCTACAGTTGCTACCGTAAACGCCACCACTAGGCCAGCGCTCTCGGTAGTGGTAAATTTCAGCCGCCTGAGGTAGGAGATGACTCGACCCACCCATCTTCATTCAACACTCTACCGGCCAGCCTAACCGGAAAGCATGTTTCCTGGTCGACGGATCGGTATTACACATGATGTCATGAGCCACGGCCGAGTTCCCAGCTGCCAAGTTGCATCCTCCGACCATTGTTACTTTCATCCAAATTAGCAGAACCACCATCCTGCAGCACCAACACAGGTTTAGTTCTACATTTTACTGCTTTAAGGACTTCGCTAACAAAAAAAATTCTCACAGCCTTATACCTTACTGGCCAGCACCTCCTGGGCTTGATTCACTACTAACATTATGAACTGCCCCTCCAACATTTACAACTGGAGTAGGGATTGGAACCTCCTCACCTGTTAATGCAAGAACACATACGAACTTTTAATTACTTCCATAATCAAACATACAAAATTAACAAATATATGTTCTCAAATTTTATGATGCTAGCCCTCACATGCTTGGCTTGGTTCCGTATGCCCCCCGCGACATTTACAACTTCAGCAGCCCTTGCAACCTGCTCATCTTTCGCTGTAACAACACACACAAACATTTAATTTCTTCCATCAAGAGAACTACAGTTTAAAAAATATATGTTCTAAAAAATCATCCTGCTAACCCCGTAGCCCTCACCATTCTGATCATACAAGTCTTGGTACATCTTAGCAATTTGATTGTCCCTCTGTTCATCTTGCAATGCCTTCAGCTGAATTTCTCGCTGATACTTCCTAGCGAGCTCTGCATCTCCCTCCTCCTGCTTTTTAGCTTGCCTTTCTGCATGATGTTGATACTTCTTGCGGCCTCTGCATCTCTCTCCACCTGTTTTTTAGCTTGCCTTCCTGCATCCACTTCATAATATCTTATCTGAACCCAGGTCACTGTAGGTGTCTGCGTTCTTCAGTTGTACACTACAATATATGAATTACACACAATCAAGCTTCTGCAGTGTCCTCTTATCCCATCCGGGTGCTTAGGAATTCATCTTCCCAGTCGATAGTTCAGAAGTAAGAGGGGAGTTCTACCTTTTCCCCGACAAGATCTGCGCATCTCTTTCCTGCACCACCACCGCCGGCTCCACGAGCGCCGGCTCAGCCACCGCCTGGTCCACCAGCAGGCCACCATTCGCAACTACCGGGGCAGGCACCAAACTCTCTCCAACCTCCTCTCCAGCAGATCTAAATCACGGGGAAAAACCAAAACACACATACTCAGCTATCCCACCGCACCAAAAAAGCCGAAAATCTCGCCGGGCAAGGAAGGATCCACATACCTGCCGATGGGCTGCATCAGGAATTCCAGAGTCGATCGCCGCCGCCGCTCCCGGCCTCTAAGGGCATCTCCAGCCGTTGGCCCCCCCCAGGACGCACAAAAATCGCCCCACTCGGCGCTGGGGGCGGTTTTTCGCCCAGTCGCCACCCCCAGGCGCCGAAATTGGCCCACTTGGCAGCCCAATTTCGGCGAATAAACGGCCCATATGGGCGAGAATAGGCCCATATTCGGCGTGGTTTCGCCTTTTCTCGGCGTTCATTTATCAACATAATTATTCCTTATCACATATTTCATCACAGAAAAATCGAATACTTCAACAAAATAGTACGACAACAAATAGTTCAATACAAATTATATAGTTCAACAAAAAAAAACTCATATTTCATCACGCGGCGTCCCCCTTGAGCCTCCATAGGTGCTCAATCAGATCTTTCTGCAGTTGATGATGCACCTGTGGGTCTCGGATCTCTTGACGCATACTAAGATAGGCAGTCCAAGTTGCCGGTAGCTGGTGATCAACTTCTGGATGCTCCATATGCAAGCATCCTCATCGCTGGGAGCTCCATATGCAAGCATACTCGGCCATGCGCCCATAGTCGTCGAGTGAATCACTGGGAGCTCCATATGCAAGCATCCTCATCGCTGTCGTGCACTTCTGGATGGAGGTGAATCCAAGAGCGCCAGTGCAATCCATCTTGCACTTGAAGTAGTTGTCGAACTCCGGATGGAATTCACAATCTCGAGGAAGAGCTTTCGCTCATCCGATAACGGCGCCGAAATGTTCTCTCGCCATGAAGTGGAGCATCGGCGAAGTAGTCGGAGTAGAGCATGCAGATAGCCTTGCGACGATGCGGTTCTTTGCTTTCACCGCCCGGCGCCGAGCCACCTCGACGCTGCTTTTCATTGCTCGCCAGGCAGGTGGCGAGGGCGGCGAGCACCATCGATGCTCTTCTTCACGGGCGTCGGCGCGGCTTCCTCCTCCAAAGCAGCGCGAGCTCTTCCTCCTCATCGGAGTCCATCACCGAAGTCGGTCAAAACGCCAACACCTTGCGCTCGTGGGCGTTACCGCCGTTAAACCGCGCCTCGCGGCGAAGCGGCGGCGGCACCGCCTAGTGTTGCGTGGAGGGTTGCCGCGCGGCGCCGCTATTTTCAGCGGGAATGGCTATCTCTGCGAGTAGGCGGCGACCGTCGCCGGATACAGCAAGTGGTGGCCGAGGCGCGGGGTGCGAGGCGAGTCGGGAAGAAAATCTTGAATTTTCCCTGTCGGCGTGGGCGGTAGCGCTTTTAGCGCCGAGCTCTAACGGCTCCCAGCGCGGGTTCGCCTGTGACCGCCGGGCGGAAAAAAGGCCCGAACCGGCGATTTTCGGCGTCCTGGGGGCGCGACTGGGACGTTTTTTCGGCGCCGGCGCGAAAAAATCGCCTGGGGAGGCCTTCTTGGGGGCGCGGCTGGAGATGCCCTAACTCGCAGTCGTCGCCTTCACAACGCCACTCGCTTTTTGGATGAGAAGACGCTGGAACCTACATTCAATTCGAGGGCGGAGCAACCCCATCGTAGAGTGATATTCCTGATCCACGGATCAGACGGCGACTCGGATTCTGATCCATGGAACACCTCGCCGGTGGGGAACGGCCGTCCAACCGCGCGTCAACTCCGCCCAATGTTCCCGTACGTATTTCGCAACAGTGCTCCTTTTCCTAGAGACCGGCAACGCTTGTATAAAATATTGGCACAGATCCAGAGACCCTCATCAACGCCGTGGATAACGAGCTCATTTGAGCTCGAGCGCAATTACTCCATGTCCGTGGGATGGGATCTACATGAAAAACTACTCACTATTTACTGCAATAATTGAGCCGAGCAATGCTTTTTTTAGGAAGACCATCAGTCCATCCATGTGCTGGCTGGCCCACTCCACTCAAGGACTACTCACTGTTTACTGCAATCGCTAGCAGCCAACAAAAGATTCTCCCGTGTAAGAGGAGGGAGTGCTGCTACACAGACGACGCTGCATAGCCTATTTTGGGACGACACTGTCAATCAAACCATCCATGCAGAGAATAAACTGTAGCGCAACCATTGGATGTAGTGTCGTCTCCAAATCGGCCAGCGTGTGTCGTTTGCTAAGTAGTTTGGAAGAGGAGGTGGCCGTCCACCGTCTGTAGATCTTCAGGCGTTCTGCTTCTCAGACTATTCACACTGAGAGAAATATAAGCATATCTAAGAAAATAAAATAGATGATTTATAAATAAATAATGAGAATATAGAGGCATGTCATACTCGTTCCATTTCCTTACACATGATCAATGTCAAAAATATATTTTGCATATATACAAGGCCACCAACAATAATTATGATAAAAATTAATGAAGTTTTCTCATATTAGCAACTTGTTTAATACTTGCATAAATGTAACCATAATGACACTCAGCTACTTTCTTCTCATTTCTTTCTTGCATGCACGTGGCGTATTAATTATCTTGATTAACGAAAAGAAAAAATTGTCTTGCAAAGTAGTCATCAAATTTTTACCATCGTACCTGTAATCTGAGTTTATGATCTTGTATAAGGGAATCGAGGGAGTAACATAATGTGTTATTGACAATATGAGTAACACCACATATATCCAAATAAGATGAGTCTACAACCTAATAAATGAAGTGTTGCATGACCTATACATATGTTATTCATCACCATATAAGTATTAACATACTGGCTCCGTTGCTAAATATAAGTCTTTTTAGAAATTTTAATATGAACTACATACTGAGCAATAAATGAATCTACACTTCAAAAATATGTTTAGATACATTCATATGTAGTGTCTAGTGAATTTTTTGAAAAAAGACTTGTACGTATTTAAGAACGGAGCGAGTAGACTAGTACTCCCTCTGTAAACTAATATAAAAGCGTTTAAATTACTACTTTAATATTGTAAACGCGCTTATATTAGTTTACGGAGAGTAATATTTGCATGTTACTTTCTTTTGTAAGTTAGTCCCGACTATGAGCAGTCTCAAGCGTCAAACATCACATGCTGCACCTACGAGCACCGATTAAGCCACTCCACTTTCTCTTTCTCTTCTAAACAATTACTGAATACAATTACTGAATGCGCATGCCTCACTCACCATTGTGTGAATCAGGGCATCTTCAGCCGTTGGCCTCCCCAGGAGGCATTTTTCTCGCCTCCTGGGGGGCTGCCGGCGAAAATGTTGGCCTGGGGGCGTAAATTTTTCCACTCATTGCGCCCCCCAGAAGAAGTGTTCAGGCTCAAGTAGGCTGCGGCATTTCGTCGAGCAGTTCACAGACGACGTCGTGGCGGCCCTCGCGGCCGAGCACACGGGCGATGGTGGAGAAGGTTGAGGAGACGGACGAAGCGCTCACGCCGCACACCGCCCCGTCCAGCGAGGTCGTGCTCCATGCACGCGCCAGGCCGTGGCCGCGCTCTCCGCGCTCTGCCCGACCGTGTCCGTGACCGTTGCCGAGCCTGCGCCAACCGCCTGGGCTCCGCCTTGGAGCAGGGATGGCGAACGCCGGCACCACCGCCCCGCCACAGCCGATGATGGCCGCGCTTCAGCCGCCTCTTTGGTCGTGTCGTCGCCGCGCTGGAGCATGGGCTTCGACGAGCCTTGGCCTCGCCTGTGCTCCGCCCCAGGGACCCCGTCAACGTCGGCGGCGGCCTCACTGAAGAGTGCGAGCCGCACGGCTCGCTGCTCACCTGCAGCTCACCTCGACACCTCGAAGACCATGCTGAGTGAAACCGGCCACTGGTGTGCTTGGGCACGCACGCACGGGAGTGCATGGCGGCCACGGCAAGAAACACCAGTAGCATGCGGTAGCGAGCAGCAGCAAGAGCAATACGCGGAGCGTGGCGGAGCTCGCGGGCGTCGTGGGCGTGCAGAGCGTGGCGGACGCAGAGCTCGCGGGCGCCGTGGGCGCGGGTGGACTCGCGGCGGGGCAGGTCGTGGACCTCGCCAGGGAGGGCGCCGACATTGGCCTCGCCACGCTGGAGTACATCCACGTGCACAAGACGGCGTGGCTCCTGGAGGCCGCGGCGGTGTGCGGCGCCATCATCGCCGGAGAAGACGACAAGGAGGTCGAGGGCGTCCGCCGCCTCCCCGCACCGTCCGCCGTGGCCTCGCCCCTAGCCTGCACCCCACAGCGAGGGCAGGAGGTGCTGTACTTGGAGCCGCCGCCGGGGAGGTCCTCGGCGCCCTCGAAGCACACCTTGAGGGCCACCTCGCCGATCTGGCCTGGCCGCCTGCGCCTGGCCCGCCCATGACTCCGCCCGCCCGCCCGCCCGCCTCACCGGCTGGCCGAGCCGCTGCTGCTTCTTGACCTCCGGCCGCCATGAAGCCGCCACGGCCACGGCCAGCTTGCTCTCCCATGCGGCTCGGCGTGTCTGCGTGGGGTAGGTAGAAGAAAGAGAAACGAGAGGGGACAGAGAGGAGAGGAGAGAGAGGGGGTGGGTGGCTGACGTGGGCCAATTGGGTGGCTTAAATAAAGCGCCGGTGCTCCCAGATGCCCCCCGATAGCCTGGGTGTGGCCTGCCAGCGCCGGCCGTATTTTTTGTCTAAACCGGCGAAAAGTAAGGTCCTGGGGGCTTGAGTGGGATGTTTTTTGTCTGCCGGCACCTAAAAAATGGCTTGGGGAGGCTTCTTGGGGGCGCGGCTAGAGATGCCCTCAGCGCCCTCCCATTCAGTCTTGGCCTGATGCCGACAAAAAAAGTAAGCCACGACAACAATTGATTTGATGCAGACCTGAATTGATTCCCTGGTGCAGAACACACTGTGGATACATGGGATTCCTTGTTGAAATTTCTGCTCATGAATAGGGGAAAAGGACTATGAGCCTGCCTATTTTGAGCATGAGGAGCTCTCCTAGGTGGAGTGGTGGACAGCACAAAGGTTGCTGTCACCGGCCCGGATTCGATTCTCCTCATTCTCCTATAAGAATAAGACAGGGGGCTTCTTTCCCTCTGTTCTCATTCTTCTTTTTGCAAGTACCGAGCATTGGCCGACGCAGACAAAGTAGCGTGTGCGGCGCAGGGAGGAGAGTGTCCGAAGACAGCCAATCCATCGACATGAGGTTCATGTGGACGGGATCCTTTGCAACATTCCGTGGAACAGCATGAAAGGTCAGGTCAGGTCAGTTGGAAGAGGCAGGCAACACTGGCCGCTCCCATGCACCCACGCATGTACTTGATAGACGCGGCACTATGGACGAGGCGCGGCATGAAAGGCAATCCTCTATAACACTAAGATTAGGTCATCTGATTTAACTGGGGCTTCATCGTTCAATTATTTTATACTACCTCCGTCCGGATTTAGAAGTCCCCTTTGCCAAATCACAAGACAAGATGTGCTCTACGCGAGATCCCTCAAAGCTGGTGTCTAGTCTAACCAACCGGAAGGCCTCGTTTCATATTTAGGCACCCGCTGCTAACCTCCCAAACTTAGGGCCATTCTTTTATGGCTTCTAGCAGCTTATTGCAAAAATAAGCTAGAAGCCCAAAGGAACTCGTTTTGGAGAAACAAGCTCAGCTTATTTGCAACCCTCTCCTCTTCACAATGAGAAAAGGCTGGGAGGAGAGTGGCTTCGCGCAGCTTATGACTTAAAATCGAAGGGGTATATCAAAAGGGCACTGTGGTTCGCTGATATCACAAAGAAAATGCTCCTCCCAGACCCCCACGCAGAAAGAACGAAAACACTCACTGACCCAGTCGCGCATCGATCCCCTGTCCTCGCTCCCGCACTCGACATGCGCTCCTGCACAGAAAGTCTAGGGTTCGTCTCCGCTGCCGCCGCAACCGCCGCCGGTCCCTCGCTCCTCGTCGCGGCTAGCTTCGGCAACATGGACGGCGGGTAGGAGCCCATCTTCCCCTGCTTCTCCATCCTCTGCCGTGATTCCTAGTGAAGGAAATATGCCCTAGAGGCAATAATAAAGTTATTATTTATTTCCTTATTTCATGATAAATGTTTATTATTCATGCTAGAATTGTATTAACCGGAAACATAATACATATGTGAATACATAGACAAACATAGTGTCACTAGTATGCCTCTACTTGACTAGCTCATTAATCAAAGATGGTCATGTTTCCTGACCATAGACATGTGTTGTCATTTGATTAGTGGGATCACATCATTCGAAGAATGATGTGATTGACATGACCCATTTTGTTAGCCTAGCACTTGATCGTTTAGTATACTGCTATTGCTTTCTTCATGACTTATACAAAGTTCCTGCAACTATGAGATTGTGCAACTCCCGTGTACCGGAAGAACACTTTGTGTGCTACCAAATGTCACAACGTAACTGGGTGATTATAAAGGTGCTCTACAGGTGTTTCCGAAGGTTCATGTTGAGTTGGCATAATTCGAGATTAGGATTTGTCACTCCGATTGTCGGAGAGGTATCTCTGGGCCCTCTCGGTAATACTCATCACTTAAGCCTTGCAAGCATATAACTAATGAGTTAGTTATGAGATGACGTATTACAGAACGAGTAAAGAGACTTGTCGGTAACGAGATTGAACTAGGTATTGGATACTGACGATCAAATCTCGGACAAGTAACATACCTATGACAAAGGGAACAACGTATGTTGTTATGCGGTTTGACCGATAAAGATCTTCGTAGAATATGTAGGAACCAATATGGACATCCAGGTCCCGCTATTGGTTATTGACCAGAGACGTGTCTCAGTCATGTCTACATCGTTCTCGAACCGTAGGGTCCGCACGCTTAAGGTTTCGATGACAATTATATTATGAGTTTATGTATTTTGATGTACCGAAGTTTGTTCGGAGTCCCGGATATGATCACGGACATGACGAGGAGTCTCGAAATGGTCGAGACATAAAGATTGATATATTGGACGGATATATTTGGACACCGGAAAGGTTCCGGAGAAGTTTGGAGCTACGGAGGTTACCAAACCCCGGGAGGTATATGGGCCTTATTGGGCCCATGTAGGAGGAAGGAGAAGGAGCAAGGGAGGGGGCGCCCCAAGCCCAATCCGACCAGGGAGGGGCGCCCCCTTTCCTTTCTCCTTCCCCTCTTCCTATTACTACTACTAGTACTACTTCCTAATACTAGTACTCTTTCCTTCCCCTCCAAATAAGATAAGGAAGAGAGGAAACCTACTTGGAGTAGGTTTCCCCCTCCTCATGGCGTGCCCCCCTAGGGCCGGCCACCACCTCCCTCCCTCCTTTGTATACGGGGGTAGGGGGGCACCCTAGGACACACAAGTTGATCATTTATCGTTCCTTAGCCATGTGCGGTGCCCCCCTCCACGATATTACACCTCGATCATATTGTAGCAGTGCTTAGGCGAAGCCCTACGACAGGAGAACATCAAGATCGTCACCACGCCGTCGTGCTGACGGAACTCCCCCTCGGAGCCTCTACTGTATTGGAGATCGAGGGACGTCATCGAGCTGAACGTGTGCTGAACTCGGAGGTGCCGTACGTTCGGTACTTGGATCGGTCAGATCGTGAAGACGTACGACTACATCAACCGCGTTGTTATAACGCTTCCGCTTACGGTCTACGAGGGTACGTGGACATACACTCTCCCCTCTCGTTGCTATATCATCACCATGATCTTGCATGTGCGTAGGAAATTTTTTGAAAGTACTACGTTTCCCAACAGTGGTATCAGAGCCAGGTTTTATGCGTTGATGTTATATGCACGAGTAGAACACAAGTGAGTTGTGGACGATATAAGTCATACTGCCTACCAGCATGTCACACTTTGGTTCGGCGGTATTGTTGGATGAAGCGGCCCGGACCGACATTACGCGTACGCTTACGCGAGACTGGTTCTACCGACGTGCTTTGCACACAGGTGGCTGGCGGGTGTCAGTTTCTCAAACTTTAGTTGAACCGAGTGTGGCTACGCCCGGTCCTTGTGAAGGTTAAAACGGAGTCTATTTGACAAACTATCGTTGTGTTTTTTGATGCGTAGGTAAGAATGGTTCTTGCTAAGCCCGTAGCAGCCACGTAAAATTTGCAACAACAAAGTAGAGGACGTCTAACTTGTTTTTGCAGGGCATATTGTGATGTGATATGGTCAAGACGTGATGAGATATAAGTTGTTGTATGAGATGATCATGTTTTGTTGAAGTTATCGGCAACTGGCTGAAGCTCTATGGTTGTCTCTTTGTTGCATAAAGATGCAAGTGCCAAATAATTGCTTTACTTTATCGCTATGCGATAGCAATAGTTGCAAGAGCAATAGTTGGCGAGATGACCATGTGATGACACATTGATATAGATCAAGATGATGAAGATCATGGTGTCGTGCCGGTGACGATAGAGATCATGACAGTACTTTGGAGATGGAGATCAAAGGCGCAAGATGATCATGGCCATATCATATCACATATTTTGATTACATATGATGTTTATCTATTATACATCTTATTCTTGCTTTGATTGACGGTAGCATTTTAAGATGATCTCTCACTAATTATCAAGAAGTGTTCTCCCTAAGTATGCACCGTTGCCAAAGTTCGTCGGGCCCAGACACCACGTGATGATCGGGTGTGATAAGCTCTACGTCCATCTACAACGGGTGCAAGCCAGTTTTGCACACGCGGAATACTCAGGTTAAACTTGACGAGCCTAGCATATGCAGATATGGCCTCGGAGCACGGAGACCGAAAGGTCGAGCGTGAATCATGTAGTAGATATGATCAACATAGTGATTTTCACCATTGAAAACTACTCCATCTCACGTGATGATCGGTTATGGTTTAGTTGATTTGGATCACGTGATCACTTAGATGACTAGAGAGATGTCTGTCTAAGTGGGATTTCTTAAGTAATATGATTAATTGAACTTAAATTTATCATGAACTTAGTCCTGGTAGTATTTTGCAAATTATGTTGTAGATCAATAGCTTGCGTTGTTGCTTTCATATGTTTTGATATGTTCCTAGAGAAAACTGTGTTGAAAAATGTTAGTAGCAATGATGCGGATTCGATCCGTGATCTAAGGTTTATCCTCATTGCTGCGCAGAAGAATTATGTCCTTAATGCACCGCTAGGTGACAGGCCTATTGCAGGAGCAGATGCAGACGTTATGAACGTTTGGCTAGCTCAATATGATGACTACTTGATAGTTTTGTGCACCATGCTTAACGGCTTAGAATCGGGACTTCAAAGATGTTTTGAACATCATGGACCATATGAGATATTCCAGTAATTGAAGTTAATATTTCAAGCAAATACCCGAGTTGAGAGATATGAAGTCTCCAACAAGTTCTATAGCTAAAAGATGGAGGAGAATCGCTCAACTAGTGAGCATGTGCTCAGATTGTCTGGGGACTTCAATCGCTTGAATCAAGTGGGAGTTAATCTTCCAGATAAGATAGTGATTGACAGAATTCTCTAGTCACCATCACTAAGTTACTGAACTTCGTGATGAACTATATTATGCAAGGGATGACGAAAACGATTCCCGAGCTCTTCGTGATATTGAAATCGACGAAGGTAGAAATCAAGAAAGAGCATCAAGTGTTGATGATTGACAAGACCACTAGTTTCAAGAAAAGGGCAAAGGGAAAGAAAGGGAACTTCAAGTGGAAAGACAAGCAAGTTGTCACTCCTGCGAAGAAGCCCAAAGCTGGACCATAGCCTGAAACTGAGTGCTTACACTGCAAAGGAAATGGTCACTGGAAGCGGAAATGCCCTGAATATTTGGTAGATAAGAAGGATGGCAAAGTGAACAAGGGTATATTTGATATACAGGTTATTAATGTGTGCCTTGCTAGTGTTTATTGTAGCCCCTGAGTATTTGATACTTGTTCGGTTGCTAAGATTAGTAACTCGAAATAGGAGTTACAGAATAAACAGAGACTAGTTGAAGGGAAAATGACGATGAGTGTTGGAAGTAGTTCCAAGATTGATATGATCATCATCGCACACTCCTTATACTTTCGGGATTAGTGTTAAACCTAAATAAATGTTATTTGGCGTTTACGTTGAGCATGAATATGATTTGATCATGTTTATTGCAATTCGGTTATTCATTTAAAATCAGAGAATAGTTGTTGTTCTGTTTACATGAATAAAACCTTTAATGGTCATACACCCAATGAAAATGGTTTGTTGGATCTCGATCGTGTGATACACATATTCGTAATATTGAAGCCAAAAGATGCAAAGTTAATAATGATAGTGCAACTTATTTGTGGCACTGCCGTTTAGGTCATATCGGTGTAAAGCGCATGAAGAAACTCCATAAAGATGGATTTTCGGAATCACTTGGTTATGAATCATTTGATGCTTGCGAACGGTGCCTTTTGAGCAAGATGACTAAAACTCCGTTCTTCGGAACAATGGAACGAGCTACCAACTTATTGGAAATAATACATACTGATGTATGCAGACCAATGAGTATGAAGGCTCGTGGCAAGTATCGTTATTTTCTGACCTTCAAAAGATGATTTGAGCAGATATGGGTATATCTACTTGATGAAACATAAGTCTGAAATAGTTGAAAGGTTCAAAGAATTTTAAGAGTGAAGTGGAAAATCATCGTAACAAGAAAATAAAGTTTCTGCGATCTGATCGCGGAGAGGAATATTTGAGTTACGAGTTTGGTCTTCAATTAAAACAATGTGGAATAGTTTCACAGCTCACGCCATCTGGAACACCACAATGTTATGGTGTGTCCGAACGTCAGAATCAAGACTTTATTGGATATGGTGCGATCTATGATGTCTCTTACTGATTTACCAATATTGTTTTGGGGTTATGCATTAGAGACAGCTGCATTCACATTAAAATGGCACCATCTAAATCCGTTGAGACGACAACATATGAACTGTGGTTTAGCAAGAAACCCAAGTTGTCGTTTCTTAAAGTTTGGGGCTGCGATGCTTATGTGAAAAAGTTTCATCCTGATAAGCTCAAACCCAAATCGGAGAAGTGCGTCTTCATAGAATACCCAAAGGAAATTGTTGGGTACACCTTCTATCACAGATCCAAAGGCAAAACATTCGTTGCTAATAAATGGATCCTTTCTAGAGAAGGAGTTTCTCTCGAAAGAAGTGAATGGGAGGAAAGTAGAACTTGATGAGGTAACTGTACCTGTTCCCTTATTGGAAAGTAGTTCATCACAGAAATCAGTTCCTGTGACAAATACACCAATTAGTGAGGAAGCTAATGATATTGATCATGAAACTTCAGATCAAGTTTCTACAGAACCTCGTAGGTCTTCCAGAGTAAGATCCGCACCAGAGTGGTGTAGTAATCATATTCTGGAAGTCATGTTACTAGATCATGATGAACCTACGAACTATGAGGAAGCGATGATGTGCCCAGGTTCCGCGAAATGGCTCGAGGCCATAAAATCTGAGGTATGATCCATCTATGAGAACAAAGTATGGACTTTGATTGACTTGCTCGATGATCAGCAAGCTATGTTAAATAAATGGATCTTCAAGAGGAAGACGGACACTGATAGTAGTATTACTATCTACCAAGCTCGACTTGTTGCAAAAGGTTTTCAACAAGTTCAAGGTGTTGAATACGATGAGATTTTCTCACTCGTATCGATGCTTAAGTCTGTCTGAATCATGTTAGCAATTGCCACATTTTATGAAATCTGGCAAATGGATGTCAAAACTGCATTCCTTAATTGAATTATTAAAGAAGAGTTGTATATGATGCAACCAGAAGATTTTGTCAATCCTAAAGGTGCTAACAAAATGTGCAAGCTCCAGCGATCCATCTATGGACTGGTGCAAGCATCTCAGAGTTGGAATATATGCTTTGATAAGTTGATCAAATCATATAGTTTTATATGGACTTACGATGAAGCCTGTATTTTACAATAAAGTGAGTGGGAGCACTACAACCTTTCTGATTAGTATATGTGAGTGACATATTGTTGATCAGAAATGATGTAGAATTTTTCTGCAAAGCATAAAGGAGTGTTTTAAAGGAGTTCTTTAAAAGAAAAGACCTCGGTAAAAGCTACTTACATATTGAGCAACAAGATCTATTGAGATAGATCAAGACGCTTGATAAGATTTTCAATGAGTACATACCTTGGCAAGATTTCGAAATAGTTCAAAATGGAACAGTCAAAGAAAGAGTTCTTGCCTGTGTTGCAAAGGTATGAAATTGAGTAAGACTCAAATCCCGACCACAGCAGAAAATAGAAAGAGAATGAAAAGTCATTCCCTATGCCTCAGTCATAGGTTCTATAAAGTATGATATGCTGTGAACTAGACATATTGTATACCTTGCTCTGAGTTTGGCAAAGGAATACAATTTTGATCTAATAGTAGATCACTGGACAGCGGTCAAGAATATCCTTAGTAAGGACTAAGGAGATGTTTCTCGATTATGGAGGTGATAAAAGAGTTTGTTGTAAAAGTTACATCGGTGCAAACTTTTACACTGATCCAGATGACTCTAAGTCTCAATATGGATACATATTGAATGTGGGAGCAATTAGCTAGAGTAGCTCCATGCAGAGCATTGTGGACATAGAATATTTGCAAAATTCATACGGCTCTGAATATGACAGACCCGTTGACTAAGCTTCTCAAACGAGCAAAACATGATCACACCTTAGTACTCTTTGGGTGTTAATCACATAGCGATGTGAACTAGATTATTGACTCTAGTAAACCCTTTGGGTGTTGGTCACATAATGATGTGAACTATGGGTGTTAATCATATACAGATATGATTATTGGTGTTAAATCACATGGCGATGTGACCTAGATTATTGACTCTAGTGCAAGTGGGAGACTGAAGGAAATATGCCCTAGAGGCAATAATAAAGTTATTATTTATTTCCTTATTTCATGATAAATGTTTATTATTCATGCTAGAATTGTATTAACCGGAAACATAATACATGTGTGAATACATAGACAAACATAGTGTCACTAGTATGCCTCTACTTCACTACTAGGAAAAGGCATGCTAGTGGCGCACCAGTTTTGCCTTCTAATGGCGCATGGCTGGTGCGCCACTGGCATCACGCCATTAGAATTTTTTCTAATGGCGCACCACCTGCGCCATTAGAATCTGGATTCTAATGGCGCACTCAAGCGTGCGCCATTAGTACTGCTCACAAGGCGCCACTAGTATCTGCTATACTTACAGCAAGAGCATCTTGTAGTCGCCATTAGTAACAACTTTTTTAATTCTTTTCTTCTTAATCTCATGTCACTATTTCACATATGAGATATTCAACACATATATATGTACAACAAGTATCCATATAGCAATCATATATGTACAACAAGTATACATATAGCAATCATATCCAACACACAAGTTTCATCATATATACATACGTATATAGCCAACACATAGTTCCGTCGTTACAAAAGTTTCACATTGTTCATCCAACACCGTTATCCATCAATTCACAAAAGTTTCACATTCATACAAAATAAAAACAGAAATGGAAAAGAAGCACCCCATCCACGCAAGCTTCCGTCAATTAAATCAAATCTGCAAAATGATAAACAAGAAGTTAGAAGAAGAAAAAGAAGAAGACTAGAAGAAGAATAAGAAGAGTTTTGGAAAAGAAGAAGATTAAGAAAAGACTATAAGCTTATTATGTAAACTTGATCATTTTGTGCTAACATAAGTTATTTTGGAGCTAACCTATAGGAAACTAAGCATATAAGGTCTAAGCTAGTATATTAGAGCCAACTTAGGTAAAATGAAGCTAACCTATGTCATTTTGGAAAAGAAGAAGATTAAGAAAAAGACTATAAGCTTATTATGTAAACTTGATCATTTTGTGCTAACATAAGTTATTTTGGAGCTAACCTATAGGAAACTAAGCATATAAGCTTTAAGTTAGTATATTAGAGCCAACTTAGGTAAAATGAAGCTAACCTATGTCATTTTGGAAAAGAAGAAGATTAAGAAAAGACTATAAGCTTATTATGTAAACTTGATCATTTTGTGCTAACATAAGTTATTTTGGAGCTAACCTGTAGGAAACTAAGCATATAAGCTCTAAGTTAGTATATTAGAGCCAACTTAGGTAAAATGAAGCTAACCTATAGGAAACTAAGCATATTAGAGATAACATAGGTAACTAAGTATATATATATCATTTTGGATAGCTAACCTATAGGAGATCTGACATACCTGACAAAGTAGGCAGTTCTTCTCCTTCTTCTCCTTCATCTCCCCGATGCGCCTAGAGAGGCGAGGCTGTGGAGGCAAGTGGAGGTAGTGGGATGTAGTCTTCACCACAATTGGCGTGGTCATGTTGCCCAGTGTGGATCGCCGGCGCCACCACCGGTGCGTGGTCATTGTCAGCACCACCACCATCGCGAGGCCACCTTCGTGCACGACCATCGCTAGGTCATCCTCAGCCACCTCCATCTCTTGCCCATGGTCACCACCACCATCTCTTGCCCTTGGTCACCACCACCAGCGCTTAGGTCATCCTCACCCTGATGCCCATCCTCACTCTGCTCCTCTTCTCCCGCACTCCAGTCCGGATCATCCTTCTTGTTGTCTATGCTGGTGCCAGAATCGCTGCTGCTGTCGCTACAGCCAGAATCGCTGCAGCTTTCGCTACAGCCATAGTCGCTGCTGCTTTGGCTGTAGCCAGTATCGCTGCTGCTGCTCCTACCTGTCCAAAATGCAACAATGACCGTTAACAATCGATGTGAGACAAAGCCAAATGTAGAGGAATAAGAAGAGGCGAACGCATCGCATCATCATCGGCAGCAGATCGCATGCGACACATAGTCTTGTTGTACACCTTCACGATGAGCATGTTGGCGTCGCTGTGCAGCATTCAAGACAAGGAAGTACCCCAGCTGCAGGTCGTAGGCACGGTAGAAGTTCTCCCACCCACGAGACAAGTACATGTGGCCCTTCTTGATCGCCAACTGCACATCCCATCGCTCATAAACCCGCTGCCGCCTGTCGCAGCTTCACATTATTTGGCGGATCTTCACCCATCAAGATGTTCATAAACCTGTCGGGCAGCCTCTGCAGTTTGGGAAAATGAGTGATGTAGCAAACAATGATATCATAATGAGATGGGTGAAGGGAGATCTCTCATTTTATATACCAGCGTCATGGATCCAATCAAGCCTCAAGTATGATAGTGAAGAACTCGGAATCATCCAACTCAGATCATGTGTCGCAGATCGGCGGTGGCTGCTTCCCGCCATCTCGATAAGCAGCGAAGAGACCAATTAGTACCCTTACAACAGATCATAAAACATGCATTAGTCGCAGTACCCCATATGTCCTATTTTTAACAAAGTCATGCTAAAATTCACGGAAAATTTCAGCATGACCTTTGCTGAAAATAGGACATATGGAGTGCCCGATTTGCGGAACGGAAGTCAATCGACATTCCGCAAACTCAAGGGCCTCTCGGTGGACAAGGCAAAAAAGGCCTCCATCATAGCATGGAAAATACATTGGCATGTTTTTGCTTATAAAAAGCTAACAAGTGTAATTCAAAACAATATACCACCAAGTGAACCACCACAACATCTAAAAGCTAACAATTGTTTTTGCTTATAAAAAGACCAATGGCACATAATGCATCCGTAGCACAATTCCTAGTGATTTCGCTTGAGGCAATCTGCTTTCAACCGGGTGCACAATCTTCAACATGAGTCATCATTGAACTGTATTATGCAAATTCCTTGTAATAGTATTTTTACATTTACGATAAAGGTAATATTGTAACTTCTAATTTCCTTGTGATATTGTGCATTTTACTATGTTGGACTAGCACTGGCAGTACTAGAAGGCATCAAGGCAAAGTGTGGTATGGTGTGGTGTGGGCCTTTGTGCTCTGAAAGTGTAGTTGCTCACCAACTTAACTAGATACTACTAGAAGACTTCTATATGAATAAAAAAGTGACAACTTTATGGTACCATGAAGCCGCCTTTCTCCATCCACAACAAAAGAGAAGGGATGATGATAACGCACATTGTTACTCGCTAATTAAACTGGCCCGACCAATTAGGTTTATCCCAACCAACCCTGCCTCAAGCAATCGTAAAGTGCCACCCTAAGCATAGCAAGTCCACTAACACCTTAACAAAATCATGATCAGCATTCACCTCTCAAAATATTACTTACAAAATCATGATCAACATTCACCATGATTTCCCTAAGAAAGCATACACCATGATTGACGAGGACCTATCATAACAATTATTCCAAGTTTGCAATATAGCAGGAGTAACACATCCAAACAGATCGAACAGCTAGGGTTACAGACTGGGAGGAATCACCAACGGAGAAGAGAGGGTGCTGCTGGTCGCCGCCTGCCGCGTCCCTGTCCCTCCTTGGCTGCAGCTCGGGAGGAAAAATTTATCGTGGTGGAGAGAGGGGAGGGAACCAGAGCAGGAGAGAGGGCATCCAACGCCGCCGTCGGCCCACCCATGGGGACGCCTTGAGAGACGGGCAGAGCAGCCCTAAGGGAAGGGGCGAGGAGAGGAGAGGGCAAGACTGACGGCGAGGCGGCGGGCAGCGGGCTGGGCGGCGAGGCGGCGGGCAGCGGCATCGGGCGGCGAGGCGGCGGGCAGCGCGCTGGGCGGCGGCTGGGCGGCGAGGCGGCGGGCGGCGAGGCGGCGGATCGAGGGCGAGGGCGAGGGAGAGAGGGGATCGAGGGCGAGGAGAGAGGTGGGCCGGGAGGGCTATGGATGGATGGAGGCACAATACTAATGGCGCACCAACCACCGTGCGCCATAAGTACATCCACACTAATGGCGCACCTCAACACGGTGCGCCATTAGATATTTCGCCGAGCCAACAAGTTATATTCCACCCGAACTGATCCACATCAAGTCCTCTACTAGCTCGACCGGTCGCCAGCCAGTTCTCCCACTGTGAGGTCCCGGGTTCGACTCCCGTGATCCCCAATATTTTTATGCATTTTAAATGGTGTTTTTATATTTATTTGTGTTTAAATATGTTCAAACTTGTTTAAATCATAACAGTAATATTTTTTATGCATTTTAAATACTGTTTTTTATATTTATTTGTGTTTATCAAACTTGTTTAAATTATAACAGTGTAATATTTTTATAAAAATAGTAAAAAAAATTAAAAACATGTTCAAAATGTGCGGGTTGCGCGCGGGGGGCCGGGCCGGTGCTCCGGCGGTGGAGCGGGGAGGGTTGCGATGGGTAGAGCTAGCGGGGGAGGGTGCGGGTGCGATCGAGATGGAGGGGGATCGAGATCGAGATGGGGGGATTGAGATCGAGATGGAGGGGGATACAGTAATATGCATTTTAAATATGTTCAAACTTGTGTTTAAATATGTTCAAACTTGTTTAAATCATAACAGTAATATTTTTTATGCATTTTAAATGCTGTTTTTTATATTTATTTGTGTTTATCAAACTTGTTTAAATTATAACAGTGTAATATTTTTTATAAAAATAGTAAAAAAAATAAAAATATGTTCAAAATGTGCGGTGCTTGGGGGCCGGGCAGTGCTCGGCGGTGGAGCGGGGAGGTTGCGATGGGTAGAGCTAGCGGGAGGTGCGGGTGCGATCGAGATGGAGGGGATCGAGATCGAGATGGAGGGGATCGAGATCGAGATGGAGGGGGATCGAGATATTATTTGTGTTTAAATATGTTCAAACTTGTTTAAATCATAACAGAATATTTTTATGCATTTTAAATACTGTTTTTATATTTATTTGTGTTTATCAAACTTGTTTAAATTATAACAGTGTAATATTTTTATAAAAATAGTAAAAAAATTAAAAACATGTTCAAAATGTGCGGGTTCTGCTGGGGCCGGGCCGGTGCTCGGCGGTGGAGCGGGAGGGTTGCGATGGGTAGAGCTAGCGGGGGAGGGTGCGGGTGCGATCGAGATGGAGGGGGATCGAGATCGAGATGGAGGGGGATCGAGATCGAGATGGAGGGGGATACAGTAATGGCGCACATCCTAGCCCGTGCGCCATTAGAAGTTATATATAGTAATGGCGCATTGGTTGGTGCATGCGCCATTAGTTTGTATGGGAAAATGGAAAAAAAAAGAAATTCATACTAATGGCGCACTCTGTCGGCCGTGCGCCATTAGAGACTTCCACTCTAATGGCGTATGTGAAACAGGTGCGCCATTAGTATATAGTAGTGGCGCACTGTACACACGGTGCGCCATTAGAGTCAATCCTATCTATAGGCCTTTTCCTAGTAGTGCTTGACTAGCTCATTAATCAAAGATGGTCATGTTTCCTGACCATAGACATGTGTTGTCATTTGATTAGTGGGATCACATCATTAGAAGAATGATGTGATTGACATGACCCATTTTGTTAGCCTAGCACTTGATCGTTTAGTATACTACTATTGCTTTCTTCATGACTTATACAAAGTTCCTGCAACTATGAGATTGTGCAACTCCCGTGTACCGGAAGAACACTTTGTGTGCTACCAAATGTCACAACGTAACCGGGTGATTATAAAGGTGCTCTACAGGTGTTTCCGAAGGTTCATGTTGAGTTGGCATAATTCGAGATTAGGATTTGTCACTCCGATTGTCGGAGAGGTATCTCTGGGCCCTCTCGGTAATACTCATCACTTAAGCCTTGCAAGCATATAACTAATGAGTTAGTTATGAGATGACGTATTACAGAACGAGTAAAGAGACTTGTCGGTAGCGAGATTGAACTAGGTATTGGATACCGACGATCAAATCTCGGACAAGTAACATACCGATGACAAAGGGAACAACGTATGTTGTTATGCGGTTTGACCGATAAAGATCTTCGTAGAATATGTAGGAACCAATATGGACATCCAGGTCCCGCTATTGGTTATTGACTAGAGACGTGTCTCAGTCATGTCTACATCGTTCTCGAACCGTAGGGTCCGCACGCTTAAGGTTTCGATGACAATTATATTATGAGTTTATGTATTTTGATGTACCGAAGTTTGTTCGGAGTCCCGGATATGATCACGGACATGACGAGGAGTCTCGAAATGGTCGAGACATAAAGATTGATATATTGGACGGATATATTTGCACACCGGAAAGGTTCTGGAGAAGTTTGGAGCTACGGGAGGTTACCGGAACCCCCCGGGAGGTATATGCGCCTTATTGGGCCCATGTAGGAGGAAGGGAGAAGGAGCAAGGGAGGGGGGCGCGCCCCCCAAGCCCAATCCGAATTGGGGAGGGGGGCTGGCCCCCCCTTTCCTTTCTCCTTCCCCCTCTTCCTATTACTACTACTAGTACTACTTCCTAATACTAGTACTCTTTCCTTCCCTCCAAATAAGATAAGGAAAGAGAGGAAACCTACTTGGAGTAGGTTTCCCCTCCTCATGGCGCCCCCTAGGGCCGGCCACCTCCTCCCTCCCTCCTTTATATACGGGGTAGGGGGCACCCTAGGACACACAAGTTGATCATTGATCGTTCCTTAACCGTGTGCGGTGCCCCCCTCCACGATATTACACCTCGATCATATTGTAGCAGTGCTTAGGCGAATCCCTACGACAGGAGAACATCAAGATCGTCACCACGCCGTCGTGCTGATGGAACTCCCCCTCGGAGCCTCTACTGGATTGGAGATCGAGGGACGTCATCGAGCTGAACGTGTGCTGAACTCGGAGGTGCCGTACGTTCGGTACTTGGATCGGTCAGATCGTGAAGACGTACGACTACATCAACCGCGTTGTTATAACGCTTCCGCTTACGGTCTACGAGGGTACGTGGACATACACTCTCCCCTCTCGGTGCTATATCATCACCATGATCTTGCATGTGCGTAGGAATTTTTTTTGAAATTACTATGTTTCCCAACACCTAGGGCACGGCTGCTCCCTCGCAGCTCCTGGTCGGTCCGGCCAGGGCAACACTCCGCCGAATGTAGCCCCACTCCGGCCGACGACCAAATCCGGTGAAGGACCCCGTTCGTGCCCCCTCCCCTCCTCACATTATTTGGAATGAGATCCTCTACCAAGGTGAGCATCCCATTTTGATTTTGTTTGCCAAACATTCATCCAAATTTATTATTAACTGTTGTTGATTATATATGGTGTTGCATATACACTTGTTGCTATGAACTGTTTTCCTATTGATTTGCATAGAGGAAATCTTGATGGTTGTGTGTACGCTACAATTCACTACTAGGGAAAACGTTATACACAAAAACTTACCAGTGGCGTGGACCACTGACCCATCTTCATCGTCGCCATCTTGATCGGACCACTGACCCACCATCCTTACCAGTCCGGACATCCGCCGACGCCACCACGGCGCCCAACGGCGCCACTGCCCTGCGCTCGTCCGTCCAGATGCCGAGACACTGGAAGATTTGTCATGCATAGAACCTACCAACCAGGCATGACTCAGCGTAGCACATGTCGGCCAGACATGACTTGACAGCTCACCGAAGCTCCATGCAAGACGGAGCCCTCCACCTCCTGCATGTGTCTTCCAGCGCTGCTCCACAAATGATGCTCCCGGAAGAGAAACGACACCGCAATAACGCCATAGTCCGATCTGGAAAACTAGATCCTAGGGTTTCCCCCGAAGCAGTGCCCATCACCAGCAACCGTCAAGGACCCACATAATGCCCACCACTAGTTAGCCCTCAAGGTGACGCCTTCAGGAAGGTCATGGCGTCAAGGACGCCGCGGCCACCCACCAGAGTTAGCGTTTTCACCCGAGAGGCAGAGAAGAGGGAAATGAAGGAGCAGACATAGACCGACGCCTCCAATAAGAAAACGACGCACTTGAGCGTCGACGCCGCTGGGGCCGACCAAGGGGTTTCCCACAATTTGGATCTCCTCCACTAGCTTCACCCGCGGGCATGGTCCCGGCAACCAGGCCGGCACCGTCAGGAACCAGCAGGAGAGAAGCCCACCGATCAGGGCTGGATGACGGCGGCCAGATCTGGCGCTAGAACCCACAGATTGCGCGCACTGGCAACCGAACAAGCCGACCCCAACAATATTGACCACAGATCTGGCCACACCCAAATCCGGTGCGCCCGCCGTGCCGACGACCACCTCCCTTCGCCGGAGTGGAGAACCACCCCGGACGCGCAACCTCCAGGCATCGGCGGCACCACGGGCGGCCACCACCCACAGTAGGACGAATTTGGGCAGGGGCGCACAGATCCGCCGCCACCGCGCGCCATGGCTGGCCACCACGCTGCCCGGGCAGCCATGGAGGCTTAGCCCCTGCCAAAAGGCCATGGAGCTGCCACTCCAGCTTCCTATCTCCGGGTCGCCATCGCGTGCAGCCCGAGTCCGCCCCCAGGATGAAGGGCGAGCCCGCCATCGCCGTCCACCGGACAAGCTTTGCTCGCCGGCTTCCTCCGGCGGTGGCGGGGAAGGGTGGGTCGGGGGCGCTGGCGGCTAAGGTTCGCCCGAGCCGCCCCCCTGGGGCACCGCGAGCTCGAGCCTCTCATACGTGTGTGTACGTCGATTATGAAATGCCTCGTTTACTTCAAATCTAACAATTTTTTGTGAGGATATAAACATTATGTTGATTATGACAATAACCATGGCCCGCTGACTCAGAGAGATAGAAAATGTTTTTGTTTGTTTGTTTGTTTTGTTCAAGTCAATTGTCATCGCCTAATCAAGTGATCAGCCTAGGAACGTTGTGCGGTTGTGATCACAAGAATCTTCCTCACCAAACATAATACCAGCTGAATATCTTTTGCATAACAGAACATTAACCCAAATTAATTGATCGATGGCTTTATGTCTTTGAACACCAGTTGAAAAAGAAAATTACTTATTCGAAACAAAGTACATGAGTTGTAGAATGACAAATCCAAAAGCATTTCGAATTTTTGGTATGCACTAGCATCCTGCTGCCCAAATTTACTCCATTACTCAACACATGTGATGACTAGGAAAATGTTTTCATGGCTAGCAACCGAGCAGTCAAGTCGACCTCAAACAGCAAGCAGGGATGTGGGGCTTGCCTGCGCATCTCCTTGGTCTCCAAGTCAAAAACAATGAGCGGACCATGATGTAACTCATTAAACCATATCTTCAGCAACACGACCTGGCACATCTCTCCTGAGCATTCAAACTCAATTACCACAGGGCCAGGAGGGATGTAAGGATCTAACGTCCGTAGCTTCTCCTCTGCATGACCAAAGGACCAAGGAGGACTTGGTATTGAGAATCTTGAAGTCAAAAATAAATGCCTCCTGAGTAAGTGGCTGTTTAAGTTGTCTTCTGAGACAGAGGCAACTTGGGCGCAGATTTTACGTAGTAAATATCTGTACTCAAAGACTTTATCCCAAGTCACTATGAGACCTACAGACTCGCCGTTCTGGAAAGGGCTAATGAGGGTTAAAGCCGCTTTCTTTAACAGAACAAAATGTATTGTTGGTAATGGAGATGACACGCGATTCTGGGAGGATACGTGGTTGGGTGACACGCCTTTGGCTTCACAATATCCAACACTATATCGTATTGTTCAGCGTAGGGATGCTCTTGTTGCCACAGTAATGCAGTCTATTCCCCTCAACATACAGTTTAGGAGAGTGCTTGTTGGACCTAGATGGGAAGCATGGCTTCACTTGGTCCGTAGGCTGATGGATGTGCAGCTAAATCCTCAGCCCGACCAGTTGTGTTGGAAACTAACTAAAATTGGGGTGTTCACGGTCAAGTCGATGTATATTGATATTATTAATTCATCCGTGATACCTACGTCCAAGGAAGTCTGGAACGTTAAGGTTCCTTTGAAGATTAAAGTGTTTATGTGGTTTGTGCATAAACAAGTTATTCTTACAAAGGACAATCTAGTTAAGCGCAACTGGACAGGATCTACTAGGTGTAGCTTCTGTGATCGGGATGAGACTATCAAGCATTTATTTTTTGATTGCCCGTTGGCACAAGGGTTGTGGCGCACCGTGCAAATTGCCTTTAATATCACTCAACCGAGATCGTAAACACGTTATTTGGGGCGTGGTTGCTTGGGATGGAGCCCGAAACAGCCAGACACATTCGTGTAGGAGTATGTGCGTTATTATGGGCAATTTGGAACTGCAGGAATGATTTGGTTTTTAACAGGACAACAAATACTCATTTTTTGCAGGTATTGTTCCGGGCTACGGCGCTGATCCGTACTTGGTCCTTACTCACTCCGACGGAGGCCAGGGAGCGTTTGGTTACTGGATCTGTCCTGTGGGAGACGGTAGCGCGGGATATCTTCAACCGGTTTGGATGGCGATCATGTAATAGGATAGGCATCTAGTTTACCTACCTGATATTATGCCAGCCGGTTTGTGGCTTATCTCATTTCTGCCTTACAGTCGTTGCTCTATGTGAGCTATAGGCTGCCTTTATTCCTTTGTTTGTAAGACTTCTGTTCTGAACCTCTTTATTTGGTTAATAAGAGAGGCCGTATGCATCGATCTGATGCAGAGGTCGGGGAATACCCCTTTTTCTAAAAAAAAGCTTCTCCTCTGCATCGATCACGGCTTCTAGCACCCAACTACCACTGCACTGTTGTAGCCAAACAGATATCAAGAACCCATCGGTGACGAGCAATTGCAGCCTTCCGTCTGGCGATCTTCCTAGGTGTCGCTGTCTTTCTTGGCAGTTGATGGGCGGGAGCTTCACCACGCCCAGCTTCTGGTTGTGTATATTGTAGGTTAGTATTTCTTCATCATCCCATACGAGCCAATGGATGACATTGCCATGGAGGACGACGGCGTCACGCTGTTCTTGGAGTGACCCTAATGGTAGGTCAATGTCGCCATCACAAATTGGAGGTCCCCAGCTAGTGTCGCCGACATCCGACGATGTTGCGGTCTGGACTTTGATATTGCATCCAGTGTCATCTTTGTAGGAGTCCACCTCAACGGCCAATAGCTTGAACGAGCAACCAATGCCGTCTGCGATAGTGAACAAAACATATGTGCGTAAATCTTGGTCTTTTGAGATGGCTGGTGGATCTGAGAAGAAGGTGCGGTCACCGGTCATGGAGTCGTACACGCATAGGTAGTCGGAACGGTGCTCCAACAATCTGACGTTCCGTCGTCGGAGTAGTATGAGGCCGCCACGTGATGTCACGGGTTCGTATTCGCCTAAGACATCAGCGGTGTGGTATGACATGAATGGAGACAGATGGCCATCAGAGAAGGATACAGCTGCAGGGGCGATTGGGTGAACCAGCGAGAGGGGTCGCGGAGCGTCCACATCCTCATCCGTATAGAGGTAGGCGAGGATACGGGGTGGCACGATGCCATCTCTATCGATGATCCAGGCACGGGGGTGTTTCTTCGTCTGCGTTTCTATGGCTCCATCGGTAGCGTCTGTGGACCAAGCTAGCTAGCACGTTATGTTGTCTCCGGCCGTCAGGGATGGTTTATGGATCTGCGTAATTTGATGCGTGCCCGTTCTAAAGTAGATCCGGCATGGGAATGTTTCGACAAATTAGTCTTACCGCCAACTAAACATCAATATATGTGCAACTAAACTACATTACCGCGCCAACTGAACTTATGTGTGTGCCAAATAGTCCTACCAACTAAACATTAATGTGTGTGCAACTAGAGTACATTGCCGCATGAACTAAGCATATGTGTGGGTTAATAGTCCTGCCAACTAAACATCAATATGTGTGCAACTAGACTACATTGCCGCACCAACTGAGCATATGTGTGTGTAACTAGTCCTGCCAACTAAATATCAATGTGTGTTCAACTAGACTACATTGCCACACCAACTGAGCATATGTGTGTCCCAATAGTCCTGCCAACTAAACATCAAAATTGTCATGGTTGATAGATTGCAGTCTCATACGAAGTTGAATCATGCAGATCAAAAATTGGTTTTGCAAAAAGTTACACAATGTAGTACTAAAGGTGCATAATACAGTAATAAAGTTGCACCATATAGCAGCAAAGTTGGCATAAAAAAAATTCGTCGAAACATACTCATGCGGAATCTAGTTTCAAAGATCTCGTCGCAAGAGTTCCAACAGTTAAAACGGATCTGAATTCCGACGTGTGGTTTGAAAGATATGAGTTTTTAAATTTTAAAACTCCGAAATAAATATGTGTGGATCTGTTCAATTTGGAATGTAGTAATTAGTGTGAACATATTTAATGCTAACAACCACATGCACTAGAAGACAGAAAAACTAACAGCCACATGCATGGGAGACGCGGCTACTCCATTCAACCAAATAATGCATATGCACTTTTTAGATTTTAGGAATAACAAATAAATACGACACGTTGTAATTGGATACGATGCAGAATTGAGCTAGTGCGTGCACAAACGGACGCATCAGTCTTGTTATAACACACGCTCAATCAGATGGTGCGTGCACAAACGGTGCAATGCATGTACGTACGTACCTACTCGCTCCATCCCATAAGGTAAGACGTTTTTTTGACACTCGTTTAGTGTCAAAAAATGTCTTAAATTATGGGACGGAGCGAGTAATTTTCTGGCCATCCCATTCACACGGTCAATCAATCAAACTACCAATCATTGACATATGACCTTTGATCTCCAAAATTGCTTTTGGAGGCAGAGCTCCATTGAGGCCCTTTATAGAGAAAATTAAAATTTATCAAAATTAATATTTTTACATTTCAAAACATTCTGGACAAAATACAGATAAAAAATACAGATATACATGGAGGCATAATGTACATGTGTGCAAATTTTCAAGATGAAAAACGTCGAGGACGGTGTAAAAAAACACAAACTCGTGGCTTTTCAACACATGATACTGTTCACCATGACAATAAAACATATTTGAATTACACGAACACATTTTCACCTTGTATCAAAATTTATTAAATGTCACGAAATAGATTTTGAAAAATGTGAAATTTTTTGTTGTCACAAATGTTTTTTATACACATGATTAACATTTATACTTTTTTCATTCATGTTATGCATTTTTTTCATATACTACTGAAATATTTTTCTATACATGTTTAACATTTATGAAATACCCCCCTCCCAAAATAAGTGCCTCAACCTTAGTACAACTTTGTACTAGAGTTATACAAAGTTGAGGCACTTATTTTGAAACGGAGGGAGTACAAGATTAAAATATAAAATTATATTAAGAATATTTTGAACCAAAAACAAAAGCAATAAAAACGAAAATAAAATGTGGATGAAAATAGAAAAATATACTCCCTCCGTCCGGAAATACTTGTCCAAGGAATGGATGTATCTAGATGTATTTTAGTTCTAGATACACCCATTTGTATCCATTTCTATGACAAGTATTTTCGGACGGAGGGAGTATAAATCAAGCATGACATCAGCATGACGCAGCTTGTGGTCTCTGGGCCCGCCTTGTTCGGGCTCCATGCCTGTGAGGCGTGTCTAGGCGTCGTGGCAAGCGGCACATAGTCAGGCCCCGGGATGTAGCCATGATGGTGATCCTCGTTAACAAATCTCGGTGTCGTGCTTGTGTAATTGCTTGATCCTCGGTAGGTCGACGGTGACCTTGGATTTATTCTAACAAACGACGGTGAGCGTCTGCGCATGGCCATCGGAGCTGCGTTTGAGCATCGTGCGGGGCTCCTTGAGCTGCAATGGAGCGCGCGGCGCTACGACGGTGACCGCGGGAGTGGCCGACAGGGGGCGATGCAACTCCGGCGATGTTGCTTTTAAGATATTGCCGGGATGCCGAAAGCATAGCCAGCGCTACAGGGAAGCTTCGCCGGAGTTGCAATGGAGCAACGTCCGGCCGCCGGAAGCATAATCGGCGGTGCAATGAAGCTTCACTGGAGTTGCAATGGACTTCCCAGCCGCCGTCGGTGCTACATTGGAGGTCCGCCGGAGCTGCAATGGAGTTTCACCGGAGTCTATCGGTCCTGCGTTGGAGCTATGGTCACGCCGCACTGTGTTGCAGTGGAACTTTACAGGGTGCCAACCGCGGTGCACTGAAGTTGTCGTGTCACTCTGGTGTGGCCGTGGTGTGGTTACATCTAACACCCACCAGCGTTGTGATCCAACGGATGGCTAGGCATCCGGTTGATTCGTAGCAGGCCCTATATATCTTCTTTTTTTTCTCGAATATGCACCATATATTAAAGAAGAAAGGCAAAGAAGGCCTCCGCTACAAGTTACATTTACATGTCCGTGCGGCTTTTAGCGCGCACCCACTCCACCCACGACACCACTACCCTACTCCTCCCTCATAGCCCACCTATGCAATCTACCTAAGAAAACCTCCAAATCCCTCTTGATTAGCCCGGCCGTAGCCCACACTTTGGCCTCCGTCTTCACCTTGTTGATGAGTCTCGCAATCGGCGGGGAATCACCATCAAAGACAATGGCATTACGATGCTTTCATAGTGCCCACATGACCAGTAGCAACACCGCACACAAGTCCTTAGTGCACGTAGTATTGTCCACACATCTGGTACATAGCCAGTCTGCAAGTGTGTCCTCCTGATTCGGCAGTCAGTCCCCCTGCCAAGTGCCTCTCCAACTACCATCCATACCGTCTTGGCGAACACGCACGTGAGCAATATGTGGTTTATTGTTTCCTCTTCCTAATCACAAAAAGGGCATGCGTCTTGGTGCGGTAGACCCCTCCTGGCTAGCTTGTCCGAGGTCCAACACCGATTCTTTATGGCCAACCACGCAAAGAAGCGGCATTCCAATGGTGCCCTCGATTTCCATGTTAGCTTCAATGTTGGAACTTCCTCACGTCACCGGAATCTGCTTGCATACGCCGATCTCACGGTGAATTGGCCATGTGTATCCCAGGACCAACGCACCTCGTCCTGCTCCCCCTCTGTGGGCACCCATGCAGCCACCCTACTCCACAACTCCAAGAACTGCCGTAGCCTATTCTCATCAAGGTCCGGTCCAACTGCCTGTGCCCATTCGCCACTTACTGCAACCTGACCAACCATGGCCCGTCGTTTGATCCTTGCCGGGATCCTATTATACAAGTCCGATGCCAACTCCTGCACCCTCATGCCATCTAACCACCTTTCCTCCCAAAACAAGGTTGTCCTTCCGTCTCTAGCATCGGCTCTAGTTGCAGCCCGGAAGAGCTGCATAGACTCCTTTGGCACTTTGATAGAGAATTCACTCCACGGTCTGGAAGCATCAATTGTTTCAACCATGGGCACCTCACTTGCATGGCCACATTCAGCCAGTGGAGGTTAGGAATGCCTAGTCCTCCTGACCATTTCGGTGCACACACTAACTCCCAGGCTACCGCACAATTGCCTCCATTTGCCTAGGCCCTCTTCCACCATAGCAAACCCCTACACACTTTGTTCATTGCCGCAATTGCCTTCGTTGGTAGGTCTAGCGCCATCATCGCATGTATTGGCATAGTAGTCAGGACCGACTGAACAAGTGTCAACCTCCCACTCTTTGGCATTCGCGCTGCCCTCCACTTTGGTAAACGGTTTGCCAAATTGTCCACCAAGTATTGTAACTGTCCTGCCGTCGGCTTCCTTAGTGAGAGTGGTAGTCCGAGGTACTTGATCAGGAACGATGCCACCGGGCATCCCAATTCTTGGCTTACCCAAGCTACGGTCTGCTCATCACATCTGATCGGCGGAGCAGCTAATTTGCCCATGTTGATGCGTAAACCTAAAGCTTCGCCAAACATTTCAAAGATTGCACTACAGGCTGCCAACTCCACATGCCTCGGCCTCAGGAAAAGAACCACATCATCTGCATATATTGACATTCTTTGCCTCACACCCGACCGAGCCAGCGGCTCCAACACTTGCTTTAGCACCGCAGCCTCAAACATAGGATGCAGCGGCTCCATTGTGAGAATGAACAGCATGGGTGACAGCGAGTCTCCTTGACGCATACCTTTGCAGTTGAATATTGTTTCACCGGGCTCTCCATTGACCTGTTGGAAATATGCCCTAGAGGCAATAATAAATTAGTTATTATTATATTTCCTTGTTCATGATAATCGTTTATTATCCATGCTATAATTGTATTGATAGGAAAATCGTAATACACGTGTGAATACATAGACCACAATATGTCCCTAGTGAGCCTCTAGTTGACTAGCTCGTTGTGATCAACAGATAGTCATGGTTTCCTGGCTATGGACATTGGATGTCATTGATAACGGGTTCACATCATTAGGAGAATGATGTGATGGACAAGACCCAATCCTAAGCCTAGCATAGAGATCGTGTAGTTCGTATGCTAAAGCTTTTCTAATGTCAAGTATCTTTTCCTTAGACCATGAGATTGTGCAACTCCCGGATACCGTAGGAGTGCTTTGGGTGTACCAAACGTCACAACGTAACTGGGTGGCTATAAAGGTGCACTACAGGTATCTCCGAAAGTGTCTGTTGGGTTGGCACGAATCGAGACTGCGATTTGTCACTCTGTGTAAGCGGAGAGGTATCTCTGGGCCCACTCGGTAGGACATCATCATAATGTGCACAATGTGACCAAGGGGTTGATCACGGGATGATGTGTTATGGAACGAGTAAAGAGACTTGCCGGTAACGAGATTGAACAAGGTATCGGTATACCGACGATCGAATCTCGGGCAAGTATAATACCGCTAGACAAAGGGAATTGTATACGGGATCGATTGAGTCCTTGACATCATGGTTCATCCGATGAGATCATCGTGAAATATGTGGGAGCCAACATGGGTATCCAGATCCCGCTGTTGGTTATTGACCGGAGAACGTCTCTGTCATGTCTGCATGGTTCCCGAACCCGTAGGGTCTACACACTTAAGGTTCGATGACGCTAGAGGAAGTTTGTATGTGGTTACCGAATGTTGTTCGGAGTCCCGGATGAGATCCGGACGTCACGAGGAGTTCCGGAATGGTCCGGAGGTAAAGATTTATATATGGGAAGTCCTATTTTGGTCACCGAAAAAGTTTCGGGTTTTATCGGTAACGTACCGGGACCACCGGGAGGGTCCCGGGGGTCCACCAAGTGGGGCCACCTGCCCGGGGGGCCACATGGGCTGTAGGGGGTGCGCCTTGGCCTATATGGGCCAAGGGCACCAGCCCCAAGAGGCCCATGCGCCAAGGAAACTTGGGAGGAAGAGTCCTCAAGGGGAAGGCACCTCCGAGGTGCCTTCGGAGGATGGACTCCTCCCCTCTTGGCCGCACCCCTTCCTTGGAGGAAGGGCAAGGCTGCGCCTCCCCTCTCCCTTGCCCCTATATAGTGGAGGGAGGAGGGCATCCATACCAAGCCCCGGCGCCTCCCTCCCTCCCGTGACACCTCCTCCTCTCCCGTAGGTGCTTGGCGAAGCCCTGCAGGATTGCCACGCTCCTCCATCACCACCACGCCGTTGTGCTGCTGCTGGATGGAGTCTTCCTCAACCTCTCCCTCTCTCCTTGCTCGATCAAGGCATGGGAGACGTCACCGGGCTGTACGTGTGTTGAACGCGGAGGTGCCGTCCGTTCGGCACTAGGATCTCCGGTGATTTGAATCACGACGAGTACGACTCCTTCAACCCCGTTCTCTTGAACGCTTCCTCTTAGCGATCTACAAGGGTATGTAGATGCACTCTCCTTCCCCTCGTTGCTGGTTTCTCCATAGATAGATCTTGGTGGCACGTAGGAAAATTTTGAATTTCTGCTATGTTCTCCAACATGACCATCACCTTAGTAGGTGATGTGGCAAGGATCCCACAAATCCACGCTCTCCATTTGTGCCCAAACCCGAACTGCTGCAGGACTTCCAACAAAAAAGGCCACTGAACTGAATCGAAGCCTTCGAAATATCAAGCTTGAGCAGCACTGCCAGGTTCCTCAAAGCGTGCAGCCGCCTCGCCGTACTCTGCACTAGCATGAAATTGTCATGCAAGTACCTTCCCCACAAGGTTAGGGAGCTCCACGGCCAGCCTGGTCGAGAGGACCTTTTCGAAAATCTTGATGGCTCCATGCACCAGGTTTATGGGACGAAAATCGCCTACATCCAGCGCCCCTTCCTTCTTTGGCAATAGGGACACAAGCGATCTGTTGATTGCCACCATGCCCCGCATGTCCTCCCGATACATGCAGTCCATAGCCCTCATGAAATCCAACTTAAGAATATGCCAGCATGTGGCATAGAACCTTCCTGTGAAGCCATCTGGCCCGGGCGCTTTGTCCATCGGCATCTCCTTGATGACCTTCCAATCGAACAAATCAATATACTACTTTTTCAAGTCTACGTTTTATCTCTCCATCGTTTTTCTCTCTCGTTCTTTGCTGTTCTTCGTGTTTGAGAGCTGCGAATCTCGAGGCTCTAGGGGCGAGCGGATCGACCTAGGGCAGCCCATAGCCGCCGCACTCCCTGACAGGGTCCCTCCCGGGGGTGTGGGGTTTTCGGGTCTGCAAAAGCGCCCGTCGACTGTCTTGCGTATCGCGCTGTCGGTCGGGCCTCCTTCGACGTGAGCTGCGGTGCATCACCCCCGGCGTCGAGGGTACACGTGACGTGTTCGTGTGTCAACAGGAAGACCATGGAAACTGATAATATTCTTGGGCTCCCTCGTCAGGTTGGAGGAGAGAAGGAATTGCTCAAATATATACTAGGATATGTTGAGGACACGATGGAATATCTTTATATGTGAACGACAGTGTCTATATGGTTCAATTTAACTCTTGGGATCCTATCATTCTTTCAGGAGTTCCTGTGCCCCAGGCGATTGTTCATGCCTAATCCTCATACTATAGGAGTTACAGAATATATATATGTTTCTCCGTGGATGCTCGAACACCTATGCTAGATAGACGATCTTAGATTCATAGTTGTACTGTTTATTATATGTTCTCATTGTATGCAGTATGCTTGACTATGATGACTTATGCTAGATTATGCTGTATGCATGCATTATCTAATCCAATTTGATGTATGCTAGACTATGCTAGACCATACTGTATGCATACTGTATATGACTATGCATGTATACAACATGGTCAACTCAACTATATGCATGCATGCATAGTTATATACAGTATCTTATCCAATTTAAATCTTAATGTGAGGAGGTGCAAGGGAGACTAGCTAGCCGGCTCTGTTGGCTGCTCTGCTTGGTAACACCAAATTGCGCCCGTCGATGCAACGCAGGCACTTCAGGGCAACGAATGGGCAATAAAAGGCTAATCTCTATGCCGTCATATCTCAGACAAACACAGGTGTCGTGTGTCTTATACAGTTGGCAGTAGTAAGCTTTTATGATTGAGGAAACAACTATTCGTGATTATATCTGTGTGTTGTGACCTGAAGGAAGAATTCCTGAACATATTTTTTTTTCTCGAATACGCAACGCACGAGCGTGCGTACTTTACTATAAAGAAGGAATGGGGTAAAGAGACCCTTCACGTCAGTGTTTACAATATTACATGCACACGAATCCACTTCTACTCCTACCACCCTTACATACTAACTCGTCACGCCAACACACATTTCCACCTCATGAAAGAACGTGTCCATGTCTCCTTTAAGCAACCCCGCTTGCTTCCACACTCTTCCTTCCCTTGCATATCCGTAGAATTACATAGTTATTGGATGGTGAAGCTCCATCGAAGATTACGGCGTTATGATGCTTCCATATCTCCCACATTACAAGGATGAAAACTGTTGCTCGATCTCTGCTCTGCTTTGTTGCACTAGTAGAAAAGGGGGCAATGGTCCAGGCCGGTCCAGCCCATTAGTCCCGGTTCAAACCAGAACCGGGACCAATGGGGGCATCGGACCCGGTTCGTGAGCCCGGGGGCGGCCGGGCCACGTGGGCCATTGGTCCCGTTCGTCTGGACCTTTTGGTCCCGGTTGGTAGGATGAACCGACCAATGATCCCCGCTCTGGCCAACAACCATTAGTCCCGGTTCTTGCACGAACCGGGACCAAAGAATCCATTAGTCCCGTTCAGACGACCAACCGGGACCAATGGTGGTGCCTATATATACCCCCAGCGAAAGAGCAGAGCACACTACTCTTTTTTTGGCCGAGGGGAGAGGGCTTGGTGGTGCTCTAGCTCACCTCATATGCACACAAGGTGTTCGATGGAATGCCCGAGCCACACTACTTAAGGTTTCTCCTCTCCAAGCTCGACCGCCAAGCTCCATTTTCCTCCATATTTGTCTAGGTTTAGCGGTCCGTCATGCCCCATCCCGCCTTCAACGTCGCCGATCACCCGCACCGATCTCATCGGCGGCACCACCGTGGTGAGCCTCTTGTTCTTATCTTCTTTCGAAAGGAAAAATATTCTTATTTGTATGTTTAGATAGATATATACTTGTATAATTTTCTTACTTTTATTATTGCATCTTATATAGTGCGATGGTTTTGGTATCCGCCCGTCGGCCCTCGTCCCCGTCTATGATTCGGATGTGGTATATATTATCTTTTCATAACTATTGGTTCATTTATTGTTTATGACAATTATGCCGACCAACGTGACATAGATTTTATTCATCTAGGAGGTTGTTGAACCGAAATTCCAACCGACCCTATTGTCGAGAGGTTAAATTTAGTTGAAGAAGAAAACAATTTGTTGAAGGAAAAATTAGAAAAATTGAGGAGGAGAAGATGATATTGGAGTTGCATGTTGCGGATGTCATCGATGATCACAAGATCAAGATGGATGCAATGCGCTTGAAGATTAGAAAGATTAGAAAATATGCCATTCATACCGAGGCTTGGTATCATTATGTCGTTGGATCAGTTGTTACATTGGTTGCGATTATGATCGCATTTGTTTTCGCATTGAAATGTTTTACATAGTTTCAGTGTATGGTTTAATTAATTTAGATGCTCTGCAGAGCTTTATGTTGTTAGATGAGAACTATGTATGTACTTTGGTTTTAATGTGATGATGAACTTCTATTAATTTGGTCACTTAATTAATTATCTATTCATGATCTCTAATGATTTTTGACACACTTAATTATATATAATGCACACAGATGAACCGGCAATGGATGTACGGTTCAAGACACACCTCCGAGTACATTAAGGGCGTGCATAATTTTCTCGAAGTGGCTGAGGCAAACAAGCAGAATGGTTTTATGTGTTGTCCATGCCCTATATGTGGGAATACGAAGTCTTACTCTGACCGGAAAATCCTGCACACCCACCTGCTTTACAAGGGTTTCATGCCACACTATAATGTTTGGACGAGGCACGGAGAAATAGGGGTTATGATGGAAGACGGCGAAGAAGAAGAGTACGATGACAACTATGTGCCCCCTGAATACGGTGATGCTCCGTAAGATCAAGAGGAACCAGACGATGTGCGATGATGCTGCAACGGAGAAGCTGCTGAAGATCAAGAGGAACCAGATGATGTGCCCGATGATGATGATCTCCGCCGGTCATTGTCGATGCAAGGACGCAATGCGAAAGTCAAAAAGAGAAGATGAAGTTCGATCGCATGCTAGAGGACCACAAAAAAGGGTTGTACCCCAATTGCGAAGATGGCAACACAAAGCTAGGTACCGTACTGGAATTGCTGCAAAGGAAGGCGAGAATGTCAGGCTCGATAAAGGATTTGAGAAGCTACTTAAAATATTGAAGAAGAAGCTTCCAAAGGATAACGAATTGCCCGACAAGACATACGCAGCAAAGAAGGTCGATGCCCTCTAGGATTGGAGGTGCGAAGATACATGCATGCCCTAATGATCTGATCCTCTACATGGTGCGCGCATAAGGATCTGAACGCATGCCCGGTATGCGGTGCATTACGGTATAAGATCGACGAGATGACCTCGGTGATGTTGACGGCGAGCCCCCAGAAGAGGGTTCCTGCGAAGGTGATGTGGTATGCTCCTATAATACCACGGTTGAAACGTCTGTTCAGAAACGGAGAGCATGCCAAGTTGATGCGATGGCACAGTGAGGACCGTAAGAAAGATGGGAAGTTGAGAGCACCCGCTGACGGGTCGCAGTGGAGAAAAATCGAGAGAAAGTACTGGGATGAGTTTGCAAGTGAGCCAAGGAACGTATGGTTTGCTTTAAGCGCGGATGGCATTAATCCTTTCGGGGAGCAGAGCAGCAATCACAGCACCTGGCCTGTGACTCTATGTATGTATAACCTTCCTCCTTGGATGTGCATGAAGCGGAAGTTCATTATGATGCCAGTTCTCATCCAAGGCCCTAAGCAACCCGGCAATGACATTGATGTGTACCTAAGGCCATTAGTTGAAGAACTTTTACAGCTGTGGAATGGAAACGGTGTACGTACGTGGGATGAGCACAAACAGGAGGAATTTAACCTAAAGGCGTTGCTGTTCGTGACCATCAACGATTGGCCCGCTCTCAAGAACCTTCGTGACAGACAAACAAGGGATACCACGCATGCACGCACTGCTTACTTGACATCGATAGTATATACCGCAAGCTGCGGGAAGAATGTGTACATGGGCCATCGCCGATTTCTTCCGACCAACCATCAATGTCGAAAGAAAGGCAAGCATTTCAAAGGCGAGGCAGATCACCGAAGAAGCCCGCCATGCGTGCGGTGATCACGTACTTGCTATGGTCAATGATTTACACGTAATCTTTGGAAAGGGTCCCGCGGACTAGTTGTTCCGAGTGACGCTGAGGGACACGCACCCATGTGGAAGAAGAAATCTATATTTTGGGACCTACCCTACTGGAAAGACCTAGAGGTCCGCTCTTCGATCGACGTGATGCACGTGACGAAGAACCTTTGCGTGAACCTGCTAGGCTTCTTGGGCGTGTATGGGAAGACAAAAGATACAACTGAGGCACGGGAGGACCTGCAACGTTTGCACGAAAAAGATGGCATGCCTCCAAAGCAGTATGAAGGTCCTGCCAGCTATGCTCTTACCAAAGAAGAGAAGGAAATCTTCTTTGAATGCCTGCTTAGTATGAAGGTCCCGACTGGCTTCTCGTCGAATATAAAAGGAATAATAAATATGGCAGAGAAAAGTTTCGAACCTAAAGTCTCATGATCGCCACGTGATTATGACGCAACGCTTCGGTTGCATTGAGGGGCTTCTACCGAAAACGTCCGATTAGCCATTGTGAAGCTATGTGCATTCCTCAATGCAATATCTCGAAGGTGATCGATCCGAAACCATACCAAGGCTAAGGAGTGATGTGGTGCAATGTCTTGTCGGTTTGAGCTGGTGTTCCCACCATCCTTCTTCAATATCATGACGCACGTTCTTGTTCATCTAGTTGACGAGATTGTCATTACGGGACCCGTATTTCTACACAATATGTACCCCTTTGAGAGGTTCATGGAGTCCTAAAGAAATATGTCCGTAATCGCTAGGCCGAAGGAAGCATCTCCATGGGCCATCAAACAGAGGATGTCATCGGGTTTTGTGTTGACTTCATTCCTGGCCTTAAGAAGATAGGTCTCCCTAAATCGCGGTATGAGGGGAGATCGACCGAAAAGGCACGCTTGGAAAGGACTCAATAATATGCAGGACGGATATTCTTGGTCTCAAGCCCACTACACAGCTTCTACGTAACTCTACCTTGGTGACCCGTATGTCGATGAACACAAGAACGATCTGCGCTTCAAACACCGGAGCGGTCGACGATCGGATTACATGTGAACACATCAGACTTTCAGCAGTTGGTTGGAAGCACGTGTCGAGGTGACAGCACTGTTTGTGAGGAGCTGTACTTGTTATCCAGGGACCATCTTTGACCGTATTGATTTGGAAAGGATACGAGATAAATGGGAATACATTTTACACGATTGACCAAGATCAAAAGAGCACCAACCAAAACAGCGGTGTCCGCTTTGATGCAACAACCGAGAGGGAAAGGACACATATTATGGTTACATAGTGGACATATGGGAACTTGACTACGGACATGATTTTAAGGTCCCTTTGTTTAAGTGCAAATGGGTCAATCTGTCAGAGGCGGGTAGTGCAGTAGACCCACAATGACGGAATGACAACAAGGATCTGAAAAATCTTGGGTACACCGACGAACCGCTCGACTAGCCAATGATGTGGCACAGGTTATCTATGTGAAGGACATGTCCATGACCGAGAAAGAGAAAAGATAAGGAAGCAAATACATCATACGATGAGCCAAAGCGCCACATAGTTCTTTCGGAAAAAGGGACATCGTGGGAGTGGAGGACAAGATGACATGTCTCAAGATTATGAAAAGTTTCATGAAATTCCTCCTTTAAAGTCAAGGCTGACCCAAAGATCCCGATAAACGATGAAGATTATCCATGGTTACGGCGCAATAAGCAAATGACACAAGCGAAGAAAAAGTGAAGACTTTCTCCGCAACTATTGTTCGCTTATGATACCATTATATTGTAACTGATGAGTATGATACCATTTTTCGTTTTGTACATGCACATGCTATGTGTGGGTCAATTTATGATATACCATGCCAACTTTCAACTTTTTCAGAGTTCATTTGAAATGTCTTATGGTTCGCCCTCGTAATAATTAAAAATAGCAACAATAAGTATTTTGTTGTAAGTAGAAACAAAATAAATTAAATAAAGCAAGAAAGAAAACAAAAAAAGTGTTTTCAAATTTGAAAATTAGTAATGGCACTAACAGAAAGTTTATAATTTTCCTAAAACTAGAAGCAAAAAGATTTAAAAATAGAGCAAAAACAAAAGAAAATAAATAATGCAGAAAACAAAACAAAAAAACAACAATAAGTATTTTGTTGTAAGTAGAAACAAAATAAATTAAATAAAGCAAGAAAGAAAACAAAAAAAGTGTTTTCAAATTTGAAAATTAGTAATGGCACTAACAGAAAGTTTATAATTTTCCTAAAACTAGAAGCAAAAAGATTTAAAAATAGAGCAAAAACAAAAGAAAATAAATAATGCAGAAAACAAAACAAAAAACAACAATAAGTATTTTGTTGTAAGTAGAAACAAAATAAATTAAATAAAGCAAGAAAGAAAACAAAAAAAAGTGTTTTCAAATTTGAAAATTAGTAATGGCACTAACAGAAAGTTTATAATTTTCCTAAAACTAGAAGCAAAAAGATTTAAAAATAGAGCAAAAACAAAAGAAAATAAATAATGCAGAAAACAAAACAAAAAACAACAATAAGTATTTTGTTGTAAGTAGAAACAAAATAAATTAAATAAAGCAAGAAAGAAAACAAAAAAAGTGTTTTCAAATTTGAAAATTAGTAATGGCACTAACAGAAAGTTTATAATTTTCCTAAAACTAGAAGCAAAAGATTTAAAAATAGAGCAAAAACAAAAGAAAATAAATAATGCAGAAAACAAAACAAAAAACAACAATAAGTATTTTGTTGTAAGTAGAAACAATATAAATTAAATAAAGCAAGAAAAAAAATGCCACCCATTGGGCCGCCACGGCCTGAATACGATCGGTATCCCTATTTGGGCCAGATTCAGCCCGCAGATGGCCTGAAGGTCCAACAGCAACGAAGAGCAAATAGGCCCGTAAGCCTGCAGTTAAAGGAGTTCAAGAGGGAGCGGCAGCGGGCTTATAAACCACTGCGCCCTCTCAACTAGCGAGGTGGGACTAAACTTTGGCCCCGACAGCAGCGCAGGAGGCCTTTGGTCCCGGTTGGTGGCTCCAACCGACTAAAGAGTTTAGTCCGGTTGTAGCCACCAACCGACCAAAGGTCAGCAGCTTCCCGCCCTTTGGGCTGCCGAAAAAGAGCCTTTGGTCCCGTTGGTGGCACCAACCGGGACTAAAAGATAGTCCCGTTGGTGCCACCAACCGACTAAAGGATGTGCTATATAAAGACTTGGCGCTTCCGCCAATCGCCACTTCTCCCCCGACGCCCCCTGCTCCTCCTCGTCGCTGTCGCCGCCCGACGCCCCTAATCCACCTTGCCGTCGCCGCCGCCGCCGACGCCGTCAGGCTACTCGCCTTCGCCGTCGCCGCCGCCCCCTGTGAGCATAGCCTGCTCCCGCGCCCTCCGTCCAGCGCCCTGCGCGTCCACATGCCGCCGCCCTGCAAGCCGCCGCGCGCCGCCGCCCTGCCTGTCAGGCGGCCACCGCGCCGCCCCTGTCTGCTCTGCGGCGGTGCCGCCTTGCCGCCCCCGCCTGCTGGCAAGCCACAAGGCCCCCCACCGCCCTGCCCTGCCCTGCATTTTTTGTTCATTGCATTTTTTTCATATGTATAATGTATATATGTATGTGGTATACCTATATATATATGTGATGAATGGTCGATGTGGCTATATATGTATGTATGAATATAATGTTCATAGCATTTTTTTTGTTTATATATGTTTTTCATATATGTATTAATTTTATATTTAGGTTGTTAGTAGATATCGATCGATTTTAGGTTAGTGCATTTTAGGTTAGTGTAGAGGAGAAAGTAAAATAAGGAAAAGGAAGAAAAGAGGAAGAAGGAAGAAGGAAGAAGAAGAAGAAGAAGAAAAAGAAGAAAAAAAAGAGGAGAAGAAGTGTGTATATGTGTTTGTATGTATATATATGTGTACATATTCATAGTATTTTTTTCGTAAGTGTATTTTTTTTGTTCATTGCATTTTTTTCATATGTATAATGTATATATGTATGTGGTAGCTATATATATATGTGATGAATGGATGTGGCTATATATGTATGCATGTATGAATATAATGTTCATATAGCATTTTTTTGTTTATATATGTTTTTCATATATGTATTAATTTTATATTTAGGTTGTTAGTAGATATCGATCGATTTTAGGTTAGTGCATTTTAGGTTAGTGTAGAGGAGAAAGTAAAATAAGGAAAAGGAAGAAAAGAGGAAGAAGGAAGAAGGAAGAAGAAGAAGAAAAGAATGAGAGGAAGTAAAATAAGAAGAGGAAGAAAGGAGAAAAGAGGAGAGGAAGAAGAGGAGAAATAAATAAGAAGAGGAAAAAGAAGAAAAGAAGAGGAGAAGAAGAAAGGAATAGAGGAGAAGAAGAAAAATAGAAGAAAAAAATTCTATTTTTCTTCTTCTCCTCTATTCCTTTCTTCTTCTCCTTTTTTTTTCTTCTTTACTTCTTCTTCTTCCTTCTTCCTTCTTCCTCTTTTCTTCCTTTTCCTTAATTATTTTCCTTTCTCGAGGGAGAAGAAGAAAAGAAGAGGAGAAGAAGAAAGAAAGGAAAGGAGAAAGAAGAAACTTAAACACGAGGGGTGGTACCGATACCCCTCCCCGATATGTATATGTATGTCGCGTCGTTGTCGATATAATTAACCCCTCTAGATACAACTGCAGCAGCCCCTCGGCCCTCTCGCCGACCAAAACTCTCGAGGACACCCAAACCCTAGAGAGAAAACGATGTTGAATAATAATTGACATGTTGTCAATATTTGCGAAACTATGGAGCACTCTCGAGACGAAGAAAGCGAAGCGATGTTGGGGAAATAATCGCAAATGGAAGTGATGATGTTGCGTCATTTCTCATCGACACCGTTGGTCAGATGGATGAAGAAGAGGGCTATGATTATGATGGCTTCAACCCTGCATTAATGCCGGTACAAGAGGAGGACTATGTTCATGATGGCTCCGGTGACACAATGGAGGTACAAGACGAAGGAGACCGTGCCGAGCCGAGTCACCGAACCGAGTCCGGCCAGGTATATATATATTAGTTAAGCCCGTGTTGACAAGTTAATTGATGCATCCATTGTTTTGGTATATGTACACATATTAAGTATACTATCGTCTTTCTTCCTTATAATTTCTAGCCCTCCGGATCGAGCACAACTTCGGTACGGAGACGAGGCCCGAAGAAAAAGTTGAGCTCGGATGAAAAGTTTGAGATCATAGAAATCGCGCCCGACGGCGAACCGATTGAACCCATCCGGACAAAGAAGGCATTTTCTGCTCGGTCACGGGGTTCTTGTTAGGAAAGGATCCCGATCAGCATCCAAAGAATGGTATAAGCTGCTAAGGATGAAGACCACGAGGTGTCTTATGTCAATGATTTGCGAAAGAAGATCTTTGGAATGAGCTGAAGGCAAATTTCACCCTACCGCCAGAGGAGGATCCGGAGAAGCCGCTTAAAGAGCAATTAATCAAGTCTTGTGCTCTTAAGAAGATGGCTGGCCTAATGAGGAGGTGGAGGAAAGAGCTGAACCAGTTTGTCCGAAAAAAGAGACACCAGAATTCATCGGCAAATATGAGAAGATCAAAGATCATCGCCCGCATTTGTGGCCCACAAGACATCGGAAAAGAGTAAGAAGATGTCGGAGACAAACAAGAAAAATGCTGCGAAGAAGACGCTTCACCATCGCACGGGGTCGTGGCTACCTCAAAGCCCGCCTAAGTGGTCCAAGGCTGAGCATGATCTGCTTGAAAAGGGATCGAACCGAGACGATCGCGCCGGCCGGACCGTTGCGGACTTGGTTCTTCGGGCTGGCGGAACCTTGGACCTATGTAATGTAAGCAAAGTCGATGGACGAACGAGCAACTGCAAACACCAGTCAAGAAACTTCGACAATATATTGCTGCTGCTGCGCAGCGAGGGACGCTCCTTCCAAACAGGAGAAGGACGAGCTCACAATGGCCCTTGGGAATCCCGAGCACCTGGACGGACACGAGGCACGCCAGCTCGCTTCCGTGGAAGGTTGGTTTTCGGACGCAGGGGTTACAAAACCCACGAGAGGAGGAAGAAAGTGGAGCATGACCAAATGCAAGCGCTGCTTGGAAGGGTAATGGGGCTAGAGGATCGAGAAGAGGACCGAGAAGCAGCAGATCGCAACAAACGACATGCCAAGCTTCCCCGGTTACCCCGCCATCTCAGCGCAGAAGCAGCGTTGCTTCCACCGAGCTGCTTCAGCCGGAGCATGTCTTGACGGCTCTGCCAGCTATCCCGGATGGTATCACGAGTCTCAAAATTGCCACATTATGGCGCGATGCATGAATTTGAAGGTCAAGGCGGCTGTTGGCCAAGTTTATCCTAGTGGACCCGCACAACTTATCACCGCCACCGATTCCGTAGGATTTGCTAAGGTGATGGTTGATGAAATAACGGAGGATTTGAGGACCTCGGCTTGAGCACCCTACCGGTGAAGGGAGACTAGGCTGGGTTCTGCTCAAGACTCCATGCCTATGGCGGAAGGAGCTCATCGACCTTCTCGAACTGGGCGCCTCGCCTCCTCCTCCTCATCCGGCGAGTCGGGCACTCCGCCTCCTCCACCGCCTCCTCCTCCGTGAGTGAAGATCAGGCACGCGTGGCGGCACTCCGCCCCTTCTCCGGCGGCGTGGCGGCACTCCGCCTCCTCCTTCTCCGCCTCGCCACAAGAAGGGCGGAAGAGACCCGCCCGCCCGGCTGCTCCGACGCGTCGTAGTCCTTCTCCTCCGCCTCGTAAGCAAGCACGAAGGAAGACAGACGCCGCAGCCGCTCCGTCTGCTCCGGCGTCTAGCAGCACAAGAAGAGAGAGGCAATACAGATACGGTCCACCTCTAAAGCCTGTAGAGAAGTTACCGTATGAGAGGAGCAAGGAGGAAAACGATACGATCGTGCAGAGCCAAGTGAAGGAGTTCTTTGAAGGGGTTAAAGCAAAGATACATCCACCTCCGGAGGAGAAGGTCGATCCGTGAAAGCAAAGCGCACTCTCGATGCCCTGAGGAAACCACCAAAGTCTCCGCCGAGAACCAACTATGAGCGCATTACTGAACAGACATATCTCCAAGCCAAGCGGTCGGGAACTACTGTTAGGGATAAAAGGTCAAAAGAACAACGGGCAAAGGGGAAAAAAATTGCCCAGCTCGGCGAACAAGCACAGCAATCGTGCCCCCCGCTGAATGTGTCTAATCCTCCGGGGACGGTGGCCGGTTATGGCAATCTTGAAGATTACCTGCCTGACGATGCACTTCCTGATTTCATGGAGGTGGACTTATTCAGATACGAGTACGGGAAGCCTCTCGTCAAAGATGAAAAGTCTCTGACAACAATGATGCGAAGATTCCACAGTTGGTACATGAAAACCTGCAGAGAGTCTGAGGGGACGAACACTTTGTATCTGAATATTAAAGAGGAGCACGACCTCGTCTCAAATGATCTGTTGTCTATTCCATTTGAGGAGTTCTTCGAGTTCTTCAATCAAAAGGCCCTCGATAAATTAATGGTCTTTTGCTACTGCCTGTAAGTACTATTTCTGTCATTAGTCTTTATATATAGCTCGGCTCTTTCATTGCATGTATTTATAATTAATTATCCTCAATATATTATGCAGATTGAAGATCGTCGAGTGCAAAAAGAATGAAATCTATGATATTGGGTTCATTAACACAAATATCATAGATGTTTTTCTGGTTGAAAAGGACGCCCAAGAGGCCGAGGACAACTTGCTACAATCATTGATCAAAAATCAAAACAAAGATACCATACTCTTTCCTTACCACGGCCCGTGAGTGTTACTATCGTGTGCATATTCGGTTTTCCTTATTACTCGAGCGAGGTTAATGTAATTGATGAGTTATGCTTGCGTGTAGGTACCACTATATTCTTCTGGAGATTAAGCTTGAGCGTGGACTAGTAACCGTCTTAGACTCCAGACGGAAAGATCCCAGCACCTATGCGGAGATGACTGACATGCTCAGCAAGTAAGTTCAATCGATCATTATCGCACCATATCGGCAACTTTTTATTCATTTCTTGATATCTCAAGTAATAACAAATATTTTCTTTGTCTTGCAGGGTTTGGAAACAGTTCACCGCACAAGCTCGGGACTGCCAAGGAGCTGCGATATACATACCAAAGTAAGTACTCTCAAGCGCGCATCTCCGTTGATTCTATAGCTATACTTTCATCAATGCCATTTATATAATGCTTCATTATCAGTTTGATTGACCTCTATTTCTCGTAAAGTGCTTGTGGCAGGAGGAAGGAATGATTTCGTGGATACTACGTGTGCGAGTTCATCCACAACGCGACATTGAAAAACAAGCGGGCTACTCTAGAAGACAATATGAAGTGCGTAAGCAATAATATTCGCAATTTCATTTTATTACACCATCATTTCTGTTGAGTTTCATTCATATATATGTATTAATTAACCCCTTTCTTCAAATTAGACGTGGCAGATGCGGATGAACTCCTAGAACCAGATCGCATGAAAGCAATTCAAGAGGAATTGGCGGGATTCTTTCTTGATCACGTCATCAAGAAAGCCGGAGAATACCATGTGGAACTTGAATTCAAATCCTAGTGGTTTGTAATTAAGAGATCTTATATAGATTGTACATGTATGTAGCCAGTAAAACTTGTTGTTCGACCAATCTCTCGTAGAAGGAGAGGTCGATCGATCACTTCTCTCGGTATGCATGACTTAACTTCAGATCAATGGTTCTCTCGATCACTTATGTATATTTACTACGTGGCGTCGAGCAAGCACGGACATAATTAAGAGAGGACACTTCTCTCTATTAATTAGCTAGCTAACAGAAACACCTAAATTAACCCCCCAAACCCCCCAACCCCCCTCCTTTCAAAAAAAAACAAAAAACCAGGCCACGGGAATGCAGACACGTGGACGCCTTTTGGTCCCGGTTGAGCCTCCAACCGGGACCAAAGGCCCCTCGACCTCGGCGCCTGACAGGCCACGTGGAGGCTCATTGGTCCCGGTTCGTGCTGAACCGGGACTAATGGGTTAAGGTATTAGTAACGACCCATTAGTCCCGGTTCCCGAACCGGGACAAAAGGCCCTTACGAACCGGGACTGATTGGTGGTTTTCTACTAGTGTTGTACCTCCCTTGTCGCTGCACCAGTCTGTAATTCTGTTGCCGGCCACCGGCATCCACTTCGTCATGCCCAGTGAGTGCAGGATCGCCGGCCATACCTCCTTTGCAAACACATAGTGAATTCCAGATGTAGCATTAGCCAATGCTTTATACTCTCCTTCAGTGCTAGACCTGAAAATAGTAGCTTGTTTCTTTGCACACCATGAAATTAAAGTAGGCCCATAAAAGATGGCCGATCCCCCTGTTGATCTTCTATCATCCAAGCAACTAGCCCAATCCGCATCAGAAAAAGCACTAATGCGAGTAGAAGAGGATTTGTTGATGGCTAGACCAACACTGATTGTATTATTCACAGACCTCAAAGTACGCTTTGCGGCTGTCCACTGAGTTGTGGTGGGTGCATGCAAGAACTGACAAACTTTGTTGACTGCAAAGGAAATGCCAGGTCGAGTAACTATCAAATATTGAAGTGCTCCAACTATACTCCTGTAACTGGTACTATCTTCCTGATTCAAAGGTTCTCCTTCTGTTAGGGATAGTGTTTCTGAGCTGGACAAGGGAGTTGGAGAAGGTTTGCAGACCTGCATGCCAACTCTGCTTGACAGATCAGTCACATACTTTCCTTGTGATAAGTGAATGCCATGTGTAGTTTTCTTTACTTCAATGCCCAAAAAATAATGCAAGTCTCCCAAATCTTTTAAGGCAAAATACGTTGTAAGATCTTTTAATAATGTTGTTACTACTTCATTGGATGAACTAATCACAATGAAGTCATCGACATATATGATAGTCAATACCATAACGTTGTTTAAAACCTTTTGCCACTAATCTTGCTTTGAAAAGATCAATTTTACCATCTGATTTTCTTTTAATCCTATAGACCCATTTGTAGTCAATTAAATTGATACCTTCACGACGAGGAACCAAATGCCACGTCTTGTTGCGTTGCAAGGCAGTATATTCTTCTGCCATTACATGTTTCCAGCGTGCATCACCAAGAGCTTCACTCAAAGTCTTGGGTTCAGTAGATTCACCTGTCAAACATGTTAAACCATATTTGGAAATATTTCTGAAATTAATTCTGTTAATGACCCCCTGTTGCAGCTCTGTCCATTGTGGTGTAGGTGCGACCACACGAGAGGCCAATACAGCAGATCCACGCGTCTGCTGCAGTGAATCCTCCGCAGCAGTAAATTCCCAGGTGGATCATGAAGCTTCAACATTGGATGTCGCAACATCTGATGCGCCAGGGGGGTCGCTGCATGCCAGGCCTTGGGAACAGCCAGTCCGCCGATTCTCCGTGTCAACGGGCGCAGCTGCAGGAGTGGTGGGCTCGAGACTCCTCGGTGTAGTGGAGGACTCGGCAGGTGAAAACTTGGCGCCTTCGAGCTGTGTGATCCAGCGAGGACGCTAGAAGCCGGGCGGGGAACCAGCGGAGGGCGAGAATCCCGTGGCTAATCTGCCTGTCATGCCTGACCCACCTGGCGCAGTCACCTGGGGAGATCTAGGACAGATTGCATGGCAGGAAGGGAGGATCCCGAGGGAGATCCACCGGGGGGTCCGTGCTCATGAAATGTTGTTCTGTAGCTTGATTTTCTACACTTTCAGTAATTTTTCCACCATTTTCTTCTCTGTTACTTTCTGAAACAAAATACTCAGGCAAACCATTAGAAGGGTTAGGCAAATATTTATCATCACAACTATATTCTTCCCCGCTAGCAACACTGGTAAGATGAGAAGGCAAAAGAAGGATTTCTTTGCGAAGGAGGGCTCTGGCATTGGGATGAAGTGTGGCAAAGGGAAATTGTGTTTCATCAAAAACAACATCACAAGAAATATAAACTCGGCCAGTGGAGATATCTTGACATTTAATCCCCTTCTGTCACTACTAGGAAAAGGCATGCTAGTGACGCACCAGTTTTGCCAACTAATGGCGCACTACTGGTGCGCCACTAGCATCACGCCATTAGAATATTTTAGTAATGGCGCACCACAGGTGCGCCATTAGTATCTGGTATACTAATGGCGCACCACATGGAAGTGCGCCATTAGTAACAATTTTTTTAATTTTTTTTTGTTTTTTCTTAATCTCAGTCACTATTTCACATATGAGATATCCAACACATATATATACAACAAGCATCCATATAACAATCATATCCAACACACAAGTTTCATCATATATACATACATAGCCAACATATAGTTCCATCATTACATATTACAAAAGTTTCACATTGTTCATCCAACACAATTATCCATCAATTCACAAAAGTTCCACATTGATACAAAATAAAAACACAAATGGAAAAGAAGCACTCCATCCATGCAAGCTTCCATGAATTAAACCAAATCTGCAAAATGATAAACAAGAAGTTACAAGAAGAAGAAGAAGAAGAAGACTAGCACAAAACTAGAAGAAGAAGAACACTAGAAGAATACTAGAACAAGAATAAGAAGAATACTATAAGCTTATTATGTAAACTTGATCATTTTGTATTAACATAAGTTATTTTGGAGCTAACCTATAGGAAACTAAGCATATAAGCTCTCTAAGTTAGCATATTAGAGCCAATTTAGGTAAAATGAAGCTAACCTATGTCATTTTTGAAAAGAAGAAGAATAAGAAGAATAAGAAGAAGACTATAAGCTTATTATGTAAACTTGATCATTTTGTGCTAACATAAGTAATTTTGGAGCTAACCTATAGGAAACTAAGCATATTAGAGATAACATAGGTAACTAAGTATATATATATATATATATATATATATATATATATATATATATCATTTTGGAGATCTGACATACCTGACATAGTTAAGTTCTCATTGTTCTTCTCCTTCTCCTTCCTCAGCCTGATGCGCCAAGAGCGGCGAGGCGGTGGAGGCAGTGGGATGTAGTCTTCTACCACAACTGGCGTGGTCATGTTGCCCAGCTGTGGGATCGCCGGTGCCACCACCGGTGCGTGGTCATTGTCAGGCACCACCACCATCGCGAGGCCACCTTCAGGCAGGACGGGCACGACCATCGCTAGGTCATCCTCATCCACCACCATCTCTTGCCCATGGTCAGCCACCACCATCTCTTGCCCATGGTCAGCCACCACCATCTCTTGCCCTTGGTCAGCCACCACCAGCGCTAGGTCATCCTCAGCCTGATGCCCATCGTCATCCTGCAGCTCCTCATCCCCACTCTGCTCCTCTTCTCCCCCACTCCAGTTCCGATCATCTTTCTTGTTGTCTTTGCTGCTGCCAGAATCGCTGCTGCTTTCGCTAAAGCTAGAATCACTGTTGCTTTTGCTACAACCATAATCGCTGCTGCTTTGGCTGTAGCCAGTGTCGCTGGTGCTGCTCCCATTGCCTGTCTAAATGCAACAATGACCGTTAACAATCGATGTGAGACAAAGCAAAATGTAGAGGAATAAGAAGAGGCAGAACAACTGGCATCATCATCGTCAGCGTAGCGCATGCGACACATAGTCGCGTTGAACACCTTCACGATGAGCATGGTGGCGTCGTCGTCGTACCTGAAGAGAAGGAAGTACCCCAGCCGCAGGTCGTAGGCACGGTAGAACTTCTCCCACCCACGATACAAGTACATGTGGCCCTCCTTGATCACCAACTCCACATCCCACAGCCTGCGTAACCCGCTGCCGGCCTGTCGCAGCTTCACATTATTTGGCGGATCTTCACCTAGCATGTTCATAAAACAGTTAAGCAGCCTCTGCAGTTTGGGACAATGAGTGATGTAGCAAACAACAGATATCATAATGAGATGGGTGAAGGGGAGATCTCTCGTTTTATATACCTGCGTCATGGATGATACTGAAGTCCCAAGTATGATACTGAAGAACTCGAAAGCATCCAACTCGTACTGCAGTGTGGCAGAGCGGCGGTGGCTGCTTCCCCCCATCTCTGATAAGCAGCAGAAGAGACCAATTAGTACCCTTATAACATATCATAAAACATGCATGAAAATAACCACTCTATATCAAGTTTATCCAAGGAAAATCTCTCATTGTGAAACTAGTGGGCAAAGTAACGAAGAGTAAGCTGGACAACAAGCACAACAAATAACAAGAAACAGGAATGATAACAGGCTGTACTGAAAGTCCAATTGTACTGGACTATAAATTAGGGTAACAATGACACAGAAGATGGGAGCACCTAGTACACATTAGCAAAACAAAAAGGTACCACACTTTAAAGGAAAGACCTATACAAACACCTCATATTAATAAGGTTGCTTAAACAAGTGTTATCTATCAATACATTTGGGTATTAGCACTAACAATTCAGAAGACCAAATGCTAACATGGCAATCAACTAACTTGTTCAGTTACAGAGTAAGCTCATCTGCAGCCCCATCATGATAACCACAAAGAGGAATGTCCACAGACAAACCTTTGGTTAAACAAGGTATGTATGGTCTCAGTTCATCTCTCAATTCACCAACATGACTGATAGGCATGTTAATACATCTACCATATAAACCTTTTGTTCAGAAAAAGTATGCAAACAACATTGCAACCGATGATATAACAATCATAGTGCCATTCTAAACCAATAGCACATTTGATTCAAGGTATGAGGTGGGTCGGCCAAACCCTTTTTTTTGGAACAAAGGCACGTATACAAAAGACCACTTATGCCAAAAGTATGGTTTATGTCAGATTCAGAGTTAGAAACAGGAAAAACCGGTGCTTCAAAGCCTACTGGACACAATTTATGTCGTAACACCATACATAAAGTGATGAACATACATACTACTGTCCAAGCAAATTAACTGAATAGTATTGTGTCAAGTTCAGTTTGAAAATTCAGTTACTGCTTGAGTGATTTGACACCAAAAATTACAATGACTGTATATTTACTGCATATATTCACTATACAGGACTGAATTTAGTCAAGAAAACCGGTCAATTTCTATTCACTGCATATATTCACTGTACACTGTAACTCATCTGGTCATAGAAAAATTAATAATCAAAATCAAATTACAATAGGGGTCCCAGGTTTGACCCCATGATAGGTGCTATCCTTGGATTATTCCTCTTCTGAACAAACCATCATGCATCATTTTCTAACCAAGGTATAGCTCAGGAAAACCACTTGCTTTGACCAGTACTAGCTGATTACCCCAAATATCATGGTAAAATTAGCAAGGCAGAGCATTTCTCTTACATGACCATAGCAAGAATGACATACTCAACTTCATTGCTTCAACCACATGGACAACAGAGCAAATGTTGGAAGTTGACAATATACTTTAGATCCACACATGGTCCCCTAATTATTTTGTCTGTATCTTTAGATTATCTACTTTAGGCACAATCATACACAATTCTGACTAATTCATCACTGTAGGACAGCATGAAACACACTCCTCCAAAAAAAGCCTAAAATTACACTATTATTGCATGTAAAAAGGCCTAATATCCATTAGTATTGCCTCTAAAAAAGACTTAAAAGTCCACTATTGTTGACAATCAAAATATGATCTGAACTGTCAGGAGTTAACCGAAAAATGAGTGGTTGTTGGCATGAGGGAGTAAACTGATTGTTGGCACAAAAATATTGATTTTGCAAACATGAAAACAGTCACAAAAATAATGCACTTGGTTTGTGTTGAGTTTTTGCTTTCAGGGATTGGTTTGTGTTGAGTTGTTAACCTAAAGGTTCGGCAGTTTGAATCTCCTTTAGCTAGTTTGAATCAATGTACTACCCTGTTTGAATCTCCTTTAACCTAGGGAGGAAGGAGGAAGGAGGAGAGGTACCTGGTCGCCGAAGGGGTCGGGGTCGGGGTCGGGGTCCGAGCTCGTCCGGGTCCTCGCTCGCCGCGGTCGAAGGAGAGCAGGGGCAGGTGGCGGAGGACGGCAGGGGCAGCCGGGGTGGGCGCGTCAGGGCCGCGCTCGCCGGCTGCTGTAGGGCCCGGAGGAGGCCCTCCCTCGTCGGAGGGAGGAGGAGAGGAGAGGAGCGGGAGGCGCGGCCGATCCCGTTCCTGCTCAGGCGCGAGGCGGCGGGGTGGAGTCCCGCGGGGTCGGGCGGTAGCATCGGGCAGCGAGACCACAGGCAGCGGCGGCGCGATGGCGTCTTGGCCAGGACGGAGGGGCGGAGCAAGGGCGGTGGCGGGTGGTGGGGCGACGGGCGAGGGCGGGGCTGGGGCGGGCGGCGGCGGGTGGTGGGGCAAGGGGCGGCGAGGGGGCGAGGGCGAGGGAGGTGGGGACGGGCGAGGGAGGTGGGGCAAGGGGCGGCGAGGGGGCGGCGGGCGAGGGAGGTGGGGCTCGGCATTACTAACAATTTTTTTTTCAAAACTACTAATGGCGCATGGTGGGTTTGGTGCGCCATTACTATGTCAACTAGTAATGGCGCACTATACAACGGTGCGTCATTAGTAACAATTTTTATTTATTTTTTTTTCAAAACTACTAATGGCACACCAGGCACCAGGTGCGCCATTAGTAATACTAGTCGTCAACCCATGCCTCTGCACGGTCTAGCACTTTTTAATACTTGATACATTGCATTTTTTGTTTAATATAAATCTTTGGACAATAATAATATGTTTAAACATGACATGCAATAGTTTTTCATTATTTTTTAATTGTTCAACTGTGTCACAGTGATATATACATATTATTCTCGTTTCTTTGCAAGATATCTCAGAGTATACTTGTTGTGATAATATGAAAGTGCAACTTTGTTAAAGTATGCATTTGTTGAACACACATAATCCTACGAAGAACGAAGGAAGCAATATTATAGGTCGGTCACAAATAACAAATCTGAGACGTTGAACCTAAATCTTAAGGAATATAAGTAATCTGTGCATGTTTTATTCAGTTATAACGTATAAGATGCGTAAATAAAATACCATGTAGAAGAATATGGTTCCATTTTGCCATGAAAGAATATAAAGTCCGAACTAATAGTTTACTTATATCAAGAACACACAGATGAACATTTGAAAAAGTTTGATAACAAACCTACCTTTAAAATAGATTATGTTTATTTTCTATAATAGGTCTATGTGGAATATTTTGTAGATATTTCATGAATAAAAAACACTCAAAATATTTTGTGCACAAAAATGATACTCCAAAATGTCTATTTTTGATAAAACCATGCACTTATTTTGGAATGGAGGCAGTAGCATTTTGGAGCACTGATTTTTTCTAGACATTGATGATAGTTCCATAATGAAATTTTGCATGTAGTTAAAAAAACTAAGAAATGTTTGTTGTAAAAACAATTCCGAATAATTTTTTTCTCTATTTTCTTTGAATTTTCTTAGGAGCAATTGAGCTTGCTATATATTGGAGTTACACTTTCGACATTACTTCACTCGCAAAATAGTGTGTACATATATTTCTGTATTAATTTTTATTAGACTGAAATAAGGATGTAATGATATATTCTACTTCATTGGGTAGAATAGTTCATCTACGACTCTACGTATAACTTTTTTTTTACATTGTTTCTAAGAAATATCTCAACCAAAATTTACATCAAACACATGTGACCTTTAATATTAACTATCACTTTATAATCATAGAAATATTTCTTCCGAAACACAGTATGGACTATCGATGTAAAAGGTGGAGTAAGACGTTTGAGGTTCATATACTATGTATGCATGTAAGAGTGGATATTCATAACTCTTCTTGTAAATAATTAGACTCAAGACAAAATTAGCACTATATACATGCATATTGTAGGACAATAGTCGAACCATCCGTTGATTCTAGCCAACTACATGACGCGTCACTTCGCATATGGAGTCGTCCGATGTACCGGCGCAGCAAATCCCATATATATACCGGAATGTCGCAACGCCCCAAAGTTTAACTTTTCATCTCAAGACGTGGAGTCGTGATGGCTCCTTAGACGCTGGGCTAGTTTCTTTTGCAAGGTCGCAAGAAATAAATTAGACACAGACACTATGGATGCAAGTATAGATAAACAGCTTGGAAGCTACCCGAAGCTCTATTTGTTAGATATAGAGGAACCACACATGTACCTATAGATACCCAGCTTGCGGCGAATCAACCTGTGGTTGAGTTGGTTAGGTGGACAGTGGTATCCCCAACCCACCAGGGTTCAAATCCTGGTGCTCGCATTATTCCTGGATTTATTTCAGGATTTCCGGCGATCGCTTTCGATGGGAGGAGACGTTCCGTCGGCGAGGCGCCTACGGTGACTTCGTAAATCTCAAGATGATATGCCGGCTCAGTCTCTCGGAGGTGCTCATAGGGGTAGGGTGTGCGTGTGTGCGTTCATAGGGATGAGTGTATGCGCGTGTATATGAGCGCTTATGTCTGTACTGATGCTAAAAAAAAAAAGATACCCAGCTTGCGAGCTATACGGAGCTCTGTTTGTTTTTTAGACGTCACTCTGTTTAATTTATGTATCCAACCAAGCGTGTATCATCAGGGTTCTCTCTCTCGAAAAAAGAGGACTCAACAGTCCAGCTTGCAGCCGTCTCCTTGCCTTTTTTTGAAATTTGCAGCCGTCTCCTGCTTTTGCCTTTGTACGTACAATACATTGTCACATCTGTCACGTCCTGGCATGGTTAATCGGCTGAATATTTTATTATGGCGCCGACTTTTGAGGGCAATCAACAGGACCGTGTAGATTTTCTCGTTTTTTCGTTGGATTAGAGTCCATATGGATGAAGTCTAGCCTTATTTTTTTGAGGAAACACAAGGACGTTTATTTTCATTTTTTATCATTATTAATAAACGTTGGTGGTGTCACATGCCTCTTTTAAGGGACAACGGGATTATCTGAGTTACGTATGTTTTTCTTCTATCCAGAGAGTAAATTCTACGATCCAACGGTGTAATTAATATTAATGATGTGGATTAATGAGACGACTTGAAAGGTGCCTCCAATTAGTAAATATAAGATATTACTAATGGCGCACCAGCACATGGTGCGCCATTAGTATATAGTAATGGCACACCACATGTCTGGTGCGCCATTAGTGGCCATATCATCTATAGCCCTTTTCCTAGTAGTGTGTTGCACACTGTATGCAAGAAAAACACATTGCTTGAAACGAAACATGAGTTTTCTGTTGTTATAAGGACGAAGGTTGGGCCAACAAGCGCACCCAAAAAACACGAAGAGGATTATAATAGGGTTTCGTGTGCAAATACATTAAGTAGGAGTGTCATTCTTGATGACATGAGTAGGCAACATATTGATGAGCTGAACGACAGTAAAATAAGCTTCGTCCCAAAATTATAATGGCATGGAAGCGGCAGCAAGCAAACAAAGGCCTACTTCACCAATATGTCTATGTTTGCGTTCTATAGAACCATTTTGTTGATGTGCATGGGTACATGAAACATGGTGAGATATACCCAATTTCTGAAGAAACAAGTAGTTTAACTTTTCATATTCACCATCCCAGTCTGACTGAATGACACTAATTTTGCTATCAAATTTCGTTTCCACAAGAGCATGCGAATTTAGAAAGACTTGAAACACATCTGACCTTTTCTTAAGAAGGTAGATGCATGTATATTTGATAAAGTCATCAATAAAGCTAACATATAAGCATGTTTGCCAACAGAAAGAGCAGCAGCAGGTGCCCACACATTCGAAAATATAAGTTGCAACGGTTTGACATAAACACTAGTGGAGACAGGGTAAGGAAATTGATGACTTTTCCTCTTTGGCAAGAAGCACAAATAGTTTCAGGATTATGCTCCCCAAAAACCGGGAGTTTATTTTCTTAAAAATTTGTTAAACAATGGAAAACGACGGGTGGCCAAAACGAGCAAGCCATCTCTCCAATGATTATTTGATGGCACTACACTTGTTTATTGAATCTGCTAACTTGGGGAATCAATGGGTAAAGTCCATCCATGCATCGACCTCGATAGAGGATTTGCCTCTTGACCCGGTCCTTGATCAAAACGAACAAACAGGAGATTTTTTTGATGAAGTAGGACATTGTAAAATATCTATGAGATGAATATCTCTATGTGGGGAATGAATAATTGAATGACCAATATTGCTTAACTACCATCGACATTATGAACTTGATCATGACCATGGTATTTTTCATGCATGGTAACCTTATCGAGCTCATGGGTGATGTGGTCAGAGGCACCTGAATCAACATACCAATTGATATCTACTCCGTAGGAAGGATTTGCAGCGGTGGCAACCTTCTGGGAATTGTCATCAGCATAACGCCAATTGCACTCTTTTGCTATATGATTACTATTTTTTACATATGACACTTGCCCTCGTATTCATCATACCCGCGAAAATTGTTGTTGTAGTTCTGACCTCCCCTGTTGTTCGTGTAGAAGGGTCAGTCATCGTTGTAGATTTGTTGGTTGTAGCCTCCATTGCCACGGTTGTAGTAGTTGTTGTTGCCACCATAGTGAGCACCACCATTGCCACCATAGTGGCTTCCACCACCACCATTGGAGTAGTGGACGCCGTCACCTCGGTTGGAATAGTGTCCGCAGCCTCCGTGACCACCATTACGGTGAGGTCTGCCACCACCTTGACCGCCGCCACTATCTCCTCTGGTGGGCTGCCCACGGTAGCCTTTGGACTGGCCACCACCACGATTGCGAGAGGCGGCGCAGATCAAAGGTGGCTCCTATGCCAAAGAGCCAATCAAGCTGGTGGCATAGATCAAAGGTGGCTCCTATGCAGATCAAAGGTGGCCTTTGCATTGGCCGATGATTTTAAGGCATCGGCTCCTATGCCATGGAACATCTCAACGCGCAGATCAAAGGTGGCCACCATGCCGAAGAGTTCTTCAACTTTGACAGGTTCAACGTGGACATCAAGGGGAGTGAAAATAGGTTGGTAGTCCATGTCAAGACCGAAGTGTTGGAAATATGCCCTAGAGGCGATAATAACATAGTTATTATTATATTTCCTTGTTCATGATAATTGTCTATTGTTCATGCTATAATTGTATTAACCGGAAACCGTAATACATGTGTTAATGCATAGACTACAACATGTCCCTAGTGAGCCTCTAGTTGACTAGCTCGTTGATCAATAGGTGGTTGCGGTTTCCTGACCATGGACATTGGATGTCGTTGATATCAGGATCACGTCATTAGGAGAATGATGTGATGGACAAGACCCAATCCTAAGCATAGCACAAGATCGCGTAGTTCGTTTGCTAGAGCTTTTCTAATGTCAAGTATCATTTCCTTAGACCATGAGATTGTGCAACTCCCGGATGCGGTGTATCAAACGTCACAACGTAACCGGGTGGCTATAAAGGTGCACTATCGGTATCTCCGAAAGTGTCTGTTGGGTTGGCACGAATCGAGACTGGGATTTGTCACTCCGTATGACGGAGAGGTATCTCTGGGCCCACTCAGTAATGCATCATCATAATGAACTCAATGTGACTAATGAGTTAGCCACGGGATCATGCGGTACGGAACAAGTGAAGAGACTTGCTGGTAATGAGATTGAACAAGGTATAGGGATACCGATGATCGAATCTCGGGCAAGTAACATACCCATGGATAAAGGGAATTGTATACGGGATTGATTGAATCCCCGAACTCGTGGTTCATCTGATGAGATCATCGTGGAACATGTGGAAGCCACTATGGGTATCCAGATCCCGCTATTGGTTATTGGCCGGAGAGGCATCTCGGTCATGTCTGCATGGTTCCCGAACCCGTAGGGTCTACACACTTAAGGTTCGGTGACGCTAGAGTTGTAATGGGAATTTTATGTGGTTACGGAAAGTTATTCGGAGTCTTGGATGAGATCCCAGACGTCACGAGGAGTTCCGGAATGGTCCAAAGGTAAAGATTCATATATGGGAAGTCCTATTTTGGCCACCGGAAAATGTTCGGGATTTTTCGGTATTCTACCAGGAAGGTTCTAGAAGGTTTCGGAGTGAGGCCCACCTGCATGGGGGACCCACTTAAACGTGGGTAGTGGGGGCAAGGCCCCACACCCCTGGTCAAGGCGCACCAAGATTTCCCCTTAGAAGGAATAAGATCATATCCCGAAGGGATAAGATCAAGATCGCTAAAAAGGGGGAATAACAATCGATGGGGAAGGGAAAGTATGGGACTTCTCTCCTCCCGCCTTTGCAAACGCCCCAATGGACTTGGAGGGCAAGAAATGAGCCCCCTCCACCCCTATATATAGTGGGGAGGCACATGGGAGCTGGCACAGCCCTCCCCCTCCAACTCCTCCTCCTCCTCCGTTGAGTGTAGCGAAGCTCTGCCGGAGAACTACGAGCTCCACCACCACACCGTCGTGCTGCCGGAGTTCTCCCTCAACTTGTGTGTTGAACGCGGAGGCGCCGTTCGTCCGGCGCTTGGATCGGATCTTTCGCGATTTGAATCGCCGCGAGTACGACTCCATCAACTCCGTTCTTGTAATGCTTCCGCTTAGCGACCTTCTAGGGTATGAAGATGCACTCCCTCTCTCTCGTTGCTATCATCTCCTAGATTGATCTTGGTGTCACGTAGGATTTTTTTTGAATTATTACTACGTTACCCAACACGAAGATGTGTGGGATACAAGCTCATCTTCCTGGATGGGTTTACATCTGACCAAAATAGGTAGCAATAGATTGGATACCTTTTTGGGCAGTGGTGAGGGCTTTGCGGATGTGGTTATGGCCGGATCAGAATTGAGCGGAGAACATGGTCGCAAGCGCTGTCTAGATTGCATGCGAAGTTTCCAAAGATGCAACCTGAACGACATGGTTGGATCTGGTGAGAGGTTCTGAGACATTAATGTTGAGGCCGGAGGAGACACCGGAGCTAGAGGTCGACATAGTCGGATCAAGGTGGAGGAAAGTGGAAGAAGCTAGGCGAGGTGGAAGAGGGTATCTCTGTATACCATGTGGAAAAATGATGGGAGGGTCTCAACTCTCCATACAGGGAGAGCCGCGTTTATAATGTATTGATCTGGAATGAGAGACGTCTTGTGGCATTACAAGATTCTGGTTGTTGAGAACAACCAGGAGAGATACAATCATGATGCAGGGAGAAGAGATAGAAAGATAAATGATACATTGATAAGAATATCTCTAACTACCATATACTTGAAACGCAGGACAATGTTTAACAGTATCGACTGCTCCTTCATGTTGCTCTCCGTCGTTTTCAACAGACCACGCATGAAAGTATGCATTCCCAAATCCTCCTCTCCTACCTAGAGGCCTATCACATGTGTGAAACACCATAACTTCACATGGTGGTCGCTAAATGGTTACAAGGACCTCGCGGTCCCCGCGGAGGTGTCATCCACTGGCTAAGGTACACCGGCAACCAATTCGTCACCTAGAATGTGCACTCAGGGACGCCGGGACTTGTGATGCTCCCACCTACAAAACACAATGCAAGGCAGTTCTATCTAGCAACCTCCCCGGATGGGAACATGCTCAAAACGTTGGATGTAGACATGTTTCAAGATATCAGTGTGGCTACAATATAGGCCCAGAAGGTGGTGGCAGTGGTTGGGCATTGCAAACTTTGATTGACATATTGGAGAAGCTATTATTTTTGTACCCAAATATCCCTGTTGGGGTTGAACCTGATGCACTAGTGGAGTTTAAGAGGTCTTGGAAGAGGAGCGGCGACATGGTCCTGCTAGAGGCACGATATGAAGAAGGATACTTAGTTATTGATTTGAAGAAAAGGGAGATGAATACTCAAAATCAGAGATCCACTTTGTTGGAGGTTGGCCTACTCTCTCGCCTACAAAACATGAAATTATTCTCCTAGCATTGTAGCGAAGTAAGCAAGGTAGGACGCAAATGAACTTTACCATCTTGGCTGTAATATTATTATTTTTGTACTTCACTATTCGTGTCATACCTTTTCATATTTTTGTCATTGAATATATAGCATGAATATAACCACATCTTCTGTAAAATAAAAGTAAATTGGTACCACATGAACAGTATGTAACATCTGAACCTGCTCATATGCCTATTTTTGTGAAAAAAATGTCTATATGACTTAATAAAATTGTGTATCGGTGATCAGTACTCGACGGTACTCATACTTACTAGTGTCCCACCACAACCAAAGCCGAACGTTGTACTCATAAATCAGAGGGAAGAACAAGTTCTTATAAATCTAACAATTCGTCAAGTCACTGGAGGTAAAATCAGGCCATGTTGTTCAAGTAGTAGTGCGCATTTATAGCTTCCTCATTGTTCATCCATTATAATATGTTCTAGTCAGGTTGCCATGAATAATTGTTTGTTCTGTCATTAAAGGTGTCACTTGAGAATCATACTGCTAATTTCTTCAGATAGCAGTCGAGCTGATAGACCAATCTTTTAGCAATGTACTAAGCAAAATAGTACTTTCCTGCACCTAGTGCTTCCAGTGCTGTTGGTATGTATGATCTGGACAAGTTATCAGCTGCCATGATCTGGTATACTTGTAAGAAACAAGGTTGGTGAATGGAATGGGAATCTAGCTTGCCTTTTCTGGTCTCATGACTGTACCTGAACTTCCCCTCAAGATCCCGTGAAAATCAAGTCCACGGTGTACTTACTAATATTTTTCATAAAAGAAATACTAATTTTTCATAGATTTACTGTGTGTCCAACTCAGAATGTCTGCAGCCGCAGCAGCAAGAATGAGCAATCTCCAATAGCTTTGAAGAATATAAATGAAAACACTATACCCATGGATCAGAGAATGGCTTGGCGAACCAGCTCCTCTGCGACGAATTTTCATGGAGCACTAAAAGGATCACATGAATAACTTTATAAACATAAATGAACATGTAGACTTGTTACGAAAAGAAAGCAACCAAGTAAGAATGGTCAAAGGTTAACCTTGTGTCTTTATCCTTTAAAAAAAGAGGTTCCCCACCCTCGTTTCCAGATTCGGCGGCTATGGGTTTGCTCATCATCGGGCCAGGGAGAAACCCCCTCTCGGTTTACCAATGCTGACAGCGGCGGCGCCTCGGATGTTGTTTTCCTCCTTGGAGGCGTAGTTAAGGCCCTAGGCTGCGCCCCTCTTCAAGCTCAGGGAAAACCCTAGGTCAAGTTCTCCGGACCGGATGGCGTCGGCGTCTCGGCGTCGTCATCCCTCTTGAAGGCGCCATCTTGCTCACTAGTGGTGTCCCCGGTCTTGGCTCCAGTGATGTGGGTGATCTTGTTGGTTCGGGATTGCCGCTCTTGGTTTGGGCTTGGTTGGTTTAGCTGCGTTGTTTCCCCTATTCGGGCCAAGCATCCCTTGTCTGTCTGTACTGGGCACCATGTTCACGCACTGCCTGCATTCGTATCATGTGGTGTACCTCATATGTACTATTTATGCTCCTTCTTTCAATGCAACGATATACAAACTTTGCGTATTTGCGAAAAAGAAAAAAAGAAGTTTCACTCCAGCCTCTCCATCACTGCAATGCACATAACCATACTTACTAATAAAAGTAGCAAGCAATATCATCAGGTACAACGCAACCCAAACACATCTAAAAGATGTCGCAACATGAATCAGAAGTTGGACCAGGAAATTAAGAGCACGGGAGTTGGGTTATTAAATCTTGCATTATGTATTGCTCCCTCCGTCCCATAATATAAGATCATTTTCGACGCTAACATAGGGAGTATGTATTATCGGCAGATGTTTTTTTTTTCTGGAAAGGAGAGTAACGCATTGCCTCTGCATTTGCATGATGCATGCAGCCATATATTATTGTAGATAAGCAAATTCCAGCAGCCCAACAACATCGACCCATAAAAATTGTGAAAAGAAAACCCGAGGCTGCATTCTCGTGAAAAAAACTCCACCGAGAGCCACTCACCCTATGTTACCAGACGACATTAAAATCAAAAATACAGAATTTAATAATGTTCAAGAAATATTTTACCTAAATAAAATAGCAAATAAATTCTAAAAATATCCATAAATTACAGTAAAATATTATTTCAAATGTAGAGAATAGTGCACATTTTTCCAGCGCATATAGGAAATAAAATACACATATGCCTTTTCCTAAAAATTATTTTGATCTTTATAAATGTTCCCTCATAGACTTAGGTTACAAACAATTCCTATAATATTTTTATACTCCGAAAAATATCCAGGCATATACATAGTATTGTAACCTTTTAATGTTTCAAGAAGTCATATTATCTTCACACGTGGGTGCTTTCAGTATTTTAAATAATCTCAAAATCGAGTATAAGACCGAAAAGGATATTTTGGAAAGTCCTTTTATTTTCTCTCATGTGAAATCCAAGTAAACTCATAATTTATTAGACAATCATCAAAATTAACTAAAAGCAAACAACACAATAAAGTTTCTACATATTAAATAATTACTATTACAAAAATTATTTATTTTGGATCTTACAGTTCTAGAGACCACCAGCATGGAAGCGACCGCCTCAAGGCTCAGACTTCCTCTGACCATGAGAAAAACGGCCAAGTGGACCACGTGCATCACATCCACCATCTCATGGCTCACACTTTCTCAGGCCGCAACAGATGCCTTAATTATTCAGTTAATTGCAAAGACAAAGTGATCTAGTCATGTTGTATAAAAAGATCATGTGATACTTGAGTTAGTTTGATTTTCATATTGATTTTCATTGCAGTATTTTGAAGAGTAATTTTAAGCAACCTGACAGAAAGAAACGATATAAGAACGAAATCTTATTATACATGTAAGTCTGTTCTTATTTACGAATTTTAATTGTATTATAAATAATGTTTTGCGATTGCTATTTATTTGATCTAGTGTATTGTTTGATATTGAAGATTTTGGGTAGAATGTGATTTTCAAAGAATGATAAAAAAATTAAGTATTGCAGCTATAGGTCATAAAGCTAAGCCCATATGTGGATAAATGAATGATGTTATAAATTAATAATGGACCTACAATGTCAAATTAATATTTTATTTTAATGGAAAATCAGGGGTCATGAATAAATACACATGAATATGGAGAAAATACATTTTATACTAAAATTTTATACTCTATTTAAATTTAATTTTTAAATGTAACATAGTTCATATAATAATGTCTATAAATATTTGTTGACTATAGCATTTTGTTGTTGTATGGTTTCTTTTTGAATTACTGAGGTAGGGGAGCCCCCTATTGAGGTTTCTTCTGTAAAATAATTTCCTAAATTCGTGCCCGTTAGGACTTGGACCCAAGTGGCGTGTTCATACATCCAGCCTGTAGCTCACTTCTTTTATATACAACTATATTTTCATTATATACTTTTAGTTTTCTAAATTTCAGCATCGATGCCATAGCAACTGATCTCTTTAAGTACTTTTCAAAAATTGTCAACAAATTTTGTAGCATTAAATATCATGTGAGAGATCTCTAAAGTCCAATCAATAACTCAATGGTTGTTCCTAGTGTATTATTAGGTAAGTCCACTTGTAGGAATATCTAGGATATAAATTCAACTAGGGACAAGTGTTTCTTGTAGGTTGTTTTCACTGTTCAAAAATTCATCCGATTAATCAGTTAACGGGATAGTTAGTCGCTACTCATAGGGTGACCGAAATGAATAGCACCTATTCATGATGTTAACTTGTCAGGCCAATTAACTTGCCAGTTAGACTGATTAACCGGCTGTTAGGCCGAACAATCGCTGCCGACCCATTAATTTGTGAGAACATAATGTTTCCCCTGTAACCCCACCCATCAACTTCTTTCTCCTCAATACCTAGGGTTTGACCAAATGGTAGCATATTTTTGTATATTACATAGTTTAGAGCATGGGACTATGTGTAATACATAAAAAATAGATATATGTTGGCAATTCCTACTTAATCTACCAATTTATGGCCAACCAATTAATCCAGTTAATAGGACGATTCATCGATTAATCACTACTCTCAAGCCGGCCGAGCAGCTACCAGTTACCGATTTCCTGAACAATGGTTGTGTTACATAAAAAATTCACATTATGTCGATGATTTTATTGTGTAGTGGGTCTATCTTTGTTTTGTAACACACCATGTCTTGCTTCGTTGTGCATGCCCATCCACTCTGCCTGGCAGCTCAAGCTACCAATTTTATCGCATACATGTTCTACACTACTTTTCAGAAGGGCCACTCCTCTTGCTCCTCTTCTTATCAGGTGTCCCATCACACCACTTTGCACTCCTTCTTATGGCTATTAACTATGAGAAAATATCTTTCAACATTATTTCAAATAAAAACACAATCTCTTAAAAAAATAGACTTGATTTACGTTGAACTTTTGAAAATTCCAGGTTGACTTTTCATCGTTTCCAACCAGAAATCATAAAAAAATGAACAAAAACATAAAAATGAAACATGCATGTATTCTTCCTCGGTACTGTATGCACCCGATTGTCGAGGCGAGTGTGACGGCCCCAACATGTTGGTTGGTGTTTGAGAGATAACACAATAGTCGGCATGGAGCATGGTGTCTTGGAGGCCAGGCCAAGCACATGAGTCACACATCGGTGTATTGGAAATGAGCCACGCCATCGCCAGTATCGAAAACGGTCGAGGTGTGAATTATGTGATTGTAGGTGATGCACGCATGCATGTTCGACTTGATACACTAGTAGAGAAATGGCCGGCCAAAAATTTAATTGCTGGCACGCCATTTCCAATCAACACCACCACTATTGTTTTCCAACAGTGGCATATTTGGTACGCCACCTTTACCCTTTTAGTGGTGGTGTTGCTTTTCTCTAACACACCTGAAGTTGATGGGCCCCGCTGAACTGACCAGGCACAAGTTAGTGGTGGCATTCGAAATCGATGAATGTCATAGGTAATTAGTCTAGTGCTGGCGTGCCTTGTCGTTGATGGACGCTGGATGACGCTATGGTTTTCGGGACAAACAAAAATGTAACTAAGCATGGCCATCTCTGGTGATTCATAACCAAACACACCCAATGTCCAGGCCAGGCATTATGACCGAGGTTTGCGGAGCCCCTGTGGAGGCGATCTGGAGGCGATCGCAGGGCAATCCCACCCTGCTCGTCCCCCCGACGAGATCCCTTGAGACTAAGAGGGCAGGAGATCGTGGTGATGAGGACTGGCAGTCTGCCGGGGAAGGGGATCTGTGGAAATCGAGGGAATCTTGGATCGACTCAAGGCTCGCGATTCAGAGGTATGTGAGGCGAATCCTAAAGAAGGAAGCATTTCATGCAATTGCGGAAACGAATCAATAGAGGGGGAGCTTGGAGAAGATCAGAATGAAAATGCAACAATTGAGGGAGGATTTGTGCGCCAGATTGAGGGAAAGAGATCGGGATGTTTCGGAAAGTATGAGTGGGGGCTCCCAACTTGCGGATCCACCTGACGACGAAAGAGGAAGGAATCAAAAATTCAGTCTTCAGATCTGTAGTAGGGAGGCAAGTGATTATCCTCACCCAAGGATTACGGCTAGAACAAGATCGCCTGGGAGAGACACAGGGGGTATAAAGGGTCTGAGGAAGGGGGGCAGTACTCGTCAGATTCCCAACACACCCACGATCAAACCTTCAAGCATGGCGGACCAAGAACTCCGAAAGAACAAGGAACCAGTGGGCCAGTACGAGGAGGTAGCTTCGAACGGCAAGGCCGGCCTAGGAGCGAGGCCAACGGAGCGCGGTGGCCCCTCCCATGACCGGGGCGACATGTTCCGCACGCCGGTGGCCAATGGGGGGCCGGCTCCCCAGATCACAAGGTATGGAGATGCCGGAATTGTGGTGACCCCAGTGCTCCCAGTTAACATGATGGAACATGCTGTGAGCGTGGTGGCCCTTGATCTCTCCAAAGAGAGGGCTGCCATGCGCTCGAGGTGGATCGCGATCGGCCTGTTTTTCTCCGTGCAATTATACAGTGTAGGCGGTCTCTTCCAGGAGCTGAGGAACAAGTGGGGGTTGAGGGGGCGCCTCAACTACTCACCGCTCAAGAACAACAGATTCCTGCTCGAGTTCGAGCGCCAGGGGGACCTTCGGTTCATCCTCAACAACGGGCCCTGGACACACAAAGGGGGCCCGTTCCTGATGGTGGCTGTGGATGGAGGTGCAAGGCCAGGTGATGTGGTGGTCGCGCACATGCCAATTTGGGCGCGCATCTTCGACGCTCCCCCGATCATGTTCTTTGAGAATGTGGCGCGTAAGTTGGGTGGTGAGTTAGGGGAAGTGCTTGAAGTGGATGTTGATAGAGATGGGAGGATATGGGGGGAGTCGATTAGGGTCAGGATAAATTATGATGTGGATGAGCCACTGGTTAGCAAGCTAGAGTTCCATGACTATGGGGAAGATGTGTTGTATCGCCTCAATGTAAAATATGAGAGGCTTCCCCGATTTTGTAGTTTCTGTGGGCACCTTGGGCATGGCCAACGCGAATGTAAGTTGCCGGCACACCTCCAAGAGATGAGGTTTTCGGCAGCGCTGCGTGCCTCCCTGTTCAAGAGAAGTACCTTGAGAGGAGGTTTCGTAGTTCCAGAGGCAGCCAGCGCTAGGAGGTTCCTGCATTTTGAGTCCGAGAACAGGGGAATGTCTCAGTCAGCGCCATCGAAAGCTTGCTGCAGAAAAGTTCAGAGAAATACCTGAAGACGTGCTTGCTGATCCGTTGGTTCAAGAGGCGATCGCGGCTGTTAGTGCGATCAAGCTGGGTACAGGAAAAGAAGAGGGAGGGGGGGGGCGGGGGGAGGCGAATTTGGGGAAGTCGCCAATGCAGTCTGAACCAGGAGTGGAACGACAGGTTGTCGTCGCGCACAATGCCGTGAAGGTGTGCACCCAGTAGAAACCGGGCAAGACTTCAGAAACTGAACCTCAAACAAAGACCACAAAAGATGATGACCCTCGGTACCTGCCGGGCTTTGAACCAGTTTCCCAGTCTGCTGCTCCTGCTATTGCTAGCGCACCTGCGCCAATCATTGCGCCGACGGTAGCAGAGGGACATGCCCTGTTGGAAGCCACCCCATTCTTGCAGGAGACAAAAACCGGAGGGCCAACTCTGAAGGAAAAGAAACAGAAGAGGCACAAGAAGCACACCTTCTCTGAAACAATGGAGCTGCAGGCAGGTCTGGGAGGGGACACGGAGCAGGTGAAGGCTGCCAAGGAAGGCTTAACTGTAGATTCTCGTACAGGTGCAGAGACAGGTCAAAAGACCCCTGGGGGCTCAGCTTCGATCCTGGGAAAGAGGGGGGAATGGGGCTCTGTACTTGCTAATGGCCTGGGTTCAGAAGAGGAAGTGGTATCTGCTGATCTGTACAAGAAACAGAAGGGAGCTGACGAGGAGGAAAAGGTGGACACGGGGGAGGCAGGAGGAATGGAAGCAACCGGCCTAGGGGCTGCCGGTCTCCTGGTGGACGCTAATGGCGGCGTCCACCAGAAGTCATGACGCTTCTAAGCTGGAACTGCCGGGGCCTCTGGCAGCCCCGGACAGTTCAGGAATTGGTGTGCCTGGTGCACACCTACAAGACAAAGCTCGTTTTTCTGTCGGAGACACGACAAAGAAATAAATATCTAAGCAGCCTAAGATGGAGATTAGGTCTGAAACACTGCATCACACATGCTGGCATAGGAAAAGGAGCCGGCATTGCCTTGTATTATGATGAAAGTGTGGAAGTAATAAAACTTGCCGTGGTTTGAGATACATTGATGTGTTGATTCGGTTGAACCCTCATGGCCAGCAGTGGCGTGCAACATTTGTGTATGGAGAGGCAAAAGCGCATGAACACCATCATATGTGGAACCTCCTGAGAAGAATAAAACCTGCCTCCAATGCACCGTGGCTGGTTATTGGTGATTTCAGTGAGACTATGTGGCAAACTGAACATTTCTCCTCCTGCTACAGATCTGAAAGAAACATGGCAAACTTTCGTGAAGTTCTCTCCGACTGTGAACTTTATGACCTCGGTTTCAAAGGTCCATTATGGACGTACGATAATAAACAAGACGGCCAGAGGAATGTGAAAGCCCGGCTGGATAGAGGGGTATCATCTTCATCGTGGAGTGATATCTTTCAGGACGCTTCGGTAGAACATATATGTTCTACAAGATCTGATCACTTACCGCTCTTGGTAAGGTTCGGACCCAGGCTGGAATGGAGACCAAAGAACGAGGAACGGATCGCGGCATTTCGTATGAGTATATGTGGGAGAGAGTAGAATCATTAAGTAACCATATTGCCGGGTCTTGGAAGAAAGAGGGGACAACAATTTCCCTAGAGAAGTTAGGGGCGAAGCTAGTCACTATGCAGACAGATTTACATCATTGGGCAGCAAGGGATTTTGGATCCATTCTGAAGGATACTGCAGCGGTCAGGAAGAAATTGAGTGAGCTATGGATGCCCCCCCTTCCATGCACCAACAGTACAATATCAAGAAACTGTCTAAGGAATTGGACGAGCTTCTGTTGAGAGAAGAGATGATGTGGAGGCAAAGATCGGGAGTCACAGAATTAAAAGAAGGAGACCGCAATACGAAATATTTTCAGAGAAAGGCTACATGGAGAAAGAAAAAGAACTCAATTACGAAACTGCGAGATGATCTTGGAAACTGGGTAGAGGATAGGAAAGGGATCGAAGATCTTGCCACTCGTTTTTTCAAGAATCTCTATACTAGCGACCCGGGGGTGGTGCCGTTTGAACTCATAGAATTGACACAAAAATCTGTCGGGGAGGATCTGAATGCTCAATTGACAAGAAAGTTTACTGTCGAGGAGGTGAGAGATGCTCTCTTCCAGATTGGTCCACTAAAAGCACCAGGCCCGGACGGCTTTCCGGCCCGTTTTTGCCAGCGGAACTGGGCTGTTTTGAAGGAGGATGTCGTGGCTGTAGTGTTACATTTCTTTGAGGATGGTAATCTACCAGAGGGTATCAACGACATTGTCATTGTACTAATCCCTAAAGGAAAGAACCCACAGACTTTGAAAGATTTTCGGCCCATCAGTTTGTGCAACGTTATTTACAAGGTCATCTCCAAGTGTCTTGTGAATAGGTTGAGACCAGCACTGAATGATATCATATCGGACACCCAAAGTGCTTTCATCCCAGGGAGGATGATCACTGACAATGCAATCATAGCATTTGAATGCTTCCATAAGATTCAACACAGCAGGAACAAGCAAGATACCCATTGTGCTTACAAATTGGATCTTGCAAAGGCCTATGATCGGGTGGACTGGAGATACCTCGACCAAGTTCTGGGGAAAATTGGCTTCTGTCCGCAGTGGATTAAGTGGATCATGGGGTGCATCACTTCAGTCAGATTTTCAGTGAAGTGCAATGGGGAACAGTCAGAAATTCTTCACACCGACCAGAGGGCTTTGCCAGGGGGATCCACTAAGCCCGTACCTCTTTTTATTTGTTGCGGATGGTTTGGTTAATCTGTTGAATAGAGAGGTGGCGGGTGGACATATCACGCCAATCAAAGTTGCAAGAAACAGCCCCGGTATCTCAAATCTTCTATTTGCCGATGATAGTCTACTTTTCTTCAAGGGCACGGTAGACCAAGCGAAATCGGTGAAGAAAGCGCTGAGTATTTTTCAGAGATGTACTGGCCAACTTCTCAGCTCTAGCAAGTGCTCTATTTTGTTCAGTGAGGTGTGTCCAGAGAATGTGAGAGCAGGCATCAAATCGGTGTTGGAAGTAGAAACATCCACTTTTGATAGCAAGTACTTGGGGCTCCCGACGCCAGAAGGGAGAATGAAGGATGAACACTTCCAACCTATCATGGAAAGGTTTGGAAAAAGATGCAACAACTGGAATGAGAGGTTCATGTCATATGTCGCCAAAGAGGTACATGTTAAGTCGGTGGCCCAAGCACTTCCCACCTTCATTATGGGAGTCTTCCTCCTTTCCAAAGGCTTTTGTGAGAAATATGAAAAAGTGATCAGAGATTTTTGGTGGGGAGATGAGAAAGAGCCCAGGAAGGTTCATTGGATGTCCTGGGAACGTATGACTCAACCGAAGAGAGCAGGAGGAATTGGTTTCAGAGATATGCACCTGTTCAATTTGCCGCTGCTAGCGAGGCAGAGATGGAGGCTCATCCAAAACCCAAAAAGCCTGTGTGCACGAGTTCTCAAGTCTAAATACTTCCCCAAGAGCGACCTACTTGATACTGTCTTCTCGTCCGACGCTTCTCCGGTATGGAGAGGCATAGAGCATGGTCTTGAGTTGCTAAAAAAGGGCCTAGTTTGGAGAGTGGGCAATGGTAAACGCATACAGATCCAACGTGACCAATGGATTCCACGGAATGAGGGGTTGAGATCAGCGAGTTTCAGGAGGCCGTCCAGACTCCGTTGGGTTAACCAACTAATTGATCCGGAGACAAAAATTGGAACTCGGAACTGATTGAAAATTTTTTCTTCCCTTTCGATGCGGAGGAAATTCTCGGGATAAATATTCCTTCGGTCGAAGTAGACGACTGTGTTGCTTGGCATTACGAGAAAAATGGCAATTTTACTGTCAGGAGTGTGTATAAACTGGCGGCTAGTCTGGCACGTAACACAGCCGCGGGCGCCTCGTCCTCCGCCTCCGGAGTAGGTGACAGGAGTATCTGGGACGTCATCTGGAAAATGAATATCCCGGAGAGAATCAAGATATTTGGATGGAGAATTGCCACGGGAACGCTAGCAACAAAGAAGAACAAATGTAAACGCACAATTGTTCATGATAGCATCTGTGACATATGCGGACAGGGAGATGAGGATGAATACCATGCGGTATTAGCATGCACGAAGAGCAGAGCGCTGCGGTTTGCTTTGAGGAAGGAGTGGGACATCCCGGATGAACAGGAATTCTGGTATACTGGAAGTGACTGGCTCCAAGTTCTGTTGGACAAACATGATCGGGATACGAGAGTTAAAATCCTTCTTTTGCTGTGGCGATCTTGGTTCCTACGGGATGATTGTGTGCACCATGAAGGCAAGGAATCAGTAATGTGATCAGTGTGCTTCCTCGTCAGGTATGAGGAGGAGATAAGAAACCTGTCTATGATAGATGAGACTAAAGGAAAAAGCAGTTTGTCTTTGTCTATCTCTGGAGCAACCAATCCTCGGGACCTGCCAAGTGCAGAAAGTTCTCCTATGTGCACTAATGCAGAACCGGGCAATAGCACCGGTTCGTAAGGCCCTTTAGTGCCGATTCCGTAACCGGCACTAAAGTGTGGTCACTAAAGCCCCCCCCCCTTTAGTACCGGTTCGGCACGAACCGGTGCTAAAGGGCAACCACGTGGCACGAGCCGGGTCCGGGGGCCTGGAGCGGTTGGTAAGACCAACCGGTACTATAAGGTTTGGGGGTTTTTAGTTTTATGACTACTTTTTCATTTAATTTTGTGTTTCCATGTTAATTCTTTTTCGTTTACTGGTATTTTACGATACTACATATTGTAAACGTTATATATACATACATAGAGAACAAATTTTTCCTACTACCGGGTGTAGTTACACCCATTTTTATTTTGTACGTTTTAGGTAGTATCTATCATACCCCAGTGTATGTATGTGTAGTATGTAGTATGTAAGAATATTTAGGTAGTATATATACTATTTTTTAGGTAGTATGTAGTATATTTTTAGCATACTTCTTTTTACGTACAAATATGTATGTATTTTCACAAATATGATAAAAACATGGGCTCACATGCAATTTTTTCACATAACTCGCTTTGGAGTATCTTAGATATAGTATATGAACATACTAAAAATGATAAAGTAGTATATATAATACCACATAGTAGTATATGAGAAATGGGTGTAGCTACACCCGGTAGTAGGATGCATTTTCCTATATATATATATATATATATATATATATATATATATAATTTCTAGTAGAACTAATCATCGAGTTCAACATGATTGTCATGATATTATAAGCGTTCATATATAACACCACAAAAGCAAATCACTTAAGTTCAGAACGAAGAACACGGACATGAAAGGACAAGTACTAATTAAGAGCAGCATGAAGAACTAGCTAAATCACTCCTGCTAGCTACTCTCTCTCTGGTAAAATAACATAGAACATGTATAGCTCTCCTGATTGATCATACTGGAGCATGCCGATGAACCCGTCTCCTAATCGTGGGCTGCGCTTCCCATTGCTGCCCCCCAGTACTTCTCTGCGATCATTAACAATTTTCCTCTAATCTTTCACTATTAAGCATTCATCGCTTCTAGAAATCCTGAATGCATTCATGTGCAATGCAGGATATCTTGGCCTTAAGCTAACAATTGACATCTGACCTTTAGTCTCGATCCCCTGAGGCACAACTGTCATCGGGAGTCCCTGTTGAAGAACATCGTATAGTATTTAATTAATATACTTAGCAATGAAAGTTTAGCAAAAAAAATATGTATGCAAAATATGCACTGATCAGGACAAATAGTAAATATCTTACCATCATTTCTAAATAGATGTGACCGTAGTTCAATACCATCACTATTGGTCGCACGTTTTGAGTACTAACATTTCCAACTGCAGGAAAAAAATTTGTCTTAACAGTATGAAGATCCTCAAGCCATGAAACATAATGACTTATCTCCTCGCAGTTTAGTTCAGCTCCGGGACAGTAGAAGGTCCTGTCTACCAAGCGCCGGACATGTTTGGTTGAATGGAGATAAGCTGTCAATAGAAATTAGTTGTCAGTTATTTTTGAAATAAGCAATATCAAAGACAAAAATATATTTGAGAAGAACTCACATAATGGTAGAACTGGAGGCGTCTGCACATCGACCCATATGTCTCTATTACCTTCAATATCATCTTCCGGACGAATATCAAAGGTGATAACCATACCAGGCTCAAATGCATAAGCCTTGCATAGTGCTTGCCAAGTTTTTCATTCAAAATAGGTGTACGTGTGTGCATTGTATACTTTGGCGTTGAAAGTATAACCATCATGCTCAGTTTTCAGGTAAGCTCTCTTTACGTCCATAGTTTCCATATCTTTGAAACCTATCTTATCCAAGACAAAAATTCTTGCATGGCATGGGATGCACTAGTAGAATAGTGAAAATTAAAAATTATAAGTCAGGCAAATGAAGCATATATAAGTCATGCTTAATTACGAAAACAGACTTGTCGTTGTGACTTACTGTATCGAATTCGAAAGTCTCATCCAGCTTGATGCTGAATCGCCTACCATCAACAAGGAAATTTCTGTCGCACTGGCCGCGCTCGTCTTCACAGTATGTGCACATACCGAAATTTTTTCCGTCGTCAGACGACATTTCCTATGTTCATATTAGGCGAAACATTAAACACTTACTAATTCAATTAATTCAACTACTTCTATTAATTCAACTAAGCATTTTCTAAAACAAACTAGTTATATTAATTCAATTAGTTCAACTAAGCATTTACTAAAAATAAACTAGTTATATTAATTCAATTAGTTCAACTAAGCATTCACTAAAAATAAAGTAGTTCTATATATTAATTCAACTAGTTCAACTAAGCATTTACGAAAAATAAACTAGTTCTATATATTAATTCAACAAGTTCAACTAAGCATTTACTGAAAATAAACTAGTTCTAATCCTCCATCTCTTTCTCAGACTTATCCCACTTAGGTGAAACATTAAACACTTATTACTATCTAACATTAATTAATATCTAGCCAATTCAAATATATATCTAACTATATTCATCTCTAACAATTGACATTACTATATATTTAACTTTTCTATCTAATTCATCTAACATTCGACATTAATCTAACATTTATATAAACTCAAAATATATAAAAACATTAAATAAACAGAAAAACTCATTAACAAATAATATTTTAATTAGATAATCAAATCTCAGATACGACAATTTTTTTCCTAAAAATAAACTAGTTATATTAATTATTCAACTAGTTCAAATCTCATATACCTAAATAAACTAGTTCGACAATTTTCTTACTAAAAATAAACTAGTTATATTAATTATTCAACTAGTTCAAATCTCACATACCTAGCTAATTAATATCTAATTAAATTTTCTAAAAAACAGAAAATAGAAAACAGAAAATAAGTAAAAAATGTGTGTGTGTGTGTAGTATGTGTAGTGTGTGTGTGTGTGTGTGTGTGCACGCCGCCATTGCAGCCACATCTGTCTGGGGCGCCAGGCGTCTGGGGGGGCGGCGCGTCTGGTAGGGCGGCGCTGCACGCTGGTGCTTGAACGTCTGGGACATGGCGGCAATGGGACGGCGGCGGCGTTAAAGCGGCGGCGAGAGCACGACGACGATGGCGTCGGCGGGGATAGCGACGACGACGACGGACGACGGCGACGGCGCGGCGGCGGCGACGGATCGGCAGCGGCGATGATGTCGCGAGAGGTTGGAGACGAAGTGGGGAGATGTAACTGAAATTTTCGTAAGTGCTATATATATAGGATGGGCCTTTAGTACGGTTGGAGCCACCAACCGGTACTAAAAACCAACTTCGCCAGAGCCAAGAGGCGGAAGAGCAGGCCTTTAGTACCGGTTGGTGGCTCCAACCGGTACTAAAGTGATCTTTAATACCGGTTGGAGCCACCAACCGTACTAAAAACCAACTTCGCCGGCCAAGAGGCGGGAAGAGCAGGCCTTTAGTACCGGTTGGTGGATCCAACCGGTACTAAAGGGTGATCTTTAGTACCGGTTGGAGCCACCAACCGGTACTAAAGGCCTCGCGCTGTCACCCCAAAGTTTAGTCCCACCTCGCCGGGCGAAGGGCAGCCGCACTGGTTTATAAACCCAGCCGCGGCTACCTCTTTGAACTCCTCTATATAGCAGGCTTGTGGGCCTAAATTCTTGCGCGCTGCCCTGTGAGTCTGCTGGGCCTTTAAGGCCTGTAATTGCACGCCCTTGGCCTAGCAGGCCCACAGGGCAGCGCCCCAATTTTTTTTATAGTTTTTTATTTTCTGCTTTATTTTCTTCTATTTATTTCTGCGTAGTTTTTTGTATAGTTTTTTCTTTTCTGTTATATTTATTTTCTTCTATTTATTTCTGAGTAGTTTTTCATCTAGTTTGCCAAAATTAAACATTTTCAGAGTTCATTTTGTAGTGATTTTCAATTGCACGGTCATTTTGTAAACGATTGAAAAATAGCAAATATATTTTTTTCCTTTTCTGCTTTATTTTTTCTTCTATTTATTTCAGAGTAGTTTTTATATATATTTATTTTCTTCTATTTATTTTTGAGTAGTTTTTTTATATAGTTTTTTTCCTTTCAGCTATAGTTTTTCCTCTTTTCTGCTATTTTTTCTTTTCTGCAAAACTTGATGGTCAAAGTCTGGAGTTATAACTTAAAAAAAAGAAATGTCGACGTGCAATTAGTTTTTGCCATAACAGAAGAAGTCCGGAGTTGTAATAAGTTATTAAAAATTAAAAAGAGGTGCAATGCTCGTTAATTTGCTTCAAGCCTTTCGGAATAGTGTAAACTGCACTGCGCATAGCTCCGTGCAGTCTACCGTATTCCTGAAGGCTTGAAGCTAAGCAACGTGAGCATTGAGCCTCTTCTTCATCGTCTCTGCACTCAGGGCTTATAAACCGCTCCTAGTCCCTCTCACTTCGCGAGGTGGGACTAAAAAACAGCTTACTAAGAAACTGTAGTATTGGTTCGTCCATGAACCGGTACTAAAGGTGCTCGTGGGGCCCAGCCTTACCTGACACAACCTCATTAGTACCAGTTTGTGGCACGAATCGGTGCTAAAGGTTCGCCATGAACCGGTACTAAACAGCTTCTCCCGCCTAGCAGTTGGTGCATACTGAACGCAAAAAATATAAGAGCATTTAGATCATGATCTTATATTTCTTTACAGTCTAAATTGTCAATATGATCTTATAACATCAAAAATACTTTGATCATCAATGATCTTTGTGTGTACAATCTGAATTGTCAATATGAGTCACAACGATTTATAAACCGATGAAGACTCATATTGCGACCACAAATTCTACACATAGAGTTCAATGAAGACCAAGTGCTTGTGATAGTTTGAGAAATAACATATTTAAGGTGGTAAAAGGCTTGTTAGGGGAGCGAGGTGGGACTAAAAACAGCTTGCCATAACCTCATTAGTATCGGTTCGTGGTACGAACCGGCACTAAATGGTGATGGTGGGGCCATAGCCTGACCGCATGTTGACACAGCCTCTTTAGTACCGGTTCGTGGCATGAACCGGTACTAAAGGTTCGCCATGGAACGGTGTTATTGATCGCCGCCACGAACCGGCACTAATGTACACATTAGTGCCGGCTGTAATTCAAACCGGCACTATTGTGCTTCACATTTGACCCTTTTTCTACTAGTGGTGGGATAAGCCACCGATTGGTGAGGTTAAGTTAAACACTGATGCGGCCTTCCTGTCAGAGACTGGGTAGTGTTGGGCGGGTGTTGTCGCCTGCGATCATCAGGGTCAGGTCCTCTTTTCGGCGTGCAGATTGATGAACGCATGCAGAACTGTGGAAGAAGCTGAGGGGCAGGCTATACTGATGGGGATCACTGCGCTATCAGCCATCTACCAGGGCAGCCTAACCATTGAAACGGATTGTGCATTGATTGTGAAGGAACTGGAGGAGGAAAGCCAAAATAGGTATGCATGCTTCTCAACCATCTGTGATATAAGGAGCACGACGACGATATTCAAATCCGTCAGTGTCAAAGTTGTTAAACGAAACAAGAACAAACTGGCCCATGAGCTCGCGGCCAGGGGCAGGCGAGAAGGAGACTCGTTGATCATTGCGGATGTGCCGATTGAGCTAAGGCCGCTCATGCTATCTGAAAGTACCATGTAGTTGGTTGTTTGGGTAGTCATTCTCAAAAAAAAAATCTCTGGTGATTTATCGACTTGCCAGGTGGAGCATATTTATTAATAATCAAACACAAATGGTGCAACCAATTACAGATCCTCGGCAAGCATCCCATCGACTTCTTAATGTCACTATAATGAGGATAACAAGAAACTGAACTGTCGACAACGGACAAATTATAAGTGTGGACCCAAGCCAAACAATATATAAACCTTCAGGGTGGTTGCACACGGTTCGCTCAAAGGAGTTCTTTCGCCTTTCTATGACCTGATTTTCACTACTTTCGTTGAACTTCCTTGTTCCCACGGATCATATATTTCCATTGTACTTCCATCAATGCACAACTGTTGATGCAGTGACCATCCGGTACAAAGATAAGTATAACGGAGCATGCCCATTTCCTGGTTCATCGACTTCTCGGGCAGGTACAAGGGCACCCAGTGCGCATCGCTAGGCTTGGCGAGGAGGACCAGCCATGCCTGGTCCCTCACAGGGAGCTGCAGGGTCAACTAAAAGTAGTGCCAACGACAATCTGGCCGCTGTTTGAAGACCGCATCATGATGGTCTTATTTGGTTCAGCTTGTTTGGTTTTGTTCGATCTCCCCAAAACAGTAGACATGCCTTGTGTAGCTAGGCTCCAAAGATTCTCCATTTGTGTTTCTAGCTTGTTTATGGATTCTTGATCACAGTGATTATGAGGCCAACTTACTTGTGAATGCACTGGATCCAATCTGTGTTTGTATGGTTGTATTAGTGATGGATGTTATATGGTTGTGGATTGACGTGTAGTTGCCTGCGTTTTTTTTTTGGAATTAGTACACAGGTATAACCAACTCAGGCAGACCTAGGCTTTCACCCCGAAGCTTGAGTCTGGGATAAACAAAAAAGTCAAATGTACATGCACAGATTGCGAAGCAGAAATGGATGGCTGGATAAGGGGGTGTAGGAAAGCCTATGCTTCCTCAAGTGTTAACCACCCCTACCCGTCCACGATTTGCAACCGCTAATCGCCGCCTACGTCTACACCCAGCATGTGGTTGGACTCGACCACATCTTCTTCAACTTCCACGTCCCTCCACCCTTGTTTCAACACTGCCCCTCACCAACAGCAAGCGAAAAGACAAGCAAGCTGGAAAGCATTGTATTGCCGTGATATATTTGTCAAGCTCATGGGACTGGATTACACCATTCAGTACAAGAAAGGAGTACAGAATGCAGCTAGTGACTCCTTATCTCATCATCCCCGGTTGGAGCCGTTCCTGGCTATCTCTGCCCCAGTACATGTTTGGTTGGATCAATTGGTCTAGGGTTAGGCAGAGGACTCCCAAGCCACGAAACTGCTAACCGAATTGGCCATCTCTCCTGACAACGGCCAGGGATTCACCCTGTCGTAGTGTGTTCTCCGTTACAAGGGACAAGTGTGGGTTGGCACTAACAAGCTGGCCCAACAACATATCAGTAAGAGGATGCATGATAGCGCGGTGGGAGGGCACTCGGGTGTACTAGCACGTATCAGCGGATCAAACTCCTGCTTGCGTGGCCATGTATGAAGAAAATGATCATGGAGTTTGTGCAGCACTGTGAAGTATGCCAGCGTGCTAAGGTCAAGCATTGTCGCTAGCCAGGGCTCTTGCAACCCCACAAAATTCCACCACACCCGTGGCAGACCCTGAGCTGGGATTTTGTGGAGGGGCTGCTTCACTCGCAAGGGATGGATGTCGTTCTGGTGGTCATCGATAAGCTAACAAAATATGGCCACTTCATTCCCCTCAAACATCCGTATATGCCTCAGCAAGTGGCACAAGTCTTCTTCGATCAGGTTTATATTCTACAAGGTATGCCTTTCCGTATCATCTCTGATTGGGATCCGGTTTTTACCAGTCTGTTTTGGGAAGAACTCTTCCATCTCTTAGATACAATTCTGAATATGAGCTCAACACGGCATCCGGAGACCGATGGACAGACAGAAAAATTGAACCAATGCATGGAAGCCTTTCTACAGTGCTTTGCTCACGACACCACGGTTCGTTTGGCGCGGTGGCTACCCTTAGCGGAGCATTGGTACAATACATCCTTCCATACAACACTAGGTCACTCTCCATTCGAAGCCTTGTATGGGTATGTGCCTAGACCATTTGCATTGGAGGCACCAGCAACAAACCCAAAGGTGGCGGAGTTGGCAAATGATAGGGCATCCACGCTCGAGCTGCTGCGCCAACATCTGCTCCGAGCGCAGCAGAGGATGAAACACCAAGCGGACAAGCATCGCAATGAGAGATCATTTACAGTGGGTGACAGAGTGTATATGAAAATCCAGCCTTATCTGCAGAAGTCCCTGGCGGCAAGGCGCAACCACAAACTCGCTCTCAAGTACTATGGTCCCTATACATTGGTGTAGAAGATTGGGGCGGTCTCCTATCGCCTGGAGCTACCGCCACAGTCCACGATCCACGACGTTATATCCATGTGTCGCAGTTGAAGAAATGTCTGCCAGCCAATACAGAAGCCAGCGTTGACGAAACCACTCCACCTCAAAAGACCGACAACTTCTCACTCCTGAGACCATTCAGCAGACCAAGTTGGTACCACTTGGCGGGAAGACCACACCGCATGTGAAGGTACATTGGACAGGCAGGCCAGACATGCACGACACTTTGGAAGACGTGTTCAGGCTGCAACGTCGTTTCCCTCTCCTGGCGACCTGGGGGGAAGTCGCTGCTCACGGGGTGGTGAATGTGATGTCCTAGGCAGGTCCAGGACGACAACCCAAAGCGACAAGACACAACCGGAAGCCGGCAAGGGAATTTGAATCCCAAGAGAAGGAGAAGCAGGGCACGGCTATTGAGCGAGCTATATGAAGGCAGAGGAAGGAAGGGAGAGGTCGTCAAGCAACTGAAGGATAACCCAACCAGTCTGGTTCCCCTCTTGTATCTTTCCTCCTCCCTCATTCTCCAATTTGTACGAAACCCTAATTGAGAGGGAGAATCCTGCTACGTACATAACAGTTTGCCAAAAGCTTTGGCGATGTAACGAACATTGAGCGCAAGGTCGTAGATGCCGCCCTTCGCATGCTGGTCTGCAATATCGTATGTGCCATGGAGTTGATCATGGATGCGGAAGTACTCCAGCTCATGCAACAAGTCCTCGGCAGAGAGCGCCGGGTCACGCAGCTTCTAGGAAAACTCTTAAGTGTACCCTTATTATTGGGCCTATTGGCTCATTCCCTACTGTATTATTAACACAGCGTCAAAGGGGACCATTGCCCCCCTCGCTCTAGGAATACTCTTAATTGCACCCTCATTATTGGGCTTAAATAACCAATATTTCTCAAAGTTAATGCATAGCTTGTCTTCTTCGTCCCCTCAACCCGGATTTGGCCAATCAGCCATATTTATCAAGCTCTGCGATACTATAGTTACGGTGTTACTAGTTTATCACATATCCTTTGTTGCTAATTTCTTTTTAGAATGCTTGTTGCTATTTCTTACTATTACCGTGACTACTGAAACTAGATTCTATAAACGTTTAATCTGTTTGTTGAACTATAGCTCTATAAGTACATCGTCCATCTATCTTTATCGTTTTACACTAATGTGTGGACTAGCTGATGCAATGTAATTCTACATGCTATCTGTGAGGCAAGAGGCAATTTCAGTTTTTAAAATTGCAGTACACTTCTAGGTTGGTCTGATGAGGGCAGAGATGTTTATTTTCTTCCAATTTTCTGCATTAAAGATGAATTTGAAGCAAGTCTTTGGGAGGATAAGCGGCTGGCTAATACTACTCTTTGAGAGAAATATCCAGTATTACACCCGATCTTTAATAGTAAGTGCGATATAATTGCACACATGTTGAGCTCGTCCCCACCTAATGTGTCGTTCTGGCAAGATTTGGTTTGGTCTCGTCTTGCAACATGGCACACCCTACTGATAGTTGCTAATGGTCCGGTTATCGCAAGTGCACAATAAATTTTGATGGAATCTAAACCAAAATGGAAGCTTCTCCGCTGACTCCATCTATCATGCGCTTCTCTATTCTGATATGCGAGTCCACAATAATAAACAAATTTCCAAAATGAGGGTACCACTAGAACTAAAATTTCCCCAAGGTACCATGCAATTTTCTATTCTGATGAAGCACACTCTCCTCTACATTTGCGGCATGATGGCTCTTGGTCTCACGTTGTGACGGTATAAATATTAGATTTTGACTTACAAATCATATTGTTATATGATGGTATAAGCCAAAGGCCGAAGCAAAAAAACACCTATTTAGGAGTTTGTTTGGCTTTTTTGTCAAAGTGAAAAAGCCGCAAAAGCAGAAACAAAATCCCAAACAAAAGAGAACCTTAGCCATAAGGCATTAATAAATTAATAAGCTTGCTAGCCTTTCTTGTTTGCTTCACCTCCGTGCTGCAGGTGACTCATCGTCATTATCATCAATATGATGCTTCTGGAACTGCATGTACACGTAGATGCAAATAAATTAATTTTGATGCCGCCAATATGTAGTTAATGAACCAGCAGATGATTAGTGCCGCAAAAGTAAAACATGCATAAGATCTATTACTGCTAATAAAAGCATCAGAGGGTGCATATCCAGACTATGTCATCCATCTAACCATGAGATCTAAAGGCCCAAATACTCATAACGTTGAGCGTCAACCATGTTGAGTGCACTAACCAACAAGTAATCCGACTAATGAGCAATGAATTTCTTCATACCCCTTCATCACCCTACGCACGCAACACACACCACCTCTCACCTATTGCATTCAGCCACCACTTTTGTGCTTGTCGCTACTGATCGCTCCTCCTATCTGCCGCCGCCCCATGCATGCCATCTCCATACCCCTCAAGCACGGCCCACCACTCCTTACATGATGGTGGCCATCGACCGGGGCGGAGCCAGAAAATTTGGCCATTGGGTTCACTCCATGACTCCTCTGCCTTGATGCAACAAGTTTCTCACCAAATCAATGGTATAATTAAGCCGGATTCAAGTTTACATTTTTTGTAAGATCAATTTTCTTATCAAGAGCAACCTGAATTTACTGATCTTGATTCATCAAAGCATCACATCTTTTTACTGCTACATTATGAAAGCTATTAACATCACTCTTGTCCTCATGAGTGTCTAGTCTGTTTTTCTTGTTTCAACCGTTCCAACTGTTAATTTCAAATGCATCACTCCCGACTTGCTCCTCATTGTAATATCTGAAAAGGTAGCAACACAAACAGAAGGCCTTATGCACTTTGTCACTACAACGACCATATTCATCAAATCAATCTTGATTAAATCTCCATTGAGTATGTATCTTCAATGTCCCCCTGCGGGTAATCAAAATTAGACGGCAACCTGTAAGGTACCCTCATTAAATATATGCGCCTAATCTTATCTTGCTTCTTTGGATTTTTGGTGTACTCTGAAATTCTCTTCCGATCAGACGGATGATAAGGCAATTCATCTAAGCTGATTTATGTATGAATAGTACGCTTCAGGAGATTAGCGGCCATGATATTTGATGCACTTAGCCTACGTCCAATGCAAGACCTTGATGTGCATGTATAATTATGTCAATCTGGTGACCGAGTTCTCTTTGAAAAATACCCATCCATAGCCTAGATCAATCAAGGACCATGGAGAAAAAATTGAAAAACTAGGACAAAAAAGTCACTACCGTACTAGGTTTTAAGCCTAGCTCGAACGTACACAAAAGAGAGAGAGAGGAGATGTGGCAATACAATCTAATTACCTCAAATTTTAGGCTTCAATTATTGCCGATGTTGATCTTCAGCCGCCTCCTTGCCGTGGGCGTGCGGCAGCGGCCGAGGAGCCGAGCAACACGAACATGCCAGATAGGAATCAGAGAAAGGATTCCGCAAAAAAAAAAGGAATCGGAGAAAGGAACAGGCGAACGATGAAAACAAAAGTCTTCAACGAGGCGTGCCGCGTGTTGCTAAGTCTGTTTTCTCACAAAACGTTTACGTGACGCCCGCACTCACGGGTCAGGCATGGGAATGGGTTTGGGGGCTTTTACCTTTTGGGCCCTCTGTTCCACGTGAGGTATGTATGTTAGGGTCAGCCAAGATATTTGGGACTTTCTATGTGACGCTCTCTGCGTCAAAGTGTCGAGGCGCTAGTCCTGTGATTCGAACCTGGACTTGCCCGGTAGTAACAAGCTCTGCTAGCCGCTCCTTCCATCGACCTTCTGTACTATAGATGCAGTGCGACTCTTAAAGAAGAAAACCACAGTGGCGAAATCTAAACATTAATAATCGAGGCCTGCTGCGAGGGAACAAAAATCGCTAGGCATTGTAACTAAAAATAGCAACCCAGTGCTTACGAACTATAAGTCGCACCGGACTTAAATCTTTTTCAAAATTTCAAAAGTTACTTTTTTTGAAATATGTAAATATTTTTTTAAAGTGAACCTTTTCAAATTTATGAACAAAATCTTCAAAACACAAACATTTCATGAAAAACCTGAACATTTTTTGAATTTCTCAACCATTTCTTGAAAAAAGGAACAAAATTGAAAACAAGAACAATTTTTGACATTACGAACAATATTTAAAAAACAGAAACATTTTCTCAAAACAGGAACATCATTTGAAAATGTGAACGTTTTTCGAAATAATGAATAACTTTTCAAAATGGAAATATTTTCCGAAGATCCCGCGTATATTTCTGATTTAGGATCAAACTTTAAAAACATGAACATTTTTCAAATATGTGAACAAACTTGGAAAAGCTGGAACAATTTTCAAAACTCTCAAATATTTTCAAAAAATTGAGATTTTTCTCAAAATATGAACATTTTTCGGAATTATATACAATTGTTTAAAAATGACATTTTTTAAAATTACAAAGAACAAAATGAGCAAAATTCTTTCAATTTGCGAACAAAAATCAACACGAACATTTTATAGCATGTGAACAAATTTGGAAATGCTGGAACATTTTTAGAAATTCCCGAATTTTTTTTGAATGTATGATTACAAGTAAAAAGTACGAACATTTTCTTCAAATTCTCCGAACATTTTTTAAATTTGCGAACAAATTAATAAAACATGAAAATATAATGAAATTTGTGAACAAAATTTCAATGTAGGAACTTTCTTGAAATTTCGAACATTTTAGGAAATTTTGAACAAAAAATTTAAAACATTTATTAAATTTGGAAAAAATTTAATTTTCATCTTTTTTGTAAAAGAATCTAACAATATTTGAAATTCTAAACTTTTTGGAATTTCTGAACTAAATTTAAAATCAGGAACGTTTCTGGAAAAATGAAAAAGAAATTAAGAATGATCGTTTTTAAAATTCCTGAATATTTGATGAAAGAGAGAAAAAGAAATTTAAAAAATTCAAAGAATAGAAGAAGAGAAACAGAAAAAAGGAAAAAGAAAGAAAAATAGAAAAGAAACTGAAAAGAAACAGTTCAGGAACCTTCTAGAAGGTTCCCAAAACCGAAAAAACGGTTGGGGAACCTTCAAGAACGTTCCCAAAACCGGGATATGGGAGATTCCTGTCTCGCTATTAAATGGGCCACTCGCTACTAAATGGGCCAGCCCATGTCCGGTCGATCGCGATCCCCTCTGTGCCACGCACCGGCAGTTTGACGCAAAATGCGTCGAATAGGTTTTTCCGATGGGTCGATGGCAGGGGCGGATCCAGCGTATAGCTATTGGGTTCAACTGAACCCAATGGATTTTGCCTCGTCCATGCCTATAATATGTACGTGTTTGACTGATGTGAACCCAGTAAAATATATAGAGAGCTCCTATGTGACGCTAATTGCATCGAAATGTCGATGTCGCACAGGCGTCGCAAACCTGGGCCAACCCATTTGGCATTCGCGAGATGAAAAAATGCGAAAAAAAATCCGCTGGAACTCGAGTAGGGGGCCCCGAACTGTGCGTCTAAGGCTGATGGTAACAGAAGGTGGGGGACACAATGGTTACCCAGGTTCGGGGCTCTCTATGGAAGTAATACCCTACTTCCTGCTTGATTGATCTTGATGAATATGAGTATTACAAGAGTTGGTCTACCACGAGCTCGTAATGGCAAACCCTAGAAGCTAGCCTATGATTATGGTCGTTGTTGTCCTACGGACTAAACCTCCGGTTAATATAGACACCGGAGAGGGCTAGGGTTACACAAGGTCGGTTACAGAGAAATGAATCTACATATCCGAATCGGCAAGCTTGCATTCCACGCAAAGGAGAGTCCCATCCGGACACGGGACGAAGTCTTCTATCTTGTATCTTCATAGCCCAACAGTCCGGCCCATGTATATAGTTCGGCTGTCCGAGGACCCCTTAATCCAGGACTCCCTCAGCATCAACTATGGAACATTGGATGATTGTGGGGAATATACTCACATATGTCAAAGGGACGACAAACTTCGGTTGTGTCTATGCGACAAAGCAAAAGAAGGACATGGTGAAGCTACTCGACTATAGTGGTCGTGACGAGGAAGGAGTTGTCCACAACCATAAGAGTACCTCGGAGGTGGCATATTTCTCTGATGAATGCATAGTAAGCTAGCTACCAGAGAAGCAGGAAGTGGTGAGATCGACTTTAGATGAAGTAGAGTATATTGCAGTTGTGGCCGCACTGTGTCAATGTGTGTGGATTGAGAGGCTACATGGTGATCTCATGAACTGAGATCTGAAACCAGTGGTGCACAATATTGAGGGCAAGTCTACAACATTTCAAAGCAAGAATCTAGTGTGGCATGATAGGAGCAAGCACATTGATACATAAAGGAATTAGTAGAAGAAGTTATGATGAAGGCCAACTATATTTGCACCGATGATAAGTTGGCAGACATTCTAACCTAGGCTGTCGAGAGATGGTGTTGAAGAGGCCAAGAAGGCTTTGAATTGAGTACGCCGTGTTTATGTGGTTTGGGGGGGGGGGGGGGGGGTTGAATGTTGAAGTAAGTCACGGCTTGTTGTACGCCTATACCCCCAGTAAACTTGTACCAGAAAAAAGAAATAAAAAGTATAGGAGGGAAACACAATCAAATCTCGTATCCCGGAGTCGCGTACGTGTGGTGCCTCAGCAAGTTGTGATTTGCCGTGATCGAACTATACGGCAACTTTTAGGTGCATGTGCTAGCATACGTGAAAAGCATCCACCAGGCAGCTTTGTAGCTTGTACGTGCGCCGGAAAGTATTCGAGCTCCATCGTTGTGTATTGCCAGAAAAGTACTCGATCGGCAACAACGTCGTCGCAGTCAGGACCTGTTCCAACATACACGTTTCCTGGAATCCTCTCCTCAGGCGTACCCATCTGACATGCAATCCATGGAGCAAACTGATGTCCAGGTCGCTGGGGAAGCTCCAACGTCAAGCACGGACTGCCACCAGACAGAGGTTCCAGCGGACAGTTCATGGCGCGGCAACCACCTGGAAGCCTGCCGGTTCCTTCTGTGCTCGCCACACCAGAGCCCGTTCCTGGTCTACTCCGCGGCAGACCGTGACGACAGCACGACCACACTGCACTACCAGTGCATGGACAAGGTCTGCCACCTCACCATCCAGGGCCCTGCCTTTCGCTCCCGCTACGTCATGGGCTCCTCCAATGGCTGGCTCATCATTGCCGACCAGCGCTCCCATCTCATCCTCGTCAACCCCATAACCGGCGCTCAGATCGCCATGCCGCCGCAGGAAACCATGCACGACGTCCAACTCCATTTTTCGGCTAATGCTAAATCGTCGGCCCCTTTGAGGTCGTCCTATTATCATCTTGTGCCTTTCAGTGGTGGCGCACATCGCTTTGGTCTTCTGGCTATGAGTATATCCTTTTGCCAGATATCCCTGCTCGACAACCTCCTCACAAAATGTACTATGTATGTGGATCAACAACGGTGTGGGCCATGTGTTTCTTCTCCATACAGCACAACATGTGGTGCAGCAATCATGTGTGAGGTACGAATAGAGTGATGTTTTACTATAGACATTTATGCAGCCTCGCATCATCGACCATTTCACCTTCCCATCACCAGAATCATGCTCTATTGTACGAATCAAGGTCAACCACTTGTTTTTGCAGCTTCTTATGTGGTCGCAATTGGCGGTGGCTATACTATTCTTGGCTAGCCTAATCTAGGTCGCTTATGAAACTCCCAATGATTCCTCGGTGCTAGGAGCGTCAGGATCATGTTGAGAACAAAGTGTCGGCTAAAAGTTCATTGCTTTTGAAGTTAATTGTCCAGCCCTTGATGGTGTGAATTGTGTTGAATCAGTCATTTTAAGAGTTGCTCGATGTCTCAATCAATGTGCCTTTTGATACTCACAACATTTTTCCAGTGTTAGGTAATAAAGTGGTAAGTACATTTTTTAACAAAAAATGAGGTACATAAATTTAACACACTAAAGAATAGTACACACACATAATAAACTCGCTAATAAAAATTGTAAGTAGACATAAACGAGAATTGCAAGGCATCTGAAATACTAATGTTACAAAACAAAAAGTACATACCACAATTATGATTTTTAATGCGTACTATCATGGGCGACTATTCTTTTGATATGAATAACTATACGTGGCACGCTGCTTTGATAAATATCCATGCATATGTTTTAGTGCGAGTACCTGACATCCCGAATGTTTTTTTTTCCGAAAAGGATCCCGAATGTTTGTAATACCAATAACATTCAGTCTCTGAATTTTTTTGCTTATTGTCTACCACAAACGAGAAACAGAGCAAGCCAATTATTAATGGTTGGTAGGATCTACCACAAACAAAACAATGCAAAGATCATATTGCTAACGATATTTTCATTTTTTCCTTTTGTAGCCTTCTAGAAGAACAGGATCTGCAACGAGGAAAAGGGTCAAACATCCGTTTGAGCTACCTCGTCAACACATTCCCCCCTACCATCCTTTTAGCATCCCACGCCTTTTACAGGTGGGACAATGCAATTTGGTCTTTTGGCCATGAATGTCTCCTTGGCAAGAGATCCCAAGTTGGCAGCCTATCAACGAGATGTACTGTGACTGTGTGTAGCAATAACGAAGACCATGAGCTTCTTCTCTCCACACCATAGTGTGTGGTGCAAGCATCATGGCCGAGGAACCATGTCGTTGAAAGCAGTGGTGTTTTACCATCATTGTTTATGCACCCTCAGAGCATCAACCATTTCACCTTTGAAAACGCAATCATCCTCCCTTTAATCAATCATGGTCAATCTCATGTATATGCTATCTCTGGGTCGTTCACCATGGGCGTTGGTTGTATAGATCTTCACGGACCTGATCTGCTTTTTCCTGATCTTCCCAATGCTCCCTCGGTACTATGAGCATCGATATCAACCCTAGAATTGAGTGTCGGCCTGCCCAACGGTGTAACCTTCCGTCATAACTATGTGCCTACGTAAGAGGGGACGCCGAATTTTTGCATGGGTGAGAAATGATTTATTGCGATGTGGAGCTTGCCTTTCTCATGGGCAATGTATCTTTGTTGAGCAGAGAGGTAATCTGCCGTCATGGAGATTCTTTTCCTCATAGAAACAACCTAAATGCATTGCCTATCTTAATTATTCCTCTATGAGAAAAGTGATGCAATTCATCAATTGTTAGGTTGATGCATATATACAATGATTTCCTCTGGTTTGTGGAATGGATATCAATTTTTATCTTCTTTTTTTAGCCCTTATATGTCTGTTCTCAATCCAGACAAATTGTTATTAAAACTTTTCATTATTATAATTGATTTGTAGAAATAAACATGCATTATATTTGTCTTCTTATTATCATAAAAAAATGTAAAACCACATAAACAGAAGAAAATTATAGGGAATACTGAGGAAATCATATATCATCGCATGTAATGTGCTGATCGTGGTTGTCGCGTGGTAATTTATAGGAAATAATTGCCATTGATGAAAAGTGTTACCTTCCCGAAAGTTGTGTGTAGACTATGTCTCCATGATGGACATTGAAAGCTAGGCAAGTAGATGTCAAATACTAGCTAGGGCAAGTTTGCACACTCGGACACCGTTGAATATGGAGGCGCGGCCAACTACGCTGGAACAACATGGGGAAATGTTGAATGCCAAGGTATGGATATGGCCAATTGGTTGACGTGGAGTCAGAAACTTTGGTTTTTCATCTAGATGAATAGGAGTTATATGAGGAGTATCTTATACCAATGTATATACTAAATGTTTAGTCTGTGTTTCTCCCACCAAAATTAGACATGTTTCTATCACTTGAGTAGTCTATGAAAGGGGAAAAAATCTGAACTGAATTGTGAGCTCGGAGTGTAATGCATTTCTTCCAGAGCCTGCCTATGATTTTTGCAACACATTTTAATTGGATAAATTAACAGGAAGGAAAAGCATGGGCCTGCTAATGACTCTATATTTTAAGCATTTTTAGTGCTCATTTTTTGCATATCTCTCTATATATTATGTATTACAGAACCAAATAGTTGTCCATTATGCATCATTACCGGTTTTTACACATTTACTTGTGCGCATTGCACATTTAGTATTTTATTTGATTTTATTAGTTTTGTTTGTTTTCTTCTGTCTGGAGGTGTTTTGGAGGAACCTAGGACCAAAGATAGGCTCAATACGGTGGACCTACAGTATCAGACTTATGCTCAATAAGTGGGCTCCACCACTAGGAGTTCCATTTGTTAGGAATAATCTTGAGTTGGAGTAGCATGCATGTTAGTTGAGTCCAGTTTGGACTTTACGTGTTGTGTAAGCCAAGTATACTAGTTAGTAAAGCGTTGGAGTCCTAGTAACTTTGGATACGTGTTGCGCGTGTCCAAGGAGTATATAGTCTAGGTGCAATACTAGTCCAAGTAGGTTACAGTTAGGACTTGTGTATGCTTGGTCACGACTGCGTGCATATCTATATATATACCAAAATGATAAGTGCTACACGCGTGGCATGAAGTAACACCGTCCTGCCATTTTTACAACTAAAGTTGCCATAAAAAACCCCAAAGAAAAACTGAAATTTGCCATCCAAACAGAAAGTTGCCATGCTTCACAACTAAAGTTGCCATCCGCGAGTAACTAAAGTTGCCATAAAAAACGTCAGGGTAGAATTTCTTCGTGCCACACATGTGGCACTTATCAGGGTCCTATATATATATATATATATATATATATATATATATATATATATATATAGGTGGTGGAGATTGTAATGCAGGTTGTAACCATGTTGAAAACATGAAAATAAATAAAGAGGAAAATGAAGGGCACGACAAGTGCCCTAGGCTAAAAGTGTTTTTTGCGTGTTCATCATGCGTTTTGATGTGATTGATTGTGAGGGCGAAATCCCACCAATTGGTATGAGCGGTTGGACATAGGTGAGGAGGGTCGACCAATTGCAGCTGGTCATGCAATCCTGCACTCTCGCCATGCGATCACACAAAAGCACCGTGCGTGTCCTCCACCTTCCTCCTCTCATGCGGCCTGCCTGGCTAGGGAACCAACACAGATTGCATCACCGATGATGCTGACATGTATGCTTGCCTCCCCAGATACAGATGGTTTAGTTGTATTATTTGAGAAAAATCTAGATGGTTTAGTAAGAGGGATACGGTAAAGGAAAATTACTCAATCGTTTCCTGTTGGCACTTGGCAATACAGAATAGAAGAAGGTACTCCTGAATTATCTTCTCTAAAAAAAGAATATATGAATTTGCTTTTCCATTCTCACACAAGAATCATTAATTTCTATATATTTTCATATTTATACTATATCTAAATGTATCTGTATTTAAAAAAACAACGTATCAGTATCCACATCGCCATAAGTGGGCAACCAGCTGGCTGCTGTGAAGCAGCAAAAACCCTGTTGAACAACCCAATCTGATGATGTACTAAGGGTCAATAAAATATTCCTTGTGTATAAGGAATCGAGACGTCTTTAAGGTACAAAGGAGGACTACCCTAGTCGAATAACTGACTAAGTTGTTCATTCGTACCTAACATTGATTCTACCATACTAACAAAAAAAATAACGTGCAATAATATTCTATTGAACCAACAGGATTAACTAGGAACTTATTGTGTCACTCCGGGTTCAATAACTACATACACATGACTATAACTACATACACTAACAGGAAAAAAATCCAGCATCACTTCCTCGCTCCAGTTCCTTTGAGATTCATTCCAATTCAGTTCATGTTGGTGGGCTATCGCTCAGATGTGCGACAACCGACCTGTGCCATAGTGTGTGGTCGGGCATCATGGGTGAGGTACTAAGGGGTTGGTGTTTTACTGTTGGCATTTATGCAGCCTCACATCATCGACCATTTCACCTTCCAGTCACCGCAGTCATGTTCCATGGCACCAATCAGGGTCAATTGCTTGTTTTCACAGTTTCTTGCACGGTCACAATGGGCAATGGTTATACAGCTCATGGCTAGCACGATCTGGGTTGATTCTGGTCCTCCCAATGATTCCTCACTGCTAGGAGAATTGGGATCAAGCTGGGACCAGAGTGTCTGCCAAAAGCTTGTTGTTTTTTAACTTTCTTGTCCGGCCCTTGACTGTGTCGAATTTGTCTGACAAGTCATTTGAATAGTTCCTATGTCTTAATCAACGTGCCTTCCAATATTCCCAAAAAATTTTGGGGGCTAGGTAAAATAAGTGGTAAGTACATTTTTTTAATAAAAATTGTAGGTACAAAAATTTAACACACTAAAAATGGTACATACACATAATAAGGCCGCTAATAAGATTGTAAGTACACATAAAAGGGAGTTGCAAGCCATCTAAAATACTAATGTTAAAAAATAGAAGTACAACACACAATTATGATTTTTAATGAGTATTGTCATGGCCATCGATTCTTTGGAAATGAATTAATGCACGTAGCATGCTGATTGCATATGTTTTAATCCGAGAACCTCACTCCTGAATTTTTTTAATACCGATAACTTTCCATCTCTGAAGCTTTTAGCTTTTGTTCTCCACAAACAAGAAAGAGAGGAAGAAATTATTTATGGCCGGTAGGTTCTATTGTTCTCGTCACATTTTTTCCATGTGTAAAGATCATATAGCTAATGATATTTTCATGTTTCCTTCTGTAGCCTTCTGGACGAAAAACAATTGCGCTGAGGTCATGGGACATCATGAAGACCCACCAAGCATAGAAGGTATCATAGACCATTTCAACTTCCAGTCACTGCAGCCATGTTCCATGGAACCAATCAGAGTCAATGGTTCCTCACAATGGTTCCTCGATGTATAGAGATGGTTGTATAGAGATGCTCACGTGTCATATCTTGTTTTCTTCTAATCCTCACAATGGTTCCTCGATGCTATGCACATCGGGGTCAAGCCTAGAATAGAGTGTCAGCCTGGTCAACAGGGCAACCACCGGTCGTAAGGATGTGCCTGCTTATGAGTGGGCACTAGTTTTTTGTCATGGGAGAGAGCTAATTGGTTGCAATGTGAAGCTTGCATTTCTCATGGGCAGCGGGTCCATGTTGAGCGGAGAGGTGATCTGCTGTCATGGAAAGTTTTTGTTTCTCATATCTATCAACAACTACCTGAATGCATTTCCCTATCTTAATTTACTGCTCTATGAGAAAATGATGTCATTACTGAAGTTGTGGCTAAATTATATTGAATAAGCTTATTAAAAATGTCAGGTTGAGAAATACTCCATTAGTCCAATAATGTAAGACGTTTTTCAACACTACACTAGTGTCAAAAAGTGTTTTATATTATGGGACGGAGGGAGTAGCATACAATGTTTTTCTCTAATTTTTGAAATGGATGTCAATTTGTTTTATGTTCAATTTTGGGCCCCTATATGTCTGTTCTCAATCCAGACAACCTAGTATTGCTGCCCTTTCTTATTATAATTGGTCTGTAGAAATAACAGTCACTGATCCAAAGTGCATTTCTATGGGGTGAAACACAAGGGATGAAGGAAAACATGTATCATATTTTTCTTCTTATTACCATGGGAAAAGTATAGAACAATATAAGTTCATCAATCAAAGATCCCAAAATAGTCCATATGAAACAAAATTATAGGGAATCCTAAAGAAATCATATATCATATATTGTGCTGATCGTGGTTGTCGTGGGTAGTTTATAGGAAATACTTGTGACTGATGAAATGTGTTATCTTCTGAATAGTTGGGTGCAGACTATTTCTCGGCCATGAAACATTGGAAGATAGGTGAACACGAGTTACATGAACATGAGTTAGATGAGGAGTGTTAGAAGGGAATAGAGAGAAGGTTGGTGGAATATGATAAATGTTGTATTAACCCTCTTGGGCAGTTTATATATAGTACAAGGCTCGGAGGGGAAAAAGCCTCTCCTAGGGATAAGGCATGACATGATTACAAATCATGGTGTACCATATACAAATATCTGCCTATATAGTGTAACAAGGAGGATACACCTCATATACTAGATGTTTAGGATATGTTTCTCCTAGAAAAATTATACATGTTTCTATCGCTTGCCTGGTCTATGAAAGGAAAACTCAAACTGAACCAAATTATGTGCTCAGAGTGTAATTTACTTCAGTTAGTGCCTGCTAAAGATTTTTGCGAGAAGTTATAATGGGATAAAACTGACGGCGTGGAGAAGCATGCGTCTGCCTCTAGTGGAATGTAATAATCCATGTCCTGTATAGGTAAAGGAACAAACATATCATTCTTGTTTGACATATATAGTTTCCCCTTCTTATTTCTATCATCATCGCCTATAACCGTCATTGTCGGGCAAAGCTAATTACATAGTATACGAGAACTATAGTCCCTCTTACCGAACTATGCATATTAGTTCTGGGGTTTCGGCAAAAAAGGAACATCATTCTCAATAGAAGGAAAAGAAAGACCTAACGAGGTTAATCATGGTGGATGTGCTTTGATAGTCCTGCTCATTTATCCTTCCGATGTCACCATACCCTACTAGACCACCAGAAGCATTTAGTTCAGCTCTTCTGTCAACTCCTAAACACCTTGAATTATTCACTATGCAACTGACTTCTGAAGCTCTATTAAGACGAGGACACATTGTGCACCACCAACACCAATGCCTAAACGGTTGATCACCATGCCTTCGCTTGAACGAGATCATGAGGATGGACATGTCTTCATGGTAGTTCCTCCTCCCGCTAAGGGTTATATTGAGCAGTTCTTGCCACTCCAAACCAGACAATTAATAGACATGTGAAGATACGTACAATGTCAAAAAACACTTGATTGAGCAAGAAGGCTTGTGTTGTGCAAAGTATATAGTTGGTTGCTCACCAGCCTTCATTGCAGCTCGGAGTAACAATTCTACAATGAGATCCTAACCATGATCGCCCTCAGGAAGCTAAGTTGTGAACATCTCTACCTGATCAACCACCTCTTTGATGGTGAAATACTGATAATGCCTGTGAGATAACAATAACCAAAACTTGTCGTTGGCACTGATACAGTAGTGGCACAGTGATGGGGTGCAGCTGATGTAGGGGTGATTGCCGATGTCATAAAACTTTAAGGACGCTAGCAACCTACTGTTCCACTTTGGCTGCAAAGTAAAAAAATGTGCATCCCATCAATTAGGAGATGTGCATATTGACATTTCAGGAAAATTTCACGACTCTCCATATATTAACATAGGCAAGGAACATGCAACAAACTGTGTTGATCACTGTGTCAATGCCATGTCATATTTGCATGATGTGTTGCATGAATTGCAAGTCACGTTCACAACATTTAGTGTGTTCATCAAGATGCATGGCATGAACAATGCTATTGACCTAATTTTGAACAATCAATAATCTAGTATGAGGATGATTTCAATGGCCTACGCATGAGGTAAAAAAACTTGTCTTATGGAATTAATTGGAAACACCGACTTCTAGTCCTTGAGCGCTAGACATATAGCATGTTGTTTAGAATAAGTGCACTTTTCTAAGCAACATAGAATATATTATTTAGCAATATCATAATGTCGCATCATAGCAGTCTGGCAGAAACATGACTTAAAGTGTCACACTTTTCTCTGTGTATTCTTTATAGGCTTGGTCCATGAGATTCTTGAGTCTCACGCAGCTTCAGGCCAACTACTACCCTGAAGTCATTTTGGCGAAGCATCCTCCTTATGTGTCACGCCAATATTTGTGCGCCATGCCAAAAAACTCGTTTTTTTTGTTTCTGGTGCAGCCCCCAAGAAGGTGGTGATTTTGTTGAATAGGGTGTTTGAAGAATACATGATTAGGCTATGCATCCTTGGTGTCTCGGTCAACGTAGCTTCTAGTCCTCGCAACACTTGATAGGGGCTTGGTAAAGAAAAAATGGTAGGTGCATTAAAAAAAAGTGGAATTTGCCGTTATTTTACATGGTAAAAAAGGGCATGTGCATAAAATTAACTTGCTAAAGAAAATGGGGAGTACAAATAAAACACAGATGAACCAAGACAGAAAGCCATTGTTCTGATGTTTTAGTTGTACTTTAATAGTGGACGATTCTTTGGATATTATTAAATAGCATTGATATCTAATTATATAAATACCCGTAAAAATGTTCTAATCTGAGCACCTAGTATCTGGATAAATTTAATACGAATAACATTGAGTCTCTAGAATTTTCTCTTTTGTTCTCACACAAACGAGCGAGGGCAACACAAGTATTTATGACCCATGCAAAGCTCATATGGCTAATGATATTTTCATTTTTCCCTTTGTGTTTTGGGAAGAAAAGCAATAGGAACAAGGAGCCTAGAGACTGGCAATTTGCCTGGGGCATTCAGGATAATCAAGTCCGAAAAAGCAACCTACTGAGCTACCTCGTCATCGCTTTTTTAGGTACTAATAAATCGTCGTCCTCCTTGAGGCCATCCTATTGTCATCTTGGGCCTTCCAGAGGTGGCCCAAGTCGCTTTGGTCTTCTAGCCATGAGTGTATCATTTGGCCAAAGATCGCTGCTCAACAACCTCCTCACCAAATGTACCATGCCTTTGTGGATCAACAACGGTGTACTGAAAGCATCACGGCCGAGTTACAGAGGGAGTGGTGTTTTACTATTGGCATTTATGCAACCTCAGAGCGTCGAGAATTTCACCTTCTAGTCACCGCATTCATGCTCCATGGCACCAATCAACGTCAACCGCTTGTTTGCGCAGTTTCTTGCGCGAAAATGGGCGATGGTTATACGGTTCTTTGGTAGCCCGATCTCGATTGCTTCTGATCCTCCTGATGATTCCTCGGTGCAAGGAGTGTCAGGATCAAGCAGAGAACAGAGTGTCGGCAAAAATCTCATTGTTCCGCAAAGTTTCTTGTCAAGCACTTCACGGTGTTGAATGTATCAGACCTGTTGTTTGATGTGTTCCTTGATGTCTCAATTATCTTGCCTTCTGATATTCACAACATTTCTTCGCGACTTGATAAAAAAATAGGAAAGTACATTTTTTCACAAAATTCGTAGGTAAAGAAGTTGAACACGCACAAAAAATTTACGTACATATAATAAACACGCTAACAAAAATAGTAAGTACACATAAAAGGGAGTTGCAAGCCGTCTGAAGTACTAATGTTACAAAATAAAAAGTACAGATGATAAATGCATGCCGCATGTTGGTTCGATAAATATCCTTGCATATATTTTAATCCGAGCACCTGATATCCCAAAAAAAATATTCATATTGACAACATTGAGTCTCTTAAACGTTTAGTTTTGTTCTCCCGCAAATGAGAAAGAGGGGCAGACGCTTATTTATGGTTTGTAGGTTCCATTGTTCTCTTGACATTTTTGGCATGCACAAAGATCATATGGCTAATGATATTTTTATTTTTATTTTAAAGCCTTCTGGAAGAAAAGCAACTGCGGTGAGGATATGGGACATCATGAATACCCACCAAGAATGGAAGGTAATAGAGAAAATCAGGTCGGCTCAAGAAACCTGTTTAAGCTATCTCATCGTGACATTTCCACCTAGCACCAGAGCGCAAGACTATCTAAGGCCATCCTATTAGCATCCCACACCTTTCAGATGTGGCACACCGCACTTCGGTCTTCTGGCGATGAGTGTCTCTTGGGGCAGAGATCCCAAGTTGACAACCTCTCTGTTAGACGTGTTGTGACCGTGTTTAGCAACAATGGTGTGGACCATCAGCTTCTTCTCACGACTCAACTGTGTGTGCTGCAAGCATCTTCGCCGAGGCACCATGTCATGTGAACGAGAGGTGTTTTACCGTCATCATTTATGTAGCCTCAGAGCATCAACCATTGCACCTTCCAATCACTGCAGTCATGCTTCATGGAACCAAATAGGGTCAACCTCTTGTTTATGCCATCTCTAGTTCTCTAACAATGGGTGTTTGTTGCATAGATCCTCATGTGCCCAATCTGCTTTTCTTTTGATCCTCCCAATGCTTGCTCGGAGCTATGGGCATCCGGATCAAGCCTCGAATGAGAGTGCTGGTCGGCTCAGCAGTGCCACCTCTTGTCATAGCGACCTGCCTATGTAAGAGAGGGCACCATATTTTTCCATGGGAGAGACATGATTGGTTGCAATGTGGGGCTTGCCTTTCTCATGGCGAGTGGATCTGTGTCGATCGGAGAGGTGATCCCCCGTCAAGGATACTTTATTTCTGGTAGGCTATAAACAACAACCTGAATGCATTGCCCTATCTTAGTGTATTTCACTATGAGTAAATGACGCCATTAATGAAGTTGCATCTAAATTATGTTGATTAAGATTATTAAAACTGACAGGTTGATGCCTAGCATACAATGTCTTATTCTGGATTGTGGATTGCACATTAAATTTTTTTATTTTCTTTTTTGAACTCTTATATGTCTATTCTCAATCCAGACAAATTGATATTGCTGCTCTTTATAATTGGGTTGTCGAAATAACAATCAATGATACAAACTGCATTTGCGATCGGGTGAAACAAAAGGGTAGAAGGAAAATATGTATTGTATTTATCTTCTTTTTATCATAATAAAAGTATATACAATATAAATTGACCAATTAAAGATCCCAAAATTGTTCCTAAGGAACAAAAAATGATAGGGAATACTTAGGAAATCATATATCATGTCATGTATTGTGGTAATGCTGGTTGTCATGTGGTAATTTATAGGAAATGCTTGTGATTGATGAAAAGTGTTATCGTCCCAAAAGTAGGGTGCATACTATTTCTCGGCCATGTACACTAAAATCTAGGAAAGTAGAGGTCAAATAGTGCAAGGTTCGACACTCGGACAGCACTGCATCTGGAGGTCTGGCTAACTACACATGAACATCATAGGGAAATGTTGAATGCCAAGTTGTGGATATGGCCTACTAGTTGACATGGAGTCAGAAAATTTGAATTTTCATCTAGAAGAATATGATATACATGAGGAGGATCTTATAGCAAGTATATACTAAATGTTTAGGCTATGTTTCTCGCACCAAAATTTGACATGTTTCTACCACTTGCGTAGTCTTTGGAAGGAAAACTCAGTATGACCTGAATTATGTGCTCTCGGTGTAATGTATTTCTTTGAGTGACATAAAGCTTTTTGCGACAAATACTCATTGGATAAAACTAATAGTGCCGAGAAGCATCAGCATGCCTCTAATGGACTATATTAATCCAGGTGATGTATATGCAAAGGAGCAAACATAGCATTCTTACTGGACATACATAGTTTCACATTCTTCTTTCTATCACCATCACCTATTATCATCATTGCCAGGAAACCTAACTACATAACATACGAGAACTAGAGTCCCTCCTGCTGAACATGCATACTAGTTCCAGGATTTTGGCGGAAAAGTAACATAATTCTCAAGTGAAGTAAAAACACCTAACATGGTTTTTTGTGGTGGATGTGCTTCGACAGTCCTACTCGTTTCACCTTTTTGATGTGACCATACCCTACCAGCCCAACGGAAGCATTTAGTTCAACTCTTCTGTTAAGTCTGAAACACCTAGAATTCTCACAAGGCAACCAACTTCTAAATCTCTATGAAGGCGAGGACACACTGTGTACCACCAACACTACGCATAGATGGTGGATCTCCATACCCCCCCCCCTTTAACGAGATCATGATGATGGATACATCATCATGGGGCATCCTCCTCTCGCCGTGGATTGTATTGAGCAGTTCATGGCAATCCATACCTCGAAGTAAATAGACATGTGAAGTTACAAACAATATCAATAAAACTAGTTTGTCCATGAAGGCTTGTTTTGTGCAAAGCATTGAGTCGGTTGCTCATAAGCCTTTGTTGCAGCCCAAAGTAACAATTCTCCGACGAGATGCTAAGCAGGATCACCCGAGGGATGCTTAGTGGTAAACATCTATACCTGATCAAGCACCTCTTTGCTGGTGAAATACTGATAGAGCCATCATATGACAACACAGGGAAGTTGTCATTGGGACTGATACGGTGGTTGCACGGTGATGAGGTGCTACTCATATAGGGGCATTGCTAATGTACTCAATCTTGAAGGACGCTAAAAACTTACTATTTCACTTTGACTGCCAAGTAAAAAAGGTGCATCCCATGAATTATCAGATGTGCAAATTGACATTCGGGAAACTTTGATGACTTCCATATATTGTCATATGCAAGGTACATTTAATAAATTGTGTTGCATGAATTGCAGGTCACATTCACAAATTTTAGGTTTTTCATTGACAAGCATGACGTGAACAATGCTATTGAGCTAATGTTGGATAACCACTAATCTATCATGTGAATGATTTGAAGGGCCTACGCATGAGGTGAAATTTTTGTCTTTTGGAATTAACTGCAAACACCAACTTCTAGTCCTTGAGTGCTAGATTGATAGAATGTTGTTTAGAATAAGTGCACTTTCTATGCATCATAGAATATATTATTTAGCAATTTCATAATGTCGTATAATAGCAGTCTAGCAGAAACAGGACACTTTCAATGGACGGAGATTTGCTTGAACATGCATTGTGAAGTAGAAAAGAGACAATGTTGATTGGTGTGTATCTCCTAGAGGTAGCCAACCCCGAATTCTTTGCTAACATTGAGTTTCCCCTTCACCCTGCCATTGATTGGCGTTGTGATCATCGAGATGTTCAACACTGATCCTCTTTACATCAGGTATTGCCTAGGTTCCAACAACCACAACTTAATAATGATCAAAACACAAACTAAGGCATCAAATTAAGGATGATGAAATTAAGTGGCCGTGTACATGCAAAACGAAGGTACTATGTTCGTCCTTGAGCTGGATGGACATTCACGTCGTGTGACTTGGGCTCGCGCATGATCTCGGCCTTGGACACCTATAGATTATGTGCCACTTCCTTGCCGAGGATGGTATTAAGATTGGGCTACCACCTCATTGCAAGCACGGTGTGGCTGTCCCCAATGTTCATCAAAGATACATCCTCACACCTATCAGCATCACTAGCACACATGACCCCATCATCCCAACCTCCGGATTCTCAACTGCGCGCTACTCTACTGCCTCAAAAAATGCCTCCTTTGTCTCCCTCGGCGCCTGATCCAATGTTAGGAGGACTTTTCCTTGCATCGGAAGGCCGCCCCCAGATGAGGCTAAATTGTTTGTCTCGGGAAGTTCTGTCCGACCCCTCTTCAAGGTAGCCTCCTTCCAATGATGGTTTCTAACCCGATGTGTCCTCCAGAGCAACCTCTCTCTCTCTCTCTCTCTCTCTCTCTATATATATATATATATATATATATATATATATATGTGTGTGTGTGTGTGTGTGTGTGTGTGTGTGTGTGTGTGTGTGTGTGTGTGTGTGTGTGTGTGTGTGGGGGAGAGAGAGAGTCAGTCTAGCCAACCCTAATTTCATGACTTAAAGTGTCAAATATCTCCCCATTCTTCATAGGGATGGTCGATGATATCGAACTGTGGCAGAACTCCCAAGAATCTGACCCAGCTTCAGGTCAATTGCTACCATGACGTCAATTTGGCGAAGCATCCTCCTTATGTGTCCTGCCAAAAACTCATTTTGTAAGTTTCTTGTGAAGCCCTGAATGGTAGTGATTGTGCGAGACAACTCTTTTGAAGAATTCATCATTAAGCTATGCATCCTTGATGTCTTCATCAATGACGCTTCTAATCCTCGCAACACTTTTTCAGGGCTTGGTAAGGAAAAAGTGAAAGGTACATTTAGAAAAAAGATGGATCGTAGCGAAACTTTACACGTTAAAAAATGGTATGTACACAAAATTATTATGCTAAAGAAACGGTACAAATAAAAGCAAGCATAATGCCATCTAAAAAGCACTAATGTTACAAGTTAAAGAGTGAAACCATTGTCATGATGTCTAATGAGTACTTTCATGGTGGACAACTCTTTGGATATGACTAATTCCTGTGGTTTGCTAATTCTATAAATACATGAGCATATGTTTTAATCCGAGCACCTGATATCCGGTAAAATTTAATACCAATAACTTTAGTCTCTAGATTTTTTTCGCTTTTGTTCTCCCGCAAACGAGCAATAGAGCAACACAAGTATTTATGGCGTGTCCAAAGCTCATATGGATAATGAAATTTTCATTTTCCCTTAGTGTCCTTCGGGAAGAAAAGCAACCAGAACATGGACATGGAATAGCCTGGAGACTCGTAACTCACTTGAGGCATTGAGAAAAATCAGGCCTGACCAGGCAACTTGCTAAGCTACCTCTTCATCGTTTTTTCGTCTACTGCTAAATCGTCGGCCCCTTTGTGGTCGTCCTATTATGATCTTGTGCCTTTCAGAGGTGGCGCAAATCGCTTTGGTCTTCTGGCTATAATTGTATCCTGTGGCCAGAGATCCCTGCTCGACAACCTCCTCACTAAATGTACTGTGTCCGCGTGGTTCAATCACAGTGCGGGCCATGTGTTTCTTCTCCATACACCACAGCATGGGTTGCAAGAATCATGGGCGATAAACATAGGGATTGATGTTTTACTATAGTCATTTATGCAGCCACGGAGGATCGACCATTTCACCTTCCAGTCACCGCAGCCATGCACCATGGCACGAATCAGGGTGATCTGCTTGTTTTCGCAACTTCTTGCATGGTCGCAATTGGTGGTGGTTATACTATTCCTGCCTTGCCCAATCGGGGGCGCTTATGATCCTCCCAATGATTCCTCGATGCTAAGCGTCAGGATCATGCCGAGAACAGTGTTGGCTAAAAGTTCATTGCTTTTGAAATTAATTATCCAGCCCTTGAGGGTGTTAAATGTGTCGGATCAGTCATTTGAAGAGTGCTTGTTATCTCGCTAATAAAAGGAGGTACACAAATATTCACAACAATGTGCCTTCCGATATTCACAACATTTTCTGGGGTGGTTAGGTAATAAAGTGGTATATAGATTTTTTAACAAAAAGGAGGTACACAAATTTAACACACTAAAGAATGATACATATTCATTAACTCGCTAATAAAAATTGTAAGTAGACATCAATGGGAGTTGCAAAGTAGACATCAATGGGAGTTGCAAAGCATCTCAAATACTAATTTTACGAAACAAAAAGCACATACCACAATGATGAATTTTAATGAGTACTGGCATGGCAGTCTATTCTTTCGATACAAATAAGTTGATGTAGCACACTGTTTCGATAAATATCCGTGCATATGTTTTAGTCTGAGCGCCTGACATCCCGAATTTCTGTAATATCTATGACTTCCAGTCTTTGAATCTTTTTTGCCCTAATATTTTATTGAACCGACCTGATTAACTGAGGCACAAATTGCGTTGCTCTCGGTTCAATAACTATATACACATGACACAAGCGAAGAAAAATATAAATTATGCAAGAGAAAACTGAGGGTCATTTAATGCAATAAAACACATAATCTTCGCACTTGGCGCAATAAAGAAATTGTCATCCAAACGAATATGATAAAATGTGCAGCACTCAGTTTACTGAATATGGTACCATGCCAAAGTTGTTTTGATCTGACATAATTTGAGAATTTCCTCGAGCCTGTTGTGTCTTCATCCCCATATAGAGCAAAAATAAACTGGTTGAGTAAATACAAAAGAAAGTGAGGTAAAGCTCTTTACCAAATTACTAATAGTGGATTGCAACCAATGATTCTTTTGTGATTGATATTTAAGCATGGTTGAGAAGATGTTTCAGCTTTTAAACTTTGAATTCGAAAAATGTCTGCTATGTGCCAAAGCACACTACCACAAATAAGCGATATGAACAGACAATCAAAAGAGTGATAGTTTGCATCAACTTTATGAAATAAACAAATATTCACCATAACTGAGTAAGGCAATATGATGAACAGTTGTAGACTGCTGCCAGAATTGACACAAATAAGCCGGACAAACAGAAATTCAAAATGGAGCAAGTAAAATGGTACACCGCAACCAAACAAATACATTTGAATTTTTACCATAATAGAGTAGATACAATTAAGATGAAGCCCATTCAAATAGAGGGAAGGAGGCAGCAAGGTATTGTTTCATTGTTTGTCCGAGGTAACTGATTGTATACCATTGCATATCCCATGGGCTTGGGTAGTACTATCCTTTTAAAAAGAAGAGTTTTATTTCATCCATAACACAGATGCGTGGATACAAGGCATAGCAACATGAATTGGAAGAGTAAATAACTTTAGACACTCAAGGTATATCACTACATGATTCAACATGTGATCGATAATAACCAAAATCATGATCAGCATTTTGGTCTATCATTTCTGTAACATAATGATGAGGACATCTCTACAAAAATATATTAGCTTATTAACTTGTATTTTGTCCACACACCAAATGCAAAAATGCTAAAATAAATGAGATAGGATCCAAATGGTTTGAGTGTGGACGTTGGCATGCCCGTGGCCGGTAGCACAGAAATTTGTGTGTGTTCCCAAGCTTGAGAAAAATGAGGATATGTTCTTTACAATAGGTAAATAAAAGTCTTCTCTTAAAAAATTAGGAATAGAAAACTTTGTTATCTGGGAACAAAAAAGCCACCCAAACTTTGTCTGCTAAATGTACTAAAACAGGATATGAAAAATATTGTACTACAACAATTGGAGCTCTATTGTACGTTCATAAACCCTGTTTGACCAAAAGAATACCCCATAAAAACTAATTTCTGATGTGTTCGGAAGATATAGGTCAAATTACCTGATTGGAGTTTAGATCTTGTCTTCGAATGACAACATAACTTTTTTAAGTTCGTTCAGTTCCTCTGGCACAGATACTGGTAGATGCTTCTTCAGATACGAGCTCCATTCTACACGCATAATGCTAAATGTGAATTAATTGGGGGATGCATTGTTTTTAACTATTATATGCAATAATACTATTGAGCTAATGTTGAACAACCACTAATCTAGTATATGAATGATTTGAAGGGCATACACACGAGATAAAAACTTGTCTTATGGAATTAATTGGAAACATCGAGTTCTAGTCCTTGAGTGCTAGACAAATAGCATGTTGTTTGGAATAAGTACACTTTTCTATGCAACATAGAATATATTATTTAGCAATTCTATAATGTTGCATCATAGCATTCTAGCAAAAACATGACAACAACAATGGATGGAGATGTTCTTGAACATGCATTCTGAAGTTGAAAAGAGACAATGTTCACTTGGTGTCAACCTGCTTGAGGTAGAAAACCCCGAATACTCTTGTGACATTGATTTTCCCGTTTACCCTGTCGTTGATGATGGCGCTGCGATCGTCAAGATGTTTGTCCCTGATCTCTTTACCTCATGTATCGCCCAGATTCCAACAAGCACAACTTAATAATTACCATAACACAAATTAATGCATCCCACTAAGGATGGTATAATTAAGAGGGTGTGTACCTCCGTTGTGTTGATCATTGAGCTGGAGGGACTGTAGGCCATGCAAGTCGTCTGAGTTGGTCTCGCACATGATCTTGGCCTTGGACTCCTACTGATTGTACATCGCCACCTTGCCTAGGTTGTTCTCAAGTTTGGGCTCCCTCCTAGTTGCCAGCATGGCGCGGCTATCCCGGATGTTCATCACATATACAACCTCGCCCTTCACCGGCATCACTAGCAAAAATGAGCACATCATACTAACCTACGGGTTCTTGGCCGTGCCCCGCTCCACTTCCATAAAAAATGCCTCCTCTGTCTGCCTCGGTGCTTGATCCAATGCCATGAGGACTATTTGGTGCATCGCCTGGCTGCCCCCAGATGTGTCAGAATTGTCCGTGTCGGGAAGCTATGTTCGACCCCTCTTTGTTGGCTTTAATAATGAAACAAATTTCAGAAATAAAATTGTCCTGGGCCTTTTCCCTCTCTTTTAAGCCACCAGGCTGCCACCTAGCCCATCTACCCACTCTAGACTAGCTCAACATAGACCCAAAATCGTTGCCTTTTTGGAAAGAACCCCCTCAAACTTTGGTTCTGTACCCCCCCCCCCAACAACCTCTGTGTGTGTGTCCAGCCAACCCTAGTCCCATGACTTAAAGCGTCAAAATTTTCCCTGTGCATTCTTCGTAGGCTTGGTCCATGAGATTGAATTCTGGCATGACTCTTGAGTCTGACACAGCTTGGGGCCAACTACTACATTGAAGTCATTTTGGCGAAGCATCCACCTTATGTGTCATGCCAATATTTGTACGTCTCGCCAAAAACACGTTTTTGTTAGTTTCTGATGCATCCCTCAAGATGATGGTGATTGTCTCAAATAGGGTGTCTGAAGAATTCCTCATTAGTCTATGCATCCTTGATGTCTCGACCAACATAGCTTCTAGTCCTCACAACACTTTATATGGGCTTGGTAAAGAAAAAAGTTGTAGGTGCATTTAAAAAAGTGGAAGATACCGTTATTTTAGATGGTAAAAAATGGTATGTACATAAATTAACTTGCTAAAGAAAATGGGAAGTAGAAATAAAACACCGATGAAAAAAAAAGTTGAAACAATTATATAAATACCCGTGAAAATGTCACTAGTAGAAAAGGGGGCAATGGTCTAGGCCAGGACAGCCCATTAGTCCCGGTTCAATCCAGAACCGGTACTAATGGGGGCATTAGTCCCGGTTCATGAGCCCAGGGGCCACGTGGGCCATTTGTCCCGGTTCGTCTGGACCTTTTAGTCCCGGTTGGTGCCACGAACCGGGACTAAAGGGTGCGATGCCCATTAGTACCGGTTCGTGGCACTAACCGGGACTAAAGATTAGACCTTTAGTCTCGGTTCGAGCCACGAACCGGTACTAATGGGGTTTGAGGCATTAGTACCGGTTCATGGCACGAACCGGTACTAAAGGTCCCATTTTCAAACTCTACCCCCCCTGGATCGCCTTTTCAGTTTTAAAAAAATAAAAGAAAATGATGATAATGTCAAAAAATAAAAGAAAATAAGTTTACCATGTGATATGTGGTCTAGTTGTTGGGAAATTTTGCAAATGTGAATTTTGACTTTATTTGCAAAATTTCTCTAGAATTTAGTAAAATGGGCATAACTTTTGCATACTAACTCGGATGAAAAAGTTTTTTATATGAAAAATCATCTACTTGAAAAGTTACATCCAAATTTAACCAGGGGGGAACCCCGTAAACATTTTCAAAATCCTCAAAAACCAAACAGAAAAAAGTTACGGGGCTTTTAAGATCTAGAGTGGAAAAAATCGAAAAAATTTCAAACTGTGTGGTCAAACTGTGGTCAAACAATGGTCAAACTAATTATTCTAGAATATTAGTATTCCTAAATAATTATTTCAGTTATTTTGAATTTTGGTCAAATCTGGTCAAACTGTGGTCAAACAATGGTCAAACTAATTATCCAAGAAATATTAGTGTTACTAAATAGTTATTGTTTTTAAAACAATAGTTTCAACTCAAACAGTGAAATGTGTCACTTCATGCTCAAGCAAAATTCCTGAGTGTTAATATGATTGACATCTTACTATTGTCAGGAAAACAACAAGTGCAGACTTGGAAACGAGGGAGAATAGAACCCGGAAGTTAAGCATGCTCAGGCTGGGGGAGTGGGAGGATGGGTGACCGTTTGGGAAGTTAGATGATTTGGAATGATGAGGGGTGATTAGAGATTAGAGGATACATTGAGCAGTGATGAGGGGTGTGAAGGAAATATGCCCTAGAGGCAATAATAAAGTTATTATTTATTTCCTTACATATCATGATAAATGTTTATTATTCATGCTAGAATTGTATTAACCGGAAACATAATGCATGTGTGAATACATAGACAAACAGAGTGTCACTAGTATGCCTCTACTTGACTAGCTTGTTAATCAAAGATGGTTTAGTTTCCTAACCACAGACAAAGAAGTTGTTATTTGATTAACAAGCTCACATCATTAGTAGAATGATCTGATTGACATGACCCATTTCATTAGCATAGCACCTGATCGTTTAGTTTGTTGCTGTTGCTATTCTTCATAACTTATACATGTTCCTATTACTATGAGATTATGCAACTCCCGCTTGCACGAGGAACACTTTGGGTGCTACCAAACATCACAACGAATCGGGTGATTATAAAGGAGCATTACAGGTATCTCCGAAGGTACATGTTGGGTTGGCGTATTTCGAGATTAGGATTTGTCACTCCGATTGTCGGAGAGGTATCTCTGGGCCCTCTCGGTAATGCACATCACATAAGCCTTGCAAGCATTGCAACTAATGTGTTAGTTGTGAGATGATGTATTACGGAACGAGTAAAGAGACTTGCCGGTAACGAGATTGAACTAGGTATTGGATACCGACGATCGAATCTCGGGCAAGTAAACATACCGATGACAAAGGGAACAACGTATGTTGTTATGCGGTCTGACCGATAAAGATCTTCGTAGAATATGTAGGAGCCAATATGGGCATCTAGGTTCCGCTATTGGTTATTGACCGGAGACGTGTCTCGGTCATGTCTACATTGTTCTCGAACCGTAGGGTCTGCACGCTTAAGGTTACGATGACAGTTATTATGAGTTTATGCATTTTGATGTACCGAAGGAGTTCGGAGTCCCGGATGTGATCACGGACATGATGAGGAGTCTCGAAATGGTCGAGGCGTAAAGATTGATATATTGGAAGCCTATATTTGGACACCGGAAGTGTTCCGGTGAAGTTTCGGATAAAACCGAAGTACCGGAGAGGTTACCGGAACCCCCCGGGAACGATATGGGCCATAGTGGGCCTTAGTGGAAAGGAGAAAGGGCCAGCCCTAGGTGGCCTCGCGCCTCCCCCCTTCCCCTAGTCCTACTAGGACTAGGAAAGGTGGGTCGGCCCCCTCTCTCTCTTTCCCCCTCCGGTGAATCCTATTCCAACTAGGATTGGAGGAGGAATCCTACTCCCGGAGGGAGTAGGACTCCCTGGCGCGCCTCCTCTTGGCCGGCCAGCCCCTCCCCCCTTGGATCCTTTATATGCGGGGGCAGGGGGCACCCTAGAACACACAAGTTGATCCTTGAGATCGTTCCTTAGCCGTGTGCGGTGCCCCCTTCCACCAAATTCCACCTCGATTATATCGTTGCAGTGCTTAGGCGAAGCCCTGCGCCGGTAACACATCAAGATCGTCACCACGCCGTCGTGCTGACGGAACTCTTCCCCGAGACTCTGCTGGATTGGAGCCCGGGGATCGTCATCGAGCTGAACGTGTGCTAAGAACTCGGAGGCACCGGAGTAACGGTGCTGGGATCGGTTGGATCGCGTGAAGGACGTACGACTACTTCCACTACGCTATGTCAACGCTTCCGCTACGATCTACAAGGGTATGTAGATGTCACTCTCCCCTCTCGTTGCTATGCATCACCATGATCTTGCGTGTGCGTAGGAAATTTTTTGAAATTACTACGTTCCCCAACAGTGGCATCAGAGCCAGGTTTTTATGGTTTGATGTTTTGCATGAGTAGAACACAAGTGAGTTGTGGGCGATACAAGTCATACTGCCTACCAGCATGTCATACTTTGGTTCAGCGGTATTGTGAGATGAAGCGGCCCGGACCGACATTACGCGTACGCTTACGCGAGACTGGTTTCACCGTAACGAGCACTCGTGCTTAAAGGTGGCTGGCGGGTGTCTGTCTCTCTCACTTTAGTTGAACCGAGTGTGGCTACGCCCGGTCCTTGAGAAGGTTAAAACAGAGTCTATTTGACGAAGTATCGTTGTGGTTTTGATGCGTAGGTGAGATTGGTTCTTGCTTAAGCCCGTAGCAGCCACGTAAAACTTGCAACAACAAAGTAGAGGACGTCTAACTTGTTTTTGCAGGGCATGTTGTGATGTGATATGGTCAAGACATGATGCTATATTTTATTGTATGAGATGATCATGTTTTGTAACCGGTTATCGGCAATGGCAGGAGCCATATGGTTGTCGCTTATTGTATGAAATGCAACGCTACTGTAATTGCTTTACTTTATCACTAAGCGGTAGCGATAGTCGTAGAAGCAATAGATGGCGTAGACGACAATGATGCTACAATGAAGATCAAGGTGTCGCGCCGGTGACGATGGTGATCATGACGGTGCTTCGAAGATGGAGATCACAAGCACAAGATGATGATGGCCATATCATATCACTTATATTGATTGCATGTGATGTTTATCCTTTATGCATCTTATCTTGCTTTGATTGACGGTAGCATTATAAGATGATCTCTCACTAATTATCAAGAAGTGTTCTCCCTGAGTATGCACCGTTGCGAAAGTTCTTCGTGCTGAGACACCACGTGATGATCGGGTGTGATAGGCTCTACGTTCAAATACAACGGGTGCAAAACAGTTGCACACGCAGAATACTCAGGTTATACTTGACGAGCTATGCATATAAGATATGACCTCGGAACACGGAGACCGAAAGGTCGAGCGTGAATCATATAGTAGATATGATCAACATAGTGATGTTCACCATTGAAACTACTCCATCTCACGTGATGATCGGACATGGTTTAGTTGATATGGATCACGTGATCACTTAGAAGATTAGAGAGATGTCTATCTAAGTGGGAGTTCTTAAGTAATATGATTAATTGAACTTAAATTTATCATGAACTTAGTCCTGGTAGTATTTTGCAAATTATGTTATAGATCAATAGCTCGCGTTGTTGCTTCCCTGTGTTTTATTTTGATATGTTCCTAGAGAAATTGTATTGAAAGATGTTAGTAGCAATGATACGGATTGGATCCGTGATCTGAGGTTTATCCTCATTGCTGCACAGAAGAATTATGTCCTTGATGCACCGCTAGGTGACGGACCTATTGCAGGAGCAGATGCAGACGTTATGAACATTTGGCTAGCTCAATATGATGACTACTTGATAGTTTTGTGCACCATGCTTTACGGCTTAGAATCGGGACTTCAAAGACGTTTTGAACGTCATGGATCATATGAGATGTTCCAGGAGTTGAAGTTAATATTTCAAGCAAATACCCGATTTGAGAGATATGAAGTCTCCAACAAGTTCTATAGCTAAAAGATGGAGGAGAATCGCTCAACTAGTGAGCATGTGCTCAGATTGTCTGGGTACTACAATCGCTTGAATCAAGTGGGAGTTAATCTTCCAGATAAGATAGTGATTGACAGAATTCTCTAGTCACCATCACTAAGTTAGTAGAACTTTGTGATAAACTATAATATGCAAGGGATAACAGAAGTAATTCCCAAGCTCTTCGTGATACTGAAATCGACGAAGGTAGAAATCAAGAAAAACATCAAGTGTTGATGGTTAACAAGACCACTAGTTTCAAGAAAAGGGGCAAAGGAAAGAAGGGGAACTTCAAGAAGAACGGCAAGCAAGTTGCTGCTCAAGTGAAGAAACCCAAGTCTAGACCTAAGCCTGAGACTAAGTGCTTCTACAGCAAAAGGACTGGTCACTGGAAACGGAACTACCCCAAATAATTGGTAGATAAGAAGGATGGCAAAGTGAACAAGAGTATATTTGATATACATGTTATTGATGTGTACTTTACTAGTGTTTATAGCAACCCCTCGGTATTTGATACAAGTTCAGTTGCTAAGTGTAGTAACTCGAAACGGGAGTTACAAAATAAACAGAAACTAGTAAAAGTCAAGGTGACGATGTGTGTTGGTAATAGTTCCAAGATTGATATGATCATCATCGCAGTCTCCTTTTACATTCGGGATTAGTGTTGAAACTAAATAAGTGTTATTTGGTGTTTGCGTTGAGCATAAATATGATTTGATCATGATTATTGCAATACGGTTATTCATTTAAGTTGAAGAACAATTGTTGTTCTATTTACATGAATAAAACCTTCTATGGTCATACACACCAACGAAAATGGTTTGTTGGATCTCGATCATAGTGATACACATATTCATAATATTGAAGCCAAAAGATGCAAAGTTAATAATGATAGTGCAACTTATTTGTGGCACTGCAGTTTAGGTCATATTGGTGTAAAGCACATGAAGAAACTCCATGCTGATGGGTTTTTGGAATCACTTGATTATGAATCACTTGATGCTTGCGAACCATGCCTCATGGGCAAGATGACTAAGACACCGTTCTCCGGAACATTAGAGCAAGCAACTGACTTATTGGAATAATACATACTGATGTATGCAGTCCAATGAGTGTTGAGGCTCGTGGCAAGTATCATTATTTTCTGAACTTCACAGATAATTTGAGCAGATATAGGTATATCTACTTAAATAAAACATAAGTCTGAAACATTTGAAACGTTCAAAAAATTTCAGAGTGAAGTGAAGAATCATCGTAACAAGAAAATTAAGTTTCTTCGATCTGATCGCAGAAACAAATATTTGAGTTACGAGTTTGGCCTTCAATTAAAACAATGTGGAATAGTTTCACAAACTCATGCCACCTGGAACACCATAGCGTAATGGTGTGGCCGAACGTCGTAAACGCACTTTATTAGATATAGTGCGATCTATGATGTTTCTTACTGATTTACCATATCATTTTGGGGTTATGCATTAGAGACAGCTGCATTCACGTTAAAAAGGGCACCATCTAAATCCGTTGAGACGACACCGTATGAACTATGGTTTCGCAAGAAACCTAAGCTGTCGTTTCTTAAAGTTTGGGGCTGCGATGCTTATGTGAAAAAGTTTCATCCTGATAAGCTCAAACCCAAATCGGAGAAGTGCGTCTTCATAGATACCCAAAAAGAAAAGTTTGGGTACACCTTCTATCACAGATCCAAAAGAAAGACATTTGTCGCTAAGATTGGATCCTTTCTAGAGAAGGAGTTTCTCTCGAAAGAAGTGAGTGGGAGGAAAGTAGAACTTGATGAGGTAATTGTACCTTCTCCCTTATTGGAAAGTAGTTCATCACAGAAATCTGTTCCTGTGACTACTACACCAATTAGTGAGGAAGCTAATGATGATGATCATGTAACTTCAGATCAAGTTACTACCGAATCTCGTAGGTAAACCAGAGTGAGATCCGCACTGAGTGGTACGGTAATCCTGTTCGGAAGTCATGTAACTAGACCATGATGAACCTACGAACTATGAGGAAGCGATGATGAGCCCAGATTCCGCGAAATGGCTTGAGGCCATGAAATCTGAGATGAGATCCATGCATGAGAACAAAGTGTGAACTTTGGTGGAGTTGCCCGATGATCGGCAAGCCATAGAAAATAAATGGATCTTCAAGAGGAAGACGGACGCTGATAGTAGTGTTACTATCTACAAAGCTAGACTTGTCGAAAAAGGTTTTTGACAAAGTTCAAGATGTTGAATACAATGAGATTTTCTCACTCGTATCAATGCTTAAAAGTCTGTCCGAATCATGTTAGCAATTGCCGCATTTTTTAAATCTGGCAAATGGATAAACAAAACTGTATTCCTTAATGGAGTTATCAAAGAAGAGTTGTATGTGATGCAACCATGAGGTTTTGTCGATCCTAAAGGTGTTAACAAAATGTGCATCTATGGACTGGTGCAAGCATCTCGGAGTTGGAATATACGCTTTGATAAGTTGATCAAAGCATATAGTTTTATACAGACTTACGGTGAAGCCTGTATTTACAAGAAAGTGAGTGGGAGCACTACAGCATTTCTGATAAGTATATGTGAATGACATATTGTTGATCGGAAATAATGTAGAATTATTCTGCAAAGCATAAAGGAGTGTTTGAAAGGAATTTTTCAAAGAAAGACCTCGGTGAAGCTGCTTACATATTGAGCATCAAGATCTATAGAGATAGATCAAGACGCTTGATAAAGTTTTTTCAATGAGTACATACCTTGACAAGATTTTGAAGTAGTTCAAAATAGAACAGTCAAAGAAAGAGTTCTTGCATGTGTAACAAGGTGTGAAATTGAGTAAGACTCAAAACCGGACCACGGCAGAAGATAGAAAGAGAATGAAATTCATTCCCTATGCCTCAGCCATAGGTTCTATAAAGTATGCCATGCTGTTTACCAGATCTATTGTATACCCTACACTGAGTTAAGCAAGGGAGAACAATGGTGATCTAGGAGTAGATCACCGGACAGCGGTCAAAATTATCCTTAGTGGAATAAGGATATGTTTCTCGATTATGGAAGTGACAAAAAGGTTCGTCGTAGAGGGTTACGTCGATGCAAGTTTTGACACTGATCCAGATGACTCTAAGTCTCAATCTGGATACATATTGATAGTGGGAGCAATTAGCTAGAGTAGCTCAATGAAGAGCATTGTTGACATAGAAATTTGCAAAATACATACGGATCTGAATGTGGCAGACCAGTTGACTAAGATTCTCTCACAAGCAAAACATGATCACACCTTAGTACTCTTTGGGTGTTAATTGCATAGCAATGTAAACTAGATTGCTGAATCTAGTAAACCCTTTGGGTGTTGGTCACATGGCGATGTGAACTATGGGTGTTAATCACATGATGATGTGAACTGTTGTTAATCACATGGTGATGTGATCTAGATTATTGACTCTAGTGCAAGTGGGAGACTGAAGGAAATATGCCCTAGAGGCAATAATAAAGTTATTATTTATTTCCTTACATATCATGATAAATGTTTATTATTCATGCTAGAATTGTATTAACCGGAAACATAATACATGTGTGAATACATAGACAAACAGAGTGTCACTAGTATGCCTCTACTTGACTAGCTTGTTAATCAAAGATGGTTTAGTTTCCTAACCATAGACAAAGAAGTTGTTATTTGATTAACAAGGTCACATCATTAGTAGAATGATCTGATTGACATGACCCATTTCATTAGCATAGCACCTGATCGTTTAGTTTGTTGCTGTTGCTATTCTTCATAACTTATACATGTTCCTATTACTATGAGATTATGCAACTCCCGTTTGCCTGAGGAACACTTTGGGTGCTACCAAACATCACAACGTAACTGGGTGATTATAAAGGAGCATTACAGGTATCTCCGAAGGTACATGTTGGGTTGGCGTATTTCGAGATTAGGATTTGTCACTCCGATTGTCGGAGAGGTATCTCTGGGCCCTCTCGGTAATGCACATCACATAAGCCTTGCAAGCATTGCAACTAATGTGTTAGTTGTGAGATGATGTATTACGGAACGAGTAAAGAGACTTGCCGGTAACGAGATTGAACTAGGTATTGGATACCGACGATCGAATCTCGGGCAAGTAAACATACCGATGACAAAGGGAACAACGTATGTTGTTATGCGGTCTGACCGATAAAGATCTTCGTAGAATATGTAGGAGCCAATATGGGCATCCAGGTTCCGCTATTGGTTATTGACCGGAGACGTGTCTCGGTCATGTCTACATTGTTCTCGAACCGTAGGGTCCGCACGCTTAAGGTTACGATGATAGTTATTATGAATTTATGCATTTTGATGTACCGAAGGAGTTCGGTGTCCCGGATATGATCACGGACATGACGAGGAGTCTCGAAATGGTCGAGACGTAAAGATTGACATATTGGAAGCCTATATTTGGACACCGGAAGTGTTCCGGTGAAGTTTCGGATAAAACCGAAGTACCGGAGAGGTTACCGGAACCCCCCGGGAACTATATGGGCCATAGTGGGCCTTAGTGGAAAGGAGAAAGGGCCAGCCCTAGGTGGCCTCGCGCCTCCCCCCTTCCCCTAGTCCTACTAGGACTAGGAAAGGTGGGCCGGCCCCCTCTCTCTCTTTCCCCCTCCGGTGAATCCTATTCCAACTAGGATTGGAGGGGGAATCCTACTCCCGGAGGGAGTAGGACTCCCTGGCGCGCCTCCTCTTGGCCGGCCAGCCCCTCCCCCCTTGGATCCTTTATATACGGGGGCAGGGGGCACCCTAGAACACACAAGTTGATCCTTGAGATCGTTCCTTAGCCGTGTGCGGTGCCCCCTTCCACCAAATTCCACCTCGATTATATCGTTGCAGTGCTTAGGCGAAGCCCTGCGCCGGTAACACATCAAGATCGTCACCACGCCGTCGTGCTGACGGAACTCTTCCCCGACACTCTGCTGGATATGAGCCCGGGGATCATCATCGAGCTGAACGTGTGCTAAGAACTCGGAGGCACCGGAGTAACGGTGCTGGGATCGGTTGGATCGCGTGAAGGACGTACGACTACTTCCACTACGCTGTGTCAACGCTTCCGCTACGATCTACAAGGGTATGTAGATGACACTCTCCCCTCTCGTTGCTATGCATCACCATGATCTTGCGTGTGCGTAGGAAATTTTTTGAAATTACTACGTTCCCCAACAGGGTGGTGATTAGAGATTAGAGGTTAAAATAATTCAGAAATTTGAAAATAAAAAAAATCAAAAAATTTCAAAAAAAAATTCAAAAAAAAATCCGAAAATTTCCTTTAGTCCCGGTTGGTGTTACCAACCGGGACTAAAGGTGGAGCTCCACGTGGCTGCGGCCTTTAGTCCCGGTTCGTGTAAGAACCGGGACTAAAGGGGAGAAGCATTAGTAACGACCCTTTAGTCCCGGTTCAAAAACCGGGACTAAAGGGCCTTACCGACCGGGACAAAAGCCCCTTTTTCTACTAGTGTGTTCTAATCCGAGCACCTCGCATCAGGAAAAAATTAATACGGATAACATTAGTCTCTAGAATTTTTCTCTTTTGTTCTCATGCAAACGAGCAAGAGAGCAAGAGAGTATTTATGGTCCGTGTAGACCTCATATGGCTAATGATATTTTCATTTTTCCTTAGCGTCCTTTGGGAAGAAAAGCAGCAGGAAGAAGGAAATGGAATAGCCTGGAGACTCGCAACTTGCGTGGGGGATTTATGAAAATCAGGACCGACCAAGCAACCTGTGGAGCTACTTCATCATTGCTTTTTCAGGCCGTCCTACTGTCATATTGGGCCTTTCAGAGGTGGCGCACATCGCTTTGAGCTTCTGGCCATGAGTGTATCCTTTGGCCAAAGATCGCTGCTCGACAACCTCCTCACCAAATGCACCATGTCTGTGTGGATCAGCAATGGTGTGGGCCATGAGATTCTTCTACATAGACCACAATGTTTAGTGCAAGAATCAAGGCCGAGGTAAAAGGGAATGGTGGTTTACTATTGCCATTTATGCAACCTTGGAGCATCAATGATTTCACCTTCCAGTCACCGCAGGCATGCTCCATGGCACCAATTAGAGTCAACCGCTTGTTTGCGCAGTTTCTTGCGTGGTATATAGTTGTTGAATAGCCCGATATGGGTTGCTTCTGATCCTCCCACTGATTCCTCTACGCAAGGAATCGCGGGATCAAGCAGAGAACATAGTGTCGGCCAAAAGCTCATTGTTTAGCGAAGTTTCTTGTTGAGCACTTCACGGTGTTGAATGTGTCAGACCTGTTGTTTGATGAGTTCCTTGATGTCTAGATTATCTTCCCTACTTCAATTCACAACATTTCTTTGCGGCTTGGTAAAATATTGGTAAGTACATTTTCTCACAAAATTCATAGGCAAAGAAATTTAACATAGACAAAAATGGTATGTACATATAATAAACACACTAACAAAAATAGTAAGTACACAAAAAGGGAGTTGCAAGCCATCGGAAGTACTAATGTTACAGAAAAAGTGAAGACTACAGTTATCATTTTTAATAAGTAATCTCTTGGCCGTCTATTCTTTGGATTTTAATAAATGCATGTGGCACACTGATTCGATAAATTTCCGTGCATATGTTTTAGTCCGAGCACCTGAGATACCAAAAAAAAATTAATACCGATAACTTTGAGTCTCTTAAGCTTTTAATTTTGTTCTACTGCAAATGACAATTATTTATGGTTTGTAGGTTCTGCAGTTCTCTTGACATTTTTGGCATATGCCAAGATCATATGGCTAGTGATATTTTTATTTTTCCTTTTATAGCCTTACGGAAGAAAAGCAGCTACAATGAGGACATGGGACATCACGAATACCCACCAAGCAAGGAAGGTTACAGAGAAAAATCAGGTCGTGCCAAAAAACCCGTTTAAGCTACCTCATCGCCACTTGTCTGCCTACCACCAGAGCGTGAGACTATCTAAGGCCATCCTATTAGCATCCTACACCTTTCAGATGCAGTGCACTTCACTTTTGTCTTCTGGCCATGAGTGTCTCGTATGGAGGATATTCCAAGTTGACAACCTCTCCCTTAGACGTGTTGTGACCGTGTGTAGCAACAATGGTGTGGACCATCGGCTTCTTCTACGACTCCACAATGTGCGGTGAAAGCGTCATGGCCGAGGCACCATGTCGTCGAAAGGAAAGTTGTTTTACCTTCTAGTCACTGCAGTCATGCTTCATGGAACCAATTAGAGTCAACCTCTTCTTTATGTCATCTCTGGCTCTCTCACAATGGGTGTTGGTTGCATAGATCCTCATGGGCCCGATCTGCTTTTCTTTTAATCCTCCAACTGGCATCCGGATCAAGCCTCGAATAGAGTGATAGTCGGCTCAGCAGTGCAACCTCCGGTCACAGCGATGTGCTTATGTAAGAGGGGCACCAGACTTTTGCATGGGAGAGAGATGATTGGTTGCGATGTGGAGCTTACCTTTCTCATGGGGGACCTGTGTCGATCAGAGATGTGATCACCTGTCATGGATACGTTTCTGTGGTAGGCTATAAACGACAACATGAATGCATTGCCCTATCTTAATGTATTGCACTATGAGTAAATAATGCCATTAATGATGTTGCAGCTAAATTTTGTTTATTATGCTTATTAAAAATGACACGTTGATGCCTAGCATAAAATTTCTTTCTCTCGTTTGTGGACTAGGTGTCAATTTGTTCGATGTTCTTTTATAATTTGTCTGTCAAAATAACAGTCAATGACACAAAGTGCATTTGCTGTGGGGTGAAACAAACGGGAGGAAGGATAATATGTATTGTATTTTCCTTGTTATCATAATAAATGTATAGGCAATATAAATTGATCAATTGAAGATCCCAAAATAGTGCATATGGAATAAAATGATAAGGAATACTCAGGAAATCAACTATCATGTCATGTATTGTGCTAATCATGGTTGCCGTGTTGTAATTTATAGGAAATACTTGTGATAGATGAAAAGTGTAATCTTCCCAAAAGTTGGGTGCAGACTATTTCTCGTCCATGGTCATTGAAATCTAGGCAGTAGAGGTCAAATAGCAGTGCAAGGTTGCACACTCGGACACCACTGAATCTGGAGGTCTGGCTAACTACAGTGGAACAACATAGGGAAAATGTTGAATGCCAAGTTGTGGATATGGCCTACTGGTTGATGTGGAGTTGGAAACTTTGATTTTTAATCTAGAAGAATATGAAATGTTTAGGCTATGTTTAGGATATGTTTCTCGCACCAAGGTATATACTAAATGTTTAGGCTATGTTTCTCGCACCAAAATTTGACATGTTTCTATCGCTTGCATATTCTTTGAAAGGAAAACTCAGCATGACCTGAATTATGTGCTCTGGGAGTAATGTATTGCTTTGAGTGACAAGATTTTTGCGGAAAATTTTAATTGGATAAAACTAATGGCACCGAGAAACATGGGCCTTTCTCTAGTGGACTATATTAATCCGGTCATGTATATGCAAAGTAACAAACATAGCATTCTTATTGGACATATATAGTTTCCCCTTCTTATTTCTATCACCATTACCAATAATCATATTGCCCGGGAAATCTAATTACATAGAAATGAGCACTACAGTCCCTCGTGCCGAACTATGCATACTAGTTCCAGGATTTTAGCGAAAAAGGAACATAATTCTCAAGAGAAGAAAAAAGACCTAGCATGGTTGTTTGTGGTGGATGTGCTTCGACAGTCCTGATCATTTCGCCTTTTAGATGTCATCATACCATACTAGCCCACCGAAAGAATTTAGTTCAACTCTTGTGTTAAATCTGCAACACCTTGAATTGCTCACAAGGCAACCACTTCTAAATCTCTATGAAAACGAGGACACACTATGTACCACTAACACTACGTCTAAATGGTGGATCTCCGTACCCTCCCCTTGAACGAGATCATGTTGATGGATACATTGTCATGGTACATCCTCCTCTCGTCGTGGATTATATTGAGCATTTCATGGCAGTTCATGGTAGTCCATACATCTCGCCGAGGAAGCAAACTCTATTATATTTTGCCAATAATATTGAAGGAACTAAATATTTGTCACATTTGAAGTAATTTACTGCTACACCAAAACAACTTCTTGTTTGTTTCAAACACAACTTTCTATGTTGGAAACAAAAATCTACATGTAAACAAACTCAGTTGTCTGGGAAGCAATAATCTCTTTGGCCATTGAAGCAAAATATTATTTGTACGAAACAACATTAAGCTGTACTGGAAATTCAGTTGAAAAGAATTGGAAACTTTTTCTTTATATGGAAGCAGTAATGAACTATTGAAAGTTTGAAACGAATATTGCATCTTAAGGAAGCAAATTGCGCTGCATGGAATATCATGTTTGCTACGTTCTCATCGACTACGAAGACGTCTGTGGCGATTTCGTCAATCTCAAGATAATGTGCCAGCTCAGTCTCTCAGAAGTGCTCACAGGAGAGGGTGTGTACGAGTGTGTTCATAGAGATAAGCATACATGTGTATGTATGAGCGTCTGCATTCGTACCATGTTAAAGAAAAGATACATGCACGGACATTATCGAGAAGAAACAATATATCATATATGTAGGTTTATGCCTATGCATGTCGCAGTGAAGAAAATGCTAGCACAGCATACGTATGTATAATCGAAGAAGTCGTTCCATTCCAACATACGCATATATCTACGTACGTTTATACGGCTAGTCAGCTAGCTGCAGCAAGACGTGCGCATGCGTTCAAGTTACCTGGACGTGACATCATGCACGACACGCACGTACCACATCGATCCCTAACTTAGCGGCACGCATGGTGGGCAGCGTAGTTCGATTATACAGGCGCCGCCGCATGGCCCTGTGTTGACACCAGATTTTGGCACGGTCAATAACTTATTTAAGATGGCCTCAAATGGAGAAGTTATCTTCATGAAAGAGTTCCGTATTGTCGATATGAACATCTTTGAAGTTTGGGTCATCGCCATCCGATCTCATCTCGAAGGCCGAAGTTGTGTTTGAAATACTGAGATTTTGTATTCAAAACACTATTCGGCTCGTTACTACCTCAAGACAGCCTCGTCTGGAAAAATGATCTACATGGATGTTCTTCGTCTCGTCGAAACGATCGATTTCGATATAAAAATCATTCAAATCCGAGTTCGTATGCAAAAGTTAGAGCCATGTCTGATGGGTAGCGCGAGGGACGGATGTTTTGCGTCACAGTCTGTTTTGCGCGAGATATTTGACCCTCAAGATGACCTCTGATGAAAAATCGTACAACATGAAAGTTTTTCGTCTCGTCGAAACGGTCAAGATTGCTTTTGGACTCGTTTCCATCCGAGGTTGTTTACTGCCTCAAACATGACCCGCAAGGTGCAGCCAGGTTGTAAACCGAACCGTTTTGGAAAGTTCGGATAAAACTAGTCCGAATTTGACTAGGGTTTTGGACGTGAATTGATGCAATTTTATTGTAAGGAAAGCCTAGATGAATCCTTTTCTTGTACGGGAAGTCCAGCCGCCTCTTATATATGTTGGGGGTGACGGCCGATTGAACAACACACAATCGATCAATCAATCTACCACTTTTTATCTTTTATCTTTTCTCCTTAACCCTAGTTCTTCTTCTTCCTCGTTCTTCGTTCGTTCTTCTTCATTGCAGGGCGGCGAACCTCGAGGCCCTAGGGGCGATCAGGTCGACCTAGGGCAGCCCATAGCCGCCACGCGCCCAGACGGGGTCCCTCCCGGGCGTGTGGGGTTTCGGGTCCTGAAAAGCACCCGCCGGATTGCTTGCGTACCGCGCTTCCGGACGGGTCTCCTTCGGCGTGAGCTGCGGTGCATCACCCTCGGCGTCGGAGGTACACGGTGACGTGTTCGTGTGCGAACACACTTTTTGGCGACTCTGCTGGGGACGAAGCTTTGAACGGTCTCCGGTCCGTTCTTGCTACGAAGAGATCGTCATCTAGGGTTTTCAATCTACAAAGGTAATATGAATACCAAATTCACATATGTAGATGCAAATAATGCATATGTTGTTGCTAGATCATCTAATGAGCATAATGTATCGGCTAGCCCTAGCTTTATCAATCATGCATCTAATTATGTGCAAGGGCCGATGCAACAGAATCTCCATGATTCTACTTCATATAATTTTAGCAACATGCAACATATGTATCCCAACTCCCATGCATCGGTAACCCCACAAATTTATATGCCGATGAATAATATGATGAGTTCGGTTAATCAAGTTGAGACACCCTATGTAGGAACTTCCAATGCTATGCAACAAATTGTTTTAAGTTTTTATTCATCGGCAAATAACTTGCAGTACGCTAATCCAAACGTGCCGGTGGATAGGGGAATTGGTCATGTTACTACTAGTTATTTGGCCAATTACCCTCAAACATCATATGCTACGCCTAACGCTACTAATATTTTGGCACATTACGCAACTGTTGATGTCCATAATTCGGCTCAGCACCTTCATGGTCATAGCCGAATAAGTGAAACTTCTGTAGGAGCACAAATGCCTTCACCTACTATCGTGGCATATCATGTCCCCCCTATACAATTACAGAATTTTGGCAACATCTCATTGCCGAAAGAGTCTAAATGCATTGGGGGGCAACCATATCCAGACTGGGTAATTGAGAACAAGCTTACATTCTCTTGGGATTTGTGCAACTCTATTCGCCAGGAACTAATAGAAGGCGGGAAGCCTCATGATTTTGCTGCTGTAAAAGCTAGAATTGTGCAAATAATGCAGTCGCCCAGTGGTGTATCATCCAGTGTACCACCTAAAAAAATGCAAAGTTTCGGCACCTCGTTGCCGAAAGAGTCTCAAAGTATTAGGGGGCAATCTCATGACGAGTGGATGGAAATTGAGATGAAAAAGTTTAAAGCTCGCCAAGCTGAGATGTGGGCTAAAATTAGACGAGAGCGAGAAGCCTTGCAAATTCAAAAAGATAAAGTTGTTGATTCAGGTAACAAAGAAAATTCGGTTATTAGAAAAGCCGAATCAAGTAGTATATATTCTGAGACCATCAAATCCAAAGAGGCAAGCATTATTGAGAACGAGCATGGAAAGCATGGCAAAACGACCATACTTGATTTTTCTGAAATTAAGGGAACCTACTTGCTGCCCTATGAGTTTCGTGCCATAGAAATTGATGAGCTTCAAGGACAAGAACAAGTAGCCGAACAAAGTTCGGTTGACAAAGATCTTCAAATTTATGATGCACGAAATCAAGAAGAAAATTGTGACATGGTGTTGGGAAGTCATCCAGAAGCAAAGCACAATATTATTCATCATATGCAATCATCATGCTCTCCCAACATATTTGAAGAGGTATGTCTAGCAAGTAATTTACCTATTTTCAGATTTGGTCACAACTTTATTGTTGATGCATCTATTAGAAAAATTCTAATAAGTAATTTTCAAAGACCAATGAAGAAGGGCAATATACTTGTTAGCAATAAAATTGTTACTAAGCATATCGGTCAATATATTGTACCATTCAAAGATACCGATAGTGACTTATTACTGCAACAAAAGCTTTTCCCATTGCTTTATTTAAAGTTCATATCTAATTGGGTAGCTTTGTTTGCTTCATACTTGGCTTACACATGGTCTCAATTGAGACGTGTATGTTCTAACTACTTTGATTTCAGAAATTCAAAGCCAAGGATAAAATCTTTTGGGAAAACCAATGCTAGTATAGTTTCTTATTTAAGGACATCGGAAAAAGAATGCGAAAGAGAATACATAGCCGAATGGGAAGATGCCAAATCTGAACCATTCGTTTGCTTAACTCCAAAGCCGTTCTCACAACAAGATCGGCTAGAAAACAAAAGGTATACCTTTGATTCAAACATGTGTGATCAAATCTTTGATTTGTTGTTGAAAAATAATTACATTAGAATTCTTGATCACCATGTTAAGCCATCAATTCAAGGACGAATGTATTGTAGGTTGCATCATTCGTTCAAACATAATTTTGAGGATTGCAATATGTTTCGTCAAATAGTTAAATCGGCCATTGATAAAGGACGATTGAAATTTGTTGAGACACCAAGAGATGACCAGTCTATTCCGATTGGTCCCGATGGCAGAAAGTTTTTGCATCGGCTGCTTCAAGCCGATCCATTTAAAGAGAAGGTAAAAACAACAGGTGATGGGATCGAGCTTTCAAGTAAAGAATTTGTTGAAGAGCATAATGAACATAACCTTGAAGGCAAAAATTCCATCGAAGCTACAATGGAGACGCCAAGGACTGGGGGGCAGCAAGCAAATCCAATGATCGATGGAAGCAAACCAAAAGAAAACAAAGGCCGAAATAAGCGCAAGTGTAAGAGATCAAAAATCACCTTCGCTGAACTATTGGAGAAATATCAAAAGAAGAGTGAAGAGAAGAATGCTTATCGGCCAAATCATGCAAAGAAACCAAGATCACCCCCAAGGCGCAAATATGAGGATCGGTACTGGCAAAGTGCGAATTTTAATGCAACATATTCATATCCTTATTTTGGGCCGCCAATGCCAATGTCGTGGATGCCTCCCTATGCTCATGTAGATACATATTCATCATGGGACAGGTATGATACAAGGGCGCATTCTCCATCTTATTTTAGACCATCTCACCAATATTATGCAGCTCCAAGAGGATCATCATTTGATCAACAATCACATGCCAAAGACCGCTTCAATAAAAAAGAATCGGTCCGGAGCTCAAGGGATAAGAAAGAGGTGATCAAGCAAGTTTATCGGGTGAAAAAAGATGGTCGCAAGTGTGCTACTTCAGATTCAGTTTCAAGTAACAAAGAGCCAATTAAAGTATTGACATTGGCTACTACAAGCAATGAGATAAAGCAATCAATTGTTAAGAATCAAAGTGTCAAATCTGAAGAAAAGAAGTTGAGAGTGCACAAGGTCAAAAACGAATTGCCATTGGTCAAAACAGAATCACAGTTGAGATGCCCACTCGGCTTATCGTATTGGCAAAAGAAGGAATTACAAAATCTTAGTGCACAAGAGCTGAGAAAGAGGAACATGGCATGGGTTCCCAAAAGGATTAATCAAAACAAAAACAATGTGCATGCTTCAATTGCAACAAGTACAATAAAAGTGAAGAAAGAGAAGGATGGAAGCAACAAACAATTAAGCCGAATGTGTGCATCACAACATCAAAATCTTCGGTTAGCACATCATCCATTTTCTTCAACAATGCCATTGATGCCTTCGCCATGGAATTCATCCACAGGTATGATCAGTTACCCTCCATGGACTTATTTTGATCCATGGATGCAACATAATTTTCTATATGATGACAGAGTATTACCAAATCACTATACATTTGGTTAGTTACATTTTTGTTGCTATTTTATTGCTATCTTATTTGTTTATTTCGCCTATACATGTTTTAATGGATGAATTCTACATGAACCTAATGGTAATGGCCGATACTTAACTATCGTCCTAAGAAACTATCTGATCATGGCCGGCGTGGAATTCTAACATCGTCCTTAGTTCAATTGGAACCGAGACAAGTTCATGTTAATTGATATTAGCCTTGTCTCTCTAGTACTATGGAGATTATATTTTGATGGTTCAATTTGTAGCAATGGCCAAAGTGTTGGTGTTGTTCATTTATCTCCATATGGAGCTAGTTTGTGAAGCCTTGTGCCGCTTAAGATATTTTTGCACAATCATCAAAGCCGAATATGCATTGTCATTCGGATTGGAGCTTTGCCTTGATATAGGTGCTATACATATTGAGGCTTCCGGTGATTCATTATTAGTAGTGCAACAAATATCCAAGGGTTATCAATGTTTTGACGGATCACTTATAGTTTATCTTTTGGTATGTCTAGATGCAAGATTTACCTTGGGTTGCTTTGAAATTGTTCATATATCTAGGCAGGACAATTCGAAAGAGTTGGCACAGCAAGCGTCCGGCTACTATGTTAACCATGGTGTATTGCATTTCTATCAATAGCCGATGCTAGGTCTTGTCAACATAGGTAAGGCTGAATCGAAGCCCACCGCTTCGGCCACTAATGAAACTTTTATGCAGGCGAAGTAAGGATTGAAGGAAGTTCATTCTTGATTATCGGCAAAATCCTAGCGAAAGGGTGAACAATATGGTTCGGAGGATGGTTTTGATGTATGGAACCTTATCACCGGATTGTTATAGAAGCTGAGAAGTTTTCACCCAAGTTTGCATCAAGAGGTTCAAACAAGCAATGGCCGATATATACTTGTCGTCCTAAGAACATGCAAAATGGCCGATGGAGTGTTGACATCGTCCTTAGAACAAGCTATGCGGAAGTTATTTTTCGGCACACAAACTTTGCCGAAAAACAGGGGGGCATGTGTTGACACCAGATTTTGGCACGGTCAATAACTTATTTAAGATGGCCTCAAATGGAGAAGTTATCTTCATGAAAGAGTTCCGTATTGTCGATATGAACATCTTTGAAGTTTGGGTCATCGCCATCCGATCTCATCTCGAAGGCCGAAGTTGTGTTTGAAATACTGAGATTTTGTATTCAAAACACTATTCGGCTCATTACGACCTCAAGACAGCCTCGTATGGAAAACTGATCTACATGGATGTTCTTCGTCTCGTCGAAACGATCGATTTCGATATAAAAATCATTCAAATCCGAGTTCATATGCAAAAGTTAGAGCCATCGGAATGTAGCCCTGCCAGGAGGCGAAGTGTGGCGCGCCCCACCAGACGCCATGTCTGATGGGTAGCGCGAGGGACGGATGTTTTGCGTCACAGTCTGTTTTGCGCGAGATATTTGACCCTCAAGATGACCTCTGATGAAAAAACGTTCAACATGAAAGTTTTTCGTCTCGTCGAAACGGTCAAGATTGCTTTTGGACTCGTTTCCATCCGAGGTCGTTTACTGCCTCAAACATGACCCGCAAGGTGCAGCCAGGTTGTAAACCGAACCGTTTTGGAAAGTTCGGATAAAACTAGTCCGAATTTGACTAGGGTTTTGGACGTGAGTTGATGCAATTTTATTGTAAGGAAAGCCTAGATGAATCCTTTTCTTGTACGGGAAGTCCAGCCGCCTCTTATATATGTTGGGGGTGACGGCCGATTGAACAACACACAATCGATCAATCAATCTACCACTTTTTATCTTTTATCTTTTCTCCTTAACCCTAGTTCTTCTTCTTCCTCGTTCTTCGTTCGTTCTTCTTCATTGCAGGGCGGCGAACCTCGAGGCCCTAGGGGCGATCAGGTCGACCTAGGGCAGCCCATAGCCGCCACGCGCCCAGACGGGGTCCCTCCCGGGCGTGTGGGGTTTCGGGTCCTGAAAAGCACCCGCCGGATTGCTTGCGTACCGCGCTTCCGGACGGGTCTCCTTCGGCGTGAGCTGCGGTGCATCACCCTCGGCGTCGGAGGTACACGGTGACGTGTTCGTGTGCGAACACCCTGCTAGCTGCCTAGTTGCTAGTCTAGCTGCCTAGATGCTCTTATGGTATTTTCTCCGATCGTGTCGTTCAAATACACAGCTAGCTAAATAAATATAACAATGAGGCCAGCCAGCAAATCTCATTGCACCATCTTCCTATCAACTACAAAAGGGACACGGATTTCATGCTGCCCTGGTGCATATTAATTTTCACTAAACCTTACCTGTCTTCATCTCACAAGTAACTAATAAACCAGAGCTCTAGCGCGGCATAGCAGCCCGTCCGGATGTGTGAGCTCCGGCTCCAGCGAGGCTCGGGCGAGCTCCAAGGTGACGCCGGCAAGCTCCGTTGCGGCGCGGCACGCAGGCTCTCGTCCCCGGCGCACCTAGCCAGGGGCGGAGCCAGGATTTGAACATGAGGGGGGCGAACAAAGCTATGGTCATTTTCAAGAACACATATGATATTTGCGTGTCTATGTATTAAGGTAAAAATCATAGTAATTTTACAAAGAGGCGTCTCACAACACAGGCACGAAACATCTACCATTCTCTTTGTTTCATATTAGGCATAACCCGCTTTGGATATTGTTTCACACCATACTATAGTAGGTACTTACTAGTTAAATTGAGCTTCACAGCTATGAAGCTCAAAAAATGAGTTGATACTATATGTATTGCCGTTGTCTTTTTTCTCACCCTTATGCCCAATTTTTTTAGAAGCTACATCTAACTTGGAAAAAATTGACCTATATACAGGTCACTAACTAACCAGACTGACATGTAAAGTTGCTAATTAACCAGACAACATGTTAATTGGACAAAATAAGGTACTTCACCATCAGCGATAGGATAAGCACATCTGGATACCTTTTGATCTGACTGCTAGCTTCAACGGAAGTAAGTTGGTGATCTATAGACTCCTTGGAGAGATACTGCAGCAGGATCAAGCGGCAAGCCATTGACGCAGTCGACCGCAGCGCCTCAGCTGATAACCGGCGGCGTGCTTTGCGAAAGATGGAGCGGCAGCAGGTGCCCTAGTTGCGCCAGATCGATCGATCGATGAAAAGCGACGCGCACTTTCTAGGCGGATAGACTAAAAGGCCAATCAGGACGCTAGAAGCCTTCCACGATGGGCTAATGGGCTGTATTTTGGGCTCCTGGTAAAGCTATAGAACTAAATTGTGGGCTTTAAATCTTAATCGAGTGATTATCTACGGCAACGCGTCCTATTATATACGTATACTACTACTAGAGCCTGCTACGACTTCATGGGGTGCGAACGGTTGGGGGGGTCTAGCCCCTGCTCGCCCCCCCCCTGTCTCCGCCCCTGCACCTAGCTCTGGCGGCGAGCTTGATGGCGCCATTGTGGCCACGACCTTCTGGCCCAAGTCGCTGCAGGTGGGGTCATCGGCTCACTACATCTGACGTCAGTGGCGGAGGACGAAACTTTTTTAAGGTGGGGCGGATTGTAAATCATTAAAAAAAATGATGCAAACCCAAATTGTGCCGTACACATTAATAATGCACACTAATGAAATTCCACACAATTTCTAGCAAACCGGCAATTCATCCATTGCATCTGCTGGTTCGGGTTTCTACTTTATTAGAACTCATAATAAATTAGCATGGTACGAAAATGAGTAAAAGTGGTGTACAGATTAATGGTCGGAAGGTATGTTGGCACAGATTCAACGCAATAAGTATTTCCAGTCGAAAAAGCTCGCCCAGGTTAGCATGAGACCAACTCACTCGCCATTCTGGAAGGGACTCATGAAAACGAAGAACTTGTTATTTCGTAGGGTCAAATTCTTGATTAGCAATGGGATGCCAACAAGATTTTGGGAGCATACATGGTTAGGAGAGACGCCTTTAGCCGTACAATATCCCACCCTTTATAACATTGTGGAACGTAAAGAGGATTACGTAGGCACAGTATTACAAACGACTCCCTTGAATATTTAGTTCAGACGTGCGTTAGTTGGTGAGTGATGGACTGCCTGGATGCACTTCGTTCAGAGATTGATAGATGTTCAATTATCCGACCAACCGGATTCAACGCACTGGAAGTTAGCTAGAAATGGGGAATTTACGGTGAAATCTTTCTACATGGATGTGATTAATTCTAGCTCAATCTCAAGATCGTTACATTTCCTTTGCATATTAAAATTTTTATGTGATTCGTCCACAAGCAAGTAATACTCACCAAGGATAAATTAATAAAGAGACGATGGGTAGATAGTTCACGTTGTTGTTTTTGTGATCATGATGAAACAATACAACATTTATTCCATGAGTACCCCCTCGCCAAATTGCTTTGGAGAACGATTCATATAGCCTTTAACATTAATCCTCCATTTGACACTGATTCGTTGTTTGGAACGTGGTTAGCTGAGGTTGAGCATATTACCGCGGCTCATATTCCGATTGGAATATGTGCGCTTCTATGGGCTATATGGAACTGTAGGAATGATATGATTTTTAACAGACAACACACTTTAACTTTCTTGCAGGTCACCTTTAGAGCTACCGCATGGATCCGTACGTGGTCCTTCCTCACTCTTATGGACTCCAGTGAGCCTTTGGTTACTGGGTGTAACCGGTGGGAGATGGTAGCACGGGCTATATTCAACCATTTTGGATGGGGGTCGCTTAACAGGATAGGAGTCTAGGGAGCTTATGCTTTACATTGCCTTACCGTTTGCGATTTTGAGCATGTACTTTTCATTTCTTTGTTTCGCTCTGCTTGCGAGCTGTAATACCTTTATGACTTTGATGCAGAGGCCGAGGGTACGCCTCCATCTCCAAAAAAAAAAACAGATTAACGGTCAACATCCTTCGTTAGTAAGCAAAACAATTTTTAGAACTCAAAATGTAACTTCCAGTTATTTCCACAACAATAAGACCCCCTCCTAAATGTATGTTCATGGCACCCAAGGGCCTCACGTGTTGCTGCGTTGGTTACACTATCAGAAAAGTTGTGAAGTGCCTTAAGAAAAAAAAAACGTCGTGAGTTGCCTTCTGGTCTGCGTGGCTGCGCGGCCCACACTGAGAAACGAACGACTATGTTTGTTCTTTTAGCGTTTTTTTCCGGCTTGTTCTCTTCCTAGCGATCGATTTGAGTACGTATTAGAAAATCGTAGGAAATCAAGGTAGGGCGAGCGCCTCACCTCGCCCTACCGAGAGCTCCTCCTGTGTCTGACATGGAGCCTTGCCCGGGCACGCCGGCCAACCCCTCATATTTGGTGCTGATTTGAGGGGTGCCGACCAGTTTCGACGTTTAGGGATGAAGCGTGGGGTCCGGTTGGGTCACTATTTTTTTGACCGGGCAGACGTTTTGGACGTGTAGCGAAAAAGTAGGTGGTCCGGCTGTACATGATCTAACGCCCCAGCAGATTCATTTAGATACTTAATGTTCCGTCAAATAGATATATTAAGAAACAGTATGGCTGAGCTACCAAGGCCACACCTCAGCGTTTTGACGCTAACAACCATCCGATCACGCTCCCGAACGGACCAGATCTCTCCATCATCCCGCAGCATCCTGCCGGGCCTCTTTTACCCTCCGAACAAGCTATCAAACGTAAAACGGGCCGCTGCTCCGCAGAACCACCTTGGCGATTTCTTATGAATCGGGCAATGTTTTTTTTTCGAAAAGAAGGAATACCCCTGGCCTCTGCATCTGGTCGATGCATACGGCCACTTTATTAATTATTAGCACAAAACCTTACAACGTCGTACAACAGTAAGACCAAAGCCGCCATCTTCGCAACCTCTATCGCTACTCCTATCTAACTGATGAAGGGGCGCTGATGGTCTGGGCCTAATACCAAATAGATCTCGCAGCCAAACCTAACATCTAAGACCTGAGGTCCCAACCTGGACGCCTGCCGGGTATGGGCACCCACCAGTCTGGCGTGCTCCTCAACCAGGCCGCCCGCCGGGTATGAGGCCGCCACAACCACCTACCACATATCCATCTTCAGAGTTGTACTGTTGTAACGGCCTTGCCCGGTCTCGCTGCCGCCGACGCCACCACGACGCCAGACAGCGTCGACCTCCTGCGCGTGTCCGTCACCACACATCTGACGCCAAGCCTCCGCTGCTCCATGCCGCCAAGAGCCGCCGCCAAGAATATGTAGAACGAAACACCGCTGCACCGAAGGGAGGCAGCACACCCCCACCCCTCACCTGCAGACCCTTCCATCCGATCCCAATGTCCTTGGCGTCGCCTCCAGGAAGGTTACGGTGCCTAGGGCGCCGCCGACGCCCGATCCGCATCAGATCTTGGGCTTTCACCCGGACATGGGTTGGAGAGGAGAGATGGTGCCCTCAGCAACGCCTCCAAGGAGGAAAGCGGCGCCAAAAATCGGCGTCGCCGCTGCCGGTCAGCCTAAGGCAGTCAAGGTTTCCCCCGGACACCGATCTACTCCACCAGAACACACCGGAGGTGGATCCGGCAAGATCCAAACATGAATCGGGCAATGTAGTGGGCCACGAAAGCTACGTACGCAAAATCAGCCCAGGCCTATGCGCTCTCTGTCTCCCCTGTTCTTCTCCGATCGAAGATGCCTCCTCTTCCGTCATCCCCTCGCTGCGACGCCTCATCTCTCACACCCACCACGATGCCTAGGGTTCCGCCTGCACCTGCTCATTGTAGCATGGGACGCCACGCCATGTTGTTGATGGCAGATAGGAGATCAGCGGCAAGGAAGCTGGGAAAAATAATCTAGGCGTCAGACTGAATTTATGCTAGGTATTCTTTTCCGTTTCTCAAACTCCACCCATCTTTTCCCGAGATCTCTATCCGGATTTCACAATCTCTCTCTCTCTCTCTCTCTCTCTCTCTCTCTCTCTCTCTCTCTCTCTCTCTCTCTCTCAAACTTGCTTATATTTGTGATTTGTTAACAACTTGCTCCGGTGTTAGTATTGTTTAATTTCCCTCAATTTTTCTCTTTTGTTTCTACACATTAGGCTAATGAGGGATTACGAATAGGAACAAATCCTCTCATGGACTTATCTTCTTGGGATGCAAAGAACTTACTACCTCCGTCTCGGTGTATAAGTCATTCGCGTAGTTCTAGGTCATCGATTTGAGGAATTAAATATGTGTTATATGTCATGAAAAGTATATCACTAGATTTCTACACGGATGTAGTTTCTAAATATATATTTTTTGTCACATATAATACATATTTAGATAGTTAAATTGTCGACCTAGAAATACGCGAATGACTTATACACCGGGACGGAGGGAGTAGTTAAGTTGATATTTAATAATTACTTTAACTACAGGCAAGGAGGGTTCGAACTTAGAACAGATTGAGACCGCTGAGTTATGGTGAAGCTGACGTATTCTCTGGGAGATGATTAGTTAATTTGTAAAATTTCCATATTTGGTTAATTGGTGCCCCCTCGTAGTCCATGTATAGTTTTTTTTAGGGATAGTCCATGTATAGTTTGTTTCTACTGTGAGTAATTAAAAGTTGTTTCTTCAGAAATGTCGAGCTGCTACAGATGATGCGCAGGAATTGCAGTAAATATGTTAATCGTAAACTGGACTAGTGATTCAGTAACCTTACTTTTTGTTTGATGATAAATATCTTCAGCAAGGTTAGGATGAATCTTATTTCTTGAGGCCATACTGAACCACATGTTTGTTGCTGGAGCTGTACTATAGACTATAGTTCTAAACTTATTTTAAGCAAATTTTCTGCCTCTCACTTATGAGAAATTTATAAGTCTTAGGCTCTTCATAAGCTTTCGACCCTACTACATGTATATAATGACATTATATGTATGTTTTTATTTCTTTAATTTTCTAATGAGGGTGAATCGTTCATATGTGGACGTAGTGTAGAAGGTACCATGCAAGAAAGATAATATAAGTTTTAATCCGTGGAGAGGTGTTTCTTCATCACATTTCATTTATGCTTCACCTGCAAAATATTGCATGGTTTCTTGTACATTTTAGCTACTTGGTTTCTTTAACTTCTTGCAGATTAATTGTATGTAAGATGTGTGCTGCATTAAACAACCTGTTAGCCTTTTGGCTTGCTTCCATGAGCAAGCATCTATCATACAAATGAACGGGCGCGGCAACGCGCGCTATCATCATCTAGTAATAAATTACGGTATCTAAATAGAGGTGTGATCTTGAAAGATAATTTTGTAAAACAGATATAGCAACCGTGTAAAAATGTTGCTTTTCTAAATTTAATGGTCGTGTCAACCCCTGTTTCTCTATTGCATCGGAGATCCATAGAAAACAATGACTTTATCAACAAATTACGTATTTATATTTTAGGAGTCAAAACAGTTTCCTTTGGTTGAGCTAGGGCACCAATAAGTTCATTACCAACAGTAACAAAAAACACACCAATACCGCTTAGGCGCAAAAATGCTTTAGTCACGTGAACATCTGTCTATTTGCATACTACTCTCTTTACTTGGCTAGCCAGCTAAGCAAATACTTTCATAGTTTCTAGGTGGGATGATAGGTTGATCTCCCAAAATGAGAAGCCCCTCTTATGTGCATGCATCTCCTTCGTCTGCAGATCAAGAACTATGAGCGGACTACACCCGTATTTGTTGTATACCTGCAACAGCAGCACGTCGCCGCTCCTCTTCCCGGAGCCCTCGAAATCAACGACTACATCGCCACTCCTGTGGGAGATGTCTGGGCACACCAACCGTAGTTTGTGCTCAATGTCGATCACATTTTCCAGCGACCAACCACAACTTGTTGGGACCGCAGGTAGTTGTCGCCACACCAATATCTTGAACCCCTCTATGGCGAGAAGTTTCAACAGGTTCCCGTCTGGTGATGTTGCCAAGTGGAGCTTGCTTTGATTGTGAATGGTGGGTGGGAGCTTGACTCGTCCGGGCACCCCTGTGCCCACATCATATGTGAGGATTTTCTCCCTATGGTTCACTAGCCAGTTGATGATGCCGCCACGGAGGATAGCAGGGGTGTTGTACCCAATTGTGTGCATCCATGGAAAGTCAGGGTGGCTCACATGAGAAGTAATGGCCCCCCATGTACCAGAGGGGGATGTGGCAGCCTGTACTCTGATGCCCCATTCACAGACACTGAAAAAGAGCAGCATGAAGGAGCACGCGATTCCGTCTGCGGCGGTGAGCAGGACGTACGCCTGCCGGTTGTCCCGGGTAGTCTGGTCACCTGTCGGTCTTGAGAGGAAGGTGTGACGGCCCGTCATGGGATCATACACACAAAGGCCAGAGGAGCGCTCGGATTCAGATTTCTCGTAAAAACGGAGGACGACGAGGCCGCCACGGGACGTCACCGGATAGTACTGGCCAGAGAGGTTGGCGGCGTGACGTAACATGCAAGGCGTCAGATAGCCGTGGCAGAACTGCATAGCTGCGGACGTGGCCGGGTGGACCGGATTCAGGAGCTGCATGTCATAGGGGCAGTGTGCGAGCATGGTGGAAGCCGCTTGCTGGCTGAAGCGACGTATGAAGAGCGGACTAAGGATGTCACGACGGAGGTGCTTACAGACAGCGGCACAACGGACGACGGTAATGAAGTCGGTGCGTGCCACGATCTCAAGGAGCAGATCAACTGGGAGCATCGTTGCAATCTTCGTTGCCTCCATCGCACCAACACTCGTGTGCGTTTGAGTTGAAGGCCTTCGCTTCCTAATAACCACCTAGGAAAAAGAAACGCCGGCACGTAAGTCGTCTCCGGCCGGGTGCGCACAAACTCAAATCCTCCCTGGCATTTAATATTGCACCCGGGACAGAATCCTCGACCAGATCGGACTACGGTACGTAAGTCGTCTCCGGGCATCCAATATTGCACAATACGTAGCCATGCCGATTTGGACCAGATCGATCGAGAAATTAGCCAGATCGAGATCGGACAAGACAATTGGCGTACTTGAGCAGGAGATCCGCCAGCGCAGGTAGGTTGTTTTGTCCTGCCACCATCGGCTCTAGTATGTGTTTGAGTTTGGAAGGCTTTTTCGCACTAAGTACTTCCTCCGTAAACTAATATAAGAGTGTTTAGAATACTAAATTATATTAGTTTACGGAGGGAGTACCTTTTTCTCTTTCTTTTTTGAGAATCTGCTATAATTAGCTAGCTATGAAGGCCTGCACGTTGAGACTGCCTTCAGATTTCAATTCAGGCTCAATGTGAAACAACAAAATTCCAGAGCACCGGCTCACGGAATTACCATGCATGCCGCGAGGAGGAGGTGGTCGTGGCCAGCGCGCACAGCTCACCGGGAGAGGGGCTGCCGCAACCATATTGTCTCCATGCGTGATGCTAACCACTATCTGCATGCACGCACAAATGTAGCTTCTCCCAACGCCACAACAACCTGACCATACTCAGCATGTGTGCAGCTAACTAGCTAACCAAATCACTTGGCTCCATCTAAGTTCTTAACCGGTTAGGCTCCAACCCCTCACGTGCTTGCCGCATCCCACGGCGGTGCTGCCTCTCGCAGCTTTGCAGCCTCTCGCCGCCATCGGCATGTCGCCGTCTCGCACGGCGGCTTGGCATCTCGCCTTCTTCCCACGTCTTCGCTGCACCTTCGTCGACTGCAACCCCTGATCCTATACTACATTCCTAAAGAAAACAAACATGCCGATACAAATATCAAGATTAAACCTAACAGCCGCAACCATATTGTCGCCGCTGTCAACCTTCTGACTTGGATCTCGCTGGGTCAGGTGGAACGGGACCTGACGCCCCGGATGCCAACGCATCTGATGACCCTGAGTTGCTCGTAGTCTCCCTCCCAAAGCTCCACGGATGGATGGACCGCGGGACGACGACGAACATTGTAGGCATTGTGGTGGTGCCCAGATCCAGCAGCTCCACCGTGCTCGATCCACCATGCTCGCTGTACGATGGTTGAATGCTACTGCTCAACCGTGCTTTTGCTCCACCAGCTAGGCTCGTTGCTTGCTCAGGAACAGCGGTGGTGAGGCATTGGGAGGGAGGCGACAGTGGGGAGAGAAGAGACTGGTGGCCAGAGAAGATGCAGGGGAAGAGGAGAAAACGAGCTCGATCCAGCGATGGTGATGGTGCTACAATCAACTAATGAATGGCGGGTATAGGAGGCCTGGCTAGGAGCGGATGAGATTGAGAGAGAGAGAGAGGAGAGGGGATGGAAATGGATCGGGGTCGGGTAAAACACGAGTGGTTGCATTTAAATCACATGTTTTTTTCCTCGCAAAAACAAATCACGTGTTCTTTTTAGTTGGAGCAAAATGCTTCCTATGGTATGCAATGTTTTTTATACCAAGGATTCGTCTCAATATTTTTCTTCCGGCTGCGTAAAAAGAATTATAGCTAGAGCGATCCAATTGGAATTGTCCTTTTTTTGTTTTACCAGATCAGTATGTCACCCGACGATTTCATCGGATATGATTATATATACATAAACGGTGACATCGGTTTTCTCGTCTTCAAGGGTAATGAAGAGATGTGTCAAGACCCTTTCCCGTGGTCCTCGTCCCTCTTGCGTCGCTCCCCTCGCGGGGGACACGAGAGGCGCAACCCTAGCGGCCAGCCGCCCTGTCTCCCCCCTCTACCCCCTCTGTCGCCGTCGGGCAGAGCCAATCGTTGACGGCGGCTGCGAAGGGCTGCTCCTCCTTCCCGGTTGTATCGTCACTCCCCTCGCGGGCAACACGAGAGGCGCAATCCTAGCCGCCAGCCGCACTAACTCCTCCCTCCATCCCCTCGCTGCCGGGGGACAACCCCGGGCAGAGCTTCCTCCGGCGTTGACGGCGCTTGATGCGGGATGGCACTGGCAACTTCCATTGTACGTGGGGTCGCGTTTTTGAGTGGGTTGAACAACGGTTACATGAATGTGGGACACCGGTTCCTCACAGTCTATTTTCGGTTCCTTCCCCATCAAAGACAGTTCTTCCCTCATAGTTTCTGCGGTTCTTCATGGCGACCCACGAACCCATTATCGCGACGTGCGTTTTTTGAGTGGGTTGAACAACGGTTCCATGTGTGGGACACCGGCTCCTCACAGGGTATTTTCGGTTCCTTCCCCATAAAAGACGGTTCTTCCCTCATAGTTTTTGCGGTTCTTCATGGCGATCCACGAACCCATTATCGCGACGTGTGTTTTTTGAGTGGGTTGAACAACGGTTCCATGAACGTGGGACACCAGTGCCTCACTGTCTATTTGGGTTCCTTCCCCATCAAAGACGGGTCTTCCCTCATAGTTTTTGCGGTTCTTCATGGCGACCCACGAACCCATTATCGCGACCTGCATTTTTAGTGGATTGAACAACGGTTCCATTAATGTGGAACACCGGATCCTCACAAAGTCTATTTTCGGTTCCCTTCCCATCAATGACAGTTCTTCCCTCGTAGTTTTGGTGATTCTTGTTGTCGACCCGTGAACCCATTATCGCATCATGCGTTTTTAGTGGTTTGAACAATAGTTCCATGAATTTGGGGCACTGGTTCTTCATAAAGTCAATTTTCGGCTCCCTTTCCATCAAAGACAGTTTTTTCCCTCGTAGTTTTCGTGGTATGTTCTAAAATACAGCCCAATAGACCAAAAAACAGCCTAACATGCTAAAAAGGTAAGTAGCCTAGCATTGCTAAACGTGCCACGTGCCGGCCTGTTTATTAGTTGGGTCGTGCCTAGGCTGGAGGACATAGCACGTGGGCTGGCACGGCACGATAATCGTGCCACAGCGAGCCGTGCCATGCCAGACCCAATTAACGTGGGTCGGGGCACAATTTATTATTTTTTTTAACCATGGAAATTTTACGAATTTGACATTGGTATTATTTTTTTCTTAAATACACCATGTCAATTTTGATAATTACTCTATGGTAATATTATTGTGGGAAGGATGGAAAATTCAGTCATTTTTGTTTAATATACAGCATGGAATTTTGCAATTGCATCGTAGTCGCATGGCAAGTTTTAATATTTTCTGTCATGTCCATTTTTATTCTAGGAAAGGATGGCAAATTTAGATAATCTAGAGCATGTCAATTTTGTAATTGCATCGTAGTCACATGGCAAATGTAGATACTTTTTCATCTTTTTTCTGTTTCCTTCGTTTCCCTTATTCTCGTTACAACGGTCTCATCGCGCCATCCCACAACTCCTTCACAGGAACGTGCCACACTTACTGGGAGGAAACAAAGGGAAGAGGAGATCGTGCATGCTGCATGGGATTTCACTTCACATCAGTGCATGCATACACACAGAATTAAAAAACAGAAAATGCGCGTTCATGCAGACGGCTCTGCGACGTCAAAGGTGAATCCCGAGCCTTGCAGAGCGTCCTCGACGATCTTGTCGAGCCTCTCCGCCATGGCCGGCGTGATGTGGTTGCTCCAGTCCCCGGCCACACCCTTCCTGAAAAAGGACTCATGCGCCAACGGACCATGGCTGCCACTCTTGTTCACGTCCATGTTCTTGAGGCTCTCCAGGCTGCACAGCTCCACGATGTCCTGCACCACCCCGGTTGCCTCCTCCTCGCTGGAGAAGGCGCACCCCATGAACTCCGCCAGCTTCTTCACGTTGCTCTCTGGGTTCCGAAGCATCTCCTCGTACCGGAGGAAGAGCACCTTCTCAGGCTGCCTCCTGCTCGCCTCCCAGTACCCCAGCACGTGGCGCCACTGCGGGCCACTGACACATATGCCATCACAGAATAGATCGAAGGCCTCCTCGAACGTGTACGGCGGCGGCTCCTCGCCGGTTCGTGCTCTCGCAGCGGCGGCCGCCACAGTCTTCTTGGTGAAGAACCACGAGGAGACGAATGCGTCCTTGGGGTCCCGGCAGATGTAGACAATCCTGCAGCCGGACTCCTCTGCCGTGATGCGCCGTGGCAGGAGGGAGTATGGCAGGTGTGTCGAGAGCACGCGTGGCGAAGGGAGCGCCGCCACCACGTGGCCCATGGATTGCGCGTACTGCAGCTCCATGTACTGGACGATGTCGTGGGGGTTGCGGCGGCGGAGCGGGTGGTCGAGGCCGCGCAGCGGGTGCTCGGCCCGGTTGCGCGTGGCGAAGGCGAGGGCCTTGAGCCAGGTGGTGCCGCACTTGGGGAAGCTCGCGAGAAGGACATCCGACGGCCTTGGCTCGAAGACGGAGTGGACGGCCGGAACGCCCTGGAGGAACTTCTCCAGCAGCCAGAACCCGCCATACTGCCTCAGACGGAACGGCGGGAACCGCGTCTCGAGTGGAAGCGAGGTGATGTCAAGCTCGCCAATAGCGGTGGCACAGGCATCCGTGGACAATGGCATCATGCTCATGCTCATGCTGCCCACTTTTATTTTACTCTACTACTGTAGCTGTTCTGGCTGTAGCCGACACGTCCTTTTATATACCTAAGTACGCGTGCTAGTGCCCAAAAAAGAATGTGCTATTGCGTGCCATTAACTATGAGGCGCTCAGTATTACTAGTACTCCCTCCTTCCATCTATATAGGACCTAATGCGTTTTTAAGACCGCCTTTGACTATTGACAAGATTAATAGTACATGACATGCAGAATGTGAAAATTATATCATTGAAAGCTCCTTTCACACACGAATTTAACGGTGTGCTTTGTGTAAGTTGCATGTCATATATTATTGCTCTAATATTTGGTCAAAGTTAGCCTCGAAAAATGTATTAGGCCCTATATAGATGGAAGGAGAGAGTAGTTGAAACATAAATTCTGCAAGATGACCTTAATTATATTCCGGTTCAAATAAATTAATTAACGCAAGTGAGAGCCCCAGCTGTTAAACAAGAAATTACCGCTCGGATGATTAGATTATTTGTGGTGGAACAGCATGCTCATCGTTTCCTTTTCTGGATTTGTTTCAGGCTCTCCGGTGATGCTTGTTCGGTGTGAGATCTCGTTTGTATTGTGCCAACAAATGTCCCAGCTGGCGAAGGAGACGTCCCAGCTACGTCCGTGGAGCTAGCGAAGCTAGGAGACGTCCTAGCTGCCTCGGTGGAGCTGGCGAGGCAGACGTCCCAGCTGCCCCGTGATTCGTTGGTGGAGAGGCCAAGATATATCTCTGCCACTAACATGCACGTGTATAACATATGAGCCATCAATAAGCCAGAAACTACTACACACTCGAAAATTCAATATGGGTCGTACTATCATATAGTACTATTATCTGAACCATTGGTACTCCTAGAGATTCATGCCGGCAGTAGTATAACTCCTCGTATTGATCCCCATCACCCGGTTTTGAACAGGGCCGGACTCGTTTGTCTCTAGTCATTAATTAGGTTCATCCAATCTAGTCCACTACGGTCTCACTTGCCCGCAAATTTCATGGACCGTCACACTATCGTACTTGGACCCGTCAGCAGGTTTAGGTTACAGGCTTTATGAGGCTGTGTAGGGGGGCTAGTCGTGCTCTGAAAGCTACCTCGTGTCCTTCTTTATTTTTGCTTATTATCTTTCACTGTGTCCGCGTCCCACTCCATTGATCCCCTCTTGTCGCTCGCCAGCAGCCATGGCTTATTCGTGCTCCTCCATCCCGTAGGTGGGGAACACCGAAGCTCCCCCTCTGGTCCCCTGCCCTAGGTGCGGCAGGGAAGTCATCACCAAATTTTGGGTACCAGGCGGTAAATTCGGTTACCGCTCGGTAACCGCCTTCCCGCTCCCCCGCGAGAATCATGTATATCGAGCAGAAAATTTCAAACATTTGAATTTTTTTGAATTTAAACTCTTATCACCTAGTTAAATAAGGTATATCTCTAACTGAAACACAACAATACTTGTGTCCCAGTGGTAAGGATCTTATAACAGCAAGTGTGGGACGTGTGTTCAAGGACAGCCAGCCGCACTTACTGATTTTTGAATCTGTAATTTCGAAAAAATATAAGCGTGTGACATTGGAGCAGACATCTTACGGCTGGGCAGTGTAGATGACATTTTTTGCTCAAGGCTTTTGTATTCATGTCTTAAAATTTTGAATTCAAAATTTGATTTTAAATTTCGCTCGATTTTTTTTGGTATTTCGCGGTAACTGAGTTTACCGCCCCCCCTCAAGAAAAATGTTCCATTCGGAATCCAAAACCTTGGTCCTCACAGATATTTCGAGTAGCGGGAAAAGGCCGGGCACTCGGCACTACAAGTGAAATTTTGAATTCAAAATTTGATTTTAAATTTCGCTCGATTTTTTTTGGTTATTTCGTGGTTACTTGGTAACCGAGTTTACCGCCCCCCTCGAGAAAAATGTTCCATTCGGAATCCAAAACCTCGGTCCTCACCGGTATTTTGAACAACGGGAAAAGGCCGAGCACTCCGCACTACAAGTGAAATTTTGAATTTAAAATTTTAATTTAAAATTTTGCTCAACTTTTTTTTCGGTATTTCGTGTTTACCGTGGTAACCGAGTTTACCTCCCCCTCGAGAAAAATGTTCCAATCAGAATCCAAAACCTTGGTCCTCACCGATATTTCGAGCAGTGGGAAATGGTCCGGCACTCGGCACTACAAGTGAAATTTCGAATTCAAAATTTGATTTTAAATTTCGCTCGTTTTTTTTTGGTATTTCGGGGTTTCCGTGGTAACCGCATTTACCGCCCCCCTCGAGAAATATGTTCCAAAACCTTGGTCCTCACTGATATTTCGAGCAGCGGGAAAAGGCCGGGCACTCGGCACTACATGTGAAATTTTGAATTCAAAATTTGATTTTAAATTTCGTTCAAATTTTTTCGGTATTTCATGGTTACCGTGGTAACCGAGTTTACCCCCTGTGAACGGATCCAAGGCCAATGGTGATTTCTCAAGGATCGGCCTTCTCCTCATCTCCACGAAACTGATGGTGTCTGTTACTCGGCATGTGCGTGCTTATCCTGGCAATAGTTTACTTTAAGTGAGATGTTGTGTTGGGAAGGTTGATTAGTGTTAGCACACTGCAAAACGTCCGTTAGCTGCTCGCCGGCCAGTGTCCTGTCAGACATACGATTTCGTCTACGCATACGGCTCCACCAGCGACCGACGGGCTACGCCCCATCGCCCAATACCCTATTTACCACAGCTCGCACATAGTAGCATTCAATGCCGCTCAACTACCAGATCTGTCCACCGAACGGTCCCGATAGTATGACTATATAGTAGTACGAGCCATATCCCTGCTCTCACACCTACACACTTATCTATTAAGATATTAGGCTCTCTTAATTTGAAGCCTTCTGGAGCATTGAGGCCAGTGAGAGTAACGCACATCTATCTACCGTAATACGTGAACTGTTATTCCTTGTTTGAAAAGGTTACGGATAGCATTGTCTGGTATTCAGTTTTTTATTCTTTCTGTGTTTTCTCTAAAAGTTTTAATATTGTTCCTTTCTAACTTTCCCCTTTTTCGTTTTTACTTTCTTGTTATTTTTATATATTTTCTTCTTCTGTTTCACATTGTAATTCATGCAATTTTTCATAAATCATGATCATTTTTCAAATGCATTAATATTTTTCAAATTCATGAATGTTTTAAAATACTCATAGATGTGAACATTTTAAATTTGCAAATCTTTTTTCAAATTTGTGAACTTTGTTTGAAATCCAAGAAACTATATAAAACTCATTACATTTTTTGGAAATTAAGATTTTATTTAATTCGCCCGATTTTTTAAAATCCATGTTCACCTTTTGATTTAACAAATATTTCAAATAAATAGATAGCCTGCTTTTTTTCCTGAGCTAATAGTGGAGCTAGCGGGAAAAAAAGCTACATGTGTTGGTCCGTGTGAGCGTTATAGCAGAAAATCTACGGTTTCCACACGGAATACAAACTCCCAAGGGGCTCACACGACCACTAATATAAGTGCATTTAGAATACTAAAATACTCCATCCGTCCGGAAATATTTGTCATCAAAATGAATAAAAGTGGATGTATCTAGACATATTTTAGTTCTAGAAACATCTCCTTTTACCTATTTTGATGACATGTATTCTCGGACGGAGGGAGTAGTGATCTAAACGCTCTTATATTAGTTTACAGAGGAAGTAGCCTCATTTCCACTGTGCCAGCCCAAGTCAGGTGCGCCTATGCGAAACTTGGACTGTTTGTAGTGTATAGGTAAATTCGTAGGGTGTTACTAATACTGTTGAAAATATGTCCTAGATGCAATAATGTTGTATTATTTATTTCTACTTTTATAATTAAGGGTTTATATTATGTGCTATAACAGTTATGCGATTCAGCGGAAAAACTCATTAGCACGCGTGGAATGATATATGCTAATATCTGATTCCCAGTCTCACCTGTAGGACTAGCTCACGGGTTGTATTTTTATCATGTTTTTTGGATCTTGAGATATAATTAAGTGTAACGATAGTCGCAAACAATATGGAGAGTATGATGTTAAAAGAACAATCATATTAAATTGACCGAACTTGTTTGTTATACTTTGAGATGCAATCGTCACAAGTCAATCGATATAACACGGATAGTACCGTAATCACTTCTTACCGGACAATGGACTATGGGGTTGCTCAAACGTCCTCCGTGTAACACGGTGATCATAACAACAACTTCCAGGTTCATCAGAAAGTATGACAAGGGGCTAGATAGCTCAAGAGTGGGATTTGTTCCTCTGACGATGGAGAGATATTCTTAGGGCCATCTCAGTGTGACGACATCCATCATAGTCTGGCCAGACACAAGTGACTAGGTCACGGAGGTGCCGAAACATGTCAATGAGAAAGAAGAACAAACCAGTAATGTTGAAACCGGTATAATGAGCATCGGAATGACTCAAGAGGATACCGATATCACTAGTGGAAAAAGTGTTAGCCACAATTTTTGTTGTGGCGCGCCATTTTCAACCCACGCCAGCACTACTTTTTTCAAACAGTGGTGGCGTCGGATTATTTGGCCAAAAATCACCTCCTCTTCCTCAGCTATGTTTTCCTCCACACAGAGAATGTTTTCCATCTCATCCTCATCATCCATCATTTCCATTTCTTGAAGGAGATTGTAGCTTTGCCCTATGATGATGTGCTCTTGCAGCCATTGCAGGTAATTGAGCACCTACTGTTTAGAGCTTTGGTTTGAATTGCCACTAGTATATTTGCTGCTTTGCAAGGAGTGTGATGATGCTGTCACAGTTGTCCCTTTTTACTTGGTGGTTTTTCCCTCATCCTTTTTGTTCTTGTCTAGGTTAGCTTCAGTGTTGTTGTCCTCTAGATCCCCATCTATGGGTTCCTCTATGTCTGCCTCCTCCATAGGTGGTTCCTCGGTATTTTTTATCCTGATAAGGTGGTCCCAATTCCAAATAGTCTATCAGGGTGGATTTCTGTATGGTTTTTGCATCTGATCTTGTTTCTGACTGTTTCAAAGAAGGACTTCATGTTTCCAAGCCAATCCACATCAATCAAAGCCCCAAAAACTGATGCAAATTGTTCCAGGATAGTCCATTCAGCCCAGGCTGGGGCACTCCCTTCCAATTGAAGCCATACTTTTTTGAGTTCATTGTAGTGTTCCAAAGTTCCTTTCCAGACCTCTACCTTCAAAGTGACCACTTCCATTTCAGGCAGGCCAAACTGTGGGTATCTAGCAACACTTTGTACTAGTATGTGAGGAGGGAACTTCACTAGGAATGTCCATTCATCTAGTTTTCTGATCTGCAAAGGCCAGCTTGTCTTGTATATTAGAGAGAAATTGTGTCCTAATTCCTGCTTGTTGACTTGTCCTGACTCCACTTAGACCAAGCCAACATTCCTCCTTGCCCCTATGTGTTGATCATTCACATCTAGCATATCAATTTGCTGTTATCTTAGACCAGGGGATCCACTGCGAACAATTTTAGCTGGATTCCTTGGTTTCGTTATCACTGGGCATTCTTCCACCTTATATGTCACCACCTTGCAAATGCAACACACAGGGGGATTGAGGCAGTTTGAATTGTGATGTCCAGGCTCTCGACAACTATAGCAAATCACATCAGCATATTCAGTACCTGCTACTTCATCTGGCTTAGGGAAAGGCTGCTTGTATTTCCCTGTATTCCCCCCTTCTTCTGTTGGTTGATATTAAATCACGTATTTCCACTCTGCTACTGGCCCTGATTCTCCAACTTCTGACCAGTATTTTGGGTATTCTGCTTTCCAAATTTTTGGTTCCCCTGCCCTCCTTTGTGGTATTGCTCCACAAAACCATCAGAAGCTCCTTGTTCCTACTGTTGGTTCCCCCATGCCCCAGGCCCTCCTAGCCACTGATTCATCTATGGGCGAGGAGGGAAGTAGGCTCCCGGGAACCATGGCGGCGGGATCTGTGCCCCCCCGGGAAGCCCAAGCCATACTAGAACTAAGGTGGTGGTCGAGCAAATTGTTGGGGAACATAGCATGCAATTTCAAAAAAATTCTACGATCACGCGAGGTCTATCTAGGAGATGCATAGCAACGAGAGGACCGAAAGGCACCCAGTACGTGGACAAATCTTGGTGTGCCTTTGGGGTGACCCCCCTGCCCCCGTATATAAAGGACGGTGGGAGGAGGCGGCCTACATGGAGGGGGTGCGCCAAGGGGGAGTCCTACTAGGACTCCCAATCCTAGTAGGATTCCCCCTTCCTTTCTAGAGAAGGGGGGAAGGGGAAAGAGGTGGAGGAGAAGAAGGAAAGGGGGGTCGCGCCCGCCACCCCTAGTCCAATTCAGTTTGGGCTTGGGGGGCGCACGTGCCTCCACCTGGCCGTGGGCCTCCTCTCTCCACTAGGGCCCATGAAGGCCCAATAGTCCACTGGGGGTTCCGTAACCTCCCGGTACTCAGAAAAAAGTCCGAACCTTTCCGAAACCATTCTGGTGCCCGAACATAACCTTCCAATATATCAATCTTTACTTCTCAACCATTTTGAGACTTCTCGTCATGCCTGTGATCTCATCCGGTACTCCGAAAAAGCTTCGGTCACCAAAACACATAGCTCATAATACAAATCGTCATCGAACGTTAAGCGTGCGGACCCTATGGGTTCGAGTTCTATGTAGACATTATTGATACACATCCCCGATCAATAACCAATAGCGGAACCTGGGTGCTCATATTAGTTCCTACATATTCTACAAATATCTTTATCGGTCAAACCGCATAACAACATACGTTGTTCCCTTTGTCATCGGTATGTTACTTGCGTGAGATTCAATCGTCGGAATCTTCATACCTAGTTCAATCTCATTACCGACAAGTCTCTTTACTCGTTTCGTAATGCATCTTCCCTCAACTAACTCATTAGTGACATTGCTTGCAAGGCTTAAAGTGATGAGCATTACCGAGAGGGCCCAGAGATACCTCTCCGATACACAGAGTGATAAATCCGAATCTCGATCTATGCTAACTCAACAAACACCTTCGGAGACGCCTGTAGAGCATCTTTATAATCACCCAGTTATATTGCGTGGAATGATATACGCTAATATCTGATTCCCAGTCTCACGTGTAGGACTAGCTCAAGGGTTGTATTTTTATCATGTTTTTTGGATTTTGAGATATCATTAAGTGTAACGATAGTCGCAAACAACATTGAGAGTATGATGTTAAAAGAACAATCATATTGAATTGACCCAACTTGTTTGTTATACCTTGAGATGCAATCGTCACAAGTCAATCGATATAACATGGAAAGTTAATGTATGATTTAGTTCCATAGACCATGATAGTACTGTAATCACTTCTTACCGGACAATGGACTCTGGGGTTGCTCAAACGTCATCTGTGTAACACGATGATCATAACAACAACTTCCAGGTGCGACGGAAAGTATGACAAGGGGCTAGATAGCTCAAGAGTGGGATTTGTTCTTCCGACGATGGAGAGATATTCTTAGGACCCTCTCAGTGTGACGACATCCATCACAGTCTGGCCGGACACAGGTGACTATGTCACGGAGGTGCCGGAACATGTCAACGAGAAAGAAGAACAAAACCAGTAATGTTGACACCGGTATAGTGAGCATGAGAATGACTCAAGAGGATACCGGTATCACTAGTGGAAAAATTGTTAGCCACAATTTTCGTTGTGGTGCGCCATTTTTAACCCACGCCAGCACTACTTTTTTTCAAATAGTGGTGGCGTCGACTTATTTGGCTGAAAATCACCTCCTCTTCCTCAGCTATGTTTTCCTCCACAGAGAGAATGTTTTCCATCTCATCCTCATCATCCATCATTTCCATTTCTTGAAGGAGATTGTAGCTTTGCCCTATGGTGATGTTCTCTTGTAGCTATAGCAGGTAATTGAGCACCTTCTGTTTAGAGCTTTGGTTTGATTTGCCACTAGTAGATTTGCTGCCTTGCAAGGAGTGTGATGATCCTGTCACAGTTGTCTATTTTTCCTTGGTGTTTTTTCCCTCATCCTTTTTGTTCTTGTCCAGGTTAGCTTCAGTGTTGTTGTCCTCTACATCCTCATATATGGGTCCCCCTATGTCTACCTCCTCCATAGGTGGTTCCTCAGGATATTTTATCCTGATAAGGTGGTCCCCAATCCTAAATAGTCTATCAGGTTTTTTTTGTATGGTCTTCACATCTGATCTTGATTCTGACAGTTTCAAAGAAGGACTTGAAGTTTCCAAGTTAATCCACATCAACCAGAGTCCCAAAAACTGATGCAAATTGTTCCAGGATAACCCATTTAGCCCAGGCTGGGACAATCCCTTCCAATTGAAGCCATACTTTTTGGAGTTCATTGTAGTGTTCCAAAATTCCTTTCCAGACCTCTACATTCAAAGTGACCCCTTCCATTTCAGGAAGGCCAAACTGTGGGTATCTAGCAACACTTTCTACTGGTATGTGAGGAGGGAACTTCACTAGGAATGTCCATTCATCTAGTTTTTTGATCTGCCAAGGCTAGTTTGTCTTTTATATCAGAGATAAATTGTGTCATAATTCCTGCTTTTTGACTTGTCCTGACTCCACATAGACCAAGCCAACATTCCTCCTTGCCCCTATGCGTTTATCATTCACATCTAGTATATCAATTTGGTGGCATCCTAGGTCAGGGGCTCCACTGCCAACAAATTTAGCTAGACTCCTTGGTTTCCTTCTCACTGGGCATTCTTCCACCTTATATGTCACCACCTTGCAAATAGAACACACCGGGGGATTGGTGCAGTTTGTCTTGTGATGTCCGGGCTCTCCACAACTATAGCAAATCACATCAGCATATTCAGTAGCTGCTACTTCATCTGGCTTTAGGGAAAGGCTACTTGGTTTTTCATGTATTCCCCCCTTCTTCTGTTGATTGATATTAAATCATGTATTTCCACTCTGCTCCTGGTCCTGATTCTGCAACTTTTGACCAGTGTTTTGGGTATTCTGCTTTCCCAGTTTTTGGTTCCCCTGGCCTCCTTTGTGGTGTTCCTCCACAAAACAATCAGAAGCTCCTTGTTCCTACTGTTGGTTTCCCCCCATGCCCTAGGCCCTCCTTGCCACTGATTCATCTGTGGGGGAGGAGGGAAGTAGGCTCCTAGGAACCATGGTGGCAAGTGGACCCACGTACTTGTGGGCGCATGCTCTACTATCTTGTTTATAGTGTTTCCTTCCATTCCTCTTCCTCTGCCCCTCCCCTGATTATCAGCCATAGCTCTGATCTTCGCATGGAGCTCTGGATCAATCCTGATGTGGGTGACCGATGTTGATAGGTCAGACAGATCAGATGTGGCGGCAGGGTGGCAGTCATCCACTAGTAGAAAAAGGCCCATTTGTCCCGGTTCATAAGGCCCATTTGTCCCGGTTCAGGAACCGGGACTAAAGGATCGTTACTAAAGCCCCCCAAGTCCGGGTTGTGTTACGAACCGGGACTAAAGGCCCTCCACGTGGCCGCTGTCTGGACCTCGACCTTTGGTCCCCGTTGGTAACACCAACCGGGACTAAAGCAGTTTCTTTTAATTTTTTGTTGAAAAAAATTTGAATTTTTTTCTCGATTTTCAAATTTCTGAATTATTTGTATTTAAATTCTAATCACCCCTCATCACTGCTCAATTTAATCTCTAATCTCCAATCACCCCACTTCATTGCAAATCATCTAACTTCCCGGTCGGTCGCCCATCCTCTCACTACTCCAGCCTAAGCACGTTTCCAAGTCTGCACTTGTTGTTTTCCTGACAATACTAAGATGTCAATCCTATTAACCCTTAGGAGTTGAACTTGAGCATTAAGCACCGTTAGAGTTTGAAACTATTATTCTAAAAATAATAATTATTTAGTAACACTAATATTTCTTGAATAAGTAGTTTGACCATAGTTTGACCAGATTTGACCATAGTTTGACCAAAAGTCAAAAAAACTAAAAATAATAATTATTTACACTAATATTTCTTGAATAAGTAGTTTGACCATAGTTTGACCACAGTTTAACCAGATTTAACGAAAAGTCAAAAAACTGAAATTTGAGCATATATTTTTTTTCCTTTCAGAATTTGAGGATTCTAAAAATTTGCAAACAAGCCTACGGCAATCAAAATCAGATGCGGATTTTCGTGCTGATTTTTTTGATATATTATGTATTTTTTTACATCATATGCAAAAGATATGGCCGTTTTACTTTTTCATAACAATTCTTTGCAAAACATGTCCAAATTGAAGTTTTTTAATTTTCCTAACTAATAGTTGTAGTAACATAACTACATCTCGAAGGAATTTAATTTTTGAAGTTTTTATCATTTTCTTTTGCTTTTTACAAAGCTGAAAAGGTGATACATCGGGGAGGGGGGGATAGAGTTTGAAAATGGGACCTCTAGTCCCATTTGAGACACGAACCGGGACTAAAGGGGATCACACCCTTTAGTCCCGGTTCATATCTCAAACCGAGACTAAAACACCTTTAGTCTCCGTTTGAGACACGAACAGGGACTAAAGGGCACCGCACCCTTTAGTCTCGGTTCATGTGTCAAATCGGGACTAAAGGTCCTATTTGAACCGGGACTAATGCCTTCCGGACGCCTTAGCCGCTAGAACCGGGACTAATGCTCACATTAGTCCCGGTTCGTGATGCAACCGAGACTAATGTGTACAGGGAGCTATGACCAAAGCCCAGTTTTCTACTAGTGATCGATGGCGAAGGAGCGGGTGGAGTGGTTGTGGGTGTGGACGAGGCTCTTTTTAATCCAGACCAGGAGAGGGGGTGGTTTGGTGAAACTGTCGCTCTCTGAAAGCCACAACTGTCCAAAATGTTCTCTCGTGCCCAGGTTATCTTCCTCCCTCGTCCCCACCGCCAGGTCAGCGATGCTCGTAGGTCCCACACCAGAGTCCCTGTCGGGTGGGGATATTCCCACAGCGTAACATGGGAATTCCCCAACTGTGACCACATGTTCAAAATCCCGGCGAGCCATCGTTGGCTCCGGTGACCGCGGTGGTCGTGGCCTCTCCGAGAAATCGATGTGACGGCGGGCTGTGTTGTATTCCCCTGCCCATCAAAGAGTCGTGAACTCAAATCCTGGTGTCCTCCCTGGATAGCTTGGGATCTGAGGCAGAGTGGTGACGCAAATTCGAGGCCATTCCGTCAGGGGAGAGGATTCTGCAGAGAACAAAACGCCCTCCACTTCTCCCATTGCTCCGGCAGGTCCGGTGCGGTCTCTGCTCACGCCTAGTCGACCACCTCCTCCGGGACTTAAGTGCTCCCATCCTTTGACTCAAACGTTGCTTCATTCAGGATGGTCGCAATGGCCTTTGATGAAGAAAGATTGGCGGGGCCCTGGTCCCTCACTAGAATTTGTCCCCGGCAAGCTTAGCTCCATGGCAGCCAAATCGAGGATACCAGCAGGATAGCCTACCGCGGAAACTCCTTTATTTTAAATATAGAGGCATTCCACCTCTGCATGGCCATATACATGCACGAGTCCCTGATAAGATTTATCTTTTTCATGAATATGCTTCAAACAAGTACAAACCTTACAGAACAAAAATATGGATTCAAGAGATTACATTATTTGAGCTAAAATTTGGCAAGTGCCTACAGACTTAAGAATGAAAAAAGATAAGTAGCCCGTAATGCCAATTCTTGTCCATATCTTGCTAGGCATGGCAGCTGAAGACGAGGATGGCAAAAGGACGCCGGGGCGGGGACCTAGCCCGGCCCTGTCGGGCTCCAGGAGAGGTAGCCTGGCGGGAAAGGTAGGGCATCGACGAAGGCGACGATGGAGAGCATGGCGGAGACGACCTCCCTACCACCGCCACCAGGGCCAGCAGGGCCCAGCAGGACGAACAAAGCTGCAACATGAGAGGAAGCCTGCCGGAGTCCGGCTGCACGGAGATGGGGAGCAGCATCACCACCTCTACATCCACTTCCCGGCAATCACCTCGCCGAGGAGAAAATGCAGGTGCAGATGATGGTGCTTCCACATGATGGAGATGGTGCGAGCGGTGTTCAGCCGGAGTCGGATTTGTCGTCGCCGACGTCGTCATCGCCGTCACTGTCCTCCTCGTCGCTGTCGCTCGAGTAGGAGCTTTTGTCATCGGTTGAGCTCTCTGTGCAGCACCCTAAGCAAGCACCCGAGCTCCCAAACACCTGCACGGAAAGGAAACCGTCCTCCATTAACTTAAAGAGGAGGAAGTGCCCATTTAACAAGCTATGGGCACGGGCAAAAGTCTTCCAAACTCGGCGAAAGTACATGACATGAGGGGTGGGAAATCTACATCGTCCCGTAGCCCCTCATGTGCAGTCTCAACGACCGTGGCTGCTCGAGCTCCATCGCCCTTGCGAATGGGATAGGATGGCGGAGGAGGCCGTTGCTACCTCTTGAGCACTGCATTGGATTTCCCCGAAGAGGAGAGGATGATGCAGTAAAGTAGCGTAAGTATTTCCCTCAGTTTTTGAGAACCAAGGTATCAATCCAGTAGGAGATCACGCACGAGTCCCTCGTACCTACACATAACGATAGCTACTCGCAACCAACGCGATTAGGGGTTGTCAATCCCTTCACGGTCACTTACGAGGGTGAGATCTGATACAGATGATAAATAATATTTTTGGTATTTTTGATATAGAGATGCAAAGTGAAAAGTAAAAGGCAAAGTAAAAACAAAGCAAATATTAAAGTAATAGAAATTGATATGTTGAGAATAGACCCGGGGGCCATAGGTTTCACCCCTGTTCAAGAATTAATCCGATTAACCAGTTAACTTGCCGATTAATCCCTACTCGTAGGGTCACCGAGTAGCCTATAAACCGATAAATCGTCCGATTAATTGATTAAATGGCCGATTAACTTGCCGATTAGCCGATTAATCCCCTACTCACCAGCCAACCGAGCAGCTACCAGTTAACGATTTCCTCAACAATGGGTTTCACTAGTGGCTTCTCTCAAGAGCATAGATATTCTACGGTGGGTGAACAAATTACTGTTGAGCAATTGACATACTTGAGCATAATTATGAGTATATCTAGGTATGATCATGTGTATAGGCATCACGTCCGAGAAGTAGATCGAAACGATTCTGCATCTACTACTATTACTCCACTCATTGACCGCTATCCAGCATGCATCTAGAGTATTAAGTTAAAAACAGAGTAACGCCTTAAGACAGATGACATGATGTAGAGGGATAAATTCATGCAATATGATAAAAACCTCATCTTGAATCAAGTGATTGTTATACCCAGACATTCTGAGTATATGTTCACTGACAGAACTATTCTCCTCCATCTTGCAGCTATAGAACTTATTGGAGACTTCATATCTCTCAATCCGGGCATTTGCTTGAAATATTAACTTCAACTCCTGGAACATCTCATATGCTCCATGACGTTCAAAACGTCGTTGAAGACCCGGTTCTAAGACGTAAAGCATGGCACACTGAACTATAGAGTAGTCATCAGCTTTGCTCTGCGAGACGTTCTTAACGTCGTCAGTTGCATCAGCAGCAGGCCTGGCACCCAGCGGTGCTTCGGGGCGTAACTCTTCAGGCGGCAATGAGGATAATCCTCGAGTTACGGACCCATCCGTGTAATTGCTACCATCATCTTTCAACTTTGCTTTCTCAAGGAACGCATTAAAATTCAACGGAACAACAGCACGAGCCATCTATCTACAAACAAACATAGACAAGCAAGATACTATCAGGTACTAAGTTCATGATAAATTTAAGTTCAATTGATCATATTACTTAAGAACTCCCACTTAGACAGACATCTCTCTAGTCATCTAAGTGATCACGTGATCCAAATCAACTAAACCATAACCGATCATCACGTGAGATGGAGTAGTTTTAAATGGTGAACATCATTATGTTGATCATATCTACTATATGATTCACGCTCGACCTTTCGGTCTCCGTGTTCCGAGGCCATATCTGCATATGCTAGGCTCGTCAAGTTTAACCTGAGTATTCTGCGTGTGCAAAACGGGCTTGCACCCGTTGTAGATGGACGTAGAGCTTATCACACCCGATCATCACGTGGTGTCTCGGCACGACGAACTTTGGCAACGGTGCATACTCAGGGAGAACACTTCTTGATAATTTTAGTGAGAGATCATCTTAAAATGCTACCGTCAATCAAAGCAAGATAAGATGCATAAAGGATAAACATCACATGCAATCAATATAAGTGATATGATATGGCCATCATCATCTTGTGCTTATGATCTCCATCTCCGAAGCACCGTCGTGATCACCATCGTCACCAGCGCGACACCTTGATCTTCATCGTAGCATCGTTGTCGTTACGCCATCTATTGCTTCTACGACTATCGCTACCGCTTAGTGATAAAGTAAAGCAATTACAGATGTTGCATTTCATACAATAAAGCGACAACCATATGGCTCCTGCCGATTACCGATAACCGGTTACAAAACATGATCATCTCATACAATAAAATATAGCATCACGTCTTGACCATATCACATCACAACATGCCCTGCAAAAACAAGTTAGACGTCCTCTACTTTGTTCTTGCAAATTTTACGTGGCTGCTACGGCTTAAGCAAGAACCAATCTCACCTACGCATCAAAACCACAACGATAGTTTGTCAAGTTGATGCTGTTTTAACCTTCGCAAGGACCGGGCGTAGCCACACTCGGTTCAACTAAAGTTGGAGAAACTGACACCCGCTAGTCACCTGTGTGCAAAGCACGGCGGTAAAACCTCGCGTAAGCGTACGCGTAATGTCGGTCCGGGCCGCTTCATCCAACAATACCGCTGAACCAAAGTATGACATGCTGGTAAGCAGTATGACTTATATCGCCCACAACTCACTTGTGTTCTACTCGTGCATATAACATCAAACCATAAAAACCTAGGCTCGGATGCCACTGTTGGGAAACGTAGTAATTTCAAAATTTTCCTACGCACACGCAAGATCATGGTGATGCATAGCAACGAGAGGGAAGAGTGTTGTCTACGTACCCTTGTAGACTGAAGCGGAAGCGTTGACGCAACGTAGAGGAAGTAGTCGTACGTCCTCCCGGTTCAACCGATCCAAGCACCGTTACTCCGGCACCTCCGAGTTCTTGACACACGTACAGCTCGATGACGCACCCCGATCTCCGATCCAGCAGAGGTGCGGGGAGGAGTTCCGTCGAAGACGACGGCGTGGTGAAGATCTTGATGTTCTCTGTCGCGCAGGCTTCGCCTAAGCACCGCTACAATATGACCGAGGTGTAATATCGTGGAGGGGGCACCGCACACGGCTAAGGAACGATCTCAATGATCAACTTGTGTGTCTATGGTGCCCCTTACCTGTATATAAAGGAGGGAGGGAGGAGGTGGCCGCCCAAGGGGCGCCATAGGGGGAAACCTACTCCAAGTAGGTTTCCTCCTTTCCTACCAAGTTGGAGGGGGAAGGAAGGAGTAGTAGTAGTAGGAAGGAAAAGGGGGAAGGAGAGAAGGAAAGGGGGGGCCGGCCCCCTTCCCAATTCGGATTGGGCTTGGGGGGGCGCGCCCCCCTCCCTTGCTCCTTCTCCCTCCCTTCTACTAGGGCCCAATAAGGCCCATATACTTACCGGGGGGTTCCAGTAACCTCCCGGAGCTCCGGTATATTCCCAAACTCTCCCGGAACCTTTCCGGTGTCCAAATATATCCGTCCAATATATCAATCTTTATGTCTCGACTATTTTGAGACTCCTCGTCATGTCCGTGATCACATCCGGGACTCCGAACAACCTTCAGTACATCAAAATACATAAACTCATAATATAACTGTCATCGAAACCTTGAGCGTGCGGACCCTACGGTTCGAGAACACTGTAGACATGACCGAGACATGTCTCCGGTCAATAACTAATAGCGGGACCTGGATGCCCATATTGGTTCCTACATATTCTACGAAGATCTTTATCGGTCAAACCGCATAACAACATACTTTGTTCCCTTTGTCATCGGTATGTTACTTGCCCGAGATTTGATCGTCGGTATCCAATACCTAGTTCAATCTCGTTACGGCAAGTCTCTTTACTCGCTCTGTGTACGTCATCTCATAACTAACTCATTATTTATATGCTTGCAAGGCTTAGGTGATGAGTATTACCGAGAGGGCCCAGAGATACCTCTCCGACAATCGGAGTGACAAATCATAATCTCGAATTATGCCAACTCAACATGTACCTTCGGAAACACCTGTAGATCACCTTTATAATCACCCAGTTACGTTGTGACGTTTGGTAGCACACAAAGTGTTCTTCTGGTAAACGGGAGTTGCACAATCTCATAGTTGCAGGAACTTTGTATAAGTCATGAAGAAAGCAATAGCAGTATACTAAACGATTAAGTGCTAGGCTAACAGAATGGGTCATGTCAATCACATCATTCTTCTAATGATGTGATCTCACTAATCAAATGATAACACATGTCTATGGTCAGGAAACATAACCATCTTTGCTTAATGAGCTAGTCAAGTAGAGGCATACTAGTGACTATAGTTTGTCTATGTATTCACACATGTATTATGTTTCCGGTTAATACAACTAGTCATCAACCCGTGCATCTGCACGGGCTAGTATTTTGACATTTTTATTAGTTAAATTCTCTTGTGAAAATTCTATCATCATGACACCACCAATCGAGTTCTTGTTCCACCGTCTCACTCGCATATGATGTGCTAAGGTCTGCGTGTTTTAAACTTCTAATAATATAATCATTTGTATTCAAGTAACAAAATGTGCACTTAGCTAACGGCCTATATGTGTTAAATCACTTGGACCTATGCCCTATTTATGGAACCCTTCAATCAAATATACGTGCAAAGAGGCTACCAAGCAATGGTATTTGTCCAACTTGTATTTGTTTCCTATTGCATCATCTGTAACTGTTTTCTTAATATTTCCAATGAAGAAAAAATCAGTTAAGTATATTTAAAAAATGTAGGAAATACTTTGATAACTAAAAATAACAAAATAGTTTCACTTACAGTAATCAAAATCAAAGCATTTTTAGTAGCTATTTTTGTCCTTTTCTATGTGATTTTATCCTCAACCCTTCTTCTCCATGCACCAACTGTAAATAGAACATTAGTAAAATAAATTTAAAAAAGTATCATCGAATGGAGGTGCTATAATTTGTACATGAATGGAAAATATTAATACCTTCACATCAATGTATGACTGCAAGAACAACGATGCATAAAAAAGTTGCAGTATAAATATTGTTCAGTTGTCTGAGCTGCACTTTGCCCAGGCAACCGATACGCAATTCTTCGGAAGCATCATGTAACCCTAGGCCAAATGAAGGCAAGCAAGAGATGGCTTCTATGAATTAGCATTGTGCGCCAGCCCTGTGATGCTGTATCATTAAAGGATAAAAACTGAAACACATATGAACCTTTGTTTCGTGGTTGATATGGTCAACACCACAACAATAATGTCTTCTGTCTAATTTGGAGTTTTAAAACATATGAAGATATATTACTTCGCTGGAAAGGTTCAGGGTAAAGTTTTTTGGGAGAATTCCTCGCAGAAAAAGAAGTTTGTTGGGAGAAATATCTTACAAAACTACGAAAAATATGTTTTGGTTGCAATGAAAGGGAACAATCGGCCTATACCCTGTATTTTGTGCAGTGGATGTGAATAATTAGTAGTAGAATCCATGAAAATATTCTGCTCATGGATTGACATGTGTAAAGCAAATTGAAAAATATATTTGGCCTCTCAATTCATATGATCGGAATTGGAGATTTTAGAAAAAAAAATTGTTAAATATCGAACAGGCCTTTTTGCCGGAATGGCTAATCAACATGTTTAAAAAATAGCCTTAACAGTAAACATAGCTGGACTGCTGGAGTAAGCCGAACCTTCATATACTAACTATGGCAAGTTTCATAGTTACGTGAACACAACCCAACTACAACGACTTTTTATTATCGTCGGGCGGTTGCAGATCACCCAATACGTGTACGGTCCTTTGATTCTAAAGTACGTCCATGGAATTGCTTAAACTTTCCTCTAAACAAAATAGTAATCATTACCTATGAGCATAGAATATACTTGTCATTTTTACAGGGAGCTAGCGCTGCAATTTTCTGAGATATGTAGATAATTTAGTAGCTACCATAATTCTAGAAGCACCTCAGTTGTCCCTGAGCTCCTCTGTACAACCTGAAACAAAGGAAATAAACTACAGGATGGAGGCTATAGAACATACACTTGTCGGAATACCGCAAAATAAACTTATCGGTTATGGTAGGGCACCTTCATCAGATGAAGGATATTGAATGGTGTGCTTGGCAGAGACACGAACGCAGCAGAGAGAAGAGTCCAGGATGAGATGGTTGGAAGGATATGTAGTTGGGATCATGATCCGACCGAGAGTTCGACATCAGCAACGACCAGATTCCCGTCTATCTCGCCTGTATGCTCTTATGAAGTCAAGGAGGGAAATGGATACCTGGCAAGGAGAAGAACACCTTGCACGCCATGGTGATCTGTACATGTTCCTTACAGGCCAAGTCTCACAACATAAAAACTCCCCAAAACAAAAGCCAATTACCTTCAATCAGCATATCGTTCTTTGACTCTTGCAGCGTCCCCTACAGTGGTGGTTGTCCTGTCTGATTCAGGTCGCACCTCCATCTCCACTACATCGTTCATCATGGATTGCGTGTTGGTCGGGGCATGGGATCTGAAAAGATTGAAAATACCTGCTCAGCCTAGATGTACTGGCGGTCTGTAGCATGGTTGGCTCGGGAAGATTCGATGGATTGTTTTACGTGAAGACCGAAGATGCAAAGGAGGAGGACCTGAGCAGCACCGTAGAAGCATCAGCTGACGGAACTCAAGGCCGTTCATGACGACGATGCCGATAGCACGACCACAACTGCAACTTCTCGATCAAAAGGATGGACGGGACGCTCCTGGAGCAGCGATGCCGAGGCATGTGCGGACGGGACTCCAGGCACATCTAGATTGAGACATAACTGGAGGCCGGCAACCTAGGGATTGGTGGCTGCATTGGATGAAAATCTTGCAAGGAAAGATAGCAGCAGGATGCACATGGAGATGGGTTGTGAATCGTGGGGGACATGGACTTCTTTGTGTGGAAAGCGTGGGTTGTAAACGTGAGAGACATGGACTTCTTTTTTGTGTGGAAAGCGTGCACATCTATCCGGCGGCTTTCTTTCCTCTTAAAATAGATCTAACGGCTCATAATTACTATTTCCTAGGATTAACGTGGAGGCTCGTATGGTGCTTTCAATTAGTAAATATAAGATTCTAGCATGAATAATAAACATTTATCATGATATGAGGAAATAACTTTATTATTGCCTCTAGGGCATATTTCCTTCACCCGGATCGTCTCGGGAAGCCACTTCGCTGCACCACCTCACCATGACGTACGTCGTCGATCAGTGTTGTGTCAAGCTCCAAGGTGACTAAGTGGCTGCTATATGCCACATGGCGGTCACCTCCTACAGAAAATACCTACAAGCGACACCCGTCCTGCGACGTGTTGAGCAAGCAGGCGCCAAGCTGGCGAAACGGCCCGACACAGCCTCCCGGGAAAGCTATGACGTGACATTGAGCGGCACATTTAATGCGTTCTGTCAGCTTGCAGAGTTAGGTATGATATCACTATTTGCTATCTAATCAGTGTGTAATGCCTGATTTGCCACTGTGGTGTCCCCTTGATCTATAAAAGGAGGCCCATGGCAACCATAGAAAGGATTCGGACTCTTGTGCACTCATACGTGCGTAGCCGTTCTCGTCCCAAGGCAACACTGCCAGGCAAGAGCGCTGCGTTTTCCCCCACAAACCACCATCAATCCACCAAAGCAGTAGTAGGGTTTTACGCCTTGCGGTGGCCCGAACTTGGGTAAAAATTGTCCGTGTGATCTCTGTTGTGCTGTCTAACACTCCTCCGCTCTTTGTGCAATGTGTCATCCCCTGCCGAACCAGAAAGGGGCTCGTAGCCCCATAGATAGCCGTGGTTCCCCACGACATCTATGCACATATATTACAAACGGGGCGAGCTACACCCCTCCACAGCGATTTGATGTTCTCAGCCATTAGATCACTCTCACCTACGTACATGATTTGCTCGGCCGTCTAGTGTACAGTTTCTGGGCTGCTGCTCCAGGGAGCGAGTTACGCTAATTGTCCCGAATTGGGCCATTAGGTAAAAGGCCCACGAGTTGCGGTCGTACAAAGCCTCCTAGCCTAATTCGTATGTTATATCTCTTCAACTCGAAAAAAAAGATTCGTATGTTAGCTCGAGCTGCTCCCCCGTTCCACGGCGTTGCGCCGCCGCTGACCTCCGTCCCGGCGGTGAGCTTCTATTGCTTGTCTGCGTCGGCGTTGATGCCCTCTACTCATCCTTGGGAGCCCCCCACGGTGAGTCTCATCTCCCCATGCCGTGCCCCCTGCAGCATTCTTCATGGAGGTTCCAGGCCAAAGCACGGGCTACAAGCGACCAATGCGCCGCTGGAGGATTAAGACCACGTGTGTAAGTGCGTGCCAATAAGCCACCATCTCTGGTGCTACCTTGACGGCAGCAACTGTAGGAGAAAGAGTACAACGCCTTGTCAGGGGTAAGAGGCTGGGCGACAAAGACAACGTGAAGGCAGCTACTCATTAGTCCACATGGCGCAAACAGTCCCAATATGAGGTGAACTTTCCCTTTTGGTGATTTTATTTTGTCCACTCCCACTATGTGCTTAGTTGAGTTGTTGTGTTTGGTATAGGTATACCTTCATTTTTCTCTTCTGATACATGTATGTAAAGAGAGATTATCCCTGAATCTCTGAGTACAGTGGCCGAACAAGGCAGTTTGAACAATACGAACCTTTGTAGGCGTTGTTACATGTTACCTAAGCAATTTGCAAGCATGCAAATCAGCTATTTAGCTTATGTTATCCTAATCATAGCTACTTAGCATAGGATGTCTTTTACGGTCATATCAACTGCAGAATATGTGCACAAGGAAGTTCAGGTAAATACTCCTAGCATACAAGTGCATTCTGAAAATTAATTTGTGGTGGCACTTGCTAAAGAGGCGTTAGACAGTTTTTTTGTCAGATTGTTGTTTCCAGACTTCTTCATGGTTAATATACAATGATTACCTTTTTAGTAAAAATATTATGTTGAAAGCTTCGAATGCTTGTGAGGATCCTGATTTTAAATACCGTTTGTGCCCTGCTACAGCACTCTCATTTTACCTAAGATAGCTAATTCTTTTGAGATATTCCCTCGAAGAACTGTCGGAGAGTTCAATTAGGTGCAAGAGCCCTCAATATTAAGATAAAATGTAGTATATTTTCTGCTATGTCTATTTCTGGATCATTCTGATGATTGTGGTATAGGATAAACACTAAAGAGGATTTATGTGATTAGTCAAACAGTTCTAATTAATGATTGAGAATTATGTCCCATCGCTATATTGAAGCATTGTAATTCGAGTCATTTCAATTTTATCAAATATTTCTTTAATTTACGTATCATTTCTTAAGGATGAACGGGCGCGGCAACATTCGAATGCGTGCCTTAATGGTCTAGTATATATGCATGAGCAGCCGACCCATGAAGTCTTAGTCCAAACCGGACTCAACATCAATCACACGCAACCTACTACTAATAAGACTCTACTAATTTCACGTAACTGATTAGGACACTAGTACGTACTACATGGCCAGAAGCCCAGAAGCCAAATCATGTACAACTTGGACACATCAGAAACTAATCAGACTTGACACTATGGCTGCATCGTGTCGCGTGATGGACGGTTGTCGTTCGGCCGCTCGCGGAGGTTGAATCACAAGCATGCGTTGGTTGGAAGTTTTTTGTCACGAGGCCTTGCTAGACAGCTTTTAGGTATAGACAAGGCTCTGCTTCGTCCGGTTTGGGTTCCTGAGTCCGATTCGATCTAGGAAAGCTGCTTCCGTTCTCCACACGAACTCGCAAGCTAGGTGAAGACACGGGTACGTTCTCTACCTACAGCTAGCTAGTTATGGCAGACTAGGGTTTCCAAGTTCCAACTCAAACGCTTCTCAAAAGAAAAATGTTCCAACTCAAACACGTACTACCCATGGTGTCACGCAAACGCCGACGAGACAACGTGTGTGCGCCAGTGGAGTCGGAGATCCTGACGACCCTCCCCGCTGATGTCCTGCTCGAGATCATGGCACGCACTGACTTTCTCACGGTCGTCCGTTGTGCCGCCGTTTGCAAGCACCTGCGCCGCGACATACTCAGCCCGCAGTTCATCCACGGCATTACCCAAAAGGTGGCTCCAAGCATCCTCGCCTACAGCACCTATGATGATTGGCCCCTAACTGTGGTCCACCCGGTCACGCCCACCATCATGTCCATATGCCACAACCAACTCTCGCCTTACATGTCGCGTCGTGCCACAAAGCTTTTTAGTCGGTACGAACCGGTGACATCCCGCGGCGGCCTTGTCGTCCTCCGCCGTGAGCACATCAATGCGCGACCCAAATCCAAGCGCTCCTCTGACATGTGCGTGTATGATCCCATGACTGGCAACCACACCTTCTTGTCAAGACCGACAGGTATCAAGAGTACCAAGAACAACTTGCAAGTGTACGTCCTACTCACCGCGGCAGATGGCATCGACTGTTCCTTCGTGCTACTCTTCTTCGATCTTTACGGATGGAGCATCAAAGTATAGGCCGTCACATCCTCCTCTGGTACCTGGGGACCCGTCACGACTCACGCGAGCAACCCGGACTTTCCATGGATGTATGTCTGGGAGAGAAGCGCCCCGGCCGTCCTCAGCGGTGGCATCATCCACTGGCTAGTGTTCAACGGTAATCAAATCCTCACCTACGATGTGCGCACGGGGACACCTGGAATGGTGAAGCCCCCACTTACCAAATGCGAAGCAAACAAGCTCTACTTGGCCACGTCTCCAGATAGGAACCTACTCAAACTGCTCGCCATAGAGGGGTTCAAGATAGCAACGTGGTTACAACTCCATACAGTCCCAGCAGGTGGTGGTGGTGGTGGTGGTTGGTCACTAGAAAATATAATCGACATAGGGGAGAACCTACGGTCAGTCTGCCCAAATATTCCTCTTGAGTGTGGCACCGATGTAGTCATTAAGTTCGAGGGCTCCGGGAAGAGGAGCGGGGACGTGGTGTTGCTACGGGTATGCGAGAAAGGTCGCCATAGTGCGCTCGTAGTTTTTGATCTGGAGACGAAGGAGATCCATACGCAAAAGGAGCGCTCCTCGATGTTGGAGATCGACCTACCATATTGCTTACAAACCATGAAACTGTTCTCCTAGCTAGCTCGTAGGCCTAATAAGTAGGGAACGATACAAATGGATTATACTGTGTCAACTGGATATTGTTTTGTTATTACGTAAGTCATCCGATTGCATTTAGAATAGTTTTTATTGGTTGATATATAGTGTATATCGCGCCTTGGATTTTCGATGTTGGTCTCTAAAACGACTAACCGGTACGCCACCCCGTCCAAAGGGGAGGTTTCTAGAATCTTAGTTGTTTTTAATTTCATACAAATCTGGGAATATTGCTAACTTTTTGAGTTTCACATCCTATAAAATCCTCCAAATAATTATCCGGTGCACATTGGAATGGAGTCATGACAAACTTTTTCTCATTCGAATTCGACCTACCATATTTCCAACAACTACAAGCCAAGAGGTTTTTCTTCTTAACTTGTATGCACCGCGGTTTGGCTCTAGCTAACTAGATTTTTTTCTCTTTTCTTGAACACGGCTAATTTGGACAAGAAATAATCCCAATCCATCTCTATCTAACATCATGTTAGTCCTAGATACATCAATTTGAGGAATAAGGTTGGTTCAAACTTTTTCAGACGGAGGGAGTATGATTTAAGATGAACGTGAGGTGACCCATCATGCCGCCGCACAGGCATAGGCCACAAGAGCACTCAAACCAAAGTCAAAGGATGACGAGGCCGCCCCGGCATGTCACCGTGTATTACTGGCAAACGAGATTGGCGGCACGGCATGACATGAAGGGTTAGAGGTCGTGACGGAAAGACATGGCGGTAGGGACCGGGTGACTAGTGTGGCGCGTCAGACATATGTTCTTTCGCCGGGGTTTCCGTGGCGCCATGGGTCGTGTGCGTTTGAGTTAGATGCCTTGCTATAAATAGCTATCTAGCTATAGGAACCATTGAAAGCGTATGTGGTATTCGAGTGCAGATCCATCCATTAATATTGTATAATCATCAAGGCGACCTTTTCTGGAGAACGTAATCAGCTACATGATCACACACACCCAAATCGGACGGCTTCGATATGATCGAGCTTTCTTGATTGCATGGGACATGCATACACTTGTATAGATATAAAATATCCATCCTTGTCCCATGTTGCGTGGACTTTATATTACCCAGTAGACCATGTATTCATGTGCTCGCATGATACGATAAAATAAAATCTAATATGGACCAATCAAGCACCACTCGATCAAGATGGTAACTACATTTGTAACATACCCTATCTACTTGGCTATCTATCTATCTATCTATCTATAACTATCTATATATCTATCTATACCTATATTAATTCTAGACTCCCTAGAAAATCTCACGTTAATCAGTAATTAGGAGCCGTTAATCTAGTGGGATCAAGTTATTACGGTGTAGATTAATCCTAAAAATTATCAGTTAAATAGAAATCTAGTGGGATCGAGTTTTATCAGGCAGCCAATCGTGGGTGCGTCAGGATTCCTCCTTTCCTTGATCTGGCAAGGAGGAGAAGCACCAGTGGATGTTGGCCTCTCCCTTATGTGTTGATTTGATCTTAGAGGAAAAAGAGTCTTAGAAGAACATGAAGAACTCTATCAGTTGAGTTCCATTGGGGCTGGAGCTCTCGATTCAATTTGCCAAGGACGAGTTTGACTCCACAGCCATGTGACCTCCTGAACCTTCCCCAAGGTTGTCGTTTGATGTTACACTGCCTTACCATGTCGTTTTTGCAACATCTAGGTGATTTGGAGGACAAATTTGTTTTCTATCCGCAACGCCAGGTTAGCCAAGTTATCTATTTTTGCATCATGCAGGTGATTCAGAGGCCAAACGTTTTGTTGTCCGCGATGCCGAGTTAGCCAGGCTATCTAGCACAACATTGGCATGTGGGCTTATAATCTCGCCAATCCTGCAGCAGTCTGTCTGATTATACACATGCATGTGTGCTTCAACAATACCTATTGATGACATCACCGGCCACCTCCACCCATCTCTCATAACTTCCCAAGGTAAAACTGCATTGTATGTTCCTTTGGCCACCCAATTATTGATTTTGTACATTACTTCTGATGCATGGTTTTATCCTGGCATCTTGGCGTCACTTATTTGGAGGTGTGTGATTGCAAAGAAATATTGGTTTGAATCTAGCCTAAATTATTCAGTAACTCGAGATACCCAGGTAATCTGATTTGGACATCTCACAACGCACATCTTTTATGACAAAATTATGCCACTATGTAGTAGTAATGTTTTAGTCTGAGTATTCATATATGTAAGTGTATGTAGGACATGCGAGAAAGTAGTGGACGGTATATTCATTAGGATGTTGGGTTGTTCAGAAAGTATTCATTTATGGTCCTTGGAAATGGTCTGTATTAACTTCGAAACTAATGGCAAATAGTATACTCCTGTAGACATCATGCCGTGAGTAAAAAAAAGACAGCCGCGTTGCAATTTACCACCTTACAAAGTAGGAGATTATGCTGCGAATAAGAAAAAAGACCACCATGTTGAAAAAGCCCCTATGGCGACAAAAAGCGACCTGGGAATAAGGACCATCACGTTATTTCTAGGCTATCCTTTCTTTCTATGTCAATGCTTATCTAAAAAAAGGGAAAGCTACCTCTAATTGTCAGCTCGAACTCATTCTAGCGGTCTGAAAAAATATCAATCTTGCCTGGGAGAGATCGACCTGGCAGCCGTTTTCCTGACTCACATCCAATTGATTCCAATTATGCTGATACACGGTGACAGGGGCGGCCAAACAACATGTGACGACGACAATGAGCAGCGGACTGGTGGTATTGTGCTGCCTAAATGAGAAGAGCGCCTAGATGAGGAGAGAAAAGGGGGCGGCCTCGAGCGGTTCCAGTGTTGTCCTTTGGCGGCACCCGGACCAAGAGGAGGCAAGATGCGGGGGCAGACCGAGGTGCTTTCGTCGCTGGTCAGTAAGAGCATGTCTAGAGGCTAAATGTGTACATCCCTACAGTGGCCTCTCAGCACTGTCCGTCTGCCTCAAATTCAGTCACCCAAATTATGACCTCAGGTGAAAAGGCACTAGCCACTTGCTAATATATTTATTATAGAAATTTTAGCTTCTCATGTATGCCAGTGTAATGCTTCAACCATAGTGAACGCCCTCCTCTTTTGACCTCTTGAGAAGCCTTCGTCCTCCATCAAATTTTTTGTTTTGTTTTGCTTCATGATATTTATCCTCCTTATTGTTTGAGATAAATAATTCTTCACGGTTTTGTATTGCTTCTCCTTACTCTGTGTAGCTCTCACTATGATTTGCACTACAGGAGCCTGGGTTATCCAGGGATTGATCTCTCATGTAAAACACATGGTCGCCTAATTAGCTTTGTTATTTCCACGTCTTCCTAATTAACTGAGTTTATGTTGGAGAACGTAGTAATTTCAAAAAATTTCCTACGCACACGCAAGATGATGGTGATGGTATAGCAACGAGAGGGGTGAGTGTATGTCCACGTACCCTCGTAGACCGTAAGCGGAAGCGTTAGGACAACGCGGTTGATGTAGTCGTACGTCTTCACGATCAGACCGATCCAAGTACCGAACGTACGGCACCTCCGAGTTCAGCACACGTTCAGCTCGATGACGATCCCCGGGCTCCGATCCAGCAAAGCTTCGGGGATGAGTTCCGTCAGCACGACGGCGTGGTGACGATGATGATGTTCTACTGGCGCAGGGCTTCGCCTAAGCTCCGCGACGATATGACCGAGGTGGAATATGGTGGAGGGGGGCACCGCACACGGCCAAGAAACGATTCGTAGATCAACTTGTGTGTCTATGGGTGCCCCCCCCCCCCGCCCCCGTATATAAAGGAGGGAGGGGGGAGGTGCGGCCGGCCCCCTAGGGGTGCGCCTGGAGGAGTCCTACTCCCACCGGGAGTAGGAATCCCCCCTCTTGCCTTGGTGGAGAAGGAAAGAGGGGGAGGGGAAAGAGGAAAGGGCCCCCCCCCTTCCTTGTCCTATTCGGACTAAGGAGGGAGGGGGCGCGTGGCCTGCCCTGGCCGGCCCTCCTCTTCTCCCTCATGGCCCACTAAGGCCCATTAACCCCCGGGAGGGTTCCGGTAACTCCCCGGTGCTCCGGTAAAATTCCGATTTCACCCGGAACCATTCCGATGTCCAAACATAGGCTTCCAATATATCAATTTGTATGTCTCGACCATTTCGAGACTCCTCGTCATGTCCATGATCACATCCGGGACTCCGAACAAACTTCGGTACATCAAAACTTATAAACTCATAAAAAAACTGTCATCGTAACGTTAAGCGTGCGGACCCTACGGGTTTGAGAACTATGTAGACATGACCTAGAACTATTCTCGGTCAATAACCAATAGCGGGACCTGGATGCCCATATTGGTTCCTACATATTCTACGAAGATCTTTTTCGGTCAAACCGCATAACAACATACGTTGTTCCCTTTGTCATCGGTATGTTACTTGCCCGAGATTTGATCGTCGGTATCCAATACCTAGTTCAATATCGTTACCGGCAAGTCTCTTTACTCGTTCCGTAATGCATCATCCCGTAACCAACTCATTTGGTTACATTGCTTGCAAGGCTTATAATGATGTGCATTACCGAGAGGGCCCAGAGATACCTCTCCGACAATCGGAGTGAAAAAACCTAATCTCGAAATACGCCAACTCAACATGTACCTTCGGAGACACCTGTAGTACTCCTTTATAATCACCTAGTTACGTTGTGACGTTTGGTAGTACCCAAAGTGTTCCTCCGGTAAACGGGAGTTGCATAATTCTCATAGTTACAGGAACATGTATAAGTCATGAAGAAAGCAATAGCAATATACTAAACGATCATGTGCTAGGCTAACGGAATGGGTTATGTCAATCACATCATTCTTCTAATGATGTGATCCCACTAATCAAATGACAACACATGTCTATGGTCAGGAAACATAACCATCTTTGATCAATGAGCTAGTCAAGTAGAGGCATGCTAGTGACTATATGTTTTTGTCTATGTATTTACACATGTATCATGTTTCCGGTTAATACAATTCTAGCATGAATAATAAACATTTATCATGATATGAGGAAATAAATAATAACTTTATTATTGCCTCTAGGGCATATTTCCTTCAGTCTCGCACTTGCACTAGAGTCAATAATCTAGATTACATAGTAATGATTCTAACACCCATGGAGTCTTGGTGCCGATCATGTTTTGCTCGTGAGAGAGGCTTAGTCAATGGGTCTGCAACATTCAGATCCGTATGTATCTTGCAAATCTCTATGTCTCCCACTTGGACTTGGTCCCGAATGGAATTGAAGTGTCTCTTGATGTGCTTGGTCCTCTTGTGAAATCTGGATTCCTTTGCCAAGGCAATTGCACCAGTATTGTCACAGAAGATTTTCATTGGTCCCGATGCACTAGGTATGACACCTAGATTGGAAATGAACTCCTTCATCCAGACTCCTTCATTTGCTGCTTCAGAAGCAGCTATGTACTCCGCTTCACATGTAGATCCCGCCACGACGCTTTCTTTAGAATTGCACCAACTTACAGCTCCACCGTTTAATAAAAACACGTATCCGGTTTGTGATTTAGAATTGTCCGGATCAGTGTCAAAGCTTGCATCGACGTAACCATTTACGACTAGCTCTTTGTCACCTCCATATACGAGAAACATCTCCTTAGTCCTTTTCAGGTATTTTAGGATGTTCTTGACCGCTGTCCAGTGATCCACTCCTGGATTACTTTGGTACCTTCCTACCAAGCTTATTGCTAAGCATACGTCAGGTCTGGTACACAGCATTGCATACATGATAGAGCCTATGGCTGAAGCATAGGGAACATCTTTCATTTTCTCTCTATCTTCTGCTGTGGTCGGGCATTGAGTTGGACTCAACTTCACACCTTGTAGCACGGGCAAGAACCCTTTCTTTGCCTGATCCATTTTGAACTTTTTCAAAATTTTGTCAAGGTATGTGCTTTGTGAAAGTCCTATTAAGCGTCTTGATCTATCTCTATAGATCTTGATGCCCAATATGTAAGCAGCTTCACCGAGGTCTTTCATTGAAAAACTTTTATTCAAGTATCCATTTATGCTATCCAGAAATTCTATATCATTTCCAATTAATAATATGTCATCTACATATAATATCAGAAATGCTACAGAGCTCCCACTCACTTTCTTGTAAATACAGGCTTCTCCAAAAGTCTGTATAAAACCATATGCTTTGATCACACTATCAAAACGTTTATTCAAACTCCGAGATGCTTGCACCAGTGCATAAATGGATCGCTGAAGCTTGCATACTTTGTTAGCACCTTTTGGATCAACAAAACCTTCTGGCTGCATCATATACAACTCTTCTTCCAGAAATCCATTCAAGAATGCAGTTTTGACATCCATTTGCCAAATTTCATAATCATGAAATGCAGCAATGGCTAACATGATTGGGACAGACTTAAGCATCGCTACGGGTGAGAAAGTCTCATCGTAGTCAACCCCATGAACTTGTCGAAAACCTTTCGCAACAAGTCAAGCTTTATAGACAGTTACATTACCATCAGCGTCAGTCTTCTTCTTAGATATCCATTTATTCTCGATGGCTTGCCGATCATCGGGCAAGTCAACCAAAGTCCATACTTTGTTTTCATACATGGATCCCATCTCAGATTTCATGGCCTCTAGCCATTTTGCGGAATCTGGGCTCATCGTCATAGTTCGTAGGTTCATCATGGTCAAGTAACATGACTTCCAGAATAGGATTACCATACCACTCTAGTGCGGATCTTACTCTGGTAGACCTACGAGGTTCAGTAGAAACTTGTTCCGAAGTTTCATGATCAATATCATTAGCTTCCTCACTAATTGGTGTAGTCGTCACAGGAACCGGTTCTTGTGATGAACTACTTTCCAATAAGGGAGTAGATACAGTTATCTCATCAAGTTCTACTTTCCTCCCACTCACTTCTTTCGAGAGAAACTCTTTTCCTAGAAAGGATCCGATTTTAGCAATGAAAATCTTGCCCTCAGATCTGTGATAGAAGGTGTACCCAATAGTCTCTTTTGGGTATCCTATGAAGACACATTTCTCCGATTTGGGTTCGAGCTTATCTGGTTGAAGTTTCTTCACAAAAGCATCGCAGCCCCAAACTTTAAGAAACGACAACTTTGGTTTCTTGCCAAACCATAGTTCATAAGGTATCGTCTTAACGGATTTTGGTGGTGCCCTATTTAACGTGAATGCGGCCGTCTCTAAAGCATAACCCCAAAACGATAGCGGTAAATCAGTAAGAGACATCATAGGTCGCATCATATCCAGTAAAGTACGATTACGACATTAGGACACACCATTACACTGTGGTGTTCTAGGTGGCGTGAGTTGCGAAACTATTCCCCATTGTTTCAAATGTAAACCAAACTCGTAACTCAAATATTCTCCTCCACGATCAGATCGTAGAAATTTTATTTTCTTGTTACGATGATTTTCAACTTCACTTTGAAATTCTTTGAAATTTTCAAATGTTTCAGACTTATGTTTCATTAAGAAGATATACCCATATCTGCTCAAATCATGTGTGAAGGTGAGAAAATAAAGATACCCGCCGCGAGCCTCAATATTCATTGGACCACATACATCAGTATGTATGATTTCCAACAAATTAGTTGCTCGCTCCATAGTTTCGGAGAACGGCGTTTTAGTCATCTTGCCTATGAGGCACGGTTCGCAAGTACCAAGTGATTCATAATCAAGTGATTCCAAAAGCCCATCAGTATGGAGTTTCTTCATGCGCTTTACACCGATATGACCTAAACGGCAGTGCCACAAATAAGTTGCACTATCGTTATCAACTCTGCATCTTTTGGTTTCAACACTATGAATATGTGTATCACTACTACCGAGATTGAATAAAAATAGACCACTCTTCAAGGGTGCATGACCATAAAAGATATTACTCATATAAATAGAACAACCATTATTCTCTGATTTAAATGAATAACCGTCTCGCATCAAACAAGATCCAGATATAATGTTCATGCTCAACGCTGGCACCAAATAACAATTATTTAGGTCTAAAACTAATCCCGATGGTAGATGTAGAGGTAGCGTGCCGACCGTGATCACATCAACTTTGGAACCATTTCCCACGCGCATCGTCACCTCGTCCTTAGCCAATCTTCGCTTAATCCGTTGTCCCTGTTTCGAGTTGCAAATATTAGCAACAGAACCAGTATCAAATACCAGTGCTCTGCGAGCATTAGTAAGGTACACATCAATAACATGTATATCACATATACCTTTGTTCACTTTGCCATCCTTCTTACCCGCCAAATACTTGGGGCAGTTCCGCTTCCAATGTCGGTCGCTTGCGAGAAGCACTCGGTTTCAGGCTTAGGTCCAGACTTGGGTTTCTTCTTTTGAGCAGCAACTTTCTTGCTGTTCTTTTGAAGTTCCTTCTTCTTCCCTTTGCCCTTTTCTTGAAACTGGTGGTCTTGTTAACCATCAACACTTGATGCTCCTTCTTGATTTCTACCTCCGCGCTTTTAGCATTGCGAAGAGCTCGAATAGTCTTGTTCATCCCTTGCATATTATAGTTCATCACGAAGCTCTTGTAGCTTGGTGGCGTGATTGGAGAATTTCATCAATGACACTATCATCGGAAGATTAACTCCCAGTTGAATCAAGTGATTATTATACCCAGAATTTGAGTATGTGTTCACTGACAGAACTATTCTCTTCCATCTTGCAGCTGTAGAACTTATTGGAGACTTCATATCTCTCAATCCGGGCATTTGCTTGAAATATTAACTTCAACTCCTGGAACATCTCATATGCTCCATGACATTCAAAACGTTGTTGAAGACCCGGTTCTAAGCTGTAAAGCATGGCACACTGAACTATCGAGTAGTCATCAGCTTTGCTCTGCCAGACGTTCTTAACGTCGTCAGTTGCATCAGCAGCAGGCCTGGCACCCAGTGGTGCTTCCAGGACGTAACTTTTCTGTGCAGCAATGAGGATAATCCTCAGGTTACGGACCCAGTCCGTGTAATTGCTACCATCATCTTTCAACTTTGCTTTCTCAAGGAATGCATTAAAATTTAATGGAACAACAGCACGAGCCATCTATCTACAAACAAACATAGACAGGCAAAATACTATCAGGTACTAAGTTCATGATAAATTTAAGTTCAATTAATCATATTACTTAAGAACTCCCACTTAGACAGACATTTCTCTAGTCATCTAAGTGATCACGTGATCCAAATCAACTAAACCATGTCCGATCATCACGTGAGATGGAGTAGTTTCGATGGTGAACATCATTATGTTGATCATATCTACTATATGATTCACGCTCGACCTTTCGGTCTCCGTGTTCCGAGGCCATATCTGTATATGCTAGGCTCGTCAAGTATGACCTGAGTATTCCGCGTGTGCAACTGTTTTGCATCCGTTGTATTTGAACGTAGAGCCTATCACACTCGATCATCACGTGGTGTCTCAGCACGAAGAACTTTCGCAACGGTGCATACTCAGGGAGAACACTTCTTGATTATTAAGTGAGAGATCATCTCAAAATGCTACCGTCAATCAAAGAAAGATAAGATGCATAAAGGATAAACATCACATGCAATCAATATAAGTGATATGATATGGCCATCATCATCTTGTGCTTGTGATCTCCATCTTCGAAGCACCATCGTGATCACCATCGTCACCGGCGCGACACCTTGATCTCCATCGTAGCATCGTTGTCGTTACGCCATCTATTGCTTCTACGACTATCGCTACCGCTTAGTGATAAAGTAAAGCAATTACAGAGCGTTGCATTTCATACAATAAAGCGACAACCATATGGCTCCTGCCAGTTGCCGATAACTTTGGTTACAAAACATGATCATCTCATACAATAAAATATAGCATCACGTCTTGACCATATCATATCACAACATGCCCTGCAAAAACAAGTTAGACGTCCTCTACTTTGTTGTTGCAATTTTACGTGGCTGCTATGGGCTTAGCAAGAACCGTTCTTACCTACGCAACAGAAAAAACCACAACGATAGTTCGTCAAGTTGGTGCTGTTTTAACCTTTGCAAGGACCGGGCGTAGCCACACTCGATTCAGCTAAAGTGAGAGACACAGACACCCGCCGGCCACCTTTAAGCACGAGTGCTCGTAACGGTGAAACCAGTCTCGCGTAAGCGTACGCGTAATGTCGGTCCGGGCCGCTTCATCTCACAATACCGCCGAACCAAAGTATGACATGCTGGTAAGCAGTATGACTTGTATCGCCCACAACTCACTTGTGTTCTACTCGTGCATATAACATCAACGCATAAAACCTAGGCTCTGATGCCACTGTTGGGGAACGTAGTAATTTCAAAAAATTTCCTACGCACATGCAAGATCATGGTGATGGTATAGCAACAAGAGGGGAGAGTGTATTTCCACGTACCCTCGTAGACCGTAAGCGGAAGCGTTATGACTACGCGGTTGATGTAGTCGTACGTCTTCACGATCCGACCGATCCAAGTACCGAACGTACGGCACCTCCGAGTTCAGCACACGTTCGGCTCGATGACGATCCCCCGGCTCGGATCCAGCAAAGCTTCGGGGATGAGTTCCGTCAGCACGACGGCGTGGTGACGATGATGATGTTCTACCGGCACAGGGCTTCGCCTAAACTCCGTGACGATATGACCGAGGTGGAATATGGTGGAGGGGGGCACCGCACACGGCTAAGGAACGATCCGTAGATCAATTTGTGTGTCTATGGGGTGCCCCCCCCGCCCCCGTATATAAAGGAGGGAGGGGGGAGGTGCGGCCGGCCCCCTAGGGGTGCGCCTGGAGGAGTCCTACTCCCACCGGGAGTAGGAATCCCCCCTCTTGCCTTGGTGGAGAAGGAAAGGGGGGAGGGGAAAGAGGAAAGGGGGGCGCCGCCACCCCTTCCTTGTCCTATTCGGACTAAGGGGGGAGGAGGCGCGCGGCCTGCCCTGGCCGGCCCTCCTCTTCTCCCTCATAGCCCACTAAGGCCCATTAACCCCCGGGAGGGTTCCGGTAACCCCCCGGTGCTCCGGTAAAATCCCGATTTCACCCGGAACCATTCCAATGTCCAAACATAGGCTTCCAATATATCAATCTTTATGTCTCGACCATTTCGAGACTCCTCGTCATGTCCGTGATCACATCCGGGACTCCGAACAAACTTCGGTACATCAAAACTGATAAACTCTTAATAAAACTGTCATCATAACGTTAAGCGTGCGGACCCTACGGGTTCGAGAACTATGTAGACATGACCTAGAACTATTCTCGGTCAATAACCAATAGCGGGACCTGGATGCCCATATTGGTTCCTACATATTCTACGAAGATCTTTTTTGGTCAAACTGCATAACAACATACGTTGTTCCCTTTGTCATCGGTATGTTACTTGCCGGAGATTTGATCGTCGGTATCCAATACCTAGTTCAATCTCGTTATCGGCAAGTCTCTTTACTCGTTCCGTAATGCATCATCCCGTAACCAACTCATTTGGTTACATCGCTTGCAAGGCTTATAATGATGTGCATTACTGAGAGGGCAAGAGATACCTCTCCGACAATCGGAGTGACAAAACCTAATCTCGAAATACGCCAACTCAACATGTACCTTCGGAGACACCTGTGGTACTCCTTTATAATCACCCAGTTACGTTGTGACGTTTGGTAGTACCCAAAGTGTTCCTCCGGTAAACGGGAGTTGCATAATTATCATAGTTACAGGAACATGTATAAGTCATGAAGAAAGCAATAGCAATATACTAAACGATCATGTGCTAGGCAAACGGAATGGGTCATGTCAATCACATCATTCTTCTAATGATGTGATCCCACTAATCAAATGACAACACATTTCTATGGTCAGGAAACATAACCATCTTTGATCAATGAGCTAGTCAAGTAGAGGCATACTAGTGACTATATGTTTTTGTCTATGTATTCACTCATGTATCATGTTTCCGGTTAATACAATTCTAGCATGAATGATAAACATTTATCATGATATGAGGAAATAAATAATAACTTTATTATTGCCTCTAGGTCATATTTCCTTCAGTTTATGCAATGTTCTTAACCCGTGAAATTAAGTACCTATAGTGCATGTTGCAGGCAGAATCAGTACAATTTTGGCTGCACAGAAAAATGAATTTCTCAATAGTATATGGGTTCCCGGTATACTTAGTGTAAATGCATGATCATGTGGGTTCCTTTCGTTGACTTTTGGTACTCAATGCAGAAGCGTTGTTTCTCCTTCAGGCATTTGTTTGTCCATATCGTATCTAAAATTTGAAATTGTGTACTGACTTCACGAATATCTGGTGCATATCCGTATGTGAGGTCGTTTGGACAACTTCACAAATATCATGTGCATGTCCATATCTGCATAAAGAGGAGGTAAATCATTTTGTTTCGTGAATACTCTAATTGTAGAGAGTCCCTTTACATCTTTGTTACAATTACTGTTATCTTCTTTTCTATTGCGATTTGGTTCTGTAGGTTCAAGTAAATGATGGTTCATTTACATTTATCCTGAAATTTTTTATACTGCTAAATTCGGAACATACATGGGTGCACACCAATGATTTTTGGATCAAACCAGACTTGCTCATCCATAGATAGAGTTGATTTAAGATTCAACATGTATATGTTCTTTGTATTGTAGTGTTTTCCATCTTCATTTTTTGGAATCCCTTTTTGAATCATGCTACCATCTTACCTTCCAGGTTCAAGACAAGAATAGCCAACTGAGTTTACTATATGTTTGTGGTGATTTATATTATTAGTAGTAAGCACCATAAGTGTATCATACATTGCACAACTTGCATGCTTTCACTAGTAGAAAAGGGGGCAATGATCCAGGCCGGTCCAGCCCATTAGTCCCAGTTCAATCCAGAACCGGGACCAATGGGGGCATCGGACCGGTTAAATGAGCCCTGGGGCGGCCGGGCCACGTGGGCCATTGGTCCCGGTTCGTCTGGACCTTTTGGTCCCGGTTGGTGGGACGAAACGGGACCAATGTGCCTTGCTCCTGGCCCACAACCATTGGTCCCGGTTGGGGGGATGAACCGGGACCAAAGGATCCCCTGTAGTCCCAGTTCATACCACGAACCGGGACCAATTAGTTGCCTATATATACCCCGCGAGCAGAGCACTCTCACTGCTCTGTTTTTCATGGCCGGCGAGGAGAGAGCTTTGTGTTGCTCTAGCTCACCTCCTATGCACACGAGGTGTTCGATGGAATGCCCGAGCCACACTACTTAAGCTTTCTCCTCTCCAAGCTCCACCTCCAAGCTCCATTTTTCTCAATATTTGTCTATGTTTAGCGGTCCGTCACGTCCCGTCCCCGTCTTCACCGCCGTCGATCGCCCGCGCAGATCTCGTCGCCGGCACCACCGTGGTGAGCCTCTTGTTCTTATCTTCTTTCTGAAAGGAAAAAAACTCTTACTTGTATGTTTATATAGATACTTGTATAATTTTCGTACTTTTATTATTGCATCTTATATAGTGCGATGGTTTTGGTATCCGCCTATCGGCCCTCGTCCCGCCTATGATTCAGATGTGGTATATATTATCTTTTCATAACTATTGGTTCATTTATTGTTTATGACAATTATGCCGACCAACGTGACATAGATTTTATTTATCTAGGAGGTTGTTGAACCGGAAATTCCAACCGACCCTATTGTCGAGAGGTTAAATTTAGTTGAAGAAGAAAACAATTTGTTGAAGGAAAAAATTAGAAAAATTGAGGAGGAGAAGATGATATTGGAGTTGCATGTTGCGGATGTCGTCGATGATCACAAAATCAAGATGGATGCAATGCGCTTGAAGATTAGAAAGATTAGAAAATATGCCATTCATACCGAGGCTTGGTATCATTATGCCGTTGGATCAATTGTTACATTGGTTGCGATTATCATCGCATTTGTTTTCGCATTGAAATGTTTTACATAGTTTCAGTGTATGGTTTAATTGATTTAGATGCTCTGCAGAGCTTTATGTTGTTAGATGAGAACTATGTATGTACTTTGGTTTTAATGTGATGATGAACTTCTATTAATTTGGTCACTTAATTATATAATGCATGCAGATGAACCGGCAATGGATGTACGGTTCAAGACACACCTCCGAGTACATTAAGGGCGTGCATGATTTTCTCGAAGTGGCTAAGGCAAACAAGCAGAATGGTTTTATGTGTTGTCCATGCCCTGTATGTGGGAATACGAAGTCTTACTCTGACCGGAAAATCCTCCACACCCACCTGCTTTACAAGGGTTTCATGCCACACTATAATGTTTGGACGAGGCACGGAGAAATAGGGGTTATGATGGAAGATGGCGAAGAAGAAGAGTACGATGACAACTATGTGCCCCTGAATACGGTGATGCTCCGAAGATCAAGAGGAACCAGATGATGTGCACGATGATGCTGCAACGGGCGGTTGCTGAAGATCAAGAGGAACCAGACGATGTACCCGATGATGATGATCTCCGCCGGTCATTGTCGATGCAAGGACGCAATGCGAAAGTCAAAAGGAGAAGCTGAAGTTCGATCGCATGCTAGAGGACCACAAAAAGGGTTGTACCCCAATTGCGAAGATGGCAACACAAAGCTGGGTACCGTCTCGGAATTGCTGCGAAGGAAGGCAGAGAATGTTGTGCTCGACAAAGGATTTGAGAAGCTACTTAAAATATTGAAGAAGAAGCTTCCAAAGGATAACGAATTGCCCGACAAGACATACGCAGGAAAGAAGGTCGATGCCCTCTAGGATTGGAGGTGCGTAAGATACATGCATGCCCTAATGATCTGCATCTGTATCATGGTGCATACAAGGATCTGAACGCATGCCCGGTATGCGGTGCATTGCGGTATAAGATCGACGAGATGACCCCGGTGATGTTGACGGCGAGCCCCGGAAGAGGGTTCTGCGAAGGTGATGTGGTATGCTCCTATAATACCACGGTTGAAATGTCTGTTCGAAACGGAGAGCATGCCAAGTTGATGCGATGGCACAGTGAGGACCGTAAGAAAGACGGAAGTTGAGAGCACCACGACGGGTCGCAGCGGAGAAAAATTGAGAGAAAGTACTGGGATGAGTTTGCAAGTGAGCCAAGGAACGTATGGTTTGCTTTAAGCGCGGATGGCATTAATCCTTTCGGGGAGCAGAGCAGCAATCACAGCACCTGGCCCGTCACTCTATGTATGTATAACCTTCCTCCTTGGATGTGCATGAAGCGGAAGTTCATTATGATGCCAGTTCTCATCCAAGGCCCTAAGCAACCCGGCAATGACATTGATGTGTACCTAAGACCATTAGTTGAAGAACTTTTAGATTTGTGGAATGGAAACGGTGTACGTACGTGGGATGAGCACAAACAGGAGGAATTTAACCTAAAGGCGTTGCTGTTCGTGACCATCAACGATTGGCCCGCTCTTAGTAACCTTTTAGGACAGACAAACAAGGGATACCACGCATGCACGCACTATTTACTTGACACCGATAGTATATACCTGGCAAGTTGTAGGAAGAATGTGTACCTGGGCCATCGTCGATTTCTTCCGACCAACCATCAATGTCGAAAGAAAGGCAAGCATTTCAAAGGCGAGGCAGATCACCGGAAGAAGCCCGACATGCGTACCGGTGATCACGTACTTGCTATGGTCAATGATTTACACGTAATCTTTGGAAAGGGTCCCGGCGGACTAGCTGTTCCGAGTGACGCTGGGGGACACGCAGCCATGTGGAAGAAGAAATCTATATTTTGGGACCTACCCTACTGTAAAGACCTAGAGGTCCGCTCTTCGATCGACGTGATGCACGTGACGAAGAACCTTTGCATGAACCTGCTAGGCTTCTTGGGCATGTATGGGAAGACAAAAGATACAAATGAGGCACGGAGGACCTGCAAATTTGCACGAAAAGACGGCATGCCTCCAAAGCAAGATGAAGGTCCCGCCAGCTATGCTATTACCAAAGAAGAGAAGGAAATCTTCTTTGAATGCCTGCTTAGTATGAAGGTCCCGACTGGCTTCTCGAATATAAAAGGAATAATAAATATGGCAGAGAAAAGTTTCGAACCTAAAGTCTCATGATCGCCACGTGATTATGACGCAATCGCTTCCGGTTGCATTGAGGGGCTTCTACCGAAAACGTCCGATTAGCCATTGTGAAGCTATGTGCATTCCTCAATGCAATATATCAGAAGGTGATCGATCCCGAAATCATACCAAGGCTAAGGAGTGATGTGGTGCAATGTCTTGTTAGTTTCGAGCTGGTGTTCCCACCATCCTTCTTCAATATCATGACGCACGTCCTAGTTCATCTAGTTGACGAGATTGTCATTTTGGGCCCCGTATTTCTACACAATATGTACCCCTTTGAGAGGTTCATGGAAGTCCTAAAGAAATATGTCCGTAACCGCGCTAGGCCAGAAGGAAGCATCTCCATGGGCCATCAAACAGAGGATGTCATCGGGTTTTGTGTTGACTTCATTCCTGGCCTTAAGAAGATAGGTCTCCCTAAATCGCGGTATGAGGGGAGACTGACCGAAAAGGCACGCTTGGAAGGGACTCAATAATATGCAGGACGGATATTCTTGGTCTCAAGCACACTACAGTTCTACGTAACTCTACCTTGGTGACCCGTATGTCGATGAACACAAGAACAGTCTGGCTCCAAACACCGGAGCAAAGGCGACGATCGGATTACATGTGAACATATCAGGACTTTCAGCAGTTGGTTGGAAGCACGTATCAGAGGTGACAACACTGTTTGTGATGAGCTGTACTTGTTATCCAGGGGACCATCTTTGATTGTATTGATTTGGAAAGGATACGAGATAAATGGGAATACATTTTACACGATTGACGAAGATCAAAAGAGCACCAACCAAAACAGCGGTGTCCGCTTTGATGCAACAACCGAGAGGGGAAATGACACATATTATGGTTACATAGTGGACATATGGGAACTTGACTACGGACATAATTTTAAGGTCCCTTTGTTTAAGTGCAAATGGATCAATGTGTCAGGAGGCGGGGTACAGGTAGACCCACAGTACGGAATGACAACAGTGGATCTGAAAAATCTTGGATACACTAACGAACCATTCGTCCTAGCCAATGATGTGGCACAGGTTATCTATGTGAAGGACATGTCTACCAGACCGAGAAAGAGAAAAGATAAGGAAGTGAATACATCATACGATGAGTCAAAGCGCCACATAGTTCTTTCAGGAAAAAGGGACATCGTGGGAGTGGAGGACAAGACAGACATGTTTGAAGATTATGAAAAGTTTCATGAAATTCCTCCCTTTAAAGTCAAGGCTGACCCCAGCATCCTGATAAACGATGAAGATTATCCATGGTTACGGTGCAATAAGCAAATGACACAAGCGAAGAAAAAGTGCAGACTTTCTCCCGCAACTATTATGATGATACCATGCCAACTTTGTAACTGACGAGTATGATACCATTGTCCGTTTTGTACATGCACATGCTATGTGTGGGTCAATTTATGATACCATGAGAACTTTCAACTTTTTTAGAGTTCATTTGAAATGCTTTAATGTCTTATGGTTCGGCCCTCGTAATAATTAAAAATAGCAACAATAAGTATTTTGTTGTAAGTAGAAACAAAATAAAATAAATAAAGCAAGAAAGAAAACAAAAAAACAAAAAAAAGTGGAAAGTTTATAATTTTCCTAAAACTAAAAGCAAAAAGAAATAAAAAATAATGCAAAAAACAAAAGAAAATAAATAATGCAGAAAACAAAATAAAAAACAACAATAAGTATTTTGTTGTAAGTAGAAACAAAATAAAATAAATAAAGCAAGAAAGAAAACAAAAAAACAAAAAAAGTGGATAGTTTATAATTTTCCTAAAACTAAAAGCAAAAGGAATTAAAAATAAAGCAAAAAACAAAAGAAAATAAATAATACAGAAAACAAAACAAAAAAACTGGAAAAAAATAAAAATAGCAACAATAAGTAAATAAAACAAAAAAAATGCCCCCTACTGGGCCCCCACGGCCTGAATACGACTTGAATCCCTACTTTGGGCCAGGATTCAGGCCCGCAGTAGGCCCAGAAGGCCCATCAGGCAATGCAGTAGCAAGTAGGCTCATAAGCCTGCAGTAGAGAGGAGTTCGAGAGGGTGCGGCAGTGGGGCTTATAAACCACTGCGCGCCCCTCTCAACTAGCGAGGTGGGACTAAACTTTGGCCCCGATGCGGGCAGCACAGGGGCCTTTGGTCCCGGTTGGTGGCACCAACCGGGACTACCGGTGGGGCATTGGTCCCGGTTGGTGGCACCAACCGGACTAAAGGCCGGAGCTTCCCGCCCTTTGGGCTGCCGAAAAGAGGCCTTTGGTCCCGCCAGGCACCAACCGACTAAAATAACGATAGTCCCGGTTGGTGCCACCAACCGTGACCAATGCTCTTTGTATATAAGTAGCACTTCGCGGTTTTACTGAGTTCATCGCGCCACCGATTGCCCCCGACGACGCCGAGCACATCGACGCCGCCAGCTGCCCGACGCCGCCGCCGCCCCGCCGTCGTCGTCGCCGCCGCCGCAGCGCCCGTCGTCGTCGCCGCCTCCCGAGCCCGCCCAGCCTCCCGAGCCCGCACTCGCCGTCGTTGCTGCCAGGCTGCCCGTCGCCGTCGCCGCCGCCAGCAGCATCAGCGCCTCGAGCCCTCTCCGTCGCCGTCGCCCGCCCTGCAGCGCCGCCACATCATGTGAGCCGCCGCGCCGCACCGGCTCTGTTTTCTTTTCATTTTTATTAGTTTAATTTTTTTGTTCAATGTATATATATGTGTGTATGTATGTGGCTATATATATATGCGGCTCTGTTTTTTTTCATTTTTATTAGTTTAGTTTTTTTTTCATATATATATATATATATATATAATGTATATGTGTATGTATGTGGCTATGTGTATGTAATGTTCAAAAATTGTTCAGAGCATGTTTTTGTTCATATATGTATTTATTGTTCATATGTGTATTAATGTTTTCATATATGCAAAAGATAGATTTTAGAAAAGTTAGGTTTTTTTCTGTTCATAGATTTTTTGGTGATATTAATTGTTGTAGAATATGCAAATGTTTGTATATTCATATGAACAATGCATTAGGCAAAACCTTTGTTTTTTTCGAAATTTTCTATTTGAACATTTTTTTCTAAAACAAGCAATACTAAAAGAATGAGAGGAAAAAGGAAAATAAGAAGAGGAAGAAAGGAGAAAAAGAGGAGAGGAAGAATGAGAGGAAAAAGGAAAATAAGAAGAGGAAAAAAGAAGAAAAAGAAGAGGAGAAGAAAAAGAAGAGGACCTCGTGCTTGACCACCCTACCGGTGAAGGGGAGACTAGGCTGGGTTCTGCTCTGAAGACTCCATGCCTATGGAAGAAGGAGCTCATCAACCTTCTGAAGTGGACGCCTCCGCCTCCTCCTCCTGCTACGGCGAGTCAGGGCACTCCGCCTCCTCCACCGCCTCCTCCTCCGGTGAGTGACGATCAGGGCACGCGTGGCGGCACTCCGCCTCCTTCTCCGGCACATGGCGGCACTCCGCCTCCTTCTCCGCCCGCGCCCGTCGTCGTCGCCCGGCCTCCCGAGCCAGCGCCCGCCTCGCCGAGCCAGCCCCGTCCTCCCCGAGCCAGCGCCGCCGCCGTGCCGCTGCCAGGCTGCCCGTCGCTGTCGCCCGCCAGCATCAGCATCCTCGAGCCTCGCTCCGTCGCCGCCGCCCACCCAGCAGCGCCGCCACATTGTGAGCCGCCACACAAGACCGGCTCTGTTTTTTTTCATTTCTGTTAGTTTAATTTTTTTGTTCAATGTATATATATATGTGTGTATGTATGTGGCTATATATATATGCGGCTCTGTTTTTTTTCATTTTATTAGTTTAGTTTTTTTGTTCATATATATATATAATGTACTCCCTCCGTTCCTTTATATAAGGTGTATTTGTTTTTTGATAAAATTCCACAATGTAAGGTGCATTTGTTCTAATTCCTCGTAATTCCGATCTTGTCCCTCCAGAGAAAGGAAAGTATCTCTCCCCTGATTGCATGTATCTCTCCTTGTAAAGAAACAAAAGGAAACTATCTTTCTCCTGATTGTGTGTATCTCTTCTTTTCCTAGCCTAAATGATTTATTGCCGCTAATCTATGAATTAGACAAGGGTAATTTCGTCCTAAATAATACAAAATTATGTGTCTTGGTTAACGTATTAAAAAATAATACACCTTAGATATTGGAATGGAGGGAGTATATGTGTATGTATGTGGCTATGTGTATGTAATGTTCAAAAATTGTTCAGAGCATGTTTTTGTTCATATATGTATTTATTGTTCATATGTGTATTAATGTTTTCATATATGCAAAAGATAGATTTTTAGAAAAGTTAGGTTTTTTTTCTGTTCATAGATTTTTTTGGTGATATTAATTATTGTAGAATATGCAAATGTTTGTATATTCATATGAACAATGCATTAGGCAAAAACCTTTGTTTTTTTCGAAATTTTCTATTTGAACATTTTTTTTAAAACAAGCAATACTAAAAGAATGAGAGGAAAAAGGAAAATAAGAAGAGGAAGAAAGGAGAAAAAGAGGAGAGGAAGAATGAGAGGAAAAAGGAAAATAAGAAGAGGAAAAAAGAAGAAAAAGAAGAGGAGAAGAAGAATGGAATAGAGGAGAAAGAAGAAATTCTATTTTTTCTTCTTTCTCCTCTATTCCTTTCTTCTTCTTCTTCCTTCTTCCTTCTTTCTCTTTTCTTCCTTTTCCTTAATTATTTTCCTTTCTTGAGGGAGAAGAAGAAAAAGAAGAGGAGAAGAAGAAAGAAAGGGATAGAGGAGAAAGAAGAAACTTCAACACGAGCTAGGGGGTGGTACCGATACCCCCTCCCCGATAACATTATTTTCCCATGTATATGTATGTCGCGTCGTTGTCGATATAACCCCCTCTAGATAACTTCGACATGAGGGGCGGTCGATATATATATATATACCCCCTCTCGACCGTGATAACTTATACAACTGCAGCACCCCCCTCGGCCCTCTCGCTCGACCAAAACTCTCGAGGACACCCAAACCCTAGAGAGAAAACGATGTTGGTCTCCTACCCCCTCCCGCCGCCCCTACCCGACAAATTAACTCTCTCGAGGCCACCCAAGTTTATCAAGTTAAAAGAGAGTTATCGTCGAGGCCACCCCAAACCCTTGAAGCGTTGTGTCGAGGCCACTAACATGATTCCTTATTCTGATTAGCTAGCTAGTTCTACGTTTGCCACTAATATATATACCATGTTTGAATAATAATTGACATGTTGTAAATAATTGCAGAAACTATGGAGCACTCCCGAGACGAAGAAACAGACGCGCTGTTGGGGGACATAATCGCAAATGGATCAAGTGATGATGTTGCGCCATTTCTCGTCGACACCGTTGGTCAGCTAGATGAAGAAGATGGCTATGTTTATGATGGTGGCTTCGACCCATTAATGTCGGTACAAGAGGGGGACTATGTTCATGATGGCTCCGGTGACACAATGGAGGTACAAGACGAAGGAGGCCGTGCTGACTGCTCCGGTGACCGAACCGAGTCCGGACAGCTATATATATATTAGTTAAGCCCGTGCTGACTAGTTAATTGATGCATCCATTGTTTTGGTATATGTACACATATTAATTACTATCGTCTTTCTTCCTTATAATTTCTAGCCCTCCGGATCGAGCACAACTTCGGTAAGGAGACGAGGCCCAAAGAAAAAGTTGAGCTCGGATGAAAAGTTTGAGATCATAGAAATCGCGCCCGACGGCGAACCGATTGAACCCATCCGGACAAGGAAGGCATTTTCGCTTTCGGTCAGGGTTCTTGTTAGGGACAGATCCCGATCAGCATCCAAAGAATGGTATAAGCCTGCTAAGGATGAAGACGCTGAGGTGTCTTATGTCAATGATATGCAGAAAGAAGATCTTTGGACTGAGCTGAAGGCAAATTTCACCCTACCGCCAGAGGAGGATCCGGAGAAGCCAGTTAAAGAGCAATTAATCAAGTCTTGTGCTCTTAAGAAGATGGCAGGCCTAATGAGGAGGTGGAGGAAAGAGCTGAACCAGTTTGTCATGGAAAAAAAGACACCCGAATTCATAGGCAAATATGAAAAGATCAAAGATCACTGGCCCGCATTTGTGGCCCACAAGACATCGGAAAAGAGTAAGAAGATGTCGGAGACAAACAAGAAAAATGCTGCGAAGAAGAAGCTTCACCATCGCACGGGGTCAGGTGGCTACCTCAAAGCCCGACCTAAGTGGTCCAAGGCTGAGCATGATCTGCTTGAAAAAGGGATCGAACCGAGACAATGCGCTGGCTGCACCGTTGCCGGACTTGGTTCTTCGGGCTGGCGGAACCTTGGACCTCATAATGGGAAGTGTCGATGGGCGGACGAAAGCAATCGCAAACAGCAGTCAAGAACCTTCGACACTATATCAATGCAGCGCAGCGAGGGACGTTCCTTCCAACCAGGGAGAAGGACGAGCTCACAATGGCCCTTGGGAATCCCGAGCACCCTGGACGGACACAAGGCACGCCAGGCTCCATTCCATGGAAGGTTGGTTTTCCGGACGCAGGGGGTTACAAAACCCACGAGAGGAGGAACAAATTGGAGCAGGACCAAATGCAGGCGCTGCTTGGAAGAGTAATGGGGCTAGAGGATCGAGAAGAGGAACGAGAAGCAGCAGATCGCAACAAACGACCTGCCGAAGCTACCCCCGAAGCTACCCTGCCATCTCAGTGGAGAAGCAGCGTTGCTTCCACCGAGCTGCTTCAGCCGGAGCATGTCTTGACGGCTCCTGCCAGCTATCCCGTCGATGGTATCATGGAGTCTCAAAATTGCCACATGATGGCGCGGTGGATGAATTTGAAGGTCAAGGCGGCTATTGGCCAAGTTTATCCTAGTGGACCCGGCACAACTTATCACTGCCAACCGATTCCAAAAGGATATGGTAAGGTGATGGTGTTGGGTAACGTAGTAATTTCAAAAATTTTCCTACGTACACGCAAGATCATGGTGATGCATAGCAACGAGAGGGGAGAGTGTTGTCTACATACCCTTGTAGATCCGAAGCGGAAGCGATCACAACGTAGAGGAAGTAGTCATACGTTCTCCTCGCGATCCGACCAATCCCGGCGCCGTTACTCCGACGCCCCGAGTTCTTGACACACGACAGCTCGATGACGCCCTCAGACTCGATCCAGCCGAGTGTCGAGGAGAGTTCCACAAGACGACGGGCGTGGTACGATCTTGATGTTTCACGGCGCGCAGGGCTTCGCTTAAGCTTCGCGACGGTATGACCGAGGTGGAATATGGTGGAGGGGCACCGCACACGGCTAAGGAACGATCTAAAGATCAAACTTGTGTGTTCAAGGTGCCCCCTGCCCCGTGATATAAAGGAGGGAGGGGGAGGCCGGCCGGCCTAGGAGGGCGCTGCTGAGGAGTCCTACTCCCACCGAGTAGGACTCCCCTTCCTTGTTGGAATAGGATTGGGGGAGAGGAAGAGAGAGAGGCGCGCCCCCTCCTTGTCCTATTCGACTGGGGGAAGAGGCGCGCGCCACCTCCTGGCCGCCCTCCTCTTCTCCCTCAAGGCCCATCGAGGCCCATTTACCCCGGGGTTCCGTAACCTCCCAGACTCCGGTAAATTCCTGTTTTCACCCGAACCTTTCCGAACTCCAAACATAGGCTTCCAATATATCAATCTTTATGTCTCGACCATTTCGAGACTCCTCGTCATGTCCGTGATCACATCCGGACTCAACTTCATCGGTACATCAAAATACACAAACTCATAATAACCGCCATCGAAACCTTAAGCGCAGGGACCCTACGGTTCGAGAACAATGTAGACATGACCTAGAACTATTCACGGTCAATAACCAATAGCGGACCTGGATGCCCATATTGGTTCCTACATATTCTACGAAGATCTTTATCGGTCGACCGCATAACAACATACGTTGTTCCTTTGTCATCGGTATGTTACTTGCCCGAGATTCGATCGTCGGTATCCAATACCTAGTTCAATCTCGCTACGCAAGTCTCTTTACTCGTTCCGTAATACACCATCTCACAACTAACTCATTAGTTGTAGTGCTTGCAAGGCTTAAGTGATGTGCATTACCGAGAGGGCCCAGAGATACCTCTCCGACAATCGGAGTGACAAAACCTAATCTCAAATACGCCAACCCAACATCTACCTTTGGAGACACCTGTAGTACTCCTTTATAATCACCCAGCTTACGCTGTGACGCTTTGGTAGCACCCAAAGTGTTCCTCCGTAAACGGAGTTGCATAATCTCATAGTTACAGAACATGTATATGTCATGGATAAAAGCAGTAGCAACATACCAAACGATCGTGTGCTAAGCTAAGGGAATGGGTCATGTCAATCGATCATTCTACTAATGATGTGACCTCGTTAATCAAATAACAACTCTTTGTTCATGGTCGGAAACATAACCATCTTTGATTAACAAGCTAGTCTAGTAGAGGCATACTAGTGACATATTGTTTTGTCTATGCATTCACACATGTATCATGTTTCCGTTAATACAATTCTAGCATGAATGATAAACATTTATCATGAAATAAGGAAATAAATAATAACTTTATTATTGCCTCTAGGGCATATTTCCTTCATCTCCCACTTGCACTAGAGTCAATAATCTAGATTACATAGTAATGATTCTAACACCCATGGAGTCTTGGTGCTGATCATGTTTTGCTCGTGGAAGAGGCTTAGTCAACGGTTCTGCAACATTCAGATCCGTATGTATCTTGCAAATTTCTATGTCTCCCACCGGACTAAGTCCCGGATGGAATTGAAGCGTCTCTTGATGTGCTTGGTCCTCTTGTGAAATCTGGATTCCTTTGCTAAGGCAATTGCTCCAAGATTGTCACGAAGATTTTCATTGGACCCGATGCACTAGGTATAACACCTAGATCGGATATGAACTCCTTCATCCGCACTCCTTCATTAGCTGCTTCCGGCTGCTATGTATTCCGCTTCACATGTAGATCCCGCCACGATGCTTTGTTTAGAACTGCACTAACCGACAGCTCCTCCGCTTAGTGTAAATACGATCCGTCTGCGATTTAGAATCGTCCGGATCGTGTCAAAGCTTGCATCAACGTAACTGCCATTTATGAGCTCTTTGTCACCTCCATATCGAGAAACATATCCTTAGTCCTTTTCGTATTTCAGATGTTCTTGACCGCTGTCCAAAGATCCACTCTGGATTACTTTGGTACCTCCTGCTAGGCTTATAGCAAGGCACACATCAGGTCCGGTACACAGCATTGCATACATGATAGAGCCTATGGCTGAAGCATAGGAACATCTTTCATTTTCTCTCTATCTTCTGCAGTGGTCGGGCATTGAGTCTTACTCAACTTCACACCTTGTAACACGTGCAAGAACCCTTTCTTTGCTTGATCCATTTTGAACTTCTTCAAAATTTTGTCAAGGTATGTGCTTTGTGAAAGTCCAATCAAGCGCCTTGATCTATCTCTATAGATCTTAATGCCCAATATGTAAGCAGCTTCACCGAGGTCTTTCATTGAAAAACTCTTATTCAAGTATCCCTTTATGCTATCCAGAATTCTATATCATTTCCGATCAGTAATATGTCATCTACATATAATATCGAAATGCTCTGAGCTCCCACTCACTTTCTTGTAAATACAGGCTTCTCCAAAAGTCTGACAAACCCAAATGCTTTGATCACACTATCAAAGCGCTTATTCCAACTCCGAGATGCTTGCACCAGTCCATAGATGGATCGCTGGAGCTTGCACACTTTGTTAGCTCCTTTGGATCGATAAAACCTTCTCGTTGCATCATATACAACTCTTCTTCCGTAAATCCATTCAGAATGCAGTCTTTACATCCATTTGCCAAATTTCATAATCATAAAATGCGGCAATTGCTAACATGATTCGGACGGACTTAAGCATCGCTACGGGTGAGAAGGTCTCATCGTAGTCAATCCCTTGAACTTGTCGAAAACCTTTTGCATAAGTCGAGCTTTATAGACGATAACATTACCGTCGTCGTCGGTCTTCTTCTTGAAGATCCATTTGTTTTCTATTGCTTGCCTACCCTCGGCAAGTCAACCAAAGTCCATTCTTTGTTTTCATACATGGATCCCATCTCAGATTTCATGGCCTCAAGCCATTTTATGAATCTGGGCTCACCATCGCTTCTTCATAGTTCGTAGGTTCCTCATGATCTAGTAGCATGACTTCGAACAGGATTACCGCACTCACTCAGTGCGGATCTTACTCGTTGATCTACGAGGTTCTGCGGAACTTGATCTGAAGTTTCATGATCAACATCATCAACTTCCTCACTACTTGGTGTAGGTGTCTCGTAAACTGGTTTCTGCGATTTAACTACTTTCAAGTATGGGAGAAGGTACTATTACCTCATCAAGTTCCACTTTCCTCCCACTCACTTCTTTCGAGAGAAACTCCTTCTCTAGAAAGGATCCATTCTTAGCAACGAATGTCTTGCCTTCGGATCTGTGATAGAAGGTGTACCCAACTGTTTCCTTTGGGTATCCTATGAAGACACATTTTTCCGATTTGGGTTCGAGCTTATCAGGTTGAAGCTTTTTCACATAAGCATCGCATCCCCAAACTTTAAGAAACGACAACTTTGGTTTCTTGCTAAACCACAGTTCATAAGGTGTCGCCTCAACGGATTTCGACGGTGTTCTATTCAGTGTGAATGCGGCTGTCTCTAGAGCATAACCCCAAAACGATAGCGGTAAATCAGTAAGAGACATCATAGATCGCACCATATCCAAGTAAAGTGCGACATGACGCTCGGACACACCATTACGCTGTGGTGTTCCGGTGGCGGAGTTGCGAAACTATTCCGCATTGTTTCAAATGTAGACCAAACTCAGAACTCAAATATTCACCTCCACGATCGATCGTAGAAACTTAATTTTCTTGTTACGATGATTTTCAACTTCACTCTGAAATTCTTTGAACTTTTCAAATGTTTCAGACTTATGTTTCATTAAGTAGATATACCCATATCCGCTTAAGTCATCTGTGAAGGTGAGAAAATAACGATATCCGCCACGAGCCTCAACATTCATCGGACCACATACATCTCAGATGTATGATTTCCAACAAATCTGTTGCTCTCTCCATAGTACCGAGAACGGTGTTCTAGTCATCTTGCCCAAGAGGCACGGTTCGCAAGTGCCAAGTGATTCATAATCAAGTGACTCCAAAAGTCCATCAAGATGGAGTTTCTTCATGCGCTTTACAATCGATATGACCTAAACGGCAAAGCCACAAATAAGTTGCACTATCATTATCAACTCTGCATCTTTTGGTTTCAACATTATGAATATGTGTATCACTACTATCGAGATTCATAAGAAATAGACCACTCCTCAAGGGTGCATGACCATAAAAGATATTACTCATATAAATAGAACAACCATTATTCTCTGATTTAAATGAATAACCGTCTCGCATCAAACAAGATCCAGATATAATGTTCATGCTCAACGCAGCACCAAATAACAATTATTTAGGTCTAAAACTAATCCCGAAGGTAGATGTAGAGGTAGCGTGCCGACCGCGATCACATCGACTTTGGAACCATTTCCCACGCGCATCGTCACCTCGTCCTTTCCTAGTGTTCGCTTAATCCGTAGTCCCTGCTTCGAGTTGCAAATATTAGCAATGTAACCAGTATCAAATACCAGTGCTATCATGAGCTCTAGTAAGGTACACATCAATAACATGTATATCACATATACCTTTGTTCACCTTGCCATCCTTCTTATCCGCCAAATACTTGGGGCAGTTCCGCTTCCAGGACCAGTCTGCTTGCGGAGAAGCACTCGGCCAGGTTTAGGGCCAGACTTGGGTTTCTTCTCCCGAGCAGAACTTGCTTGCTGTTCTTCTTGAGATTCCCTTCTTCTTCCCTTTGCCTTTCTTCTTGAAACTAGTGGTCTTATTGACCATCAACACTTGATGCTCCTTCTGATTTCTACCTCCGCAGCCTTTAGCATTGCGAAGAGCTCGGTATAGTCTTTACTAACCCTTGCATATTATAGTTCATCACGAAGCCTTTGTAGCTTGGTGGCGTGATTGAGAATTCATCAATGACACAATCATCCGGAAGATTAACTCCCAATTGTGTCAAGTGATTGTAGTACCTGCACATTCTGAGTATATGCTCACTAATGTAACTATTCTCCTCCATCTTGCAGCTATAGAACTTATTGGAGACTTCATATCTCTCAATCCGGGCATTCTGTTGAATATTAACTTCAACTCTGGAACATCTCATATGCTCCATGACGTTCAAAACGCCGTTGAAGTCCCGGTTCTAAGCCGTAAAGCATGGCACACTCGAACTATAGAGTAGTCATCAGCTTTGCTCGCCAGACGCTCACAACATCCGGCGTTGCTCCAAAGAAGAGGCCTGTCACCTAGCGGTGCATCCAGACGTAACTCTTCAGGCAGCAATGAGGATGATCCTCAAGTTACGGACCCAGTCCGTAATTGCTACCATCATCTTTCAACTTTGCTTTCTCAAGGAACGCATAAAAATTCAACGGAACAACAACGACGAGCCATCTATCTACAATCAAACATAAACAAGCAAGATACTATCAGTACTAAGTTCATGATAAATTTAAGTTCAATTAATCATATTACTTAAGAACTCCCACTTAGAAAAACATCTCTAGTCATCTAAGTGATCACGTGATCCAAATCAACTAAACCATAACCGATCATCACGTGAAATGGAGTAGTTTTCAATGGTGAACATCTTATGTTGATCATATCTACTATATGATTCACGCCGACCTTTCGGTCTCCGTGTTCCGAGGCCATATCTGCATATGCTAGGCTCGCCAAGTATAACCCGAGTATTCTGCGTGTGCAAAACTGGCTTGCACCCGCTGTAGATGGACGAGAGCTTATCACACCCGATCATCACGTGGTGTCCGGGCACGATTTAACTTTGGCAACGGTGCATACTCGGGGAGAACACTTCTTGATAATTTAGTGAGAGATCATCTTATAATGCTACCGTCAATCAAAGCAAGATAAGATGCATAAAAGGATAAACATCACATGCAAATCAATATAAGTGATATGATATGGTCATCATTATCTTGTGCTTCATGATCTCCATCTTGCTGCACCACCATGATCACCATCGTCACCGGCACGACACCTTGATCTCCATCGCAGCATCGTTGTCGTCTCGCCAAACTTATGCTACTACGACTATCGCTACCGCTTAGTGATAAAGTAAAGCATTACAGGCATTGCATTGCATACAATAAAGCGACAACCATATGGCTCCAGCCAGTTGCCGATAACTTCGGTTACAAAACATGATCATCTCATACAATAAAATATAGCATCACGCCTTGACCATATCACATCACAACATGCCCTGCAAAAACAAGTTAGACGCCCTCTACTTTGTTGTTGCAAATTTTACGTGGCTGCTACGGGCTTAAGCAAGATCCAGTCTCACCTACGCATCAAAACCACAACGATATTTCGTCAAATAGACTCCGCTTTAACCTTCTTCAAGGACCGGGCGAGCCACACTTGGTTCAACTAAAGTGAGAGAGACAGCACCCACCAGTCACCTTTAAGCAACGAAAGCTCGCGGCGGTGAAACCAGTCTCGCGTAAGCGTCACGCGTAATGTCGGTCTCGGGCCGCTTCATCTCACAATACCGCTGAACCAAAGTATGACATGCTGGTAGGTAGTATGACTTGTATCGCCCACAACTCACTTGTGTTCTACTCGTGCAAAACATCAAACCATAGAAAAACCAGGCTCGGATGCCATCTGTTGGGTAACGAGTAATTTCAAAAATTTCCTACGCACACGCAAGATCATGGTGATGCATAGCAACGAGAGGGGAGAGTGTTGTCTACATACCCTTGTAGATCCGGCGAAGCGATCACAACGTAGAGGAAGTAGTCGACGCTCTCCTCGCGATCCGACCGATCCCGCGCCAAGTTATCTGACGCCCGAGTTCTTGACACACGACAGCTCGATGACGCCCCTCAGACTCGATCCAGCCGAGTGTCGAGGAGAGTTCCACAAGACGACGGCGTGGGACGATCTTGATGTTTCACTGCGCAGGCTTCGCTTAAGCTTCATGACGGTATGACCGAGGTGGAATATGGTGGAGGGGCACCGCACACGGCTAAGGAACGATCTAAAGATCAAACTTGTGTGTTCCAAGGTGCCCCCTGCCCCGTATATAAAGGAGGGAGGGGGAGGCCGGCCGGCCTAGGAGGGCGCTGCCGAGGAGTCCTACTCCCACCGAGTAGGACTCCCCTTCCTTGTTGGAATAGGATTGGGGAGAGGGAAGAGAAGAGGGGCGCCGCCTCCCTGTCCTATTCGGACTGGGGGAGAGGGCGCGCCACCTCCTGGCCGGCCCTCCTCTTCTCCCTCAAGGCCCATCGAGGCCCATTTACCCCCGGGGTTCCGTAACCTCCGGTACTCGAGAAATTCCTGTTTTCACCCGGAACCTTTCCGAACTCCAAACATAGGCTTCCAATATATCAATCTTTATGTCTCGACCATTTCGAGACTCCTCGTCATGTCCGTGATCACATCCGGGACTCCGAACTTCATCGGTACATCAAAATACACAAACTCATAATAACTGTCATCGAAACCTTAAGCGTGTGGACCCTACGGTTCGAGAACAATGTAGACATGACCTAGAACTATTCACGGTCAATAACCAATAGCGGGACCTGGATGCCCATATTGGTTCCTACATATTCTACGAAGATCTTTATCGGTCAGACCGCATAACAACATACGTTGTTCCCTTTGTCATCGGTATGTTACTTGCCCGAGATTCGATCGCCGGTATCCAATACCTAGTTCAATCTCGCACGGCAAGTCTCTTTACTCGTTCCGTAATACACCATCTCACAACTAACTCATTAGTTGTAGTGCTTGCAAGGCTTAAGTGATGTGCATTACCGAGAGGGCCAGAGATACCTCTCCGACAATCGGAGTGACAAAACCTAATCTCAAATACGCCAACCCAACATCTACCTTTGGAGACACCTGTAGTACTCCTTTATAATCACCCAGCTTACGCTGTGACGCTTGGTAGCACCCAAAGTGTTCCTCCGGTAAACGGGAGTTGCATAATCTCATAGTTACAGGAACATGTATATGTCATGGATAAAAGCAGTAGCAACATACCAAACGATCGTGTGCTAAGCTAAGGGAATGGGTCATGTCAATCAGATCATTCTACTAATGATGTGACCTCGTTAATCAAATAACAACTCTTTGTTCATGGTCAGGAAACATAACCATCTTTGATTAACAAGCTAGTCTAGTAGAGGCATACTAGTGACATATTGTTTTGTCTATGCATTCACACATGTATCATGTTTCCGGTTAATACAATTCTAGCATGAATGATAAACATTTATCATGAAATAAGGAAATAAATAATAACTTTATTATTGCCTCTAGGGCATATTTCCTTCAGATGGTGGATGAAATAACAGAGAGATTTGAGGACCTCGTGCTTGACCACCCTACCGGTGAAGGGGAGACTAGGCCGGGTTCTGCTCTAAAGACTCCATGCCTATGGAAGAAGGAGCTCATCAACCTTCTGAAGTGGACGCCTCCGCCTCCTCCTCCTGCTACGGCGAGTCAGGGCACTCTGCCTCCTCCACCGCCTCCTCCTCCGATGAGTGACGATCAGGGCACGCGTGGCGGCACTCCGCCTCCTTCTCCGGCGCATGGCGGCACTCCGCCTCCTTCTCCGCCCGCGCCCGTCGTCGTCGCCGGCATCCCCGAGCCCGCACTGCCCTCCCGAGCCCGCGCCATTGCCGTCGCGCTGCCAGGCTGCCTGTCGCCGCCGCCGCCCCAGCTCCTCGAGCCTGCTCTGTCATTGCCGCCCTCACACACACATCATTGTGAGCCGCCACGCACAGACCGGCTCTGTTTTTTTCATTTTTATTAGTTTAATTTTATTGTTCAATGTATATATATATATGTGTATGTATGTGGCTATATATATATATGCGGCTCTATTTTTTTTCATTTTATTAGTTTAGTTTTTTTGTTCATATATATATATATAATGTATATGTGTATGTATGTGGCTATGTGTATGTAATGTTCAAAAATTGTTCAGAGCATGTTTTTGTTCATATATGTATTTATTGTCATATGTGTATTAATGTTTTCATATATGCAAAAGATAGATTTTTAGAAAAGTTAGGTTTTTTTTTCTGTTCATAGATTTTTTTTGGTGATATTAATTATTGTAGAATATGCAAATGTTTGTATATTCATATGAACAATACATTAGGCAAAAACCTTTGTTTTTTTTCGAAATTTTCTATTTGAACTTTTTTTTTAAAACAAGCAATACTAAAAGAATGAGAGGAAAAAAGAAAATAAGAAGAGGAAGAAAGGAGAAAAAGAGGAGAGGAAGAATGAGAGGAAAAAGGAAAATAAGAAGAGGAAAAAAGAAGAAAAAGAAGAGGAGAAGAAGAAAGGAATAGAGGAGAAAGAAGAAATTCTATTTTTTCTTCTTTCTCCTCTATTCCTTTCTTCTTCTTCTTCCTTCTTCCTTCTTTCTCTTTTCTTCCTTTTCCTTAATTATTTTCCTTTCTCGAGGGAGAAGAAGAAAAAGAAGAGGAGAAGAAGAAAGAAAGGGATAGAGGAGAAAGAAGAAACTTCAACGCGAGCTAGTGGGTGGTACCGATACCCCCTCCCCGATAACATTATTTTCCCATGTATATGTATGTCGCGTCGTTGTCGATATAACCCCCTCTAGATAACTTCGACACAAGGGGCGGTCGATATATATATATACCCCCTCTCGACCGTGATAACTTATACAACTGCAGCACCCCCCTCGGCCCTCTCGCTCGACCAAAACTCTCGAGGACACCCAAACCCTAGAGAGAAAACGATGTTGGTCTCCTACCCCCTCCCGCCGCCCCTACCCGACAAATAAACTCTCTCGAGGCCACCCAAGTTTATCAAGTTAAAAGAGCGTTATCGTCGAGGCCACCCCAAACCCTTGAAGAGTTGTGTCGAGGCCACTAACATGATTCCTTATTCTGATTAGCTAGCTAGTTCTACGTTTGCCACTAATATATATACCATGTTTGAATAATAATTGACATGTTGTAAATATTTGCACAAACTATGGAGCACTCCCGAGACGAAGAAACAGAAGCGATGTTGGGGGACATAATCGCAAATGGATAAAGTGATGATGTTGCGCCATTTCTCGTCGACACCGTTGGTCAGCTAGATGAAGAAGATGGCTATGTTTATGATGGTGGCTTCGACCCATTAATGCCGGTACAAGAGGAGGACTATGTTCATGATGGCTCCGGTGACACAATCAAGGTACAAGACGAAGGAGGCCGTGCTGACTGCTCCGGTGACCGAACCGAGTCCGGACAGCTATATATATATTAGTTAAGCCCGTGCTGACTAGTTAATTGATGCATCCATTGTTTTGGTATATGTACACATATTAATTACTATTGTCTTTCTTCCTTATAATTTCTAGCCCTCCGGATCGAGCACAACTTCGGTAAGGAGACGAGGCCCAAAGAAAAAGTTGAGCTCGGATGAAAAGTTTGAGATCATAGAAATCGCGCCCGACGGCGAACCGATTGAACCCATCCGGACAAGGAAGGCATTTTCTGCTCAGTGCGGGGTTCTTGTTAGGGACAGGATCCCGATCAGCATCCAGCAATGGTATAAGCCTGCTAAGGATGAAGACGCTGAGGTGTCTTATGTCAATGATATGCAGAAAGAAGATCTTTGGACTGAGCTGAAGGCAAATTTCACCCTACCGCCAGAGGAGGATCCGGAGAAGCCAGTTAAAGAGCAATTAATCAAGTCTTGTGCTCTTAAGAAGATGGCAGGCCTAATGAGGAGGTGGAGGAGAGAGCTGAACCAGTTTGTCATGGAAAAAAAGACACCAGAATTCATCGGCAAATATGAGAAGATCAAAGATCACTGGCCCGCATTTGTGGCCCACAAGACATCGGAAAAGAGTAAGAAGATGTCGGAGACAAACAAGAAAAAAGATGCGAAGAAGAAGCTTCACCATCACACGGGTCGTGGCTACCTCAAAGCCCGCCTAAGTGGTCCAAGGCTGAGCATGATCTGCTTGAAAAAGGATCGAACCAGAGACAATGCGCTGCGGCACTGCTGCGGACTTGGTTCTTAGGGGCTGGCGGAACCTTGGACCCTGTAATAGGGAAGTGTCAGTGGACGGAGGAGCAACTGCAAACAGCAGTCTTGAACCTTCGACACTATATCAATGCAGCGCAGCGAGGGACGTTCCTTCCAAACAGGGAGATTGACGAGCTCACAATGGCCCTTGGGAATCCCGAGCACCCTGGACGGACACGAGGCACGCCAGGCTCCATTCCGTGGAAGGTTGGTTTTCCGGACGCAGGGGGTTACAAAACCCACGAGAGGAGGAAGAAACTGGAGCAGGACCAAATGCAGGCGCTGCTTGGAAGGGTAATGGGGCTAGAGGATCGAGAAGAGGAACGAGAAGCAGCAGATCGCAACAAACGACCTACTGAAGCTTCCCCCGAAGCTACCCCGCCATCTCCGTGGAGAAGCAGCGTGGCTTCCACCGAGCTGCTTCAGCCGGAGCATGTCTTGACGGCTCCTGCCAGCTATCTCGTGGATGGTATCATGGAGTCTCAAAATTGCCACATGATGGCGCGATGGATGAATTTGAAGGTCAAGGCGGCTGTTGGCCAAGTTTATCCTAGTGGACCCGGCATAACTTATCACTGCCAGCCGATTCCAAAAGTATATGCTAAGGTGATGGTGGATGAAATAACAGAGGGATTTGAGGACCTCGTGCTTGACCACCCTACCGGTGAAGGGGAGACTAGGCTGGGTTCTGCTCTGAAGACTCCATGCCTATGGAAGAAGGAGCTCATCAACCTTCTGAAGTGGACGCCTCCGCCTCCTCCTCCTGCTACGGCGAGTCAGGGCACTCCGCCTCCTCCACCGCCTCCTCCTCTGACGAGTGACGATCAGGGCACGCGTGGCGGCACTCCGCCTCCTTCTCCGGCGCATGGCGGCACTCCGCCTCCTTCTCCGCCTGCGCCAGGGCTCCCGAGCAGCCAGCAGCATCCTCCTTCTCCGCCTTGCCAGCAAGGGCGGAAGAGACCCGCCGCTGCCCCGGCTGCTCCGGCGCGTCGTACTCCTTCTCCTCCGCCTCGTAAGCAAGCACGAAAGAAGACAGACGCCGCAGCCGCTCCGTCTGCTCCGGCGTCTAGCAGCACAACCAGAGGCGGGAGGCAATACAAATACGGTCCATCATTTCTCAAGCCTCTAGAGAAGTTACCGTATGAGAGTCCGAGGAGGAAAACGATACGATTGTGCAGGCCCACGTGAAGGAGTTCTTTGAAGGGGTGAAAGCAAAGAGACATCCACCTCCGGAGGAGAAGGTAGATCCGGTGAAAGCAAAGCGCACTATCGATGCCCTAAGGAAACCACCAAAGTCTCCGCCGAGAACCAACTATGAGCGCATTACTTAACAGACATATCTCCAAGCCCAGCGGTCGGGAACTACTATCAGTGCTAAAAGGTCAAAACAACGAGCAAAGGGAAAAAAATTGCCCAGCTCGGCGAACAAGCACAGCAATCGTGCCCCCCGCTCAATGTGTCTAATGCTCCGGGGACGGTGGCCGGTTATGGCAATCTTGACGATTACCTGCCTGACGATGCACTTCCTGATTTCTTGAAGGTGGACGGACACAGATACGAGTACGGGAAGCCTCTCGTCAAAGATGAAAAATCTCTGACAACAATGATGCGAAGATTCCATAATTGGTACATGGAAACCTGCAGAGAGTCTGATGGTAAGAATGCTTTGTATCTGCATATTAAAGAGGAGCACGATCTCGTTGCAAATGATCTGTTGACTGTTCCATTTGAAGAGTTCTTCGAGTTCTTCAATCAAAAGGCCCTCGATAAATTAATGGTCTTTTGCTACTGCCTGTAAGTACTATTTCCGTCATTAAGTCTCTATATATAGCTCGGCTCTTTCATTGCATGCATGTATTTATAATTAATTATCCTCAATATATTATGCAGATTGAAGATCGTCGAGTGCAAAAAACAAGAAATTTATGATATTGGGTTCATTAACACAAATATCATAGATGTATTTCTGGTTGAAAAGCACGTCGAAGAGGCTGAGGACAACTTGCTACGATCGTTGATCAAAAATCAAAACAAAGATACCATACTCTTTCCTTACAACGGCCGGTGAGTGTTACTGTCGTGTCCATATTCGGTTTCCCTTATTACTCGAGCGAGGTTATAGTAATGTAAATTATGAGTTATGCATGCGTGCGCAGGTACCACTATATTCTTCTGGAGCTGCTTTTATGATACGAAATGCTAGCTAACCTTGCGTATCGGATACATGATACGAAAACTTGTTGTTCGACCAACCTCTCGGAGAAGGAGAGGTCAATCGATCACACTTCTCTCGGTATATATGCATGACGAACTTCTATACTGAATGGTTCTCCCGATCACTTATGTATATATAGTACGTAGCGTCCAAGCACGGACATAAGAGAGGACACTTCTCTCTATTAATTAGCTAGCTAACACAATATATGAAACACCTAATTAAATTAACCCCCAAAACCCCTACCTCCCTCCTTTAAAAAACACAAAAACCCAAAGAATCGAAAGTCGACGCGTGGATGCATTTTGGTCCCGGTTGGTGCCACCAACCGGGACCAAAGGCCCCTAACTGGGTGGGCGACAGGCCACATGGAGAGATGATCGTCCCGGTTCGATTGAACCGGGACTAATGGGTGGAGGTATTAGTAACGACCCATTAGTCCCGGTTCATGAACCGGGACTAAAGGCCCTTACGAACAGGGACTAATGGGTGGTTTTCTACTAGTGTTTACATAGTTTCCACCTATATGCGTAGATCATAGATTGTAGCCGATATATCCATACATGCTTTTGATATTGCACATTATGACGGTTCCATAGCAGGGTCCCTACAATTAATTTGCAATCATTGTTTCCATGACCAAGGCTTGATATTACTTTGTTTTTCTCTTCTATAATCCCAGAGGTTATGTCTAACTTCTGAAGTAGCAGGAAAAGTCCAACTGAAAAATAAGGATATTTTCACATTTCTATTCATCTATTAAGAGAACATATACCTTCCACTGCGCAGGTTCATGTTCTTATGTACTATTGCACTTTTTTCTATTTTCCAATCGACCATGTTATCAGTTGACCTGAATGGAAGAAGTATCCACTTTAATGTTTGTGTTATGGGTCTCCATTATTATACACATTTCTTTACCCCAATATTGTAGTGTGATTAAGAGCTATATTAGTACCGCAAAATCTACAAATAACACACTCATTTTTAACTGATTGTTTCAATTTAATCCTCTACATGTCAATCATCTGTTAATACCAGTGCTTCGTCTTATATTTGTTCGATAAGGTATGACCGATTGTATCCATCTGATTTTATCTTCTCTTAGTGTACTTTGTTTTGATGAGCAAAAACATCTTTTAGGAGGAAAATGAGCTGGCACAGTTACTATGCAATGCACCTCAACTGGACTTTACTCAAGAAAGGGTAATTCTTCGTGTCTTCAATCTATATATATCTGGTGCTTCCGTTTCTATGTAAATCCAAACTTCATCTGGAATATTTCTTACTATTGTAAAGTTGTGTCCCTAAACCCTATCGAGAACAATGGAAATCATATTGTTATTAATGCAATGCTACCTTATGATTTGTACTTGAAAAAGAGATCATAATCTATGTGCTACCAAATGAATCATATCTTCGCCATTGTTTTCCGGTTCTGTTTCCTGATCATACATTGTCTTCAATTGTAAGGAAGAAACTCATGCTGCTACAAGCAGCGGCTGAAGTTTATATAAAATTTTGGAACCACATATGTGCATTCAATTTTTTATTTTTATCTTCATAATTTTCAGCCCATTTCCCCTATAGTTTATTGGATAACTATGAGAAACAATCAGAAACAATATCAGCACAAGCAAACAACTTTCTAATAATTTAAGTTGTCACTTATTTGAGAATATGCTTCAATGAATTTACCTCACATTTCACATATATGCCAGTGGGTAAACATGAGAAACAAATAAATATACTATCAACAAGCGCAAACAACTTTTCTGTAATTTTATATGTCGTTTGCTATTGAAAATCGCTAGTTCGCATGTAATGCACGGGTTGGCGACTAGTATGGACTAATCAAGCACCACTCGATCAAGGTGGTAACTACATTTGTAACATACCCTACCTACTTGGCTAGCTTGCTAGGTACGAGAGAACTTTCATGGTTTGTAGGTGAGATGGCAGGTCGATCTCAAACAACAGGGAGCATGGGCTATACTTTTGCCGATGCATCTCCTTTGTCTTCATATCAAGAAACACGCAATCTCGATTACGCACCTGCAATTCAACCACGTCTCTGTTCCTGTTTCCAGATCCGTTAACTCAACTAGTACATCAGAGCCACCTGCATCAGGAAGGTCTGGGTACAACAACCGCAGCTTCTCCTCTACATCGATCACACCTTCCAGCGCCCAACCACTAGCACCACCACCACTTGCTAGTACTGTGGGGAGGCATAGCCACATGGATAGCATGAAACCATCTATAGTCATCAATTTCAGTATGCTCCCATCTGACGACGTTGCCAAGTGGAGCTGCTTTTCATTGCAGTTGGTAGGTGGGAGCTTCACCCATCCCGACATTCTGGTCCTCACATCGTAGGTGAGGATTTGGTTGTAACACCCTCGATGCGGCTATATCTCCCACGTGTCGAAGCACGACTTAGAGGCATAATCGCATTGAAAGCAATGTCGCAAGTGAGGTAATCTTCACACATCCCATGTAATACCTAAGGGAAAGAGATACATAGTTGGCTTACAGTCGCCACTTCACACAATACATAAATAAACATCCATCATCCAGATTACACTCAAAGTCCGACTACGGAACCAAAATAAAAGAAGACTACCCCAAATGCTACACAGATCCCCGATCGCCCCGACTGGGCTCCGCTACTGATCATCTGGAAACGATACATAGAAACGACCAAGGGCCTCATCAAATTCCCACTTCAGCTCAGTTGCGCCATCTGCGCTAGTATCCTCGGCACCTGCATCTGTTTTGGTAGAATCTGTGAGCCACGGGGACTCAGCAATCTCACACCCGCGAGATCAAGACTATTTAAGCTCATAGGTAGGAAAAGGGGTAATATGGTGGAGCTGCAGCAAGCACTAAGCATATATGGTGGCTAACATACGCAAGTGAGAGCGGGAAGAGAAGCAACGCAATGGTCGAGAAGCTAGAAGCGATCAAGAAGTGATCCTGAAACTACTTACGTCAAGCATAACTCAAACCGTGTTCACTTCCCGGACTCCGCCGAGAAGAGACCATCACGGCTACGCACGCGGTTAATGCATTTTAATTAAGTCAAGTGTCAAGTTATCTATAACCGGACATTAACAAATTCCCATCTGCCTCATAACTGCGGGCACGGCTTTCGAAAGATAATATACCCTGCAGGGGTGTCCCAACTTAGCCCATCGTAAGCTCTCACGGTCAACGAAGGATAAACCTTCTCCCGGGAAGACCCGATCAGTCTCGGAATCCCGGTTCGCAAGACATTTCGACAATGGTAAAACAAGACCAGCAAAGCCGCCCGATGTGCCGACAAATCCCGATAGGAGCTGCACATATCTCATTCTCAGGGCAACATCGGATGAGACATCCTACGAGTAAAACCAGACCTCGAGTTTCCCCGAGGGGGCCCCGCAGTCTACTTAGTTCGGACCAACACTCGAAGGAGCACTGGCCCGGGGAGGGGGGTTAAAATAAAGATGACCCTCGGGCTCGCGAAAACCCAAGGGAAAAAGGGGTATAGGTGGAAAATGGTAAAACCAAGGGTGGGCCTTGCTGGAGGAGTTTTATTCAAAGTGAACTGTCAAGGGGGCCCCATAACTCACCCAACCGCGTAAGGAACGCAAAATCAAGGAACATAACACCGGTATGACGGAAACTAGGGCGGCAAGAGTGGAACAAGTCACCAGGCATAAGGCCGAGCCCTCCACCCTTTACCAAGTATATAAGGTGCATTAATTAAATAGGAGATATTGTGATATCCCCAAAATATCCACGTTCCGACCAGGAACAAACTTCATCTTCACCTGCAACTAGCAACGCTATAAGAGGGGCTGAGCAAAAGCGGTGACATAGCTAATCAACGGTTTGCTAGGACAGGATGGTTAGATGTTTGACATGGCAATAGGGAGGCATGATAAACAATGGCAGGTAGAGCTAACATAGCGAAAGAGCAAGCAACTAGCAAAGCAAAGATAGAAGTGATATCGAAGGTATGGTCATCTTGCCTGCAAAGTTCTCAGAGTTGTCGAAGGCTTGATCCTCGTAAGCGTTCTCACCAGGTTCCTGGTTCACGTACTCGTCTCCCGTCTCTACCCAAAGCAAGAACACAAGCCAAGGAACCACAATCAATCACGGTGCAATGCACAAGCAACATGATGCAATACATGTCATGATATGCGAGATGTGATATGCAATGCATATGCGTGCTCCGGAAGGGAAATGATGAACAAGGCATCAACTTGGCAAACCAAGTATGCCGCTGGAAAGATGAGATGATTTCGGTTGAAATCGATATAAGGATCACCGGAATCGGATGCACGGTTTGCAAATGGCAAGCAAAACAAGAATGATGCAAATCTGCGTTTAACAGCACGATGCTACTTAGCATGCAACAAGAAACTATGCTACAACACCCCAACATAAAAACAGAACATATGGCAGTGATCTACAGGAGATCCTTAACAAAAGAGGAACACTGAGCTACGGCTAAATCACAACATAACAGGTTCAAACAAGCATGGTGAAAGTGCAAAAAATATCAGGCTGGACATGGCATAAACAGCATCAGGAAGCAATGTTCAGAGCAAGCTATCAACGAGCTATAGGAACTTATAATAGCAAAACAAGGAATGGCATAATTCTACTCAAAGCATAGAACAAAAGTCCCTTACTGACCATAAGCCAAAAAGGACCAGAAGAAATGATGGCATGCATGTAAACATAGCAAGTTTCGTTAACAGATTCAGCAAACAGGGCATGGCATAGACAGAATTACGAAGGCACCTTCGTGAGCTCGATTTACTCAGTACAGAGCATCTCATGATAAACTAAACATACATCTATCAAGAAGACATGGCATAGAATCTATACATGGCAAGAACAACATCATAGCATACACGGATCAACTACGACAACCTTGGCAAAAGTGAATAACATGTAAACAATCTGCCAGGAAACATATTGAAGCAAAAGTAGAGCTCGAAAATGACCTGCTAGACTACTCCATAATTTCCAACAGGGGCATGAATGGATAGAGCATAAACATATGTTCAAAACACCCTTACTGAAGTATCTCAAATTATGCATGGATCTCTCTGTAGCATCAAGTTTACATGGCATAAAAATAACACCAGAACAGGGACTAAAATCGGCAATATTACGAGGCCTAGTTTGCATGCTTGTGCTAGTCACCACATTCATCACAAAAATACATGGCATACACCCCTGTAAATCTGACATGGCATAGTTCAAAACATATGTAGGGCTCAAGTTCATAAGGTACACACATCAATCATGGCAAAAATGACAAAAGTGCATGTTCTGTTAAGAAACAGAAACTAACATTATATAGCCCTCTTCCAACAACATTTCGGGCATCAAGATGAGCTCAAATGAAAATGATGCAATGAGATGAAATGATGTACTCGTCGAGACAAACAAATCGTATGCTACACGCCCAAAAAGAAGCCACGGTTACAAAGTTATAACACGATGAACATGCAACAAAATACTGACAGAAAATGACTTAGTGGATTTTCGGGGAGAAGAAAAAGTCAACCCTGGGTTATCCGATCGGATCTGGCGCGCGGAAGCCGAGGGCGACGCCGGAGTAGGAGGGTCGGGGCGGCCGGAGCTTGGCCGCGGCGGCGCTGCCGAGGCGGACCGGCGGTGGAGGCGCTGCCGAGGCGGACCGGCGGCGGCGCTGCCGTGGCGGACTGGCGGCGCGCCGGCCGTGACAGAGGACGGAGGCGGCGGCGGCGACGAACTCGGCGCGGCGGGCGCAGGGCGCGCCCGGTCGGGTGCGGATGGCCGGCGGCGGAGGCGGCGGCGGCGCCACGTGGCGAGATCCGGTTCACTGGCAGCGGCCATGACGTGTCCGGCTCCCACCCGGACGTGTCCGGCGGCGGAGAGGGAGCGGGCTGCGGTTTGGGGATCCGGAATTTCGGGGGAGTGCACATACTTATAGGTAGAGGGAGCTAGGAGACTCCAAATGAGGTGCGGTTTTCGCCCACATGATCGTGATCCGACGACGGAGAGCATGGAAGTGACTTAGGTGGGTTATTGGGCTGTTTTGGAGGGGTGTTGGGCTGCAACACAAAAGAGGCCTTTGCGAGAGTGCGGTTAACCGTTGGAGTACCAAACGAGCTCCAAATGACCCGAAACTTGACAGGTGGTCTACCGGTGCTATACCAGGGCCACTTGTCAAGGCTCGGTCCATTCCGAGAATGTTTAACACCCGCACACGAAAAAGAGACAAGAGGGGTGCGCCGGTGCATGTGGGAGTGTCGGATTGCGAAACGGACAACGGGGAAAATGCTCGGATGCATGATACGAACACGTATGCAAATGAGATGCACATGATGACATGATATGAGATGCATGACATGAACAAAATGCAAACGAAAACAAAACCCAACCACGGAGGGAATATCATAGCACATAGCCGAAAATGGCAAGATTTGGAGTTACAAATATGGAAAGCTACATCCGGGGTGTTACAACACTCCACCACTACAAGAGGATCTCGTCCCGAGATCTAGGACTGAAAGAACTCCAGATATTCGGAACGGAGGTGATCCTCACGCTCCCAGGGGGCTTCTCGGTCGGAATGGTGTGACCACTTCACTTTCAGGAATTTGATTGACTTGTTGCGAGTCTTGCGCTCAGTTTCTTCAAGAATAGCAACGGGGTGCTCATGATAGGACAAATCTTCTTGGAGGTCAATCCCTTCGAAGTTGATAGTGCGCTCAGGAGTCTTGAAGCACTTGCGAAGCTGTGACACGTGAGACACATCGTGCACGTTTGCAAAGTTGGATGGAAGCTCAAGTTGATAGGCGAGGTCGCCTTTTTTGCCAATGATCTTGAAAGGTCCCACGTATCTAGGGGCAAGCTTCCCTTTGATACCGACGCGACGAGTGCCTTTCATTGGAGAGACGCGGAGGTAGACATGGTCTCCGATTTCAAAAGCCAAATCATGGTGCTTGCTATCATAGTAACTCTTCTGGCGCGATTGCGCGGCTTTGAGATTCTCACGAATGACTTTGCACATTTCTTCGGCTTCTGTGATCAAGTCGTTGCCAAGAAGTTAGCGTTCACCTGTCTCGGACCAATTGAGAGGAGTACGACACTTTCTGCCATAGAGAATTTCGAATGGGGCCTTGCCCAAACTTGCTTGGAAGTTGTTGTTGTAGGAGAACTCGGCATATGGAAGACAATCTTCCGACTTCATACCGAAAGAGATGACACAAGCCCTGAGCATATCTTCAAGGATTTGGGTAACTCGCTCGACTTGGCCACTTGTTTGAGGATGGAAAGCTGTGCTAAAACGAATGTTGGTGCCCATGGTCGTCTGAAAGGAGTCCCAGTACTTAGAAGTGAAGATGCTTCCACGATCTGAAGATATCAATTGTGGAATACCGTGCAAGGAGACAATTCTGGAGGTGTATAACTCTGCCAGCTGAGCTGCTGTGATAGATTCTTTGATAGGAAGGAAATGAGCCACTTTAGTAAGCTTGTCAATGACAACGAAGATAGCATCATTTCCACGCTTGTACATAGGAAAACCAGTCACGAAGTCCATCTCGATGTGATCAAACTTCCATTCTGGAATAGCAAGAGGTTGGAGGAGATCAGCTGGTCTTTGGTGTTCTGCTTTCACCCTTCTGCAGACATCACATTCATTCACGAATTGAGCAATCTCTCGCTTCATTCGAGTCCACCAATATGACTGCTTGAGGTCATGGTACATCTTTGTACTTCCAGGATGAATGGATAGGAGGGAATTGTGTGCCTCATTCATGATGACTTTTCTCATATCGCCTTTTGGAACCACAATTCGATCCTCGAAGAAAAGAGTATCTTTGTCATCCAAGCGATAGCACTTGTATTTGGAAATGCCCTTGTCGATACCACGTTTCACCTTCTTCACTATGGTATCCAGGAGTTGTGCCTCACGAATTTGATCTTCCAAAGTAGGAGAGACTAAGAGGTTGACAAGAAAGCCTTGAGGGACAACTTGAAGATTCAGCTTGCGGAAAGCTTCACAAATATCCGGTTGGAAGGGCTTGAGAATTAGACTGTTGCAATAAGCCTTTCTGCTCAGAGCATCTGCAATCACATTCGCCTTGCCAGGAGTATATTCAATACTTGGATTGTACTCTTGAATCATTTCGACCCATCGAGTTTGTCTGAGGTTGAGGTTTGGTTGAGTGAAGATATACTTGAGGCTCTTGTGATCGGTGAAAATGTCCACTTGCCTTCCCAATAAGAGATGTCTCCATGTTATCAATGCATGGACAACTGCCGCCAACTCAAGATCGTGAGTGGGGTAGTTCTTTTCGTTGGGCTTCAACTGACGAGAGGTATAGGCCACAACTTTTTTCTCTTGCATCAACACAGCACCGAGACCTTGAAGAGAAGCATCGCAGAACACTTCGAATGGCTTGGATTCATCAGGAGGAGTCAAGACAGGAGCTGTGACTAACTTCTCTTTGAGGGTGTTGAAAGCAACGTCACACTCAGGTGTCCAGACATACTTGACATGCTTCTGGAGGAGGTTGGAAAGAGGCTTTGCAATCTTAGAGAAGTTCCCAATGAATCTTCGGCAATAGCTTGCAAGACCAAGAAAACGGCGGAGCTGCTTGACATTCTGAGGAGATTCCCAATTCACAACTAAAGACACCTTCGCCGGATTAACAGCAATGCCCTTGGCGGAGATGATGTGACCAAGATAAAGAACTTCATCAAGCCAGAACTCACATTTGGAAAACTTTGCATAGAATTGATGCTCTCTGAGCTTGTCGAGGACCAATCGCAAATGCTTGGCATGATCCGACTTATTCTTGGAGAAGACCAAAATATCATCGAGATACACCAAGACGAATTCATTTGTGTAGGGGTTGAAGATAAAGTTCATCATGCGAGAGAATGTTAGAGGAGCATTGACAAGGCCGAAAGACATGACAGTATATTCATAAGAACCATAGCTTGTTCTGAATGCTGTCTTGGGGATATCTTGTTCACGAATGCGAATCTGATGATAACCCATACGAAGATCAAGCTTGGAGAATACTTTAGCACCTTTGAGTTGCTCGAAAAGCTCATTGATGTTGGGAAGTGGATACTTGTTCTTGATTGTCTTCTTGTTCAATGGACGGTAATCGATGCAAAGTTGGTCCGTGCCATCCTTCTTCTGGACAAAAAGAACTCTACAACCCCATGGGGATGAACTCGGTCTGATCAAGCCCAGACGCTCTTGTTCATCGAGCTGTTTATTCAATTCTTTCAGCTCCTTGGGTCCAAGCTTGTAAGGACGCTTGCAAACGGGTTCAGTTCCAGGCTCAAGATCAATAACGAATTCGACTGGCCGATGAGGAGGCATACCCGGAAGCTCTTCTGGAAAGACATCTTGGTACTCACAAACGACTGGAATTTGAGAGATAGCATCCAAATCGCCCTTCTCATTGAGAGAAAACAACCGAATGGTTTCATCACGAGCGGCATAGATGATAACATCCTCGGAAGGGTGTGTCAATTGAATTTCCCTGGCAGCACAATCAAGCTGAGCCTTGTGCTGAGAAAGCCAGTCCATCCCGAGAATTAAATCAATATCAGAGTCACCAAGAACAATTGGTTTAGATAGAAATTTATAGTTGCCCAACTGGATTGAAACATCAGGAGCAACCAAGGTAGAAGTCATAAGTTTTCCCGGAGAAACAACTTGCATTACTTTGGACAAAACCTCTGTGCCCGCATTGTGCTCGGATGCAAATGGGTATGACATGAAGGAATGCGATGCACCAGTGTCAAAAAGAACTTTTGCAGGAATATCGTTAACAGGATGATTACCCATTATCACATCTGAAGAATCCTCTGCCTAAGCTGCATTCATCATGTTCACCTTTGCATGCTTTGGATTATGCATGACCACTGCATTGCTTGAAGATCTCCCAGGAGGAGGAGGAGGAAGGCGCCTTTGATTGAAGCATTTGTTCGCATAGTGACCTTTCTGCTGGCACTTGTTGCAAGTCACTTCTGAGAGCGGACGGTGATAAGGAGCATTTGACCTTGGAGCTTGAGACTGAGACTTGTTCTGATAGCCTGGGTTGGGCGCGTGGGAAGATCCACGACCACCTGAGTTCTTCTGCTGGTAAGGCTGACGAAACGGAGGAGGAGGAAGGTAGAACTTTTGCTGCTTAGCTGCCACTTGAGAAGACGAAGAAGACAGAACTGCATCCCTGATTCTCTTCTTAGAAGCCTCACACATGAGCTGAGCACCTTCTTGCTTGAGGGCCATATTGTAGAATTGATCAAACTGAGTAGGCTCAACAAGAACGAGAGCTAACTGCAGATCCTCTCTAAGGCCACCTCTGAATTGATAGATCATACTCTTTTCATCAGGAACGTCTTGTTTAGCGAAGCGAGCAAGTTTCTGAAACTGCTTGTTGTATTCGTACACGGACATGTTGCCTTGCTTGAGATTGCGGAACTCCTCACGCTTGCTCTCAACAACACTGGTAGGAATATGGTGAGCTTTAATGTCCCGACAGAAATCAGTCCAAGTAATCTCTCGACCACCTCTGGAATCCTTGTATTGCTGGAACCAATCAGCTTCCTGATCCTTGAGTTGAAAAGAAGCGAACTTGACATAGTCCTCAGGCCTGACATTGCTACATTCGAAATGCTTGTTGATATCCACGAGCCAATCATCGGCGTCTATGGCCTCGGCACAGTAGCTGAAAGACTTCGGCCGATTTGCAAGGAATTGGTTGAGGGTAGGAAACTGAGGGTGATGATTGAACTGCCCTTGACCTTGATTTCCTTGATTTCCTAGGGTTTGGGGATCCGAAATTTCAGGGGAGTGCACATATTTATAGGTAGAGGGAGCTAGGAGACTCCAAATGAGGTGCGGTTTTCGCCCACACGATTGTGATCCGACGACGGAGAGCATGGAAGTGACTTAGGTGGGTTATTGGGCTGTTTTGGAGGGGTGTTGGGCTGCAACACAAAAAAGGCCTTTGCGAGAGTGCGGTTAACCGTTGGAGTACCAAACGAGCTCCAAATGACCCGAAACTTGACAGGTGGTCTACCGGTGCTATACAAGGGCCACTTGGCAAGGCTGGGTCCATTCCGAGAACGTTTAACACCCGCACACGAAAAAGAGACAAGAGGGGTGCGCCGGTGCATGTGGGAGTGTCGGATTGCGAAACGGACAACGGGGAAAATGCTCGGATGCATGAGACGAACACGTATGCAAATGAGATGCACATGATGACATGATGTGAGATGCATGACATGAACAAAATGCAAACGAAAACAAAACCCAACCACAGACAGAATATCATAGCACGTAGCCGAAAATGGCAAGAGTTGGAGTTACAAATATGGAAAGCTACATCCAGGGTGTTACATTGGTAGCCATACAGATCAATGTCGTGGGATGGAGTTAGCTATTAAAAGTTTAATGCCTGACAACATTCACCACAAGTGCAAATGGCATGTCCTGAAGTAAGTAAGGAGAATCGGGGATGCTGCACACGTAAATGTGTCAGTTGAGGGCAGACTTTCACAAGATTGTGAACCACATGCTGACAGTGCAGGATTTTTACCTACTCGCCCGGTACTCTTTATGGCAGCATCCATTTCTGGCACAGATTTTTGATATTCGACAAAATTGTCAAAACTCATATTTCAAGGGGAAGTTCTGCGCCAAAATGACAAGCGCACAAAGGACCCTGCGCGAGAAGGCGAAATGCCCTGCCGCCATCGCAGTGTCCCGGCCCAGCAGCGGTCTGATGTACATATCGATTGAGTATAAATGGATCGATTGAATATAGGTACAGATATCCGGACGCAGCGATTCGGTGCTCGAGCTCAGATGCTCCCGAAATCGCTGGCGTTCCTTTGTGACTTGGGATTCGCATATTTCGGTCTGACACGTCTGCAGCGAGGCAGCAAAAAAATAGGCTACGGTTCGTATACGGTAGCGAACAGTGCGGGTACATGGGCCCAAATAGTATGGGTGGACGGCCGGCCGTCCCCGGGTTTCCTGGTCCTGTACCTGAGCCGTACTGTTCCGAAACACCACGGAGGAAATCTATCCGCCCCCGCACGGTCTCTCCGGTCGTTCATCCTCACCGACCAGCGGAGGCCGTCCTCGGCGAAGATCCTTCTACGACCAGGGGAGGCTGTCCCCGAGGAAGATCCGGCGACGGTGAGCTCTTCAATCTCACCGCGGAATTTGCAGTCAGATCAGCACGTATCCTCCGGTCTCGTCTCGAGCTCTCATGCCCTGGATCCACTTTTTCCGGCGATCGGCGGCTAAGATCTGCAGCGGTGAGGTACTCTAACCGACGGTGGTGGAGGGCACGCAAGCCCTCCTGCGATGAAGGCGACGTCATGTTCCTGCCCAAGCTCCCATACGGGCATACCCAGATCAGCCTGATCCAGATTTCGTCCGCATACACTCCGGCGTTACCCACCACCATGTACCCCCGACGTTCTCTGCTTGAGCACCAAGTTCTCCATGCCGATTGCTCTCTGCAGGTGAGTTTTCCACACGGGAGATGGCTTAAGCCAAGTTTTATTCTCTCTGCTAGTAGGGTAGTACTTCTTTATCTCATTCTTGCAAATCTTTTGTTAATGCAAGAAAGTTTTTGGTTTGCACTCATTCATGCGTTTTCCCCATAGAATTTGTGCTCGTGAACGATCTACTGATGTGTGGATTATTGTTCATTTGTTCATTTTGATCTTTGGATCTGTGGTGCAAATTATTTGTGCAGTGCTCTATTGTGGTGGATCATTCTTGCCTTTTCTTTTTACGGAGACATTTTTAATTATCTGTGCTGAAAAAGTGTAAACTGTGGCTAGCTGGTTGATGCTATATTGATCTGGACATTTGTATTTCGACGATGCGAAATGAGGCCCTTAAACTGTGCGGCAGCTAGTTGAGGTGGCTGTTGTACTTAAGCTCTAATTATACAAGAAAAACTGTAACCATTAATCGTGTGTTTGTGCTGCTAACTGGATTAGCCAAGTAATGGTTCTAAAAATTGTGTTCTCCAATGTTCTACATGAGCTTGAAGCTTTTCCAAGAAATAGTGAATTTGGCTGTACCCTTAATCTTCCATATGTTGGTATGTTCTGCAAAACTTTGCCTGTCCTCCTAAAATCATGCTTTATTGGTTTCAGTTGTGCTCGAGCTCAGCTGCACCCGAAATCGCTGGCGTCCGCTCAGTTCTCGTGATTCGGGAAACAGCCATTGGTGTGTCAGCTGAAAAGGATAGGAAACAGATAATACAGCGTATATACGCCCGCAAACAGTGGGAAGACTGGGCCCGGAACGTATGGTTGGACGTCCGTCGGCGCGCTGATTTTCCTGGTCCATGGACCGGAACATTTACTTTTTTTATCTAAGCCGTTTAACAGTGCGCACCTACGTGACGACCGTTCGCGAGTCTGGCTTGGGAGAGTACGCGACTGCCGCCGCCGCCGCGGACGGCCTGCCCAAATCCTGCAGGCTGCGGTGGCTCTGGACGCTGAGAGATGAAAGATGCTGGACTCGACTTCCTGCTTGATGTCGTGGACAGAAAAACCAATAATAGGTTATACTGCGAGGACTCTTTCGCTCTTAATCATGATATGGTCATGTCTCAGTTTATATAGTAACAAAAATCGCCAAGGACGGCCGGTTGTGGAGCAAGATGTAGCCCAGGGCATCTGTCCAGTGGCATTAAAGATTTCTGTTAAATGCGATCAGGAGCATTGAGGTGATGGTTGTGCTCAGTGGGATCCACCATTATCAATGCTTCACACTATCAATGCTTCACATGGCACACATCAAAAATCAAAGGAAAAAGTTCAAAATAAACCTTGAAGTTGTAGATGAAAGCTATATCAAACCCTGAACTTTGAATCCCGGAAATTGGCACTCTGAACTTGTAATCCCGGTCTATTTTGGACCCTAGGCCTGTTTGGCACGCTGGGAAGAATACAATCCCGGCCGGGATTCCAGCTACTCTCACGGACTAGAATTTGGGCCTGCCCACTATAACACAACAAGAATTCATGAGGTTTAAAAAATGTTCGCACATTTCTAAAATTGTTCAAAAGATAAAATGTTTCTGATTTATATTTTTCGCAAAAATTCAATTCGTTTTGTGTTCTTAAAAACTGTTTCGAATTTCGTGCTTCACACAAAATCAACTCTATTAGCATTTTAAAAAACTGTTCGTGATTTCAAAAAATGTTCAGAATTCCAACAGTTATTCACATGCTATGAAAAATATTTCGTATTTTCAAAATTGTGTCACATTTTTTAACTCCTGTTTTTGGAGTTTCGCTAATTATTTCATAAACAATGTATTTATAAAATATTTCGTATTGTCGGCAGTGGACTCAGAGCGATTTTTTTCCTTAACACGCGACGTAAAAAATTCTTTTTTTTCTTAACGGGCGACGTAATAATTCCAAAACAAAAAAAACATGCTGCGGTGTCGAACTTAGGACCTGTTAGCCACTACACCAGAAGACTACGACTGACATAGTCAGAGGCCCGAAATATTTAATCAGAAACCAAAGCATCGAACTTTGAAAACATTTTTTAGGGGCAAACAATTATTGAAACATATTTACTTATGAAATTGTTGAACATTTTATAAAGTGCGAGAACTTTTTGAAAATAGCGGATACTTTTAAAAAACCAACAACTTTGAAAAAGCGAACACCTTTATAAACATTTCTTGAAACCTGAACAAAATTTTAATGCAAACACTTTTTGAAACATAATTTTTTTCTGCAACATGAACAAAATTTTAAAGTGCGGACACATTTTGATACATAAACATTTTCTGAAACCTGAATTTTTTTTGTGACATCTAAAAAATACCACAAGTTTTAAAAATATACGGGCCAATCCAAATGTTTACACAATGTATAGTAACATTTGTGTGATTCAAAAAAAATGTTTTATACATTCAAAAAAAATGTAACATTTCAAGAATGATCACGAGTTCCAAAAAACATGTTTGTGACATTTTTAAAAGAAAGTGTTTACAAGTGTAAAAAAATATTTGCGTGACGTTAAAAAATGTGTCATAACCTTAACAGAATATATGTGGCATGTCCTTGAAAAAAGTGTATGCAAATTTAAAAATGTTGAACCACGTAAAAGACTGTTGTGTAGTTTTATAAAATGTTTATTCTCATTAAGAAAATATAAAACATGTAGTTGAAAAAATATTACCATGTATTCAAAAAGTTTTGAAAACATGTAATTTATAAATGTATGTAATGCATTTGAAAATATCAAAAGTTTATCCAAAAATATTTAATGTGTGCGTTAAAAATTAGACATGTGTAAAAATGAAAAAAGAAAAGAAAACGAAAAAGGAAGAAACTAAGAAAAAACAAGATTATTGCACGCGCGAGCAACTGCGCTACTGGGCCGGCCCAATTCAGCAAATCCCGGCTGTGTTCTGTCAAGGTTTAAAATAGACCGGGATTAGAGAGTTTGGTGTGCTGATTTCAGGGATTGAGAGCTTGGGGTTTGATTTAGCTTTCGGCTACAAATTAAAGGTTTGTTTTGGACTTTTTCCAAAATCAAAATACCATCAGAATACACTGCCAAATGGAATACACTGCATTTCACCTATCCCAAGTCAGTTGTTCGGCTGTGATTTCAGGAGCAGATGAGCTCGAGCACCATTTTGCATTGCCCAGATATCCTTATTATACACCAGAAGGACAAAGCGAACTCCATTGTGGTCCAGGAGAAACTGCACAGGTTCACATACGAAAGATGCTACATGGAGATCAGCAGTACTGACTCAACAATCTCCACCAATAACTGACAAGAATAAACTTGCACTCAAAAAACTATATGTATCCAGAAGCAGCCACCTAAAGTAGACATCAATTTTACTGAGTGCAAACGGATCAACTAAATTATATATTATATCTTATATTTACTAATTGGAGGCAACATACGAAGCACCGCGTTAATCCTTGAAATTAAAGAATTTTGGCCGTTGGATTAATATATAATGTATTTGTAGCCATTAGATGAAAGGTAAGACATGTTGTCTCATACTACCACGTACGGGAGTCTTACTCCCATTGGACTCTCTTCGTTTCATAAAAAATATATTTCTTTAAAAACCAAAAATCTGAGCATCCCATGCTACCACGTATGGGAAACTTCCTCCCTTGTGTCTCTCTTGGATTCCTAGAAAAAAAGAAATATTACTTAAGAAACACAAAACAAGAATTTTATTATAAGAAATCACTTCAGGTAACAAAAGTAGAAAAATATACATTAATTTTCACGCTTCAAAAAAACATAATTAACCATAAACCAATTATATTAAAATTTAATGGTCAAGCTCAGTTAGGCAGCCATGCCATATAATTTTTTAATGGAAAAATGACACATACCAGAAGTACAAAAAAGGATTAAACCAACTGCATGAAAAATTGTCCGGGATGCCCACGTTCAAGTACCGACCAAAACAAAATCCATTTGCCTTCTCCATTCATAAAGAAAAAAGAAGACATGTTATCAAATAAAGATATGCACAAATGAAATGTCCTTAGGTCTAATGCTAGAAAAAGAGTCCATGTCCCAAATATCACCAAATGAAAACCACGTGTGTGCTCCCTTGAGAAAAAAAATTAAAAGCCACGTAAAAATAATTGCCCCCCAAAGCCTCACGCTCAGAAAAAACTACCTGAATGTTTTTCAGCCACGTGCATGTTCCCATGAGAAAAAAAAGAACGTACAAATAAATGTTCCCGAAAGCATAACATTTAGAAAAATAAGTCTATTCATGAATGATTTTTTAATTCCTTTTGTAAGAAAAGAAACTTGACCAAGATAAAACAAAAAAATAATAAAAAGAATATCTCTCCCTAACAGCTTCCAAATTTTAGTTGATTTATAAATTTTTTACGGAAATGTTAACGCCCACACGTGTGGGCGTTTGCACATCGCCCACACGCCTCCATCACCACTCATTTTGCCATGTATGAATAGATGACATCAGCAGAATTTTTTTTGGTTTTTGGCTTAAAAATGTTGTATCTCCTAAATAAAAAAGCGAACTAAAAATCCGTTTTCACCATTAAATCCGTCTCGACGAGATCTTCAAAACTAGACCACATGTTGATATGTTTCGACGAAATTTTTTTTTTGCCAGAAGTTGCCACGATGTTTACACTGCAGTTGCCATAGGGCTTAAACTAAAGTTGCCATGTGGCAATTTTAGTTTGTAGATCATGGCAATTTTAGTATTTTGATGATGGCAACTCTAGTACTTTGACCACGAAAATTATTTTTTGTATGAACCATGGCAATTTTACGTGCATATATCATGGCAATTTTAGTTTATGGTTCATGGCAAGTCTAGTTTCTTAATTTCCCGTTTTATAAATGTCAAAATTTACTTTTAAATGTAGAAGAAAATAGCTGAAACATATCATGGCAACTTCAGTGTAAACATCATGGCAATTCATATGCAATAGACATGGCAACTTTTAATCCAAAAATTTTTTCATCAAAACATATCAACATGGGATCTAGTTTCGAAGATCTCATCGCGAGGGATTTAATGGTGAAAAAGGATTTTCAATCGGATTTTTCGTTGAAGAGATAAAACATTTTAAAAACTGAAAATCGAAAAAGATTCCTGCATGCATGCATGCGATGACGTGGCAATCTGTTTACATTAGAGATGTGAGGTGCGTCTCCTTTCCTGCCACACGTGTGGCAGTTAGCGCGACCCTTTTTTTAAGCTTTAACCTGGTATATGTACCAATTATTTGAAGACTCGGTAGGTCATCATGTCAAGAATGGTTCTAGCCCGTGCAGCTTCTCTTCACTTTAATAAACATTTTTTAATAGATAGAAACATATTAAGATAGAAAAAAAATTTAACAGATAGAAACATATGAGGGTGTCTATACACTTCTCTTCATCTACCGTAGGACACATGATGTGTTTGACCAACAAGTATAGCTATCCAAAACTGTTGATGTCACAAATGAATTTACACAACAATGTTAAGACAGAGAAATTTCTAGCCCGTGCAGCTGCACGGGTAGACGACTAGTATAGATAACCTTATTCTATACTAATGAACAAAGAAACCTCCGCTGTGATAAAAAAAGAAACTGCCGATACAATACATTTCTTCAGGCATGATGGTACATGAAGATTAGCTGTCCAGAAGTACAAGTACAACACAGCACACAAAAGATACAAGCTACAACTAGTACTACTCCAGAGTTTGTATCAACTTGTTATGAATGTTCTAACGACTTTGACGATTATTTGGAAACTTCATAACAAGTTGATATGAACTCAGAAAAATGCAAATAAGGTATCAGGATGTTCAGAAAACATCACGCACACTTGCATATAATTTTTATTCACGAAAAGAATATTGTTTATACCTATTTATTTTTAATAATGTTAATAACATTAATTACATCGGGTAGTTTAAAAGATGCTTTTTTCCTGAATGCAAATGATATGCCCATAAAGGTAATGTTTATCTGAACATTTTGATATCTTATTTGCATTTTTCTGTGTTTGTATGAATTAGTTATGAATTTTCAAAGTTTTGGTCAAACGGTCAAAGGGCATTCGAGGGACCTCGATAGAAAAAGTAAGGGCAAAACTGAGCAAGCTTGAAAAGTAAGGGCAAAACCCGTGGGTAGGAACCAACTAGGGGTAAAAATGCAATTGTCCCAATAAGCTAATTCCAGTAGTGTATGTGGGTGAAATGATGATACCATGCCAACTTTCAACCTTTTCAAAGTTCATTTCAAATGCTTTGCAATTTCATGGTCTTATAGCTCAAAATAATCAGCAAATGCATGAAAAATAACAAATGAAGTCAGAAAGGGTTGAAAATTGATGATGTGGCTTTGAATGGTGCATTTTGAACACAGAAAAACTATGGAGTTCAAATAAGTTCAAAAAATGAAATCCTTTGTAATGCATTTAGTTTCCGTATGAAACCCCGATACTTCGAAAGAGATTGTCCGTTTTGTACATGAAGTGCATCCAGTTTTGCCGTAACCCTCTCTACTTTCTTGCACATGCTATGTGGGTGAAATGATGATACCATGCCAACTTTCAACCTTTTCAGAGTTCATTTCAACTGCTTTTCAATTTCATGGTCTTATAGCTCAAAATAATCAGTAAATGCATGAAAAATAACAAATGAAGTCAGAGAGAGTTGAAAATTGATGATGTGCCTTTGAATGGTGCATTTTGAACACAGAAAAACTATGGAGTTCAAATAAGTTCAAAAAATGAAATCCCTTTGTAACAGACGAGTTTTCGTATGAAACCCTGATAACAAAAATGAAATCCCTTTGTAACAAACGAGTTTACGTATGAAATATCTTTGTTTCAGAGTTCATAAATAACATTTTTGTTACAAACTTTAATTGCAAAAAGAATTATCATAAAATAAAATAAATAAGTAATTTGAAATAAAATATATAAGCAGAAACAAAATAAAATAAAATAAAATAAACTTTAATAACATAAATAAAATCTATGAAACTAAAACTATCAAAGTATTTTCTGTTCAAAATCATTAAAAGCAAAAACAATTTTCATAAAGAACTTTTTTTGTTAGAAACTTTAATAGCAAAAAGAATTATCATAAAATAAAATAAATAAGTAATTATAAACAAAATAAATAAGTATTTTGTTGTAAGTAGAACAAAACAAAATAAATAAAGCAAAAAAGAAAACAAAAAAACTGGGAAAAAATAAAAAAATTGCCACCTACTGGGCTACCACAGCCTGAATACGACTAGAAACCCAGCTAGCTGGGCCAGGATTCAGGCCCGTAGAACGCCCAGCAGGCCCACAGGCAAAGCAGTGTCAGATTAGGCCCATAGTCCTGCCGTTCGGAGGAGTTCGAAAGAGAGGAGGCAGCAGAGCTTATAAACAGGTCATCGGCGCTCCAAACTAGACTCCCACCACCACACCGTTGTTCAAGGCCACTCGTCACCAACCGGTACCAAAGCCATCCTTCAGTCCCGGTTGGTGCCACCTACCGGGACCAAAGGCCTCTGCTTCCCGCCCTTTGGGCTGCTGAAAAGTGATCTTTGGTACCGGTTCGTGGCACCAACCGGGACTAAATGGGGGCATTGGTACCGGTTGGTGCCACGAACTGGTACCAATGCCCTGGGTATATAAGTAGGACTCAACAACATCGACGCCGCCCGCCCGCCGCCGCCGCCGCCCCGCCGTCGCCGTCGTCATCATCGCCGCCGCGCCTGCTTCGATGCCGCCGCGCCACCCACCCTCTGCCACGCCTCCCTCAACAACACCCGCCCCACGCCTCGCTGACGCCGCCACACACCATCCTGCCCCGCCGTGCCCCACTACTGCCCCACCGTCGCCGCTAATTAAATGTAACTTTTTAGTTATACATGCTATTTTTTACATGTTTTTACACGTTTTTAAATTTTCACATATGTATGTATGTATTTTTTAGATATATGTATTTATGTATGTTCATGTATGTATGTATGTATTTTTTACATGTTTTTTTATGTATGTATGTATTTTTTCAATTGTAATATGCATGATGTTTTAAAAATACATATATGCAAAAGTTATATTTTTAGAAAAGTTTTATCTATATATGTTCTCTGATTTAGTACATTTTTGGTTAGTTTCATTTTTATATATGCAAAAGTTAGAAGGAAGAAGAAGAAAAAGTTTTATATATCCAAAAGTTACATTTTTAGAATTTTTTTATATATCTAGCTAGGAAAGGAACAAGAAGAAAAAGAATGAGAGGAGAAAGGTAAATAAGAAGACGAAGAAAGGACAAGAAGAGGAGAGGAAGAAGAGGTGATAACAAGAGGAAACAATTTGTATTATCTCTTCTTCTCCTCTATTCCTTTCTTCTTCTCCTTTTTTTCTTTTTTTTCTTCGATCTTCTCTTCTACTCCTTTCTTCTTCTCCTCTTTTTTATTTCTTCTTTTGTCTTCTTACTTTTTATCGGGTATGTCGTTGTCGATATACCCCCTCCCGATAACTTCAACACGAGGGGGGGGGTCGATATACCCCCTCCCCGATAACATTATTTTCCCACGTATGTATGTCGACGTTGTCGATATAACCCCCTCCCGGATAACTTCGACATGAGGGGCGTTCGATATATATACGCCCTCTCGACCGTGATAACTTATACCACGGGAGCACCCGGCCCTCTCACTCGACCAAAACTCTCGAGGACACCCAAACCCTAGAAAAAACGATGTCGGTCTCCTACCCCCTCGCGCCGTGCCCCTACCCGATAAACTCTCTCGAGGCCACCCAAATTTACCAACTTAAAAGAGCGTTGTCATCGAGGCCACCCCAAACCCTTGAAGCGTTATCGAGGCCACCCCAAACCCTTGAAGCGTTGCGAAGGCCACCCCAAACCCTAGAGAAGCAGCGTCAAGGCCACTAATTTGATTCCATATTGTGATTGTCTAGCTAGTTCTACATTTGCCACTAATATATCCATCTGTCATGTTTGAATAATAATTGCCATGTTGTAAATATTTGCAAAAACTATGGAGCACCCCCGAGACAAAGCAACAGAAGCGATGTTGGGGGACATAATTGCAAAAGGAAGTGATGTCGTCTTGTCGTATCTCAACGACACCGATGGTCTGGAAGGACAAGGTGAAGAAGAAGACTATGATTATGATGCCTCCGGTGACCCAACACTGGTACAAGAAGGAGACCGTGATGACGGCTCCGGTGACCGAACTGAGTCCGGCCAGGTATATATATAAAGTTAAGCCCGTGATGACTAGCTAATTGATGCATTCATTGTTTTTGTATGTACAAATATTAATTAACTCTCGTCTTTCTTCTTTTTTCTAGCCCTCCGAATCGAGCACAACTTCGGTAAAGAGACGAGGCCCGAAGAAAAAGTTGCGCTCGGATGAAAGGTTTGAGATCATAGCAATCGCACGCGATGGCAAGCCGATTGAACCCATCCAGACTAAGGATGCATTTGCTGTTCAGTGCGGGGTTCTTGTTAGGGACAAGATCCCAGTCAGTATCCACCAATGGTTAAAGGCTAAGAATGAAGACCGTGAGGAATGAAGACCGTGAGGTGTCTTATGTCTCCGATATGCAGAAAGATGATCTTCGGACAACGCTTAAGGCGAATTTCACCCTACTGCCAGAGGAGGTTTCGGAGAAGCCAGTTAAAGAGCAATTGATCAAGTCTCATGCTCTTAAGAAGATGGTAGAACTATTAAGGAGGTGGAAGAATGAGCTGAAAACAGAGTTTGTCGACGAAGAAAAGACACCCGAATTCACCGGAAAGTATGAGAAGATCAGAGATCACTGGTCCGCATTTGTGGCCCACAAGACATCGGAAAAGAGTAAGAAGATGTCAGCGGCAAACAAGAAAAATGCTGCAAAGAAGAAGCATCACCATCGCACGGGGTCAGGTGGCTACCTCAAAGCCCGACCTTTGTGGGACAAGGCTGAGAATGACCTGATTGATAAAGGGGTCGAACCAGAGACATTGAACTGGCCAGACCGTTGCTGGACTTGGTTCTTCGGGGTTGGCGGAACCTTGGACCCTGTATCAGGGAAGTGCGTTTGGACGGACAAGCAACTGCGAATACCCGTCACAAGGCTTCAGGAGTATATCAAGAAAGCGCAGCAAGGGACGTTCATTCCAGACAGAGAGAAGGACGAGCTCATAATGGCCCTCAGGAATCCTAAGCACCCTGGACGGACACGAGGCACGCCAGGCTCCGTTCCATGGAAGGCTGGGTTTCCGGATGGAGGGGGTTACGAATGCCAGGAGAGGAGGAAGAAAGTGGAGCATAGCCAACTGCAGACGCTGCACGCAAGGGTACAAGGGCTAGAGGAACGAGAAGAAGATCGCAGCAAACGACCTGCCAAAGCTTCCCCTGAAACTACCCCGCCATCTTAGCGGAGAAGCAGCGTGGCTTCTACCAAGCAGACTCAGCTAGAGCCTATCTTCACGCATCCTTCTAGCTACTCCGTGGATGCTATCACGGAGTCTCAACATTGCCACCTTATGACGCAATGGATGAAATTGAAAGTCAAGGCGGCTTTTGGCTTTGTTTTACCTACTGAACCTGGCGCAACCTACCACTCCCGGTCGATTCCAGAAGGATATGCTAGGGTGATGGTGGATGAAATAACGGACGGATTTGAGGACCTCAAGCTTGACCACCCTACGGGTGAAGGGGAGATTCGGCTGGGTTCTTCTCTGAAGACTTCATGCCTATGGCGGAAGGAGCTCATCAACCTTCCGAACTGGACGCCTCCGCCTCCTCCTCCTCCTCCGGCGAGTCAGGGCACTCCGCCTCCTCCTCCGGCGAGTGATCAGGGCACTCAGCCTCCTCCTCCGGCACATGGCGGCACTCCTCCTCCTTCTCTGCCTCATCAACAACGGCGGATCAAGAGACCCGCCGCTACTCCGGCTGCTCCGGCGCGTCGTAGTCCTTCTCCTCCGCCTTGTAAGAAAGGAAAGAAAGCCGCAACCGCTCCGTCTGCTCCGACGTCTAGCAGTACAGCCAGAGGCGGAGGGCAATACAGATTCGGTCCTTCTCTGAAGACTCCAGAGAAGTTACCATACGAGAGGAGCCTGGAGGAAAACACGAAGATCGTGCAAGCCGTAATGAAGAACTTCTTTGAAGGGGTGAAAGCAAAGAAACATCCACCTCCGGAGGAGAAGATAGATCCGGTAAAAGCGAAGCGTACTCTGTCTGCCCTGAAGAAACCACCAAAGTCTCCACCGAAAGGCAACTATGAGCGCATTATTGAAAAGTCATTTATCAAAGCAGAGCGGTCAGAAAGTACTGTCAGTGATCAAAGGTTAGCAGAATGACGAGCTGGGAAAAAAATTGCCTAGCTCGACGAACAAGCGAAGCAATCGTTCCCCACGCTCTAGGTGTCTAGCGATATCGTCGCTAATGATCCGGGCGCGATGGTGCCCGGTTATAACAATCTACCCCCCTGCCCGACGATGTACATTATGATTTCTTGGAGGTGGACGAACACAAATACAAGTACGGGAAGCCTCTCGTCAAAGATGAAAGATCTCTAACAACGATGATGCGAAGATTCCATGATTGGTACATGAAAACCTGCAGAGAGTCTGAGGGGAGGAATATTTTGACGCTGAGAGTTAGAGAGGAGCATGACCTCGTTGGAATTGAACTTTTGAATGTTCCATTTGAGGAGTTCTTCGCATTTTTCAATCAAAAGGCGCTCGATAAATTAATGATCACTTGCTACTGCTTATAAGTAGTACTACTTCTGTCATTAAGTCTCTATATATAGGTCAGCTCTTTCATTGCATGTATTTTTAATTATCCTCACTATATTATGCAGATTGAAGATCGCCGAATTGAAGAAAAGACAAATCGGTGATATTGGGTTCATTAACACAAATCTCATAGATGCATATATGGTTGAATTTCAGGCCATAGATACCGAGGCCAAGCTATTACAATCGTTTGTATTAAATCAAAACAAAGCTATAATACTCTAACCTTACGAATTCATGTGAGTGTTATTGTCTTGTGCATATTCGATTTCCCTTATTAGTCGAGGTTATAGTAATGTAATTGATGAGTTATGCATGCGTGCGCAGGTTCCACTATATTCTCCTAGAGATTAAGCTTGAGCAGGGACTAGTAACCATCTTAGACTGGAGACAAAAAGATCCAAAGGAGTATGCGGACATGACTGAAATTCTAGAGAAGTAAGTTAAATCGATCATTATCGCACCATATCGGTAACTTTGTTCATTTCCTGATATCAAGTAATTGTTTTCTTTGTCTGACAGGGTTTGGAAAAAATTCACCTCAAAAACTCCGGGACTGCCCAAGAAGCTGCAATTCAGACACCCGAAAGTAAGTACTATAGTAGCATGTTCTGCGCATCTCCTAGTGATTCAAGCGCTAGTTTCATCAATACCATTTAGCATGCTTGCTAATTATCAGTTTGATTGAGCTCTATTTCTTGTAAAATGGTTGTGGCAGGAACAAGGAAATGATTACTGTGGATACTCAATTTGCGAGTCCATCCGCCACACGACTTGTGAGCGGGGCTACTCTGACAAACAATATGAAGTGGGTAAATAATAATATTCACAATTTTATTTTATTACCATCACTTGTGTTGAGTTTCATTTATTCATATATATGTATTGACCCCCTTCTTCAAATTAGATATTTCGGATGCGTGATGAACTCCTACCACCAGATCGTGTGCGAGCAATTCAAGAGGAATTGACGGCATTCTTTCTTGACCACGTGATCGCTAAATACGGAGAATACCATGTGGACCCTGAGTTCATTTGGAATTAGGAGATTATATTGTAAGATATAATTATATTGTATATATGTAGCCAGTAGCGTCAGAGAGATATACGAGAACTGTTGTTCGACCAATCTCTCAGAGAAGAAGAGGTGGTCGATATCACTTCTGTTTCCTTCATTTGCTTACTAGCTAGCATGTCTAGTACTCTCTATACTTATAGTACGTAGCGTCGACCAAGCACGGAGATAAGAGAGGGCACTTCTCTCTATTAATTAGCTAGCTAAGACAATATATGAAACAACCCCCCCCCCCTTCAAAAAAAAAATAAAAACCCCAACACCTGAAATGCTGACGCGTGGATGCCTATTGGTCCCGGTTGATGCCACCAACCGGGACCAATGGTTTTCCTGCCTGTGCTCGCCGCACCGGCCACGTGGAGCCCCATCTGTCCCGGTTTGTATAAGAACCAGGACTAAAGGTCTAGGTCATTAGTACCGACACTTTAGTCCCGGTTTAATAACCGGGACAAATGGCCCTTACGAACCGGGACAATAGGCCCTTTTTCTACTAGTGGCGCTACTCCTACTAATTTGTTAGTAATCCTACTAGTTTTGGAAATTCCTTAATTAGTTCATGTTTGTTTCAAATCTTAGGTAAAGCTCACCTCCGACGACCTAATGTCTGCGTAAGGTCGACCCTGTAGACTGCTGCAACTCCAACTACGTTCCACCATCTCGCCATGGAAAACTAATACAAGAAGACGCAACAGTTCACCTAACCTAGGCGGCCACATAGCAAGAGTTCTAGCTAGACGAAGAAGAAGAAGACAACTCCAAATTAAGTTTTTTCCAACCGTGTTTCCATTTTGACTCATCATGTAGTGGTGGTGCGTATGCATGCATGTTGTTGTTCGCCAGTAGGCCTAGTCAGGGACGATTCTAAGGGGGGGACGAGGGGAGGGGGGGGGGGGGGAGACCCGCTATATAAACAAAGGTGGAGGCCGGGGCACGACTTATGAGGTTAATCGCTGCCACGATCCCCACCGAGACTCCCTATCGATCTAGGTTAGCGCGGTGCTCACGGGAAGCACACCACCGACGCCATCTCACTGCCATCACCGCCGCCACAACATCACCATGGCTGCTGGTTCGAGCTTGCAAGGGAAGGCAGAAGGTAGGTTGACCAGAATCATTAGCCTATTCCAATTCAGATGATCTATCAATGGTATCAGGCCCTGCTAGGCTAAGATTTTCGGTACAAAGAACAAAGAGAGAAAGAAAAAGAAATCCCCTCCCCCCAAGAACCCTAGACAGGGCAAAGAGTTCACCAGAGTAGGGCCTCGGGCCGTGCCAGCAAAGTGCGCCGCCGTCATCGCCGCGCCTGTTCCTCTCGATCCCCACACGCATCGGCAAGCCAAGGTGCAGGGACGAAGAACCAATACCTCAAAGGGGCAAAGTGTACCGTGGCTGATCCGTTCGACGGCGGCGCGCTCACCACAGAGGGGAACGCGCAACCGGCGAAGGGATTGGCAATGGCGAAACCACCGGTTGCTCCGATGCCGAGGACCACAGAAAACAGGGGGGTGAGATGGGGCGTTGTAGGTGGAAGGAGAAAGAAAAGAAGGGGAAGTGGAAAAGGGTGCTGGCGCGGCGCGATGGCACGCTGTCGCCGGCGACGGCCGGCGAAGCCCCAAACCCGCTACATCACAGAGGCCGGCTCGAAGGGAAGAAGAGGAGCGTGCAAGCCCGACCCTATCTCTCTCTCTCTGCAGTAGCAAAGGGAGGCGCGGCGCGGCGCGGTGGCTTCCGCCGCCACCAGCGCCGGCCGGGGCGTAGCCCATTGCCTCGCCATCAGCGAGACCGCGACGAGAGACGAGGAGGATCGAAAAGAAATCGCTAGGGTTTCGTTCGGGAGGATCGATCGAGGCGTTTCTGTTCTAGAGAGAGGCGCGGTCGACCGTCGGATCGCGATGGACGGATGAGATTGAAACCCTAGCGCCAGACTGGGCTTTTGGGCCAAAACGGAGATAGAGGCCGGCAGCAGGGCGCACTGGGCCCAAAGCAGCAGCAGCGCGCTGGGCCAAGGCGAGCAGCGGCACGCACTGGGCTAAGGCCAGGCTGAGCTGCTATTTTTTGTTTATCTGTTTTCTGTCCATATTTTTCTATGCAAATTTTTCCAACGAAAAGTTTTAGAAAATAGAAAAGTAAACAGAAAAAGTTTTTGAAAATGAAAACAGGATTTTTCCAGAAAAAGAAATGTTCATGAATTTTATAAAGAAAATAATAAAGTTCATGATTTTTTGTTCGGTCAAAGAAAAGTTTCTGTAAAGTATACAAAGTCCATCAATTTTTTATTCATGTTTTCTGCGGGAAATAAAAATAAAAGTGCTTTTTTTAAGTGAATAGAACTAAAGTAAAAGATTAAATTTTTGCTTCTCTAATGCTTTTCGAACCAACCGGTTAAAACTGCTTAGAGACTAAAAGAGTACATAATTGTTTTTGAATAGAATATTGTAAAGTGTCCGTTGCAAAGTAAAAGATTTATCCTCCAATCAAATTGGAACCAACGGGAAAATTTAATTGGAAGAAATGTTCTTAACAATGTTTTTCCCCTGTGTGTGAAATAAGATGCATATAGTTTTCGCTATGACAAAAGAAAGATATTTTTTAAAGTTAAAATATGGTTTTGTTATTTTCTGACCAACCTTGATGATAATAGTGCTATAATTCTATGAGTCTTATGTTCAAAGTTTAAATCTCTGATAAATTTTGTATCAAAGTGATCAATTTTTAGAGAACGGATAAAGATCAAGAAATGCTCTTGAACTAGAGAAATGTATATTTCTTATTCCCGCTGCAATAAAGTTGATGACAATGATTAATTCTTAGCAAAATTGTTTAATAGAAATACTATCATCACATTGTTTATGAGTTATATGCATTATTTCCATTTCCGTCCAACGGTGATATGGAATTAATGTAGAAGGATGATGTTTATTCTAATTCTGCCACAACTTTGATATAGAATATAAATGAAAGTTGCAAAAGTTTAATGTGCATTTCTTTTAACCAGGCCAACGTAGGGTTATTTTTATGCTCATTATTGTTGATTATTGGCTAAGCTTTCTCAGACTAAAAGTTTTCCATGCTTTCATTCATGAATGTGAATGGCTGGGTACTTGTGACCCGAAAGATAACCAATAAAGGTCATAATGTGTGGGAGTATGTCCTCTCTAAAGAATGGCATCAAAAGAAAAGAGATAGATCATTGAGAGTCTTGGTTGATGAATGTCTTTCATGTACTCTCTATGAAGAAGATTTTTTAGTCAACATGATTTGAGATGAAACAAGCAACATGCGTGTTTAATTTGACCAACGTCGGATCAAGCATGTGTGTCAAAGAGCATTGGATTTATTCCTAAATTTGATGATTGAATATGCAGTCAAAAGAGCCAATTCTGGGATTTATGTTCCCTTACAGGGAATTACTCGCATGGCGGGAAAAGATGATTAGGATAACACCTGCTTGGCGGGAAAAGTCTGGGAAAATACCTGCATAACGGTGTAAAGCTGACATAATATTATGTCAAAAATCCCGTATGGCGGGAGAAATTCTGGCAAGAGAAAGATATGATAACTCATGCGCTTTTAATGTATCCCACTCTGGGAGAAAAGAATGGAGTAGCTGAAAGGTGCAACCTTACACTTATGGATATGGTGCGCAACATGATGAGTTATTCCAACTTGCCATTGGGATTATGGATGGAGGCGCTTAAAACCGCCATTCACATTCTCAATAGAGTACCAAGCAAGTCGGTGCCCAAAACACCGTACGAGCTATGGACAGGAAGGGTGCCCTCCCTACAACACTTCAGGGTGTGGGGGTGCCCTGCTGAGGCCAAAATGTTTAATCCAAACATTGCAAAATTAGATTCCAAAACAGTGAGTTGCCACTTCATTGGCTATCCAGACAGATCAAAGGGTTTTCGTTTCTACTGCTCAGACAGATATACAAAGTTTGTAGAAATGTGACATGTAGTCTTCTTAGAGGAAGAAATGATGAGGGGGAGCTTCGTAGCTCGGAAAATTGATCTTGAGGAGAAGAGGGTGCAGGCACCTAATCTGAGGATTCAGGAGCCATTTTTCTCACTGCCAGTTGCGACTCCACCCATGACAACTATGGGAGTAGACCCAGAACCTGTCCGTGAGGAGCCGACTGGATCCGTTGTTGAGCATGAAAGGGAGGTGAGCAGCAAATTTTAGAAGAAGTGCCAGAAGTTGAGGCACAGAATGTGCCAGAAACTGAGGCCCTTAGAAGGTCTACAAGGCCAAGAAAGTCAGCTATTTCTACCGACTTTAAAGTTTATAACACAGAAATGGTTCATTTGAAAAAAGATCCCACCTCATATGAAGAAGCCATGAGAAGCCCTCATTCATCGATGTGGATGAAGGCAATGGAAGACGACATGACATCGATGAGTTCCAAAGATGTTTGGGACTTAGAGGAAATTCCTAAAGGAGCCAAAACAGTAGGATATAAATGGGTCTACAAAATTAAGTATGACTCTAAAGGGAATGAACAAAAGTATAAAGTACGACTCATGGCAAAAGGATTTACTCAAAGAGAAGGGCTAGACTACAATGAGACTTTTTCCCCAGTGTCATGTAAGGATTCCTTCAGAATCATAATGGCACTAGTTGCACATTTTGATTAAGAGTTACATCAAATGAATGTTAAGACGGCATTTCTGAATGGTGATTTAAATGAAAATGTCTACATGAAACAACCCAAGGGTTTTATCATGGAAGGCAAGGAAAATATGGGATGCCGCCTGAAGAAATCCATTTATGGATTAAAGCAATCCTCTAGACAGTGGTATCTAAAGTTTAATCAAACGATTAAGAGTTTTGGATTTAAAGAAAATATTGAGGATAACTGCATTTATGCAAAGTTTAAAAAAATGAGAAATATATTTTCCTAATCTTGTATGTGGATGATATTCTGCTTGCTATCAGTGATGTTAGTCTACTACAAGAAACAAAGAAGTTCTTATTCTCGAATTTTGACATACTAGATCTTGGTGAAGCATCATATGTTTTGGCCATAGAAATTCACCGAGATAGAAACAATTTTGTCTTAGGACTATCGCAGAAAGCATATTTAGAAAAGGTTCTTAAAAAGTATAATATGCATGCGAGTAAAGCCACACCTGCTCCTATAGTTAAGGGCGATAGTTTTGGGAAATTCCAATGTCCCAAGAACCAGTACGAGATTGATCAAATGAAAGCAGTACCATATGCTTCGTCATTTGGAAGCTTACAGTATGCACAAGTGTGCACTCGCCCTGACTTAGCCTTTATCACCGGGGTACTCGGTAGATATAAAGAGAATCCAGGCATAGAGCACTGGAAGATGGTAAAGAAAGCATTGCGTTATGCGCAAGGCACGAAGTACTAAACGCTCATATACAATAGATGTGATTCCCTAGAGAGAAAAGGGTATTCAGATGCAGATTTTGCGGGGGACAAAGATGATAGAAAATCCACGTCAGGATACGTATTCACCCTCGTTGGGGGAGCTATTTTGTGAAAAAGCTCCAAACAGTCGATAGTTGCATCATCCATGATGTATGCAGAATTCATAGCATGCTTCGAAGCCACGGGGCAGGTGATATGGCTAAAGAAATTTGTAACCGACTTGAAATGGTAGATTGTATTCAGAAACCACTAAAGATGTACTGTGACAACCAGCCCGCAGTATTCTATGCTCACAACAAGAAGTCGGGTAATGCTGCCAAAACAATAGAGATAAGATATTATGTTGTGAAAAATAAAATCTAGGATCAAACTATAAGTGTCGAGCATATAAGGACAAAAGATATGCTTGCGGATCCGCTAACGAAGGGCTTACCACCCAATGTGTTCATGGAACACTTCGCCGGCATGGGTTTAAGGGAAAGCCTTATGATTCCTGGATAGGCCCAAAAGAAACAGAATTTGTTTCTGAACAAAACGTATGTTGTAGCTGTATGATTCTATCGGCAATTAAGCTGTGATGAGGAAAACAAAACATGCTCTATGTACCAATATGTGATGAAACAAATAAACTAGAAAGCATAAGGTCAAAAGTAAAGTTGAGATAAGGGGGAGAATGTTATGTTGATCTCTCTTCCGTTCGAGCCCAACGGGTCGAACGGGCCCTTGCATCGCGCCCTGATCGGGGGAGCCCAACCAAACCATGGTTGGTGGGCCCCTGTGATCCGCACTATATAAACAGAGGTGGGGGCTGGGGCACGATTTACGAGGTTAATCGCTGCTACGATCCCCACCGACACTCCCTACCGATCTAGGGTTAGCGTGGTGCTCACGGGAAGCACACCACCGACGCCATCTCATTGCTATCACCGCCGCCACAACATCACCATGGCTGCTGGTTCGAGCTCGCAAGGCAAGGCAGAAGGTAGGTTGTAGGTAGACGCGCGACAGCTCGAGAGATGCAGGGGGCCGGCGAGATGGCCGAGCTCGCCGGGCGGGATCCTGCCGGAAAATCATGCGGTGTATTGTAGCCTTCACATAGAGAAGACGACTGTCATGGTGCTGCAGAGGTGGTTAGCGTCGAACGTCATGAATAGCAGACGTATTCATGTGAGCGGCGAGCATGGTCGCACGGCGGCGCCGACGACGTTGAGGCTGGTGCCTCTGGCAACCATGTGCGGCGCCGTTAGCTCCTTCTTTTCAACCTAGAGCATGACGTTTCCCTGTTCAAAGATGGCCGAGCGCGATAGCAAGAGCTCGAACCCTTGCTCGTCCCTCGTCTCATGCTCCCATTGCACCTTGCTCCTACCAACAACCAGCTCAATGCACCTCATCTCCGGAACCCTCTGCCACAGCATGAAGCAGCCATGCTAAGGTCATCGCACCACCATGCAGTTCCTGGCGACCCAACCTGTTGTCTTGCACTTGGATTCGAGATGGCAACGGCGGCGGCGCTCGAGCGAGCGAACCGGACCAATGGGTCCAGACGAACCGGAAACAATGCCTAGAACCGGGACAAATGGGTCCAGACGAATCGGGACCAATGCCCACGAGGCCCCGGCCGGCCCCCTGGACTCATGAACCGGGTCTAATGCCCCCATGTGTCCCGGTTCGTGAAGAACCGGGACTAATGGGTTGGGCAGGCCCGAATGAAAGCCCTGTTTTCTACTAGTGCACTCACATCACCAAATCCCGAAAACCAGTGAGCATGCCTTGGTCATACCCCAGGACACACACGCGAGCCATCCACGAGATGGCCGCCCGGCACCAAGATGACCGTTGTGTACCCGGAAATTGCATGTTCAAGGGCTGCCGCTAAGGGCATGTACAATGGTCGATAAGTTAGTCTTATCTTAAATCTTGCATGTAATTTAGAGATGACAAAAAGAACATGTCTACAGTGGGTCATCTCTTAGCCTTATCTTCAATAACTAGTTATTCCTAAAAACATGGTGAGACATGTTGTGCTCAGAGATCATCTCTTGCCTTCTCTTAATTAAGAGAAGACAAGCCTTCTCTTATGATTTCTCTCTCCTCCACCTTATCATTTATCCTACGTGGCATTGCTAGGTTAGAATCACTGTACATGCCCTAAGCCCCCAGATCCCCGCGACTTGACAGCCCCTCCACCTCCACGCCGCACAAGAGTCGAGCCGTTTTTTCCAAATCGGATCGATTCTCACCGTATGCACTAGCGGAACTTGACGCTTACTCATGAAACGATTTTTGGTGAAACAATTTTTGCTAAGTGAACGAATCAAATCAGTTTCTGCTTCCTCGTATATTATCTAGATATATCAAACACCCGTCAGTGTTTGTTGCACACACAAATCGTGAACAAATAGAAAAGGAATAGTGTACAAGATAAAAGATGTATATATTTGGCTACTACAAAAACTAGTAGAGTGCCCGTGCGTTGCCACGGGCTCTTGAAATAGTTTCCCAAAGTTACATGTTAAATTTCACACATACAAACAATATAACACAAACACAATTATTTTATAACTGAAGTCCATTGTTGCAATGTAATTTGATAACATAAAGAAAAATTAACGACATGTCCATGTAACAAACTGAGCGGTGGTCCAACTGAACATCTATTATAAAACTATTAATATCTAGATGATGCGTTTAAGAAATTCTTTCACAATATCAGGAAAGTTTCCTATAGCTTTATTCCCACGATGTTTTAGCAAGTATAATAAAAAATGCTTCCTCAATTCATACCCATCTTGCACAAACAGTTAGTATGAAAATTTCACGCCGAAGGTCTTAAAAAATGTAACGCACAATACTCACCGCACAAAACTGGCTTGACCAATTCTTTACCGTTCCACCAGAGCATAAAATGAAAAACAAAATAGCCAGACACATTCCTGCAAAACTTTAAATTAATAATATAAAAAATATAGTGATAACAAAAGTAAATGTTTTTGTTATGAATTCATTACCCGTCTATACTTGTAGGAACACCGAACAAAAATAAACGTTGCCATTTAGATATATCATAATTCCAACCAGACAGCTTTATTTCGAGTGCTTCTTTGAAATCCCTTGCAAAACTTTTTAATTTCAGTGCATGCCTCAATTTTTTATCCTCTGACGATTGTGATGTTTGAATAGGATCCATAATATATAGACAATGTGCCTCTTTGTCGATGACGTACAAGATGTATCGGCCGATAGATGCATAGTGAAGATGAATGTTCTCTTGTCCGGGCCATTCCACAAGTTGGCTTCTCCTATCAGGGGCCTCCTGTTGCAAGACAAAGCTGAATTCTTGCTTCACTAAAAGGGCTTCCCTCTGAAGTTCAGTTTCATGGAAGTCCTCAAACTGAAATAAAGCCTGGTTCGAATAATCAATAACGATAGTCCTCTCCATTTCCATTTTCACTGCTAAAAGACCGTAGGATGAATCCACGAGTGCCAGTGGGAGAAGATACTGCATTTGGTAGACAAAGGTAAATGGCAAACAAAGTAACCAAACTAATTTATAAAAACGAGAACACTTACAATTGTAGGGGTGTGAAACACATCGTATCTTGGAAAAGGCTCATGCACGACATTGTTAATCAGTGCATTGGTGCGCTGTTCTTGGCTTAACCAGGTCTGCCTTAGCGCGCGTGCTTGCTCATGGAATCCCAAATTGAAAAAATGTGTCTTTCCAATAGAGCTGGTGTCTGCGCTCCTCTCGGCTGCGTCGGTAGTAATCTTACGCAGAGCAAGATTGAAGCATAACGGATGGGCAACTCCATCTCCTCGGATGATGTCTCGGATAATCCATAGGCTAATCTCGATAGGGAATGGGCTTAACCCAGATTGTGCTATAAAAAGGAAGAAAAAGGTTCATAACAATCATGGTTTTAAGTAAATGTAAATTCAAACGATCCGACTGTGTTGGTGTCTATAACATATGAATAATTTAACAATAGTATATCTTACATCAAATGACCTAAAAAATATTGTAATCTCTACAAAGTTAAGTATTTTTAAATTATGCACGGGCAAAAACTTAACAGATTGCAGTGTCTTCATATTAGTACATGGACCTGCATTAAAAATGTTGCTGGTTTTGGATGGATTTGGCAGCATAGTAGTTTATCACTTGTTCAACATTGTTGTAGAAGGTGTTAGACACCATAGTTTTCGACCACGGTTTCTTACGTATTTGGTTTTAGTAGACAGGAAAGTTTGCTAAATAAGCATATTCACACTATCAAAGTAACCCATGTTTTATGAAAAGCAAGTCCTAGATTGTTTTTATGTTAGACGCTGCAAAACACCCATTGTATATGTATTGATATACTGGTTTCAGAAAAATAACTACAGAAACAGCTTTTGTAACAGCCGTCCGAACTTACACAATATAAGAGAACACCTTCAGCTTCAGATGTGTTAAGTATCTTATTGTTACCTATCATTGTATGATGCTTTAGTTCCAAGAACTGACATGAATCAATTAAATGCCTTTCTTGGAAATAAGAAGAATATTGTTCCTTATTTTTGCCATCGATTCCTCTGCTATTCTTGTTAATATATAACCAGAACACACATACTGATAAGCTCTTTTGCAAGGACATGAAAAGATACATTAGATCTAGATGGATGAATGAATAGTGTATGCATATACTCTGTGACAATTTAAAAACAGTACATATATCACAAATGATACACCTTTTATAGATCATGATACACTAATATTTTAAGCAACTGATTTTATGATGAGTATTTTCTTACTGTGTGCTCAACCTTCCTAAACAGATATAGCATAGCCGGCCATATCCAACTATAGAGCAGACAACATAGCAGCCAAAATGTTTTATATTGCAATTAATTAACACACCAGACAAGAGTAATCTTGCATGGGATGTATTACTACAAATTGATAAATCATATTTATAAGAAGAGCTTGCTAATAATATACGTCAAGAAAAAAAGTACCAATCTTACCATGTATAATTTGGCACTTATCATCAACTTATCTGACTAAAAGATAGCATGGTATTTCATCTCATGGGTATCTGTAGACTGGAAAAAATGTGAACTGAAGCAATTACCATGATACATTAGAGTTAGAAGGATATGCACTAACTTCTCTTCTCAAGCCAGCTCCTAAGCATGCTCAAACATAAGGCATATGAAAGAAGTGATACCTGATGATTCACCATATGTTGCTACCGCTTCTTCATTCTTCTTGCAGTTTGCATGGTTGTTCCGCCGCTCACCACTGCCTCGCCTTACTGCTGCTACTCGCTAACACTGCCCCGTAGTGCAGCTGCTGCTGGTCACTGCGTCATCTTGCTACTGCCGCCCGCCGCCCTGTAGTGCAGCTGCTGCAGCTGGTGGCCGCCGCAACTTAGTGCGTCTACCAACATCCAGATGCCCTCAGGCACCACAGGTCACCACACACCTCACCATAGATCCACAAGAGAGATTGAAATAGTTAGTAAATTATAGGCCTAAAATATACATACTTATTTAACTTTGCAAATAAAGATATTAAAACAGAGAAAAAATAGGAAACGAACTGATAAATTTCAATCTTTATTATGCAAGTAATACCATACGAGGCTTACCAATCAATGCTGCTCTTCAACTATGTCCCCTAATAAACTAGTCCTCACCGCAGGTCACGTGCGAAGATCTGTAAAGCCGGAATCAAGTAGGCAACACATGTCATACATTATTTCCATAGGGATTTGTGAAAGGGCGACAAAGACGGCGATAACCAAGAGTGAGCTAGAGGAGGGACACCATGACACACTGGACGGTGTAGATTCCGGTCGTTGTGAGTTTCATCCAATGGTGAGGTGTCCTGTTGCAGCGTATCAATGGTCAGGTGATGATTAGCAAGGAGTAGACCCATTCCAACAGTCTCGAGCTTAGGAAAGGCAAATAAGACTTCAATGCACATAGTTGATCAAGTGATGCTCAAGATTAACAATTTAGTAGCGACTCAAATAAAAGAGTAGAGATGCACCTTCATTGTGTTCGTAAGAGGGAAACTTCTATCTCCTGCAAAGTCTTCCCTCTGTTTTGACTACATGCCACCACACAAGCGGATGAAAACAATGTGTACAGAACTTGCAGACCAAATCTAGTGCATTCCTGCCAACTCTTCATCAGCAAAATCTAGGTAATCTCTCTACACAGATTTAACCGCTTGTTAAATTATACATATAGAAGCAACCATATCTTAGATATAGTTTAAAACATTGCTAGCATGGTTAGGACTGACTGCGTAAACAATTCATCCAGAAAAGGGTGCCGCCATTACTTACATTTATCCTCTTAATAGCATATGGGAGGTACATTAACTCTATTAGATATAAAAAGGCTTCAGCCTGCAATGTGTGACACTTCATGACTACATCAAAAGTAATTGTCTTCAATCTTCATAAACATGCAGAGGGTTAGTATATAGTTGCCCCACTGAAGTCTAGTGAGTTGACCCACTTTGCTACAACTTAAAATCATCTGGATTTACGCCCCAGCTCATCCTCGGCTCCTCGCTAACCCATATATATGTGATTTTTTATACAAAGATAACTGTACTTAACAGGTCCGTGACAATAGGATAACAGCTTGCATTTGTTCTTACCATCACAAGAAAAGAAAAAGGCAAAAGGCAAGGCATGCTTTTAACCTCGCTGGGTTAGCGATTGAGTAGAGTAGTCAGAACACAAATAAAAGTGAGCCATTGACTGTACTTCACAGAGTGATGGTCCATGGATTGCAAATGGAAAGGAAATATATAATGAGAAGTTGCTCCACAAATAAAAGGAAAAGATTGCAGCAAATAGGAAAACATGTGAGAGGAGTTTTTCCACTTATGTTCTGGTGCATAAATTAGGCAATTTAAGATTGCTTGAGTGTCTAGTTTGAGTGGTACCAAGCAGAGTACTTGTGAGAGTGGACATTGTAAATTGTTGTTCGGCTTTCTTGCTGAACTTAATCTTGGCATTGTTTTTGCCAAACTGCATGATTAGGATTATTTTTTCGTCTCCACAAGCTCTTAGACCAGATTATCCAAAATCATCGCCATTTATCCTAACCTAAAAAAATCATATCATGCAGTTTAGTTGTTATGATGCAAAGGAATTATGAAATTATTAAAAAAGAGGAGCACCAAGGAGATAGTACAAGACGGTCTTCTTCTCTAAAACAAACGACTATAATTTCTTGTTTATTGTCATCTGAGGTTAAAACATATGTCATCTAAGAAAGAAAAACATCTAAGAAAAAATGCAAAAAATCTATGAAAGAAAAAAAGGATACTAATTGCACATGAATCAACAGCCTTAGCTTCCACGATCTTGCTCAACAGCCCAAAATTACTAAGTCCCATCAAAAACTACATGTTGAACTGTTCCAAAGCACCATTAATCAGAACATGTACAAATAAACAAAGGAGTGATCAACAGCCAAAAATAGGCTAAATTACGAACCTGAGAAACAGGTCATGGGGTTCAAGGAAACTCCTTCCGCCTCTCTGGCGGGAGTTGAGCACGACAGTGGACTCGCCAGGTCGCCGGTTGCAGAACCTGCTGCTGCTGCTTGACATCATGCTGCTGTCCCTTGCAAAGTATTATTCTCAACACTCGCAAAACGCCTGCCTGAATTTCCATGATGGCACGAAACTAAATGTAAGTAATATTGCTCTAGGAAATACAGGAGTACTCCAAGAGTGCTATGTTCATCTGATGGATTGTGCGTGTGCCAAGAGCCAGGCCAAGATGCACATTTAGTATGCATAGGACCCAGATTTGTCACAGGGTGACAAAGACTGCAAGCTGCATATATATATTACATTGTTCTGTCCGAAGATTGGAGTCAAGATCTGGATCAAAATTACATTGTCATATTTTTCTCTAACTGAAGGTAGATCAAGTACACTACTTGATACCACAGAAAATTCAAAAGGGGGAATCAAGCAGAGGAGAGGGAGCCATGCAACCTTGATGGAGAATGAGGTCGGACTCTCTGCGTGGCCTTGTGCAGCTAGAGCAGGTGATGGTCTCCTCATCCTCGCACAGCTCTAGCAAGGCCATCGGGGGAACTCGGTCCTGTCCGAACCAGATCTAATGAGAGAGGGAGGGTGCAGCCTTGGGGATCAACCGGGAGTGAGGAAGGGGTAAGGAGGGCACTGGTGGGGGGGAGAGACAGGAGCCATGGCAGGAGGCCGAAGAGGTCGCCGCACCTTGAGCCATTGTCCATGGAGTGGGAGGCCGGGGGAGAAGGATCACCCCGATCCAAGCCCGCAGCCGCCGCCTTGGGAGAGCCAAGGCTCGATCCGGCGGAACCAGCCAGCACCGAGCCCCGCCGCCTAACGGTGTCCTGGACTAGGGGGTACTCACCATGTCGTCTCCCAATCAGGTGGATTGGGCCGAGGATCCCCATGGCCGTATACTCATGGGCCAGTCTGGACATCTGCCGCATACAAGGAAGAATCAACAAGACTTGGCCATCAAGACAAGGACTCCTCCCCCACCGGCGTATTCGGCTAGGACTCTTGTTATCCTAGGCCTCTCGTGCATTATATAAACCGGGGCCAGGCTAGTCGATAGATATATACAACATACGTTACAACAATCATACCATAGGCTAGCTTCTAGGGTTTAGCCTCCTTGATCTCGTGGTAGATCTACTCTTGTACTACCCATATCATCAATATTAATCAAGCAGGACGTATGGTTTTACCTCCATCGAGAGGGCCCGAACCTGGGTAAAAACATTGTGTCCCTTGTCTCTTGTTACCATCCGCCTAGACGCACAGTTCGGGACCCCCTACCCGAGATCCGCCGGTTTTGACACCGACATTGGTGCTTTCATTGAGAGTTCCTCTGTGTGTCCGGCAAAAGGTCGATGGCTCGCCCGCAGATCAACCGCGACTTCGGCGTCTTCGTCACCAGCCCGACTGGTCACCTCGGTTCGACCAAGGACTGCGCCCTATCTCCGATCGTCATGTTCGGATGAGGGCCTTCATCAACATCAACTCCGATCTCTATCAAGGTCATGGAGGAACCATCCAGGGAGCTCGGGGGCTCAACGTCAACATTGCCCTCGGGCGACCGTGCTTGTTTTTCTGGACAGCGAACTCAGATTCGCTGCCACCACCTCCTCGAGTATCGCTTTGACGATCGCTTTGGTGGAATTGTGCGGAATTAAGTCTACAACAACCCTGCGAAAATTTCGTCGAGTTCCGATGGAGGAATCTCCGGCAATCTCCGATATACCGGAGCCCTGTTGAATCTGGACGAGAATCCGGACGAGTTTAGGGCGTGGTATCCAGCGTCTAGCTCGGATGTCTTTTGGAGGATCCAACCGTTGATTTTCTGCGGAATTCCCTTATCTACCACCTGCCAAAAATTCAGCTCGATCCGACCGTCCAAACTCCGGAAAACTTCCGATTAGTGCATCACTTTTTGGATTTGTTTTCTGCGCGAAAACGAATCCGACCCGAGTTCGTCTTTTTTATGAACGGGATTTCGGACATCCTTTTTGAAGGATATTTTGTATGGGGTATTGTGTTTTGTTCCCGAACACATCCCACTAACTTTAAGATCTTTTGAACATGATCTTCAACATCATGCTGGTGTCAAACCAGTCCGGCAATATTGCTCCACGGCTGCCGACCTGCGCTAGACACGTCATCACTTTGTTGAGCCGAGCTCGACTTCTTCGGATCATCATCTCGGCAAGCCGAACAAAGAGTCCGGCATCGCGAAGGATCAATCATCACCAACATCACCGCCCCATGGATTACACGGAGCGGGCATACCGGCATCGCCGCACGGTCGCTTCATCAAGCCGGCATCGACCACGTCACAACCTGCATCGGCAGGGCCGCACTATTGCTTCTTCAAACTGGTGTCCATCACGCCGACCTACTTCGACATCTCGGCTGGACCGGGGGCTTCGCTATCTCTTCATCAACCTACTCCGGACACTTCGGCGTCACTAGCCGGCCAGGCGATGGGTGCGCGGATCGAATCCCAATTTTGGGAATTGCCTTCCTTCGGATTGCCACAACAAATAAACCAGGTGCTATTAATCCTATTATTTCTTTTTGCTTGTTTGGATTAAATTTTTCCCAAGAAATTATTACTCTGGTTAGTCCAGCATGTGTACACAGGTCTATCAAATGGTGGCGCGATTATCGACGGTCGCATGATGGTTCGGTCAGTTTCAGACACAGTTCGCTGAACGCCGATCCGAACTCGGACAGACTGTGAATCCGGCTTTGCCACGCCTTTATTGCATTACGCCGATGACCTGCAACGACATTGACTTCGACGCCAGGCCATATTTCTTTTATTACTCACTTTGCATAAATTATTTATTATGCAACATTTTTTTAAAAAAAATTCTTATTATTACTATTATTCTCGGTCTGCACTATTTTTTGTGCACAGGAAAATGATCCAGCCGGACTATATCCTTTGACGTCACCTCGGCTGGACGGGGGCTTCGTCAACACTTCATTACCCCATGCCAGGGACTTCGGCATCACTCTGCCGTCCTGCATTGACCGTGCTATGTCACCACTTTGGAGTGCCGAGCTCCTTGCTCCGCCACCTCGGGACCGGCTGGGGGGATGGAACCTTGTCCTGCATCAAGCTCGGACCGCATCGTCAATACCGAACACATTAACCAGCTAAGTTGCCTTCATGCTCAAAGTTTTAAAATTTCTAACTTGTGTTCGGTTCGACCAAGCATTATACTTTCTCGGAAAAAAAAGTTGCTTGTAAAATTTTTCCTTGTCCAAACTTTGTTTGCACATACTTGACGCGCTACCCGCGCTCATTATACCTGGGGGCTTCTTTAACAGAAGCTTATTAATACGGGCTTTATGCCCAACACATGTGTCACACTTCCGCATGTACCTTTTATTCACCATTATATGCATCGATATGACTTAAGTTTTGACCAAGCTGGGTTGCCTGGCTCCTGTGCTTACCCCTACGTTCCCGATTGTTCGGCTAGGTGGTAAAGGGAGCACCTCTACGATTGTTACTGCCGGGTCAGCCGGATGTGTACCTCAGACTGGGTGAAGCCGAAAGCTAGCGTTCTTAAGGGAATACTCGGTCGGTGAACTAAAAGATGATTTTTAATTATTTACCCATCTGCCCCAGATGATTTTCTGCTTTCATAGCAGCTTTGACATGCACTTTAGGGCATGCATCCCAGCGAAAGGAACCCTTAACGGAACTATTCTCCCTGGAAGATGTTTCTTACTACCCATGTAATATAACATAACTAGTTGGGCACTTGTCTGATACAGCACTAATGACCCCTACGCCTTGTCTCCATGCATACAACGGTTCTTATATAATCGCGAGGGTATTCGGACACACCTGCACTATTGGGTCCAGAGGTTGAAGCGAAAAGGTCAGCTACGACAAACGATCTACAATCCGCTAGAAGGCATTGTACATGTCACCTTACACTTTATAGTCAACTTTTACCCAAGTCACTTGGGGGCTCTTATGTTTATTTGAGTCGTTTCATACTAAGTGTTTTTCTTCTAAGTCGTTGCAAAGTTAAAGCACGGCAGAAGCACCTTTTTTTTCTCTAAAGTCCAATTTTCGGATTGGCACCGAACACTTGATCTTGTTCGGACGTCATGTTTTTACCGACGTTTTTTGGTTTTCCAAGCTTTTGGCACTTTTAACTATTCGTGTATTTTCAGCACAAGTCTCGCAGTGCAACGCCGGACACCTTTTGAGATTCGGCAAAAACATTCTCGGATATTGCTATATATGCATCAGTTTCGAATTGTGTCTTCGGTCAATAGTTGGTTGCCAGCTCCGCGCTTGCCTCCTACGCCCGCTTTGTTCGCTAGGTGTGCAAAGGAGAACCACTGCGATTGTGCTTCCAGCTCGCATGGTCAAGCACCTCGATGGAGAAAGCCAAACCTGATCGTCACAATGGGTGTAAACTGGTCACGATCCGATGACTATATTAAATGACGGGCCATTCATTGGTCAAGTGTTTCGCTTGACTTCGATCGTCGCCAAACACTATCGGGGCTATTAATCGCCTCCCAAACTAAATCCTCGATATTTTGCTCTTACATTGGAGCAGAGGTTTCATGATCATGCTTAGCATGACAACCCAAAGAAAGGAACCGATAAGGGACTATTTTCTCTCGAAGACATTTCTTCATTAAACAGTAATATAACATGTCTCTCCGCTGCACCTTTGTTTATAAAACCGTAGGGCCAGATTGCCTTGTTTGTTCTAAATCTTTGCCCTCATAAAGGCTTTATAAAGTAAGACAAACACTCCTCGCTATCGGCCGAGGAGGTGGAAGCCGATGGTCGGTCAACAAAGTTTTGTACAATGCGGATCCGAGCATTAATGACGAAAGTACTTGAATACATAGAGTCATTACACATAATCGATTAGTGCATCACTTTTGGATTTGTTTTCTGCGCGAAAACGAATCCGACCGAGTTCGTCTTTTTATGAACGGGATTTCGACATCCTTTTTGAAGGATATTTTGTATGGGGTATTGTGTTTTGTTCCCGAACACATCCCACTAACTTTAAGATCTTTTGAACATGATCTTCAACATCATGCTGGTGTCAAACCAGTCCGGCAATATTGCTCCACGGCTGCCGACCTGCGCTAGACACGTCATCACTTTGTTGAGCCGAGCTCGACTTCTTCGGATCATCATCTCGGCAAGCCGAACAAAGAGTCCGCATCGCGAAGGATCAATCATCACCAACATCACCGCCCCATGGATTACACGGAGCGGGCATACCGGCATCGCCGCACGGTCGCTTCATCAAGCCGGCATCGACCACGTCACAACCTGCATCGGCAGGGCCGCACTATTGCTTCTTCAAACTGGTGTCCATCACGCCGACCTACTTCGACATCTCGGCTGGACCGGGGGCTTCGCTATCTCTTCATCAACCTACTCCGGACACTTCGGCGTCACTAGCCGGCCAGGCGATGGGTGCGCGGATCGAATCCCAATTTTGGGAATTGCCTTCCTTCGGATTGCCACAACAAATAAACCAGGTGCTATTAATCCTATTATTTCTTTTTGCTTGTTTGGATTAAATTTTTCCCAAGAAATTATTACTCTGGTTAGTCCAGCATGTGTACACAGGTCTATCAAATGGTGGCCGCATTATCGACGGTCGCATGATGGTTCGGTCAGTTTCCGTACACAGTTCGGCGAACGCCGCATCCGGAACTCGGACAGACCTGTGAATCCAGGCTTTGCCACGCCTTTATTGCATTACGCCGATGACCTGCAACGACATTGACTTCGACGCCAGGCCATATTTCTTTTATTACTCACTTTGCATAAATTATTTATTATGCAACATTTTTTTAAAAAAAATTCTTATTATTACTATTATTCTCGGTCTGCACTATTTTTTGTGCACAGGAAAATGATCCAGCCGGACTATATCCTTTGACGTCACCTCGGCTGGACGGGGGGCTTCGTCAACACTTCATTACCCCATGCCAGGGACTTCGGCATCACTCTGCCGTCCTGCATTGACCGTGCTATGTCACCACTTTGGAGTGCCGAGCTCCTTGCTCCGCCACCTCGGGACCGGCGGGGATGGAACCTTGTCCTGCATCAAGCTCGGACCGCATCGTCAATACCGAACACATTAACCAGCTAAGTTGCCTTCATGCTCAAAGTTTTAAAATTTCTAACTTGTGTTCGGTTCGACCAAGCATTATACTTTCTCGGAAAAAAAAGTTGCTTGTAAAATTTTTCCTTGTCCAAACTTTGTTTGCACATACTTGACGCGCTACCCGCGCTCATTATACACAGGGCTTCTTTAACGAAGCTTATTAATCTGGGCTTTATGCCCAACACATGTGTCACACTTCCGCATGTACCTTTTATTCACCATTATATGCATCGATATGACTTAAGTTTTGACCAAGCTGGGTTGCTGGCTCCTGTGCTTACCCCTCGTTCCCGATTGTTCGGCTAGGTGGTAAAGGAGCACCTCTCGATTGTTACTGCGGGTCAGCGGATGTGTACCTCGACTGGGTGAAGCCGAAGCTAAGCGTTCTTAAGGGAATACTCGGTCGGTGAACTAAAAGATGATTTTAATTATTTACCCATCTGCCCCGGATGATTTTCTGCTTTCATAGCAGCTTTGACATGCACTTTAGGGCATGCATCCCAGCGAAAGGAACCCTTAACGGAACTATTCTCCCTGGAAGATGTTTCTTACTACCCATGTAATATAACATAACTAGTTGGGCACTTGTCTGATACAGCACTAATGACCCCTACGCCTTGTCTCCATGCATACAACGGTTCTTATATAATCGCGAGGGTATTCGGACACACTCCAGACTATTGGGTCCAGAGGTTGAAGCGAAAAGGTCAGCTACGACAAACGATCTACAATCCGGCTAGAAGGCATTGTACATGTCACCTTACACTTTATAGTCAACTTTTACCCAAGTCACTTGGGGGCTCTTATGTTTATTTGAGTCGTTTCATACTAAGTGTTTTTCTTCTAAGTCGTTGCAAAGTTAAAGCACGGCAGAAGCACCTTTTTTTTCTCTAAAGTCCAATTTTGGATTGGCACGAACACTTGATCTTGTTGGACGTCATGTTTTTACCGACGTTTTTTGGTTTTCCAAGCTTTTGGCACTTTTAACTATTCGTGTATTTTCAGCACAAGTCTCGCAGTGCAACGCCGGACACCTTTTGAGATTCGGCAAAAACATTCTCGGATATTGCTATATATGCATCAGTTTCGAATTGTGTCTTCGGTCAATAGTTGGTTGCCAGGCTCCCGCGCTTGCCTCCTACGTTCCGCTTTGTTCGGCTAGGTGTGCAAAGGGAGAACCACTGCGATTGTGCTTCCAGCTCGCATGGTCAAGCACCTCAGTGGAGAAAGCCGAAAACTGACTGTCACAATGGGTGTAAACTGGTCAGCGATCCGATGACTATATTAAATGACGGGCCATTCATTGGCCGAAGTGTTTCCGGCTTGACTTCGACTGTCGCCAAACACTATCGGGGCTATTAACGGCCTCCCAAACTAAATCCTCGATATTTTGCTCTTACATTGGGCAGAGGTTTCATGATCATGCTTAGCATGACAACCCAAAGAAAGGAACCGATAGCGGGACTATTTTCTCTGGAAGACATTTCTTCTGTTAAACAGTAATATAACATGTCTCTCCGCGTACCTTTGTTTATAAAACCGTAGGGCCAGATTGCCTTGTTTGTTCTAAATCTTTGCCCTCATAAAGGCTTTATAAAGTAAGACAAACACTCCTCGGCTATCGGCCGAGGAGGTGGAAGCCGATGGTCGGTCAACAAAGTTTTGTACAATGCGGATCCGAGCATTAATGACGTAAAGTACTTGAATACATAGAGTCATTACACATAATTTGTGATTTTACTATGGATTTCGATCCTTAATTCGGCCTCCCGTGCCCGCATTAAGGCTCGGGGTCTACTGGGCTTCGGGCTTATTATTTACAAATATTAAAGGGGCACATCGATCCCCTGATCTGGTATTGCCACCCGACCAGTGTCTCGGGGGCTACTGCATTGCCTGTTCTATGTAGAAAATTTTAAGTGCAATACAATTTCTGAGGAGATTTTGATCCTCAGGTTGGTCGGCCGCTTTTTGTATCCCGAAGTATTCTTCCGAGCTAGGACTTGATCCTCAGACCGATTTTGCAAATCAACATGAGTCTCAGCGGCTACGGGGATCAGCGGTCTTATGTCATCCTTCATGTGCATCTCGGGTTTTAGACCGATACCCACTTGAGGGCTACTGGCACCAATCAAAAATATTGACAAAAATCGGCCCACATTCGGGGTGGTGCACCACCTCAGAAGCAGTCCGGCATAAAGCTCGGGCGCTAGTGGCTGGCTCCATAGCGGGCACCTCCGGCATTAAGCTCGGCTAAACTCCTTCAAACTTCTTTGAACCAAGGTGATTTATGACACCTCGGATACAGTCCGGCGTTCGAGCTTGGATACAGTCCCGCGTTGGAGCTCGGATACATAGTCCGGCGTTAGAGCTGGGAAGCAGTCCGGCATTGGTGCTCGGCTGCAAAAGATACCTCGAATGCAGTCCGACGTTAGAGCTCGGACGCAAGAGGACGTTGCCACCCGGGAACAACTTCAAACCCGAGGTGTGGCATAAAAATAACAAGGCATTGATAAAGGCTGGAAACTTAAAGGGGCTCCTCGGATACCCGACATATAAACTCGTCAAATGCATTTCGGCGATCCTCAAGATCGAAGATGAGAAGATTTGTTGAACCAGTTTTCAAGACCGACGACCGAAGATGAAGAACAGTTCGGAAGAATCGAGGAGCATCCCCAACGAAGACCAGTTCAGGGACTCTTGGCGGTGTCTGGACTAGGGGTACTCACCATGTCGTCTCCCAATCAGTGGATTGGGCGAGGATCCCCATGGCCATATACTCATGGGCCAGTCCGGACAGCTGCCGCATACAAGGAAGAATCAACAAGACTTGGCCATCAAGACAAGGACTCCTCCCCCACCGGCGTATTCGGCTAGGACTCTTGTTATCCTTGGCCTCTGGTGCATTATATAAACCGGGGCTAGGCTAGTCGATAGATATATACAACATACGTTACAACAATCATACCATAGGCTAGCTTCTAGGGTTTAGCCTCCTTGATCTCGTGGTAGATCTACTCTTGTACTACCCATATCATCAATATTCATCAAGCAGGACGTAGGGTTTTACCTCCATCGAGAGGGCCCGAACCTGGGTAAAAACATTGTGTCCCTTGTCTCCTGTTACCATCCGCCTAGACGCACAGTTCGGGACCCCCTACCCGAGATCCGCCGGTTTTGACACCGACACCGCCTCAACAAGAGCTCGTCTCCCTACCAGCCGGCCGGTCACCGTAGCCGCCACCGTCCGCGACCGCATTCCTTGCCTTGTGCCCCTTCTCCATCTCCTTTCTTCCTCTCTTTCCTCTCTCCCTTACGCCCTGTCTCTCCCTTTCTCTGGGCGCTTCACCCACCGCCAGATCGGCGCGACACCGGATCGAGCGTCGCGCGGGGTGGGGCGCCTCCTTGCGGCTGGGATCGGGAGGCCAGTGAGAGAGAGGCGTTGGATGGTGAGGGTGGATTGAACGGAGGAGGCTGCGGTCCGTGGAGGCGCGGGGTCCAGTGGATCCACGGTGCTTTCCTCGTCGCGAGCCCTCGCCTTACCGCCACCGACGTCCGTGCCTTCGACGTGAACGACCACGGTGATGGAGAGGATGACGAGGCGGCGGAGTTGAGTCTGCGGGCGAGATCGATGTCCGGTGGCGTCGTCGTCGAGGAGGCGGCGGGAGGCCGAGGAGGTGACGGGGGGCGGGAGCAGAGGCGGCGGCGCGGATCTGTGCGTGGTTTTTTTCGCTGGTTATTTGTCGTCGGTTTTTTTATCGGTGGTTAATTGTCGTAGATTTTTTCGAGCGCGGGGGCTGGTGGAGGAATCGGTAGGTGATTTTTTCGGTTAGTGGCGGGTCAGGTTGAGGTGGGAGGAGGTACCAAAATAGGTACCAAAAATAACCGGGTGAGGTGGGACGAAAATAAAACCCGGAACGCGACCTACCAACTGAGACATTAGGAGTAGAGATTGTTTGGTTCCAATGCTAGGTAACTATACAAACTCTATATCATAATTGAGTCTTACCAAATTTGAATACCACCAGTTATATGTTGATCTTTTATCCTAGTTTCTGGTATGATCAATGATATGACGGCGGTTCGGGATGCGTGAGACAACACAACATAGAAATGCCTATCCAGAATAAACAAAATATAAAGTGATTTTTTATGGATGTTCATAAAATTAACATATGAGTTATCTAGAATTATCTAGTTTTCCCAATTTGATTTTTTTCGTAAGTTCTTTGCATAGCACAATTCAAGGTTTTCAAATATTGTCTATAGTATTCACGATTTTACGTATTTCCTGGACTTTAAAAGTTTTGATGTATTATATTTGTTTCCAAAAAATCACAACAGTTTTCTAACTTCAAAAAAAAAATATACTTTAGGAAAAAAAATTGCGGGTATAACTTTAGGAATCTTGACGTGCTAATTGGGCATCTATCCTTTTATAGGCAAAACCATATTAATTCTAGACATCTTTTTTTTTCTTTTTCTTTCAAGGTCAAGATAACTCCTACTTACGTGTAGGAGTATAATGCATATTATTTTATGTGGTTAAGCTACCTAGTTGATCCTGGCAAGTGGTCTGAACCAGTAACCCAATCGGAAATGTCGGTTCGGCTCATGGATTCACATGGACGTACATACCTACGCAGGGGCGGACCCAGGTTATAGGCTGTGGGGGCAGCTGCCCCCACTTGATTTTTCCAGCCAATTAGAGTTGGTCCGACGTGTATTCATGGTGCCCCCACTCGGCCGAATACTCTGCCCCCACTCGGCCCACTATTTCTTTATTTTCGGAAGCCCAAGTCTAGATAAGAAGCCCAATATATAAGAAATAGAATAGCTACGGCCTTTTGCGTACGTCAGATGCCTCCTTTCCCGTGCGTAGTTCCCTAGCTTAATCCAATGGCCAGATTTCACGCACACGCACACGCAGGGACTTCGGGAAGCCTTGACCTCGCCTCTCACGCCGCCGCGGAGTCATCACATCGCCTGCTCGCTGCGGCTAATCGCTGACTTGCCGTCGCCGGCCCCTTGCTCCATTGGCGGCCTTGCACTACTCCATCAGCGAACAGAGTTCTCAATACGCAATTCCCTAATTCTACTGACATCAAGGTATGCCATCTACTGTAATTCCCTAATTTCTTATCAACATATGTGTATAGTTTATCAATTTGGATGATTACGCCAGTTTAAACATCTTTTTTGTAACACTTAAATTTTTGTATGCAACTTTCTACTTACCACTAGTGGCTAGTCTGTACCTAACATCTCCAATTTACTTCACATCATCTATTATTACTTCCTAGTTTGTAGCACATTTCATCTTCATGTGTGATGCATGGAAATTTCGCCGTTCATTTAACTTCTATTTTTTTGCTTAAATTGCAGGGAAATAAATGGAGTTTTTTTCTTTCAAAAATCTACAACTTCAAGAGGCCGGTACTAGTTGATTTGGAAAAGCTTCTAAGGATCCATCTAAACGGCTGGAATGCCCACCCAAATTGATAGTTAAACATTTTTATAGATTGAAGGTAATGCGCTTAAACATTTTAATACAATCAAAGATCATCATGCGTCAAACGGAAGGTAATGCGCTAAAGATTTCTTTCCTTTTTCAACGCACCGGCCCTCTTCAATATTTTTATTGTTTCTCAATTTGATAATGTTTTTCTTGTATATTAGAATGTCTATTCACAGAAAAATAATATTAGAATGCCAATGTTCACTTTGGCAACTTTTTTTTTGCAGGGACACTTTGGCAACTTCGAAACAAGATATCGTCGGATCTAATTATTTCGTCTCAAATGGTTAGGGGCTGTTTGGATTGAGCCCAATCTTGCCCTACCAAATAGTTGGCATCACCAATTCCAGGGCATGACCAAAAAATTGGCAAGTCAGGGCTGTTTGGATTGTAGCCATTAGTACTTGCCAATTTTTTGGCAAAACCATTGGATGTCATTTGGTTTGAAGCCAAATATTTGATACCTTTGACTGGCATGTGTTTGGTTTGGTTTCAAAATTTGAAAATTGCATGCCAGCCAATAAAAGAACACTTGTGTGTAAACAAGCAGTCACATATCACATGCTACAAAAAAATTTGAATTAACCAACACACATACGCACACAAACTATGCATTTCTAGAACTTCAGAATGACATAATTAAACTCATACATTAAGTTGCTCATATATTGTTTGATACATGAAAGACGAAATAAGGTTCACATCCTTTACCATACCATCTAGGACATAAACAGCCAGCCATGCACCAAATGCACTCCATACAAACAGTACATGATGCACCCAAGTTTGCTGTATATAGACAAAATATGCATGATGATGTTATCCATGCTCCCACTATGTGTTAAAGCGTTCCTAGCGATATAAACAAAAGGTTGCCGCAAACTCTATCTAATCATGTGGCAATTCAGTGAGCAGCCGCACATCCATCATTGCCACCTTCATGAAACTGAGGCTCAAAGTAGCTAATGACCCACTCTCGAAGAATTGTTTCATCGGCATAGTTAAGATAGCTACGAAAGATATCTTGGTCTGGCTTGGATAGATAGGCAACAATCTCAAGTTTATCCTTAGCTGGGATGGTGAGGGCATTGATCCGCTTCCAAAGATTTGCATAAGGATCTGCAGGTGGCATTGGTTGCACAGACACAATAGGGGATGCAAGGGATTCAGCTAGCTTCTTGATACTGGTTACCATATCATCATTAGATACCTTGCCCTTCTTGTTTGCTTTACCCTTGGTTGGCTTCTTGGAAGGTGATGATGACACACACTTGCGCTTCTTGTTTAATGGATTGCCATCCAAGTCGACTTTAGGACTGCGACGATCAATAGTGTCAGAGTCAGCTTCATCACTGTCTGCTGGAATTAGATTTCCTTCAAGTTCCCTCACATCCTCACTGTCATCACTACCATCATCCACATTAACAGTGGTTTGGTCAACTGCGAGTGAGCCATCAGCATGAGATTGATCCGAGAATAACTCTTCCAATTGATGAAAGAACCTAATGGGTCTGGTAAGATAATTGATTGCAGTTTTCTACACACAAAGGTAAGGTAAAAGAGTAAAATAATGATGTAATGAACACAAAACATGAGAGAAGTTGCAGGTATAAAAAAACACAACAAGAGACAGTGAATATGAAGCATACATATATATAGACAGTAGCAGCTATGCACTCATTTTTAGATCAGACCATGATATAAATAAGAGAAAAAACTACTAAGAACTTACATTGAGTCTTTGCTTTTCTGACTCAGAAAGTGTGAATGTGAAAGTGGTTCTGTCAAGGCCATTGCCACTATTGGCCATGGCACGACGCACCCAGCCCCACTTCTCCTTGCATTGACGATAGTGTCGATCCACTTGGGTTTGAGTGACACCAAGCGAAAACTTGCCATTTAGAGCATCAGCACATTGCAAGTGGTGTTGTTTCTTGAACTTGAAAGTTGCAGGTTTGTCCTTACGAAGGTCGATGTACCATTCAAGCATAAACCTTGTCGCCTCGTCAGTCCAGGTTATGTACTTATCACGAGGATTGGAGTCCTCCTCGGTCTTCAGAGTGAGCTTATGCTTCCCCATGACCTACAGATAGGTAACCATTGCAAACAACTAGTTATTAAGAAAGTGAGTTGGAAGCAAAAACCCTCAAAAAAATGTCAGCATACGAACATGAAACATCATAGATCCAACTTACAGCAGGACAAAACTAAACTTATTTAATAGGACAGAGAGACCAGATTAAATTGAAATAAGTCGAATAATATTAGGATACAATAATTTACAGTCACTAAAATAGAAACACTACATCGTTCAATTTTTCACTCGCATGGAAATACATCAAAGGTGCAGTACATCCTTCAAATGTTCCCTCACATGGAAATACATCAAAAGTACAGTACATCTCCATCACATGGAAATACATCAAAAGTACAGTACATCTCCATCACATGGAAATACATCAAAGATACTAAGCTGGGATAGCATCAGCCTCATTGTCACGTGCACTCTCTCTGTCTGTCCACATTTGCTGAGCGATTAAATCTCGCTTGGCAGCCCACTCACGTATGTCAGCCTCTTGATCACGAACCCGCCCACTACTCCTAGGGAGGTTGGCATACCATGTCGCCTCATCCACAACATAATCATCTGGACCATTTTCTAATATCCAATTGTGCAAAGCACAACAAGCAACTACCACTTTAATCTGAGATTTTAAAGGTATGAAGGGCCTTTGAGTAAGGATCTTGAAGCGACTCTTAAGAGTCCCAAATGCCCGTTCAACTGTGGTCCTAAGTGATGAATGGCGGTGGTTGAACAATTCTTTTGGGGTAGTTGGGTCACGGTCTCCAGCAAATTCATTTAGGTGGTAGCGCACACCACGATAAGGAGGTAATATCCCCGGCCTCGCAGCATACCCAGCATCAGCCAAGAAATATTTCCCTACAGTCATGTTTTATTAACAGTGAGTTAAAGTCAAGTTGGCACAACACAGTGACAAACATGTATGTTACGTTGTATATGTACCTTCGGGTATTTTTAATCCCCCTGGACGTGTGAGGGCATCTTTTAGCACAAGAGAATCATGGGCAGAGCCCTCCCAACCAGCTAGAACATATGTGAATCGAAGGTCGAAGTCAACAACTGCTAGCACATTTTCGGAGGGGTATGACTTGCGGCCCCTAAACTTGTCGACCATGTGAGCAGGAACACAAGCCTTAACATGAGTGCCATCTAGTGCCCCTATGCATCCCTATGAATATGAGAAAGGAGAATTCATGTCAAGCTTGGCTTAGGTCGATCTTGTATAATCAGTAATAAATCTACGGTCTAAGGGTTACCTCAAAATACGGGTAGAATCTATCCGGGCTGCTAGTGATTTTTGTGTGTGTGTCCGTTGATCTAATGTAAATGAGATCACGAGCTAACTCCCCCATCGCACGAAGAACAATATTGAAATATCTGCTCACTGTTTCACTAGATCGCCAGAACCAAAATCCAATGGATGAATTTGTGTGATGCTGACCGATCATGTATAGGAACATTGCTACTTGTTCCTCTACGGAAACATGTAGTGTATCAATTAACAACTTTTTCTGCCTGAGCCTAATGCATAGCTTGTAAAACACAGCTCGAGACATCCGCAGTTGCTTGATACATATTGCATCGGATGTGTCAATTAGCCTAACCAGGACATTAGTCCTGTAGATGTCTCTCTCAACTAGTGGACCATACTTTCTTCCTCCACTTCTAAATTTTCTACCATCTTTGTTTCTATACCAAAGAGCCAAAAGAAGAACAATGACAGACAGAGTTCTCCGCCACAACATGGTGAGATAATAATATCTTTGCTGATCCAAGTCCATCTGGGTCAATATAATAAGTACATTAATATGAATGATCTAAATCATATTTACATTGTACAAAATCAGAGCTGCTTATAACTAATAATAGTGATGAGTAACTTATAAAAAGATCCACCTAAATCATTAACAAAAAATACAGATATGTGCTTGACTATTTGTGAATCAGAAATAAGAGACAGAGATAATAAGTCCCAATCAACAATTAATCATATATGTCCAGCCGGATCCTAAGAAATTTATGGACAACAATGTTCTAAAAACAGAGGTCATGTGGACGCATAACTAGCTCTGTCAAATATCCTTCTCATGTCCTAATTTCTAGTGTCTTGGCTGCCTTATAACTTCACGAATGCTGCATATGGAGATCTAAGACTGGGAGCAGGGGCAAAGGGCATGGATTTGGTAGGCAAGTACTTAGATCTGGCAAGTATATACGTACGTGCAGCATATCACCAATTAAAAAGGTCAGATAGAAGCAAATCACGCCAAGAGAAAAGGGGATCGGGGTGGGATTGAAGGGGATCTGAGCTGCTGACCGTGGGTGGATTGAGAGATGAGAACGAGAGACAGAACAACGCCGGCGGCGGCCGGAGAAGCTCGTACTGTTGCAGGAATCCGGCGGCCTTGGCGATAGCTGCAGATCTTGCCCTCCACTCGCTCCTGTGTGTTTGCCTGGGATGAGAAGAGGAAAGTGAAGGAACCGATGAGGAAATTTCGCTGCCTACCTTTTATACTCGGCGCCCAGTTCGCGCGCTGCCAATTTTTTGGCGGTCGATTTCCGCGCCGCCGTTTCGCCCGCGATTTGGCGAAAATGGATGCGGGCGCGCTGGGGCGAGCCAAAATTGGTCGTGATCCAAGTGGAGGCCAAAAGGGTCGGGCGTGACCAATACTTTGGTAAGGCAACTATTGGTAGTCATCCAAACAGCCCCTTAGTCTTCTTTCACATTTGATGAATTTGGTTAATGCTTGAAAAATGAAGTTATTATGCCCTTGTTTTTTTTACATGAATATTTTTGCCTTGTTGGTTCAAGAATATGGACGTTCTTTTTTTTGCCCCCTCTCAAATTTTTTCCTGGGTCCGCCCCTGTACCTACGTGTTCACCATGCGCCCTTCCTTCATCGATGTATATGCATCCTGTATTTTCAAAGGCATGAGACAAGAGGCAACTTTTGATATGGGTGCACCATTTAGTTTGCAGAGTGCACATGCATACACGTATGGTTGTAGGTGTCAGCCCATCCACATGCCATCCAAGCAGATCTTAATCCAGCCAAGTAAAGCAAGAACTTAGTAAGCGAGGCAAGTAATTTTCATATAAGCGTCTCTCTCTTCTTTTTGGGCTGCAATTTAATTTCGCCAGCCGGGTGTTGAACTCAAAACTTCTTGGCTCCGATACCATATGGAAGTGCATGCTTTAACCAATGCAACAAAAAGACTGATCTCATGGGAATGTTGACCGAGAGGAAGTATCATCAGCAGCTTCGGATAAATATGCCAACTGGATTGATCTTGCCCATATGTATATACTCCCACAATAAAATACATGCAGACTAGGTTCAGTCGTTCATGCTATAGTCTGGCTCATCAGAGTGCACCATGCAAATCTTTCTCAAGGGGATGGAATTCCAGCACTCACTTGCTAACTAAGAAGAGGACTACCAGTCAGGTGAAGTGGCCAAAGACTCAAACTGTGGTCACCCTGCAGTTTCTGAAAAAGGTTTACTGAGTATTCTTGCACAAGATGATCTCTGTTTTTGTTTTACACCTTTCGCTGCACTAGCAGTGTTGCTGTAAGTTGATCCATATAACCCTGTTCTATGTGTTTCATTCTCAATGAAAAATGCATGGAACTGGGCCTGAGAGGGCCTTTTGATCGAAACGAAGTTATCGTCATGAGTTCATTCAGTGCTATTATTGTATAGCAATCCAGTTACATCAGTGTAAATGTATCCGAATACATATCCATAATTGCTCTAGTAGAATGTAGTCCGCAGTCAGTTTGTAGAATCTTGCACAACAAACCATATGTACGTGTTCTCAATACTCCTACATTGAAGAAATTTTGAACGTATATCCTTCAAATAGGCACACATCAGTACAAATAAACCAAACATTCAGTTAGATTTAATTTTGTTTGATTATTCTGCTTAGCATAATAATGTTTTGTCTATTGTGAGGGGAGATAAAAATTGGTGCTATAATTGTGAGACTGTTAGTAAAAGCGCCTTGCATCAGCAGAACATTCAGTTGGGTGGGTTGTGTTCCTCGGGTACATACATATTTCCCCATGAGTTCCACTTCGGTACAACCCCCCTTGATGATATTGATGGACGCAGATATTTCTCATCTTCAAACCATTAAAAGTGCTCTAGAAAGAGAGGGGGATGAAGTATTGGTAATACAGGATATAATCAAGGCATGGATATGTTGCCACGAGGATAGGTTGAGACTTGTTTATAGAAGGAACATCAACCTGCCACTGGTTCCACTATCAGGGTTGTCTCAGCTTCAACTTTCTTCGTGCATCATTACAGATGGGGCATTAGCTGTTTGCCTTGATGGTCTCACTTCTCTGAGACGTTTGTCATTAAAAGTGATCATGACTTTAACTACACTTCTGTCACAAGATGCCTCCAACAGTTGACAAAGCTTCAGTGCTTGAGAATCGACTCATGCTGGTGCCTTCAGTCACTAGGGGGATTGCGAGCTGCTACAAGTCTTTCAATTTTTTTCATTATAGAGCTGCCCTTCTATAGACTTGGCACGTGGATCAGATTTTTTGCCATTGTCCTTGAGACACCGGAGATAGCACACTATGTGGTTGCAGCTGATTTCTTCAGTAGTGACTTGTCGCACCTGATATATCTTTCCATGATGTGGTGCAGAAGCTCTACATCCTTGTCGATTGGTCATTTAACCTCCCTCAAAACATTGAGACTACAAAACTTAAAGGACTTGTGCTTTCTTGAAGGGTTGTCTTTACTGCAACTTTCCATCGCAACTTTTGCATATGTCCCAAACCTGAATATGAAGTGTATCTCACATTTGCGAGTCAAGACTACCCTCCATATTAGCTGCCCCGTACTGCTCAGCCATATCCTCTCAGCTGAAGGTTTTACAGTTCCAAGAAAGGGCGGCGAGAAAAGAGATGCCATCAGAAGCGGAGGGCTCTGGCGACTCGCCAGGCGATCCGCGTGGCGGCTCCACCTCGCCGGGGCCGCTACCGTCCGTCTCCTCGTCGCTCCTGGCACCTTTGCTCCCCTCTCGGCCGTCCGCTCCGCTCCTTGGCCGCCGACCTGGTGGATCCCTCGATGGCGGCGGGCGCGAGGCGGGCGGGTTCCGCGTGATTCCGCGTCCAGGTGAGCTGTTCCAGAATCGTGTCTTCTCCTCTCTCCGCGCTAATGTTGCCCACGTCCCGCACTCTGACTGTGCTGCCCCGCCGGGGGTGATCTGGGTTCTCGTCCCGGCGAAGGCCGTTCCCCTCTCGGCCATCACCGTCTCCACCCTCATTTCCCTCTATTTCTGCAAGCGGCCAGCCCGTTTAACTGCGGTGCCGGTCGAGCCCCTCGTTTTCTCGGTCCGCGTCGCTAGCTTGGCGGTCGCGCGTTTCATGGTGGACGCCGGCGTTGCCGCGGGGGCAGCGGTGCAGCTCCGGCTCTTCCTGTCGGTGGAGGAGGCGCGGGCGGCCGCGGTGCTAGCCCTGGCGCCTAGCCCGAGCGCTCTCCCTGAGGCCGCATTCAAGCCTGGGGTTATTGCGTATGGGCGCCGTCGTAGCCTTTCGGCCCATAAACGCCTACCCCCCCCCCCTCTGTCGTGTCTCCCTGCGCTCCTGCCTTGTCCCTTCGACCGCCACGTTTCGCCCGCCGGTTCGTCCGGGCCTCTCACTGAGAACCTGGGCGCGCTTCCTGTTTCCCGTGAGGAGACGAGGGGCGCGGCTGTCGCGGTTTTCGGGGCTCGCGTTCTGTCGCGCGCCGCGTCGCCAGCTGATGACTGCGACGGGGCTTTGAATGTGGGGGCCCGGGAGCCTTCTCCTCGTCCTATCTCACCCACGTTTTACGGTGCTGGGTTGGAGAGCCCGTACCGGGCGGCTTTACTCTCCCCACCAGCCGCGCCCCCCCGGCGACAAAACGCCCTTCCCTCCCCCCTCTATCCCTCTACGGCTGTTTTCGGTGCCTCTCCGCTCTCCACTTCGTCAGAGATTGTAGGGACCCGGTTCGCTGCCACCGCTTCGGCCACCGCGCTCGTTCTCGCTCTTGCCCCATGGCCCCTCCCCGTCCGGCCGCGATGCCTGGCCGCGCCGACAGTGCTCCGCACTCCACCCCTCCGCCCCCACCCTCTCCCCCTCCCCCACGCCGCCAGACCCCCTATCTTTCCACGGCCCGTCGTCTCTCCGGCTCCCGGGCCTCCCTCCAACTTGCCCCGCGCCTCCTTGAGGTGGGTGCTCCCAGCGCCCATGTAAGCTCCCCTCCGCCGTCGCCGCGGGACATCTCCCTCGACGCGGTGGTGCACTCGCCTCCCCCGTCTCCTCCCCACGAGGGGGGCGACCTCGGGCATCCTCAGCCGGTGGGGCTGGGGCATGGGCTTCCCCCGCCGCCGGAGCTGCTCCTGCCCCGCGAGCCTCCTTCCTCGGGGGGCTTGTCGCGCCTCTCCTCCTTCTCCGGGTCCGATGCCTCCTCCGGCAGTCGGGGGTCCGTTGCTGCGGAATCGCAGCGGCTGGATGCCATGGACGTCTTCATGCCCGCGGGGGACACAGAGCCGCGCTCCGGCTCGCCGTGGTCTCCATCGAGCCACCTAGCGCCTTCATCAACGCCACGTCCGCCGTCCAGGCGGCCATGCTGCATAACCTAGGGCACCTGTCCTTTGACACGGTGCCCTCGTCCGTCGGCGTCTGCTACCTCCGGTTCGCCTCCTGGGCGGATAGGGAGGAGGCCATTGCCCATCAGCCGCTTCCCTTCCAGGGCACGCGCATCGAGCTCCACCGGGAGGAGCTGTTCGCCCGCGTTCCCCAATGGGCTCGCCTTTGCGCGCTGCTTGCGGCGACGGGGTTTCCGGCGGAGTTCATCACCCCCGCCTGCATCCCCGCTACGTTCGCCGGTTTCGGCCGTGTCCTGGAGGTCGACCCCCGCGTTCTCTCCGACCACGAGCTCGCCACCGTCCGCGCGGTGGTCCTTCTTGAGCACACCAGCGACATCCCCTGTGATGTCTGGCCTTGGGGCGGGCCTTGGGGGGCGCGGCCTATTTCCATCGAGCCGGCTGCGGTTTGGCCGATGGCGCGCTCCTTCGGCGATGACAGGGAGTACGTGCCCTTCTTCAGCTTCCCCCCGCCTCCTTTCTCCCACAACAGGCCGGACGGGCTGCGCCGCCACGGTGATGTCCCGGTCCCCGCCTTCCGCAGGGTGGACCATCTCTTCGGCAATGGAGGGGGGGGGAGTGGGGGGGGGCACTACAAGAAATATGTCAACTTATGACCTTCTGTCAGTGACCCTCGAAGAATTGGTCATAAATCTATGACCATTTTAGACCAATTGGTCAAAAGCTGTTCAGGGGGCTCCAAACCCTGAACCATTGCGACCATTTTGGTCAGAAAGGTCATAATTTCCTTACACGAAATGGTCACAAAGCAAATAGTGCTAGTCCGCTGCCTTATTTCTAGTTGTTAACGACCAATATAGATGGTCATAGCCTTGTAAATTGTGGTGGGTTGCTATGACTAGGCGCCACCTCATCAGTTTTGCCTATGTGTCATGCCCATGTGGCAGTTTTTGCCCTAGGTTGTGAAGCAACCTATATTTCTATCATTCCCAAAATTCCCAAAAAATCTCATAAATTCTTTGGGTCATATCTTCGTCAAATATGTAAAACCTTCGTTGACTAGTTCAAAAATAATTCAAAAATATTCATTTTCCTATTTTGTTCAGAGTAATTTTTGTGAAGGAAGTACCACTTTGGCATGTCCAAATAGTATCCATTTTCTCTGATGCTTTCCTATGCCCAAATAACCATCCTCCACCAAATGCCAGCTCAATCCATTCATTATTTTGAGCCGAGCTTCAACATTCAGATTTATGTCCAGTGTGGTGGTTTGCAAAGCAAGTACAACCTAGGCTCCTCCTTTTGAGCTGAAAATTTGTGAAAACGGTCTTCTTAGTAACTGATCATCCTCACCAAAACTCACGCCCATTATCCATGTACATTTCCGTACCACTAATCAAACACTTGGCTGCTAATTCATGTTTGAGCATCGATTGGTCTCCTCATGAGAATCTTATGTTGTAATTTTCTTCCTAGAACCAACCTGGGAGTGCCCAACCCACTAGACATGCCTAGGCCGCCCGAGAACACATGGCAACGCCACGTCACGCTGGTGACCACGCTGGCCAACATCTGAGTTCTGGCAGCTCTAGAGTTGGGGCCCTCGGCCACCGCCCAAACCTCGACGTGTCGCCACCAAACCATGTATTTATGATTAAATAGGTCCTTATGTAACTAGAAATGGTTTTGGAAAAAATACATAGCAAACTATGAGGCATTGCAGTTCAAATTTGACCCGCTTCAGCAGAATCGGCAGAAATTTGTCTTTTTCACGAGAGGTGGATCAAAATTTTTTACACCAGACCATTTTGTCAATTGTGCATTAAATATGGCCTAGTATTTTATAAAAATGATTGGTCCAATTTTGCAACAATTATTTGGTAGTTCCTTCACAAAAAACCTCCTTTCGGGCTTTTCGAAAAATGGAAAATGGTTTTTTCGTCCAACGAAAATGAAAACTTCCTTAGGCAACATTGTTTGCTATTACAATATGCACCCTTGTGCACATTATGAGATCATTTGGACAAACTATGTCATGAATGTGGCCATAAGATTGATCATTTGGCTTGAAAGCCATGAATCTTCACACTTGATAGCTCATTTCTGAGAACACTTTTTTAAAATAATTACCGTATTAGTAGTTTAGTATTTTTCCTGGAAACTTGGTCACATATAATGACACAATGCGAAGGTTTTCCAATTTTTTCATTTTTTTTTGAATTTTTTATGCCCGTTTCAAAATGCGGTCAAAACGGCGGGCTTGACCGTTCCTAGCTAGTGGTTGAATCTTGGAATTTTTTTGGTGTTTCTATGATTAAATAGATACTTATGTACCTAGAAATGATTTTTGAAAAATAAGGAGCAAACTATGAGGCAGCTACAGTTCAAATTTGACCCGTTTCCAGCTGAATCGACGACAATTTGTCTTTTTCATCAGAGGTGGATCAAAACTTTTGACACCCAACCGATTTGTCAATTGTGCATTATATATGGCCTAGTATTTTATAAAATTGATTTGGTCCATTTCTGCAACAATTATTTGGTAGTTCCTTCACAAAAAAACCTCCTTTCGGGCACTCGAAAAATGGAAAATGGTTTTTTCGTCCAACGAAAATGAAAACTTCCTTAGGCAAAATTGTTTGCTATTCCAATATGCACCCTTGTGCACATTATGAGATCATTTGGACAAACTATGCCATGAATGTGGCCATAAGACTGATCATTTGGCTTGAAAGCCATGAATCTTCACTCATGACAGCTCATTTTTGAGAACACTTTTCTAAAATAATTTCCGTATTACAAGTTTATTATTTTTCCTGAAAACTTGGTCACATATAATGACACAATGCGGAGGTTTTACAATTTTTTGATTTTTTTGAATTTTTTATGCCTGTTTCAAAATGCGGTCAAAATGGCGGGCTTGACCGTTCCTAGCTAGTGGTTGAATCTTGGAATTTTTTTGGTGTTTCTCTTATTAAATAGATACTTATGTACCTAGAAATGATTTTTGGAAAAAATAAAGAGCAAACTATGAGGCAGCTGCAGTTCAAATTTGACCTGCTTCCAGCTGAACCGCCGGTAATTTGTCTTTTTCACAAGAGGTGGATCAAAACTTTTTGCACCCAACCATTTGGTCAATTGTGCATTTAATATGGCCTAATAGATACTTCTTTACCTAAAAATGATTTTAGTAAAAAATAAATAGGAAACTATGAGGAAGTCGCAGTTCAAATTTGACCCGCTTCCTGCTGAATCGGGCGGCTAGTCAATGCGCAGATCGGGCGGCTAGCTAGGAGGATGATTTCTAGACAATATCATCTGGCTGACTCGTAGTTCTTTGCTTATTGTTAATCGATTAAGACCAATTTACATGGTCATAACATCATCAAAGCCTATACTTCCTTCTGATTGGTCTATGGACATGTCACGCGGATCAAGCATCACAGACCGTCGGATACTCCCAGATCCAACGGCCCACACCCCACACCCCACTCACCTCTCACCCCTCGTCCCATCCGCAGCCCAACCACCCTAACCCTAACTCCCCTCCCCCTCCAGCCGCCACTGCGCCCTTCTCCCTCCCACACGCCCGCGCCCGCCCGTTCTCCTTCCCTCGATCTCGATCTGCCGCTAACTCCACCCCACCGCCACCATCGACGACACTCACCATAGGCGAGGTCGAGCCCATGCCTAGACTCGCGATGTACTGCTGGGGTTCGTAGGCAACCCCACGCCAATCGGGACCTCGATCTGGATCGGCAGCGCTCTCCACCGGCGGGCTTGGGCAGGCCGGCGTCCCACGTTGACGTCCTCCTCCCTCCCGCTCCCAGCAACGCGCTCGGTCTCCGCAGCCGGCCTCACCGCCCTAGTCACAGGTAGCTCACCCTTCTCCCTTTCTCGGTCCTCTCCTCTCTGCTCTCTCTCCCCCGTTTGCCTTTGACTCACTGGATTCGCCTGCTGGGAGGTGCATCGGCGGGATCTGCATGGAGATGGCGCAGTCTTTGGCGGCACGCGGGTGCGGCACCCACGTTGTCATAGCCGCTGGAACCTTGCCGCCGCCCAGACCATCGCCAGAGCCGTCTGGCCGAGACCCAGTGCGGCGTGGGCGTGATGGAGCCTCCGTCCGCAACTTCTTATTCCTCGCCGTGATGGGCGGGATGTTGGCGGGATCCATCCACAGAGCCATCCCTTTCCCTCCTTCGTCGCCTCCGTCTGCAACTTCGCTGACAGGGGCCTACCGCTCAACATGCTCCTGTACGTACTCCTACTCCCAATCATGCGCATCTGATAGTTCAGGTTCTGTCAGGGATTGCCAAGACCATTCAGGTTCAGGTTCATGTTCAGCGAGATGGCTCTTTGAACCATGAGTACGTAGCACAACGCATGTCTTGCCGGCTGATAGTAGTTGTGCTGCGGATCTACTACTGTACCATGTGTTCCTACTACTAGCTCTAGTCGTGGATGCTGGGTAGCTCCCTGTTTTCTCTGTTTTTATGTAATCCTAGATAGAACCATACAACTGTGGATGACAAACACTGCAATTTAATCTAAAATTGTCATCATGATACTAGCAAATACTCCTCAAATTCCTTTAAATTGATGCACGATTAGGGGCTAGTGTAGATGCAAAATAAGGTTGCACTTTTAGAGGAGATAAGCCACTGATGTTGGATAATTGGTAGTTGTCTTGTGTTGTGTGCATGTTGCTGATTGACCAGGACTATAGCTTATTCCTTCAGTGTACTATCGCTTTCTCAAGTCAACTCAAGCAACAATTCATGTGGCTCGCTCAATCGGTTGGGCGGCGTATTTATTCAGTATATTCTCTGAAATTGCAAGTTATGAAGTGTATCATTTTTTTGTGCAGTAAGAGAGCTGAACGGGGCGAGGCTGGAGGCGTCGGTGAGGGCATACGGCGGCGCCGGCCAGAGCAAGGTGTCCAACAAATGGTTAGGATGTTAGCTCCGCCCGTGGGTTTGCGATTCCCCTCGGTACGGGGGCGGTTTCTATCTTACCTCTGCCCGCGGGTTTGCGATTGGCGTGCCTAGGCTGTTTAGGATGTTAGTTTAGTAGTAGATTTTGGCTTGGTGGTTCCTTAATTGCCTGTCCGGTGTAGATTGCGTGGTTAGCCTCTCTGTTCTGGTATTGGATTTAGATGTTGTAGTATGTTTTGATTTGAACCCATCTACTGTGTTACGCACCACATGTATTTTGTCGTGGGTGTCACCTTCTGTCCAAGGTCAATTCGAATTTTCAGCCCAATCCGTTTGGGTTAAGTAGAATTAGCATTTTGTACTAGCCATCCCTGTTTCCTGCTTTTATATGTAGACAAACTCGAACCTAAGTTAGGCCTTTGCATTGTCATGGTGGTCTCTGTGTGTGATTCCGCATGGTAATACTGATGCATAAAACTTGGTTTGGTATGGAATTGGCAACCTGGTTAAGTTGTTAGCTTACTTGTGGATTTTGACATAGTGATCCCTTAATCCATGTAGAGCATTTTTGTTTGTTCTGAACCTTACTGTTATGTCAGTTTTCATGTGACAACCTTGCTATGCTAGTTTATTTTATTGCAAAGCTTGCCGTGCTAGGTGTAGAGCATAAGGTGCCCTGCTTGGCTCGTGCTGAATCTAGTTAGGCAGAGGAATCCTTGCTAATTCTGTCAAGTTTTTTGCTTTCACATCCGAGTTAAAGAAAACTGGAATTGATCTTACAAGTGGCTCAAAACGTGAGACTGCCTGATTCCATTTTAAGGTTGTCACTAACCTGGTAGTTTTATTTGGTGATGCAGTTTGTAAGTTAAAATGATGCCCAGGGTTCAGGACATGTGTGATTTCTCTTGACATAGGTGCTCCTCCCATGCTATGTCTCTCTGTTGAATAGATAGGTTCTGCTTTCCTTTTTCTATTTCTAGTTTAAGTATAAGCAGGTTCTAGTAAGTGTCTATGCATGTGGCTCATGAGTCGGAATATATAATCTAATTAGGGACTGCAGACCTGCTGTGTCATTGCAAACTTGCTTGCATTCAGTTCAGAAATTTCTGAATTCTTTGATGTTCTCCATCTCCACCTTCAGTTCAGTTCAGTTCTGCTGGGTGTGAAAATCACTCTGTACCTTCATTTTCGCCTGACTGTTTAATACTTGATTCATTCGACTGCTAGGACTTGAGCACCCATCAACATCTTAGATCGATGAATGTGGGCGTCCTATAATCTGATCGAAACCCCGGTCGACAATTAGTTAAGCATCTCGTGATTAAAATGCCTGCTCTTCATTGGCAGCGTATATGCATCCAACTTTGTTTCAAGCTAATATGTGCTATGATGTGCTATTAGACTGATCGATACTGCTTTGCACCTGCATTTTCGCCCCACTGTTCAGTACATGGTGTATCTAATTGAGCACCCTCTACTTTTTGTGTCCTTCAGGAATGCGTATCCTTCAGGACAACTCGAGCCCCTCCTCCTCTTCTGTACATGAATGTGAGATGCTGCGCATGCAAGATCTAAGCCAAATGGCATATTGTAATTTTTTATTGCTGGTTTTTATGTACGATGTCATGAATATGTACGTTTGAAATGTTGCTTTGATAGCAAAATTGTATTCCTGTGTGTACATGCTGCTTTGACAGCAAAATTATGAAAATTTCTTAACAATATATATGGGCTAAACTGTATTCCTGTGTACTGCATCTGAAAATGCTACAGCCAACTAATGATGTTGTTGTGGAATTGTTTATTTTATTTTAAATAGAGAAAATAATAATTCTGCCAAAAAGTTACAAAAAACAAAATGAAAAGGCCAGCAAAGAACAAAATGAAAAGGCCAAAAAGAAAAAGAATTTTACAAGAAAAAGTAAAGGGCCTGAAAAAGAAAAGGCCTGCAAAATTGGGCTCGGCCCATTTAGTTGACCATAAAAAACATAAATCTGTTGGAATTAGTGGGCTTGGCCCATGTAAAACGCCGAATCGGACCGGGCTGATTCTTGTGCCACATCAGCTTGCCACGCTGGATGCCTCGTGGCTGAGGAAGTTGCTAGTGACCAAAATTTGGTCAAAGAACCAACGACCTTTACATATCACGAGAGAAGGTCGCTATAGTCAGTTAATGACCCTCAGCTTTTGACCTTCTGTTTTTGGTCACAAAAAGGTCGCAAATGAAAAACTATGACCTTTCAGCGACCAATAGTGAGGGTCACAAGTTGACATATTTCTTGTAGTGGGGCGCCGCAGCGCGCGCCTGGCGCTCGCCGACTCCGGCGCGTTCGTGGCCATTGCGGACAAGGCCGTCAAGCGTCGCGCTCTGAAGGACGCATTGGTTGGTTGCTCGCCCCACCTGCAGGCCAAGGCGGCGCGCGAACGGGTGCTCGACGCCGTCGCTCAGCCTCTTCCCGCGGCCTCGGTGGCCGGTCTTCGTGCTGCTGCTGCCATCAAGAACACCCGGGTGTCGGCCGCTCCCCCATGATCGTCGAGGCCGCCGTGCTCTGCCCTCTGCTTGTGCGGTTGAGGGACCGTCGTCGCTCCCGTCTTAGTTTTCTTCCCGCCAATTTGGGTGGCTCTGTATCCCCCTCTTTCTTAGGTTCGTGTGGGTCTGTCGCAACTGTTAGGGTTCGTGTGGGTTGTTGTTCTGCCGCCTGGGTGTCTCGTGGTGCCCATGGTTAGCAGCTTTCGTTGCCTTACCTTCCTGTCTTGGAATGTTCAGGGGCTGGGCGACCCCGGCAAGTGTGATCTCGTCCGCAAGGCAATTTCTGCCGCGGTGCCGTCTATTATCTGTCTCCAAGAGTCCAAGCTCCCTGCCTTGGATCAGCACAAGGCCCGTTCCTTCCTCCCGGTCTCGTTTATGGAGTTTGTCACGAAGGACGCAGAAGAGAGGCGTGGGGGCATTGTTACGGCTTGGGATCCTCGTGTTTTGTCTCTCAACGCTTGCGCTCGGTCTCGCTTTTCCCTCACTACCTCGCTTGCCTGGACTAGCTCTGATCTTGCCTTCTCCGTCGCGAACGTCTACGCCCCTGCCGATCATTCCCTCACCACGGCTTTCGTCGACGACATGCTCGCCCTAGCTCCCACCGTCCAGGGTGCGTGGTTGGTGGTTGGGGATTTCAACCTCATCCGCTGGGCTCACAAAAAGAACAATGATCGCTTTGACGTACGCCGGGCTTCCTCTTTTAACTCGTTGATCAACGAGGTAGTGTGGCACGAGCTGCCCCTCTCCGACAGGCGATTTACTTGGTCGAACAGGTGGGATCCCCCCACACTCGCTAGGCTTGACCAGGTTTTTTTCAACTCTCTGTGGGATGTGCTCTTCCCTGACTCTTCTCTAGGCTCTCATCCACGTACCACCTCCGACCACTTCCCCCTTGTCGCCACGGTCTCCACTCGTATCCCTAAAGCGGGGCGCTTCTTTTTCGAAAACTCGTGGTTACTAGACCCTCCCTTTCTCCCCACGGTCTTACCTGCTTGGTCGCGTGTGCCTTTGTCCCCCTGTGCCGCGTCCCGCCTTGCCCGTCGCAAGAAGAGTATCAGGTCTGCCGCCAAGGTATGGAAACGACACCACAGATTTATTCCCTTGTTTGATAACAACTGCAAATTCTTGGTGGATCTGTTTGACTTCCTCGAGGAGCACCGTCGTCTCTCGACCGAGGAACTTGAGCTGCGTGGCGATGCCCGTCTGGCGCTCGCCACCTCGGTGGCTTCCCAGGCGGCTTTCTGGAGGCAGCGTGGGAAGTGCCGTGCGGTGGTGGAGGGGGACGAGAATACCGGCTACTTCCACGCCCGGGCGTCGCAACGCCGTCGTTGCAATGCCATCCGGAAGCTGGCGGTGGGCGGGGTCGAGCTCGTGTCCCACAACGACAAGGAGGGCGCCCTTCGAAGCTTCTTCGCCACCCTGCTTGGCCGGGTCCCCCACACGTTGTGGGGGTTTGACCTGCCGGCGCTCTGTGGCGCCCGAAGTGTCGGCGATCTGCGCTGGTTGCACCGTTTTCCCGCTCCGAGGTCCGGGATGCGGTCTTCGCTCTCGACAGGACCATCGCGCCAGGGCCCGATGGGCTTGGCCCAGCCTTCTACCTGGCCGCCTGGGCCGTGGTCGCCGACGACCTGATCGCCCTCTTCGACGCCGTCCACAACTGCACTGCGCGGCTTGGAGGGATCAACCGCGCCTTCATCGCTCTCCTACCCAAGAAGGAGGGGATCCCGGCCCCTGGCGAGTTCCGTCCCGTTTCTCTCCAGAACGGTGACGTGAAAATCCTCTGTCGGGGCCTCACCACTCGGCTTCAGCGGCAGATCGGGGTCCTGATCGATGAGGACCAATTTGGGTTCCTCTCTGGACGGAGCATTTCGGAGAATTTCGTCTACGCCGCCGAGCTTGTCCAATGCTGTAAGAGGAGGGGGGCGTCGACGCTGGTATTCATGCTCGACTTCGCCAAGGCCTTCGACTCCATTACTTGGCCTAGTCTTCGCCGGATCATGGAGGTGAGGGGGTTCTCCGCTGTGTGGTGTGACTGGATGGATCTTATCCTTTCGTCATCCACGGCGGCGGTCCTTCTTAATGGGGTGCCGCGGCGCTGGTTTGCCGTCCGGAAAGGGCTGCGCCAGGGTGACCCCATTTCCCCGTACCTCTTCCTCTTGGTCGCCGACGTGCTTCAACGCATGGTTCGCTTGGACAGCGGGCTGCAGCACCCGCTGGTAGATGGTGCCCCTCCGGTGGTGCTGCAATATGCTGACGATACGCTCATTATCATGCGTGCGGCCCCGGAGGGGGCTGCCCGGCTGCGGATCATCCTCGACCTCTTCGCCAAGGCCACCGGGCTCGTCATCAACTTTGCGAAAAGCACGCTTGTCCCCATGCACGTCGACCCTGAGGTGCTGACGGCCGTCGTCGCGTCCTTCGAGTGCTCCATCGGCTCCTTCCCCCAGACCTACTTGGGGCTCCCGCTCTCCAGCGACAAGCTGAAGATTGCCGACTTCGTCCCGATGATTGCCAAGGTCGACCGCTACCTTGCCGGGTGGCGGGCGCGGCTGCTGTCTCCGGCGGGGCGCCTGGTGCTCATCAATGCGGTCCTCGACTCGCTCCCCACCTATGCCATGGCCGCCATGAAGCTGCCCCCTGTGGTCCTGAGCAAACTTGACGGGCTTCGGCGCGCGTTCCTTTGGAACGTCGCGGACAGAGCGTCAGGAGCCCAATGCCTGTTTACTTGGACCCGGGTCTGTCGATCGAAGGCGGAGGGTGGCCTCGGTGTTCGGGCGCTGTGCATGCAGAATGACTGCCTCCTCCTCAAGCTGCTGCACCGCCTCCACTCCCGCACGCCGTCCTGGTGGGCATCGTGGGTCTGGGACCAGATGGAAGGGCGGTCCCTCCTCGGAACCGGCCGCTCCCCCCTTGTGGGTGAGCACTGGTCGACCCTCCCGCGGCTTCTCCCGGTGTACAGAGCTCTTACTAAGGTGGAGGCTGGGGACGGACGTCCTACCTCCTTTTGGCACGACAGCTGGCTCCCTTGTGGGGTGCTCCGGACGGCCTTCCCCGTCTTGTTCACGCACACCGCATGCCCTGAGATCACGGTCTGGGCGGCGCGCCTCCGAGGGGTGCGCGCAGTGCTGGTGCCCCGGCTCTCCCCGCTGGCGGCCCGGGAGCTTGCTGAGGTTCAACTGCTTGTTGCTGCGAGCCCCGCGCTGGACGAACCCGACGCGCGGTCGGTCACGCTCTGCGCGGGACCTGGTGGTGGGTTCTCATCCAGAGGGGCCTACGCCCTCTGCCACTACGGCGGTGTGGGCTCGCCGGCGGCCTCCTTCATCTGGTCTTCCCGTGCTCCGTCGCGAGTCAAATTCTTTGGGTGGCTGCTCGTCCAGTCTCGGGTCCATACACGGGACGTGCTGCTGCGCAAGACCATCCTCGAGGCGGCCGAGGCCGGGTGCCCCTGCTGTGAAACGGAGCTGGAAACGGCTGACCACCTCATCTTCGGGTGCCCCTTCGCGGTGCAGTTTTGGCGCAGGATCGGGCTGCCCCTGCTGCGGGTTCGGTTCGTGCGCTTCATCGCTTTGACGCGTCCCCGGTCATCGGCGACAGCTCTCCCGCGGGCTTCATCCTTCTTTGCTGTTGGCGGCTGTGGAAGCGTCGTAATGCCATCGTTTTTCAGGGGGAGGCAATGTCCCTCTCTGCTACTATCAAAGCCTGCCGGGATGACGCGGCTCTTTGGCGTGGCCGACTGAAGACCAACGATCAGCCCCACATCGACGTGTGGTTGTCTGTTCTTAGATGAGCCAGTGCATGGCTGTCGTCTCTTGGCTAGGACAGTGTGCCGTTGCTGCTCTTGAGAGTTGCCCTCAGCTCTCCCCACCCCCCTTGTAAATCTGGATTCTCTGGTGGCTTTTGGCCCTTTTACGCAATATATACAGGTGGTGGAAGGGCTCCCTTTCCACCCCCGGTGAAAATTCAAAAAAAAAAACAGTTCCAAGAAATCTCGCTCTTGTAGGAGGCAATGAGTGATCCTTTTCATTTGAAGAATCAGCAGATTTATCATCTGTCAACTGCCTGTGATTTTAAAATTGTGAAATGATTTCCTTGCCAGGAAATATCAAGTGTTTTTCATGTTTGAGGAGACTCCAAATCTGTGGATGCCCCAATATATCATCTTTACCAGATTTACCATCCTCTCTTAACCAACTGTACGTGGATGATTCTGAACTCTTGAAGAAGAGCTGACAATCACCCGATGGAGAAAGCTGACCAAAGATTGAGCATATCCACTCAATACAGATTGTTTAGTTTTCATTCAGATATGCAATTACAAAGAAAGAGAAAGGTAAACACCTCACCTGCTCACGCTCAAAGAGATGAACATTCTGTACTTCTTATTTCGCAATTTTATATCTTGCATGTATCTTATGTATTAAAAATCTCCCTTTATTGATTTTATTAAAGTTTTCCTTCTTCATTTATTTCGAACAGAAGGCTTCCACGGACCAAACCTCCTCTCCACTGCCTGTCACTGAGGTGGAGTGAGTGTCTCAAGCTCTCATCATGCAGTTCAGCTCTTGCATTTGTGGTCGGTTGACCCCTCAGTTCACTTCATCGCTAACTTATGGAATCATGGCCGTCAATGGCTCCACCTCCTTTGCCAAATCGTTTATTTAAAATATGCATATTATTATATTCTTACTCTTATCCTCGGAGCGTCACATGTGGTTGGTATAGATGTAGCTTGTATCTTTTGTGTGTTGTATTGTACTTGTACTTCTGGACAGCTAATCTTCATGTACCATCATGCCTGAAGAAATGTGTTGTATCGGCAGTTTCTTTTTTATCACAGCGGAGGTTTCTTTGTTCATTAGTATAGAATAAGGTTATCTATACTAGTCGTCTACCCGTGCAGCTGCACGGGCTAGAAATTTCTCTGTCTTAACATTGTTGTGTAAATTCATTTGTGACATCAACAGTTTTGGATAGCTATACTTGTTGGTCAAACACATCATCTGTCCTACGGTAGATGAAGAGAAGTGTAGAGACACCCTCATATGTTTCTATCTGTTAAAATATTTCTCTGTCTTAATAAGTTTCTATCTATTAAAAAATGTTTCTTGAAGTGAAGAGAAGCTGCACGGGCAAGAACCTTTCTTGACGTGATGACCTACCAAGTCATCAAATAATTGGTACATATAACAGGTTAAAGCTTAAAAAAATTATAAATCAACTAAAATTTGGAAGCTGTTAGGGAGAGATATTCTTTTTATTTTTTATTTGTTTTATCTTGGTCATGTTTCTTTTCTTACAAAAGGAATTAAAAAATCATTCATGAATAGACTTATTTTTCTAAACGTAATGCTTTCGGGAGCATTTACTTGTATGTTCATTTTTTTCTCATGGTAACATGCACGTGGCTGAAAAACATTCAGGTAATTTTTTCTGAGCGTGAGGCTTTGGGGGCAATTATTTGTACGTGGCCTTTAAATTTTTTTTCTCAAGGGAGCACACACGTGGTTTTCATTTTGGTGATATTTGGGACATGGACTCTTTTTCTAACATTAGGACTAAGGACATTTCATTTGTGTGTATCTTTATTTGATAACATGTCTTCTTTTTTCTTTATGAATGGAGAAGGCAAATGGATTTTGTTTTGGTCGGTACTTGAACGTCGGCATCCCGGACAATTTTTCATGCATGTTGGTTTAATCCTTTTTTGTACTTCTGTTATGTATCATTTTTCCATCAAAAATTTATATGGCATGGCCGCCTAACTGAGTTTGACCATTAATTTAATATAATTGGTTTATGGTTAATTATGTTATTTTGAAGCGTGAAAATTAATGTATATTTTTCTACTTTTGTTACCTGAAGTGATTTCTCATAATAAAATTCTTGGTCTGTGTTTCTTAAGTAATATTTCTTTTTTTTTCTAGGAATCCAAGAGAGACACAAGGGAGGAAGTTTCCCATACGTGGTAGCATGGGATGCTCAGATTTTTGGTTTTTAAAGAAATATTTTTTTATGAAACGAAGAGAGTCCAATGGGAGTAAGACTCCCGTACGTGGTAGTATGAGACAACATGTCTTACCTTCCATTTAATGGCTACAAATACATTATATATTAATCCAACGGCCAAAATTCTTTAATTCCAAGGATTAACGTGGTGCCTCGTATGTTACCTCCAATTAGTAAATACTAGTCGTCAACCCGTGCCTCTGCACGGGCTAGCACTTTTTAATACTTAATAATTCAATTTATGTTTGCCCAATATGGAATTTTAAAAAATAATAAGAGTTGGAACTTCCAATTTTCTAAGATCAAAAACAGATATGACATCATATAATTTTTTGATTATCTGCTTTTAAATATATTATGTTATGTTTATTTTGTGTAATGGGAATATGTGGAATAATTTTTAATCATATTTGGTGAAGAAAATACATTATAAATATTCTGGCACGAAAATTATAGTACAAAAGACTAATTTTAAAGCACTTCGGACCACTGATTTTCTTTAGACCTTGCCGAACGTTCCATAATGCAAATTTGCACGTAGGTAAAAAACCTAATCAATCTTTGTTGTAGAAACTATTCGGAATATTTTGAATTTCTTTGCTATAAGAGTTTGGTGCCGCCTAGAAATTTTAATTTTCATCTGAAGAAGTTGCGTCATGATTGCTCCACAGATGGCAAGCAAGTACATATGGATACCTAGCTTAGAAGCTGTATATGGTTTCTTTTTTGAAGCGTAACTCTAGTTGTTGTGTTTTTTGACGTGAACTCTAGTTGGCTTCTATTATCCGGCCAACGTATACCATTAGGGCTCTTTCTATCTATCTTCAAAAATAACTAAACAGTCCATGATGCAACAGTTTCCTTCTTTTTTCTTTTGCACGTACAAGTTGCACGTACAGTTTATTGTCACATATGTCACGTCCTAGCATACCTTTCCCTCAATTAATCCTAGCCACAAATCTAAAATCTGACAGCTTAATTAATTCTAATGATGTGGATTAATATGGAGGCTTTGTTGGTGCTTCCAATTAGTAAATATAAGATAAGATATAATATATAATTTAGTTGATCCGTTTGCACTCAGTAAAATTGATGTCTACTTTAGGTGGCTGCTTCTGGATACATATAGTTTTTTGAGTGCAAGTTTATTCTTGTCAGTTATTGGTGGAGATTGTTGAGTAAGTACTGCTGATCTCCATGTAGCATCTTACGTATGTGAACCTGTGCAGTTTCTCCTGGACCACAGTGGAGTTCGCTTTGTCCTTGTGGTGTATAATAAGGATATCTGTACCTATATTCAATCGATCCATTTATACTCAATCGATGTCTACATCAGACCGCTGCTGGGCCGGGACACTGCGATGGCAGCGGGGCATTTCACCTTCTCGCGCAGGGTCCTTTGTGCGCTTGTCATTTTGGCGCAGAACTTCCCCTTGAAATATGAGTTTTGACAATTTTGCCGAATCTCAAAAATTTGTGCGAGGAATGGATGCTTCCATAAAGTGTACCTGGCGAGTAGGTAAAAATCCTGCACCGTCAGCATGTGGTTCACAATCTTGTGAAAGTCTGCCCTCAACTGACACATTTACGTCTGCAGCATCCCCAATTCTCCTTACTTCAGGACATGCCATTTGCACTTGTGGTGAATGTTGTCAGGCATTAAACTTTTAATAGCTAACTCCATCCCACGACATTGATCTGTACGGCTACCAAATCCTCACCTACGATGTGTGGACCAGAATGTCGGGACGGCTGAAGCTCCCACCTACCAACTGCAATGAAAAGCAGCTCCACTTGGCAACGTCGTCAGGCGGGAGCATACTGAAATTGATCACTATAGATGGTTCATGCTATCCATGTGGCTATGCCTCCCCACAATACTAGCAAATGGTGGTGGTGCTAGTGGTTGGGCGCTGGAAGGTGTGATCGATGTAGAAGAGAAGCTGCGGTTGTTGACCCAGACCTTCCTGTTGCAGGTGGCTCTGATGTACTAGTTTAATTAACGAATCTGGAAACAGGAACATGGACGTGGTTGAATTGCAGGTGTGTAATCGAGATTGCTGTTTCTTGACATGAAGACAAAGGAGATGCATCGGCAAAAGTATAGCTCATGCTCCCCGTTGTTTGAGATCGACCTGCCATCTCACCTACAAACCACGAAAGTTCTCTCGTGCCTAGCAAGCTAGCCAAGTAGGTAGGGTATGTTACAAATGTAGTTACCACCTTGATCGAGTGGTGCTTGATTAGTCCATACTAATCGCCAACCCGTGCATTACATGCGGCTAGCGATTTTCAATAGCAAGCGACATATAAAATTACAGAAAAGTTGTTTGCGCTTGTTGATAGTATTTTTATTTGTTTCTCATGTTTACCCACTGGCATATATGTGAAATGTGAGGTAAATTCATTGAAGCATATTCTCAAATAAGTGACAACTTAAATTATTAGAAAGTTGTTTGCTTGTGCTGCCTCCTCACCAACCTACGTCCCCTGGAAGGTAGCACCTCACAATACCAGCCCGGCGGAGCCCAGTCCCGAACATGGCCCTGATCAAGCAGGCCTCCACCGCCGAGTCGACGACGACGAGGATGCGGGATAGGCATCGCCGACGTCGACGCGGGAACTACTTCTATATATAGTTAAATAAAAGTAGTTTTATTAATTAAATCAACTATCTAGTTCAACTACTAAGCACTTACTATAAATAAATAAAGTAGTACTTACTAAAAATAAACTACTTCTATATATAGTAAAATAAATTGTTTTATTAAATCAACTAGCTAGTTCAACTATATATGAAGCACTTACTATAAATAAAATAAAGTAGTACTTACTAAAAATAAACAAGTTTAACTATAGTTCTATTATTTTTCTAACTAATTATATTAAACACTTTCTCTTCTTATTTTTTCCTTTTTCCTCTATTCTAAACATGAACATATTCATAAATGATTTTGATCATGCACAATTATCGGGGAGGGGGTATATCGACCCCCCCTCCCACGTGTTGAAGTTATCGGGAGGGGGTATATCGACCCCGGCCCCCTCGTGTTGAAGTTATTGGGAGGAGTATATCGACCCCCCTCGTGTTGAAGTTATCGGGAGGGGGTTTATCGACCCCCCCCCCCACGTGTTGAAGTTATTCGATCTTTGCATATTTACGAACATACAAACATGCATATTCAACAATAATATCACCAAAACAATCTATTAACAGAAAAAAATAACAAAATATGAACAAATTACACAATATGAAAATAAATCTATGAACTACACATCTAACAAAAAAAATCTATGAACTACAAAAAAATCTAATAAAATCTAACTCGTATATCGACCCCGGCCCCCTCGTGTTGAAGTTATCGGGAGGGGTATATCGACCCCCCTCGAGTTGAAGTTATCGGGAGGGGGTATATCGACCCCCCCCCATGTGTTGAAGTTATCGGGAGGGGGTATATCGACCCTGGCCCCGTCGCGTTGAAGTTATCGGGAGGGGTATATCGACCCCCCTCGTGTTGAAGTTATCGGGAGGGGGTATATCGACCCCCCCCCCCACGTGTTGAAGTTATTCGATCTTTGCATATATACGAACATACAAACATGCATATTCAACAATAATATCACCAAAAAAATCTATTAACAGAAAAAAATATAACAAAATATGAACAAATTACACAATATGAAAATAAATCTATGAACTACACATCTAACAAAAAAAATCAATGAACTACAAAAAAATCTAACAAAATCTAACTCAATTAAGTACTACATCAAAATTTTGTTTATAAGCTCTGCTGCCTCTTCCCACTCGATCGAACTCCTCTGAACTGCAAGCCTATGGGCCTAATCTGACACTGCTTTGCCTGTGGGCCTGCTGGGCCTTCTGCGGGCCTGAATCCTGGCCCATTGTAGGGTTTCTAGTCGTATTCAGGCCGTGGGGGCCCAGCATGAGGCACTTTTTTTGTTTTTTTGTTTTCTTTAGTTATTGTTGCTATTTTTATTTTATTTTCCAGTTTTTTGTTTTGTTTTATGCATTATTTATTTTGTTTTGTTTTTTGCTTTCTTTTTTAATTCTTTTTGCTTTTAGTTTTAGAAAAATTATGAACTTTCTGTTAGTGCCATTAGTTTTCAAATTTGATATCACTTTTTTTTATTTTTTTTGTGTTCTTTCTTGCTTTATTTATTTTATTGTGTTTCTGCTTACAACAAAAAGTGAAGACTTTCTCCACAACTATTATGATGATACCATGCCAAAATAAAAGAGAGGCGCAATGCTCACCTGCACGTTGCTTAGCTTCGTGCCAGCGTGCGGTGAGCACCTCTTCTCCTTCATCGTCTCTACACTCGGGGCTTATAAACCGCTGCGAGTGCCTCTCGCTTGGCGAGTGGGACTAAAGAACAGCTGCAGAAAGAATCAACTAAAAACTCTTTTTCGGTTCATGCCACGAACCGGTACTAAAAAATGCTCGTGGGGCCCCACCTTAAAACATTTACCAAATAAAATGCCTTTGTAATAGCCTTAGAGCTGGTACTAAAGGAATCAACTAAAAGCTTTTATAAACCTCTAGTATTATTGAAACTAAAATTATATAGAATTTTGTTACAAACTTTAATAGCAAAAAGAATTATCATAAAAGAAAATAAATAAGTAATTAGAATTTTATTCAAAATATTAAAAGCAAAAAGAATTATCATAAAAGAAAATAAATAAGCAATTAGAATTTTGTTACAAACTTTAATATTAAAAAGAATTATCATAAAAGAAAATAAATAGGTAAGTAGAATTTTGTTCAAAACATTAAAAGAAAAAAAAGAATTATCATAAAAGAAAATAAATAAGTAATTAGAATTTTGTTACAAACTTTAATAGCAAAAAGAATTATAATAAAAGAAAATAAATAAGTACTTATTGTTGCTATTTTTATTTTTTTCCAGTTTTTTTGTTTTGTTTTATGCATTATTTAGCCTTTGGTCCCGGTTCGAGCCACCAACCGGGACCAATGGTGGTGGGCCAGGAGCGAGGCCCATTGGTCCCGGTTCGTCCCAGCAACCGGGACCAAAAGGTCCAGACGAAGCGGGTCCAATGAGCCGGGCCCCGGGGCTCATGAACCGGGTCCAATGCCCCCATGGGTCCCGGTTCTTGACTGAACCGGGACTAATGGGCTGACCCGGCCTGGACCTTTGCCCCCTTTTCTACTAGTTACGCCTACCAAATCCTCACCTACGATGTGAGGACGAGGATGTCAGGACTGGTGAAGCTCCCACCTACCAACTGCAATGAATACCATCTCCACTTGCCAACATCATCAGATGGGAGCGTATTGAAATTGATCACTAAAGATGGGTTCATGATATCCATGTGGCTATGCCTCCCCACAGTACTAGCAAGTGGTGGTGGCGCTAGTGGTTGGGCGCTGGAAGGTGTGATCGATGTAGAGGAGAAGCTGCGGTCGTTGTACCCAGACCTTCCTGTTGCAGGTGGCTCTGATGTACTAGTTGAGTTAACGGATCTGGAAACAGGAATAGAGACGTGGTTGAATTGCAGGTGCGTAATCGAGATTGCGTGTTTCTTGATATGAAGACAAAGGAGATGCATCGGCAAAAGAATAGCTCATGCTCCCCGTTGTTTGAGATCGACCTGCCATCTCACATACAAACCATGAAAGTTCTCTCGTACCTAGATAGATAGATATAGATAGATAGATAGATAGATAGCCAAGTAGATAGGGTATGTTACAAATGTAGTTACCACCTTGATCGAGTGGTGCTTGATTGGTCCATATTAGATTTTATTTTATCGTATCATGCGAGCACATGAATACATGGTCTCCTGGGTAATATAAAGTCCACGCAACATGGGACAAGGATGGATATTTTATATCTATACAAGTGTATGTATGTCCCATGCAATCAAGAAATCTCGATCATATCGAAGCCGTCCGATTTGGGTGTGTGTGATCATGTAGCTGATTACGTTCTCCAGAAAAAGTCGCCTTGATGATTATACAATATTAATGAATGGATCTGCACTCGAAGACCACATACGCTTTCAATGGTTCCTATAGCTAGATAGCTATTTATAGCAAGGCATCTAACTCAAACGCACACGACCCATGGCGCCACGGAAACCCCGGCGAAAGAACATATGTCTGACGCGCCACACTAGTCACCCGGTCCCTACCCCCATGTCTTTCCGTCACGACCTCTAACCCTTCATGTCATGCCGTGCCGCCAATCTCGTTTGCCAGTAATACACGGTGACATGCCGGGGCGACCTCGTCATCCTTTGACTTTGGTTTGAGTGCTCTTGTGGCCTATGCCTGTGCGGCCGCATGATGGGTCACCTCACGTTCATCTTAAATCATACTCCTTCCGTCTGAAAAAGTTTGTCCCAACCTTATTCCTCAAATGGATGTATCTAGAACTAACCTGATGTTAGATAGAGATGGATTGGGATTATTTCTTGTCCAAATTAGCCGTGTTCAAGAAAAGAAAAAAATATCTAGTTAGCTAGAGCCAAACCGCGGTGCATACAAGTTAAGAAAAAACCCCTCTTGGCTTGTAGTTGTTGGAAATATGGTAGGTCGAATTCGAATGAGAAAAAGTTTGTCATGACTCCATTCCAATGTGCACTGGATAATTATTTCGAGGATTTTATAGGACGTGAAACTCAAAAAGTTAGCACTATTTCCAGATTTGTATGAAATTAAAAACAACTAAGATTCGAGAAACCTCCCCTTTGGACGGGGTGGCGTGCCGGTAAGTCGTTTTAGAGACCAACATAAAAAATCCAAGGCGCGATATACACTATATATCAACCAACAAAAACTATTCTAAAAGCAATCGGATGACTTACGTAATAACAAAACAATATCCAGTTGACACAGTAAAATCCATTTGTATCGTTCCCTACTTATTAGGCCTACGAGCTAGCTAGGAGAACACCTTCATGGTTTGTAAGCAATATGGTAGGTCGATCTCCAACATCGAGAGCGCTGCTTTTGCGTATGGATCTCCTTCGTCTCCAAATCAAAAACTATGAGCGTACTATAGCGACCTTTCTCGCATACCCGTAGCAACACCACATCCCCGTTCCTCTTCCCGGAGCCCTCGAACTTAATGACTACATTGGTGCCACACTCAAGAGGAATATTTGGGCAGACTGACCGTAGGTTCTCCCCTATGTCGATTATATTTTCTAGTGACCAACCACCACCACCACCACCACCTGCTGGGACTGTATGGAGTCGTAACCACACTGATATCTTGAACCCCTCTATGGCAAGCAGTTTGAGTAGGTTCCTATCTGGAGACGTGGCCAAGTAGAGCTTGTTTGCTTCGCATTTGGTAAGTGGGGGCTTCACCATTCCAGGTGTCCCCGTGCGCACATCGTAGGTGAGGATTTGCTTACTGTTGAACACTAGCCAGTGGATGATGCCACCGTGGACGACGGCGGGGCAGTGTCCGCCCAGACAAACATCCATGCAAAGTCAAGGTTTCTCGCATGAGCCGTGACGGGCCCCTAGGTACAAGAGGAGGATGTGGCGGTCTGTACTTTGATGCTCCATCCATAGAGATCGGCAAAGAGTAGCATGAAGGAGCAGTCAATGCCGTCCGCTGCCGTGAGCAGGACGTATACTTACAAGATGTTCTTGGTACTCTTGATACCTGTCGGTCTTGAAAGGAAGGTGTGGTGGCCGGTCATAGGATCATACACGCACATGTCAGAGCAGCGCTTGGATTTGGGTCGTGCATTGATGTGTTTGCGGCGGAGGACGACGAGTCCACCGCGGGACGTCAGTGGTTCATACCGGCTAAAGAGCTTCGCGGCGCAACGCGACATGTAAGGCGAGAGTTGGTTGCGGCATAAGGACACGACGTGGGCCTGACCGGGTGAACCACAGTTAGGGGCCAATCGTCATAGGTGCTGTACGTGAGGATGCTTGGAGCCACCTTTTGGGTAATGTCGTGGATGAACTGCGGGCTGAGTATGTCACGACGGAGGTGCGTGCAAACGGCGGCGCAACGGACGACCGTGAGAAAGTCGGTACGCGCTATGATCTCGAACAGGACATCAGCGGGGAGGGTCGTCAGGATCTCCGACGCCACCGGCGCAAACACGTTGTTTCGTCGGCGTTTGCGTGACACCATGGGTAGTACGTGTTTGAGCTGGAACTTGGAAGCCCTAGCATGCTATAACTAGCCAGTTACAGGTAGAGAACGAAGCTTTGGCGAATTCGTGTGGAGAACGGGAGCAGCTTTCCCAGATCGGATCGGAGTCAGGAACCCAAACCAGACGGAGCAGAGCCCTATTTATATGGATGGAAGCAGAGCCAAACGTGTTTGAGTTTGTTTGGGTCGGATGTACATGCATGCATGCATCATGTTTATCTCTAATTATAATTGCACTAGCGAGTTATTTCCTTTGACATTCGACCAAGCTGAAGCAAAGACATGAACGAGTTAATTAACATCATCTTTGATTCGTCAGATTTGCTATTTCACATCTGGATGTGAAATATTACCTCGCATCTAATTTTCTAACCACATGATTTAGATACAAGATTACTATGTTTGGTCTTTTTTTTTGTTGCTTGGCGTTGGTCGTTAGGCCGTTCCCGTCACCCACTCGAGGGGTCAGGGGTCTCTAGCGTTTAGGCCGTTGTTTCTCGTTTAGGCCTTTAGCGTGTGTTGCCTCAGCGTGAGCTGTTCCCTTTCCTTTTCTTTTTCTTTTTCTCCTTTTCATTTTTCTTTCTAGTTTCTTAAGTTTTAAATTCTAAATTTTTTATTTTTCATTTTTCTTTTCACTTTTCCAAATTTTTAAAATTCATAAATTTTTCCCATCGTTGTTAGTTAACTGTCCACCACCGAACAGATGGCTGTTTTTTTTCTTATTTCAATTGCAAGTCCACCCTCAACATGCATCTGGAGCCCTGCAATCCCACACTCGACTCGCAACTAGGCATCAACAATTTTTTTGTCTCAGTTGCAAGTCCACCTTCGACTCACAACTAGGCATCAACAATTTTTTTGTCTCAGTTGCAAGTCCACCTTTGACTCGCAACCACGAGCGCACCATAGCGACCTTTCTCGCATACTTGTAGTAACACCACGTCCCCGCTCCTCGTCCCGGAGAACTGGAACTCAATGACTACATCAGTGCCACCCCCAAGAACAATATTTGGGCACACTGACCGTAGGTTCTCCCCTATGCCGATCAAATTTTTCTAGTGAGCAACCACCACCACCACCTGCTGGGACCGTAAGGAGTTGTAGCCACACTGATATCTTGAGCCCCTCTATGGCGAGTAGTTTGAGTAGATTCTTATCAGACGACGTTACCAAGTAGAGGTTGTTTCCTTTGCATTTGGTAGGAGGGAGCTTCACCATTCCGGGCGACCCCATGCACGCATCGTACGTGAGGATATGCATATCATCAAACACTAACGAGTGGATGGCACCGCCGCGGAGGATGGCGGGGCACTTCTCCCCCAGACAAACATCCATGGAAAGTCCGGGTTGCTCAATTGAGTTGCGACAGGTGCCCAGGTACTAGAGGATGTGGCGGCCTGTACTTTGATGCTCCATCCGTGGAGATCGAAGAAGAGTAGCATGAAGGAACAGTCCATGCCGGCCGCCGCGGTGAGTAGGACGTACACTTGCAAGTTGTTCTTGGTACTCTTGATACCTGTCCGTCCTGGGAGGAAGGTGTGGTTGCCATTCATGGGATCATACACGCACATGTCAGAGGAGCGCTTGGATTTGGGTCGCGCGTTGATGTGCTCGTGACGGAGGACGACAAGGCCGCCGCGGGACGTCACCGGTTCGTACCAACTAAAAAGCTTCGTGGCGCGACGCGACATGTAAGGTGAGAGCTAGTTGCGGCATAAGGACACGATGGTGGGGGTGACTGGGTGGAACACAATTAGGGGCTAAAGTGTTGGCAATATCATCGGACTCTCCACTATGAAAGGGCTTGATGATAGCTAAGGCTGATTTTTTTAGCAGAGGTTCCTTCTCAAAAGGCAAGTGTCTCGAAATGAGATTTGGGGAAGATATACACTACAAGAAATATGTCAACTAGTGACCCTCACTATTGGTCGCTGAAAGGTCATAGTTTTTCATTTGCGACCTTTTTGTGACCAAAAACAGAAGGTCAAAAGCTGAGGGTCATTAACTGACTATAGCGACCTTCTCTGTGATATGTAAAAGGTCGTTGGTTCTTTGACCAAATTTTTGGTCACTAGCAACCTCCCCAGGCCACGTAGGCATCCAGCGTGGCAAGCTGATGTGGCACAAGATTCAGCCCGGTCCAATTCGATTTTCTACATGGGCCTAGCCCAACAATTCAGCCTTTTTAATGTATTTTTTTTCTCATATTAATTTTGGCTAGGTAGATGGGCCAAGCCCAACAATTAAGCCTTCTCATTTTGGGGTCGTGGCCTTTTCTACTAGAAAGTTTTAGTTTTTTTGTAATATAAAAAAGGTCCACTAGTCAAATGGGTCCCAGATGTCAGGTTTAGGTATGTGGGTCCCAGCTAGCAAGTTCATATTCTTCATATTTCAATTTAACAGTAAATAAATAACCAGTATTTAAATTGGCACAAACAAAACACACACATAATACTCCAAATATTATCAGCCAGATTCAGTACAGAGCTCCTATTGTACAAATAACATACACAGTACTTTACAAGCTCTACACATAATAAGCTCTAACATATACAAGCTCTACAAGCTCTACAAGCTCTACACGTGATACATTTACAAGCTCTATACATATACAAGCTCTACAAGCTCTACAAGCTACCACAGTGTTAACCACGGTGCTCTTCAATCTTCTTCAACATGGAGCTCCTTGATGTAGCGAGCACAAACTGAGCACTGCATCATCACAGAAGGCAATTTTAGATCATAAAAATGAATGTTCCAAGCACAGTTTAGAGAAAAGAACCAAGTAAATTTGCCCTCAATCATACAAACAAAGTTTAGAGAAAACCAAACATGAACAAGCACTTATTATGCAGTTTTTAAAGTTTTAATACATTTATTTTCTATTAGTAAAACTGAATATGCTACTTCCTGATTCATGGCTGCATAATCCAGCTAGCTACACCAGTTTTCTCTCATGCAAAAATTAGAAAGAAAAAAAGAACAGATAAATCAACACTGATTTCTCTAACACATCTGATAACTTGCTGATATAACTTGTATAACTTGTATATTTGTCGACGAGAAACGGGTGCAAAATCATGTTTCAGTCCAGATCAATCTATCATGAGAAAACATGTATAACTCCACTAGAATTTTTAATGCAGTTGCGAATTATCTTGAAAACTTATGCACTTAATGATGGTTAGATCCATCTTACGTAATAGTCGACTTCAATATAAGTTAGGTACAGAACAAAATGTATAAGCACAGTAAGATAGGACATGCATCAAACACAAAAATAATTTTACTAGGTAGCGGCATAGTAAGTTGGTTTTTACTAGGTAGCGGCATAGTAAGTTGTGACATTTAAAAACAGTAAGAAAACCAGCGGGCTGCTCCAGCCCGCTGCTCTCCTCTGGACACCGCCGCTGTAAATTTAGCTAGCAATCATCGAGAGCAAGTCAGAGTAAATCGGGACTTTGTTGTAGCTACTGAAACTGAAACAACACACACATCATGGAATTTCATATCATAGCCAACAAATATTTTACCGAACACATGGTGTTCTTCTCTATTTTAGAAACATGCAAGCGAAGGTTTTAGTAAAAACAAACAAGTGGAAGAGACAAATTATCAGCAAGAAATCAATGGCGGATGAGCACCACCACAACAAATCGGCACTAACACTTGGTCATCGACGCGATGCCCAAGCAAGGAACCAGCTTGCACACATAAGATGATGATTGCATACATACAAATCATGTGCTGGCAGAAAAAAATCCAAGCATGAGCTCATCTTCTCTCTCTGTTTGGTAACTAACAACCTAAATAAAATAAAATAAAAAACATGACTTGTTCATATAGATCCCTCTAAAATTCCTTGGGACAAGTGCATCACATATTCGTCAGCTTAGCAGCAGAAGTAGTGAGCACAGGAAGAGGGGGCGGAAATGGAGGAGCTACCTGCCGCGATCGCAATGGAAGCAGAGGAGCAGACCCCTCCTGCCCCTCCGCCACAAGCAGGATAGGGCTGCCGGCTGGGCACGCCCCTACTCCTCCGCCTCCTCGAGCAGGAGACCCCCTTCCCCTACTGCTGCTTGGCGAGCCGCATCACTAGTCACCTTCTCATGCAAGAAGTACACAATAAATAGACAGACGGTTAGTGAGGTACATTTTCACAACAACATAAGCTTAGAATTAACAGAAATACACACTCAAATGAAGTCACTAAGATAATTAAGTCCACCACATGGTGTAGAATTATGTGGTATATAATTGCAACACCGTGACTAAAGCATGCAGACCACAATGTTCAAAGCAGAAGCAAGCGGGCAGTATGAGCTACCTACTGGCAAAGTATAAAACCTGAATCATATAGTATAAATGAATCAAGAAAACAAGAACTGACAATGAGAACTACATACTAATGCACCAGATGATCAACATCAAGCACAAGCATGCAAACATGCATCTCATCACAACCTAAAACTAGAAACAGAACACCCTAACCACCACCAATTCTCTTCATAGTTGATGAGACGACATTAACCGTACATAAATATGGTGTAAAAAAGTAAGCAATATGATACTACTAATTTAAAGCGTGCAAGCAGAAGGATTTTCTCCCTCATGCTCTACCTGCCCGCATCGAGATTCACATTCGAGCGGTCATTGTCATCACACTAGTTTTCAGATTCTCGAACTTGCAACTAGCACAAGAGTGAATTTCATACATCATCAATACAATAGAGCAGCACTAACCAACACAAAGCATTACATCATATATGAGACAGACTACAAGAGGAACAAATCTGAAACCAGTAGGCATAACCCATCAATTTAGATTGAATGGGCACATCCTAATCTACACCATGGCTTGCGACAACCCCACAAACAGGCTGCACAATAGCGAGAATACACACGAACCAGATCGGTGTTACCTTTGGTGTGGCCATGGATGGCGTGGAGAAGAGGAGGAGGGCGGCCACGGATGCCCGAGCGGGAAGAACGAGCGAACACCTATCTGCAGAATGAATTGTGAGGAAATTTGTCAAGGGGAGGGCCGGAGCGGGAGAGAGATTCATGGGCGAGATCCGGAGTACCTCGGCAGCCAAGTAGGAGCGGAGGGCGACAGAGTCCGGCGTCTCTTGTCTGCAAAGCGGAACATGAGCGAGGGAGGTGAGGTGGGGTGGGGTACCGCGGCGGTGAAGAAGGTCTTGTCGCCGACCTCGGAGAGCACGGTCATGGCCAGCGACTTGGTGAGCCCCTGCAGCAGGAAGGAACCAAGCAAAAAAACAAGGTCAATTCAGCAACCTCCACCCGCACCGTGCAACGAGAAAGAGAGGAGAGAGGGGGAGGGAGGGCTGACCTTGAGCAGAGAGGCAGCGACATGGCGGCCGGCGGAGGGAGGCGCCGATTCCGATCTAGGGGGTGAGGAGAGGATGTGCGGGGACCTTGACAAAGAACTTGGAGACGGCGGGGACCTTGACGACGAACCCCGCGGCGGGATCCCAGACCTGGTGGGCGGGGATGGCCTTGGCGTCGACTCCGAGGCGGGAGCGGCGGGTGGAGCAGGTCGCGGGTGCGCCCCCGTGGAGCGAGACCCTCCTGGCCGCGGTGGCGCGGCCCTCGGCGCCGCGGAGGCAGACGCCAAGAAGGCAACCCGCCGAGGAGGCAATGGCGAGGCGGGTGAGGCGAGGCCTTGGCCTTGAACATCAGCGGGAGGAAGGAGCGGTGGACGAGGGGGCTTGGATTGGATCTGGAGAGAATGGGTGCGGCAGCTAGCGGGAGGAAGGGAGGGATCGAGAGGAGCTCCGCCGGATCTGGAAGGGAGAGGAGGAGTAGAGGCGAGGGAAAGAATGGAGGCGGGGGTGGATGGAAAATGACCACGGAGACAGAGCTAGGGTTTGAGGACACATCCATGTTTGGTGCGGGCCGTTGGATCCAGGGGATCGGACGGTGATTACCCATGATCCGCGTGAGAGGCCCTGGACCAATCGAACACAAGATATCTGGTATGATATTTTGACCATTTAAATTGGTCATAATCGACTAAAATTATGTGCTAAATCATGTTAGCTATTTTATTATGACCTGAAAATTTGAAAAAAACTTTCTATTGTGTCAACAAATTTGACTATTGTTTTCAGGAATAATAATAAACTGAAATAAGATAAATATTTTTTAAAGAGTTATGAGAAATGAGTTCTTTTAAATCATTTTTTTTCATTTTTAAGTGTTTTAGATGAGCTTTTTGTGAAGGACCTAACAAATATTTGTTGCAAAATTGTACCAAATCAATTTTCTAAAATCATCTCTATGTACATAAGTATCTATTTAATCAGAGAAACACCAATAAAATTCCAAGATTCAACCACTAGCTAGTAAAAAAATTCCCGTCGTTTTGACCGCACTTTGAAACGGGCATAAAAAATTCAAAAAAAAAACAAAAAATTGTGAAACATTCGCATTGTGTCATCATATGTGGCCAAGTTCCCAGGAAAAATAAAAAACTTGTAATACATCAATTATTATAAAAAATTCTCAGAAACGATCTATCACGTGTGGAGATCAATGGCTCTCAAGCCAAATGATCAATCTTATGGCCACATTCACAACATAGTTTGTTCAAATGATCTCATATTGTGCACAAGGGTGCATATTGGAATGGCAAACAATGTTTCCTAAGGAAGTTTTCATTTTCTTTGGACAAAAAAACCATTTTTCATTTTTTGAGTGCCCGAAATGAGGTTTTATTGTGAAGGAACTACCAAATAATTGTTGCAAAATTGGACCAAATCAATTTTCTAAAATACTAGGCCATATTTAATGCATAATTGACCAAATGGTTGGGTGTAAAAAGTTTTGATCCACCTCTGGTGAAACAGACAAATTCCCGCCGATTCAAATGGAAGCGGGTCAAATTTGAACTGCAGCTGCCTCATAGTTTGCTATTTATTTTTTCCAAAAATCATTTCTAGGTACATAAGTATCTATTTAATCATAGAAACATCAAAAAAGTTCCAAGATTCAACCACTAGGTAGGAACGGTCAAGCCCGCCGTTTTGACCGCATTTTGATACGGGCATAAACAATTCAAAAAAAATCAAAAAATTGGGAAACCTTCGCACTGTGTCATTATATGTGGCCAAGTTCCCAGGAAAAATAACAAACTTGTAATACGGCAATTATTTTAAAAAAGTGTTCTCAGAAATGAGCTATCATGCGTGAAGATTCATGGCTTTCAAGCCAAATGATCAATCTTATGGCCACATTTCATGGCATAGTTTGTTCAAATGATCCCATATTGTGCACAAGGGTGCATATTGAAATGGCAAACAATGTTGCCTAAGGAAGTTTTCATTTTCTTTGGACGAAAAAACCATTTTCCATTTTTTTAGTGCCCGAAAGGAGGTTATTTTGTGAAGGACCTCCCAAATAATTGTTGCAAAATTGGACCAAATCAATTTTATAAAATACTAGGACATATATAATGCACAATTGACCAAATGGTTGGGTGAAAAAAGTTTTGATCCACCTCTGGTAAAAAGACAAATTGTCGTTGATTCAGCTGGAAACGGGTCAAATTTGAACTGTAGCTGCCTCATAGTTTGCTCTTTATTTTTTCCAAAAATCATTTCTAGGTAAATAAGTATCTATTTAATCATAGAAACACCAAAAAAATTCCAAGATTCAACCACTAGCTAGGAACGGTCAAGCCCGCCATTTTGACCGCATTTTGAAACGGGCATAAAAAATTCAAAAAAAATCAAAAAATTGGAAAACCTTCGCATTGTGTCATTATATGTGACCAAGTTTCCAGGAAAAATAATAAACTTGTAATACGGTAACTATTTTAAAAAAGTGTTCTCAGAAATGAGCTATCATGCGTGAAGATTCATGGCTTTCAAGCCAAATGATCAATCTTATGGCCACATTCATGGCATAATTTGTTCAAATGATCTCATATTGTGCACAAGGGTGCATATTGGAATTCCAAACAATGTTGCCTAAGGGAGTTTTTATTTCCTTTGCACGGAAAATTCATTTTTCATTTTCCGAGTGCCCAAAAGGAGGTTTTTTTGTGAAGGAACTACCAAATAATTGTTGCAAAAATGGACCAAATAAATTTTATAAAATACTAGGACATATATAATGCACAATTGACAAAATGGTTGGGTGTAAAAAATTTTGATCCACCTCTCGTGAAAAAGACAAATTCCCGTCGATTCAGCTGGAAGCGGGTCAAATTTGAATTGCAGCTGCCTCATAGTTTGCTCTTTATTTTTTCCAAAAATCATTTCTAGGTAAATAAGTATCTATTTAATCATAGAAACACCAAAAAAATTCCAAGATTCAACCACTAGCTAGGAACGGTCAAGCCCGCCATTTTGACCGCATTTTGAAACAGGCATAAAAATTCAAAAAATCAAAAATTGGAAAACCTTCGCACTGTGTCATTATATGTGACCAAGTTTCTAGGAAAAATAATAAACTTGTGTCTGGTAACTATTTTAAAAAGTGTTCTCAGAAATGAGCTATCATGCGTGAAGATTCATGGCTTTCAAGCCAAATGATCAATCTTATGGCCACATTCATGGCATAGTTTGTTCAAATGATCTCATATTGTGCACAAGGGTGCATATTGGAATAGCAAACAATGTTGCCTAAGGGAGTTTTCATTTTAGTTGGACGAAAAACCATTTTCATTTTTCGAGTGCGAAAGGAGGTTTTTTGTGAAGGAACTACCAAATAATTGTTGCAAAATTGGACCAAATCATTTTTATAAAATACTAGGCCATATTTAATGCACAATTGACAAAATGGTCTGGTGTAAAAAATTTTGATCCACCTCTCGTGAAAAAGACAAATTTCTGCCGATTCAACTAGAAGCGGGTCAAATTTGAACTGCAGCTGCCTCATAGTTTGCTATGTATTTTTCCAAAAATCATTTCTAGTTACATAAGGACCTATTTAATCATAAATACATGGTTTGGTGGCGTCGTCGAGGTTTGGGCGGTGGCCGAGGGCCCCAACTCTAGAGCGCGTGAACTTCGCATGCCGCCCGCGTGGTCACCAGCGTGACCGTGGCGTTGCCATGTGTTCTGGGCGGCCTAGGCATGTCTAGTGGGTTGGGCACTCCCAGGTTGGTGCTAGGAAGAAAATTACAACATAAGATTCTCATGAGGAGACCAATCGATGCTCAAACATGAATTAGCGACCAAGTGTTTGATTAGTGGTGCGGAAATGTACATGAATAATGGGCGTGAGTTTTGGTGAGGATGATCAGTTACTAAGAAGACCTTTTTCACAAATTTTCAGCTCAAAGGAGGAGCCTAGGTGGTACTTGCTTTGCAAACCACCACACTTGGACATAAATCTGAATGTTGAAGCTCGGCTCAAAATAATGAATGGATTGAGCTGGCATTTGGTGGAGGATGCTTATCTGGGCATAGGAAAGCACTGTAGAAAATGGATACTATTTGGACATGCCAAAGTGGTACTTCCTTCACAAACTTTACTCTGAACAAAATAGGAAAATGAATATTTTTGAATTATTTTGAACTAGGCAAGGAAGGTTTTTACATATTTGACGAAGATATGACCCAAAGAATTTATGAGATTTTTTGGGAATTTTGGGAATGATAGAAATATAGGTTGCTTCACAACCTAGGGCAAAACTGCCACATGGACATGACACATAGGCAAAACCCGATGAGGTGGCGCCTAGTCATAGCAACCCACCACAATTTACAAGGCTATGACCATCTATATTGGTCGTTAACAACTAGAAATAAGGCAGCGGACTAGCACTATTTGCTTTGTGACCATTTCGTGTAAGGAAATTACGACCTTCGACCAAAATGGTGCAATGGTTCAGGGTTTGGAGCCCCCTGAACAGCTTTTGACCAATTGGTCTAAAATGGTCATAGATTTATGACCAATTCTTTGAGGGTCACTGACAGAAGGTCATAAGTTGACATATTTCTTGTAGTGATATACGTGGCTGCGGGACCCTTTAGTTACCGAGCCTATACAATATCATCTGGGGAGAAGACGCTTTTGTTGCCTGCTAGGTGTTACGGTTGTGTCCGATGCATGCTTACTGGGAATAAATGAATGGAATGTGAATCAACTTATTGTAGTGTTCCGCTGGATGTTGAATGCTTACGGTATCTTGTTAATTAAACCCATATACGTGGACTTAGGATAATCGTGCAACATGTGTGGCGAATGCTTTTCTTTGCAAAATTGATGTAGATGTATAAGTATATTGCCTAGGCTCTGCCATCAGATCGGTCTTTTTCTTGGATTGGCTAGAGCATGCATTTCTACATGGTATCAGAGCCAAGATGTCTTGAGTTCAAGACCCAGCTGACGTAATTAAATTGCATCCCACTTACGGTCCATGTTTAGGCCCGAGGGAGCCACATGTGAGGAAAGTGTTGATGTATAAATGAATTGCCTAGTCTCTTCAATTAAATTTATTTTTTATTTGCATTGGTTAGAACATGCACTTCTATAACTAAAGTATATATAAATTGAGGGTGCTTGTGTCATATACACATGACAGGCTACCATGTATCCATTACACTTGTAGAAGAACAAACCAGCTACTCATGTACACACTACACTAGACCACTAGTAGAAAAGGGGCCAATGGTCCAGGCCGGTCCAGCCCATTAGTCCCGGTTCAATCCAGAACCGGGACCAATGGGGGCATTGGACCCGGTTCGTGAGCCCTAGGGGCCGGCCGGGCCACGTGGGCCATTGGTCCCGGTTCGTCTTGGCCTATTGGTCCCGGTTGGTGGGACGAACCGGGACCAATGGGCCTCGCTCCTGGCCCAACACCATTGGTCCCGGTTGGTGGCTTGAACCGGGACCAAAGGCTGCCCTTTAGTCCCGGTTCATGCCACCAACCGAGACTAAAGGGTTGGTCCTCGTTGCGGCCAGAGTTTTGTCCCACCTCGCCAACCGAAGGGGAATCAGACCGGTTTATAAGCCCCTCCCTCTCTGCCTCATTGTGCTCCTCTGAAAATGAAAATAGATGCCCTTATATAGGGAATTTAGCCTAAATTCATACGGATTTCTCTTGAAATTCGTTATGAATTTAAGTTGAATTTCCTCTATAAGCGCACCTATGCTCATTTCTGAGTAGTTTTTTATATAGTTTTTTTTCTTTTCTGCTATACTTATTTTTTTGTTTTTATTACTGAGTTGTAAAAAGTCATTAAAAATAAGCATATATACTCATTTTTTAGTAAAGTTAATCATAACTATTTTTTCTTCTATTTATTTTTGAATTGTAATAAGTCATTAAAAATAAGCATCTATGCTCATTTTTAGTAAAGTTAATCACAACTATTTTTGCTTCTATTCATTTCGAGTAGTTTTCTATAAGTTTTTTTTCTTTTCTGCTATATTTATTTTTTATTTTTATTTTTGTGTTGTAATAAGCCATTAAAATAAGCATATATGCTCCTTTTTAGTACAGTCAATCATAACTATTTTTGCTTCTATTCATTTCGAGTAGTTTTCTATATAGTTTTTTTTCTTTTCTGCTATTTTTTTATTTCGAGTTGTAATAAGCCATTAAAATAAGCATATATGCTCCTTTTTAGTACAGTTAATCACAACTATTTTTTGCTTCTATTCGTTTTTGAGTAGTTTTCTATATTGTTTTTTTCTTTTCTGCTATATTTATTTTTTTCTTTTTATTTCGAGTTGTAATAAGCCATTAAAAATAAGCACATATGCTCCTTTTTTTAGTAAAGTTAATCACAACTATTTTTTGCTTCTATTCATTTCTGAGTAGTTTTTATAAGTTTTTTTTTCTGCTATATTTATTTTTTATTTTTATTTTTGTGTTGTAATAAGCCATTAAAAATAAGCATATATGCTCCTTTTTAGTACAGTCAATCATAACTATTTTTTGCTTCTATTCATTTCTGAGTAGTTTTCTATATAGTTTTTTCTCTTTTCTGCTATATTTATTTTTTTCTTTTTATTTCTGAGTTGTAATAAGCCATTAAAAATAAGCATTTATGCTCCTTTTTTAGTACAGTTAATCACAAATATTTTTTGCTTCTATTCATTTCTGAGTAGTTTTCTATATACTTTTTTCTTTTCTGCTATATTTATTTTTTCTTTTTATTTCTGAGTTGTAATAAGCCATTAAAAATAAGCATATATGCTCATTTTTAGTACAGTTAATCACAACTATTTTTGCTTCTATTCATTTCTGAGTAGTTTTCTATATAGTTTTTTTCTTTTCTGCTATATTTATTTTTTTCTTTTTATTTCTGAGTTGTAATAAGCTATTAAAATAAGCATATATGCTCCTTTTTAGTACAGTTAATCACAACTATTTTTTGCTGCTATTCATTTCGAGTAGTTTTCTATATAGTTTTTTTTTCTTTTCTGCTATTTTTTTATTTCGAGTTGTAATAAGCCATTAAAATAAGCATATATGCTCCTTTTTAGTACAGTTAATCACAACTATTTTTTGCTTCTATTCATTTTTGAGTAGTTTTCTATATTGTTTTTTTCTTTTCTGCTATATTTATTTTTTTTCTTTTTATTTCTGAGTTGTAATAAGTCATTAAAAATAAGCACATATGCTCCTTTTTTTAGTACAGTTAATCACAACTATTTTTTGCTTCTATTCATCTCTGAGTAGTTTTCTATATAGTTTTTTCTTTTCTACTATATTTTTTTTTATTTCTGAGTTGTAATAAGCCATTAAAAATAAGCATATATGCTCCTTTTTTAGTACAGTTAATCACAACTATTTTTTTGCTTCTATTCATTCCTAAATAGTTTTCTATATAGTTTGTTTTCTTTTCTGCTACATTTATTTTTTCGTCTTTCTTGCTTTCTTGCTGAACTTAATCTTGGCATTGTTTTTGCCAAACTGCATGATTAGGATTATTTTTTCGTCTCCACAAGCTCTTAGACCAGATTATCCAAAATCATCACCATTTAGTTGTTATGATGCAAAGGAAATATGAAATTATTAAAAAAGAGGAGCACCAAGGAGATAGTACAAGACGGTCTTCTTCTCTAAAACAAACGGCTATAATTTCTTGTTTATTGTCATCTGAGGTTAAAACATATGTCATCTAAGAAAGAAAAACATCTAAGAAAAAATGCAAAAAATCTAAGAAAGAAAACAAGGATACTAATTGCACATGAATCAACAGCCTTAGCTTCCACGATATTGCTCAACAGCCCAAAATTACTAAGTCCCATCAAAAACTACATGTTGAACTGTTCCAAAGCACCATTAATCAGAACATGTACAAATAAACAAAGGAGTGATCAACAGCCAAAAATAGGCTAAATTACGAACCGAGAAACAGGTCATGGGGTTCAAGGAAACTCCTTCCGCCCTCTGGCGGGAGTTGAGCACTGACAGTGGACTCGCCAGGTCGTCGAGTTGCGAACCTCTTTGTTGCTGCTTGACATCATGTCTGCTGTCCCTTGCAAAGTATTATTCGAACACTCTGCAAAACGCCTGTCTGAATTTCCATGATGGCACGAAACTAAATGTAAGTAATATTGCTCTAGGAAATACAGGAGTACTCCAAGAGTGCTATGTTCATCGATGGATTGTGCGTGTGCCAAGAGCCGGGCCAAGATGCACATTTAGTATGCATAGGACCCAGATTTGTCACGGGGTGACAAAGACGCAAGCTGCATATATATATTACATTGTTCTGTCCAAGATTGGAGTCAAGATCTGGATCAAAATTACATTGTCATATTTTTCTCTAGCGAAGGTAGATCAAGTACACTACTTGATACCACGAAAAATTCAAAGGGGAATCAAGCGAGAGGAGAGGAGCCATGCAACCTTGATGGAGGATGAGGTCGGACTCTCTGCGTGGCCTTGTGCAGCTAGAGCGGTGATGGTCTCCTCATCCTCGCACAGCTCTAGCAAGGCCATCGGGGAACTTCGGTCTGTCCGAACCAGATCTAATGAAAGAGGAGGTGCAGCCTTGGGGATCAACCGGGAGTGAGGAAGGGGTAAGGAGGGCATTGGTGGGGGAGACAGGAGCCATGGCAGGAGGCGAAGAGGTCGCCGCACCTTGAGCCATTGTCCATGGAGGGGAGGCCGGGGAGAAGGATCACCCGATCCAAGCCATGACGCCGCCTTGGGAGAGCCAAGGCTCGATCCGTGAAACCAGCCAAGACCGAGCCCCGCCGCCTGACGGTGTCCTGGACTAGGGGGTACTCACCATGTCGTCTCCCAATCAGGTGGATTGGGCCGAGGATCCCCATGGCCGTATACTCATGGGCCAGTCCGGACAGCTGCCGCATACAAGGAAGAATCAACAAGACTTGGCCATCAAGACAAGGACTCCTCCCCCACCGGCGTATTCGGCTAGGACTCTTGTTATCCTAGGCCTCTGGTGCATTATATAAACCGGGGCCAGGCTAGTCGATAGATATATACAACATACGTTACAACAATCATACCATAGGCTAGCTTCTAGGGTTTAGCCTCCTTGATCTCGTGGTAGATCTACTCTTGTACTACCCATATCATCAATATTAATCAAGCAGGACGTATGGTTTTACCTCCATCGAGAGGGCCCGAACCTGGGTAAAAACATTGTGTCCCTTGTCTCCTGTTACCATCCGCCTAGGCGCAGTTGGGACCCCCTACCGAGATCCGCGGTTTTGACACCGACATTGGTGCTTTCATTGAGAGTTCCTCTGTGTGTCCGGCAAAAGGTCGATGGCTCGCCCGCAGATCAACTGCGACTTCGGCGTCTTCGTCACCAGCCCGACTGGTCACCTCGGTTCGACCAAGGACTGCGCCCTATCTCCGATCGTCATGTTCGGATGAGGGCCTTCATCAACATCAACTCCGATCTCTATCAAGGTCATGGAGGAATCATCCAGGGAGCCCGGGGGCTCAACGTCAACATTGCCCTCGGGCGACCGTGCTGTTTTTCTGGACAGCGAACTCGTATCTGCTGCCACCACCTCCTCGAGTATCGCTTTGACGATCGCTTTGGTGGAATTGTGCGGAATTAAGTCTACAACAACCCTGCGAAAATTTCGTCGAGTTCCGATGGAGGAATCTCCGGCAATCTCCGATATACCGGAGCCCTATTGAATCTGGACGAGAATCCGGACGAGTTTAGGGCGTGGTATCCAGCGTCTAGCTCGGATGTCTTTTGGAGGATCCAACCGTTGATTTTCTGCGGAATTCCCTTATCTACCACCTGCCAAAAATTCAGCTCGATCCGACCGTCCAAACTCCGGAAAACTTCCGATTAGTGCATCACTTTTTGGATCTGTTTTCTGCGCGAAAACGAATCCGACCCGAGTTCGTCTTTTTTATGAACGGGATTTCGGACATCCTTTTTGAAGGAAGTTTTGTATGGGGTATTGTGTTTTGTTCCCGAACACATCCCACTAACTTTAAGATCTTTTGAACATGATCTTCAACATCATGCTGGTGTCAAACCAGTCCGGCAATATTGCTCCACGACTGCCGACCTGCGCTAGACACGTCATCACTTTGTTGAGCCGAGCTCGACTTCTTCGGATCATCATCTCGGCAAGCCGAGCAAGAGTCCGGCATCGCGAAGGATCAATCATCACCAACATCACCGCCCCATGGATTACACGGAGCGGGCATACCGGCATCGCCGCACGGTCGCTTCATCAAGCCGGCATCGACCACGTCACAACCTGCATCGGCAGGGCCGCACTATTGCTTCTTCAAACTGGTGTCCATCACGCCGACCTACTTCGACATCTCGGCTGGACGGGGCTTCGCCATCTCTTCATCAACCTACTCCGGACACTTGGCGTCACTAGCCGGCCAGGCGATGGGTGCGCGGATCGAATCCCAATTTTGGGAATCGCCTTCCTTGGATTGCCACAACAAATAAACCGGATGCTATTAATCCTATTATTTCTTTTTGCTTGTTTGGATTAAATTTTTCCGAGAAATTATTACTCTGGTTAGTCCAGCATGTGTACCCAGGTCTATCAAATGGTGGCGCGATTATCGGCGGTCGCATGATGGTTCGGTCGGTTTCGTACAGATTCGTGACGCCGCATCCGAACTCGGACCGACACAGTGAATCCGAGCTTTGCCACGCCTTTATTGCATTACGCCGATGACCTGCAACGACATTGACTTCGACGCCAGGCCATATTTCTTTTATTACTCACTTTGCATAAATTATTTATTATGCAACATTTTTTTTAAAAAAAAATTCTTATTATTACTATTATCCTCGGTCTGCACTATTTTTTGTGCACAGGAAAATGATCCAGCCGGACTATATCCTTTGACGTCACCTCGGCTGGACGGGGGGCTTCGTCAACACTTCATTACTCCATGCCAGGGACTTCGGCATCACTCTGCCGTCCTGCATTGACCGTGCTATGTCACCACTTTGGAGTGCCGAGCTCCTTGCTCCGCCACCTCGGGACCGGCTGGTGGGATGGAACCTTGTCCTGCATCAAGCTCGGACCGCATCGTCAATACCGAACACATTAACCAGCTAAGTTGCCTTCATGCTCAAAGTTTTAAAATTTCTAACTTGTGTTCGGTTCGACCAAGCATTATACTTTCTCGGAAAAAAAAGTTGATTGTAAAAATTTTCCTTGTCCAAACTTTGTTTGCACATACTTGACGCGCTACCCGCGCTCATTATACACAGGGCTTCTTTAACGAAGCTTATTAATCTGAACTTTATGCCCAACACATGTGTCACACTTCCGCATGTACCTTTTATTCACCATTATATGCATCGATATGACTTAAGTTTTGACCAAGCTGGGTTGCTGGCTCTGTGCTTACCCCTCGTTTCCGATTGTTCGGCTAGGTGGTAAAGGGAGCACCTCTGCGATTATTACTGCGGGTCAGCGGATGTGTACCTCAGACTGGGTGAAGCCGAAAGCTAGCGTTTTTAAGGGAATACTCGGTCGGTGAACTAAAAGATGATTTTTAATTATTTACCCATCTGCCCCCTGATGATTTTCTGCTTTCATAGCAGCTTTGACATGCACTTTAGGGCATGCATCCCAGCGAAAGGAACCCTTAACGGAACTATTCTCCCTGGAAGATGTTTCTTACTACCCATGTAATATAACATAACTAGTTGGGCACTTGTCTGATACAGCACTAATGACCCCTACGCCTTGTCTCCATGCATACCACGGTTCTTATATAATCGCGAGGGTATTCGGACACACTCCACACTATTGGGTCCAGAGGTTGAATCGAAAAGGTCAGCTACGACAAACGATCTACAATCCGGCTAGAAGGCATTGTACATGTCACCTTACACTTTATAGTCAACTTTTACCCAAGTCACTTGGGGGCTCTTATGTTTATTTGAGTCGTTTCATACTAAGTGTTTTTCTTCTAAGTCGTTGCAAAGTTAAAGCACGGCAGAAGCACCTTTTTTTTTCTCTAAAGTCCAATTTTCGGATTGGCACCGAACACTTGATCTTGTTCGGACGTCATGTTTTTACCGACGTTTTTTGGTTTTCCAAGCTTTTGGCACTTTTAACTATTCGTGTGTTTTCAGCACAAGTCTCGCAGTGCAACGCCGGACACCTTTTGAGATTCGGCAAAAACATTCTCGGATATTGCTATATATGCATCAGTTTCGAATTGTGTCTTCGGTCAATAGTTGGGTTGCCCGGCTCCCGCGCTTGCCTCCTACGTTCCGCTTTGTTCGGCTAGGTGTGCAAAGGGAGAACCACTGCGATTGTGCTTCCAGCTCGCATGGTCAAGCACCTCAGTGGAGAAAGCCGAAAACTGACTGTCACAATGGGTGTAAACTGGTCAGCGATCCGATGACTATATTAAATGACGGGCCATTCATTGGCCGAAGTGTTTCCGGCTTGACTTCGACTGTCGCCGAACACTATCGGGGGCTATTAACTGGCCTCCCAAACTAAATCCTCGATATTTTGCTCTTACATTGGAGCAGAGGTTTCATGATCATGCTTAGCATGACAACCCAAAGAAAGGAACCGATAGCGGGACTATTTTCTCTGGAAGACATTTCTTCTGTTAAACAGTAATATAACATGTCTCTCCGCGTACCTTTGTTTATAAAACCGTAGGGCCAGATTGCCTTGTTTGTTCTAAATCTTTGCCCTCATAAAGGCTTTATAAAGTAAGACAAACACTCCTCGGCTATCGGCCGAGGAGGTGGAAGCCGATGGTCGGTCAACAAAGTTTTGTACAATGCGGATCCGAGCATTAATGACGTAAAGTACTTGAATACATAGAGTCATTACACATAATTTGTGATTTTACTATGGATTTCGATCCTTAATTGGCCTCCGTGCCGCATTAAGGCTCGGGGTCTCTTGAGCTTCGGGCTTATTATTTACAAATATTAAAGGGCACATCGATCCCCGATGCGGTATTGCCACCCGACCGGTGTCTCGGGGCTCTTGCATTGCACGTTCTATGTAGAAAATTTTAAGTGCAATACAATTTCGAGGAGATTTTGATCCTCGGGTTGGTCGGCCGCTTTTTGTATCCCAAGTATTCTTCCGAGCTAGGACTTGATCCTCAGACCGATTTTGCAAATCAACATGAGTCTCAGCGGCTACGGGGATCAGCGGTCTTATGTCATCCTTCATGTGCATCTCGGGTTTTAGACCGATACCCACTTGAGGGCTACTGGCACCAATCAAAAATATTGACAAAAATCGGCCCACATTCAGGGTGGTGCACCACCTTAGAAGCAGTCCGGCATAAAGCTCGGGCGCTAGTGGCTGGCTCCATAGAGGGCACCTCCGGCATTAAGCTCGGCTAAACTCCTTCAAACTTCTTTGAACCAAGGTGATTTATGACACCTCGGATACAGTCCGGTGTTCGAGCTTGGATACAGTCCGGCGTTGGAGCTCGGATACATAGTCCGGCGTTAGAGCTGGGAAGCAGTCCGGCATTGGTGCTCGGCTGCAAAAGATACCTCGAATGCAGTCCGACGTTGGAGCTCGGACGCAAGAGGACGTTGCCACCCGGGAACAACTTCAAACCCGAGGTGTGGCATAAAAATAACAAGGCATTGATAAAGGCTGGAAACTTAAAGGGGCTCCTCGGATACCCGACATATAAACTCGTCAAATGCATTTCGGCGATCCTCAAGATCGAAGATGAGAAGATTTGTTGAACCAGTTTTCAAGACCGACGACCGAAGATGAAGAACAGTTCGGAAGAATCGAGGAGCATCCCCAACTTGAAGACCGGTTCAGGGGGCTACTGACGGTGTCCTGGACTAGGGGGTACTCACCATGTCGTCTCCCAATCAGGTGGATTGGGCCGAGGATCCCCATGGCCGTATACTCATGGGCCAGTCCGGACAGCTGCCGCATACAAGGAAGAATCAACAAGACTTGGCCATCAAGACAAGGACTCCTCCCCCACCGGCGTATTCGGCTAGGACTCTTGTTATCCTAGGCCTCTGGTGCATTATATAAACCGGGGCCAGGCTAGTCGATAGATATATACAACATACGTTACAACAATCATACCATAGGCTAGCTTCTAGGGTTTAGCCTCCTTGATCTCGTGGTAGATCTACTCTTGTACTACCCATATCATCAATATTAATCAAGAAGGACGTAGGGTTTTACCTCCATCGAGAGGGCCCGAACCTGGGTAAAAACATTGTGTCCCTTGTCTCCTGTTACCATCCGCCTAGACGCACAGTTCGGGACCCCCTACCCGAGATCCGCCGGTTTTGACACCGACACCGCCTCAACAAGAGCTCGTCTCCCTACTAGCCGGCTGGTCACCGTAGCCGCCACCGTCCGCGACCGCATTCCTTGCCTTGTGCCCCTTCTCCATCTCCTTTCTTCCTCTCTTTCCTCTCTCCCTTACGCCCTGTCTCTCCCTTTCTCTGGGCGCTTCACCCACCGCCAGATCGGTAGCGACACGGATCGGCGTCGCGGGGTGGGGCGCCTCCTTGCGGCTGGGATCGGGAGGCCAGGGAGAGAGAGGCGTTGGATGGTGACGGGGTGGATTGAACGGAGGAGGTTGCGGTCCGTGGAGGCGCGGGGTCCAGTGGATCCACGGTGCTTTCCTCGTCGCGAGCCCTCGCCTTACCGCCACCGACGTCCGTGCCTTCGACGTGAACGACCGCGGTGATGGAGAGGATGACGAGGCCGGCGGAGTTGAGTCCTGCGGGCGAGATCGATGTCCGTGAGGCGTCGTGCGGAGGGGCGGCGGGAGGCCGAGGAGGTGACGGGGCGGGAGCAGAGGCGGCGGATCTGTGCGTGGTTTTTTTCGCTGGTTATTTGTCGTCGGTTTTTTTATCGCTGGTTAATTGTCGTAGATTTTTTCGAGCGCGGGGGCTGGTGGAGGAATCGGTAGGTGATTTTTTCGGTTAGTGGTGGGTCTGGTTGAGGTGGGAGGAGGTACCAAAATAGGTACCAAAAATAACCGGGTGAGGTGGGACGAAAATAAAACCCGGAACGCGACCTACCAACTGAGACATTAGGAGTAGAGATTGTTTGGTTCCAATGCTAGGTAACTATACAAACTCTATATCATAATTGAGTCTTACCAAATTTGAATACCACCAGTTATATGTTGATCTTTTATCCTAGTTTCTGGTATGATCAATGATATGGCGGTTTCGGGATCGTGAGACAACACAACATAGAAATGCCTATCCAGAATAAACAATATAAAGTGATTTTTTATGGATGTTCATAAAATTAACATATGAGTTATCTAGAATTATCTAGTTTTCCCAATTTGATTTTTTTCGTAAGTTCTTTGCATAGCACAATTCAAGGTTTTCAAATATTGTCTATAGTATTCACGACTTTACGTATTTCCTGGACTTTAAAAGTTTTGATGTATTATATTTGTTTCCAAAAAATCACAACAGTTTTCTAACTTCAAAATAAAATATACTTTAGGAAAAAAAATTGCGGGTATAACTTTAGGAATCTTGACGTGCTAATTGGGCATCTATCCTTTTATAGGCAAAACCATATTAATTCTAGACATCTTTTTTTTTTCTTTTTCTTTCAAGGTCAAGATAACTCCTACTTACGTGTAGGAGTATAATGCATATTATTTTATGTGGTTAAGCTACCTAGTTGATCCTGGCAAGTGGTCTGAACCAGTAACCCAATCGGAAATGTCGGATCGGCTCATGGATTCACATGGACGTACATACCTACGTGTTCACCATGCGCCCTTCCTTCATCGATGTATATGCATCCTGTATTTTCAAAGGCATGAGACAAGAGGCAACTTTTGATATGGGTGCACCATTTAGTTTGCAGAGTGCACATGCATACACGTATGGTTGTAGGTGTCAGCCCATCCACATGCCATCCAAGCAGATCTTAATCCAGCCAAGTACAGTAGCAAGAACTTAGTAAGCGAGCCAAGTAATTTTCATATAAGCGTCTCTCTCTTCTTTTTGGGCTGCAATTTAATTTCGCCAGCCGGGTCTTGAACTCAAAACTTCTTGGCTCCGATACCATATGGAAGTGCATGCTTTAACCAATGCAACAAAAAGACTGATCTCATGGGAATGTCGACCGAGAGGAAGTATCATCAGCAGCTTCGGATAAATATGCCAACTGGATTGATCTTGCCCATATGTATATACTCCCACAATAAAATACATGCAGACTAGGTTCAGTCGTTCATGCTATAGTCTGGCTCATCAGAGTGCACCATGCAAATCTTTCTCAAGGGGATGGAATTCCAGCACTCACTTGCTAACTAAGAAGAGGACTACCAGTCAGGTGAAGTGGCCAAAGACTCAAACTGTGGTCACCCTGCAGTTTCTGAAAAAGGTTTACTGAGTATTCTTGCACAAGATGATCTCTGTTTTTGTTTTACACCTTTCGCTGCACTAGCAGTGTTGCTGTAAGTTGATCCATATAACCCTGTTCTATGTGTTTCATTCTCAATGAAAAATGCATGGAACTGGGCCTGAAGAACCTTTTGATCGAAGCGAAGTTATGGTCATGAGTTCATTCAGTGCTATTATTGTATAGCAATCCAGTTACATCAGTGTAAATGTATCCGAATACATATCCATAATTGCTCTAGTAGAATGTAGTCCGCAGTCAGTTTGTAGAATCTTGCACAACAAACCATATGTACGTGTTCTCAATACTCCTACATTGAAGAAATTTTGAACGTATATCCTTCAAATAGGCACACATCAGTACAAATAAACCAAAAATTCAGTTAGATTTAATTTTGTTTGATTATTCTGCTTAGCATAATAATGTTTTGTCTATTGTGAGGGGAGATAAAAATTGGTGCTATAATTGTGAGACTGTTAGTAAAAGCGCCTTGCATCAGCAGAACATTCAGTTGGGTGGGTTGTGTTCCTCGGGTACATACATATTTCCCCATGAGTTCCACTTCGGTACAACCCCCCTTGATGATATTGATGGACGCAGATATTTCTCATCTTCAAACCATTAAAAGTGCTCTAGAAAGAGAGGGGGATGAAGTATTGGTAATACAGGATATAATCAAGGCATGGATATGTTGCCACGAGGATAGGTTGAGACTTGTTTATAGAAGGAACATCAACCTGCCACTGGTTCCACTATCAGGGTTGTCTCAGCTTCAACTTTCTTCGTGCATCATTACAGATGGGGCATTAGCTGTTTGCCTTGATGGTCTCACTTCTCTGAGACGTTTGTCACTAAAAGAGATCATGACTTTAACTACACTTCTGTCACAAGATGCCTCCAACAGTTGACAAAGCTCCAGTGCTTGAGAATCGACTCATGCTGGTGCCTTCAGTCACTAGGGGGATTGCGAGCTGCTACAAGTCTTTCAATTTTTTTCATTATAGAGCTGCCCTTCTATAGACTTGGCACGTGGATCGGATTTTTTGCCATTGTCCTTGAGACACCGGAGATAGCACACTATGTGGTTGCAGCTGATTTCTTCAGTAGTGACTTGTCGCACCTGATATATCTTTCCATGATGTGGTGCAGAAGCTCTACATCCTTGTCGATTGGTCATTTAACCTCCCTCAAAACATTGAGACTACAAAACTTCAAGGACTTGTGCTTTCTTGAAGGGTTGTCTTTACTGCAACTTTCCATCGCAACTTTTGCATATGTCCCAAACCTGAATATGAAGTATATCTCACATTTGCGAGTCAAGACTACCCTCCATATTAGCTGCCCCGTACTGCTCAGCCATATCCTCTCAGCTGAAGGTTTTACAGTTCCAAGAAAGGGCGGCGAGAAAAGAGATGCCATCAGAAGCGGAGGGCTCTGGCGACTCGCCAGGCGATCCGCCTGGCGGCTCCACCTCGCCGGGGCCGCTACCGTCCGTCTCCTCGTCGCTCCTGGCACCTTTGCTCCCCTCTCGGCCGTCCGCTCCGCTCCTTGGCCGCCGACCTGGTGGATCCCTCGATGGCAGGCGGAGGCGCAGGGCGGGGGCGGGGTTCCGCGTGATTCCGCGTCCAGGTGAGCTGTTCCAGAATCGTGTCTTCTCCTCTCTCCGCGCTAATGTTGCCCACGTCCCGCACTCTGACTGTGCTGCCCCGCCGGGGGTGATCTGGGTTCTCGTCCCGGCGAAGGCCGTTCCCCTCTCGGCCATCACCGTCTCCACCCACATTTCCCTCTATTTCTGCAAGCGGCCAGCCCGTTTAACTGCGGTGCCGGTCGAGCCCCTCGTTTTCTCGGTCCGCGTCGCTAGCTTGGCGGTCGCGCGTTTCATGGTGGACGCCGGCGTTGCCGCGGGGGCGGCGGTGCAGCTCCGGCTCTTCCTGTCGGTGGAGGAGGCGCGGGCGGCCGCGGTGCTAGCCCTGGCGCCTAGCCCGAGCGCTCTCCCTGAGGCCGCATTCAAGCCTGGGGTTATTGCCTATGGGCGCCGTCGTAGCCTTTCGGCCCATAAATGCCTACCCCCTCTGTCGTGTCTCCCTGCGCTCCTGCCTTGTCCCTTCGACCGCCACGTTTCGCCCGCCGGTTCGTCCGGGCCTCTCACTGAGAACCTGGGCGCGCTTCCTGTCTCCCATGAGGAGACGAGGGGCGCGGCTGTCGCGATTTTCGGGGTTCGCGTTCTGTCGCGCGCCGCGTCGCCAGCTGATGACTGCGACGGGGCTTTGAATGTGGGGGCCCGGGAGCCTTCTCCTCGTCCTATCTCACCCACGTTTTACGGTGCTGGGTTGGAGAGCCCGTACCGGGCGGCTTTACTCTCCCCACCGGCCGCGCCCCCCCCGGCGACAAAACGCCCTTCCCTCCCCCCTCTATCCCTCTACGGCTGTTTTCGCTGCCTCTCCGCTCTCCACTTCGTCAAAGATTGTAGGGACCCGGTTCGCTGCCGCCGCTGCCGCCGCTTCGGCCACCGCGCTCGTTCTCGCTCTTGCCCCATGGCCCCTCCCCGTCCGGCCGCGGTGCCTGGCCGCGCCGACAATGCTCCGCACTCCACCCCTCCGCCCCCACCCCCTCCCCCTCCCCCACGCCGCCAGACCCCCTATCTTTCCGCGGCCCGTCATCTCTCCGGCTCCCGGGCCTCCCTCCAACTTGCCCCGCGCCTCCTTGAGGTGGGTGCTCCCAGCGCCCATGTAAGCTCCCCTCCGCCGTCGCCGCGGGACATCTCCCTTGACGCGGTGGTGCACTCGCCTCCCCCGTCTCCTCCCCACGAGGGGGGCGACCTCGGGCATCCTCAGCCGGTGGGGCTGGGGCATGGGCTTCCCCGCCGCGGGCTGCTCCTGCCCATGAGCCTCCTTCCTCGGGGGGCTCGTCGCGCCTCTCCTCCTTCTCCGGGTCCGATGCCTCCTCCGGCAGTCGGGGGTCCGTTGCTGCGGAATCGCAGCGGCCGGATGCCATGGACGTCTTCATGCCCGGGGGGGACACAGAGGCCGCGCTCCGGCTCGCCGTGGTCTCCATCGAGCCACCTAGCGCCTTCATCAACGCCACGTCCGCCGTCCAGGCGGCCATGCTGCATAACCTAGGGCACCTGTCCTTTGACACGGTGCCCTCGTCCGTCGGCGTCTGCTACCTCCGGTTCGCCTCCTGGGCGGATAGGGAGGAGGCCATTGCCCATCAGCCGCTTCGCTTCCAGGGCACGCGCATCGAGCTCCACCGGGAGGAGCTGTTCGCCCGCGTTCCCCAACGGGCTCGCCTTTGCACGCTGCTTGCGGCGACGGGGTTTCCGGCGGAGTTCATCACCCCCGCCTGCATCCCCGCTGCGTTCGCCGGTTTCGGCCGTGTCCTGGAGGTCGACCCCCGCGTTCTCTCCGACCACGAGCTCGCCACCGTCCGCGCGGTGGTCCTTCTTGAGCACACCAGCGACATCCCCTGTGATGTCTGGCCTTGGGGCGGGCCTTGGGGGGCGCGGCCTATTTCCATCGAGCCGGCTGCGGTCTGGCCGATGGCGCGCTCCTTCGGCGATGACGGGGAGTACGTGCCCTTCTTCAGCTTCCCCCCGCCTCCTTTCTCCCACAATAGGCCGGACGGGCTGCGCCGCCACGATGATGTCCCGGTCCCCGCCTTCCGCAGGGTGGACCGTCTCTTCGGCAATGGAGGAGGGAGTAGGGCGCGCCGCGCGCGCTGGCGCTTCGCCGACTCCGCGCGTTAAGTAGCCATTGCGGACAAGGCCGTCAGCGTCGCGCTCTGAAGGACGCCTTGGTTGGTTGCTCGCCCCACCTGCAGGCCAAGGCGGTGCGCGAACGGGTGCTGGACGCCGTCGCTCAGCCTCTTCCCGCGGCCTCGGTGGCCGGTCTTCGTGCTGCTGCTGCCATCAAGAACACCCGGGTGTCGGCCGCTCCCCCATGATCGTCGAGGCCGCCGTGCTCTGCCCTCTGCTTGTGCGGTTGAGGGACCGTCGTCGCTCCCGTCTTAGTTTTTTCCCGCCAGTTTGGGTGGCTCTGTAGCCCCCTCTTTCTTAGGTTCGTGTGGGTCTGTCGCAACTGTTAGGGTTCGTGTGGGTTGTTGTTCTGCCGCCTAGGTGTCTCGTGGTGCCCATGGTTAGCAGCTTTCGTTGCCTTACCTTCCTGTCTTGGAATGTTCAGGGGCTGGGCGACCCCGGCAAGTGTGATCTCGTCCGCGAGGCCATTTCTGCCGCGGTGCCGTCTATTATCTGTCTCCAAGAGTCCAAGCTCGCTGCCTTGGATCAGCACAAGGCCCGCTCCTTCCTCCCCGTCTCGTTTACGGAGTTTGTCATGAAGGACGCAGACGAGAGGCGTGGGGGCATTGTTACGGCTTGGGATCCTCATGTTTTGTCTCTCAACGCTTGCGCTCGGTCTCGCTTCTCCCTCACTACCTCGCTTGCCTGGACTAGCTCTGATCTTGCCTTCTCCGTCACGAACGTCTACGCCCCTGCCGATCATTCCCTCACCACGGCTTTCGTCGACGACATGCTCGCCCTAGCTCCCACCGTCCAGGGTGCGTGGTTGGTGGTTGGGGATTTCAACCTCATCCGCTGGGCTCACAAAAGAACAATGATCGCTTTGGCGTCGCGGGCTTCCTCTTTTAACTCGTTGATCAACGAGGTAGTGTGTCACGAGGTGCCCCTCTCCGACAGGCGATTTACTTGGTCGAACAGGCGGGATCCCCCCACGCTCGCTAGGCTTGACCGGGTTTTTTCAACTCTCTGTGGGATGTGCTCTTCCCTGACTCTTCTCTAGCCTCTCATCCACGTACCACCTCCGACCACTTCCCCCTTGTCGCCACGGTCTCCACTCGTATCCCTAAAGCGGGGCGCTTCTTTTTCGAAAACTCGTGGTTACTAGACCCTCCCTTTCTCCCCACGGTCTTACCTGCTTGGTCGCGTGTGCCTTTGTCGCCCTGTGTCGCGTCCCGCCTTGCCCATCGCAAGAAGAGTATCAGGTCTGCCGCCAAGGTATGGAAACAACACCACAGATTTATTCCCTTGTTTGATAACAACTGCAAATTCTTGGTGGATCTGTTTGACTTCCTCGAGGAGCACCGTCGTCTCTCGGCCGAGGAACTTGAGCTGCGTGGCGATGCCCGTCTGGCGCTCGCCACCTCGGTGGCTTCCCAGGCGGCTTTCTGGAGGCAGCGTGGGAAGTGCCGTGCGGTGGTGGAGGGGGACAAGAATACCGGCTACTTCCACGCCCGGGCGTCGCAACGTCGTCGTTGCAATGCCATCCGGAAGCTGGCGGTGGGCGGGGTCGAGCTCGTGTCCCACAACGACAAGGAGGGCACCCTTCGAAGCTTCTTCACCACCCTGCTTGGCCGGGTCCCCCACACGTTGTGGGGGTTTGACCTGCCGGCGCTCTACGCGGGCGCCAGGGGTGTCGACGATGCAGCGTTGGTTGCACCGTTTTCCCGCTCCGAGGTCCGGGAGGCGGTCTTCGCTCTCGACAGGACCAGCGCGCCAGGGCCCGATGGGCTTGGCCCGGCCTTCTACCAGGCCGCCTGGGTCGTGGTCGCCGACGACCTGATCGCCCTCTTCGACGCCGTCCACAACTGCACTGTGTGGCTTGGAGGGATCAACCGCGCCTTCATCACTCTCCTCCCCAAGAAGGAGGGGGTCCCGGCCCCTGGCGACTTCCGTCCCGTTTCTCTCCAGAACGGTGACGTGAAAATCCTCTGTCGGGGCCTCACCACTCGGCTTGAGCGGCAGATCGGGCTCCTGATCGATGAGGACCAATCTGGGTTCCTCTCTGGACGGAGCATTTCGGAGAATTTTGTCTACGCCGCCGAGCTTGTCCAATGCTGTAAGAGGAGGGGGCGTCAACGCTGGTATTCATGCTCGACTTCGCCAAGGCCTCCGACTCCATTACCTGGCCTAGTCTTCGCCGGATCATGGAGGTGAGGGGGTTCCCCGCTGTGTGGTGTGACTGGATGGATCTTATCCTGTCGTCATCCACGGCGGCGGTCCTTCTTAATGGGGTGCCGCGGCGCTGGTTTGCCGTGCCGAAATGGCTGCGGAAAGGGCTGCGCCAGGGTGACCCCATTTCCCCGTACCTCTTCCTCTTGGTCGCCGACGTGCTTCAACGCATGGTTCGCTTGGACAGCGGGCTGCAGCACCCGCTGGTAGATGGTGCCCCTCCGGTGGTGCTGCAATATGCTGACGATACGCTCATTATCATGCGTGCGGCCCCGGAGGGGGCTGCCCGGCTGCGGATCATCCTCGACCTCTTCGCCAAGGCCACCGGGCTCGTCATCAACTTTGCGAAAAGCACGCTTGTCCCCATGCACGTCGACCCTGAGGTGCTGACGGCCGTCGTCGCGTCCTTCTAGTGCTCCATCGGCTCCTTCCCCCAGACCTACCTGGGGCTCCCGCTCTCCAGCGACAAGCTGAAGATTGCCGACTTCGCCCCGATGATTGCCAAGGTCGACCGCTACCTTGCGGGTGGCGGCGCGGCTCTGTCTCTCCGGCGGGCGCTGGTGCTCATCAATGCGGTCCTCGACTCGCTCCCCACCTATGCCATGGCCGCCATGAAGCTGCCCCCTGCGGTCCTGAGCAAACTTGACGGGCTTTGGCGCGCGTTCCTTTGGAACGTCGCGGACAGAGCGTCAGGAGCCCAATGCCTGGTTACTTGGACCCGGGTCTGTCGATCGAAGGCGGAGGGTGGCCTCGGTGTTCGGGCGCTGTGCATGCAGAATGACTGCCTCCTCCTCAAGCTGCTGCACCGCCTCCACTCCCGCACGCCGTCCCGGTGGGCATCGTGGGTCTGGGACCAGATGGAAGGGCGGTCCCTCCTCGGAACCGGCCGCTCCCCCCTTGTGGGTGAGCACTGGTCGACCCTCCCGCGGCTTCTCCCGGTGTACAGAGCTCTTACTAAGGTGGAGGCTGGGGACGGACGTGCTACCTCCTTTTCGCACGACAGCTGGCTCCCTTGTGGGGTGCTCCGGACGGCCTTCCCCGTCTTGTTCACGCACGCCGCATGCCCTGAGATCACGGTCTGGGCGGCGCGCCGCCGAGGGGTGCGCGCACTGCTGGTGCCCCGGCTCTCCCCGCTGGCGGCCCGGGAGCTTGCTGAGGTTCAGCTGCTTGTTGCTGCGAGCCCCGCGCTGGACGGCCCCGACGCGCGGTCGGTCACGCTCTGCGCGGGACCTGGTGGTGGCTTCTCATCCAGAGGGACCTACGCCCTCTGCCACTACAGCGGTGTGGGCTCGCCGGCGGCCTCCTTCATCTGGTCTTCCCGTGCTCCGTCGCGAGTCAAATTCTTTGGGTGGCTGCTCGTCCCGTCTCGGGTCGATACACGGGACGTGCTGCTGCGCAAGACCATCCTCGAGGCGGCCGAGGCCGGGTGCCCCTGCTGTGAAACGGAGCTGGAAACGGCTGACCACCTCATCTTCGGGTGCCCCTTCGCGGTGCAGTTTTGGCGCAGGATCGGGCTGCCCCCTGCTGCGGGTTCGGTTCGTGCGCTTCATCGCTTTGACGCGTCCCCGGTCATCGGCGACAGCTCTCCCGCGGGCTTCATCCTTCTTTGCTGTTGGCGGCTGTGGAAGCGTCGTAATGCCATCGTTTTTCAGGGGGAGGCAATGTCCCTCTCTGCTACTATCAAAGCCTGCCGGGATGACGCGGCTCTTTGGCGTGGCCGACTGAAGACCAACGATCAGCCCCACATCGACGTGTGGTTGTCTGTTCTTAGATGAGCCAGTGCATGGCTGTCGTCTCTTGGCTAGGACGGTGTGCCGTTGCTGCTCTTGAGAGTTGCCCTCAGCTCTCCCCCTTGTAAATCTGGATTCTCTGGTGGCTTTTGGCCCTTTTACATAATATATACAGGTGGTGGAAGGGCTCCTTTCCACCCCGGTGAAAATTAAAAAAAAAAACAGTTCCAAGAAATCTCGCTCTTGTAGGAGGCAATGAGTGATCCTTTTCATTTGAAGAATCAGCAGATTTATCATCTGTCAACTGCCTGTGATTTTAAAATTGTGAAATGATTTCCTTGCCAGGAAATATGAAGTGTTTTTCATGTTTGAGGAGACTCCAAATCTGTGGATGCCCCAATATATCATCTTTACCAGATTTACCATCCTCTCTTAACCAACTGTACGTGGATGATTCTGAACTCTTGAAGAAGAGCTGACAATCACCCGATGGAGAAAGTTGACCAAAGATTGAGCATATCCACTCAATACAGATTGTTTAGTTTTCATTCAGATATGCAATTACAAAGAAAGAGAAAGGTAAACACCTCACCTGCTCACGCTCAAAGAGATGAACATTCTGTACTTCTTATTTCGCAATTTTATATCTTGCATGTATCTTATGTATTAAAAATCTCCCTTTATTGATTTTATTAAAGTTTTCCTTCTTCATTTATTTCGAACAGAAGGCTTCCACGGACCAAACCTCCTCTCCACTGCCTGTCACTGAGGTGGAGTGAGTGTCTCAAGCTCTCATCATGCAGTTCAGCTCTTGCATTTGTAGTCGGTTGATCCCTCAGTTCACTTCATCGCTAACTTATGGAATCATGGCCGTCAATGGCTCCACCTCCTTTGCCAAAACGTTTATTTAAAATATGCATATTATTATATTCTTACTCTTATCCTCGAAGCGTCACATGTGGTTGGTATACGTGTAGCTTGTATCTTTTGTGTGTTGTATTGTACTTGTACTTCTGGACAGCTAATCTTCATGTACCATCATGCCTGAAGAAATGTGTTGTATCGGCAGTTTCTTTTTTATCACAGCGGAGGTTTCTTTGTTCATTAGTATAGAATAAGGTTATCTATACTAGTCGTCTACCTGTGCAGCTGCACGGGCTAGAAATTTCTCTGTCTTAACATTGTTGTGTAAATTCATTTGTGACATCAACAGTTTTGGATAGTTATACTTGTTGGTCAAACACATCATCTGTCCTACGGTAGATGAAGAGAAGTGTAGAGACACCCTCATATGTTTCTATCTGTTAAAAAATTTCTCTGTCTTAATAAGTTTCTATCTATTAAAAAATGTTTCTTGAAGTGAAGAGAAGCTGCACGGGCAAGAACCTTTCTTGACGTGATGACCTACCAAGTCATCAAATAATTGGTACATATAACAGGTTAAAGCTTAAAAAAATTATAAATCAACTAAAATTTGGAAGCTGTTAGGGAGAGATATTCTTTTTATTTTTTATTTGTTTTATCTTGGTCATGTTTCTTTTCTTACAAAAGGAATTAAAAAATCATTCATGAATAGACTTATTTTTCTAAACGTAATGCTTTCGGGAGCATTTACTTGTATGTTCATTTTTTTCTCATGGTAACATGCACGTGGCTGAAAAACATTCAGGTAATTTTTTCTGAGCGTGAGGCTTTGGGGGGCAATTATTTGTACGTGGCCTTTAATTTTTTTTCTCAAGGGAGCACACACGTGGTTTTCATTTTGGTGATATTTGGGACATGGACTCTTTTTCTAACATTAGGACTAAGGACATTTCATTTGTGTGTATCTTTATTTGATAACATGTCTTCTTTTTTCTTTATGAATGGAGAAGGCAAATGGATTTTGTTTTGGTCGGTACTTGAACGTCGGCATCCCGGACAATTTTTCATGCATGTTGGTTTAATCCTTTTTTGTACTTCTGTTATGTATCATTTTTCCATTAAAAATTTATATGGCATGGCCGCCTAACTGAGTTTGACCATTAATTTAATATAATTGGTTTATGGTTAATTATGTTATTTTGAAGCGTGAAAATTAATGTATATTTTTCTACTTTTGTTACCTGAAGTGATTTCTCATAATAAAATTCTTGGTCTGTGTTTCTTAAGTAATATTTCTTTTTTTTCTAGGAATCCAAGAGAGACACAAGGGAGGAAGTTTCCCATACGTGGTAGCATGGGATGCTCAGATTTTTGGTTTTTAAAGAAATATCTTTTTATGAAACGAAGAGAGTCCAATGGGAGTAAGACTCCCGTACGTGGTAGTATGAGACAACATGTCTTACCTTTCATCTAATGGCTACAAATACATTATATATTAATCCAACGGCCAAAATTCTTTAATTCCAAGGATTAACGTGGTGCCTCGTATGTTGCCTCCAATTAGTAAATATAAGATATAATATATAATTTAGTTGATCCGTTTGCACTCAGTAAAATTGATGTCTACTTTAGGTGGCTGCTTCTGGATACATATAGTTTTTTGAGTGCAAGTTTATTCTTGTCAGTTATTAGTGGAGATTGTTGAGTAAGTACTGCTGATCTCCATGTAGCATCTTACGTATGTGAACCTGTGCAGTTTCTCCTGGACCACAGTGGAGTTCGCTTTGTCCTTGTGGTGTATAATAAGGATATCTGTACCTATATTCAATCGATCCATTTATACTCAATCGATGTCTACATCAGACCGCTGCTGGGCGGGACACTGCGATGGCAGCGGGCATTTCACCTTCTCGCGAGGGTCCTTTGTGCGCTTGTCATTTTGGCGCAGAACTTCCCCTTGAAATATGAGTTTTGACAATTTTGCCGAATCTCAAAAATCTGTGCGAGGAATGGATGCTTCCATAAAGTGTACCTGGCGAGTAGGTAAAAATCCTGCACCGTCAGCATGTGGTTCACAATCTTGTGAAAGTCTGCCCTCAACTGACACATTTACGTGTGCAGCATCCCCAATTCTCCTTACTTACTTCAGGACATGCCATTTGCACTTGTGGTGAATGTTGTCAGGCATTAAACTTTTAATAGCTAACTCCATCCCACGACATTGATCTGTACGGCTACCAAATCCTCACCTACGATGTGTGGACCAGAATGTCGGGACGGCTGAAGCTCCCACCTACCAACTGCAATGAAAAGCAGCTCCACTTGGCAACGTCGTCAGGCGGGAGCATACTGAAATTGATCACTATAGATGGTTCATGCTATCCATGTGGCTATGCCTCCCCACAATACTAGCAAATGGTGGTGGTGCTAGTGGTTGGGCGCTGGAAGGTGTGATCGATGTAGAAGAGAAGCTGCGGTTGTTGACCCAGACCTTCCTGTTGCAGGTGGCTCTGATGTACTAGTTTAATTAACGAATCTGGAAACAGGAACAGGGACGTGGTTGAATTGCAGGTGTGTAATCGAGATTGCTGTTTCTTGACATGAAGACAAAGGAGATGCATCGGCAAAAGTATAGCTCATGCTCCCCGTTGTTTGAGATCGACCTGCCATCTCACCTACAAACCACGAAAGTTCTCTCGTGCCTAGCAAGCTAGCCAAGTAGGTAGGGTATGTTACAAATGTAGTTACCACCTTGATCGAGTGGTGCTTGATTAGTCCATACTAGTCGCCAACCCGTGCATTCGCACGGGCTAGCGATTTTCAATAGCAAACGACATATAAAATTACAGAAAAGTTGTTTGCGCTTGTTGATAGTATTTTTATTTGTTTCTCATGTTTACCCACTGGCATATATGTGAAATGTGAGGTAAATTCATTGAAGCATATTCTCAAATAAGTGACAACTTAAATTATTAGAAAGTTGTTTGCTTGTGCTGATATTGTTTCTGATTGTTTCTCATAGTTATCCAATAAACTATAGGGAAAATGGGCTGAAAATTATGAAGATAAAAATAAAAAAATGAATGCACATATGTGGTTCCAAAATTTTATATAAACTTCAGCCGCTGCTTGTAGCAGCATGAGTTTCTTCCTTACAATTGAAGACAGTGTATGATCAGGAAACAGAACCGGAAAACAATGGCGAAGATATGATTCATTTGGTAGCACATAGATTATGATATATTTTTCAAGTATAAATAATAAGGTAGCATTGCATTAATAACAACGTGTGCAGCATCCCCGATTCTCCTTACTTACTTCAGGACATGCCATTTGCACTTGTGGTGAATGTTGTCAGGCATTAAACTTTTAATAGCTAACTCCATCCCATGACATTGATCTCCTTTTTCTTTCCCCTCATTCAATGGCCCATCCCCAAAGAGGTGGGTTGGGGGTTCCCCCCAAATTTGGGGGTTATCCCCCGGCCTGGGGGGGGGAAGACCCCTTTTTTTTTTTTTTTTTATTATATTAATAAGATATTTAAAATTAAATCCATTTTTAAAAATTAAACATATATAAAATTTCTTTGAAAAATTTATAATCTACAATTCAATATTAAAACTATAAATTAAAGGAATTAACAAGTTATAAGCATTACCATTAAAAGTTTCAATTTTATATACTTTTTATTTTTTAATAATACTGCTTAATTTATTGATTATTGTATGCCTGTATTGATATTATTCCACGGTTATTTTGTTAATTCAAATAAAATGAACACTTTTACAAAAAGGTTATATAAAATAAAAATTAACTTTAATTCGAATTATAAACACTAATTACAATTCACCTTATAAAAAAAATCAACAAAAATACAATTCAAAATTTTTATATCGCACCACAAAAATTCGACTCCCCACTAAAACATACCAATCTCTTTGCGCCTTCGGGGTAAGGAACCCCCATTGAAGTTTCATTTCTGCCCAAATGTATTAATTTTAAAATTATTCATTTAAAATTAATTATATATCCAGTTATCAGATTATTAAAATTTAATTATTAATCTTTATATCTGTTTATATATGCCAAAAAATTATTCATAGAATTAAAAATTGAATTTTTTAAATTTGAAATTTGAAAATTATTCTTTAAAAAAAAATTGAATAAAATTAAATTATCAATAAATAAAAACAACAAAATTTTTTAAAGAAAAAATATCCATGAATTACAAACCTTTAACTAAAAAATAAAATCTTTCTGGGAAACTAAATAAACTAAAATTGCTCCTTTTTTCTAACCCGATAGGCTTGGGCCCACTTACATTTTTTGGGTTTCTTTGTAAACCATTGAGTTCATAGGGAAAAGGCAGTTTTGTCTTAGTATTTATTTTATTTATTTTTTGTTTTAAATTTCTTTTTAAGTTTAATTTTTAGGAAAATTAGCTAGGATAGTTTAAATTGTTTTTTTTTTTTTTTTCTTATTATTAGCTAAAAGGGATTTCAACAAAGAAATTTAAATAACAATTCCAAAAAAAGGGTCCACCTTTAGTTCAGGAACGAGTGATGTTTTTCCCTCCAACTTAAAACCTAAAAATTTCCATAAAGAAATGAAATTAAAACTAAAATTTCAGTATAGTCTACCCCCTTCATTTTTAAATTTTGCATTAGGCTGTTGGATCACTAAAAGAAAACCTCGATTTTAAAAATTATAGTTTGACAACAATTACAAAATTTCTAAAAAAAAGTAATAAAAGTAATAAGAACATTAATATAAAAAATATAATGGGTTTTAAAACAATAATGGCAAAAACTTTTAAAATTTTATAAATTATCAAACTAAAAAATTTTAAAAAAAGAAAAAATTGAAAATTAAATTAAATTAATAATAATAAAAAATAAAAATAAAGTATTATTTGTATTTTACATTTTGTTTTTTTGATTATTTGGCCTTTGGTCCTTCCCACCGAAATTAGGGAGGCGGTGCCAATTGGTCCCCGGATTGAACGGAAGACCAAGCGGGGCGGTGATAGGCCTCCTACGGTTGATGTCCCAATTAACCAACGGAAAGCGGGATGAATTTGAGCCCTCCAATATTCGTCCTTACAATTAGGAAGTATTGGGAAGAATCCATGCCCCTTTGCAATTAATGATGTCTCCACTCAAACCTAATCGGCTTTCCAATTTCTGATGAGATGAATAATATGGTATTACAAATGAGTTCTTAATGAGGGCCGAGCTTATTATTGGGACGGCGGACCAAAATACTTGCTCGGTAATAAATCCACGGAAAGGCCCGGATGTATTTGATCTAATAAAGATGCCGATGTCCAGCCCTGTTTGAAATTCATACCATCCCGGGGTGGTCTGGCATTAGTTTTAGTTTGTATGTACCAATGAGGGCCATGATACCACTACGTTTCATGGTATATATTTAAATTTTATCGAACATCAACTAAAGGCAATGGAGACTGGACAAAGGGTATTTATGATCAGAATGATATTCACTCCGCCATTGTCTTGACTGTTATGATCTTGCCGATTCGTTTGAGATAATACAGATTATTAGAATGGATTGCCTGATCCAATGTCAGCCTTGCAATATTTTATAGGTTTAATAACAACTCCAAAGATTAAACCACCAAAGAAATTAAAACTAGACGGAACCCAGTCTTGTGAATTTTTCCGTCCAATTGCCGTTTAAGCCGAAATTCTTCAGTAAAAGCCAAGCGCATCACGTTATCCCCTAAAACCTTATGGTCAAAAGTTCTTAATCTCTAGTTGAAAAGTTGTCATTTTTGCAAACTTTGGAAATTAGTTAGAGGTTTATAAGTGTACAAAGAAAAAATATTCTAGTTGGAAAATAGGTTCAATTAAGAAAAACCCTTTTTGAGGTGGAATGGTTCAAATCATAAAATTTCAGCCCATTATACTATAATGCCAAAAAATAAAAACAATGATTTAGAAACTTCCCAATTAACGGGACCATAATCCTTTCGCCCAATAATCTAACGGACACTACAACAGGATTAAATATGATTACCAAAAAAATTTCTTAAGAATCGATTACCCTTTTATACCCAACAAAAACATGTGCTATTAGGATCTCCACACTAGACACCATTCCTTGTTAATCCTTAGCGAAACCCTCATAAGCGTTTCTCGGCCACACTCCCAAGGGAATTTTGCCTCCGCATTCCGGAATGGGAACCTTTTTCCCTAGTCGAAATTCACGGGCCAACCAAAAATTTTGGGACTGTATGGATGCCCATGATATTTGACCCTCTAGGCAAGCCCAGAATCCTTCTGGAGACGTGGCAAAAGCTGTTTGCCGCTTGGAAGGGGGTTACCTTCAGGTGTCCCAATGATTTTGGATTTGGACTTGAACCATGCCGGGCAGTCAAGGGCAACCGGACCAAAAGGTCCAAACAAGCGGGTCCAATGAGCCGGCCCCGGGGGCTCACGAACCGGGTCCAATGCCCCCATGGGTCCCGGTTCTTGACTGAACCGGGACTAATGGGCTGACCCGGCCTGGACCTTTGCCCCCTTTTCTACTAGTTACGCCTACCAAATCCTCACCTACGATGTGAGGACGAGGATGTCAGGACTGGTGAAGCTCCCACCTACCAACTGCAATGAATACCATCTCCACTTGCCAACATCATCAGATGGGAGCGTATTGAAATTGATCACTAAAGATGGGTTCATGCTATCCATGTGGCTATGCCTCCCCACAATACTAGCAAATGGTGGTGGTGCTAGTGGTTGGGCGCTGGAAGGTGTGATCGATGTAGAAGAGAAGCTGCGGTTGTTGACCCAGACCTTCCTGTTGCAGGTGGCTCTGATGTACTAGTTTAATTAACGAATCTGGAAACAGGAACAGGGACGTGGTTGAATTGCAGGTGTGTAATCGAGATTGCTGTTTCTTGACATGAAGACAAAGGAGATGCATCGGCAAAAGTATAGCTCATGCTCCCCGTTGTTTGAGATCGACCTGCCATCTCACCTACAAACCACGAAAGTTCTCTCGTGCCTAGCAAGCTAGCCAAGTAGGTAGGGTATGTTACAAATGTAGTTACCACCTTGATCGAGTGGTGCTTGATTAGTCCATACTAGTCGCCAACCCGTGCATTCGCATGCGGCTAGCGATTTTCAATAGCAAACGACATATAAAATTACAGAAAAGTTGTTTGCGCTTGTTGATAGTATTTTATTTGTTTCTCATGTTTACCCACCGCATATATGTGAAATGTGAGGTAAATTCATTGAAGCATATTCTCAAATAAGTGACAACTTAAATTATTAGAAAGTTGTTTGCTTGTGCTGATATTGTTTCGATTGTTTCTCATAGTTATCCAATAAACTATAGGAAAATGGGCTGAAAATTATGAAGATAAAAATAAAAAATGAATGCACATATGTGGTTCCAAAATTTTATATAAACTTCAGCCGCTGCTTGTAGCAGCATGAGTTTCTTCCTTACAATTGAAGACAGTGTATGATCGGAAATGAACCGGAAAACAATGGCGAAGATATGATTCATTTGGTAGCACATAGATTATGATATATTTTTCAAGTATAAATAATAAGGTAGCATTGCATTAATAACAACGTGTGCAGCATCCCCGATTCTCCTTACTTACTTCAGGACATGCCATTTGCACTTGTGGTGAATGTTGTCAGGCATTAAACTTTTAATAGCTAACTCCATCCCATGACATTGATCTGTACGCATTAGTAGAAAACAGGGCATTTGTCCCGGTTCGTAAGGGCCTTTAGTCCCGGTTCTTGAACCGGGACTAAAGGGTCGTTACTAATGCCTCCCCCCTTTAGACCCGGTTCTAACACGAACCGGGACAGATGGGCCTCCACGTGGCCACTGCGAGCAGCCCAGGCCAGCGGGCCTTTGGTCCCGGTTGGTGACATGAACTGGGACCAAAAGGCTTCCACGTGTCAGCAGCTGAGGTTTTTTTTTTAAAAAAAAAGTGGCTGGTTTAAGGGTTTTGGGGGTTAATTTTAGGTTGTTACTAGCTAGCTAATAGAGAAAAGTGTCCTCTCTTATATCTTCGTCCTTGGTTACCAACGCTATTGCTATGTTGATTTCACCCGCTGATATATAATAACTCATGCATGCTTGTATCATACGTCATCATATATAATAACAAGTCCTACTAATCATGCATCATCATACAACTTTTACTCGTTATTAATAACAAGTCATACGATCATCATCCTCATAGTCATCGAACCCAACCCTACATAATTGTTCTTAGCACATGATCATCAGTATCAGGTAGCACCTAAACACCCTTAAGGTAAAATAGCATAAAACAATATAGACCCTGACTCTCCATTATGAAGAATGGAGATCATCCTGTCTCCAATTCTTGCGCTTCGCGTCCTTTTGCTTCCAAGAAGCTCCTTACGACTATCCATACATTTTTTCCATTCTTTGATTGTCATGTCTCCACTTCTTTTAGGAATCCGGTATGGACAGTTGAGATTCGTAGGACGACCTGGTTCAATGTTCAAAACATCAAGGCGACCGTGCGTATACATCGATGAGGCACACAATAATTGGGTTATCTGTTGAAAAACATAGTAATAACTTCGTAGTTAGCAATGATGTACTAGTTTTAGAAGTATTTAAAAAGTTGCAGGGATGTTGTAATAGTAAAAAATCTTACCAGGGTATCTCCATGGTAGTTACCGTAGTTCAACACGTGCACTAGTGGCACGTATTGACCATAATGTTGAGGAGTTTGATTGTAGACATTGTAATTCTCAAGATCAGTACAAAATCCGACCAGATGATTTTTCTCCTGGTAAGTTAATTCGGAGCCTTCGGTGTAGTACGTTCTGTCTACCATCTTCCGCACATTCTTTGAAGAATGGAAATAAGCTGTCAATGGAGATAAGTTGTCAACTATATATTTTTAAATAAACAATCTAAATTACTTAATAACTATGTTTAGCTCACATGAGGGAAGAATTGGAGGTGTATCCACAAGGACCCAAATGCCCATATTGTCTTGCTGGATTGTAGGATCACCAAGATCCATGGTGACAAGCATACCCTCATCAAAACCATACACCTTGCAAAGTGCTTCCCAATTTTTGCAACCAAAATGGGTTACACTCTCAGCATTGTACAACTTTACTTGAAAATCCACACCATGATGGGTCCTTAGGAGAATTTTTTTGGTTTCCATACTTTCATGGTCTTGCATAGCATGGGATAAGCTAGTCGAATTGGAAAAGATGAAAAATACACGTTAAAATAGTTGAAGTCATGCTTAATTATGAAAAAAAACTATTGTCGTCGTTGTGTACCATATGAACATCGAAGGTCTCCTCGAGCTTAATGCTGAAGCGCCGATCTTCGTCAGCTCAATGAACCTGTCGCACATACCTCGGTCGTCGTGGCACCAGTCGCACTCCCCCGGGCGGTTTTCGTTGTCCGAGTACGACATTTCCGGCCTAAGTTCATAATTCAAATATTAAATATATGTACTAAAAAACCTAAATTACATCATTATTATTAATCACAGGTTGACTATCGGTGATGGTACGGAGCTCCTCCTTTCATTCCCGAGTGCATTATTACAACAAATTGTCTAGCACACGGGAATGAAGGAGAAGCTACCCCCACGACGGCGTGGATGGTGGAGGGGGCTCCTAGATTTCTGCATAGAGTGCTCTTCAATTTTAGCATTTAAAGTAGGAGTACTTTTCCGATATGAGCATTCAATAAGCAAAACCAAATCGTAAAATAAACTAGTATTCAAATTAGCATGCATTCAATTATAACCAAAAGTACATCATCTCTTGTGTCCGTACATCGTCGAATACTCCTCCAATACTATCATACATATAGCATCGCTAATTAATACAGCTAGAACCGTAGCTCCCGGACGGTATCGTCATGGCGGTGGACACCCAAACATAAGGAACGATCACAGGATCATAGTTCCAGTGAGATCCCTGAAGAACCTGCCAGGTATTGTTGAACCTGCCCTCCAACGCAACCATGTAGTAACGGACGTGCTCGTCCTCCTGGCTGACACGGTGACGTACCACCTCCACGGTGTCCGGAAGCCTCGGCACCATCACTGGCCCACGCGACCGCCACCAAACAAGGATCGGGTCAACAACAGGCTGCCTCCTCACCAACCTACGTCCCCCAGAAGGTAGCACCTCCCTATACCAGCCCGGCGGAGCCCAGTCCCGAACATGGCCCTGATCAAGCAGGCCTCCACCGCCGAGTCGAGGACGACGAGGATGCGGGATAGGCATCGTCGATGTCGATGCGGGAACTACTTCTATATATAGTTAAATAAAGTAGTTTTATTAATTAAATCAACTAGTTCAACTACTAAGCACTTACTATAAATAAATAAAGTAGTACTTACTAAAAATAAACTACTTCTATATATAGTAAAATAAATTGTTTTATTAAATCAACTAGCTAGTTCAACTATATATGAAGCACTTACTATAAATAAAATAAAGTAGTACTTACTAAAAATAAACAAGTTTAACTATAGTTCTATTATTTTTCTAACTAATTATATTAAACACTTTCTCTTCTTATTTTTTTCCTTTTTCCTCTATTCTAAACATGAACATATTCATAAATGATTTTGATCATGCACAATTATCGGGGAGGGGGTATATCGACCCCCCCTCCCACGTGTTGAAGTTATCGGGAGGGGGTATATCGACCCCGGCCCCCTCGTGTTGAAGTTATTGGGAGGAGTATATCGACCCCCCTCGTGTTGAAGTTATCGGGAGGGGGTTTATCGACCCCCCCCCCACGTGTTGAAGTTATTCGATCTTTGCATATTTACGAACATACAAACATGCATATTCAACAATAATATCACCAAAACAATCTATTAACAGAAAAAAAATAACAAAATATGAACAAATTACACAATATGAAAATAAATCTATGAACTACGCATCTAACAAAAAAAATCTATGAACTACAAAAAAATCTAATAAAATCTAACTCGTATATCGACCCCGGCCCCCTCGTGTTGAAGTTATCGGGAGGGGTATATCGACCCCCCTCGAGTTGAAGTTATCGGGAGGGGGTATATCGACCCCCCCCCATGTGTTGAAGTTATCGGGAGGGGGTATATCGACCCTGGCCCCGTCGCGTTGAAGTTATCGGGAGGGGTATATCGACCCCCCTCGTGTTGAAGTTATCGGGAGGGGGTATATCGACCCCCCCCCACGTGTTGAAGTTATTCGATCTTTGCATATATACGAACATACAAACATGCATATTCAACAATAATATCACCAAAAAAATCTATTAACAGAAAAAAATATAACAAAATATGAACAAATTACACAATATGAAAATAAATATATGAACTACACATCTAAATTACTACACATCTAACAAAAAAAATCAATGAACTACAAAAAAATCTAACAAAATCTAACTCAATTAAGTACTACATCAAAATTTTGTTTATAAGCTCACGCCTCTTCCCACTCGATCGAACTCCTCGAATCTGCAGGCCTATGGGCCTAATCGACACTGCTTTGCTGTGGGCCTGCTTTGGCCTTCAAGGGCCTGAATCTGGCCCATTGTAGGGTTTCTAGTCGTATTCAGGCCGTGGGGCCCAGATGAGGCACTTTTTTTTTTTTTTTTTTCTTTAGTTATTGTTGCTATTTTTATTTTATTTTCCAGTTTTTTGTTTTGTTTTATGCATTATTTATTTTGTTTTGTTTTTTGCTTTCTTTTTTAATTCTTTTTGCTTTTAGTTTTAGAAAAATTATGAACTTTCTGTTAGTGCCATTAGTTTTCAAATTTGATATCACTTTTTTTTATTTTTTTTGTGTTCTTTCTTGCTTTATTTATTTTATTGTGTTTCTGCTTACAACAAAAAGTGAAGACTTTCTCCACAACTATTATGATGATACCATGCCAAAATAAAAGAGAGGCGCAATGCTCACCTGCACGTTGCTTAGCTTCAGGCCAACGTGCAGGTGAGCACTGCACTTCTCCCTTCATCGTCTCTACACTCAGGGCTTATAAACCGCTGCGAGTGCCTCTCGCTTGGCGAGGTGGGACTAAAGAACAGCTGCAGAAAGAATCAACTAAAAAACTCTTTTTCCGGTTCATGCCACGAACCGGTACTAAAAGGTGCTCGTGGGGCCCCAGCCTTAAAACATTTACCAAATAAAATGCCTTTGTAACAGCCTTAGAGCTGGTACTAAAGGAATCAACTAAAAAGCTTTTATAAACCTCTAGTATTATTGAAACTAAAATTATATAGAATTTTGTTACAAACTTTAATAGCAAAAAGAATTATCATAAAAGAAAATAAATAAGTAATTAGAATTTTATTCAAAATATTAAAAGCAAAAAGAATTATCATAAAAGAAAATAAATAAGCAATTAGAATTTTGTTACAAACTTTAATATTAAAAAGAATTATCATAAAAGAAAATAAATAAGTAAGTAGAATTTTGTTCAAAACATTAAAAGAAAAAAAAGAATTATCATAAAAGAAAATAAATAAGTAATTAGAATTTTGTTACAAACTTTAATAGCAAAAATAATTATAATAAAAGAAAATAAATAAGTACTTATTGTTGCTATTTTTATTTTTTTCCAGTTTTTTTGTTTTGTTTTCTGCATTATTTAGCCTTTGGTCCCGGTTCGAGCCACCAACCGGGACCAATGGTGGTGGGCCAGGAGCGAGGCCCATTGGTCCCGGTTCGTCCTAGCAACCGGGACCAAAAGGTCCAAACGAAGCGGGTCCAATGAGCCGGCCCCGGGGGCTCACGAACCGGGTCCAATGCCCCCATGGGTCCCGGTTCTTGACTGAACCGGGACTAATGGGCTGACCCGGCCTGGACCTTTGCCCCCTTTTCTACTAGTTACGCCTACCAAATCCTCACCTACGATGTGAGGACGAGGATGTCAGGACTGGTGAAGCTCCCACCTACCAACTGCAATGAATACCATCTCCACTTGCCAACATCATCAGATGGGAGCGTATTGAAATTGATCACTAAAGATGGGTTCATGCTATCCATGTGGCTATGCCTCCCACAATACTAGCAAATGGTGGTGGTGCTAGTGGTTGGGCTACCGGAAGGTGTGATCGATGTAGAAGAGAAGCTGCGGTTGTTGACCTGCACCTTCCCTGCTGCAGTGGCTCGATGTACTAGTTTAATTAACGAATCTGGAAACAGAACAGGGGCGTGGTTGAATTGCGGTGTGTAATCGAGATTGCTGTTTCTTGACATGAAGACAAAGGAGATGCATCGGCAAAAGTATAGCTCATGCTCCCGTTGTTTGAGATCGACCTGCCATCTCACCTACAAACCACGAAAGTTCTCTCGTGCCTAGCAAGCTAGCCAAGTAGGTAGGGTATGTTACAAATGTAGTTACCACCTTGATCGAGTGGTGCTTGATTAGTCCATACTAATCGCCAACCCGTGCATTCGCATGGCTAGCGATTTTCAATAGCAAACGACATATAAAATTACAGAAAAGTTGTTTGCGCTTGTTGATAGTATTTTTATTTGTTTCTCATGTTTACCCACTGGCATATATGTGAAATGTGAGGTAAATTCATTGAAGCATATTCTCAAATAAGTGACAACTTAAATTATTAGAAAGTTGTTTGCTTGTGCTGATATTGTTTCTGATTGTTTCTCATAGTTATCCAATAAACTATAGGGAAAATGGGCTGAAAATTATGAAGATAAAAATAAAAAATGAATGCACATATGTGGTTCCAAAATTTTATATAAACTTCAGCCGCTGCTTGTAGCAGCATGAGTTTCTTCCTTACAATTGAAGACAGTATATGATCAGGAAATGAACCGGAAAACAATGGCGAAGATATGATTCATTTGGTAGCACATAGATTATGATATATTTTTCAAGTATAAATAATAAGGTAGCATTGCATTAATAACAACGTGTGCAGCATCCCGATTCTCCTTACTTACTTCAGGACATGCCATTTGCACTTGTGGTGAATGTTGTCGCATTAAACTTTTAATAGCTAACTCCATCCCATGACATTGATCTGCGCATTAGTAGAAAACAGGGCATTTGTCCCGGTCGTAGGGCCTTTAGTCCCGGTTCTTGAACCGGGACTAAAGGGTCGCATTAATGCCTCCCTTTAGACCCGGTTCTAACACGAACCGGGACAGATGGGCCTCCACATGGCCATCATGAGCAGCCAGTTAGCCGGGCCTTTGGTCCCGGTTGGTGACATGAATCGGGACCAAAAGGCTTCCACGTGTCAAGAGCTGAGGTTTTTTTTAAAAAAAGTGGCTGGTTTAAGGGTTTTGGGGTTAATTTTAGGTTGTTACTAGCTAGCTAATAGAGAAAAGTGTCCTCTCTTATATCTTCGTCCTTGGTTACCAACGCTATTGCTATGTTGATTTCACCGCTGATATATAATAACTCATGCATGCTTGTATCATACGTCATCATATATAATAAAAGTCCTACTAATCATGCATCATCATACAACTTTTACTCGTTATTAATAACAAGTCATACGATCATCATCCTCATAGTCATCGAACCCAACCCTACATAATTGTTCTTAGCACATGATCATCAGTATCAGGTAGCACCTAAACACCCTTAAGGTAAAATAGCATAAAACAATATAGACCCTGACTCTCCATTATGAAGAATGGAGATCATCCTGTCTCCAATTCTTGCGCTTCGCGTCCTTTTGCTTCCAAGAAGCTCCTTACGACTATCCATACATTTTTTCCATTCTTTGATTGTCATGTCTCCACTTCTTTTAGGAATCCGGTATGGACAGTTGAGATTCGTAGGACGACCTGGTTCAATGTTCAAAACATCAAGGCGACCGTGCGTATACATCAGATGAGGCACACAATAATTCGGGTTATCTGTTGAAAAACATAGTAATAACTTCGTAGTTAGCAATGATGTACTAGTTTTAGAAGTATTTAAAAAGTTGCAGGGATGTTGTAATAGTAAAAAATCTTACCAGGGTATCTCCATGGTAGTTACCGTAGTTCAACACGTGCACTAGTGGCACGTATTGACCATAATGTTGAGGAGTTTGATTGTAGACATTGTAATTCTCAAGATCAGTACAAAATCCGACCAGATGATTTTTCTCCTGGTAAGTTAATTCGGAGCCTTCGTGTAGTAATGCGTTACATCTACCATCTTCCGCACATTCTTTGAAGAATGGAAATAAGCTGTCAATGGAGATAAGTTGTCAACTATATATTTTTAAATAAACAATCTAAATTACTTAATAACTATGTTTAGCTCACATGAGGGAAGAATTGGAGGTGTATCCACAAGGACCCAAATGCCCATATTGTCTTGCTGGATTGTAGGATCACCAAGATCCATGGTGACAAGCATACCCTCATCAAAACCATACACCTTGCAAAGTGCTTCCCAATTTTTGCAACCAAAATGGGTTACACTCTCAGCATTGTACAACTTTACTTGAAAATCCACACCATGATGGGTCCTTAGGAGAATTTTTTTGGTTTCCATACTTTCATGGTCTTGCATAGCATGGGATAAGCTAGTCGAATTGGAAAAGATGAAAAATACACGTTAAAATAGTTGAAGTCATGCTTAATTATGAAAAAAAACTATTGTCGTCGTTGTGTACCATATGAACATCGAAGGTCTCCTCGAGCTTAATGCTGAAGCGCCGATCTTCGTCAGCTCAATGAACCTGTCGCACATACCTCGGTCGTCGTGGCACCAACAAGCACTCCCAAGCGGTTTTCGTTGTCCGAGTACGACATTTCCGGCCTAAGTTCATAATTCAAATATTAAATATATGTACTAAAAAACCTAAATTACATCATTATTATTAATCACAGGTTGACTATCGGTGATGGTACGGAGCTCCTCCTTTCATTCCCGAGTGCATTATTACAACAAATTGTCTAGCACACGGGAATGAAGGAGAAGCTACCCCCACGACGGCGTGGATGGTGGAGGGGGCTCCTAGATTTCTGCATAGAGTGCTCTTCAATTTTAGCATTTAAAGTAGGAGTACTTTTCCGATATGAGCATTCAATAAGCAAAACCAAATCGTAAAATAAACTAGTATTCAAATTAGCATGCATTCAATTATAACCAAAAGTACATCATCTCTTGTGTCCGTACATCGTCGAATACTCCTCCAATACTATCATACATATAGCATCGCTAATTAATACAGCTAGAACCGTAGCTCCCGACGGGTATCGTCGCGGGCGGTGGACACCCAAACATAAGGAACGATCACAGGATCATAGTTCCAGTGAGATCCCTGAAGAACCTGCCAGGTATTGTTGAACCTGCCCTCCAACGCAACCATGTAGTAACGGGCGTGCTCGTCCTCCTGGCTGACACGGTGACGTACCACCTCCACGGTGTCCGGAAGCCTCGGCACCATCACTGGCCCACGCGACCGCCACCAAACAAGGATCGGGTCAACAATAGGCTGCCTCCTCACCAACCTCGCCCCCGAAGGCACCTCCTATACCAGCCAGGCGGAGCCAGGTCCGAACATGGCCTGATCAAGCAGGCCTCCACCGCCGAGTCGAGGACGACGAGGATGCGGGATAGGCATCGTCGATGTCGATGCGGGAACTACTTCTATATATAGTTAAATAAAGTAGTTTTATTAATTAAATCAACTAGTTCAACTACTAAGCACTTACTATAAATAAATAAAGTAGTACTTACTAAAAATAAACTACTTCTATATATAGTAAAATAAATTGTTTTATTAAATCAACTAGCTAGTTCAACTATATATGAAGCACTTACTATAAATAAAATAAAGTAGTACTTACTAAAAATAAACAAGTTTAACTATAGTTCTATTATTTTTCTAACTAATTATATTAAACACTTTCTCTTCTTATTTTTTCCTTTTTCCTCTATTCTAAACATGAACATATTCATAAATGATTTTGATCATGCACAATTATCGGGAGGGGTATATCGACCCCCTCCCACGTGTTGAAGTTATCGGGAGGGTATATCGACCCGGCCCCTCGTGTTGAAGTTATTGGGAGGAGTATATCGACCCCCTCGTGGTGAAGTTATCGGGAGGGTTTATCGACCCCCACGTGTTGAAGTTATTCGATCTTTGCATATTTACTTAACATACAAACATGCATATTCAACAATAATATCACCAAAACAATCTATTAACAGAAAAAAAATAACAAAATATGAACAAATTACACAATATGAAAATAAATCTATGAACTACGATCTAACAAAAAAATCTATGAACTACAAAAAATCTAATAAAATCTAACTCAGATATCGACCCGCCCCCTCGTGTTGAAGTTATCGGAGGTATATCGACCCCTCGAGTTGAAGTTATCGGAGGGTATATCGACCCCCATGTGTTGAAGTTATCGGGAGGGGGTATATCGACCCTGGCCCCGTCGCGTTGAAGTTATCGGGAGGGGTATATCGACCCCCCTCGTGTTGAAGTTATCGGGAGGTATATCGATTTCCACGTGTTGAAGTTATTCGATCTTTGCATATATACGAACATACAAACATGCATATTCAACAATAATATCACCAAAAAAAATCTATTAACAGAAAAAAAATATAACAAAATATGAACAAATTACACAATATGAAAATAAATATATGAACTACACATCTAAATTACTACACATCTAACAAAAAAAATCAATGAACTACAAAAAAATCTAACAAAATCTAACTCAATTAAGTACTACATCAAAATTTTGTTTATAAGCTCTGCTGCCTCTTCCCACTCGATCGAACTCCTCTGAACTGCAGGCCTATGGGCCTAATCTGACACTGCTTTGCCTGTGGGCCTCTTTGGGCCTTCATGGGCCTGAATCTGGCCCATTGTAGGGTTTCTAGTCGTATTCAGCCGTGGGGGCCCAAAGATGAGGCACTTTTTTGTTTTTTTGTTTTCTTTAGTTATTGTTGCTATTTTTATTTTATTTTCCAGTTTTTTGTTTTGTTTTATGCATTATTTATTTTGTTTTGTTTTTTGCTTTCTTTTTTAATTCTTTTTGCTTTTAGTTTTAGAAAAATTATGAACTTTCTGTTAGTGCCATTAGTTTTCAAATTTGATATCACTTTTTTTATTTTTTGTGTTCTTTCTTGCTTTATTTATTTTATTGTGTTTCTGCTTACAACAAAAAGTGAAGACTTTCTCCACAACTATTATGATGATACCATGCCAAAATAAAAGAGAGGCGCAATGCTCACCTGCACGTTGCTTAGCTTCAGGCCAACGTGCAGGTGAGCACTGCACTTCTCCCTTCATCGTCTCTACACTCAGGGCTTATAAACCGCTGCGAGTGCCTCTCGCTTGGCGAGGTGGGACTAAAGAACAGCTGCAGAAAGAATCAACTAAAAAACTCTTTTTCCGGTTCATGCCACGAACCGGTACTAAAAGGTGCTCGTGGGGCCCCAGCCTTAAAACATTTACCAAATAAAATGCCTTTGTAACAGCCTTAGAGCTGGTACTAAAGGAATCAACTAAAAAGCTTTTATAAACCTCTAGTATTATTGAAACTAAAATTATATAGAATTTTGTTACAAACTTTAATAGCAAAAAGAATTATCATAAAAGAAAATAAATAAGTAATTAGAATTTTATTCAAAATATTAAAAGCAAAAAGAATTATCATAAAAGAAAATAAATAAGCAATTAGAATTTTGTTACAAACTTTAATATTAAAAAGAATTATCATAAAAGAAAATAAATAAGTAAGTAGAATTTTGTTCAAAACATTAAAAGAAAAAAAAGAATTATCATAAAAGAAAATAAATAAGTAATTAGAATTTTGTTACAAACTTTAATAGCAAAAATAATTATAATAAAAGAAAATAAATAAGTACTTATTGTTGCTATTTTTATTTTTTTCCAGTTTTTTTGTTTTGTTTTCTGCATTATTTAGCCTTTGGTCCCGGTTCGAGCCACCAACCGGGACCAATGGTGGTGGGCAAGGAGCGAGGCCCATTGGTCCCGGTTCGTCCTAGCAACCGGGACCAAAAGGTCCAAACGAAGCGGGTCCAATGAGCCGCCCCGGGCTCACGAACCGGGTCCAATGCCCCCATGGGTCCCGGTTCTTGACTGAACCGGGACTAATGGGCTGACCCGGCCTGGACCTTTGCCCCCTTTTCTACTAGTTACGCCTACCAAATCCTCACCTACGATGTGAGGACGAGGATGTCAGGACTGGTGAAGCTCCCACCTACCAACTGCAATGAATACCATCTCCACTTGCCAACATCATCAGATGGGAGCGTATTGAAATTGATCACTAAAGATGGGTTCATGATATCCATGTGGCTATGCCTCCCCACAGTACTAGCAAGTGGTGGTGGCGCTAGTGGTTGGGCGCTGGAAGGTGTGATCGATGTAGAGGAGAAGCTGCGGTCGTTGTACCCAGACCTTCCTGTTGCAGGTGGCTCTGATGTACTAGTTGAGTTAACGGATCTGGAAACAGGAATAGAGACGTGGTTGAATTGCAGGTGCGCAATCGAGATTGCGTGTTTCTTGATATGAAGACAAAGGAGATGCGTCGGCAAAAGAATAGCTCATGCTCCCCGTTGTTTGAGATCGACCTGCCATCTCACATACAAACCATGAAAGTTCTCTCGTACCTAGATAGATAGATATAGATAGATAGATAGATAGATAGCCAAGTAGATAGGGTATGTTACAAATGTAGTTACCACCTTGATCGAGTGGTGCTTGATTGGTCCATATTAGATTTTATTTTATCGTATCATGCGAGCACATGAATACATGGTCTCCTGGGTAATATAAAGTCCACGCAACATGGGACAAGGATGGATATTTTATATCTATACAAGTGTATGTATGTCCCATGCAATCAAGAAATCTCGATCATATCGAAGCCGTCCGATTTGGGTGTGTGTGATCATGTAGCTGATTACGTTCTCCAGAAAAAGTCGCCTTGATGATTATACAATATTAATGAATGGATCTGCACTCGAATACCACATACGCTTTCAATGGTTCCTATAGCTAGATAGCTATTTATAGCAAGGCATCTAACTCAAACGCACACGACCCATGGCGCCACGGAAACCCCGGCGAAAGAACATATGTCTGACGCGCCACACTAGTCACCCGGTCCCTACCCCCATGTCTTTCCGTCACGACCTCTAACCCTTCATGTCATGCCGTGCCGCCAATCTCGTTTGCCAGTAATACACGGTGACATGCCGGGGCGACCTCGTCATCCTTTGACTTTGGTTTGAGTGCTCTTGTGGCCTATGCCTGTGCGGCCGCATGATGGGTCACCTCACGTTCATCTTAAATCATACTCCTTCCGTCTGAAAAAGTTTGTTCCAACCTTATTCCTCAAATGGATGTATCTAGGACTAACCTGATGTTAGATAGAGATGGATTGGGATTATTTCTTGTCCAAATTAGCCGTGTTCAAGAAAAGAAAAAAAATATCTAGTTAGCTAGAGCCAAACCGCAGTGCATACAAGTTAAGAAAAAACCCCTCTTGGCTTGTAGTTGTTGGAAATATGGTAGGTCGAATTCGAATGAGAAAAAGTTTGTCATGACTCCATTCCAATGTGCACTGGATAATTATTTGGAGGATTTTATAGGACGTGAAACTCAAAAAGTTAGCAATATTTCCAGATTTGTATGAAATTAAAAACAACTAAGATTCTAGAAACCTCCCCTTTGGACGGGGTGGCGTGCCGGTAAGTCGTTTTACAGACCAACATAAAAAATCCAAGGCGCGATATACACTATATATCCACCAACAAAAACTATTCTAAAAGCAATCGGATGACTTACGTAATAACAAAACAATATCCAGTTGACACAGTAAAATCCATTTGTATCGTTCCCTACTTATTAGGCCTACGAGCTAGCTAGGAGAACACCTTCATGGTTTGTAAGCAATATGGTAGGTCGATCTCCAACATCGAGAGCGCTCCTTTTGCGTATGGATCTCCTTCGTCTCCAAATCAAAAACTATGAGCGTACTATAGCGACCTTTCTCGCATACCCGTAGCAACACCACATCCCCGTTCCTCTTCCCGGAGCCCTCGAACTTAATGACTACATCGGTGCCACACTCAAGAGGAATATTTGGGCAGACTGACCGTAGGTTCTCCCCTATGTCGATTATATTTTCTAGTGACCAACCACCACCACCACCACCACCTGCTGGGACTGTATGGAGTCGTAACCACACTGATATCTTGAACCCCTCTATGGCAAGCAGTTTGAGTAGGTTCCTATCTGGAGACGTGGCCAAGTAGAGCTTGTTTGCTTCGCATTTGGTAAGTGGGGGCTTCACCATTCCAGGTGTCCCCGCGCACATCGTAGGTGAGGATTTGCTTACTGTTGAACACTAGCCAGTGGATGATGCCACCGTGGACGACGGTGGGGGCAGTGTCCGCCCAGACAAACATCCATGCAAAGTCAAGGTTTCTCGCATGAGCGGTGACGGCCCCCAGGTACAAGAGGAGGATGTGGCGGTCTGTACTTTGATGCTCCATCCATAGAGATCGGCAAAGAGTAGCATGAAGGAGCAGTCAATGCCGTCCGCTGCCGTGAGCAGGACGTATACTTACAAGTTGTTCTTGGTACTCTTGATACCTGTCGGTCTTGAAAGGAAGGTGTGGTGGCCGGTCATAGGATCATACACGCACATGTCAGAGCAGCGCTTGGATTTGGGTCGTGCATTGATGTGTTTGCGGCGGAGGACGACGAGTCCACCGCGGGATGTCAGTGGTTCATACCGGCTAAAGAGCTTCGCGGCGCAACGCGACATGTAAGGCGAGAGTTGGTTGCGGCATAAGGACACGACGGTGGGCCTGACCGGGTGAACCACAGTTAGGGGCCAATCGTCATAGGTGCTGTACGTGAGGATGCTTGGAGCCACCTTTTGGGTAATGTCGTGGATGAACTGCGGGCTGAGTATGTCACGACCGAGGTGCGTGCAAACGGCGGCGCAACGGACGACCGTGATAAAGTCGGTACGCGCTATGATCTCGAACAGGACATCAGCGGGGAGGGTCGTCAGGATCTCCGACGCCACCGGCGCAAACACGTTGTTTCGTCGGCGTTTGCGTGACACCATGGGTAGTACGTGTTTGAGCTGGAACTTGGAAGCCCTAGCATGCTATAACTAGCCAGTTACAGGTAGAGAACGAAGCTTTGGCGAATTCGTGTGGAGAACGGGAGCAGCTTTCCCAGATCGGATCGGAGTCAGGAACCCAAACCAGACGGAGCAGAGCCCTATTTATATGGATGGAAGCAGAGCCAAACGTGTTTGAGTTTGTTTGGGTCGGATGTACATGCATGCATGCATCATGTTTATCTCTAATTATAATTGCACTAGCGAGTTATTTCCTTTGACATTCGACCAAGCTGAAGCAAAGACATGAACGAGTTAATTAACATCATCTTTGATTCGTCAGATTTGCTATTTCACATCTGGATGTGAAATATTACCTCGCATCTAATTTTCTAACCACATGATTTAGATACAAGATTACTATGTTTGGTCTTTTTTTTTGTTGCTTGGCGTTGGTCGTTAGGCCGTTCCCGTCACCCACTCGAGGGGTCAGGGGTCTCTAGCGTTTAGGCCGTTGTTTCTCGTTTAGGCCTTTAGCGTGTGTTGCCTCAGCGTGAGCTGTTCCCTTTTCCTTTTTCTTTTTCTTTTTTCTCCTTTTTCATTTTTTCTTTCTAGTTTCTTAAGTTTTTAAATTCTAAATTTTTTATTTTTCATTTTTCTTTTCACTTTTCCAAATTTTTAAAATTCATAAATTTTTCCCATCGTTGTTAGTTAACTGTCCACCACCGAACAGATGGCTGTTTTTTTTTCTTATTTCAATTGCAAGTCCACCCTCAACATGCATCTGGAGCCCTGCAATCCCACACTCGACTCGCAACTAGGCATCAACAATTTTTTTGTCTCAGTTGCAAGTCCACCTTCGACTCGCAACTAGGCATCAACAATTTTTTTGTCTCAGTTGCAAGTCCACCTTTGACTCGCAACCACGAGCGCACCATAGCGACCTTTCTCGCATACCTGTAGTAACACCACGTCCCCGCTCCTCGTCCCGGAGAACTGGAACTCAATGACTACATCAGTGCCACCCCCAAGAACAATATTTGGGCACACTGACCGTAGGTTCTCCCCTATGCCGATCAAAATTTTCTAGTGAGCAACCACCACCACCACCTGCTGGGACCGTAAGGAGTTGTAGCCACACTGATATCTTGAGCCCCTCTATGGCGAGTAGTTTGAGTAGATTCTTATCAGACGACGTTACCAAGTAGAGGTTGTTTCCTTTGCATTTGGTAGGAGGGAGCTTCACCATTCCGGGCGACCCCATGCACGCATCGTACGTGAGGATATGCATATCATCGAACACTAACGAGTGGATGGCACCGCCGCGGAGGATGGCGGGGCCACTTCTCCCCCAGACAAACATCCATGGAAAGTCCGGGTTGCTCAATTGAGTCGCGACAGGTGCCTGTGTACTAGAGGATGTGGCGGCCTGTACTTTGATGCTCCATCCGTGGAGATCGAAGAAGAGTAGCATGAAGGAACAGTCCATGCCGGCCGCCGCGGTGAGTAGGACGTACACTTGCAAGTTGTTCTTGGTACTCTTGATACCTGTCCGTCCTGGGAGGAAGGTGTGGTTGCCATTCATGGGATCATACACGCACATGTCAGAGGAGCGCTTGGATTTGGGTCGCGCGTTGATGTGCTCGTGACGGAGGACGACAAGGCCGCCGCGGGACGTCACCGGTTCGTACCAACTAAAAAGCTTCGTGGCGCGACGCGACATGTAAGGTGAGAGCTAGTTGTGGCATAAGGACACGATGGTGGGGGTGACTGGGTGGAACACAATTAGGGGCTAAAGTGTTGGCAATATCATCGGACTCTCCACTATGAAAGGGCTTAATGACAGCTAAGGCTGATTTTTTTAGCAGAGGTTCCTTCTCAAAAGGCAAGTGTCTCGAAATGAGATTTGGGGAAGATATATACGTGGCTGCGGGACCCTTTAGTTACCGAGCCTATACAATATCATCTGGGGAGAAGACGCTTTTGTTGCCTGCTAGGTGTTACGGTTGTGTCCGATGCATGCTTACTGGGAATAAATGAATGGAATGTGAATCAACTTATTGTAGTGTTCCGCTGGATGTTGAATGCTTACGGTATCTTGTTAATTAAACCCATATACGTGGACTTAGGATAATCGTGCAACATGTGTGGCGAATGCTTTTGCTGCAAAATTGATGTAGATGTATAAGTATATTGCCTAGGCTCTGCCATCAGATCGGTCTTTTTCTTGGATTGGCTAGAGCATGCATTTCTACATGGTATCAGAGCCAAGATGTCTTGAGTTCAAGACCCAGCTGACGTAATTAAATTGCATCCCACTTAAGGTCCATGTTTAGGCCCGAGGGAGCCACATGTGAGGAAAGTGTTGATGTATAAATGAATTGCCTAGTCTCTTCAATTAAATTTATTTTTTATTTGCATTGGTTAGAACATGCACTTCTATAACTAAAGTATATATAAATTGAGGGTGCTTGTGTCATATACACATGACAGGCTACCATGTATCCATTACACTTGTAGAAGAACAAACCAGCTACTCATGTACACACTACACTAGACCACTAGTAGAAAAGGGGCCAATGGTCCAGGCCGGTCCAGCCCATTAGTCCCGGTTCAATCTAGAACCGGGACCAATGGGGGCATTGGACCCGGTTCGTGAGCCCTAGGGGCCGGCCGGGCCACGTGGGCCATTGGTCCCGGTTCGTCTTGGCCTATTGGTCCCGGTTGGTGGGACGAACCGGGACCAATGGGCCTCGCTCCTGGCCCAACACCATTGGTCCCGGTTGGTGGCTTGAACCGGGACCAAAGGCTGCCCTTTAGTCCCGGTTCATGCCACCAACCGGGACTAAAGGGTTGGTCCTCGTTGCGGCCAGAGTTTTGTCCCACCTCGCCAACCGAAGGGGAATCAGACCGGTTTATAAGCCCCTCCCTCTCTGCCTCATTGTGCTCCTCTGAAAATGAAAATAGATGCCCTTATATAGGGAATTTAGCCTAAATTCATACGGATTTCTCTTGAAATTCGTTATGAATTTAAGTTGAATTTCCTCTATAAGCGCACCTATGCTCATTTCTGAGTAGTTTTTTATATAGTTTTTTTCTTTTCTGCTATACTTATTTTTTTGTTTTTATTACTGAGTTGTAAAAAGTCATTAAAAATAAGCATATATGCTCATTTTTTTAGTAAAGTTAATCATAACTATTTTTTCTTCTATTTATTTTTGAATTGTAATAAGTCATTAAAAATAAGCATCTATGCTCATTTTTTAGTAAAGTTAATCACAACTATTTTTTGCTTCTATTCATTTCTGAGTAGTTTTCTATAAGTTTTTTTTTCTTTTCTGCTATATTTATTTTTTATTTTTATTTTTGTGTTGTAATAAGCCATTAAAAATAAGCATATATGCTCCTTTTTTAGTACAGTCAATCATAACTATTTTTTGCTTCTATTCATTTCTGAGTAGTTTTCTATATAGTTTTTTTTTCTTTTCTGCTATTTTTTTTATTTCTGAGTTGTAATAAGCCATTAAAAATAAGCATATATGCTCCTTTTTTAGTACAGTTAATCACAACTATTTTTTGCTTCTATTCATTTTTGAGTAGTTTTCTATATTGTTTTTTTTCTTTTCTGCTATATTTATTTTTTTTCTTTTTATTTCTGAGTTGTAATAAGCCATTAAAAATAAGCACATATGCTCCTTTTTTTTAGTAAAGTTAATCACAACTATTTTTTGCTTCTATTCATTTCTGAGTAGTTTTTATAAGTTTTTTTTCTTTTCTGCTATATTTATTTTTTATTTTTATTTTTGTGTTGTAATAAGCCATTAAAAATAAGCATATATGCTCCTTTTTTAGTACAGTCAATCATAACTATTTTTTGCTTCTATTCATTTCTGAGTAGTTTTCTATATAGTTTTTTCTCTTTTCTGCTATATTTATTTTTTTTCTTTTTATTTCTGAGTTGTAATAAGCCATTAAAAATAAGCATTTATGCTCCTTTTTTAGTACAGTTAATCACAAATATTTTTTTCTTCTATTCATTTCTGAGTAGTTTTCTATATACTTTTTTTCTTTTCTGCTATATTTATTTTTTTCTTTTTATTTCTGAGTTGTAATAAGCCATTAAAAATAAGCATATATGCTCATTTTTAGTACAGTTAATCACAACTATTTTTGCTTCTATTCATTTCTGAGTAGTTTTCTATATAGTTTTTTTTCTTTTCTGCTATATTTATTTTTTTTCTTTTTATTTCTGAGTTGTAATAAGCATATATGCTCCTTTTTTAGTACAGTTAATAACAACTATTTTTTGCTGCTATTCATTTCTGAGTAGTTTTCTATATAGTTTTTTTTTTCTTTTCTGCTATTTTTTTTATTTCTGAGTTGTAATAAGCCATTAAAAATAAGCATATATGCTCCTTTTTTAGTACAGTTAATCACAACTATTTTTTGCTTCTATTCATTTTTGAGTAGTTTTCTATATTGTTTTTTTTCTTTTCTGCTATATTTATTTTTTTCTTTTTATTTCTGAGTTGTAATAAGCCATTAAAAATAAGCACATATGCTCCTTTTTTTTAGTACAGTTAATCACAACTATTTTTTTGCTTCTATTCATTTCTGAGTAGTTTTCTATATAGTTTTTTCTATTCTACTATATTTTTTTTTATTTCTGAGTTGTAATAAGCCATTAAAAATAAGCATATATGCTCCTTTTTTAGTACAGTTAATCACAACTATTTTTTTGCTTCTATTCATTCCTAAATAGTTTTCTATATAGTTTTTTTTCTTTTCTGCTACATTTATTTTTTTACTTTTTATTTCCGAGTTGTAATGAAAGAGGAGCAATGCTCGTTAATTTGCTTCAAGCCTTTCGGAATTGTATCAACTGCACTGCACATAGCTCTGTGCAGTCTACCGTATTCCTAAAGGCTTGAAGCTAACCAACATGCAGGAGCATTGAGCCTCTTCGTCATCGTCTCTGCACTCACGGCTTATAAACAGTTGCGAGTGCCTCTCGCTTGGCGAGGTGGGACTAAAAAACAGCTGCAGGAAGAATCAACAAAAAAACAGCTGCAGAAAATAAAAAAGTAGTTGCACGGGTCCATTGGTACCGGTTCATGGTGCCAACTGGTACCAATGCCACTCTTTGGTCCCGGTTGGTTGAACCAACCGGGACGAATGCTCATCTTTAGTCCCGGTTGGACCCACCAACCGGGACCAAAGTTCTTCGTTTCCCGCCCTTTGGGCTGCTGAAAAGAGGCCTTTGGTCCCGGTTGGTGGCACCAACCGGGACTAAAGGTGGCATTAGTCTCGGTTGGAGCCACCAACCGGGACCAATGCTCTTGCTATATATACAGGACTTAGCAGTTTTCGCCAAAACCCATCTCTTTCCTCTCGTCCGCCGCCGCCGAGCCCCGCCACCCGACGCCTCTCCTCGTCGTCGCCGCCGCCGCCGCCGCCGTCGCCCTGCCTGGCCCGTCGAGCCCGCCGTCCCGTCGACGCCCGAGCCCGCCGTCCTCGTCGCCCCTGTCTCACGCCGCCCGAGCCCGTCGTCGCCTTGCCTCGCCGCCTCGCTGCCGTGCTGCTGCCGCTCAAGACATCGCCGTTGCCGTCGCCGGCCGTACGTGAGCATTTTTTCTATTTTTGTTAGATTTTTTTAGATTCTTTTTGTAGTTCGTAGATTTTTTTGTTAGGTTAGATGTGTAGTAATTTAGATATGTAGTTCATAGATTTTTTTGTTAGATTATTAATTTTTTTGTTAGATTACATATGTAGTAATTAATTTGTTCATATTATGTTAGATTTTTTCTGTTAATAGATTTTTTGGTGATATTATTATTGAATATGCATGTTTGGTGATATTATTGTTAATAGAATTTTTTTGGTGATATTTAGATTGTGTAATTAATTTTGTTCATAGAAATTTAATGATTTTTTGTTCATAGTATTTAGAAAAGGAAAAAAATAAGAAGTAGTTTATATATAGTTGAACTAGCTGGTTGATTTAATAAACTAATTTATTTTACTATATATAGAAGTAGTTTGTTTTAGTAAGTACTACTTATTTATTTATAGTAAGTGCTTAGTAGTTGAACTAGATAGTTGATTTAATTAATAAAACTACTTTTATTTAACTATATATAGAAGTAGTTCAGCGTCGACGTCGGCGATGCCTATCCCGCATCCTCGCTGTCGACTCGGCGGTGGAGGCCTGCTTGATCGTGGCCATGTTCGGACCTGGCTCCGCCGGCTGGTATTGTGAGGTGCTACCTTCCGGGGCGAGGTTGGTGAGGAGGCAGCCCTTTGTTGACCCGATCCTTGTTTGGTGGCGGTCGCGTGGGCGATGGCGGTGGTGAGGCATCCGGACACCGCGGAGGTGGTACGTCACCGTGTCAGCGAGGAGGACGAGCACGTCCGTCGCTACATGGTTGCATTGGAGGGGAGGTTCGACAATACCTGGCAGGTTCTGCAGGGATCTCACTGGAGCTATGATCCTGTAATGGTTCCTTATCTTTGGGTGTCCACCGCCCGCGTCGATACCCGTCGGGCGCTACGGTTCTAGTTGTATTAGTGATAATATTCGACGATGTACGGACACCAAGAGATGATGTACTTTTGCTTATAATTATTGAATGCATGCTCTTTATTTTATGATTTGGTTTTGCTTATTTTATGATTTGGTTTTGCTTATGGAATGCTCATATTGGATAAGTTCTCCTTCATTCCCGTGTGCTAGACAATTTGGTATAATAATGCATTCGGGAATGAAAGAGGAGCTACGTACATCGATCATCGATAGTCAACCCGTGATTAATAATAATGATATAGTTTAATATTTGAATTATGAACGTAGGCCGGAAATGTCGTACTCATCGGACGACGAAAACCGCCCGGGGGAGTGCGACTGGTGCCATGACGACCGAGGTATCTGCGACAGGTTCATTGAGCTGGACGAAGATCGGCGCTTCACCATTAAGCTCGAGGAGACCTGCGATGTTCATACGGTACGCAACGACGACAATAGTTTTTTTTCGTAATTAAGCACGACTTCAACTATTTTAACGTGTATTTTTCATCTTTTCCAATTCGACTAGCTTATCCCATGCTTTGCAAGATGCTATGTCTTGGAGAGGATGGGTTTTGAAGATCATGAAAGTTTCGAAACCAAAAAATTATCCTAAGTACCCATCATGGTGTGGATTTTTAAGTAAAGTTGTACAATGCTCAGAGTCTAACCCATTTTGGTTGCAAAAATTGGGAAGCACTTTGCAAGATGTATGGTCTTGATGAGTGTATGCTTGTCACCATGGATCTTGGTGATCCTACAATCGAGCAAGAGAGACCTTCGATTTGGGTCCTTGTGGATACACCTCCAATTCTTCCCTCATGTGAGTTAAACATAATTATTAAGTAATTTATATTGTTTATTTCAAAATATATAGTTGACAACTTATCTCCATTGATAGCTTATTTTCATTCTTCAAAGAATGTGTGGAAGATGGTAGACAGAACGTACTACACCGAAGGCTCCGAATTAACTTATCGGGAGAAAAATCATCTGGTCGGATTTTGTACTGATCTTGAGAATTACAATATCTACAATCAAACTCCTCAACATTATGGTCAATACGTGCCACTAGTGCACGTGTTGAACTACGGTAACTACCATGGAGATACCCTGGTAAGATTATTTTTTACTAGTACAACATCCGTGCATCTTTTTGCACACTTCTAAAACTAGTACATCATTGCTAACTACGAAGTTACTACTATGTTTTTCAACAGATAATCCCGAATAATTGTGTGCCTCATTTGATGTATACGCATGGTAGCCTTCATGTTTTGAGCATACAACCAGGTCGTCCTACGAATCTCAACTGTCCATACCGGGTTTCTAAAAGAAGTGGAGACATAACAATCAATAAATGAAAAAAAATGTATGGACAGTCGTAAGGAGCTTCTTGGAAGCAATAAGCAGCGAAGGGCAAGAATTGGAGACAGGATGATCGCAATTCTTCATAATGAAGAGTTAGGGTTTATATTATTTTATGCTATTTTACCTTAAGGGTGTTTAGGTCCTACCTGATACTGATGATCATGTGCTAAGAACAATTATGTAGGGTTGGGTTCGATGACTAGGAGGATGATGATCGTATGACTTATTATTAATAACGAGTAGAAGTTGCATGATGATGCATGATTAGTAGGACTTGTTATTATATATATATATGATGATGTACGATGCAAGCATGCATGAGCATTTTATATTTGTGGGTGCAATGAACATAGCAGCAGCGTTGATAAACCAACGACGAAGATATAAGAGAGGACACTTCTCTCTATTAGCTAGCTATAATAACAACCTAAAAATAACCCCCAAAACCCCTAAAGCAGCCAGTTTTGAAGAAAAGAAAATTGACTTTTGATCCCAGTTGGAGCCACCAACCGGGACCAAAGGCTCCCTAACTGGGCTCGGCGCACAGGGCCACGTGGAGGCACATTGGTCCCGGTTCGTGTTTTAACCGGGACTAATGGGTGGAGGCATTAGTAACGACCCATTAGTCCCGGTTCATGAATCGGGACTAAAGGCCCTTACGAACTGGGACTAATTGGTGGTTTTCTACTAGTGGACGCTCCTCGTTATTTAGCAAATATGGCGTCATTTGTGGCACATAGGAGAAAACGCGAGCTCGTGCTACGGGTGCAAGCAACCCTGCACGAGACTCTGACTCTCTCCGATGTTGACGACGAAATAGACCTGCGATTTTTGCAGCCTGCCATTGAGTTCGTGCTGTCAACGTCGATGTTGATGACAATGGGCCGGAGTGGCCTGCCACAGCTGCCAAGGTAGTCAAGGCGGCTCTCGCGGACGCGCTGGTGCATTCCTACCTGATATATCCGCGTCGTATCTACTTTTATAAACACTTTGACTTTAATTTACATGATTAGAATGAAACTAACCTGGATTGACGCTGTTTTCACAAGAATTACCATGGTATAATTTTTTGTGCGGAAATAAAAGTTCTTCGAATTGGATGAAAATTTTTGGAGATTTTCTATGAAATAAAGGTATTTAGTCATGTCAATTAATCCTTCGTAATCGTCGTTTTTAATCTATATAAACACATAGTACTGCAACCGCATGATTTCACAATTGTGAGTGCACGCTCTACGCAAGGAGCCAGCGCTAATGACATCTTCACCGTCGTCCAAGTCACCCTCACACCTCCATTACAACCTCAAGGGTGTGGGCCACCATGAGTGGTTCCCCACCGCCCGTCGTCGTGAAGGATTTGGCACGAGCGCTTCACTACTAGGGAAAACCTTATACACAGAATTTTAGCAGCAGCGCGGCACAAAAAAAGGCGCTACTGCTAATTAGTAGTAGCGCGGGTTGTAAACCCACGCTACTACTAAATTGATAGTAGTAGCGCGCGGTATAAACCCACGCTACTACTAAGTATTCTCCACCACGCCCGCCGGGACAACCAGTAGTATTAGAGCGGGGTATAAACCCACGCTACTACTAAGATGATAGTAGTAGCACGGTTTGTAAACCCGCGCTACTACTATGTGGTCTTCATCGTGCCTTCCGCGACATGCCGTAGTAGCAGCGTGGGGAATAAACCGGGCTGGACTACAATAGAATCTGAGCATCCAGTGCAAAAATAGAAAAACCATCCTGGACCACTGGATTGAAGATGAATGGTACAGATTTAGGTGGAGGGATCTGAACCACTTAACGTACGTTTCACAGCAAACCCCTTGTCAATAGTTACATATGAAACAACACATTTACAGTATAGACCTCAAATCTTCATGAAATACGAGCATTTTCAGCTATACACAGCGTTGATGCCCATCTCCTCTTAGTTTGATATAAAATATTTGTAAATATTTACTTCATGAAATTCATACACATTTAAGTGTCTATTTTGTCCTTTGAGACATCACTAATTTTTCAAGAGAATTGGATAGCTTGGTTACTAAAAAGCGTCTATATGTATCACAAATATTTCAGCACAAGGGAGAACTAAGCCATCCCAAAATTAAGCCATCCCAGATACATATACATGTCAAAATGGAAGTATCCGAGTGCATGAGCAACTTAAGGACCGAAATAGTATTTGAGTACATGAGAACGTAATACAAGAGACATATACATAGATCATGTTTAGTACATGGCCGGCAGGACCAAGTGTTAAGGACTGAAATTATCACTATCCAACAAGCATCTTGATAGTACATGAGAGAAAGATCTATCAGTTTGCCTCCTGTTTTAGTGCTTCCTGGTAATCGAGCTTCATCTGCTGTCAGAGATGACAACCTCCATGGACTCTTATACGTCTATCAGTTCAATCTACCTAGCTAAGAACACGAAATAAATAGGTTTCAGTTAGAAACAGCTACGAAATAGCAGGAGATGTCTAACAGAGACAGTACAAATATTTGTTGCCGCATATTCATTATTCCATTACAGATTATGTTACAAAACGAACAACATTGAAACTCACTTTTGGCGAGAGATCAGCATAACACACATATGTTCTAATTCAAAAAGAATTCTGACAACTAACAAACACTCATGTTTATACCACTGAATGGACCTTAGCTGCTTGCATAAAAACTAGCCCATAAAAGTTTCATAGTGGTGAAGGTTAGAGAGTGTTACAATTATAAATTTGACTTTACCCATATCATAAGGACTTGGACATGGTTACAAACATATTGGGCATGCACAAAGTAAATCTTGGTACCTTCAGAAAATAGGAACATAGGCTCCAGTTACACGCTAGGTTAAAGCTTGCATGAGCATGCATAGACCTATGATCAACATATTACAATTTCAAGGATTAGCTAAAAGCATAAATGAGAACGACAAACAAATGGCATCGAGCAATTTAAAGGGAGTTTAAAGGGGAGTTTTATGACTGATCTGCAGATGCAGATTATATTCGAATTCGATAGCTGTAAGCAAAGAATTTGGTATGCATTATACTATACCTTGTAATAAAAATAAAATTACCAACAACATGGGAAAAATATAAATGAACAAGATGGCAGATTGACTCATGTCATGGAAGAATGATTGGTAAACACTGTGGCTTATACAAAGAACACTGCAACACAAATTGTAAGTTTAATACCATCGACCATGTGTCCCAATCATGCTACCATATTGATCTGAAATACTACATGCTATTTACTTGTGAGACCTCATTTTTCTGTCACATCTAGCACTCTAATATATTTTGAAGCAAACTAAAATTCAACTACTATTAGCCAGATGCAATGCACATTCAACAAGAATTGTAGGTTGTGAGCAGTATAGATACCTCTTGGGAAAATGATTGTTTCTTTTTTGGAGTACTGAAATCATTGATGAGAAGCATGGGGGAATTGATCTGTGCAAACGAGGTAGCACCACTGAAATCTTGATTTTGATTCCACAACTACAAACAATTATTTCGCAAACATCACACAAGGGATTAACAGAATGTCAGGTACATCAACATCCTTTCTTAGACCGATGTTCTCACCTGATAGTGCTGGTGCACATGTTGTGATCATTGTAGCCACGGACTCTCCTAAAGGCGGCATGCGCTACTCCCCTCCATTACTGGATCCTGAGATGAGAATTGCAACGTCAGAAATGATATCATCTTTTCCAGGTCAGACATTAGGCACATGGGTCAAATAAAGAACACAACAGCCGCATATATGATTTATGAAGAAATGCATGGCACACAGATCTTACTTGTCAGTCCTCGCATGCTAATGTTGACATTTTTACTTGGCACTATCCTCGAGGTTTGCACTTACAATTAAAATGGATGAATTACCATCCATCAGCTTTAATAGTCTGAGAGCTAGTTCATTTGTCGCAGCTTACTTTTACATATAACTGGAATTGGGAAAACATTGTTGTTGCTCGGCGGCCTGCTTAGTGCCACCGATTCTGTTGCTGTGGTTACACATCTAAAAGAGCCTGGAACAAGTCAAAAAGCTTTGTGGTTGTTTCGCGGTACCTCCCATTGCAATATTGCTTGTGATGTTTTACCGGTAATCTGAGACAGGTTCCATATATGCATGTAGAAAAGTACGTACTTGATGCAGATTTGAAGAGACCTTCATAGTTTTCATCTTAAAGATAAGAACATGCTATTAATGAAAAAAAATCTGAAGTTACATGAATCCAAATTTTGATATGCTGGCAAATGGAGTAATTTCATTTTTTGCTTAGTAGAATCAATTTACTTTCTTTCCAACTTATCAAGCTGTTGACTCTGCGTCAATAAAATGGACCAATTTCAATTTTTCAGCCTATAGTAGAATAATTTACTTTCTTTCCAGCATGTTTTGCTTGTCATGCTGTTTCTGAACCAAGATATTCAGGTGTTGAGACTAAAGCAGCAGCTAAAATGAACTTTCAGCAGCAATAGAGTATATTCATCACTAATGGCATGTTTGTGCAAACTGTAATGCTAATTGATGATTCACAATAATTAGGCATAGCCATTAACTAACATATTATAGGAAAATTAAAAAATATTATAGGCATATTCTTGAGCGATCCACAGTCTGGAACCGTAGCAATACACCATCAAATCTTCCAAACTAGAGTACCAAACACCTATAACAGTACCAATACACCATCAAATTGAAGTTATTAAAATACATCATTCACTGAGAAAATTCGACATGAACAAAAGAATTGAACTAGAGAGAGGGAAAGGGAGAGGAGGCGACGAACCTAGAGCTATCAGACCTTCAGAAGGGAGGATGCGACGAGGACAATGTGAGGCGGAGGTTGGCGGCTGACGAACTCCGATCTGGTCCGCCTCAAACTGGGTCGCCAGCCACACAACGGCAAGGAACCATTGAGAGATCCGGAGGAGGGAGTATTCGACTAGCTTCGAGAAGGGGATCTGGGCCGCCGCCACCGCCGCCGGCGTCGCCGCCCTCTGGAAAAATCTGTTCGTGCGCTGCCTCAGGCCACGGGATTTGGGTACGAACGAGAAGGGGTCTTGGGACCAAATTCGCTTTTGTGGACGGTCTTTTTTGCAACTTTTGCGCACACAACGCCCCACCCGAATCTGGGCCATCAATCTTCCATCCAATGGTACAGATCCATTTTTTCTATTTTTGCATCATAGACTCAGATTCTATACTAGTTGCTCCCGAATAAACCCAGCGCTACTACTATAGAACCACCGACGCATGTATACACACATAGCTTACGCAGGCCAAAGCCCAAATTCCCCTCCTGACCACTCCGCCCGCTCTTCCTCTCCTTTTTCCCAAGTCCCCGGCGACGCCGCCCGCCGTCCCCACCAAGCACCCACCCGTGCGCCACCGCCACCGCCTCCCTCTCCCTCTCCACCCGCACGCGCACCGCCTCCCCAAGTGCCCTGTCCTCCTCGCCGTCTCCTCCGGCAGACGGGGTCGGCCCCGCGGCATCGACGTGGGGCGACATGTACCTGGGCCGGCAGCTTGCGGCCACGGCCACGGCGGGCGCCCGCACGCATGCGCCAGAGGAGGAAGTCGAGAGGCGCCGCCACCGCAAGGAGAAGCGGAGGGCCCTGGCCAAGAAGATGACCCCAACACACACACTCCCGCTCCCATCCTCTTCTCCCGGGATGCAAGCAGCTGCAAGGAAGGGCGCGGCTGCGGCTGCGGCAGCGTCGGCGTCCTTCCACTCCACCTCCGCGGCACTCTCAAACTCCACGGTGCGCCCACCCTGACTTTCCCCATCCATCTCTTTCTCCCTCTTTCTTTTTGCCTGATGACGAATCAATTCGATCCACGCATCCAGTTCAGTTCTTGCTCTCCAAATCCCATTAGGATTGCTATACTAGATAGGCTAGGAGAGTTGGCTAGGCTGTAAAAGAGGAATATTTACTGCCCGGGATCATCATCACAGTGAGCTTAGCAGGGTGATTAGTTTGCACGCTTCAGCAATGGAAGCTCTATTGTGCTGTGCATTTTTCAAGTCCACTGCACATTTGAGGACTACCTCAATTTCATAATGAAATTCAAATTGGGGGTTCCTTTAATTTCACCCACAAAAAATTGAGTGCCTGAGGACTTGCCAAATGCCAAGTACATATGCGCGTATTCAATAAAACTATTTGGGATGTGAGCTTGACCATGGTTCTGTAATTATTTTTGCGCAGCCTCATATCCGGTTCAACGTCCGAGAAAAGCGCACAGACGCGAAGAATGCCCTTAAGAACATTCTGCTTATTATAGCATGGACTAACGTGACACAATGTGCTTCCTTTCGCCTGTCGTCGCTGTCGGCAGTGAAAATTCGATGCCAAATCTCACTTGATGGCTGATGTAGTGTCTGCACTAGGAAATGAAATTCTAAAGTGACGATTTGTTTATCTTGACTGTATGATTGCTGGACATGACAACATTGACTTGTTTGTATCCTCTGTGAGCAGAAGAAGAGGCACAACCAACTGAATAACGTGCTATGCGGGCAGTGCAAGCTGCTGTCGCACGGAAGGTGTTTGACAAAATGACCAAGTAAGGTAAGAGTGGCTTTCATAGTTCTAGTACTACTTGGTGTTTTTGTTTCTCTCTGTAATGTACTAATGTGAGTCTAACGATTAAATGGGAGGTGAGACGACATCGTCGCTTTGACTCAAACAAACCGTCGGCTCGGCCGCCGCCTGCTGCGACGATCAACCTCTGTAGGTCATTTTCTAGGATTTGATAGGGTTAATGTGACACACTCCCCCTAGGTCATTTTCTAGGATTTGATAGGGTTAATGTGCTACTCTTATCAGGCATGTACTTTATTCTAATCAAATTTGATAGGGTTAATGTGACACAATACCCGTAAGTCATTTTCTAGGATTTGAAAATAACTGCTAGTACTTGTGTGCAGGCTGCTAATAGTAGCATACTTTGTTCTAATCAAAATTTCTATGCAATTCAATCCGGAAAGCCACTCTGTTAGTAATACAGAACGAGCATTTATTTAGACTGAAAATATGCACTATAATTTAACGTGCATTTTTGCTGAGTAATGTGTATTCCTTCTCTTTTTGGTTGCCTGAATTTAAAGCTAAAATATTTTTTGTAACTAAAATATATAGTCTGAGTTTCATTCAGTTATTTGTCACTTTTAACTGAATATCTTTTTGTAACTGAAATATCTTTGTACTTACAATGCCTGTCTCATAGGGCCCTTCCCAGCGAGACCTAAGTTTTAATTGAATATCTTTTCCGTCGATGGTCGTAGGATTTTAAAAAAAAAAACACTGTATCAGGAATACAAGTGTTTATGAAACTACTGTTGTTGGTTTAGCCAAACACCTCACAGTTTCCAAAACTACAGTTTTGTAGAAACCATAGTATTCTGATTGAGCTAAGCTAGCCGTGTATCTCCACCTGTGGGATTCCGTTTGTTTGCTCTATGTATTGTGTTTCGAAGCGCGGGAAAAACACAAAAAAAAATCTAGTTTATTTTACTGGCTTTTGTAGTAAAAGAAAATGAAAATCACAAAAGAAATGTTTGTTTCTCTGCCTTTTGTACTAATGGAGAGGGAAAGTCACAAAAAACTGTTTGTTTTTAGGGTCGAGCAGTTAGTTGGTTTGTTGCTCACTCAAAAATGTTTTTGGTTTTGGGGGGTTCGATGTGTACATTGTGCATCAACATACACTCCTAGCTGCCCGTGGAGATCGGCACTAAAGAATAAACAAATCCTGGTAATTCTTTCATCTAGGATGCTTATGCCGTCTTGAAACTATCAACCTGACTCATCGAATGATCTTTTTTATTTAGGATTCATGGTTATTTTTTCTTTTTCTTGTTATTATGTATTACTATGTATTCATTGTATTAAGATTCCTTACAACTTTAGGCACCTGAGCTATTTACAGAAGGAGGGGACCCAACCTTCTTCACGGCTCGCGGCAATGTCTCCCATTGATTCGTTCGTGCAACAAGGAGGGGACCCGCCCTTCTTCACGTCTCGTGCAACAAGTAAGGACCAGCCTCTGGCTATTACTATTGATTCGTGTGCATGTGCTAAAAAGTAAGAAAATACCCTACTGGATTTGGACGCTGACGAGCACTAACAAGTTTTCACTTTTCTGACATGGCCACAGGGGTGATCAACGCGGACTACCGCTGCCTGGTGGGCGTCGTGCTCTTCAACCACTCGGAGGTGGACTTCGTCGTGAAGCCCGGCGACCGCGTCGCACAGATGATCGTCCAGGTGATCGTGACGCCGGAGGTCGCCGAGGTTGAAGACCTCGATACCATCATTTGGGGGGAGGGAGGATTGGGGTCCACTAGCATCTGAACTCCGAGCCTTGGTAGATACATCTAGAGGAGTGGTATGTTTAGGCTGCTAGTGGAACACTAGGAAAGGTACCCACCTTTGGTTGTGTGTGTTTACTGTTAAATGGAATCACGTGATCTCTTGCAGTTGAGATGTTCAATGTTGCATCCATGAATGGTGCAAGTGTTAAGATGGTCCTGTGACCTTAATTTATATTGCACTGGACGTGTCTCTGATCTTCATCCATGAATGCTGCATCTAATTTTTATTTTTCTAATTTTTAATTTTTTAGTAGTAGCATGGGGGAAAAATGTGTGCTACTAGTATTTAAGATACTAGTAGCGTGTGGTATAATAGGTGCGCTACTACTATTCTGTTATTAGTAGCGCGGGTTTCAAATAGTAGTAGCGTGGGTGGCATCCGCGCTACTACTAACTTTTTAGTAGTAGCGCTGGTTGCCCCCACGCTACTACTAACTTTTAGCTGTAGCGTGATACTAGTAGCGCGGGTACCCGCGCTACTACTATCCAATTTACCCGCGCTGCTAGTAGCCTTTTCCCTAGTAGTGGGAGTGTTGTCAGTGTAGAATCTTTTTTTCTTTCACGCATGTGTTCATAAATGTATATGTGAACCAACATGTGGTTGGGTGGTTAAGAGGACAGTGCTATCCCCAGCCTAGCAGGGTTCAAATCTTGGTGCTCGCACTATTCTTGGATTTATTTTCAGTGGGAGGAGACGGTCCCGACGACTACGAGGCGTCTGTGGTGACTCGTCAATCTCAAGATCATATGACAGCTCAGTCTCTTGGAGGTGCTCCTAGGAGTAGGGTCTGCGTGTGTGTTCATAGGGATGAGTGTATGCGCGTATATAATGAACGCTTGCGTCTGTACTATGTTCTAAGAAAAAATGGAATAGGGGCACAGGGTCATTAGTTTTCCATGCATGCATTGCATGGTGACATGAGCACTCAGTGCATATGTGTTGTACAAATACTACTTGCATACGCCAGGTAGCATCATTATTTTCCCTGTTTTTTATTTTTGCAATGGAGTAGCGGTAATGGGATGTTGGGTAGGTGCCCCTCGTGATGACCAGCACGTGCGAGTACGTGCATGTGTGATACAGTACGACCAACATCAAAACGTTCCATCGGAACGGAAAAGAAAAAGAGCCGTAATTCTTTATTCTTTCGTCTCTCCTACAACAGAAAGCAAATGATGGGAAGCACGAGCGTGCATGCGTATAGACGCAATCGTATGAGGTCACATACATACAAACTAATTAGCTCATTCATTCATTAATCTCGGTGATATCCATCATTTTCTAGATCATCCTCGTAACCAGATTGTACTCTTTTCTTGTTACCATATTACAATATCCCTGTGACCAACTCCTTAATGACAATACCTGGCCAGGCAATGCTGAACACAGTAATATCTTTCGTGGGGCAAATCCCAGTCTTACATAACTAGCACCACGATATACTTTTCGGTGTACCCAAAAGTCACCTTTATATTTGCCCAATTATGGAGCAACATTTGAAGGATCTCAAATCAACCATACGTTACTCAGGTCTATGATATTCCCATGATCTAAGGACACAAGTAAATGTTAACATACTACGAGAAGATACCAACAACATATAAAGACATGATCTCGTAGTTTCTAATAAGTGGGTCTATTCAACATCATTGTTACCATTATAATTTGCAGTCATTATTGTCGGCATTCTTGTTACATTAAACATTTGTTACCCTAACGATTGTTACAGTAAGGTGATCACAATTATTACAGTAACAGTAAGTTGATCACAACTACTACAGTAACAGTAAGTTGATGTGCATTGATAAACTGGACACTCATTGTTCTCAGGGTTAAACGATTAACCACCTTGCAACAAATATGATCCAAAAATAATGCTTTTGCTTGAGGCTGGAACATAGTAATAGGTATTAATCTCTAAAATAAATCCTAAATAAAAATATAGAGGTAGGACGTCGACGACAAGCACGTCAACTGTTACACCATTTTTGACGCGCATCATCACCACATCCTTTGCCAATCTCTTAGGCCTCTATATTCCGTGTATCGAGTGGCAAATATGAGCACCTGATATTCAGTTCCCAAGAATTACACTATGAATTAGCAAGGAATACATCAAGCCCATGTATGACACTCATACTGGGGATGGAATTTGCAGACTTCTTCTTTTCTGCCAAATACTTCTTGCAGTTCCTCTTCCAGTGACCTTTCTCCTTACAAAAGAAGCACTCGGCATCAGCAGTGGCGCCAATTTTCTTCGACTTTCCAAGTGTACCAGCATTATTGGGCCACATGGACTTGCCATTTTTCTTTGACTTGTCCTTCTTCTTAAAGTTGGTTGTTTTGATCACCATCGTTGCTTCATTGACGTCCTTCTGGATTCCATTTTCAAGGGTCTTAAGCGTAGTAAAAAATTCACCCAATGTATTTTTTCTTAAAGAAGATGAATCGGGAACAACATCACTGTCCAACTCATGGGGGATTGGAAAACCTAGTGCATGCATCCTTTGTGTGTACCCATGGTGCGACATGGAGTGTTGTGGGAAGTAGGGTTGATGGTGCGACATGTAATGCTGGTTCTGAAGTACATGGTCGATGCCCATCGTGTGTTGCCTCAAAACACCAGGAAAGAACTCTTGCCCGAAGTACGGCGTGTATGGCTGCTGGACCATCATGGGAACATTGTTGCTCATCGGCATGGCAGGAAACTCGTGTTGGTACGCCATGTATGGTTGTTGTCGCCCGAGCACAGGAATGATCACATCAGGCGGGAGTGCCCCATGTATTGCTGCTGAAGCATAGGGTTGCCGGCGCACGGGGCGTGAACCCGCGTCGGAATCCGAAACTCTTGATCAAGAGTTCCTCCCGCCCTGTGGCATGGCGCTGCCACAAAGCCAATGCCTGTGCCTAGACGTGGGAGGCTCACCTTGTTCTTCTTGTCCTCTCTATCTTTCTGCATGTTATCTTCCTTCATTTCTTCAACTGAGGACTCGTCTTCATCATCCCTAACCTTCTCCCGGTCCTCCTGGATGAACTCGTCGTGGGGGGTTGAGAGAGGGGCGACGGGGTGGGGCCGCTGCTGCATCTGGCGGAACCGGAGGGAAAGGGAGGAGTGAAGAGAGGAGACATAGGCATCAATGTCGTGCCAGGTGAACGGGAGCTGGATATGGGGCGGCGTGCATGCAACGAGGCGGTGGAAGGACTCCCGCAGGCGCTGCTTCTTGCCGGGGAGTGCCGCAATGGCGGCCTCCAAATCAGCCGTCGCCATCGGCCTGGCCTGGTCGGTCTGTGATATGGCCGCCATGGGAGGGGGAAGAGGTTGCCGTTCCAGAGCGGCGACGGGCGGCGGCGGCTGGAAAGAACACCAGGCGAGAACCGAACGAACGATTGATGCCTTGTTGTGGACTGAGTTCGACAAAGGGGACACGTATATAAAGATTAGAGTCTGGTGCCGTATCTGAGTCTGTACCGGGCATGTGCCTCACCTAATCGTGGTTTCCTACTGTTATCGGACTCCCAGGATTTATTGATAGTCCATACTCTTTCCAAGTCTCAGTAGATCACGCTCCTACGAGATTTCCTTAAGATCTACGGCCCTAATCCAAGTGGCCAACTTTCCTTAGACGACTACCACCACATGATGGACGTGCAGCATCATAAGCTACTACCACCTTGGATGGCCTACTCTCTCCTTGGACGACTACTTATAAGTAGCCTATTGCCCTACTTTCCTTGGACGACTACTACTACCACATGAGCTACTCCAGAGAAGACAACGAGTCGTCAGTCGGCTTCAGCGTATGCGGCCGACCTCCGACAGCCGACAGCCTGCCCAACACCACGGACGATGACCAGGACCCCAAGAAGCTGGACAGTGTAGACGAAGTTACGGGCCACACTTGACCTCGCCGAGACCACCACCAGCCTCGACCTGCACCTGCATGTGGACCAGCTCATCACGGATGCCGAGTGATGGTGTCTTGAACTAGGGGTACTCATCGCGTCGTCTCCCGAACAGGACCGGTCAATGCATGTTGGGGCCCTAGGGCGAAAGTAAAACTTAGGGCCCCATTAACACTTCATTTATAGTATTGTAGAAGTAAAATAACCAATCGGTACGATGCAACACTTTACATGTCGATGATCTTGGCTTCATCTTAATTATTATTTCGTTGTTAAAATGAAACAAAACCAATATCATAAATCCCAAGAGTGACTACAGGTTTTGAAATGTTAATTACTCCCATTGGGAATTCCTTTAAAAAGATACTCTACCAACAAATGTAATCCCATTATTTTCTTTGCTCTAATCACAATTCACTACTGGCAAAATACTAGAAGACATTCTACAACAGAACTACAAAAATTGCAACAAAGATTCAATATACGTAATCTAGAAAATTTTGTTCAAGATATATATGGTCAAGGAACAAAAGCACCTTAATGTGGATTGTTGGATCAAATATAAGAAATGTACGAGTCCATGAAAACTTCAGCCTGTAATATCTGAGAAATGTCCTCCAAATATAAGAGACATATTACCTCCAAAAGATAAGTATGCCTAAAGTTAAAATAGTGCTATGAAAATTCTCACCATGGATTGACATTATTTAACATTGAATCATAGAACTAAGGAACCGGATTACTAGAAAGAAGAACCCGTTACAATCTCCCAATCATAATGGGATGGAGCATAATGAACGGATGAAGAAGAGCTAATTGGGGACCGAAATTGCGCCATTTTCCTCAGTTAATGGTTGGTCGCGACCTCAAAATCAGAAAGGCACGGGAGAGGCGGCGCTGTTCTTGTAGACTGAGACCGGAAATTTGGGAAGAGGAGGAGACGCCGCCGTGGAGAGAGATCCCTATCCGACAACCATCGATTAATTCCTACGTGTGACTTCCCCCATCTCCAACAGCGTGGTGGGCTTTCCTTACTGGCTGCACTCTGGGCCCTCTTTTTTTCACCTCTGTATTTTCTGGGTCTAAGACTAAACAGAAAACTACAACTGGGCCGGGCCCCCTGATTCCCGGGGGCCCAGGGCGGGCGCCCCGTTTGCGCGGCTTATGGGCCGGGCCTGCTCCCGAACAGGTGGGTCGGGCCGATAATCCCCATGGCGGTTCACACTAAAGGGCTTCTTCAGGCAGCCCATGACATATACAAGGGTGATTCACAAGACTTGCCACACAAACCGAGGACTCATCTCCACCGACATATCCGACTAAGACTTGTTATCCTAGGTCTCCGGTATATTATATAAGTCGATGTTAGGTTAGTCGATAGATGATATTCCAGATAATTAGAATCATACACAACAATCTCGTCATAGATACATGTACTATGTACTATCCCCATATCAATACAAACAAAAGCAGGACGTAGAGTATCATCTCTTTGAGAGAGCCCAAACATGCGTAAAATCCTTTGTCCATGTTCCAAAACGGTTGGAATTTCCAAAGTATATCCGAGCTGGACGCATGACTCCTCGCCTTAAACTCTTCTAGATTCCGTCCAGATTTGATAGGGCTCTAGTATATCGTAAATTGCGATTTATTCATCGGAACACGATGAAATTTTGCAGGGTAGTTCTATACTCAATTCCGCACAATTCCACAGATGCAATCATCAAAGTGACGCTCGAGAAACGGGGATGGTGAACATGAATCCGTTGTCCAGAAAAATTTGCATGGTTGCCTGAGGGCAATGTTGACGTTGAGACCCTGAGCTCCATGGACGACTCCTCCATGTTCTTCGCCGAGATCGGAGTTGATGGTGATGAACACACCCGTCCAATCTTGAAGATCTTACATGTAGCATAGTCCTCGGCCTAGCTGAGACGACCAGTCGAGCTGGCGACAAAGATGCCAACATCCACGGTGAAGTTTCGTTCCGACGTGTAAATCCGATCGGAGGCGATCTGAATCCTTGTTGTCCACAGGCTTTTCTTACACCTTCGGCATGGTCACAATCTCAGAACATATTTGCTACACTTTTGTCTTTAATTCCATCGGCTCTGAGAGTTTGGCCCGTAGTTCATTCACTTCTCGCTTCAATATATCCATGATCAGACCCGCGTTGTCCCCAGCAGCAAAACTCAAGTGTGGCCTTATCCTTCCCGCCAGTAGCTCTCCTTCCTCCACTCCTCCTCCTCACCGCTACCGCCGTTGGCCACTGTCAGGCGAAGCCTGCACAGTGGCGATTGTGGCGGGGCACCTAGGCATTTCCTCCTCTCCAAGGTGGCGGATCATGGTGGTGTGTGAGACCGCCTAAGATCATTCGTTGGAGATAGGGCTCCAGCGCGGCGGCCTCTCTTCAAGGCGACGGCAGCGGCGGTGGCCGCTGGAGTGGCGAAGTGGCTGGGCTTGTAGGCTACACGCGGTGCCGCAGTAGTGGCAGAGGTGGGGCTTTGAGTCACCGGGTCTGGCTTGTCCCATGGTTGGCGCCTCGTCAAGTTTGGACCTCTGCGGTTGCGGGTGGTACGTTGCAGCCTTGCTGACATTTGTTTGCAGGTCGGGAACAAGAGCAGAGCGATGCGGGGGCTACTAGCTTTGGCCTTACTAGCGAAAGAGCCCTGCGTTGCAATGGGAGAGAAAACATAACACACACTCTTAACTCAACAACCATTACTCAAGACCACAATAGGTCCATCTCCTTTATTTTTGCGAGGCATCATATTTGTATTGCCGCTTATCCTCCTTCTCATCATGTTTGTGTTCACACAAAACAACAAAAATGTGTGTTGAATATGGTTAATCCTAAGGCGTCTGTCTCTCCCTCTCCCCCCCCCCCATCTCTCTCTCTCTCTCGCTTTCTCTCACTCTCGCGATGAGAAATTTGTTGTTTTTCCTTGCGACATTTTTCAGAGGTATGCACGTGTAGTTATCGATGTTTTCTTTTCCGTACATGGTTATAGTGGGGTATTTATTTGCAATCCGGGTCGCCGCTGGTATGAAAAAACCGGATCTTGCGCTATAAATTATAAGTTTGCTTACATAACAATATTTTGAAAATATTTAACAGGTAAAATTAACATCATATTTAGATTCCACACATTTTCTAATAAAATGTCATATATAATATGTTAAAATCGAAGTTACAGTTTAAAAGATACAGATAATTTAGAAAATCATTTGGTTTGACTCAAATATATTCCAAAATAATATTTTAGAAATATTTAACAGGTACAAATAATCTCATATTCATATTCTACATATTTTTCTAATCAAATTTCATATATAACATGTTCAAATCGGAGTTACGGTTTAAAAGATATGGATGATTTTAAAAAGCATTTGTTTGACTTAAATATGACCCGCAGATGAATTACCTAAAACATCAGGGGGGGTTCAAAAAATATAAAATAACGGTTCGGGTGTGACTTAAATCCGGATGGCGGCTTGATTTCAAGAAAAGACAGCGACTTTTGTGTAAAATACAAAAATAACGCTTCGTTTCAACCTAAAATAGGACTGCGGTTGAATTCTCTGAAATAGAGGGACGTTTATGAAAAAAATGCCATGACGGACGAAAGAAATCCAATTTGCTTTATTATTAGGTAAAGATACTGACAGTTTTCGTCCGCCAAGTCCTCTTTTTGCCAGATGTCGTTCTCTTGGATCTGGACGATGACGAGTTCCGGTCTTCCCCGTCGGATATCTATAATGATTGGCATATGTCGCCCCTTGATTTCTAGATCGGAAAGGATCCGGTCGCATGTGCTCATATTATCAGTCAACATGGCTGCAAGAGGGCGCGGCCCCAAGTTTTGTTTTCTTATCGGTGCCATGATACTTGTCTAAGTCAAGATTTGCAAGGCATAGATAGAGAAGAAGAAAGTCACGGCAGCTGCGATTGGAGGTCTTGAAGCTTGGGCGGAAGGGTGTATTGGATGCGATGGAGACCGTGTGACAGGTGTTTGGGGACTATCAACGGTGGCCTCGGCAAGTGGGAGCGGCCGCACTAGATAACTGGATTTTGGTGGTGCTCCTTGAGTACCATGTCTTGATTCCCAGTGTGAAAATCCAAGGTCCGGCCATTATTGATTGAAGCTGGTAATGGCCTTGTTCAAGGCATAGTTTTTTGGTGAACTTGGACTTTGTCCAGGGTAAAAACCCAAGATGTTTGATCGGGCTACGACAAGGCTTGTGCACTGTTTCTTTATTGAAGGCGTTGCTTTTGGAGAAGCTCTTTTGTATACCGGGTGTTGTCTTTTGTGGAGGTTAGAGTGCCGCTGATGCTAGTGATTCATGGTCGTGTTCTTTTTGTTTTCTTAGTTGGCTGGGTGTATCTTTGATGGCTTTCGACATCTTGCCGGTATAGGGACCAGCTGTAATTGGTTAATATATTCCCTTTGTCGAAAAATCTATCCATGGTGATCTGAACTTTGGCATGTGTGTCGGCCGTCTGCAGATTGAAGTCGATGTGAGAGAAGGGTTATCAAATCTCGTCCCCATTATCTTCGATCTGACCTCAACTCCCAGAGAATGTGAAGAACTGAGAGGGCTTTTATAGCAATGCCAACCCGCAGTACTTACATGAACTCAACTGGCAACACACTGATCAAATTCTGTAGCAGGAACTTTACCCCAAGGAGAAGATGTTCAAGGAACCTCTACAGACTTGTACATCAATGCCTGAATGAAAAATGGCCGCCGCCCCACGCCACCAGTAATATCCGTGCCATCGTCGCCAGGGACAAGGAGAGATAGGAGAGATTTTACCATAGAATGCAACCTCACATTCCTCGACCTATTTCAGGAATCTTTTCTCGCTTCGGGTCAGGAGTCGACATGCATCGTCAGAGTTCTTGAGTACATGGGGTCATGAAAGGTAGGTAGATGCATGCGGCCACATTATTTGTGCATCTCAACCGTCCCGATCCATTCAATTTTGTGGATTGGTGTACCCACTTTCTTTCTTGACCAATAAGCATGTGTGTAGCCTACCTCCTATGGTTGGATGGTTAGGAGGATAGTGTTATCCCCAGCCCACCTATGTTCAACTACTGATGCTTGTATTTATTTCAGGATTTCCGGTATACGTTTTCAGTGGGAGGAGAAGTTCTCCAGATGATATACCGGCTCAGTCTCTCGGAGATGCTCATAGGAGTAGTGTGTACGTGTTGCGTTCATAAGGATGAGTGTTTGCGCGTATATATGCGTGCTTGCATCAGTACCGTGTTACAAAAACATGATGTGTTCTTTTTGTTGAGAACCATGACATGTTACTTACAAACGCTTAAAAGATTTTTTGGGAAAAGGGTGTTTAAACTCCCAGTCTCTGTATCAATCGATGCATACGGCCATCTTTATTTATTATTCAACAAAGGTCTACGATGAACATACATCAAGCCACCAGAAACCACCACTCACACCTACAAAACTCGATAATATGGAGTGCTCTCACTTCCCATATCTAAAACCGGTGTCGTCGCCGATCCATCCACATAACGTATCGAAACTAAAGCCGGTGCAGCAGACCTAAAGCGTACACCACATGCACAAGTTTTAGAAGCCGCCATCATCATCGAACCGCTAACCCATCTTCAGGAGAGAGATCCGCATCCTCCTTGCTAGTTTGTCCATCCGATGATGCCACCACGACGCCCAACGACGCCACCATCCTACGCTCGTCCATCTAGGCGCGAAGATTCTGGCGGATCTGTCGTGCGTAGCACCTGCCGACTAGGCATTACACAATGTAGCACTTGCCGGCCGGGCATGACTTGACATCTACACCGAAGCTCCATGCAAGATGAAGCGACTTCAACTCCTGCCTCCGTCTTCTAGCGCTGCTCCACAAATGATGCTTCCAAGAGAAACGACACCGCAGTGCCGCCATCATTCGATCTGGAAGACCAGAACTTAGGGTTTCCCCTTGGAGCAGCACGAGTGGGACGATAGAAGTTACACGACGATGCCTTCATCAGGGTAACGACGCAGAACATCACAATCGTCTGCCATCAGCTCGGTTTTCACCGGCAACTATGTATTCCCGACTCGTAGCCGGGACTAGATGACGGATCTCGAGATCTGACCATCCGGCCTCAAGCCGACTACCTCCGATGGAGGAGTTGACCACCACCGCCGGCCGCACCTGCCAGATCAGATCTGACCAACGGCGCCGCTGAACAGTCCACCAGGCCTTCCACGCCAGCGCTGCCGATGCGACGCCCAATGGCGCGCTGCCGCCGACCGTAGCCAACACCCTTCCCAATACAGTGACGCACCGGGCCTGCAGCTGCCGCTACCCGAGGCAGGGTCGATCACCACGCCGTCGCCTGTCACAGGCATCGCCGCGCCGCATAGATTGGATCGGCCGTGCCACCACGGGTTTAGGCCCCCGCACCGCCCTTAAGATGTGGGAGGAGAGGGATTCCCCGCCACCGCCGTCGGCCTCTGGGCTTAGCCCAGCGGCGTTTTCCGGCGGTGGCGGAGGGGAGATCACGCCCCCGGTGGCTAAGGTTTGGGCGCCACCCGAGTCGCCGTAGCGGGGATGACACGGGGCTGTTGGACCAAACATGTAAAAGGTGGGCAAAGTTTTGCTTTTTTGCTAGTATAAAAAATAGACCGGTGAGGCTTTGGGTTTTCAGGGTTAGATTCGTAAAAGCTAACTGGACTGGAAAATAAATATATTACATAAATTAGGAATAGGGTACGTCTGGGTCCATGAACGTCCCGTACTCGGACTCCTGCCCTTTATAGACAATAGAAGGCGTCAGACCGTCTGCCGGTTTTTGCAGAAAACTAATCAAAGAGAGATCCAATCAGCAATGGCGACGCCGATGCTGCGATCTGCTGTTGCTGGCCTTGCGCTCCCGCCATCGGCAAGCCTGAGGCTTCCGGCTCGCACCCCCTTGAGCCCTGCGTCGGCTGTATCCTTCAGCAGCAATACTGCCGGCGGCCAGGTATGTCACGTGCATCCCAAATTACTACTGTAGTACTTAGCTGTATGCATGCTCACACTTGAGATTTTCCTATGATGCATTCTAGTAGATAATGTAGCTGACAAGAAGTAGATGTAGGAGGCGTGCCCTACCCTAATTATCTTGATACCAGTACTTAGCAGGCCAATAGCTCATGTGCGACACATTTGAGGTGAAATGGCTTGAGTGCGACGTTGTTCGAACGAATGGCTGTGGTGCGACACATTTGAGCAGGTAAATAGCCCACGCACGACATGGCTGTTAAACTGAACTGATGCCCTCGTAAGCTGTTGGGGGCTGGACCCACCACTTATCCACGTAAGCGCTGGACACACCACTTATCCACCTAAGCGCGGGACCCACCACTTGTCTACTCGTGGGACCCACCTCCTCGCAGCTAGAAGAGACGAGCGCCCGTGCCCGTCCTCCCGCCGCCGCCCATTCATCCCCTTTCCCCAATCTTTCTCTTCTCCGGCGACCTAGCGCAAATGTCTACCTCCTCCGCCACGCAATCAAAATGGCGACAGTATGGACCAGTGCTGCTAACAAGGTGCCCTGAATGCCCACGCCCAGACCCTCTCAAAAGGTTGGTCACTAAAAGGGATGACAATGGCAATCTTGGGCGGGAATTTGTGAAATGCTTGAGCAAACCAATGACAGGAAGGGATGGCAAGGTTACATCTCAGTTCTTAGCCCGTTCTTTCGCTGTCTTTCGCTCTGATTTCTCCATATTTTGTTTTTCTCCCCGAATTTGGGATTTAGGGTTCATGTTCTTTTCAGATCTTGAAGAAATGTTACCATTTTGAGTGGATTGATGAATATGTTGATAGGATTCAGTTTGAGGGCTACGTTGATTCGAGCGTGGCCGCAACCTGGGAGCTCAATTTGGGCGGGGTGCCGCCGATTGCTGTGGAGAATACGGGGAGCTCGGGCGGAGGGGCGGGCAGAGTCGTGCCGATGGCGATGTATGCGCGCAATGCTGAACTGCATGCGGAGTCCGAACTGACCGAGGAACTGAAGAAGATCAAGAAACATCTAATGCAGATGATCGATTTGCAGAAGCAAGCAAATATCATGGCAGGGGGGTTCTATTGTTGTATCATTGCTCTGTTTTTGTTTTATTTGTTGTTCATCCGTCATTAGAATGGGCATTTAGGCCTGTCAGTGTAGAGGATGTGATCTGTGCGCAAGTAATGTATCTAAATTGAAGCAGCAATTTGGAACACAAATTATTCAGTGTTCATGCTCTGTTTCCCCTGTTTTTGTTCTTCAGTTAACAGGGTACACACCCAAATTCAGTTTCTAGTAAAAAACAAAACTGGGCTGCCGAATAGATGTTGGGCTGTAAGGAGATCGGGCTCAAGGAGACCAGCCCACCCGCATAGGGGCACCAGCCCACCTCTATCTTCGGCAAATAAAATGTTACTTGTTTTTACTTTGGCCTTTTTCTTGCACTAAATTTTGTGATGGATCATTTTTTGATGCACTAAAACTAAATATTACTTGTTTTTATGCATGTCTACGGTTTCATGAACTAAATGAGTTGCATGCTTGCATGAAGTAAATTAGTTTGCATTTCCTAGTTGCATGTCCATAGTGGGTTTGCATGGGGCTCCTAGTTGCATGTCTATGGTTTGGGTCATGACCCATTATTTGGCCAATATTTTGAAGATGGTGTGTGTGGTGATTGGGGTGTAGCAACCCGGGCCCGTAGCAACCCATAGCAATACACAAATAATGGAACAACCCATAGCAATCTACAAATAATAGCACAAAATACACAATATATATAGTAGCATAACGATTATATAGAAGCATAACGATTGCAACACATAGTTCCACGATAGCCTTACAACTTAAAACACTAATACAACTTAATAACAGTAGCATAACGATTACAACTTAAAAACTAATACGATACGATACGATAGATCGGGGGGCACCAAACGCGGGTTCTTCTTCGGGTTCTTCTCTCCTCCTCCTCCGGGTGAACGCCGGGCCACCTCGCTCCTCCGGGCGCCCTTCACTCGTCGTTGTTGATTGGGTACGGGAGCGTGTGCATAACGCCGTTGTTGGGGAAGATGGAGTTGAAGTCGGTGAAAATGTTATGGGTGGTGAAAGCTATGAACTCACAACCAACCCAATAAACTCGCCCGAGGAGGTAGAAAGCATCGAATGGGTTAGTGAACGTAGCGAGGATCCCAACCACAACGCCGTTGTGGGTGACCTCCTCAACATGGTACATCCTTGGAGAGCCGCGGGGGAGGTGGCGGAAGCCAGCCGCAAGGAAGAACTCCGTCAACTCCCTTGCGCCCCTCCACCTTGAGATGGCCCAAACCCTAAGGGTACTCTCCACGTACACTCCGTTCGGGTAGAGCCTTTCCGGCACAGTTGGGGGGAGTTGGTAGGTGGGGCGTTGTACTGCATGGTGGCGCCCGGTGGCTCGAGGGCTCGATCGGGTTTGATGGAGAAGAAGGAAGAAGGAGGGCAGAGGAGGAAGAGGATGGGGTGTGGATGAGGAGGAAGAGGAAGACGATAGTGCCCGGCTTAAATAGCCCAAGAGCGACGTGGTTTTTGATTTCTTCGAGTGGTTTCACTGGGTAGAATTAATGGGCGGGCGGCGTTTGGTGGCGCCCCATGGAAGTGTGTACACGAGCGTGGGAAACGGGCTGTGACGGTCGCGGGTCAAGGGGGGCGGGATCACGCACGCGTCTGTGCCGTCGTGGGTCAAAGGGACACGCCTGCCCCGGGTTCACTGCGTGTGCCGCCCGTGCATTCATGTCATAGCCCATCTTGCTAGGGCTAGCCGGCTAGAGGGCAACGTTCGGTCGATTTTTTTAGGGCAACGTTCGGTCGATGTGAGACGTGACAATAATGGATGCCTTCATTTACCCATCTTGTAACGGGCAGCACGCCGTTTGAACTACATCTATACCCACATCGATACCCCATGCCAGTATTCCGTCTTCAAAGAGGAGCACGCCATGCACGGCACGCCATGCAGCGTTGGCTTTTTGGTTGTCTTCATTGGGCTGCTGCATTGTGTCTTGGTGCATGCTTTGATGTGACGCTGCATCGATTCTAATGGTAGGCATGCGACAGGTTACTGCATTGATAGGGGTGGCGGGGCAGGGCTACGTCGAGGCATGCATGCAACGACGGGGCAACGACGGGCGCAGTCCTGCGGGTGGGCATGCATGCGGGCCTACGGGTGGGCACGGGCACGCATGCAACGATGGAAAAGGGCACTGCGTAGGCTTGGTCCATGCACTGCGTCAACTCTTGCCGTTGGATTCAAATGAACGGTCCTGATGCTCCAACGAGAGAGGCTGATCCAAACCCCACCGCGTCAACCAATCAGCGCGTCTCATGCGGATCGCTGCACACTGTAGCTAACCCTAGCGCCTGATCTCAACCGTCCACGTACAACGATCGACGACCAGGTAGTGTGCGGGGTTTTGAGGGGTTTTGAGAGGTTTTCACTGATTAGGGTTGAGCATAACTAATTTGCGCACATAGTCTTATTATGTCGTAGAGTAACGAGAAAAAAATATAAATATGATTTACATACATTTTTAGGAAAAATCCTTCACAAAATTGTCATTCCTCAAACAATGTAGTATGGAGTTCAAGGGAGAGAGTAGTGGGCACCCGAGAGTAGGTGGGGTTTTGAAAATGAAAAGTGTGAAAACCTTGTTTTCTCATTTTCATTTTGGATTGACTAAGAAAGATCTGAACTTACTTTTCTCATTTTCATGTTTTAAACTTGTTTTATATATAATTTTCTATTAAACCTTGTTTTTCAAAAAGAAAAGAAAATAATAGAAAATTAATTCAATAAATAGTGAGACTTTAGATTTACACTATATAGGTAGAATAGATGTGTAGAAAAATTATTTGGCTGGTTTAGACAAAGTGTGAAAAAAACTTGCTTAAATATGAGGCCGTTTACCCTACCTTTGGAGGTCATTTGAAACACACTTTTCATGACTATGAGTTCAACTTACCAAAAGGGCTCGGAATGATCAGCAAGCAAACATATTTTAGTTGAGGTACTTTAGATAGCACTAAAACATCAATAGCCCAAATTTAAATTTAAATTTAAATTTTATTTGGCTGGTTTAGACAAACAAGTTCGATTAGAAATATAGGGATACATAGTGACTACCAGTACACACCAAGTTACAAATATTATTACATGCCCCAAATTTTCAAACTGTTCTTTGTTCTACTTCTTCCTACCACGTCGTGTGCCCTTCTTCGCCTTAGCCCTTCTTGTTTTTGGTTCTTCAACACACACAAGTTCACTGATCATCTTGGTTTTCTTCACTGGTCTTTTCAACACCTCGCCAATACCCTCGTGATCAGTGTCTTCAATCTCAATGTTGACACCAGTTTCAGTTTCTTTGATGTGTACCTCAACATGGGTTTCTTCAGTGTGAACCTCGACACGCTCAGGTTCAGTTTCTTCAGTGTGAACCTCGACACGCTCAGGTTCAGTTTCTTCAGTCTGAACCTCGACACGCTCAGGTTCAGTTTCTTCAGTGTGAACCTCGACACGCTCAGGTTCAGTTTCTTCGGTGTGCACCTCCACATCAGTTTCTTCAGTCTGAATGTTGACTGCAGCAGGATTTTCTTCAGTCTGCTCAGGCTCAGGCACACTTCTCTTCTTTCTACCGCCATTGACTCTTGCTTTTTTTGTTGGCCAACACTGTTCAACAACAAGGGGCTGACTTGCTCGCTTCCTCCTGTGCAGAAAATGTTATAGATATAGTAATTGGAAAAAAGCACCAAATCTAAGACAAACAAATAAACAAGAACATACTTTGGCTTATCAGGAGTGTAACGGCATTTGACAGATCCCACTCTGTGCCCAAGTTCCTGGCACAACTTGCATCTGTTTTTGTTACCTTTTTGGGCCCTTTTTGGCTTTCCATCTTTCTTTCCCTTCTTACTGCTCCCACCTTTCTCAAACCATGACTTGAATCTACTCTGTTTAGTCCTGCCAGCCTTTCTTTTCGTCAAGGGAGGACACATGGAAAATTCAATGTCCACTTCAGGCCACTGAGACTGATCTGTAAGTGCTGGATTTGGAGTAGCATATGCAACTTTGAATCTTGCTACCGAATAATATTCATGCAGATATGGGTGCATGTTTATCTTCGGTTGGGATGCTAAGAAAAGAATGGCATGCTCACATGGTTTACCAGTGTGTTGCCACTTGAGGCAAGTGCAATCATGCAATTCAGTGTTAACAACATGTCTCCTTCCAGTTTTGCTATCTCTAACTTCAGCACCCCAAGGTGAAGATTTTTCAACAAACAAATGTGAAAGACTTCTGCTCCTATTGACCACCTGTTGTACCACTGCTGGAAGCTTATCACCTTGTAGACAATCACATATCCTTTTTCTCAATTCCCACAACCGCATGAGCATGATCCTGATTTGGTCAACCATGTCATGCACAGGCAAATCTTTTAACTCCTTCACCTTGTTGTTGAAACTCTCTGCTAAATTGTTGTTGATGTGGTCACACTTGATGGCAGTGTTGAATCGAGTGGCAAATATGAGCACCTGATATTCAGTTCCCAAGAATTACACTATGAATTAGCAAGGAATACATCAAGCCCATGTATGACACTCATACTGGGGATGGAATTTGCAGACTTCTTCTTTTCTGCCAAATACTTCTTGCAGTTCCTCTTCCAATGACCTTTCTCCTTACAAAAGAAGCACTCGGCATCAGCCGTGGCGCCAATTTTCTTCGACTTTCCAAGTGTACCAGCATTATTGGGCCACATGGACTTGCCATTTTTCTTTGACTTGTCCTTCTTCTTAAAGTTGGTTGTTTTGCTCACCATCGTTGCTTGATTGACGTCCTTCTGGATTCCATTTTCAAGGGTCTTAAGCGTAGTAAAAAATTCACCCAATGTATTTTTTCTTAAAGAAGATGAATCGGGAACAACATCACTGTCCAACTCATGGGGGATTGGAAAACCTAGTGCATGCATCCTTTGTGTGTACCCATGGTGCGACATGGAGTGTTGTGGGAAGTAGGGTTGATGGTGCGACATGTAATGCTGGTTCTGAAGTACATGGTCGATGCCCATCGTGTGTTGCCTCAAAACACCAGGAAAGAACTCTTGCCCGAAGTACGGCGTGTATGGCTGCTGGACCATCATAGGAACATTGTTGCTCATCGGCATGGCAGGAAACTTCGTGTTGGTACGCCATGTATGGTTGTTGTCGCCGAGCACGTGAATGATCACATCAGCGGAGTGCCGCCCCATGTATTGCTGCTGAAGCATAGGGTTGCCGCGCGCGGGCGTGAACCCGCGTCGAATCAAACTCTTGATCAAGAGTTCCTCCCGCCCTGTGGCATGGCGCTGCCACAAAGCCAATGCCTGTGCCTAGACGTGGGAGGCTCACTTTGTTCTTCTTGTCCTCTCTATCTTTCTGCATGTTATCTTCCTTCATTTCTTCAACTGAGGACTCGTCTTCATCATCCCTAACCTTCTCCGGTCCTCCGGATGAACTCGTCGTGGGGGTTGAGAGAGGCGACGGGTGGGGCCGCTGCTGCATCTGGCGGAACCGGAGGGAAAGGGAGGAGTGAAGAGAGGAGACGTAGGCATCAATGTCGTGCCAGGTGAACGGGAGCTGGATATGGGGCGGCGCGCTTGCAACGAGGCGGTGGAAGGACTCCCGCAGGCGCTGCTTCTTGCCGGGGAGTGCCGCAATGGCGGCCTCCAAGTCAGCAGTCGCCATCAGCCTGGCCTGGTCGGTCTGTGATATGGCCGCCATGGGAGGGGGAAGAGGTTGCCGTTCCAGAGCGGCGACGGGCGGCGGCGGCTGGAAAGAACACCAGGCGAGAACCGAACGAACGATTGATGCCTTGTTGTGGACTGAGTTCGACAAAGGGGACACGTATATAAAGATTAGAGCCTGGTGCCGTATCTGAGTCTGTACCGGGCATGTGCCTGACCAAATCGTGGTTTCCTACTGTTATCGGACTCCCAGGATTTATTGATAGTCCACACTCTTTCCAAGTCTCAGTAGATCACGCTCCTACGGGATTGCCTTAAGATCTACGGCCCTAATCCAAGTGGCCAACTTTCCTTAGACGACTACCACCACATGATGGACGTGCAGCATCATAAGCTACTACCACCTTGGATGGCCTACTCTCTCCTTGGACGACTACTTATAAGTAGCCTATTGCCCTACTTTCCTTGGACGACTAGTACTACCACATGAGCTACTCCAGAGAAGACAACGAGTCGTCAGTCGGCTTCAGCGTATGCGGCCGACCTCCGACAGCCGACAGCCTGCCCAACACCACGGACGATGACCAGAACCCCAAGAAGCTGGACAGTGTAGACGAAGTTACGGGCCACACTTGACCTTGCCGAGACCACCACCAGCCTCGACCTGCACCTGCATGTGGACCAGCTCATCACGGATGCCGAGTGATGGTGTCTTGAACTAGGGGTACTCATCGCGTCGTCTCCCGAACAGGACCAGTCAATGCATGTTGGGGCCCTAGGGCGAAAGTAAAACTTAGGGCCCCATTAACACTTCATTTATAGTATTGTAGAAGTAAAATAACCAATCGGTACGATGCAACACTTTACATGTCGATGATCTTGGCTTCATCTTAATTATTATTTCGTTGTTAAAATGAAACAAAACCAATATCATAAATCCCAAGAGTGACTACAGGTTTTGAAATGTTAATTACTCCCATTGGGAATTCCTTTAAAAAGATACTCTACCAACAAATGTAATCCCATTATTTTCTTTGCTCTAATCACAATTCACTACTGGCAAAATACTAGAAGACATTCTACATCAGAACTACAAAAATTGCAACAAAGATTCAATATACATAATCTAGAAAATTTTGTTCAAGATATATATGGTCAAGAAACAAAAGCACCTTAATGTGGATTGTTGGATCAAATATAAGAAATGTACGAGTCCACAAAAACTTCAGCCTGTAATATCTGAGAAATGTCCTCCAAATATAAGAGACATATTACCTCCAAAAGATAAGTATGCCTAAAGTTAAAATAGTGCTATGAAAATTCTCACCATGGATTGACATTATTTAACATTGAATCATAGAACTAAGGAACCGGATTACTAGAAAGAAGAACCCGTTACAATCTCCCAATCATAATGGGATGGAGCATAATGAACGGATGAAGAAGAGCTAATTGGGGACCGAAATTGCGCCATTTTCCTCAGTTAATGGTTGGTCGCGACCTCAAAATCAGAAAGGCATGGGAGAGGCGGCGCTATTCTTGTAGACTGAGACCGGAAATTTGGGAAGAGGAGGAGACGCCGCCGTGGAGAGAGATCCCTATCCGACAACCATCGATTAATTCCTACGTGTGACTTCCCCAATCTCCAACAGCGTGGTGGGCTTTCCTTACTGGCCGCACTCTGGGCCCTCTTTTTTTCACCTCTGTATTTTCTGGGTATAAGACTAAACAGAAAACTACAACTGGGCCGGGCCCCCTGATTCCCGGGGGCCCAGGGCGGGCGCCCTGTTTGCGCGGCTTATGGGCCGGGCCTGCTCCCGAACAGGTGGGTCGGGCCAATAATCCCCATGGCGGTTCACACTAAAGGGCTTCTTCAGGCAGCCCATGATATATACAAGGGTGATTCACAAGACTTGCCACACAAACCGAGGACTCATCTCCACCGACATATCCGACTAAGACTTGTTATCCTAGGTCTCCGGTATATTATATAAGTCGATGTTAGGTTAGTCGATAGATGATATTCCAGATAATTAGAATCATACACAACAATCTCGTCATAGATACATGTACTCTGTACTATCCCCATATCAATACAAACAAAAGCAGGACGTAGAGTATTATCTCTTTGAGAGAGCCCGAACATGCGTAAAATCCTTTGTCCATGTTCCAAAACGGTTGGAATTTCCAAAGTATATCCGAGCTGGACGCATGACTCCTCGCCTTAAACTCTTCTAGATTCCGTCCAGATTTGATAGGGCTCTAGTATATCGTAAATTGCGATTTATTCATCGGAACACGATGAAATTTTGCAGGGTAGTTCTATACTCAATTCCGGACAATTCCACAGATGCAATCATCAAAGTGACGCTAGAGAAACGGGGACGGTGAACATGAATCCGTTGTCCAGAAAAAATTGCATGGTTGCCTGAGGGCAATGTTGACGTTGAGACCCTGAGCTCCATGGACGACTCCTCCATGTTCTTCGCCGAGATCGGAGTTGATGGTGATGAACACACCCGTCCGATCTTGAAGATCTTACATGTAGCATAGTCCTCGGCCTATCTGAGACGACCAGTCGAGCCGGTGACAAAGATGCCAACATCCACGGTGAAATTTTGTTCCGACGTGTAAATCCGATCGGAGCCGATCTGAATCCTTGTTGTCCACAGGCTTTTGTTACACCTTCGGCATGGTCACAATCTCAGAACATATTTGCTACACTTTTGTCTTTAATTCCATCGGCTCTGAGAGTTTGGCCCGTAGTTCATTCACTTCTCGCTTCAATATATCCATGATCAGACCCGCGTTGTCCCCAGCAGCAAAACTCAAGTGTGGCCTTATCCTTCCCGCCAGTAGCTCTCCTTCCTCCACTCCTCCTCCTCACCGCTACCGCCGTTGGCCACTGTCAGGCGAAGCCTACACAGTGGCGATTGTGGCGGGGCACCTGGGCTTTTCCTCCTCTCCAAGGCGGCGGATCATGGTGGTGTGTGAGACCGCCTAAGATCATTCGTTGGAGATAGGGCTCCAGCGCGGCGGCCTCTCTTCAAGGCGACGGCAGCGGCGGTGGCCGCTGGAGTGGCGAAGTGGCTGGGCTTGTAGGCTACACGCGGTGCCGCGGTAGTGGCAGAGGTGGGGCTTTGAGTCACCAGGTCTGGCTTGTCCCATGGTTGGCGCCTCGTCAAGTTTGGACCTCCGCGGTTGCGGGTGGTACGTTGCAGCCTTGCTGACATTTGTTTGCAGGTTGGGAACAAGAGCAGAGCGATGCGGGGGCTACTGGCTTTGGCCTTACTAGCGAAAGAGCCCTGCGTTGCAACGGGAGAGAAAACATAACACACACTCTTAACTCAACAACCATTACTCAAGACCACAATAGGTCCATCTCCTTTATTTTTGCGAGGCATCATATTTGTGTTGCCGCTTATCCTCCTTCTCATCATGTTTGTGTTCACACAAAACAACAAAAACGTGTATTGAATATGGTTAATCCTAAGGCTTCTGTCTCTCCCTCTCTCCCCCCCCCCCTCTCTCGCTCGCTTTCTCTCACTCTCGCGATGAGAAATTTGTTTTTTTTCGTTGCGACATTTTTCAGAGGTATGCACGTGTAGTTATCGATGTTTTCTTTTCCGTACATGGTTATAGTGGGGTATTTATTTGCAATCCGGGTCGCCGCTGGTATGAAAAAACCAGATCTTGCGCTATAAATTATAAGTTTGCTTCCATAACAATATTTTGAAAATATTTAACAGGTAAAATTAACATCATATTTAGATTCCACACATTTTCTAATAAAATGTCATATATAATATGTTAAAATCAAAGTTACGGTTTAAAAGATACAGATAATTTAGAAAATCATTTGGTTTGACTCAAATATATTCCAAAATAATATTTAGAAATATTTAACAGGTACAAATAATCTCATATTCATATTCTACATATTTTTCTAATCAAATTTCATATATAACATGTTCAAATCGGAGTTACGGTTTAAAATATATGGATGATTTTAAAAAGCATTTGTTTGACTTAAATATGACCCGCAGATGAATTACCTAAAACATCAGGAGGGTTTCGAAAAATATAAAATAATGGTTCGGGTGTGACTTAAATCCGGATGGCGGCTTGATTTCAAGAAAAGACAGAGAGTTTTGTGTAAAATACGAAAATAACGCTTCGTTTCAACCTAAAATAGGACTGCGGTTGAATTCCCTGAAATAGAGGGACGTTTATGAAAAAAATGCCATGACGGACGAAAGAAATCCAATTTGCTTTATTATTAGGTAAAGATCTCGACAGTTTTAATCCGCCAAGTCCTCTTTTGCCGATGTCGTTCTCTTGGATCTGGACGATGACGAGTTCGGTCTTCCCGTCGGATATCTATAATGATTGGCATATGTCGCCTTGATTTCTAGATCGGAAAGGATCCGGTCGCATGTGCTCATATTATCAGTCAACATGGCTGCAAGAGGGCGCGGCCCCAAGTTTTGTTTTCTTATCGGTGCCATGATACTTGTCTAAGTCAAGATTTGCAAGGCATAGATAGAGAAGAAGAAAGTCACGGCAGCTGCGATTGGAGGTCTTGAAGCTTAGGCGGAAGGGTGTATTGGATGCGATGGAGACCGTGTGACAGGTGTTTGGGGACTATCAACGGTGGCCTCGGCAAGTGGGAGCGGCCGCACTAGATAACTGGATTTTGGTGGTGCTCCTTGAGTACCATGTCTTGATTCCCAGTGTGAAAATCCAAGGTCCGGCCATTATTGATTGAACCTGGTAATGGCCTTGTTCAAGGCATAGTTTTTTGGTGAACTTGGACTTTGTCCAGGGTAAAAACCCAAGATGTTTGATCGGGCTACGACAAGGCTTGTGCACTGTTTCTTTATTGGAGGTGTTGCTTTTGGAGAAGCTCTTTGTATACCGGGTGTTGTCTTTTGTGGAGGTTAGAGTGCCGCTGATGCTAGTGATTCATGGTCGTGTTCTTTTTGTTTTCTTAGTTGGCTGTGTGTATCTTTGATGCCTTTCGACATCTTGCCGGTATAGAGACCAGCTGTAATTGGTATCTTCGCGATATTAATATATTTCCTTTGTCGAAAAATCTATCCATGGTGATCTGAACTTTGGCACGTGTGTCGGCCGTCTGCAGATTGAAGTCGATGTGAGAGAAGGGTTATCAAATCTCGTCCCCATTATCTTCGATCTGACCTCAACTCCCAGAGAATGTGAAGAACTGAGAGGGCTTTTATAGCAATGCCAACCCGCAGTACTTACATGAACTCAACTGGCAACACACTGATCAAATTCTGTAGCAGGAACTTTACCCCAAAGGAGAAGATGTTCAAGGAACCTCTACAGACTTGTACATCAATGCCTGAATGAAAAATGGCCGTGCCATCGTCGCCAGGGACAAGGAGAGATAGGAGAGATTTTACCATAGAATGCAACCTCACATTCCTCGACCTATTTCAGGAATCTTTTCTCGCTTCGGGTCAGGAGTCGACATGCATCGTCAGAGTTCTTGAGTACATGGGGTCATGAAAGGTAGGTAGATGCATGCGGCCACATTATTTGTGCATCTCAACCGTCCCGATCCATTCAATTTTGTGGATTGGTGTACCCGCTTTCTTTCTTGACCAATAAGCTTGTGTGTAGCCTACCTCCTATGGTTGGATGGTTAGGAGGATAGTGTTATCCCCAGCCCACCTATGTTCAACTACTGATGCTTGTATTTATTTCAGGATTTTCGGTATACGTTTTCAGTGGGAGGAGAAGTTCTCAAGATGATATACCGGCTCAGTCTCTCGGAGATGCTCATAGGAGTAGTGTGTACGTGTTGCGTTCATAAGGATGAGTGTATGGGCGTATATATGAGTGCTTGCATCAATACCGTGTTACAAAAACATGATGTGTTCTTTTTTGTTGAGAACCATGATTTGTTACTTACAAACACTTAAAAGATTTTTTGGGAAAAGGGTGTTTAAACCCCCGGTCTCTGTATCAATCGATACATACGGCCATCTTTATTTATTATTCAACAAAGGTCTACCATGAACATACATCAAGCCACCAGAAACCACCACTCACACCTACAAAACTCGATAATATGGAGTGCTCTAACTTTCCATATCTAAAACCGGTGTCGTCGCCGATCCATCCACATAACGTATCGAAACTAAAGCCGGTGCAGCAGACCTAAAGCGTACACCACATGCACACGTTTTAGAAGCCGCCATCATCATCGAACCGCTAACCCATCTTCAGGAGAGAGATCCGCATCCTCCTTGCTAGTTTGTCCATCCGATGATGCCACCACGACGCCCAACGACGCCACCATCCTACGCTCGTCCATCCAGGCGCGAAGATTCTGGCGGATCTGTCGTGCGTAGCACCTGCCGACTAGGCATTACACAATGTAGCACTTGCCGGCCGGGCATGACTTGACATCTACACCGAAGCTCCATGCAAGATGAAGCGACTTCAACTCCTGCCTCCGTCTTCTAGCGCTGCTCCACAAATGATGCTTCCAAGAGAAACGACACCGCAGTGCCGCCATCATTCGATCTGGAAGACCAGAACTTAGGGTTTCCCCTTGGAGCAGCACGAGTGGGACGATAGAAGTTACACGACGATGCCTTCATCAGGGTAACGACGCAGAAATCACAATCGTCTGCCATCAGCTCGGTTTTCACCGGCAACTATGTATTCCCGACTCGCAGCCGGGACTAGATGACGGATCTCGAGATCTGACCATCTGGCCTCAAGCCGACTACCTCCGATGGAGGAGTTGACCACCACCGCCGGCCGCACCTGCCAGATCAGATCTGACCAGCGGCGCCGCTGAACAGTCCACCAGGCCTTCCACGCCAGCGCTGCCGATGCGACGCCCAATGGCGCGCTGCCGCCGACCGTAGCCACCACCCTTCCCAATACAGTGACGCACCGGGCCTGCAGCTGCCGCTACCCGAGGCAGGGTCGATCCTGCGTCGTCGCTTTATCACGAGCATCGCCGCCGCGCCGCATAGATTGGATCGGCCGTGCCACCACGGGTTTAGGCCCCCGCACCGCCCTTAAGATGTGGGAGGAGAGGGATTCCCCCGCCACCGCCGTCGGCCTCTGGGCTTAGCCCAGCGGCGTTTTCCGGCGGTGGCGGAGGGAGGGGAAGAGGGAGATCACGCCCCCGGTGGCTAAGGTTTGGGCGCCACCCGAGTCGCCGTAGCGGGGATGACACGGGGCCGTTGGACCAAACATGTAAAAGGTGGGCAAAGTTTTGCTTTTTTGCTAGTATAAAAAATAGACCGGTGAGGCTTTGGGTTTTCAGGGTTAGATTCGTAAAAGCTAACTGGACTGGAAAATAAATATATTACATAAATTAGGAATAGGGTACGTCTGGGTCCATGAACGTCCCGTACTCGGACTCCTGCCCTTTATAGACAATAGAAGGCGTCAGACCGTCTGCCGGTTTTGCAGAAAACTAATCAAAGAGATCCAATCAGCAATGGCGACGCCGATGCTGCGATCTGCTGTTGCTGGCCTTGCGCTCCCGCCATCGGCAAGCCTGAGGCTTCCGGCTCGCACCCCCTTGAGCCCTGCGTCGGCTGTATCCTTCAGCAGCAATACTGCCGGCGGCCAGGTATGTCACGTGCATCCCAAATTACTACTGTAGTACTTAGCTGTATGCATGCTCACCCTTGAGATTTTCCTATGATGCATTCTAGTAGATAATGTAGCTGACAAGAAGTAGATGTAGGAGGCGTGCCCTACCCTAATTATCTTGATACCAGTACTTAGCTGTAGGCATGCTCACCCTTGAGATTTTCTTATGATGCATTCTAGTAGATAATGTAGCTGACAAGAACTAGATGTAGGAGGCGTGCCCTACCCTAATTACCTTGATACGCTGACTGGAAGTATCTTTACTAGCAGACACCTGACGCAGCTCTAGGAAACAGAGCATACATAATGCAAACATTGAAGAAGGTTGTTGTGCATCATATGGTATTTCAAGTTACAAATCATATTAGAAACCTAGGATAAATTATCTTGTTCTGTACTCACCAACGCAGATTAAAATCGTGGGCAAAATATACCCTATCACGGATCAGAAGCCACCGCGCGATTTGCATGGCTCAGTAAATCGCGGGGGATCACGGTGCTATGACGGGCGATTGCGCCATTCCTTCCTTACCGTCACGGCAAAATTCTCGGCCGCGATTCCCCTTTGCCCATGATTTAATCTATGCTCAGTCACCATCAGATCTAACACGTTATGAGTTCAGTTCTGCTCCTGCATGGATAACATCAATTGTGACCTGGACAACCATTTTCAACCATGAAACATAAGTAGAACATGTAGAAGCTATTTCTATTCTGGCAGCCGGTGCTATATTGCTTTCATATTTAATCGCTGGTTAACCTTTGAACAGAACACAGAAAAGAATCAAGAAGGAAGGTAATGGAAAGGAAAGCCAAAGTATATAAAATACACATTGTAAAATACATAAACTGAATGAACTATGTATAATTCAGGCATAACATAGTAAAATGTATTTAAACCAGCAGCAAAATATCTTTGCATATCATATATTTATTGGATGTAGTCCAATAATATATATATTTAATGGAGGTAGTAAAATACTACCTCCATCCTCGTTTATTATACCGTTGGTTGACAGCACCTTTTGTAATTTATGCCAAATTTTGACCAAATATTTAACTAACAAAATGTTAATACATGTCAACAAAAATTATACCGTTGGTTTCGTATTTGAACATCGTTTTAATGATATAGGTAAAAATAAACCAAAAAGGGTGCTGTCAAAATAGTTACATTTATGGTCAAATTTTGGCACAAAATACAATAGGGAAAAATAAACCAGGACAGAGGTAGTACATAGTACATACCATACCTTTGCCATCCTGCAGTGTAATGCAGAAAAGTAGACAGATTTGTAAAGTGTCAGGTAAACTACCTACCCTTCCCTTGGATCCCACATATAAAATGAAGTTGGCATCTAGAGCTTACAAGAAAGTTGCATCAGTACTTTGGGATTGTAGAGGAGTTGGGTCTGAGATGAGGAATTCAAATACCATCCGCCTGATCCGCTAGGAGAAGTCCATGGGGAAGTGAATAGGACAACTTCGGGATCTAGCGAAGGTGAGAAGAGCGCGCTCGGGGAGGCGAGAGAGGACACATCTTATGCATGTTTAACTTTTGCAGGTCTAATCTTCTGCTGGTTCATTAACTGCATATTGGGGGCATAAAAATTAATTAGTTAGCGTCTACGTGTACATGCAGTTCCAGAAGCATCGTATTGATGAGAACAATGACGAGTCACTTGTAGCACGGAGGCGACGCAAACAAGAAAGGTTGGCAAGCTTATTAATTAATTTCTTATCGCTAAGCTCACTAATCAAGGAAAAAATTGCGAGTATTTTGATCGCCTATTCACTTGGTCGCATGTGCCTCACTCAGACAAGTCATCTCCCGAAGCCGGGCTGGTGATTATGGTGATTCTTATTGGGTGATGGACGGGCTCTGGGACTACTTCAGGTCTCCCAGAGGATCGTCCACCGGACAAAACTCTACTACGAACTCCTCCACCCCTGCGGTGACAGAGTTAGTTGTGTCCTCGCCATCATCAGAGGACCTCAAGGGAAGCTCCTGGTCGTGGGGCTCGGGAGATTCCTCTTACACTGGAGGAGGGGACTCCTTCGGAGGAGGGGACTTCTTAGGAGACTAGCTACCTGCTGTTCTGTATAGTATGTCCCATGATTCTTAACATGATTTTTTATGTTTAATTCATAGGATTATAAACCATGTGAACTTTTCTTTCTTGTGAATCTATTGTGCAATATTTTATTAGAAAACCAAACGATTCCCCGTATATTGCGGTGATATATTCAACTTAGATGTCAGGTTGGGAAATAGAATGTGTCAAAGTAAAATAGTATGAAAACCCCTATGACAACAAGAAAAATAGTTGGAAAGCAAAAAAAAAAGTCCTTTGGAGCATTTCAATTTTGACGATTTTCCGGACTATATGTTTATTTTCATTTTACCCACTCGACGTTCGCTTGGAACGGGTGGCAAGCGAACGCTGTCTCATGGCAGTTTTATTCTTACTATGACTGGTGGGAGATGGAGCACGATTACAAGGGGCTGCAGTAACGGCGAGGGGTGAGGCGAGCCGCAGGCATGTAGCATGGCAGGGAGCAGGACCGCACAGCTGCAGTTAAATGCACAGAACCACCACTTTCGTGTCTGCAAATCTGAATGTTATGGTACATTGGTATGGTAGTACAACCACAGTTTTAAATAGCCAGCTATAGCTCCGCTATAGCCCCTCTATGGCCTTTGAGAGCTCTCCCGCTAAAGCTATGAACATTTAACACTAAGTTGAAAATGCCGCAAATAACCCGCTATTACGCCAAATTTAGAGTCATTTAGCCTGCTAAGCCGCTATACACACCATCAGTTTGCATTTTTTTTCTTGTTTCTGATACATATGATGCATTGATGCGAAGCTTGGTTATTAAATTAGGACACCTTATTGGTGCTCTTATTTTGATGTGCGAACATGTGTATGTGTCATGTATATGCAATATATCATATATGATGCATCATAGGTTAGTTATTTATACAATATTTGATGATTTAAAGAAAAACGCCAAATGGGGTTTAGCTTCGCTATAGCTTTTCATAGCTTCTGGCCGTGCCGCCGCTAAATGTCATAGCCCACTATTTAATACATTGAGTATAACCGGAACATTCCCGTTCTCTAAGGGGTAAACAAGCGACAATGAAGCTTGTACATGTCTTTCTTTTTCCTCTTTTTCCTACAAAATTGATCTGTTCAGCATTTGTATTGGTTCACCTCTGGTGTTGTGTGGAACAATAGTATTCAGAGAAGGATTCCTTCATGATATAATCATTGATTCATTCACCACATTATATTCTATATATGACCGTATCATCTCCACTGTCAGTTGGATGGGATAGATGTTGTTGTCGCTCTCTCTCTCTCGCGCCGGACGGAGGTGGAAGAAGGAGCACACTTTTTTTCTCGGCGACCAACGCCCCGGCGCCCAAACGCCTCCTTTATATTAAGCACACAGGCTACATCATGGCTGGGAGCTTCACCGGCTCAACTACAAACAGTACATGAGGGGGCTTTTTATACCCAAACTAGCTCCGGCACACACACGAGCCAGCCACACAACTCGGCACCACTACGTACACGCATGCCCACTAATCCATCAGTTACTCCCACAACGGCCACACGACCGGGCTGTCCACCCAGCTAGCTAACTAACTAACAACAAGCCATGATGATATGCCTTTCGGTTTGTGCTGGAGGAGGGTGATTTTGTCCTCGGATTTGGGAAAACCATGATGATGGGCATGATGATGGTGCTAACCGGGATGAGGATATGCCAGATAGGGATGCTAGCAAGCGAGCAAAAAAGGTCCAAATGAATGGTGGTAATACGACGTGTGGAGCTCAATCTGTCTCCACTGTTGTTCCCATGCAGACTACTTATTTGGGCTTTCAACATGCTACAGTGCCACCACAAGTCAATGTTCTGCATAATCCTGTGCAAGACGTTGCAGCTACAGTTGATGTTTCGGCTACATTTCTTGTGCCAACCGCGTCTGCTCAAGCATTGGCAACATCCAACGCTCCTACAGCCCAGGGAGCTACACACATGCATGTGCAGGTAGAGACCATGCAGCCACAAGACCTGCATGATGTGGCCGCTCGTATGCAGCCAGCCGTGGCCGCTGCTACAGGGCGGTCAGCGGGTGCATGCACACCCATAAACCCACAAGCGGTTGTCCCGTCTCAGGTGCATCAGCCGGCAGACCTTGAGCAGGCGACGCTCGGGCAGTCAGCCATGGACGCGGGCGCAACGCATATTTTGCATGCTCCCGCTTCTGCTCCCGTACAAGTGCAAGGCATGGTGACGGGGTCTGCGACACCTTCCTCAGTTCGTGCTCCGGTCGCTATAGTTCCTCTCAGTCCACCGGCGGCTCGTTCGGGTCCTTCTGCCACGACACCCATTGCGACTGTTTTGGTGGGGCCGGCAGCACGTTCTTCTTCACCGACCTCTGGGACAAGGGTGATTCCGCAGCCTTCACCGATGGCCCACTCGGCAACACCGGAGGGTACTATGTCTGGAGGATTGGCTTCGCCCCTTCGACGTAGTAATCGCCACCCAGTCTCGGCGGATGGTTCTTCTCCGACAGATGAGCATGCACTAGCGAAGGCAATGCGCCGCCAGGCCTCGAGGAATTTGGACTCCACGCCAGGTACCTCTCCCGTTAAATCATTTCTTTCTTTTTCGGATACTCGCATTAATAACAGCTTATATAACGTGGGGGTCTCTATGGGAAAGAATGATAATGATATTAATCTGTCGGTTGGGGTACTTAAACATATGGAGATCGACCGTTTAAAGGTTTCTCCGAAGTGTAATACCACCATTCCTGACTCAGAAACCGAGGACGATGATGAAGCGGATGTCAAATATGATGGTCCGCCAATCTCCCACTTGGTTGGTGAGGTTACCGAGGTTGTATTGGATGACGCAAGACCTGGGTCAATGTTATGTGACTTCACAGCGTCTTCGCGGAAATCTAAATCACATGCCTCTAAAAAGAAACAAAAGCCGCCCAAGAAGGCGAAGAGTTCCACACCAATCCGAGTTTCCACATGAGAGGCATGTTTTGGAATAGCAGAGGTCTCTCGGACTTGGCTAAACATAAACACATAGGTGATTGTGTACGGGAACATGGTTTGGATTTTGTGGCAATTTCTGAGGCTGGTAAGTGTGACTTTCGCCCGCATGTCCTCGATCACCTATCAGGTGGTTTCGACTACACATGGCATAGTCTACCAGCTCGTGGAAGGTCTGGAGGAATCCTTCTTGGGATACTGACAACAGTCATGGACTTGTTAGCCTTTTCGATCGGTGAATTTCATATAAAATTTCACCTAAGAAACAGAGCTGATAATTTTACATGGACTCTTGTCGCGGTCTATGGGGCTGCCCAAGATGAGCATAAGTCCGCTTTCCTTCGGGAATTGGTAAATCTGGCTAAGGATAACCCGCATCCAATGGTTATTGGAGGGGACTTTAATATCCTTAGGTATCAGGAAGAGAAAAATAATGACCATTTTGACACTCATTGGCCTTTTCTATTCAATGCTGCCATAGACAGTTTGGATCTTCGGGAGGCTAGTATGTCAGGACGGCAGTTCACTTGGGCTAATAACCGACATGTGCCGACATACGAGAAACTTGATAGGGTACTCATGGATACCGAATGGGAATTAAAATTTCCTCTGGTAACCGTGCGAGCCCTAGAGTGTATTGAGGCTTTATCGGATCATGCACCCATCATTCTGGATTCTAATTCTACGAACCCAGCTACCCGACGCCCTTTCAAATTTGAATTGGGATGGATGCATAGGGATGGATTTGTAGACATGATCAAGAATGTTTGGGAGAGGCCCGCTGTTGGTCGTACACATATTCAGAGATGGAACTTTAAAATAAGGGCCATGAGGCAACACCTCTCTGGATGGGCAAAACATACCAGCGGGATTTATAAAAAAGAAAAACAACGGCTCTCTACCATTATTGATGACCTCGACAAAATTGCAGAGACGCGCATCTTATCTCAACAAGAGATTGAATTAAAAAATCAATCTAATGAGAAGATTGCCCGTCTTCTGCGAGAAGAGGAGATCAAATACTACCAGAGATCCAAAGCCGATTTCATTTTGATGGGTGATAGTAATACAAGATACTTCCAATTGGTCGCTAATGGGCGGCATAGGAAGAAATGTATTTATAGTCTCCAACAAGATGAGGGGCGGATCGAAGGTCAAGAGGAGCTCAAAAATTATATCACCAAATACTACAAATCTCTGTTCGGAGCGCCGGCTGAAGGGAATTTCACCCTCGACGAGACCCGAACAGATGACATTCCACAAGTCACGGCAGAAGAAAACGATATTCTGACGACACCATTCTCGGAAGAGGAGGTGAAAGTTGCGGTGTTCCAAATGGAACATAACAAAGCTCCAGGCCCAGATGGTTTCCCCGCAGAATTCTATCAGAATTTCCGGGATATCATCAAGGATGACCTTATGGAGTTGTTCAATTGTCTTCATGCCGACCGACTTGAGCTATTTAGGCTTAATTTTGGCGAGATTGTCTTGTTGCCAAAGATTAAGGAGGCTGAACGGATCCAGCAGTTCAGACCCATATGCCTCCTTAATGTCAGCTTCAAGATTTTCACCAAAGTGGCTACGAATCGGCTTAACTCGGTAGCTAACAATGTTGTCCGACCATCTCAAACGGCTTTCATGCAAGGAAGGAATATACTTGATGGCGTAGTAATCCTGCATGAAACCGTCCACGAGATGCATCGGAAAAACCTAAGTGGAGTAGTATTCAAAATTGACTTTGAAAAAGCCTATGACAAGGTCAAATGGTCTTTTCTCCAACAGGCCCTAAGGATGAAAGGTTTCTCTGAAAAATGGTGCAAGTGGATCCAAAATTTTGTAACTGGAGGTAGTGTGGCCATCAAAGTCAATGATGATGTAGGTCATTACTTTCAGACAAAAAAAGGACTACGGCAGGGTGACCCCATGTCCCCAATGTTATTTAACATTGTGGCTGACATGTTGGCTATTCTGATTGAGCGCACCAAGCAGGACGGGCAAATTGCTGGGGTAGTGCCACACCTTGTGGATGGTGGCCTCTCTATTCTGCAATATGCTGATGACACAATACTTTTTATGGAACATGACCTGGACAAGGCTCGAAACATGAAACTCCTGTTGTCAGCGTTTGAGCAAATGTCAGGTCTTAAAATTAACTTCCATAAGAGCGAAGTGTTCTGCTTTGGAGAAGCCGTGGAGGCAGCGGCCGATTACGCGGACCTGTTTGGTTGCGCACTTGGCCAATTCCCGATCAAATATCTGGGAATACCTAGTCATTATCGACGTCTCACCATTGCGGAGTGGAAGCATGTAGAGGAGCGGCTAGAGAAACGGTTGAGCAGTTGGAAAGGCAAGTTGCTCTCAGTTGGAGGACGACTGGTTTTGATAAACTCTGTCCTCACAAATATGGTTCTCTATATGCTTTCTTTCTTCCAACTCCCAAAAGGGGTCTTGCAAAGATTGGACTATTTTAGGTCTAGATTCTTTTGGCAAGGAGATGGTGAAAAGAAAAAATACCGGCTGACCAAATGGAGCGTGGTTTGTAGGCCGAAAGACCAAGGTGGCCTTGGAATTCATGACCTGCAGGTCAAGAATGAGGCCCTACTTAGTAAATGGTTGTTCAAACTTCTTACTGAGGATGGTGTTTGGCAAACCATGCTGCGCAACAAGTATCTAGGCTAAAAGGCGGTGTCTCAGGCATATTGGAAACCTGGCGACTCACAGTTTTGGGCTGGCCTAATGGCAGCAAAGAAACAACTCTTTCGCTTTGGGTCTTTCGCGATAAAGGACGGGTCAGAGATTCGTTTCTGGGAAGACATCTGGCTAGGCAATGCCAGTCTCCGAGAACAATATCCAGCCTTGTACAACATTGCTCGCGATAAGAACAATACTATTGTGCAGGTGCTCAGCTCATCCCCGCCGAATATTTCATTCAGGCGGGATTTGGTTGGCGCCTGACTTATATCATGGCATAATCTGTTATCCTGTCTGGATCTGATTAACCTGACGCAAGGACGTGATGTGTTTCGCTGGAACCTTACTACATCAGGGTCTTTCACGGTAGACTCTATGTATCATGCGCTCACGCATTCTGAGGTACCGGAGAGCAATAACAAGAAAATCTGGAAGGCAAAGATTCCACTAAAAGTTAAAATATTCATGTGGTATCTTCGTAGAGGTGTTGTGCTAACCAAAGACAACCTTGCACGACGCAACTGGCCAGGAAGTAAGAAGTGTTGTTTTTGTACTCTTCACGAGACAATCAAACATCTTTTTTTTCAATGCAAGTTTGCGCGTTCTACGTGGTCATTCATCCAAATAGCGTCAAATTTGTATCCGCCCACAAGTGTTGCCAATATTTTTGGTCATTGGTTGGATGGTATTTCAAATAGATTCAAAACGCTAATAAGGGTGGGAGCGTACGCCTTACTATGGTCGCTTTGGCTATGTAGAAACGATTTGGTTTTCAATGTCAAAAATGCTTCTCCTCTGCAGGTTATTTTCCGTTGTACGCACTCGCTTCGTATGTGGTCTATGCTACAACGTGCGGAGTACCTACCGCTATTCAAGGCGGTGTGTACGCGATTGGAGCAGGTGGCTATGGAGGTTTTTACCCAACATGGGTGGCAGCATAATCTCCGGATCGGTCCACCAACCGTTTCGGCATAGGCATAGTGTCAGTCTATAGGACTCTACTGTTGCCGAATTGTCGGGTTTTTTTTCTTGTCAGCTTTTTTTTGTTTGGCTGTGTGCATCCTAGTTATGAAGAGGCCGGGTGGTACTCTAAGTGCTTTGTATCGCTTGATGCTACATTTTAAGATAATAAAAACGCCCTTTATCAAAAAAAAAAAAACTAACAACAAGCACATCCATAGGTCCGCACTGCACGGCTGCCCAACTACTGCATGCCTGACGCTGCTGCTCATTGCCAGCTTCTCGCGGACGACTTGGCCATCACCAACCGGACCGATGGCACACACGCGTCCGCGTCCGCCACGGACTCGATCTGGAAGCGCTCACAACGGTCGCCACCGCCTACGAGCATGGCTTATTGCCAACAATAGATACCAGCTACCATACAAGAATAAACTGTGTTTCAGGAACATGTAGATACTAGCTCCCGGATCAGCTCATCGTTGTCATGGGCAAATTTTACTCTTCAGAAAGATCAGCCAGCAGTAGCTCTAGAACATCACGAGTTCACGACCACCACCAATGGGCAGGTCAGGGAACAATGGCAGTAGCTTCTCCTCTATGTCGATCACAGTTTCCAGTGCCCAGCCAACACCAACTGTCGGGACTGTAGGGAGCTGTAGGGAGCAGTTTTTTAGTAGTTTCCCGTCCGCCGACACTGCCAAATGGAGTTGGCTTGCATCACGCTTGGTAGGTGGGAGGTTCACCATCCCGGCATCCCCATGCCCATGTCATACGTGAGGATTTGGTTGCCATGATCCACCAGCCAATGCATCACAGCGTCGACGAGGATGGCAGGATCACTGTAGTGACTGATCGACCCCCATGGGAATTTACATACCAATATCAATGATAAGCAGCATGAAGGAGTAGGGGATTTGCGCTTCAAAAAAAAGGAGTAGGGGATGCCATCCGCGGTGTTGAGGAAAACATACTGTTGGGACGAGGAAACATAAGTATGGGCATATGATGCTTTTGGAAGGAACGTGGGATGGCCTGTCATGAGATTGTAAACACATAAGTCAAAGCAGTGCATGTACTTGGGTTGGATTTTGACACGCATGCGGTAGAGGACGATCAACGACGCTCTTAGAATATCACGGCGGAGGTGCTTGCAGGTGGCGGCGCAACGGACGAGAGCGACAAAGTCAGTCCGCGCCATGACCTCGAGCATGAGATCGGTTGCTAGCGACAATGGTGCCATGATCTCCATCGACGGTGCATCTTTGAGTTGGCGGCCTTGGCGTGCCATAACCAGATAGGTAGGAGGACTTGCACGTAACGTCTCCAGCCGGACGCCCCGGACGTTAATATAGATACGGACCAAACATAATTTTTCCGGACAACAGAATCTGGAAGGAGGTCGGATCGGACTCGAAAGCCATATCAACATGTTCGAGCTGGGTAGGCACATGCAAAGAAGGAAACGCGAGTTTAAGTTTAAGATTGCGTGCAAAACGAAACAAAATAGATTCCGTTTGATCCATCGTATTTACGTATGTCCCTCTATTAACTTGTGGTTGAGATAGTTAGGTGAACTATGGTATCCCAAACCCACTAGGGTTCAAATCCTGGTGCTCTCATTATTCCTGAATTTATTTCGGGATTTCCGGCGATGCGCTTTCAGTGGGATGAGACGTTCCCGTCGACAACGAGGCGCCTATGGCAGCTTCGTAAATCTCAAGATGATATGTCGGCTCAGTCTCTCGGATGTGTTCATAGGGGTAGGGTGTGCATGTGTGCGTTCATAAGGATGAGTGTATGCGCGTGTATATAAGCGCTTGTGTCTGTACTGATGCTCAATACGTTTTTTTTCTTGAATACGCATGAGTGTGCGTATCATTCTTTAAAGAAGAGGGGAAAGGACTTCCCATTAGTCCCACAAGTTTACAACGGTAATTACACGGCTATTGCTAACCACATCCGCCTTTACATGAAGCAACTACTCTCTTAGTCCCCACCTTGCTAGACCCGCGGACACTCCGTGTCGGTCCCCTCTCAAGAGTCCTGGTTGCCTTCAAAATCATTCCCTCACTATCGACCTGTCAGAGAAACTCAGAAGCGGAGGGAAGCACGCCGTCAAACACGATAACATTCCAGTGCCCGAATGATCGAGTCTTCACGTTTGTGTGCAGCTGCACATCAAGATGGCAATGGGGACGAAACCCACCGGGTTTTGCTTGCCCAAACTCATCCCCACGAGAAAATCGCAAATCCGTCCCCGTCCCCATCAACGTGCGCGGGGTTAAAATTTTTGTCCATCCCGTAAACCCGTCGGGTTTTCAAAACCCACGGGGAACCCGTCCCCATGAGCAGTCAATGAAAACAACAACATTTAAAAGAAAAACAGGAGCATATTATAGCAGCAGGCGACGGCTGGGGGACCTAGGTTTACGTTTATGTGTTGTGTTGTGCAGGAGAGTGAGAGGCCTGAAGAGCGGGCGACACTGAAGCGACCAAGCGAGGGGTTGGTTTGTACTCCAGGGCCTCGACGCTGTGGGGCTCAGCTGCTCGGGCACTGTGGCTTTGGGCCACTTGAGTCAAGATGGATCAGTGCATGCTGAATAACGTATTTTGACAGATTTTGTCGGGTTTCAGGTTCGGGTACTACTCAGATGGGTTTAAACCCGCGACCATGAAACATGCCGGATTTTATATCTCGGTGCCTAATAGGGTAAAACCCCGCGGGGACGCGGGTTTCAAGGCCCCATTGCCATCTTGAGCTGCACAGCCTCCACTCTCGTGCAGAGGAGCAAGAACCAATGTAGTGCGGTCGCACTCATGTCTGGTCCAATGTCTTCTTCACAAGCTGCATTCTCCAGATCAGCTGTTGATAACTGTTCTCATCAATCTCATTCTCTTGGGAACCCTGTCATATATCAGCGATGCAAGCTCACTGATACGGAAGCCCTGCAGCCATCAATCCTCCCAGAAAAAATGTTCCTTGCCTGTCTCCCACAATATCCCTAGCCCCACATGGAATAGGGCCACCGAATCCTTTGGCACCGAGATAGGGAGACCTGACCATGTTGTCAACATGTCCGTTCTCTAGAGTCAGGGCCATCTTGCTTGCAATGCCGTGTTTAGCCAACGAAGATTTGGGATGCCCAATCCGGCAGCCCATTTAGGTCAACAGACAATATACATGCAACAATGCAGCTTCCTCTGTTGGGCTCCTTTCCACACCAAACAAAGGAATCCTCTGCAAATCCCGATCATCACAAGTAATGTCTTGGGAGGAAAGTCCGGTGCAAGCATAGAGTTTATGGGGATCGCGTTGATCCGCTCCCAGGACACACCTGACGCCTTGATGGCTGTAATGGTTGCCAGCATGCAACAACCAACACGGTGAGGTTGGAGGCGCTTACCGGGTCGCCATGGCGGCGGAGCTGTCCTGTCGCCACTGCAGACAACGAAGGGGCGTCGGCGTTACCGGGCACAACACTTCGCTCACCCGTTTGCTGCACAGCTTCACCCACCATCGGATCTGGCAGCTCCATGTCGTCCGCCGTCACCTCACGCATGGGAATCGAACGATAATTCAAACGACAAAGGCAACAATAGGTCAAGCATTAGATATTTCCTGACCGGTACTGAAATTCTGAGCCACGACCCGCATCATCCTTAGGCCTCGTTTGGTAGGAGAGGATCCAGGGGGTTTTGAGGGGAATTTCCTCGCGTGGCCCAGAAACCCCGCGAAACCTCGAGGGCCCATTTGGTACACGGGGTTCCGGCGGCCCAATCCCCTCTGACCCCCTCCCATACCCTCCTTTCCACGCGGTTCATAGCCCTCGAGGGGGGACGCGCGGATTTGGGGAGGAAACGACACCGCGCCGCCGCCCGTTCACAGTGTCGCCGCCCGACTCCTCCTCAACGCGCCGCCGACCAACTCCTCGACGCCGATGTACCTCCTCCGCCATACTGGGCTTCTCCCCGGTGGTAAGCCCTCGCCTCGTCTCCCCCTCTTTCCCCATCGCCGTCCAGGTTTCTTCCATCCGCCGGTCGATGGCTGCCGCCTCATCTTCCCTGGCGAGCTCGCCAAGCACGCCGTCTCCGAGGGCAGCAGGGCCGTCAACAAGTTCACCTCCTCCTAGACTGATGATCTGTCGTTGGTTTTTGTATCTGCACTGTTGACTATGCCTACCTATCTGCAAGCAGTGGTAGTAGTACGTGTTGTTGAATTTTTACTTGGTGACTGAATTGATCTCTGCCATGTCTGCTTTCATATGGCAGCAGCTTGGTGTTACTCTGAAAATGGCAGTAGCTTCAAACTTGCTCCGACGGTGCTCTGTAGTTAGATGATGGTGTGTGCTCTGACCATGTTATCCATCCTACTGCAAGATTTGTGCTGGAATTTGTGTTCTTGGATAAATCAGAAGTGGCATATACAACTGAATTATGTCGCTCTTAAGTCTTACCTAGCAAATGTCCTACCTAGCAAATGTACAGATGTTTGCCAATCACTGTTTAGTAAACTAGTTCTATTTGCAGGCTATCATCTGAGTAGTCATTCAGTACCCAGCTTAAGCCAATACAGGTTACACTCCAAACAGACCGGGCAAGTGATTGTCTCTCTGTAGATATTGTATAGGCAATATTCTGCCAAGCTTAGAAAATATATATTATCCAAGTTTGGTGTATATTCATTTTTATTTGCATTCGTTTCTGTTTATAACTAGGGTCAGATGCTCGTTCAGTTGCACATGTTTGTCTGGATGAATCGTGCTTATAAATATTCTTTATACATTGTATTGTGCAAGTCGTCATCAGTCACTTAATTGATTAGGTGGATGTTTGTTTCTAGTCTGAATGATTATGTATCATCCTACATGCTTGTTCGAGTTTTCCTTTGCCTGAATCTTAATCAATTAACGGATAAAATCTTACATAATTTGTTTCGTGTTTTGTATCCTATTCCAAGCTGGTCTGTACTGCTTTTGTTGGAGAAGTCATGAAGATGCAGTACTACTATGGAAATGTCTAACTGTTTGACAATATGATTGTAGTTCTCACATGATTCTCTTCCTGCCGTTGAGTGATGATCCTTCATATTGTGGCTGTATGTGTTCTCTGGTTGATAAAGGTCATAGTGATTATTTTTGTGGAGTCCCCCTTGTTAGCTTATTTTTTCAGGTTACATCCTCCACTAAGATTTGGTAAGTAGCCATCTCCTATCTTCGAGGCAAATACTCGACCGATTCTTTTTGCCATTCACCTGAGAAAGGCAGCATTAATACTAACCTCCTGCTATGATCTTGAATTTTTGCAGTGCAAATGGTGGACATTTAGCTAGTGGTACATGCCTTGCCGAGCTCCCCGACGGATAGTGCCTGACTTGCAAGCACGGCGGAGGCTTTGCCCACGGTCCTGCAATGGACGATATTGTTTGGTCGGCAATGATAAAGTGCTCCCACAATGGCTGCTAGAGCGAGTCACCTAGCACGAGCTTGACGATCACCACAGTGCTTCTACACTTCTGTAGCAACATGATTAGTTTTACGTGTGGATTCTACCTGTAGCAAGTATTTCTGCTATGATGTTGTTTTTCTTGTAAAGATTGGATTTTTGGATGTCTTGCACCATCGTATATCAATATGAAAACCCTGCGTACCAAACAACACTTTTATACAAAAAAGATTGTGGATAGAGGGGGATTGGAAATTCAGGGGGATTTGAGAGGATTGGGTGGAAGAGAGGGATTCACCAAATCCCCTCAAATCCCCACCCCTTTTGGGGCTGGAAACCCCCCTCTACCAAACAAGGCCTTACGATGCAGTAGCACAGACCAGAATTACTGGTAGACTGAGCCATCTCCGCGAATTTGAAATCTCGCTCAGAGGCCCCACTATACTGCACTGTTCTGTACAGCATTCCAACATTACGACGATTTTCCACACCACGGACCTCCCCAATTAGTGTGTATTTCTGAATTCCGAGAGCTGAGCCAATGGACTAGATTACAAGAGCATATGAGCTCGGGCACCAAAACGCATGTCTTAAAATAACACATCACTAACCACATTATATTGGGGCTAAATCTTCTCCATACTTAATTAAGCTTCCGTCTTTGGTAGTAGGTAAAATCCAGAAACATAGTACACAACATATATGGAAACAATTTTGTTTTTACTATCTACTCCCTCCATTCCTTTATATAAGGTGTATTTGGTTTTTGATAAACTTTCACAATATAAGGTGCATATGTTCTAATTTCTCATAGTTCCGATCTTGGCCTTTCACAAAAAGGATACCTCCCCTGATTGCATGTATCTCTCCTTGTAGAGAAAGAAAATAAAACTATCTCTCTCCTGATTGTGTGTATCTCTTTCTTTCGTAGCCTAAATGATTTACTTGCCGCTAATTAACGAATTAGGCAAGGGCAATTTCATCCTAAATAATCTATAATTATGTGCCTTATTCACCATGCCGAAAGTAATACACCTTAGATGAAGGAATAGAGGGAGTATATGGTAATAATTTGTCTCATTTCCTTTATATATCAAACTTATGATATCGAGTAAAATTAAGCGAGCCAGTGCTTGCTCAAGATCAGCTCATTTCTTGATCGAGCTACATAAAGTCTTCATACTCAATTCATTCCTTTTCGAGTCAATCTCGAGTCGAGATAAAATACGAGTCGATCTTGAGAAGCTCACGAGTCTCGAGATTTTCTTGCAGCCCTATCTATGGTGCTAAAAGTCACAGGATCGTAAGGCCTGCAAATAAACAAGGTAATTTAACTGAGTTGGTAAGAGAAAAAATGGCAAGCCTATGATCCCTGCACCAACATTCTTTTGTTCTCTTTTATTTTTGAAAGGGAAGCAACCCCCGCCTCTACATCGAGGATGCGCACAACCGTATTGTTAAAGAAAACTTCAAATGTACAAAGCAAAACACACAAGACGCTGAATGCCTTGCGACAACACCTCCCGCAGGCTACCTCTAACCCTATGGCACAAGACAAAACAAAGAGAAAATTTACAACTTCTATGTAATCCCTTCAAGAAGGAACCGCCACACGTGCGCTGTTGATGATGTGTCCGACCAAATGTCAAGCCCGGGACACTCATCCACAAAGATGAGCTTCGAGCCACCACCTTCCACAACTACACGACGCAAACGCGCGTTGACATTGTTATAAATATTTTGACAGAAGTGTGCGGACTCGATGTAGACCCTTGTGGCATTATCACTTGTGTAGCTAACGACTCATGGCTAACTTGATGCCACTAGAGGATAAACTGGAAACAGATGATGTCCCACATTGCCACGTCCAGTCGCTATCGCACCACCCTTGATACATCCACTGTTGGAAATATGCCCTAGAGGAAATAATAAAAGGATTATTATTATATTTCCTTGTTCATGATAATTGTCTCTTATTCATGCTATAATTGTATTATCCGGAAATCGTAATACACGTGTGAATACATAGACCACAACATGTCCCTAGTGAGCCTCTAGTTGACTAGCTCGTTAATCAACAGATAGTTATGGTTTCCTGACTATGGACATTGGATGTCATTGAAAACGAGATCACATCATTAGGAGAATGATGTGATGGACAAGACCCAATCCTAAGCATAGCACAAGATCGTGTAGTTCGTTTGCTAGAGCTTTTCCAATGTCAAGTATCTTTTCCTTAGACCATGAGATCGTGTAACTCCCGGATACCGTATGAGTGCTTTGGGTGTACCAAACGTCACAACGTAACTGGGTGACTATAAAGGTATACTACGGGTATCTCCGAAAGTGTCTGTTGGGTTGACACGGATCGAGACTGGGATTTGTCACTCCGTATGACGGAGAGGTATCTCTGGGCCCACTCGGTATTGCATCATCATAATGAGCTCAAAGTGACCAAGTGTCTGGTCACGGGATCATGCATTACGGTACGAGTAAAGTGACTTGCCGGTAACGAGATTGAACGAGGTATTGGGATACCGACGATCGAATCTCGGGCAAGTAACATGCAGATTGACAAAGGGAATTTTATACGGGGTTGCTTGAATCCTCGACATCGTGGTTCATCCGATGAGATCATCGAGGAGCATGTGGGCGCCAACATGGGTATTCAGATCCCGCTGTTGGTTATTGGCCGGAGAGCCGTCTCGGTCATGTCTATGTGTCTCCCGAACCCGTAGGGTCTACACACTTAAGGTTCGGTGGCGCTAGGGTTGTAGAGATATTAGTATGCAGCAAACCGAAAGTTGTTCGGAGTCCCGGATGAGATCCCGGACGTCACGAGGAGTACCGGAATGGTCCGGAGGTAAAGAATTATATATGGGAAGTCGAGTTTCGGCCATCGGGAAAGTTTTCGGGGTCACCGGTATTGTACCGGGACCACCGGAAGGATCCCGGGGGTCCACCGGGTGGGGCCACCTACCCCGGAGGGCCCCATGGGCTGATGTGGGAGGGGAACCAGCCCCTGGTGGGCTGGTGCCCCCCCCCCCTTGGGCCCCCGGGCCCTGCGCCTAGGGTTGGGAACCCTAGGGGAGGGGGCGCCTCCACTTGCCTTGGGGGGCAAGGCGCCCCCCTTGGCCGCCGCCCCCCCTAGGAGATCCCATCTCCTAGGGACGCCCCCCCGGGGGACCCTATATATAGAGGGGGGAGGGAGGGCAGCCGCACCCTTGCACTTGGCGCCTCCCTCCCCCCTTGCTACGCCTTTCTCTGCCGCGGACGCTTGGCGAAGCCCTGTCGGGATCCTTGCTGCATCCACCACCACGCCGTCGTGCTGCTGGATCTTCAGCAACCTCTCCTTCCCACTTGCTGGATCAGGAAGGAGGAGACGCCACGCTGACCGTACGTGTGTTGAACGCGGAGGTGCCGTCCGTTCGGCGCTAGGATCTTTGGTGATTTGGATCACGACGAGTACGACTCCCTCAACCTCATTCCCTTGAACGCTTCCGCTCGCGATCTACAAGGGTATGTAGATGCACTCCCCCCTCTCTTTGCTAGATGAACTCATAGATAGATCTTGGTGAATGTAGGAAAAATATATTTTATGCAACGTTCCCCAACAGTGGCATCATGAGCTAGGTCTATGCGTAGTTCTCTTTGCACGAGTAGAACACAAATCTGTTGTGGGCGTAGATGTTGTCAACTTTCTTGCCACTACTAGTCTTATTTTGCTTCAGCGGTATTGTGGGATGAAGTGGCCCGGACCGACCTTACACGTACGCTTACGTGAGACAGGTTCCACCGACTGACATGCACTAGTTGCATAAGGTGGCTAGCGGGTGTCTGTCTCTCCCACTTTAGTTGGAGCGGATTCGATGAAAAGGGTCCTTATGAAGGGTAAATAGAAGTTGACAAATCATGTTGTGGCTTTTTAGTAGGTAAGAAAACGTTCTTGCTAGAACCCTATTGCAGCCACGTAAAAGATGCAACAACAATTAGAGGACGTCTAACTTGTTTTTGCAGCAATTGCTTTGTGATGTCATATGGCCAAAAGTTGTGATGAATGATGAATGATATATTGTGATGTATGAGATCATATTCTTGTAATAGGAATCACGACTTGCATGTCGATGAGTATGACAACCGGCAGGAGCCATAGGAGTTGTTTTAATTATTGTATGACATGCGTGTCAATGATTTAACGCCATGTAATTACTTTACTTTATTGCTAAACCGTTAGCTATAGTAGTAGAAGTAATAGTTGGCGAGCAACTTCAGGGAGACACGATGATGGAGATCATGATGATGGAGATCATGGTGTCATGCCGGTGACGAAGATGATCATGGAGCCCCAAAGATGGAGATCAAAGGAGCTATATGATATTGGCCATATCATGTCACTACTATTTGATTGCATGTGATGTTTATCATGTTTTTGCATCTTGTTTACTTAGAACGACGATAGTAAATAAGATGATCCCTCATAATAATTTCAAGAAAGTGTCCACCCTAACTGTGCGCCGTTGCGATAGTTCGTTGTTTCGAAGCACCACGTGATGATCGGGTGTAATAGATTCTAACGTTCACATACAACGGGTGTAAGACAGATATACACATGCAAAACACTTAGGTTAACTTGACGATCCTAGCATGTACAAACATGGCCTCGGAACACAAGAGACTGAAAGGTCGAACATGAGTCGTATGGAAGATACGATCAACATGGAGATGTTCACCGATGATGACTGGTCCGTCTCACGTGATGATCGGACATGGCCTAGTCGACTCGGATCATGTAACACTTAGATGACTAGAGGGATGTCTAATCTGAGTGGGAGTTCATTAAATAATTTGATTAGATGAACTTAATTATCATAAACTTAGTCTAAAATCTTTGCAAAAAGGACTTGTAGATCAAATGGCCAACGCTCATGTCAACATGAACTTCAACGCGTTCCTAGAGAAAACCAAGCTGAAGGATGATGGCAGCAACTATACAGACTGGGTCCGGAACCTGACGATCATCCTCATAGCTGCCAATAAAGCATATGTCCTTGAAGCACCGTTAGGTGACCCACCTGCTCTCCCAGCACTGCAAGACGATTTGAATGTTTGGCAGACACGTGCTGATGATTACTCCCTCGTTCAGTGCGGCATGCTTTACAGCTTAGAACCGGGGCTCCAAAAGCGTTTTGAGCAACACGGAGCATATGAGATGTTCGAGGAGCTGAAAATGGTTTTCCAAGCTCACGCCCGGGTCGAGAGATATGAAGTCTCCGACAAGTTCTATAGTTGTAAGATGCAGGAAAATAGTTCTGTCAGTGAGCACATACTCAAAATGTCTGGGTTGCATAACCGCCTGTCCCAGTTGGACATTAACCTCCCGGATGAGGCGGTCATTGACAAAATCCTTCAGTCGCTCCCACCGAGCTACAAGAGCTTTGTGATGATCTACAATATGCAGGGGATGGTGAAAACTATTCCTGAAGTATTTTCAATGCTGAAGTCCGCAGAGGTAGAAATCAAAAAGGAACATCAAGTGTTGATGGTCAATAAAACCACCAAGTTCAAGAAAGGCAAGGGTAAGAAGAACTTCAAGAAGGACGGCAAGGATGTTGCCGCGCCCGGTAAGCCAGTTGCTGGGAAGAAGTCAAAGAATGGACCCAAGCCTGAAACTGAGTGCTTTTATTGCAAAGGGAAGGGTCACTGGAAGCGGAAGTGCCCCAAATACTTAGTGGATAAGAAGGCCGGCAACACTAAAGGTATATGTGATATACATGTAATTGATGTGTACCTTACCAGTGCTCGTAGTAGCTCCTGGGTATTTGATACCGGTGCCATTGCTCATATTAGTAACTCAAAGCAGGAGCTGCGGAATAAGCGGAGACTGGCGAAGGACGAGGTGACGATGTGCATCGGGAATGGTTCCAAGGTCGATGTGATCGCCGTCGGCACGCTACCTCTGCATTTACCTACGGGATTAGTTTTAAACCTCAATAATTGTTATTTAGTGCCAAGTTTGAGCATGAACATTGTATCTGGATCTCGTTTAATACGAGATGGCTACTCATTTAAATCCAAGAATGATGGTTGTTCTATTTATATGAGAGATATGTTTTATGGTCATGCCCCGATGGTCAATGGTTTATTCTTAATGAATCTCGAATGTAATGTTACACATATTCATAGTGTGAATACCAAAAGATGTAAAGTTGATAATGATAGTCCCACATACTTGTGGCACTGTCGCCTTGGTCACATTGGTGTCAAGCGCATGAAGAAGCTCCATGCTGATTGACTTTTAGAGTCTCTCGATTATGAATCATTTGACACATGAGAACCATGCCTCATGGGCAAAATGACCAAGACTCCGTTCTCCGGAACAATGGAGCGAGCAACCAACTTATTGGAAATCATACATACCGATGTGTGCGGTCCAATGAGCGTTGAGGCTCGCGGAGGATATCGTTATGTTCTCACTCTCGCTGATGACTTGAGTAGATATGGGTATGTCTACTTGATGAAACACAAGTCTGAGACCTTCGAAAAGTTCAAGGAATTTCAGAATGAGGTAGAGAATCAACGTGACCGAAAGATAAAGTTCTTACGATCAGATCGTGGAGGAGAATATTTAAGTCACGAATTTGGTACGCACTTAAGGAAATGTGGAATCGTTTAACAACTCACGCCGCCTGGAACACCTCGGCATAACGGTGTGTCCGAACGTAGTAATAAATTGGATATGGTGTGATCTATGATGTCTCTTACCGATTTACCGCTATCATTTTGGGGATACGCTCTAGAGACAGCTACATTCACTTTAAATAGGGCTCCGTCTAAATCCATTGAGACGACACCGTATGAATTATGGTTTGGGAAGAAACATAAGCTGTCATTTCTAAAAGTTTGGGGATGCGATGCTTATGTCAAGAAACTTCAACCTGAAAATCTCGAACCCAAGTCGGAAAAATGCGTCTTCATAGGATACCCTAAGGAAACCATTGGGTATACCTTCTACTTAAGATCCGAGGACAAGATCTTTGTTGCCAAGAACAGATCCTTTCTGGAAAAAGAGTTTCTCTCGAAAGGAGTAAGTGGGAGGAAAGTAGAACTCGATGAAGTACTACCTCTTGAACCAGAAAGTAGTGCAGCTCAGGAAAATGTTCCTGTGGTGCCTACACCGACTGGAGAGGAAATTAATGTTGATGATCAAGGTACTTCGGATCAAGTTGCTACTGAACTTCGTAGGTCCACAAGGACACGTTGCACACCAGAGTGGTATGGTAACCCTGTCCTGGAAATCATGTTGTTAGACAATGGTGAACCTTCGAACTATGAAGAAGCGATGGCGGGCCCAGATTCCAACAAATGGCTTGAAGCCATGCAATCCGAGATAGAATCCATGTATGAAAACAAAGTATAGTCTTTGACAGACTTGCCCGATGATCGGCGAGTGATAGAAAATAAATGGATCTGTAAGAAGAAGACGGACGCGGATGGTAATGTTACCATCTATAAATCTCGACTTGTTGCCAAGGGTTATCAACAAGTTCAAGGGGTTGACTACGATGAGACTTTATCTCCCGTAACGAAGATGAAGTCCGTCCAAATCATGTTAGCAATTGCCGCATACTATGATTATGAGATATGGCAGATGGACGTCAAAACGGCATTCCTTAACGGCTATCTTAAGGAAGAACTTTATATGATGCAGCCGGAAGGTTTTGTCGATCCTAAGAATGCTAACAAGGTGTGCAAGCTCCAGCGATCCATTTATGGGCTGGTGCAAGCATCTCGGAGTTGGAACATTCGCTTTGATGAGATGATCAAATCGTTTGGGTTTATGCAGACTTATGGAGAAGCATGCGTTTACAAGAAAGTGAGTGGGAGCTCTGTAGCATTTCTCATATTATATGTAGATGACATACTTTTGATGGGAAATGATATAGAACTTTTGGACAGCATTAAGGCCTACTTGAATAAGTGTTTTTCAATGAAGGACCCTAGAGAAGCTGCTTACATATTAGGCATCAAGATCTATAGGGATAGATCGAGACGCCTCATAGGTCTTTCACAAAGCACATACCTTCATAAGATATTGAAGAAGTTCAATATGGATCAGTCCAAGAAAGGGTTCTTGCCTGTATTGCAAGGTGTGAGATTGAGCTCGGCTCAATGCCCGACCACGGCAGAAGATAAAGAAGAGATGAGTGTCATCCCCTATGCCTCAGCCAGGCTGTGTATCAGACCTGATGTAAACCTTGCCGTAAGTTTGGTAGGAAGGTACCAAAGTAATCCCGGCAAGGAACACTGGACAGCGGTAAAGAATATCCTGAAGTACATAAAAAGGACAAAGGACATGTTTCTCGTTTATGGAGGTGACGAATAGCTCGTCGTAAAGGGTTACGTCGACGCTAGCTTCAACACAGATCTGGATGAGTCTAAGTTACAAACCGGATACGTATATATGTTGAATCGGGAGCGATGGCTGGTGCGATTGCAAGCGAGGCGTCGTGGCGGGATCTACATGTGAAGCGGAGTACATGGCAGCCTCAGAGGCAGCGCATGAAGCAATATGGATGAAGGAATTCATTACCGACCTAGGAGTCATACCCAATGCGTCGGGGCCGATCACTCTCTTTTGTGACAACACTGGAGCTATTGCCCTTGCCAAGGAACCCAGGTTTCACAAGAAGACCAGGCACATCAAGCGTCGTTTTAACTCCATCCGTGAATATGTTCAAGATGGAGACATAGATATTTGCAAAGTACATACGGATCTGAATGTCGCAGATCCGTTGACTAAACCTCTTCCGCGAGCAAAACATGATCAACACCAGAACTCTATGGGTGTTCGATTCACCACAATGTAACTAGATTATTGACTCTAGTGCAAGTGGGAGACTGTTGGAAATATGCCCTAGAGGCAATTATAAAAGGATTATTATTATATTTCCTTGTTCATGATAATTGTCTCTTATTCATGGTATAATTGTATTATCCGGAAATCGTAATACACGTGTGAATACATAGACCACAACATGTCCCTAGTGAGCCTCTAGTTGACTAGCTCGTTAATCAACAGATAGTCATGGTTTCCTGACTATGGACATTGGATGTCATTGAAAACGAGATCACATCATTAGGAGAATGATGTGATGGACAAGACCCAATCCTAAGCATAGCACAAGATGGTGTAGTTCGTTTGCTAGAGCTTTTCCAATGTCAAGTATCTTTTCCTTAGACCATGAGATCGTGTAACTCCCGAATACCGTAGGAGTGCTTTGGGTGTACCAAACGTCACAACGTAACTGGATGACTATAAAGGTATACTATGGGTATCTCCGAAAGTGTTTGTTGGGTTGACACGGATCGAGACTGGGATTTTTCACTCCGTATGACGGAGAGGTATCTCTAGGCCCACTCGGTAATGCATCATCATAATGAGCTCAAAGTGACCAAGTGTCTAGTCACGGGATCATGCATTACGGTACGAGTAAAGTGACTTGCCGGTAACGAGATTGAACGAGGTATTGGGATACCGACGATCGAATCTCGGGCAAGTAACATACCGATTGACAAAGGGAATTGTATATGGGGTTGCTTGAATCCTCGACATCGTGGTTCATCCGAAGAGATCATCGAGGAGCATGTGGGAGCCAACATGGGTATCCAGATCCCGCTGTTGGTTATTGGCCGGGGAGCCGTCTCGGTCATGTCTATGTGTCTCCCGAACCCGTAGGGTCTACACACTTAAGGTTCGGTGACGCTAGGGTTGTAGAGATATTAGTATGCAGCAAACCGAAAGTTGTTCGGAGTCCCGGATGAGATCTCGGACGTCACGAGGAGTATCAGAATGGTCCGGAGGTAAATAATTATATATGGGAAGTCGAGTTTCGGCCATCGGGAAAGTTTCGAGGGTCACCTGTATTGTACCGGGACCACTGGAAGGGTCCCGGGGGTCCATCGGTTGGGGCCACCTATCCCGGAGGGCCCCATCGGCTGAAGTGGAAGGGGAACCAGCCCCTGGTGGGCTGGTGCGCCCCCCACTTGGGCCCCCCCTGCGCCTAGGGTTGGGAACCCTAGGGGAGGGGCGCCTCCACTTGCCTTGGGGGGCAAGGCACCCTCCTTGGCCGCCACCGCCCCTAGGAGATCCCATCTCCTAGGGCCGGCGCCCCCCCTGGGGACCCTATGTATAGAGGGGGGAGGGAGGGAAGCCGCACCCTTGCACTTGGCGCCTCCCTTCCCCCTTGCTACACCTCTCTCTCCCGCAGACGCTTGGGAAAGCCCTGCCGGGATCCCTGCTGCATCCACCACCACGCCGTCGTGCTGCTGGATCTTCATAAACCTCTCCTTCCCCCTTGCTGGATAAAGAAGGAGGAGACGACACGCTGACCGTACGTGTGCTGAACGCGGAGGTGCCGTCCGTTCGGCGCTAGGATCTCCGGTGATTTGGATCACGACGAGTACGACTCCCTCAACCTCGCTCTCTTGAACGCTTCCGCTCACGATCTACAAGGGTATGTAGATGCACTCCCCTCTCTCGTTGCTAGATGAACTCATAGATAGATCTTGGTGAACGTAGGAAATTTTTTATTTTATGCAACGTTCCCCAACATCCACAACAGGCAAAATATCGAACATCTGCCAGAGCAATCGTGCAGCACCTGCCGCCAGCAGGCATGACTTAACGATTCTGCATGAGAGGTCGTGTGTAGCATCCGCCGACGATGCATCCGCTGGTGACTTCACCTATGGGAAACATGCATGTCTCGACGCCTTCAGAGGAGATGCGGGTGTCACCTACTAAGCTGCATCGAACCCCGCCTATGATACATGGGACATATCATACCACCGCGAGGCTTAGAAAATCTGTCACCACCTCGAGTTCAAGTGTTTGTTTCGCCCATAGGACAACAGAGGCAGCCACTCTCAAAGAAGCAAGGTTGCCACCACAATTTCGAATGCTAGAGGGAACACCCATCACCGCGCCGGCTGCTATCATCACACATACAAAAGGGCAACCATGGTCATGACCATGGAATTTGGGCACTGGGGCCCAAATCTGTGCCCAAATCCCTCATGCGCCGCCCCTGTCAGTCGTGCTCGGCCTCCCATCAGACTGACGACCAAGCCACCACTAGATCTGCCACCAGGGCCGCCATGCTGCAAATAGTTGTGGGAGCGAAATGGTAGGTCTAGGGGCACAATTTTTAGTTCTCCTGAACTCATGCAGATTTGAGCACAAGGTAGACAGTAAGCAATACACCCTACACATGCATATCTAAAGTATGGGCAGAGGAAAGTAAACAACATGCAAGTGCAAGAATATAAAAGAGTAGAGTTTCGGAGATTTCGCAAACAAAGGTTGACACGTTTTTTTCCTGTGGTTCTGTTAGGTGGTTCTATCGTACATCCACGTTGATAGAGGCTTCAATCATGAAGGGATAGTGGTTGCTCCAGTCCATAGAGTGCTCTACCCACGAAGGGTCCACGCAGAAGCAATCTTGTCTATTCCACCATGGCTTACACCCACGAAGGATTAGCCACTTTGGTAGATATTCAAGAAGTAGGAGATCTCATTACGCTTACAAACTCTTGATTCACTCCACAAGATTTGGAGGATCCCAAGTGACACCTAACCAATCTATGAGACACCACTCTCCAAAAGGTAATAGATTTTGTTGTTGATAATGAAGTCCTTCCTCTTGTGCTTCGAAAGATAGTCTACTTAACACTCAAACATTCCACCAAAATTTTGCTATGTGATAGCAGATGGATTTTGATGGAAAGCAATTTTCAAGTCTAGAGAACGAAGTTCTATGGTTGGGGTGGATTGGAATTTATCCGAACACAAGAATATGTGGTTCTGTCAAAATGGATATGGGAAGTGTAAGCTTTGAACTGGTTGCTCTCTGAGAATTAGTGGATGGGTGAGAGGTATATGTAGCTATCACCAAACATCCAATCATTACAAACATTTATACACACTATGGTGAGACCGGGTGAAACACTCGGTGAGACCGACCCGTGCAAACATTTTGAACTTTAGATTTTTCAACGGGGCCGAATGAAATCTCTCGGGGAGAGCGAGTTAAGTTGACCTAAGCACTTTCCACACTCTCGTCTGAACGATTGAAACTAATCGGAAATACAGAGTTAGATGCAATTGGTTACAAGGTTTGGAAAGTGCTCTTCTGAGGAGCCGAATAGGATAATTCGGAGGGACCGAGATGCTAGGATTTAGGAAGTGGCACATAAAGTGTATTTCGATGATTCCGGTTGTATGTGTTTCAGTGGGACCGAGGTGAACTTTAGGGTTTTGGACATAATGGATGGTGATAGTGTGGCTGAGGATTTTGGTGCAATATCTCTAAGCATTTGTACAGTTAGACCATCATCAAACCTCATTCCCTTTTATTACTATTGTCAGTTCTATGGACTCAATGTGATATTCGATCACTTAAATGAAAATGTAGAGCCCACTTGTCCTTATCATCTTGAGGTGTCCACATCACATTCCAATATTTGCCTAAGTTGAACATTTCTTGAAATATACTTGAGAGAAACATTAGTCCAACAACATATATGTTGACATGAATTATCCAAACAACCACGGGAGTGGATGTGCTTTCAATAGGCCACATTAATTAGCCGTGCTCCACGACCTCAGGATCGAGATCAAGCAGTCCTCGACCCAGCCCCCGCTGCCACTGTAGAGAAGCCGCACCACAGGCTCCCATTCAATAGGCCACTGCATCTGTGCGCACCCGCCGCCTTGAGCCCCGCCCGACCCCGAACACTCCACGAGTTGTTGACCCGCACCACCGAGATCTTGCCAGGGAGGGGAGGACAGTGCCCCGCCACCGCCTGCGTCACACAGGCACTAGTAGAAAACCAGCCATTAGTCCCGATTCGTAAGGGCCTTCAGTCCCGGTTCATGAACCGGGACTAATGGGTCGTTACTAATACCTCCACCCATTAGTCCCGGTTCAAACCAGAACCGGGACCAATGTGCCTCCACGTGGCCCTATGCGCCCATCCCAGTCAGGGGGCCTTTTGTCCCGGTTGGTGGCTCCAACCGGGACCAAAAGTCAATTTTTTTAAAAAAACTGGCTGCTTTAGGGGTTATTTTTAGGTTGTTATTACAGCTAGCTAATAGAGAGAAGTGTCCTCTCTTATATCTTCGTCCTTGGTTTATCGACGCTGCTGCTATGTTCATTGCACCCGCAGATATAAAATGCTCATGCATGCTTGCATCATACATCATATATATATATATATATATATATATATATATATATATATATATATATATATATATATATAATAACAAGTCCTACTAATCATGCATCATCATAAACAACTTCTACTCGTTATTAATAATAAGTCATACGATCATCATCCTCATAGTCATCGAACCCAACCCTACATAATTGTTCTTAGCACATGATCATCAGTATGAGGTAGGACCTAAAAACCCTTAAGGTAAAATAGCATAAAACAATATAGACCCTGACTCACCATTATGAAGAATGGCGATCATCCTGTCTCCAATTTTTTCCCTTCGCTGAATGTTGCTTCCAAGAAGCTCCTTATGACTGTCCATACATTTTTTCCATTCTTTGATTATCATGTCTCCACTTCTTTTAGAAACCCGGTATGGACAGTTGAGATTCGTAGGACGACCTGGGTGTATGTTCAAAACATGAAGGCTACCCCGTGTATACATCAGATGAGGCACACAATCATTTGGGATTATCTGTTGAAAAACATAGTAATAACTTCATAGTTAGCAATGATATGATGTACTAGTTTTAGAAGTGTGCAAAAAGATGCACGAATGTTGTAATAGTAAAAAATCATACCAGGGTATCTCCATGGTAGTTACCGTAGTTCAACACGTGCACTAGTGGCACGTATTGACCATAATGTTGAGGAGTTCGATTGTAGACATTGTAATTCTCAAGATCAGTACAAAATCCGACCAGATGATTTTTCTCCTGATAAGTTAGTTCGAAGCCTTCGGTGTTGTAGGTTCTATCTACCATCTTCCGCACATTCTTTGAAGAATGAAAATAAGCTGCCAATGGAGAATAAGTTGTCAACTATTTTCAAATAAACAATATAAATTACATAATAACTATGTTAAGCTCACATGGGGGAAGAATTGGAGGTGTATCCACAAGGACGAAAATCTTAGGTCTCTCTTGCTCGATTGTAGGATCACCAAGATCCATGGTAACAAGCATACCCTCATCAAAACCATACATCTTGCAAAGTGCTTCCCAATTTTTGCAACCAAAATGGGTTACACTCTGAGCATTGTACAACTTTACTTGAAAATCCACACCATGATGGGTACTTAGGATAATTTTTTTGGTTTCGAAACTTTCATGGTCTTCAAAACCCATCCTCTCCAAGACTTAGCGTCTTGCAAAGCATGGGATAAGCTAGTCGAATTGGAAAAGATGAAAAATATTGTCATGATTAAAATAGTTGAAGTCATGAGTAATTACGAAAAAAAACTATTATCGTCGGTTGCGTACCGTATGAACATCGAAGGTCTCCTCGAGCTTAATGCTGAAGCGCCGATCTTCGTCCAGCACAATGAACCTGTCGCAGATACCTCGGTCGTCGTGGCACCAGTCGCACTCCTCCGGGCGATTTTCGTCGTCCGATGAGTACGACATTTCCGGCCTATACGTTCATAATTCAAATATTAAACTAGATCATTATTATTAATCACGGGTTGACTATCGATGATCGATGTACGTAGCTCCTCCTTTCATTCCCGAATGCATTATTAATTATATCAAATTGTCTAGCACACGGGAATGAAGGAGAAATTATCCAATATGAGCATTCAATAAGCAAAACCAAATCATAAAATAAGCAAAACCAAATCATAAAATAAAGTATAGTATTCAAATTAGCATGCATTCAATAATTATAAGCAAAAGTACATCATCTCTAGGTGTCCGTACATCGTCGAATATTATCACTAATACAACTAGAACCGTAGCTATCGACGAGTATCGACGCGGGCGGTGGACACCCAAAGATAAGGAACCATCACAGGATCATAGCTCTAGTGAGATCCCTGAAGAACCTGCCAGGTATTGTCGAACCTCCCCTCCAATGCAACCATGTAGCGACGGACGTGCTCGTCCTCCTCGCTGACACGGTGACGTACCACCTCCGCGGTGTCCGGATGCCTCACCACCGTCACTGGCCCATGCGACCGCCACCAAACAAGGATCGGGTCAACAACGGGCTGCCTCCTCACCAACCTACATCCCCCGGAAGGTAGCACCTCCCAATACCAACCCGGCGGAGCCCAGTCCCGAACATGGTCCTGATCAAGGAGGCCTCCACCGCCGAGTCGACGACGACGAGGATGCGGGATAGGCATCGCCGACGTCGATGCGGGAACTACTTCTATATACAGTTAAATAAAAGTAGTTTTATTAATTAAATCAACTATGTAGTTCAACTACTAAGCACTTACTATAAATAAATAAGTAGTACTTACTAAAAACAAACTACTTCATTATATAGTAAAATAAATTAGTTTATTAAATCAACTAGCTAGTTCAACTATATATAAACTACTTCTTATTTTTTTCCTTTTTCTAAATACTATGAACAAAAAAATTATTAAAATTCTATGAACAAAATTAATTACACAATTTAAGTATCACCAAATTCAATAATTATAAGCAAAAAAATCTATTAACGGAAAAAAAACTAACATAATATGAACAAATTAATTACTACACATATCTAGTCTAACAAAAAAAATCTAATTAATCTAACAAAAAAATCTAACATAATATGAACAAATTAATTACTACACATGTAATCTAACAAAATAAATCTAATCTAACAAAAAAATCTATGAACTACATATCTAAATTACTACACATCTAACCTAACAAAAAAAATCTATGAACTACAAAAAGAATCTAAAAAAATCTAACAAAAATAAAAAAACGCTCACGTCGGCGTCGAGGCGGCGCGGTGCAGGGGCGACGACGGGCTCGGGGCGGCGCGGGGCAGGGGCGACGAGGACAGCGGGCTCAGGGGCGGCGACGAGACGGCGGGCTCAGGCGGGCGGCGGCTGGCGGCGACGTCGAGCGCGCGGCGCGGGACGCGGCGGCGATGGAAGGCGGCGACGACGGCGGGCTCGGGGCGGCGATGGGGACGGCGGGCTCGGGGCAGCATGGGGCGGGCTCGGCGGTGACGGCGACGAGGAGCAGAGGCTCGGGGCAGGGGCGAGAAAGAGATGGGATTTGGCGAAAACTGCCAAGTCCAGTATATATAGCAAGAGCATTGGTCCCGGTTGGAGGCTCCAACCGGGACTAATGCTCCCTTTAGTCCAGGTTGGTGCCACCAACCGGGACCAAAGGCCTCATTTCAGCAGCGCAAAGGGCGGGAAACGAAGACCTTTGGTCCCGGTTGGTGGCTCCAACCGGGACTAAAGGGAGGGCATTGGTCCCGGTTGGTCCAACGAACCGCGACCAAAGATTGGCATTTGTACCGGTTGGTTCCATGAACCGGTACCAATGGACCCGTGTAACTACTTTTTTATTTTCTGCAGCTATTTTTTTGTTGATTCTTCCTGCAGCTGTTTTTAGTCCCACCTGCCAAGCGAGAGGCGATCGCAGCTGTTTATAAGCCCCGAGTGCAGAGCGATGACAAAGAGGCTCAATGCTCCTGCGTTGGTTAGCTTCAAGCCTTGAGAATACGGTAGACTGCACAGAGCTATGTGCAGTGCAGTTGACACTATTCCGAAAGGCTTGAAGCAAATTAACGAGCATTGCGCCTCTTTTTTATTTTTAATGACTTTACTAAAAAATAATTCTGACTGTTGCAGCCAGCGATGGTGGTCATCTCTTAAGTCAGAGGTGGTCGGCCTGAGGCTGAGTGTTCGGATCTCGGGATCCGTCATCTGGCACCAGCTGCGAGTCGGGGAGACGTAGTTGCCGGTGAAAACCGAGCTGACGGCGGGCAATGGCGGCGTTCCATGTCGTTACCATGATGAAGGCATCGTCGTGTGACTACCGTTGACCCACTCGTATTGCTCCGGGGGAAAACCCTAGGATCTGGTGTTCCAGACCGGACGATGGCGGCACTGCGGTGTTGTTTCTCTCTTGGGAGCATTGTTTTGTGGAGCAGCGTTGGAAGTCAGAGGAAGGAGGTGGAGCGGCTTTGTCTTAATGAGCATTGCGCCTCTTTTTTATTTTTAATGACTTATTACAACTCAGAAATAAAAAGAAAAAAAATAAATGTAGCAGAAAAGAAAAAAACTATATAAAAAACCACACAGAAATAAATAGAAGAAAAAATAATTTTGATTAACTTTACTAAAAAATAGCATAGATGCTTATTTCTCATGACTTATTACAACTCAGAAATAAAAACAAAAGAATAAATATAACAGAAAAGGAAAAAAAACTATATAGAAAACTACTCAGAAATGAATAGAAGCAAAAAATAGTTGTGATTAACTGTACTGAAAAAGGAGCATATATCCTTATTTTTAATGGCTTATTACAACTCAGAAATAAAAAGAAAAAACTAAATATAGCAGAGAAGAAAAAAAATATAAAAAACTACTCAGAAATGAGCATAGATGCGCTTATAGAGGAAAATCAACTTAAATTCATAACGAATTTCAATCGAAATCTGTATGAATTTAGGCTAATTTCCCTATATAAGGGTATCTATTTTCATTTTCAGAGGAGCTCAATAAGGCAGAAAGGGAGGGGCTTATAAACTGGTCTGATTCCCCTTCGGTTGGCGAGGACCAACCCTTTAGTCCCTTTAGTCCCGGTTGGTGGTATGAACCGGGACTAATGGGCGTCCTTTGGTCCTGGTTCATGCCTTCAACCGGGACCAATAGTGGTGGGCCAGGAGCGAGGACTATTGATCCCGGTTCGTCCCACCAACCGGGACCAATAGGTCCAGACGAACCGGGACCAATGGCACACGTGGCCCGGCCGGCGCATGGGGCTCACAAACCGGGTCCAATGCCCCCATTGGTCCCAGTTCTGGATTGAACCGGGACTAATGGGCTGAACCGGCCTGGACCATTGGCCCCTTTTCTATTAGTGAGGATTTTTCCGATGAGTGCCGAGAGCCAGCGACGGACCGAGATCTTCCATGATGCAAGCATGGGACGCGTCGCCGGAGCCTGTGTGTTTTCTGAACTAGTTCCTGCTGCAGCTTTATGCCCTGAAAAGTTATACCCAAGCTTGAAATGCACTTGTCAAAGGAAATTAAACAGAGTTTTCACTACAGGCATACTCCTCTGCCCAGAAATCCAGCTTCTTTCTATTACCGCTTTCATTCTATTCTTCTCATTTTTTGGTGAAAAGAGGCTTTTTGTTTCTTCGTTGCTTAGTATGCAGAACTTGACAAAGTCCACATCAATGGCAGAAAGTCACATGCTCGCCTCTTATAAGACAATGTTTCGGTTCAACAGGTGTGGTTTGAACCCAAACTAATTAAGGTCCACACTCTACATCACTATCCTTGTTTATAGAATATATATGTACATCATGCCATGATGGCATGTGGATATGTGCGATCGGTGCCACTTGGATGCGACTAACAGCTAGCTAGGACGGTATTACTTGTTTTTCGGACCAAGTGTACATACTACTACTTTCATAATGCCAATCACATCTTAGATATGATAACTTAAGGCGAAGTTTGATTACGCTACCCTGTGCAATCGAGATGTGTGATGCCACATTATTGGTGTAACCAACGGTCTTCCATTGGTGTGAGCCAAAGTCCACTAGTAATCTAGTGTGGAACGGCAAGCTAGCAAGACTTGGTAGACCTCATAGTTTGTATAGAAAATAGGTACTACCTCCGTGCTGGTTTGTTGGTCATCTTCGTATTTTGTGCAAAAAACTGATAATAAATTTAACTGAGAAAATATATTGCACGCCATAAAAAATATATTATTGGATTCGTATTTGAATATAATTTTCAATTATACTAATTTTTGTGACATGCATTAACATTTTGTGAACTAAATCCTGATCAGAATTAAAATAATAAGAGGACAAATATACCAGGACAGAGATAGTACAACGTTAAAATTTATTTGGTTGTAGAAGTCCATTGGCATGCTCGGTTACTGAATTTCCTTTCTTGCTACAGATACCTCTCCTAAGCTATCATATTTGACTGAATTCAAGAAAACCATTCACCAGAGGAGGAAGATTGATTAACGGAGGGTTGGAGACTTTCTCCGTGGCGTCTGCCCTCCGCCGTGGACCAACAAACCATGTAGGAGAAGAATCAACAACTCAGTGACGTTGGCCCTCCGCCATCATGGATGCGGGGTAAAGGGGATTGTATTGATTAAGTAAGAGTCACATTACAATCCCGAAGGAGAAGGCCTAAAATTTCTTCAGGGCCTGATCCTAACCATACCACAGTTCGACCCTCCTGTCGACCAAATCTAGCGAGAAGATGGCTAGCATAGTTCTGGCCACGGGGTATTTTACTAATAGTGAACCTTCTACCCGAGCTCAAGAGGTGCTTCACCTCGCTGACAAGGTGTCCCAGGTGAGAGCAGTCACGAGAGCTGTTATTAATCATGCTGACGAGCTCGGCGAAATCAGTCTCCACCAGCACATCCTGCTGGCTCCACTGTAAGGCAAGGGATATGCCCTCCAGACAGGCACACAACTCGGCTTCCAATGCAGAACCACACCGCCGCAAGGACCGACACGAGGAGAACACGATTTGTCCCTGCGCATCTCGCAGGATCATACCAGCCCCTGCAGCTCCAGTGGATTCCAGAAAAGCACCATCCACATTCAGCTTCACCTTCCCATCTGGTGGTTTCTCCCAATCCTTGGCATCCTCAGGTAGCCTTACAGGGGCCGCGATAGCTGTTGGCGCCTTACCTGTTGATACCCGTGGTCTGCATCTTATCTCAGGCGTGGATGTGGTGACGTGGGCCAGGCCGCCCCATCGACGGCGGCGAAGATGTGTCTGGCCTGCTGTTTGGTCATTGAGTTCCATGGTTTCATGCAACTCGTGATTTTGATTGAAAATTTAGGGTCGACCTTTCTCGAGTTCCCTCTCCGACAAATAAGGATTTTTTTTTATTTAGCACTTTAGATATTTGCGACGAATCATCCAGGACCGTGGCTGCCCGATCTGCATGAATCTAACGTCTCTCGTTGCAGCGGCAACTAGCTGGCCACGTGATTCCGTTTGGCCGAGTGATTCCGCAGCGGGTAATACCTGTACAAATGCATATTTTGCTTCTTTGATACTTTAATTTTTTTGTACACTTTTTCCATGATTGGATTCATATTGCATTCCCTTATGCATGTATAACAATGCACTTTCTAAATGAAGTACTTGGTTCGACATGACAAAGTCTATACACCTATGGCGCTAAAAGGCGCATTTCGGCCCGCAAGCCCTGCAATAAGACAACATAATTTGATTGTGTTGGAAAGAGAGAGAAGAATGCAAGACTGTCATCCCTGTTGCAGCTTTATGGCCTGAAAGTTTCACACAAGCTCGAAATGCACTTGTGGAAGAAATTAAACTGAGTTTTCACTACAGGCATACTCCGCTCGGACATCCAGCTTGTTTGTACTACCGCTTTCATTTTATTCTTCTCATTTTTTGGTGAAAACAGACTTCTTTGTTTATTGTTTACATAGTATGCATAACTTGACAAAAGTCCACATCAACGGCAGAGTCATCTGCTCGCCTCCAATCAGACAAGGTTTCAGTTCAGCTGGTGTGATTTTAACCCAAATGGAGTACCATGCAGATAGACTCACCAATTAAGGGCATCTCCAACGCGGATCCTCAAACCGCCCGCAATGCTTTCGGACCGTGCGGTCCCTATTGTGCCATTCAATGCAGATCTGTATCGGTCCGCTTGGCGGTCCGGATGCACATTTTCCCGTAAACCGGAGACAAAGTTGGTGGCTTTGCGGGCGTCTGCACCGCTGCCATGCCTGTATCTGGCCACCCTAGCCCACCCAAAACATCCACCCCGCACCCGTGCATTCTGGCCCGGCGCTAGCAGCCCGCACTCATGCCGGTAGAGTGCGGCTACTCCGCATTGACACCGGCGCGGGACGAAGGTGACCTCTCACTACCGGCATTGAAGTGGTGCGATGACCAACAGAGTGCTGCCCTCTTCATGCCCGACTGAATATGTCTCCTCGCTAAACGGCCATAGGCTGCCCGTCTTCCTCCATTATACCCGCGCATGTGCCCGGAAACCTACTCCGTCCGCGCATCCGTATGCAAGTCGTTTGGTATTAAACACAACTTCGGTTGGCTCCGGATGTCCTCCCACTATTAAATTGGTGCCAGACGGCGGGCAGAAGTCACACCACACTCCGCTCCCATCTTCTCCTTGCACCATTTTCTCCACAAACTTCGCTGCATCCAGTGAGCAGGAAGAGGAGTTCTTCGGCATAAAAGTCGGCTGGATGGTCCGTCGAGTTCATCGGATATGAGCTAGGCAACTCTAAGACCCACCAGCCTCAACGCTCCAGGCAGTGGCAGGCCAGCTCGTGAAGGCAAAAGCTCCACACCGATGCGTTGTTCAGCAACTCTCCGCTCGAAGCCAACTCATCAAGGAGCGGCGAGTTGCTCCATGTCGGCACACGTGGGGACACGGCGGAACGGGCATTGTGGCTGCCATGGACGGCGTCGTGTGGTACTGCTCGTCCCGTGCGTGTGACCGAATCATCTGATGTCAACGAACGCGTAACCACACCCTGCAGGTAGAAAAAGAAGTCGGCTTCCCGTAGCTTGATGAAATGGTGGCCAACACATCCAGGCCAGCCGTCATTATCAAGGAGAAATAGAACACAGGAGGCCGCCGCCGCTTGGGTCCCATTAAGACCACCGCCGAGGCGACGCCGGTGTACACATCCGGTTTCTTGCCCATTCTCAAGCCACTATAGTCACCTTCCCCTCCCGCTAAAGCATATTCGGGCGGCGCCACTCCAATGAGCGGTGCTGCTGAAGATGGGCAAGCTAGCCGCCCTTTATGCTAAAGCATATACCTTTGGGGTTCACTGCAGTCCGATGAGCGAGCTTTCGGTCATGGGGAAGACAATAGACGCTCTACCGCGGCCAGCTATAGACTAGTTAAGGGTATCCGTGTCGTGGGAATTGATATCCACCAGCGCCGACCGTAGACTAGTTTTACCTTAGTCCAGTATAGTTTTTCATTAGAAAATGTTTGAGATGTAATGAATTTCGCCCGGTTTATATGAAACCCACCGTGTACGCACAAAATTCAGCAGGTTAGTTCAAATTGTGGTTGAAATGTATGTGACCAGGGTTGGATTGGCGGCCTCCGGTATCAGTGTACGCGAACAGGTCCCCCGTCCATGGACGGATGCCGGAGCAAATTAGCGGGTCAGCGTTGGAGATGCTCTAAGACCCACAATAACATCACTATCCTTGTTTAGAATATATATGTACATCATGCCTTGATGTCATGTGGATATGTGCGATCGGTGCCACTTGGATGCGACTAACAGCTAGTTAGGTAGGTATTACTTGTTTTTGCGATTAAGTGTGATTACTACTTTCATAATACTAATCGCATCTTGAATATGATAACTTAGGCGTTGTTGACTCTAGGTTGATGTTACGCTACGCTGAAAGATCGAGAAGCATGATGAATTGATGATGCTACATTATTGGTGTAACTAATGGCCTTCCAGTGGTGTGTGCCAAAGTCCACCAATCCACATTGTGGACGGCATAAAAAAAGGTAATTGCTACGTTGGTCTGCAGTCTGAGCAACAAAATTGATTTGCTCGTAGAGATCCATTATCATACTCCTTACTGAATTTCCTTTCTTGTGCCCGATACTATGCTTGAGCATTCTAGAAAAACATTTACCATAGCACGCTAATAGTGTATTTTAAGACATTATCTATTTTACTGTGGCGTGCTACTTTTTTCCTTGCTTCGTGTGCATAAAAAAAGGGTAGTTACTACATTGATCTGCACTGTTAACAACCAAACTGATTGGCTTGTAGAAACCCATTAACATACTCCTTGTTATTTTGCAGATGAGCCCTCTTATTATTTACTAGATGAGGATTATTTTGCAGATGAGTATTATTTACTAGCTCCAATCGTTAGTTAGGACTTAGAACATAATTTATTAACTCTTCTAGCTAAAAGAAGATATCCTACCCTTCCAACTCAATAAGAAAACGTCCACTTAACCATTCTTAATTCTGAAAGAAGACAGTCCACTCTTCCAGCCTATAGAACTGATGCACGTAGCCCTCCAAAATGTTTTTTTTTTTTGAGAATCCCCCAAAATGGTTTTGGTGTAACAGTATTGCCACAGTGATGGTGGTTTTGCAGAAGTTGCAATCAAACATGGGTAATCTCTCTGTGTGTTATCAATCTTTGAAATGCATTTCTCAGTCCTCTCTAAGTTGATGTTGGAGGTCATGCAGAAGACCATCTCTTGTTCCCGGAAGTGAAAGACATAACCAGCTCATTTTTAAGTCCTCTTGCCGGTCAAGGTTACAACTGTATTTACCACCCTTATCGGGTGGTGCTTGGTTACTGGATATTTAATTTTGTTTTGTGTTATCACATGAATACACAACAGAATGTTTACTATAGAATAAAGTCAATGAAAATAAACACCGCATAGTCACCACAATTTTGAGCATTGTGCCATTTTTGCAAAATGCTGAAGTCATGAAATCTATGAATTTGATATGGTAAATCGGAGATATTAATACTCCACTATCCATACATCGCAAGCAAGATCTGTCGGATGACCATCTCCAATGTCCTAGCTTCGTCCATCCCGAAACAGCGCCCTTGGCCGGCTCTTATACAAATCCTAGAGAGATCTTGTAGTACTTAGCTTCTTGTTGCGGCTACCGACGAGGACAAAATGGTTATGTTAAAGCAAGAGTGAACTGAATAGATATGCGATCTCTTCGTGCCGGTAAAGGCATCCGCATAAGTACAGCGAGGGGCTTGCCGACTATCCTGGCTCGCCGGTGGCAGCACTGCCATGGTCTGGATCACAATTAATAATTGTGGTTTCCGTATTTTATGTAAACCCCCCTGGACTGGATCACGATTAATAGTCACGATCAGATACTTCCACTAGTAGAAAAGGGGGCAATGGTCCAGGCCGGGTCAACCCATTAGTCCCGGTTCAATCCAGAACCGGGACCAATGGGGGCATTGGACCTGGTTCGTGAGCCCCGGAAGCCGACCGGGCCACGTGGGCCATTGGTCCCGGTTCGTCTGGACCTTTTGGTCCTGGTTGGTGGGACGAATCGGGACCAATGTGCCTTGCTCCTGGCCCACCACCATTGGTCCCGGTGGGGGGAATGAACCGGGACCAAAGGCTTCCCTTTAGTGCCGGTTCATGCCACGAACCGGGACCAATTAATTGCCTATATATACCCCGCGAGCAGAGCACTCTCACTGCTCTGTTTTTCGTGGCCGGCGAGGAGAGAGCTTTGTGGTGCTCTAGCTCACCTCCTATGCACACGAGGTGTTCGATGGAATGCCCGAGCCACACAACTTAAGCTTTCTCCTCTCCAAGCTCCACCTCCAAGCTCCATTTTTCTCAATATTTGTCTAGGTTTAGCGGTCCGTCACGTCCCGTCCCCGTCTTCACCGCCATCGACCGCCCGCGCCGATCTCGTCGCCGGCACCACCGTGGTGAGCCTCTTGTTCTTATCTTCTTTCTGAAAGGAAAAAAACTCTTACTTGTATGTTTATATAGATACTTGTATAATTTTCTTACTTTTATTATTGCATCTTATATAGTGCGATGGTTTTGGTATCCGCCCCCGTCGGTCCTCGTCCTGTCTATGATTCAGATGTGGTATATATTATCTTTTCATAACTATTGGTTCATTTACTGTTTATGACAATTATGCCGACCAACGTGACATAGATTTTATTTATCTAGGAGGTTGTTGAACCGGAAATTCCAACCGACCCTATTGTCGAGAGGTTAAATTTAGTTGAAGAAGAAAACAATTTGTTGAAGGAAAAAATTAGAAAAATTAAGGAGGAGAAGATGATATTGGAGTTGCATGTTGCGGATGTCGTCGATGATCACAAGATCAAGATGGATGCAATGCTCTTGAAGATTAGAAAGATTAGAAAATATGCCATTCATACCGAGGCTTGGTATCATTATGCCGTTGGATCAGTTGTTACATTGGTTGCGATTATGATCGCATTTGTTTTCGCATTGAAATGTTTTACATAGTTTCAGTGTATGGTTTAATTAATTTAGATGCTCTGCGGAGCTTTATGTTGTTAGATGAGAACTATGTATGTACTTTGGTTTTAATGTGATGATGAACTTCTATTAATTTGGTCACTTAATTATCTATTCATGATGTTCTGTAATGATTTTTGACACACTTAATTATATATAATGCACGCAGATGAACCGGCAATGGATGTACGGTCCAAGACACACCTCCGAGTACATTAAGGGCGTGCATGATTTTCTCGAAGTGGCTGAGGCAAACAAGCAGAATGGTTTTATGTGTTGTCCATGCCCTATATGTGGGAATACGAAGTCTTACTCTGACCGGAAAATCCTTCACACCCACCTGTTTTACAAGGGTTTCATGCCACACTATAATGTTTGGATGAGGCACGGAGAAATAGGGGTTATGATGAAAGACGGCGAAGAAGAAGAGTACGATGACAACTATGTGCCCCCTGAATATGGTGATGCTACTGAAGATCAAGAGGAACCAGACGATGTGCACGATGATGCTGCAACGGGCGAAGCTGCTAAAGATCAAGAGAAACCAGACGATGTGCCCGATGATGATGATCTCCGCCGGGTCATTGTCGATGTAAGGACGCAATGCGAAAGTCAAAAGGAGAAGCTGAAGTTCGATCGCATGTTAGAGGACCACAAAAAAGGGTTGTACCGCAATTGCGAAGATGGCAACACAAAGCTCGGTACCATACTGGAATTGCTGCAGTGGATGGCAGAGAATGCTGTGCCTGACAAAGGATTTGAGAAGCTACATACGCAACAAAGAAGGTCGTATGCCCTCTAGGATTGGAGGTGTAGAAGATACATGCATGCCCTAATGACTGCATCCTCTTCCGCGGTGCGTACAAGGATCTGAACGCATGCCCGTTATGCGGTGCATTATGGTATAAGATCAGACCAGATGACCCTGGTGATGTTGACGGCGAGCCCCCCAGGAAGAGGGTTCCTGCGAAGGTGATGTGGTACGCTCCTATAATACCACGGTTGAAACGACTGTTCAGAAACAGAGAGCATGCCAAGTTGATGCGATGGCACAGTGAGGACCGTAAGAAAGACGGGAAGTTGAGAGCACCCGCTGACGGGTCGCAGTGGAGAAAAATCAAGAGAAAGTACTGGGAACGTATGGTTTGCTTTAAGCGCGGATGGCATTAATCCTTTCGGGGAGCAGAGCAGCAATCACAGCACCTGGCCCATGACTCTATGTATGTATAACCTTCCTCCTTGGATGTGCATGAAGCAGAAGTTCATTATGATGCCAGTTCTCATCCAAGGCCCTAAGCAACCCGGCAACGACATTGATGTGTACCTAAGACCATTAGTTGAAGAACTTTTACAGCTGTGGAATGGAAACGGTGTAAGTACGTGGGATGAGCACAAACAGGAGGAATTTAACCTAAAGGCGTTGCTGTTCGTGACCATCAACGATTGGCCCGCTCTCAGTAATCTTTCAGGACAGACAAACAAGGGATACCACGCATGCACGCACTGTTTACTTGACACCGATAGTATATACCTGGCAAGCTGCAGGAAGAATGTGTACCTGGGCCATCGTCGATTTCTTCCGACCAACCATCATTGTCGAAAGAAAGGCAAGCATTTCAAAGGCGAGGCAGATGACCGGAAGAAGCCCGCCATGCGTACCGGTGATCACGTACTTGCTATGGTCAATGATTTACACGTAATCTTTGGAAAGGGTCCCGGCGCACTAGCTGTTCCGAGTGACGCTGGGGGACACGCACCCATGTGGAAGAAGAAATCTATATTTTGGGACCTACCCTACTGGAAAGACCTAGAGGTCCGCTCTTCGATCGACGTGATGCACGTGACGAAGAACCTTTGCGTGAATCTGCTAGGCTTCTTGGGCGTGTATGGGAAGACAAAAGATACAGCTGAGGCACGGGAGGACCTACAACGTTTGCACGAAAAAGACGGCATGCCTCCAAAGCAGTATGAAGGTCCTGCCAGCTATGCTCTTACCAAAGAAGAGAAGGAAATCTTCTTTGAATGCCTGCTTAGTATGAAGGTCCCGACTGGCTTCTCGTCTAATATAAAAGGAATAATAAATATGACAGAAAAAAAGTTTCAGAACCTAAAGTCTCATGACTGCCACGTGATTATGACGCAACTGCTTCCGGTTGCATTGAGGGGGCTTCTACCGGAAAACGTCCGATTAGCCATTGTGAAGCTATGTGCATTCCTCAATGCAATCTCTCAGAAGGTGATCGATCCAGAAATCATACCAAGGCTAAGGAGTGATGTGGTGCAATGTCTTGTCAGTTTCGAGCTGGTGTTCCCACCATCCTTCTTCAATATCATGACGCACGTCCTAGTTCATCTAGTTGACGAGATTGTCATTCTGGGCCCCGCATTTCTACACAATATGTACCCCTTTGAGAGGTTCATGGTAGTCCTAAGAAATATGTTTGTAACTGCGCTAGGCCAGAAGGAAGCATCTCCATGGGCCATCAAACAGAGGATGTCATCGGGTTTTGTGTTGACTTCATTCCTGGACTTAAGATGATAGGTCTCCCTAAATCGCGGTATGAGGGGAGACTGACTGGAAAAGGCACGCTTGGAAGGGACTCAATAATATGCAGGGACGGATATTCTTGGTCTCAAGCACACAACACAGTTCTACAGAACTCTACCTTGGTGACCCCGTATGTCGATGAACACAAGAACAGTCTGCGCTCCAAACACCTGGAGCAGTGCGACGACTGGATTACATGTGAACACATCAGGACTTTCAGCAGTTGGTTGGAAGCACGTATCAGAGGTGACAACACTGTTTGTGATGAGCTGTACTTGTTGTCCAGGGGACAATCTTTGTTTGTATTGATTTGGAAAGGATACGAGATAAATGGGAATACATTTTACACGATTGACCAAGATCAAAAGAGCACCAACCAAAACAGCGGTGTCCGCTTTGATGCAACAACCGAGAGGGGAAAGGACACATATTATGGTTACATAGTGGACATATGGGAACTTGACTACGGAGTAGATTTTAAGGTCCCTTTGTTTAAGTGCAAATGGGTCAATCTGTCAGGAAGCGGGGTACAGGTAGACCCACAGTACAGAATGACAACAGTGGATCTGAAAAATCTTGGGTACACTGACGAACCGTTCGTCCTAGCCAATGATGTGGCACAGGTTATCTATGTGAAGGATATATCTACCAGAACGAGAAAGAAAAAAGATAAGGAAGCGGATACATCATACGATGAGCCAAAGCGCCACATAGTTCTTTCAGGAAAAAGGGACATCGTGGGAGTGGAGGACAAGACAGACATGTCTGAAGATTATGAAAAGTTTCATGAAATTCCTCCCTTCAAAGTCAAGCGTGACCCCATTATCCTGATAAATGATGAAGATTATCCATGGTAACGGCGCAATAAGCAAATGACACAAGCGAAGAAAAAGTGAAGACTTTCTCCCGCAACTTTTATGATGATACCATGCCAACTTTGTAACTGACGAGTATGATACCATTGTCCGTTTTGTACATGCACATGCTATGTGGGTCAATTTATGATACCATCCCAACTTTCAACTTTTTCAGAGTTCATTTGACATGCTTTAATGTCTTATGGTTCGACCCTCGTAATAATTTAAAATAGCAACAATAAGTATTTTGTTGTAAGTAGAAACAAAATAAAATAAATAACGCAAGAAAGAAAACAAAAAACAAAAAAAGTGTTTTCAAATTTGAAAACCAATGGCACTAACAGAAAGTTTATAATTTTCCTAAATATAAAAGCAAAAACAACTAAAAAATAAACTAAAAAATAAAAGAAAATAAATAATGCAGAAAACAAAAGAAAAAAACTGGAAAAAAATAAATATAGCAACAATAAGTAAAGAAAACAAAAAAAAATGCCTCCTACTGGGCCCCCACGGCCTAAATACGACTAGAAACACTATGGGCCAGGATTCAGGCCCGCAATAGGCCCAGAAGGCCTATCAGGCAAAGCAACAGCAAGTAGGCCCGAAAGCCTGCGGTGGAGAGGAGCTCAGAGGGGTGCGGCAGTGGGGCTTATAAACCACTGCTTGCCCCTCTCAACTAGCGAGGTGGGACTAAACTTTGGCCCCGAGGCGGGCAGCACAGGGGCCTTTGGTCCCGGTTGGTGGCACCAACCGGGACTAAAGGGGGGGCATTAGTCCCGGTTGGTGCCACCAACCGGGACCAAAGGCCGCCGGTTCCCGCCCTTTGGGCTGCCGAAAAGAGGCCTTCGGTGCCGGTTGGTGGCACCAACCGGAACTAAAGGGGGCATTAGTCCCGGTTTGTGCCACGAACCGGGACCAATGCTCTTGCTATATATACAGCACTTAGCAGTTTTCGCCAAAATCCATCTGTTTCTTCTCGCCCCGACGCCTTCTGCTCCTCGTCGCCATCGCCGCCGAGCCCTGCCCGATGATGTCGCCGTCGCCGCCGCCGAGCCACTGCCCGACACCGTCGCTCGCCCGCCGCCCTGCCGCCCGACCCGTCGCCGTCGCCCTTGCCGCCCCCTGCCCGACCCGTCACCATCGCCGTCGCCGAGCGCCGCCCTGCCCGACCCGTCGCCGTCGCCTGCCACCCACCCGTATCCCGACCCGTCCCGTCGCGCGCTTCCGCCGCCGTCGCCGTCGCCCGACCACCACGCCGCCGCCGGTCCGGCCGCGGCGCCCTTTCCTCTTATTTTTTTGTGCATTTTATGTATATGTTCTCTGTGTATATATGTATATGTTCTCTGTGTATATATGTTCATATATGCAAAAGTTAGATTTTAGAAAAACTTTATATATGCAAAAGTTTATATCTGCAAAAATTTATACATATATGTAAGTATATATGTATGTATAGATGTATGTGTGGATACATGAGGGGGGTCGATATACCCCCTCTCCGATAGCATTTTTGTGCATTTTAGGTTAGTGTATATATATGTTGATGTATATATGCAAAAGATAGATTTTTAGAAAAAATACTATTTTTTCTGTTGATGATATATGATGATGTTTTTTTTCATATATGCATTTTTTCATATATGTATTATTTTTTTAAGTTGTTAGTAGATATCGATTTTAGGTTAGTGCATTTTATCACTGATTTTAGGTTAGTTGATCAATTTAGTGCATTTTATGTTTGTTGCATTTTAGGATAGTGCATTTTATGTTAGTGGAGAGGAAAAAGTAAAATAAGGAAAAGGAAAATAAGTAGAGAAAGAAGGAGAAGAAGAAAGAGAAGACGAGGAGAGGAAGAAGATAAAGAAGAAGAAAAAAAGAGGAGAAGAAGAAGGAATAGAGGAGCTTCTTCTCCTTTTTTTCTCCTCTTTTTTTTCTTCTTCTTCTTAATTTTTATCGGGAACGAGGGTGTCGAGGATCGCCGAGGGGTCGAGGGTCGGGAACTAGGGTAGAGGGTCGAGGGTCGTTAAGGGGTCAAGGGTCGAGGGTTTCAGGGTCGAGGGTTCGAGGTTTCTAGGGTCGAGGGATCGAGAGGGTCGAAGGAAGAAAAGAGGAGGAAGGAAGAAAGAAGAAGAAAAAGAATGAGAGGAAAAAGGAAAATAAGAAGATGAAGAAGAGGAGAGGAAGAAGAGGAGAAATAAATAAGAAGAGGAAAAAAGAAGAAAAAGAAGAGGAGAAGAAGAAAGGAATAGAGGAGAAGAAGAAAAAATAGAAAAAAAATCTATTTTTCTTCTTCTCCTCTATTCCTTTCTTCTTCTCCTCTTTTTTTTCTTCCTTCTTCCTTCTTCCTCTTTTCTTCCTTTTCCTTAATTATTTTCCTTTCTCGTCGTTGTCGCGTCGTTGTCGATATAACCCCCTCGAGATAACTTCGACATGAGGGGCGGTCGATATAAATACCCCCCCTCGGCCCTCTCGCTCGACCAAAACTCTCGAGGACACCCAAACCCTAGAGAGAAAACGATGTTGGTCTCCTACCCCCTCCCGCCGCGCCCCTACCCGACAAATTAACTCTCTCGAAGCATTGTTGTGTCGAGGCGACCCCAAACCCTAGAGAAGCAGTGTCGAGGCTACTAACATGATTCCTTATTGTGATTAACTGGCTAGTTCTACATTTGCCATATGTACCATATATAAACATGTTGTAAATATTTGCAGAAACTATGAAGCACTACCGAGACGAAGAAACAGAAGCGATATTGAGGGACATAATCGCAAATGGAAGGGATGAAGTTGCGTCATTTCTCCTCGACACCGTTGGTCAGCTGGAAGAACGAGGTGAAGAAGAGGGCTTTGTTCATGATGGCTTCGGCTCATTAATGCCGGTACAAGAACAGGACTATGTTCATGATGGCTCCGATGACACAATGGAGGAACAACAAGGAGACCGTGCTGACTGCTCCGGTGACCGAACCGAGCCCGGCCAGGTATATATATATATTAGTTAAGCCTGTGCTGACTAGTTAATTGATGCTTCCATTGTTTTGGTATATGTACACATATTAATTACTCTCGTCTTTCTTCCTTATAAGTTCTAGCCCTCCGGATCGAGCACAACTTTGGTAAGGAGACGAGGCCCGAAGAAAAAGTTGAGCTCGGATGAAAAGTTTGAGATCATAGAAATCGTGCCCGGCGGCGAACCGACTGAACCCATCCGGACAAGGAAGGCATTTTCTGCTCAGTGCGGGGTTCTTGTTAGGGACAAGATCCTGATCAGCATCCAGCAATGGTATAAGCCTAAGGAGGAAGATCCTGAGGTGTCTTATGTCAATGATATGTAGAAAGAAGATCTTTGGACTCAGTTGAAGGAAAATTTCACCCTACCGCCAGAGGAGGATCCGGAGAAGCCAGTTAAAGAGGAATTAATCAAGTCTTGTGCTCTTAAGAAGATGGCAACCCTAATGAGGAGGTGGAGGAAAGAGCTGAACCAGTTTGTCAAAAATAAAAAGACACCAGAATTCATCGGCAAATATGAGAAGATCAAAGATCATTGGCCCGCATTTGTGGCCCACAAGACATCGGAAAAGAGTAAGAAGATGTCGGAGACAAACAAGAAGAATGTTGCGAAGAAGACGCTTCACCATCGCACGGGGTCAGGTGGCTACCTGCAAGCCCGGCCTAAGTGGTCCAAGGCTGAGAATGATCTGCTTGAAAAAGGGATTGAACCAGAGACAATGAGATGGCCAGACCGTTGTCGGACTTGGTTCTTCGGGTCTGGCGGAACCTTGGACCCTGTAACAGGGTTTTGCCAGTGGACGGACGAGCAACTGGATATACCAGTCAAGAACCTTCGACACTATATCGATGCAGCACAGCGAGGGACGTTCCTTCCAAACAGGGAGAAGGACGAGCTCACAATGGCCCTTGGGAATCCTGAGCACCCTGGACGGACACGAGGCACGCCAGGCTCCATTCCGTGGAAGGTTGGTTTTCCGGACGCAGGGGGTTACAAAACCCACGAGAGGAGGAAGAAACTGGAGCAGGACCAACTGCAGGCGCTGCACGAAAGGGTAATGGGGCTAGAGGATCGAGAAGAGGAACGAGAAGCAGCAGATCGCAGCAAACGACGTGCCGAAGCTTCCCCCGAAGCTACCCCTCCATCTCAGCGGAGAAGCAGCGTGGCTTCCACCGAGCTGCTTCAGCCGGAGCATGTCTTGACGGCTCCTGCCAGCTATCCCGCGGATGGAATCACGGAGTCTCAAAATTGCCACATGATGGCGCGATGGATGACTTTGAAGGTCAAGGCGGCTGTTGGCCAAGTTTATCCTAGTGGACCCGGCACAACTTATCACTGCCAGCCGATTCCAAAAGGATAAGCTAAGGTGATGGTGGATGAAATAATTGAGGGATTTGAGGACCTCGTGCTTAACCACCCTACCGGTGAAGGGGAGACTAGGCTGGGTTCTGCTCTGAAGACTCCATGCCTATGGAAGAAGGAGCTCATCAACCTTCTGAACTGGACGCCTCCGCCTCCTCCTGCTCCGGCGAGTCAGGGCACTCCGCCTCCTCCACCGCCTCCTCCTCCGGCGAGTGACGATCAGGGCACGCGTGGCGGCACTCCGCCTCCTTCTCCGGCGCATGGCGGCACTCCGCCTCCTTCTCCGCCGGCGCCGGCGCTCCCGAGCAGCCAGCAGCATCCTCCTTCTCCGCCTCACCAGCAAGGGCGGAAGAGACCCGCCGCCGCCCCGGCTGCTCCGGCGCGTCGTACTCCTTCTCCTCCGCCTCATAAGCAAGCACGAAAGAAGACATACGCCGCAGCAGCTCTGTCTGCTCCGGCATCTAGCAGCACAACCAGAGGCGGGTGGCAATACAAATACGGTCCATCATCTCTCAAGCCTCTAGAGAAGTTACCGTACGAGAGGTCCGAGGAGGAAAATGATACGATTGTGCGGACCCACGTGAAGGAGTTCTTTGAAGGGGTGAAAGCAAAGAGACATCCACCTCCGGAGGAGAAGGTAGATCTGGTGAAAGCAAAGCGCACTATCGATGCCCTGAGGAAACCACCAAAGTCTCCGCCGAGAACCAACTATGAGCGCATTACTGAACAGACATATCTCCAAGCCCAGCGGTCGGGAACTACTGTCAGTGCTAAAAGGTCAAAAGAACGAGCAAAGGGGAAAAAAATTGCCCAGCTCGGCGAAGAAGCACAGCAATCGTGCCCCCCGCTCAATGTGTCTAATGCTCCGGGGACAGTGGCCTGTTATGGCAATCTTGACGATTACCTGCCTGACGATGCACTTCCTGATTTCTTGGAGGTGGACGAACACAGATACGAGTACGGGAAGCCTCTCGTCAAAGATGAAAAATCTCTGACAACAATGATGCAAAGATTCCATAATTGGTACATGGAAACCTGCAGAGAGTCTGAGGGTAAGAATAGTTTGTATCTGCATATTAAAGAGGAGCACGATCTCGTTGCAAATTATCTGTTGACTGTTCCATTTGAGGATTTCTTCGAGTTCTTCAATCAAAAGGCCCTCGATAAATTAATGGTCTTTTGCTACTGCATGTAAGTACTATTTCTGTCATTAAGTATCTATATATAGCTCGGCTCTTTCATTGCATGTATTTATAATTAATTATCCTTAATATATTATGCAGATTGAAGATCGTCGAGTGAAAAAACAAGAAATTTATGATATTGGGTTCATTAACACAAATATCATAGATGTATTTCTGGTTGAAAAGAACGTCAAAGATGCCGAGGACAACTTGCTACGATCGTTGATAAAAAATCAAAACAAAGATACCATACTCTTTCCTTACAACGGCAAGTGAGTGTTACTGTCGTGTGCATATTCGGTTTCCCTTATTAATCGAGCGAGGTTATAGTAATGTAATTGATGAGTTATGCATGTGTGCAGGTACCACTATATTCTTCTGGAGATTAAGCTTGAGCGGGGACTAGTAACCGTCTTAGACTCGAGACGGAAAGATCCCAAAAGCTATGCGGACATGACTGAAATGCTCAGCAAGTAAGTTCAATCGATCATTATCGCACCATATTGGCAACTTTTTGTTCATTTCCTGATATCTCAAGTAATAATTATTATTTTCTTTGTCTTGCAGGGTTTGGAAATAGTTCACCGCAGAAGCTCCGGGACTGCCGAAGGAGCTGCTATTTACATACCCGAAAGTAAGTACTACTGGCTAGCTAGTTGCGCGCATCACCCGTTGATTCTATAGCTATACTTTCATCAATGCCATTTATAATGCTTCATTATCAGTTTGATTGACCTCTATTTCTCGTAAAGTGCTTGTGGCAGGAGGAAGGGAATGATTTCTGTGGATACTACGTGTGCGAGTTCATCCACACCGCGACTTTGAAAAACAAGTGGGGCTACTTTAAAAGACAATATGAAGTGCGTAAGCAATAATATTCACAATTTCATTTTATTACACCATCATTTCTGTTGAGTTTCATTCATATATATGTATTAATTAACCCCCTTCTTCAAATTAGACGTGGCAGATGCGGAATGAACTCCTAGAACCAGATCGCATGAAAGCAATTCAAGAGGAATTGGCGGGATTCTTTCTTGACCACGTCATCAGTAAAGCCGAAGAATACCATGTGGAAATTGATTTCAAATGCTAGGGGTTTGTAATTAAGACATCTTATACATATTGTACATGTATGTAGCCAGTAGCGTCGGATACATGATATGAAAACTTGTTGTTCGACCAATCTCTCGGAGAAGGAGAGGTCGATCGATCACTTCTCTCGATATGCATGACGAACTTCTGTACTGAATGGTTCTCTCGATCACTTATGTATATATAGTACGTAGCGTCCAAGCACGGACATAAGAGAGGACACTTCTCTCTATTAATTAGCTAGCTAACACAATATATGAAACACCTAAATTAACCCGCCAAAACCCCCAACCTTCCCTCCTTTCAAAAAAAAAACCCCAGCCACTGGAATGTTGACGCGTGGATGCCTTTTGGTCCCGGTTGGAGCGACCAACCGGGACCAAAGGCCCCCTGACTGGGCTCGGCGCACAGGGCCACGGTGAGGCACATTTGTCCCGGTTCGTGTTTGAACCGGGACTAATGGGTGGAGGTATTAGTAACGACCCATTAGTCCCGGTTCATGAACCGGGACTAAAGGCCCTTATGAACCGGGACTATTAGGTGTTTTTCTACTAGTGTTCACACAAAGCCCTTGTTATTTTGCAGATGAGCCCTCTTATTACTCCGTCCTGGACTTTGGGCTATGGGTTGTCGTTCCTCCCTTCCCACGTCTGGAACTTCCTGTGTTTTCAACTGAAAGCCCCAATAACTTCTACTACTTGCTCAGGTTTTCAAAAGCAATCATGCTGATCTAGAGAAGGAACTTGAGTCAGGTCCTTGGGGATGGCATTGCAGATGTCAATTACTCTGTGCTAATGGTGAAAGTACACTCTTGCAATTTTTTACTACTTGACGGTCCAGAAAGAGCGATTTGTATATGCAGTTTAATGTATTTCAATTGTCAGAATTTCCGGCCGCCGGCCCAGACTAGAAAAATTCGTACATATAAATACTTGCTCTCATATTGATTTCATAGCATACACAAAATGAAACAAATTTTATGTCCCTCAAAAAAAGGAAGGTGCACACTGCATACAGTATTAAAGCCATATGAATTGGGATTGCAAACAAGCATGCATATGAAGTTGTGAACATAAACACACTCAATTTGTTACGCGCTATCTATTGTGTGACGAAATGTTGAATCACTTTATTCATGTGGACCTGCCAAGCAGATGCGTCAGGAGCATCACATCTAGATGTACTCTCTGCGTACAGTATCTGCACAGTTAATAGAAAAAAGTTAGAAACATTATAAACATGGTTCTAGAATGCAATACATATGCTGAAATTTATGAAGAAATATAACGTTGTAGTCAATTGGACGCGGCAGCAACCCCAGTCTGGGCGTGCAAAGGGAACTTACAGGCAGGACTCCACAGGTCTAAGATGGCGTTTCTTGTCTGCTCTTGGATCCTTGATCGTACAATCTGAGCGTCAAGGGCATCTTGATCTTCCTGAGCGCTGTTGTTGTCGCCGGTGGTCGCTGCGCAGGAGATGTGGTAGTCGACGTTACATACCGTGCAGCGGTAGTACGACGCGTGCCCCGCGCCGGCGTCGCACGCGGCACAGTGGCCATCGGCGATGACCAGCGTGAGGTCGTGTGTAGGGTCCCGCACGCTGCGCACGACTTGGGAAAGCCGCGCGCAGTTTGGGTGCATATCGAACCCACATGGTGGACAGCGGTAGAGGAAGGAGCCAAGGGCGCATTGCCCAAAGCAAACGTCGCACGAGAGGGTTGCATCGCGGCGAGTCTGGACGAGCGTGAGCGGGTGCACATGGTGCTCGGGGGAGGAGAACGTCTGTGAATGGCCGGCGCAAGACTCGTGGATGCAGAAGTCGCAGCCGGCACGGCAGATGTATGCCGTGCCGGATAGGTCCTCCCAGCACATATCGCAGCGGAACAGCCCAGTGTGGTGGCGCTTCACGAGGTCGTGCCCTGGATGGGAGAAATGGCTAATGACGATGTCCTGGCGCTGGGTCATCTCCTGCTGCTGCTGGTGAGGAAGGATGGAGCTAAACGCGCTGTGTGCTCTGTGTGTTTATGTGTTTGCTTTGGATTGCATTGGAACTGCATCTGCGTGGATACTTATAGATCTTCAGAATGCTAAATATAGTACAACAGTTGTTTTGAGTTAAATACGGTGATTGGGGAGTTACGAGTTGTAATTTGGTGTAACTCCCCCATCGATTATTTTCCACCGATGATTTTAACCTGTTAATTAAAAAATTGAGTTTAGTCAATAAGGGTATTATGGTCATGTGTATTTTTTCAGTAATCCGCTGGTCAAACCCCCCGCATCTGGGTAACCATCTCGCGAGAGGAGGAGCCGGCGCGAGGACGTGGGAGACGGCGGCGCAGGCGTGAGGACCTTGGCCATGACGTCGACGCCAGGACCTGCAGGCGAAGACGCCGACGCGAGATCCAGGAGACGAAGCCCCGGCTGGTCTTGGTCGTAGTGGCCGCTCCCCCACATACGTCCCCGCCGATGCCGCGTGAGGTTCTGGACGGGACCCCGCCGCCGCGAGGTATTGGAGATCCCGGCTGCACTTGGTCTTAGAACAGAGGTATCTCTTCCCCTGCCCTCATCTCTTCCTCCCATCCTTCCCTCCTCACGCCTTGTGCTGGCGGTGGAGACATGGAGCAACTGCACATTGCAGCACCTTGAAATAAAATTCAGTTAGCAGTTAGGGTTCAGATTGGTAGTGGATACGCCAGCAGTGCGTTCGCTAGATTGCGCAACTTCAGCAGTCACTAATCGCATGATTAGCGGCTGGCCAGCATCCTCGATGCCTGCAGTGATGATGCTGCTGCTGACTGTTAGCACGCTGCTGCTGCTACATTTTTTACATGCACGAATCATCAACACAAAACTCTAAGGAAAAAGGGATATGATATGATTTTTTTTCAGCAAAGAATCATTTGGTTTGTCACACAAACATACAAGTAGAAATTGCAGCCTTAAAGTTTCCAGAATCAATAATTAACTATGTAAGCTTATGGTCATACTCCTGTATCATACACGTACACAAGTTCAGGCCATACATGTATAAATTCTGTTAACTGTCAAGCCTTTATTCAGTAATGAAATCTTGAATTTTGGATTACTTGTAACAGCATGTTCAAACAACTGAAATCTTTTTGCAGCATACACATACAAGTTCAGGTCATACATGTAAACTATGGCTTGGAACAACTTAACTAGTGCTAATAACAGTTTCATGTGTTTGTTTTGAAGTTTAGAAGAGACACAGGTTCAGAGTTCACAAATTTCTTACAACATGTAGCATTCCCCAGTGGCATTTGCTGCTTATAAACTACAGAGAATACTGGTAATAAATCCCACTAAGCATAGGTAGTGGAGAGGATCAAAATTCAGACATATGATAAACTACAGAGATTCTGCAATTTCTGAAGAGTAGTTAAATATTACTCCCTCTGTCCCATAATGTAAGGTGTTTTTTGACACTAGTGTAGTGTCAGTGTGGTGTCAAAAAAGGTCTTACATTATGGGACGAAGGGAGTAGTTGCTATGATAATGTTTTCATAACTATGAAGAGTGTGTTATATGCTGCTTAGAGATTGTATAGCTGGAGTGGCCTAACAATTCTAGAAGACACTATGCACTGGTTTTGTGTGTCATAAATTCATAATCTGTAGTATCAGTCTTCTTAGTGCAAAAATGGAGACTACATTTCCATGGTACTCACATGCTATTACTATTCTTGCATTAAGATGTACTACACAAAACCAAGGTTAATTTGTTTGACTTCCAAGTCCTTACTTTGCCATGACAACTCTGCTTGGCCACAGTTCATGTTATTTGCCAAAGCAAGTTTAAAACTGAAGTGTTCTCATCGAAATCTTCTCCAATGCATGCAGGACTTTCGTGTAGGAGAAAGCGAGATGTTCATAGTCCACGGTTGTCGTCTGAGTTTGTGTATTCCCTACGGTAGCAAAAATAACGTCAATTATTAAGGCAGCCACCGGTTCAAACAGTGAGCATCAGGTACTCTGTTTTCAGCACTCTATAGTTTAAACTCGCTGTGTTTAGTCTAGCAGATCCTTTTTCTGTGGAATCAAGTCTACCTGATTTAGTATTGACCTTTTCTTCTATCTTTGTATACATGACGGTAGTCATCAAGGAAATTTTACACAATTGTACAACCGACAGAGCAAAGGATGCCATAATACTGATTTTATCATTTCCACCATGATTTTCTCTCTTAATCAACCATGCTTTCCTGCACATCACATAAAATTAAGTGTACTTAGAATTGATTTAGTGCAGTTGCAATAGTTCTGCACCTGGGATATCATGCGGTGGCCAGCTCTATTTTTCTTTATTTTCTATGCAATTGATGATTCAGTTTAGTTCGTCGTTAGGGCACTATAATCAATGTTTAGTAATAAATTTTAGTGATTGTCCCATGTAAAGTTGATTTTCTGGCTGCAGGTTTATTGTCTGTCTTGGGTGTTCATTGTAGCAATAGTGTGAGTACTGGACAGCCTTCTGCCACCATCGTTTACCTCCGACTCGCCAGCCAGTCGCCATCGTCTACCTCGTGGCGAGACCTCGTGCCTCGCCGGACAGCGCAGTCGTCAAACTCTGTCTCACCGGGCAGGCACTGCCGTCTACCTCTGCTTTGTAGTTAATTGTGTGCTAGCAATTCCTCCGGAAAACTTGTTAGGTTATTCTAACTCTGCCATGTATCCATGATCTTGTTTTTTGAATATGTAATTTTTTTAGTGATTTCATTTTCATTTTATTTATCATAGCACTCCCATGATTTATTTCATTTTCTAGTGTATATTTTTAAATTTTATTTTCCCTAATGGCCATGGTGTGAGAGAAGACTACTAGCGGGCTTGGGGATGTTCACTGCTTTTGGCGTTGCACTGAAGAAGTTTTGCCAAAAAGAAATAAAACTAGAAGCAAAATTCAAATTCATGAGCATTTTCGGTAAAAAAATTGTTAAAAAATAAGTTTCCATAAAAACTCTCAAAAATTCACGATACCCTATATTCAATCTGGGAAAGTTTCTAGAAGTTTTGATGAATAGAAAAAAAATAGAAGCAAAATTCAAATTCAGGACCATTTTTAGCTCATTCAATCTGGGAAAGTTTCAAGAAGTTCTTCCAAACAGAAAAAAATAGAAGGAAAAAAAATAAAATTTTCAGGAAGAAAAAACTCAAAATTTGGCATGAAAAAATCTCAAAAAATCCACACTACCCTTATATTTAGTCTAGGAAGATTTCAAGAAGCTTTCTCGGACAGGAAAAAAACTAAAAGCAAAATTCAAGTTCAGGAGCATTTTTGGCTCAAAAATTGGGTAGAATTTTTTTCTGAGAAAAATATCCAAAAATAAAAGTTCCTAGAAAAATTCCACGAGTATCAATTTTGGAGATGTTAGTTAAACTTCACTATAGAACTTGGCTTTGTAACAATCAGTTTGATGCAAATAGAACCAATACTGTAGATCAGGTTCGGGTGCATGTTAACTCTACATGGTAGCTCTATGCTGGTTATGGGTCTGAATGGGTCGTAGCGGTACTTATAGACCAAGATGACCCATAGTTGTAGTTATGGGTTGGAATGACCTGTGGTGGTAGTTGTGTGTCGGGACTATCATTCAAGGTAGTTGAGTGTCCGGATGACCTGTTATGGTACTTGTGGATCCACACGTCCCAAAGTTGTAGTTGTGGGTGCGTATGACCCCTAATGATAGTTCTATGTTGGTAGTATCTGTAAGGGTAGTTGAGAGACCGTACGACTCATAGTTCTAGTACTGGTGCTGACAACCCATAGTGCTAGTCGTGGATTCGGAGTACTCATATTAGTAGTTGTGCGTTTGAACGACCCATAGTGCTAGTAGTAGAATTGACAAAGTATGGATCATTGTGCTAGTCGTGGTCTGGATGACCCATAGCGGTATTTGTTAGTTCGGATGACCCATACTGCTAGTCGTGGTCCGGACAACCCATCGTGATGCTTGTGGACCCGGATAACCGATAGTGCTAAGTTCTGGGTTCGGATGGCCCATAGTGCTAGTTGGGGATCAGATGACTCATAGTGTTAGTTGTGAGTCCAGATGGCCAATGGTGCTAGTTGTGGGTTTTGACGACCCATGGTATTATTAGTGTGATCACCGCAAGTACCGATTTTACACGTCCGGGCCCATTACTACCGATCTTAGTAGTCCAGACCCACAAGTATCGATCTTAATTGTCTGGACCCACAAGTGTCGGTCCAGCTCACTACAATCGATCTTACTTGTCTGGACTTAAGTACCGGTCTTACTCGTTCGGGCTCATTTCTATCGATCCTAGTCATTGAGACCCACAAGTATCAATCTTAGTCATCCGGACCCACAAGTATCGATTCCAGTCATCCGGACCCACAATACCGGTTTTACTCATTTCGGCTCACTACTATGGATCTTACTCGTTCGGGCACACTACTTTTGATCTTAATCATCTAAAACCACAAGTATCGGTCTTAGTCGGCGGGTCCACAAGTATCGGTCTTACTCATTTGGGCTTACTACTATCGGTCCTACTCGTTCGGGCTCACTACTTAAATCTCAGTCGTTCAAGATGAGAAGTACCGATCTTAGTTATTTAGGTCCACAAGTATCGATCTTAATTGTCCGTACCCACAAGTACCAATCTTAGTCGGCCCAACTCGCAAGTACCAATCTTAGTCGTTTTCATCCACAAGCATCGATCTTACTCATTTAGGCTCATTACTATCGATCTTAATCATCCGGAACCACAAGTACCAATCTTTGTTGTCCGTGCCAAGTACCATTCTTACTCATACAGGTCAACAAATACTGATTTTGGTCATCCAAGCCCACTACTATCAATCTTAGTCGTATTGACCCACAAGTACCGATCTCAGTTGTCGAGAACCTTAAGTATCGGTCTTGCTCGTACTGACCCGCAAGTGCCGATCTCAGTTGTCCAAAACCATAAGTATCGGTCTGGCTTGTTCCGACCCTCATTGAAAAAATTATACTTTCTATTTTTATGAAAATATTTCACGCGTTTACACCAAAAAATACCTTTTCCCCTTCACTAAAAAATATAATCCCGTCACTTTCCAAATTTTCAGCCCTTGGCAGCCGGGCACCTACATCAATCACCAAAAAGAAACTCCAGCCCCCACGATCTTATCCCCCACGTAGCGATCACTCCACCCCGCACATTCTCCTACTCCTATCCCTTCCCCCATTGTCGCCCCACCAAATCGGAGCTCCTCCGATCCATCCGTCCCAGTCTGGTTGAACGCAGCCGCCTTCTCATCTGCGGGATCCCGGCCGCCGCCTCACCCACGACCCTCTCCTCCACTGCCAAGTCTGCGCGGACGCCGCCGCCCTCCTCACTGGCGGGATCGGAGCCGCCGGCCACCGCCCACCTCGCCTGAAGGATCCGATGCCACTGCTCTTCTACGCCGATCCATCACCGGCCACCGGTGGTGCATCACCTGCTTCCCCTGACTGAAGAATCCTTGCGGCGTTTCGAAGAAGCTGTGGGTGGAAATTTCGGAACCGCTGCGCCGACGGTGGTGTGATGCCGGCGATGGGTCCGCTGGCAATTCGATATGCGAGTATGTCGCTGCCAACTCTGGAGGTGTGTTCACAGGATGATTCATACCATGCTTGAAAATGCACAATCTTGCCTTCTAAATCTGGATCAAAGAGGAAATGTGGCTACTGCGGGGGTGGAAGGTCACGATCATGTCATCAGTTAGATCAAAGGCAATATTAAGCACAACCCTGTCATCTATAAAAATTACTCAGCATACTCTCACAATCCCTGCTGAAACTTTTTGAAATCTTTAGGTTGTGATAACTTTTTAGGGGTCGGTAGTACTAGGGTTTCAGAGACTAACAGGAGAAGCAAATTAATAATTATGCGTGCCACCGGAATTAGCAGTGCTAGTGTATGTAGAAGTAAAACTAAGTTGTAACTTGATTCTGTGTTAGTTGAAAGCATAGAAATAGCGAATCTCTAGAACATTGTTTGAAAAGGCTAGTAATTGATGCCTTGTGAACGGGATGAGATTACCACACACAGCCTCAAATGATGTTTCTATTTACTACAGGATTCATTCATGTTATGTGTGCGTTTTCATTCAATTATTGTCTCCCATGTTAAAGGTCCTTGGTCACTTCTGCAGGTGTGACCATGAGTTCTGCTACTCCTGCCACGCGAGTACAACAACTGCGAACAAGCATGCTAGTGCGTCTTCTGGGACGAAGACAGTGCCGAGCTCTCGACAGCGCAGTCCTGCCAAGCCTTCGAGATCTGGGTATGGGACACCTTCGACTGCATGCCCCACCGACGGCTACTCGGAGAAGGAGCGGGTGCAGGTGTCACTCATCCAGCGGTTCCTCGTAGGGGGGTTTAGCCTGAGCGGCGAACATCACCACCTGACCCAGCAGTCGTTGCCGTCATGCTGCGCGGTGGACTCGTACATCGTTGACACCATGAAGGATCTCCATCAGATGCAACGACGACTACATACAGTGAATGATGAGGATGTTAAAGAATATTGAGTCATAGATATAGCATTAGAAAGGAGATACGAATGGCGCATATACTGATGATTTTCAGATCGGAATAACGTGTTCTCCCCATGACATAACCCTGAAAATTGATTTGACATCAGACAAGAATTGATATTATCGCCCTTTGTTTCATTGATCGTCTGTTTGGCTTACCCTCCATTATTCAATTTCTTTTTGGTATCATCTGCATCAGCAAAGCTTGTTTGCCTAACTTCTTTTCCCCTTTCTGCTGGACAACATCATCAATTATTAATTGCATGTGTGTTTGGCCGCTGAATTAGAAAAATTGTTCTCCTAATGCTTGATTATTAAGCCTAATGCTTCATGATAATCTCTTTTCAGCCCAAGTAATTATAACTGGAGGTCCAAGTGGGCTTATTTTCTAATTTGAACAAATAGCCATAAAAATAGACAAAAGTGGATCAAACAGAACTAAAATGGGATTACGAGGATCCTCGACAATGACATACAACCGCAAAGGTGATGAGAAACCAACATGATATTTGATAACCACTTGACAGTAATATTGCTAACCACTTGACAGTAATATTGCGATATGGAAAATTAAGAGCAAAATCTCAGTTGCACATATATTTCCTCATGTTTACGCACAGCGCCAGATGACATCAAGTTTCAGCATCTTAAACTCAATCCTATAACATTTTGAGCTTTTCACCGGTCAACATACATGTTTAGAAGACAAGGACACATAGCATAACCAATCAGGACAGTTAATTGATGCACTTCTAGACTAAGAAACAACCATTTAGAAATTTCACGCATCGAACAGAAGAGACACTACTACTAACAAGACTCATGATGATTGCCCTAGCTCCACATCGTCATATCCTGCAAAAGGCGTTCGAGCAAGCAGGTAGTACTTCTCAAACTCCTTGAGGTTTAGAGAAGAAACGGTTGCTGCCGTCACCATCCCCTCCATCACCGCCGCCTCCTTTGCCGAAATGGAACCCACCGCTTCCATCGTCCAGTTTAGGCCCTTGAACTTTCCCTGAAGCTGTAAACAATATAAAACAAGCAAAATTAAGTGGACTGTCCACTCCGATGAACTAGGTTAAATTTGCAGTGTGAGAACATGCAAGAAAAACCACCTTTGGGATCAGATTGTTTGACAGTTGTGGCTGAAGATTTGCACTGGAGACTTTGAGTTTGAGCAGCATTGCATCTTACACTCTGAAGCGAATAGAGTTGTCACGAGAAAGAGGGTCAAACAAATGATCTGATGTGAAGGTAGCCATAAGCAATTTACTATCACAGTGTAAGATGGCCATAGCTGCTCAAACCCGGGCATATATTGTACTCCCTCTGTCCCATAATATACACTAGTGTAAAAAACGCTCTTATATTATGGGACGGAGTAGTTCTCTACACATTAAAGAATCATCACATTGATTTACGCATATACCCAGCTTCTGTGGACATAAAATGGCAAGGAAACAGTAGAGAAAATCAATACCCAACCTATCATGCTCCTGACACATGTGCAACAATTATCAGAAACTGGCCCATGAAGGGGAACAAGCAATCCTGAACTCAATATTACATACCATAGAAGGCATGAACAAGTATTCTGTTAGTGCCTCAATATTACATATGTTAATTGATCTCCCTCCAGTACTACTCCTCTCATTGTACATTTAAGGGAAATAAAATAGGTGTTGTTGATTAACACTACTTGTGCAACGTCCTGAAGGGTTTGACTGACCAGAGAGGAGTTTGAGAATGGTCCAAAAAGACGACATCCAGCAGACCATAGCCAGCTCACAATTGGTCTTTCATGAATACGTGATGCATGTTCATAGGACGCACTCAGACCTCCAACTGCGAAAGCCAAACCAGATGGATATGCAAACTGCAATGTTTCAGTAACTGCTTTCATACTCTTTAGCCTAAGATTTAACAAAATTGTTGCTAGGTGATGTCACAGAGTTCATACCTACATAGATTTTCAACCATCTGTTCACAGAGTTCATCATCTGTTCCATGAACAACTCTGCTCCTCCGCAAGGTCGTGGCTGGACTCCACTGCCTGCTGGCCTTCATTGACTACCGCTCGACTCCATCGGCCATGGTTGTCCCTGCCCGGCGCGCCTCCCGTGGCGTTCCTCGGATCTAGTGCCGCCGCCGGCCGCCTGCGCTGCCGGCCCCGCCCGCTTAGCACCGCCGCTCCTGGCTCCCGTGGCTCGCTGCGGCTCCCGCAACGTGGGATACGGACCGACTGCACCGTGGAGGAGGGGGTGCACGAGGGGAGGCTAGATACGGTGGGCTTCCCGGCAGCGGCGCATGATTCGAGTGGCGTGGGTAAGAGGCTAACGACATTTGGGCGATTGAGAGATTTGACGGGAACACCACGAGATTGAGGAGAGACGGTCATGGGGAATTTTCCAAATATTTGACATATCTACCCTTTGAAAAATTTACTGGATCCACCTAAATTTTGTAATGGTCCCACCATTAATTGTAATTTTGTGTAATTTAGGTCTTGTAACTCCTCGTAACTCCTATTTTTCCACCGTTAGATTCGAGTGGATGGACGGCTCCTAAATTCGCCAATCACTGTAACAGTTGTATGCACTTTGTATACTTTTTGTTTGTGAATTTTGACTTTGCTAAGCACATGTGCCATGCAATTTTGTGTACTCCATTATCGATTGTGCTAGCCAGGCTGTCCTTGTCAATGAGTTCCATAGACACCCGAAGTAGTTGCCAAGCATCCTTGAATCAGTCCACTATTCGTTCATGTTTTTATAAAATTGCAAGTCAGCTGGATGACAGCCTAATCGTGCATAGATCATCGTTCTAAACAAATCAATAATCAACCCCTCAGTCGCGTAACACCAAAGACTTATCTACCCACCTCCTTATCTGTCCTTGGATCAACATCCAGAACCTCCCTAATAACACATGATTTGGCGGGGTCCCCCATGGAATGAATGTGCAAGATTGTCCACTCGATTTTACACCGTTTCCATCCTCCATGTTGCCTGTAAACACACCCATACACCTCCTACACACGCACATATACCCACAAGATCACCACGCACTCATAAGTCGCTCATTTGATTGCTTTCCGAATTTGATACGCAGGCCGATTTCAATCCATTGATTGCATCAGCATAACTTCCCTATCTACTTTCCTGCTTCCTCTTTCTACACCCACCATTTTTATGGCAGGAATAGTAAGTGTTTCCATGAGCTGCAGACGACCAAGCCGATATGGGTGAGGTCCTACCGTCACTATTGGAACCGCCGCCGATGCCAAGTTCCCCTGGTTCGCCGTGTTCCTTTTATAGGGAGCTCGAGTTTCCAGGTAACACCGTGGGTCCAATATCGGAGGGCCTCCCCTCCCCCCCCCCCCCACCCCCTAGGGTGTCTGCCGAGTTTCAAGGTAATTGAACTTGATAGTGCCGTGCAACTCTGCAAACATCACTGTTCGCCCAGTGTAGAAAAAGGGACACAACGACAAAACGAAACTCGGCATTGTCGCACGTTTGCCGAGTTCCGGGGACTGGATATTCATCAGTGTTGGAGCCGACCAACGACCGGACATCAAAGATGTGACAGCGGTCTAAGTTTGCCGGGTTTCCACTAACCAAAACTCAGAAATCATTTTATCTTTTTATTTTTCTTATTTCAGAATTTCAGGGGTCACATCTATGCCAATTACTATTTGACTTCTGAAACTCAGGAAAGCCTTGACCATTCATCTCCCTCGGGCATATAAACGTGGGCGTGGGCGCAGACAGCAACCGCAAAAACCCTCATCGTCTCCCTCATCCACATCCATCACCGAGCTGCCCCTCGCCGACCACATCTACCACCGCGTCGTGCCACCTCCTCTCATTCTCCCCGCCGTCGTCATGAAACTGGCAACACCTGCTGCGCTGGTAGACGTCACCACTGTCTTAACATCCGGGTCACCGACGCCCACGGGCTTTGGAAGCCGATTCTGAATATCGTAGTAGAATATATTGTTTTTGTTTTCTAATGGATCCATCGAGAACAACGGCCTTGTAACTACTCCCTCCGTTCCGAAATACATGACGTTTTACGTCTGCACGTTGAAATTTCGTAACACTATGAAATATACGCGTTTTCCATTTTTACCCTCAACCGCATCGCTCTCAGTCCCTCTCTCACTCTCTCTGTCTCCCTCGCCCAGACGCTTCTCTGCCTCTCCCACCGCATCTCCCTCCCCGTGGCGCCGCATCTCCCTCGCCCGCCTCGACATCTCCTCGCCGCTTAGCAGCTGCATCTCCCTCGCTTTGCGTCGCTGCATCTCCCTTAACCGCGTCACCGCTGCCCTCTTTCTCTCGCGTCATCCCTGCTTCGTTGTCCCAAGATTCGATTTTTACCGCCGGAGGAGCTGCTGGAGTAGGAGGAGCTGCGGGAAGAGGAACTGTGGCGGTGAGAAGCTGCCGGATCTGTGCGGCTGTGGGGAGCTGCTGCATCTGCGCGGCGGTGACAAGGTGCAGCAGGCGGTGCCGAGCGCTGATGCGCCGAAGGAGAGGAGGATGTGAGCAGCTGGACCCACAACGGCACCTCCGCCCTGCCCCCGTGCTTGAGTGCGTCGTACACCACCTGACGTCGAAGGATGCGGTCTAACACCACCTGCGGCAGCTTGTCGTCGCCGCGGCCGCCGCCGTCCTCCTCGCGTGCGGCCTCCATGAGCGACTCCTTGAGGAGCAGCTGTTGCGTTAGGTGGCGAGAGGATGGACGCGGTGGCCCGGCTATGCGTCCATGGATGATGACTCTTGGAGGTATTGCTCTCTCTTCCTCTTCCTGTCTCTTCTCCGTGAAAACTTAATGTCAGATGCTAGGAGTAGTGCTAGCAAATGGAGATTCTTGTGATCTTGTGTACTGCTAGGAGTAGTGCTAGCAAATGGAGATTCTTGTGATCTTGTGTACTGCTAGGAGTAGTGCTAGCAAATGTTATGGATGCTAATGTCATATGTGAGGCCTTAATTGCCTACCGAGCTCTCTGTAATCAACCAAGCAGCAGCAGCATTTCAACATTTCTTCAGAGGTTTACTGTCGATGGTCGATTGTTTTGCTTCAGTTGTCGTTCGATTCAGAGTTCCAATCCTCTGTTGTGCTTGCAGGGCGACGCTGACGGTGGTGCTTGTGGTGCCCGAAGCTGACGTCGTGCTCGTTGTGCTCGACGCCTGCTGCTTCAGTCATTCATTCAGAGGAGTATCATCTGCGTGTCCGATGTGGAATTGCATGTTTTGGAGTCTTGTTTGGAATTAAGTGAGGCTCTTTCTACTGTGCACCAACATCTGTGAGCTTAATAGGGTTAAGAGTAGGACTGATTTTACTACTCCTCTTGCAATAGTACTGTTGCTTCCTCACCAACATCTGTGCTACTGTAGTTTTGGTTAAATTTGCAATGAGCTAGTGGAGTACCGTACTCCTCTTGCAGCGATCTTGTATTGTACTCATCTTACAAAGAGTTAGTGAGTACTCCAACAGTACTTCATGTAGTTTCTCTCCATCTTCTCTCCATTTTAACTGAAAGTTTAATTTAAACTTTAAAATTAACTGAAGCTTTACTTCAAAACTGCAATTGTTCTGCTATAGTTTCTGTAGTTTAAGTATTGTTTTCGAGTAGTGGTTGCAAAATTTGGAGTAGCAAACAGATCCAATATTTGAAGTACCTGAATAATCAGATTTGGAGTTTCTGGTTTGCAGTCAGATTAGCTTGGAGCAGTAGCAGTGCTTGCTCTGCTCTTCTCTTCTCAAATAAAAAAAGTGAGTTCAAAATTTGGAGTTGTGTAGATCTTCTCTTCTCTTTTCAATTAATTTAAATTAACTCAAACCTTTCAGTTTCTTTAATTAAATTAACTAAAACATTTTTCTATTAATTAAACTAACTTAAACCCTTTTCTGTTAATTAAACTAATTAAATGAAACCTTTTGCTGTTTAGTGGGGTAATTTAGTGTATATTGCTCTTCTCCTCTCCTCTCTTCTCTTTTCTTCTCTTCAGTACTTGGCAGTAGGAGTAGTTCTTGGAGTAGGAGTATTGTGTAGGACAGCAGTAGTATTACCCAGTGACAATTCCAGTAGGAGTAGTTCTTGGATCTCTTCTCTTCTCCTTTCTTTTCTTGAATTGGAGTACTCCTGGACATTAGTACTGTCTTGTTTATTAATAAAGCATTGAGTACTCCGGACATTAGTACTCCATGGAGTTACTTACTTCAATAGCTTAATCCAGTTACTTACTCTCTTCTTATCTCTCCTCTCTTCTCTTCTCTCATCTGGAAATTAACTGTAAATTAAAACCTTTTCTGTTAATTAAATCTAAAATAAACCTTTTTAGTTAATCAAACTTAAATTAAACCTTTTTAGTTAATTAAACTTAAATTAAACCTTTTCTGTTAATTAAATCTAAATTAAACCTTTTCTGCTAATTAAATCTAAATTAATCCTCTCCTCTTCTATTCCACTCCTTTCCTCTCCTAGACCTTTCCTCCTAAGAAAATAAGAGAATTCGCTCCACACAAGCCGATGCAAACATATGGAATAAAAATGATCATACAAATGGAGTAAAAAAATCCACTCCGCACAAGCCTTTGCAAACATACTCATATATGGATTATACTCATACTCCACACAAATAATCACAAGGATGCAACAAGCATACTCCACAAGCCTCATCTCAGGTCTGTTCCCAACAAGCATCTCAAGTCTCTTGACAACATGCATCTCAAGTCTCTTGGCAACAAGCATCTCAAGTCTCTTGACAACAAGCATCTCAAGTCTCTTGGCAACAAGCATCTCAAGTCTCTTGACAACAAGCATCCTCAGGTCTCTTGGCAACAGCATCTCAGGTCTCTTGACAACAAGCATCTCAAGTCTCTTGACAACAAGCATCTCAAGTCTCTTGACAACAAGCATCCTCAGGTCTCTTGGCAACAACATCTCAGGTCTCTTGACAACAAGCATCTCAGGCCTCTTCCATTACTGAACCATCTCCATTAGCCCTAAGTTGTGCAGGGCATTTGCGTAAACCTCTTGAGGGCATGACAATCTTGGAGGTAGCTGCCCAACACCCTCGAGCCTTTCCTTGTTCACATGTGGTATTTTATACCCATTGCCCCCTGCATGGTTTAGGATCTCAATCATGCACGTTTGCAGAGTTAGGAAAATTCTATTGAGCTTGTAAACCTCATAGCCTTCAAATTCCTCCAAAACACCATTAATAAGGTCTTGTAGTGTTTTAGGACTCAGACAATCTGTTAGGGATTGAAGCGAGTTGAAAAACCCAAGGTCAAGCACATTCAAATCAGGACTGTTGGCGGGCTGTTGTATTATTCTGATGTCAAGTCTAGTTTTTGCGACAGCTACTAGAAATTCTGGGTCATTTGGCAAGATATGGGGCTTAGCATTATCCTGCTGAATATAGATGGTCTGTCCAGCATCACTTTCAGGCCAAACTGCTTGTATCGCTGGCAAGACCTTCTCTATCAGGAACTCCCTCATCACTTTTCTGTCGACCTTTATGGACTTTGTCTCTATTGTACCTCTGGGCCTGTTATCACTTCTCCTCTGAGCAGGAACTTCTTTCACAAATGGCCAGATACCGATTTTCCCAGAGAAGGTCACGTTTCCTTCACGATCCCACCTTGGCCTAGCAACGGCCGTTAAGAACATCACCTTGCCAATGCAGTTGCCATGTATAGGCCTTGTAGGCTCCTCCTCCCCATCCAGCAGATAGTAGGTCTTATTTTTCTTCGTCATATTGAACCACTTCTCATCAATGTGCACAACATTGTGCATCGTCTTGAATTTAGGCCTTGAAGTTTCTATGGTTGTCTCGTCAAGCATTGACATACAAAATTCCATCCTATCCTTCATATTCTTTTCCTTTAGAGTTGGCTTCACACAGTTTGTGTGCCTTTTTATCAAATTTAGCTTGAACTTTCTATGCAGTGTGGTAGGGCTACATCCCAATTGCCAAGCTAGAGATCTGATAGTGGACCTCTTGTTTAGTGGGATGGTAGGGATTTGCTCTAAATTGATGTCCTTTGGCTTTCTTCCAGAGTTTCCTTTTCTCTGATCGGAAACATCCACCTCTAAACCTTCTGAAATTTGCTCCATCGCCTTCTGCCAAACTCTCTGTATACTCCTCACTTCTACCTTAAAAAATTGTGCAAGGTCTTTCTTATCATTTCTTTTGAAATTTCCACCTCTGCTCATGCATACTGAATGCAATGCCACATAAGCAGCATACTTTTGCTCGTTAGTGAGGGTTTTCTTTTTTCTAACTCCTTGCTCAATAACTGCAACAAGAAACAAAACAATGAAAAAAATATTAGTCCATGCTCAAATGATCAAATGAAAAACAACAAGAAATGATCAAATGATGAAATGCTCAAATGATAAATTGATGAAATGATAAATGAGCTACTGTTCATTTTCAGAAACTAGAGTTACTGTTCATTTTCAGAAACTTTCTAAATGAGTTACTCTTACTGTTCATTTTCAGAAACTAGAGTATTCAATTTGATCTAAACTTGATCATGTTTTTCATGGATTATTCAGTTTGATCACTACTTGATCATATTTTTCCTGGAGTATGATCTAAACTTTTCCTGGAGTATTCAGTTTGATCTAAAGTTGCTAAATGAACTGTTCATTTTCAGAAACTGGAGTAGTATTACTATTGTTGTTTCAGTTAACTTGGAGTAGTTCACTACTGTTTCATGATCTAACTTGGAGTATAACACTTGCAGATGATTATTAACACTTGCAGAGTACCAAATGAATTTGTTAATACCAAACTTTGTTGTTTAACATTGTTTATACCAAATGCATTTTTAATTGCTCAACACTTGCTTGCTACTCCATTATAGGGGTACAAATGAACTATTGATTGTTCATGGCAGGAGTATTGGAGCTCACCAACTACATCTTGACCGGGATCGATGCCCTCTTCCTCTTCCATGTTCATATCATCTTGGAGTATGTCTTCTTCTTCAGCTGGAGTGCAATTGAGATCGAAATCCATGCCTCTGCCCTGACTATGTCTATTTCCTTTTTCAGGTACTGCCTATTCTGAAGTTGGTGCAATGGAGCCTGGAGCTGCACCTTCTGGACCTGGAGCCTGTTCAGGTACTGCCACAGTATAAGTTTATGCAAAATCAAGCACTGTAGTACTCCAACATCATGCAATTCTAGTCTTGTCATGAAAATGATGTTGCATGATGTTGTAAAAGTGATTCTGCCCCTGTAGTACTTCATCATGCAATTGTATTCCAACATCATGCTATTCTGTTAATGACACTCCAACATCATGCAACTGTTTCAGTAGTACTGCACTTTTACTCCAGTGCAGCACTGATTTTTGAATGCTCCAACATCATGCAACTACTCCAACATCATGCTCCAGTACTGATTTTTGTCATGCTAAATTCTGTTGCCACAACCCTCAACACCATGCAACTGAATTGCCCGTTTTTGGACCTGTTGAACGACCAGGACCTGAAGCCGGCGGCGATCTGCAGTACCTGGAGGTGGAGCTGGCGAGGCCCTGGGAGGGTGATGGCAATCTGCAGCAGGGCGCTGGCCTTGGGATGACGAGGTGGGGATTTGCTGGCCCAGGACGAGGAGGGGGATCTGCTGGCCCAGGAAGACGGGGAGGATGGGAGGGGATCTGCTGGGTGAGATGGGAGGCGATGGAGGTGGAGGATCCAGAGGTGGGGTGATGGAGTTGGAGGATCCAGAGGTGGAGGCGATGGAGTTGGAGGATCCAGGGGTGGGGGGCGATGGAGGCGGGCGGATCTGGAAGACTACCTGGGTGGAGATCGAGGAGAGAATTCAAAACTGAAGGGTAACCTGGTCATTTCGCTGCTTTTTCACCTGGTCGGGAAAAATCCCCAGCGTCATGTATTTCGGAACGGAGGGAGTACATATTAGAAAGGGGGAAAAGAAGAAAGCATGCATAGGGACGCGGCTGGGCCAGCATGCGAAGGGAAGGTATGGACTATGAGGACGTCACGGACTCGCCGTCGGACTTGCGAGGGTCTGGTGAGCAGGTTACGCCGGTCACCATGCATGCATGTAGCTAGAGATCGATGTCTACGTACGTGCGGGTCATCAATTCACCATGCCCACGACGATCATGTTGACGCCACTGTTGATGTATAATTGATGGTTAGCTTGGGTTAGCTTTCCTACTACTAGTCCGTGTAGGTTAGGAAATAGGAGTCTGTGTTCGTGGCGTGAGCCTATATATATTTGGGTGTCGGCATGAATTTGTAACACGGTGTGGAGAAAACAAAAAAAGCAATAAAGGGAGGAATTAGAAGGTGCAGAGACGCACTTTGGCTATCAGTTCTTGTGCACATGCATTCGTGTTATTCTGATGTGATCGATCCTGTGGGCGAATTTCCAACAACGGGGGCACTGCGACTCTGGGAACGTTGCCTTGAAGCTGCACCGGAGCAACGCCGGTCTGTCGGAAGCATAGCTGGCGCTACAATGTAGCCTCGCTGGAGTTGCAATGGAGCTTCGCTGGCTGCATTGTAGCTTCGCCGGAGCTGCAATGAAGTTTCGTCGCGTCGCGCTGTGCTGCCATGGCTTCGTCGCCGGCCGTCGGCGCTGCCATGGAGTGCCGCGTTGTAGCTTGACAGAGAGAGCGCCCTTGCTATAAGTAGCCTGCTGCGAACTGGTCGCTCGTGGAGCATCGGTGGCCGCAGCAGGGAAGTGTTGCGATGCAGCTTGCCGGAGAGAGTGTTGATGCTACAGTTAACGCCGTCCTGCAGTTGACGGTGAGGAAGGGAAGTGGTCAGAGGCGCTGCTGTTTTGTGGCAGTAATTGGTGGTCAGGGCGCTGCTGTGCTACAATGGGGAGCTTGGACGTGAGAAAGGACGAGATGCTGTAGGGGAGATCGGACGGTTACAAATCTGAAAATGGACGGCAGGCTAGGTGGATGATTTCTTAAACCGGTAGATTTGTAGCAGCCACCATAATTTTTTTTGATTTTTTGATCAAACATAAATATACAAAATAAGTTTTGTTTGATTAAAAAAATCTTATTTCTAGTATTTATGTCAGACCAAAAATCCTGAAATATTTATCCTGAAATATTTATCCTATATTATGTAGGTGGTGCATGGCAAAAATTGCCTACGTACTACATGCAGGCATCGAAGACTTCTTTTTTTTTTTTTGCATGGAGGAGTAAGCGGCAACTGGCACGTCTGGGAGCGCAATACATAAAGGAGTAAGCGGCGGCCGCCACGACCGGCACCCGCAACTACATGCATTGACCCGATCTCTTGATTAAGTTCCGTTTCGCTTAATTTCTGGCACTCAATATGTCCAATTTCTATCAAAGGCCATGCTGCTTTTTTCTAAATGTTTTATGTAAATGTCAAATTGTTTAATTCGATTTAGATGAAGAAGCCAAGACGCCTCGTTAGGACTCCTACACGGCTACACCATATACAGAATACCTACTGTCGTAGACATCGTCACGAGGGTGTCCCAGTACACCGAGATCGTGCTCGCCTATGTCGAGAGTGCTTGAGCAGGCACCGAGAGCGCTCAGTCATACTCTGAGAGCATTCAGGCATATTCTGAGAGCGCTAGAGCAGCCGCTGCAAGTGCTAGAGTAGCCACTGCGAGTGTGCAAGCAGCCGTGGAGAGTGCATGAGCAGCCGTCGAAGCTACGAGGACCACCCACGAGGATATCACGAAGATGACGAAAGGCGAGGATAGCTCAGGATGGAGCTGAATAACTACTGCACTGCTTTCATGTGATCTATATGATTGATGCGTGTGAACTTAAGTTCTAATTTGCTATGATTGAGCTAAACTTTTGCTTTCGAACTACTAACGAACTGTGCAGCATGGTGATTTGTATCGTCTACGATTCTATGATGATTAAGATGTGACTTTGCTCTATGTGATTGGAAAACTATGGAACTAATTGTCTTCTTTATTTATTTAGGTAGATGAAGTGGAACTGGTATGTGATGTACACTGGGAGGACACCTGGAATTTATGATTCATGTGAGATATATGCAACGAGCAAGTGGACGGTTACAAAAATAGCTGCTATAAAGGATATAAGACTAAAAAAGAAGCTGAGGTCATTATGCTAACTATGTCCGTAGAGAAGTTGAGGATCATTATATCAATTATGTCCGCAAAGAGAAAAACAACTATGAAGTATGCAAGACCGTGTGTGTCGGATTCGGGGTTCCGCAGACCCTTGAGAGGTCCGAACTCTGGGGTGCGTGCGAAGAACTCGTCCTCCCCAGTCTGCCCTCTCAACGATCCCACGGCCTAGCTCGACGGACCCAATGAACAAGAGACACAACAGTTTATCCTGATTCGGGCCACCTTGCGGTGTAATACCCTACTCCAGCTTTGTGGTGGGTTGCCTCGAGGGGCTGAGGATGAACTAGTACAGTGGTGGAACAGCCTCACGAGGTGAGTTGTTCTTGTGTTCGATGAGCTGGTGGGTGTGAGGATGACCTGAATGATTCGTGCCTTCTATGGTGGTGGCTAAGTGCTATTTATAGTGGCCTTGGTCCTCTTTCCAAATGTTGGCGGGAAGGGATCCCACAACGGCCGAATTTGAATAAGGGGGACATCTAGTACAAGCTATCCTGAAAAAGTTGTCTTCGCCTGCAAAAGCCTCTGGTCGTGACGCCGCGATGGGCTTCGTGATGACCTCCACCCTGCCGTCCTGGTGGTCTTGGTCTCCGTGCCTGCGCTTGCCTCCGTAGCACCAAAGAGGAAACTGGTACACGGCGCCCACTGGCGCCCGCCTGCCCTGGTCGTCATGGCTCACGTCATATGAACCTCACGGGGTGCAACTTGCATAGATATCTCCGCTCCTCGGGAGCCAGCCTGGGGAGGCCGCCCCCAAGGGAGGTCTTGGTGTTGTCCGCCTCGTGTGGCTTGGCCCCTCGCAAGGGTCTTGAGTTGTTGATGCTTGAAGCTGGGCCGTACCAGGCCGTCGATGGAGCCACGCGTTGGGCCGCAGGCAGGCAAGTCTGGGTACCCCTGTTCCTAGGACGCCGACAGTGTGGACAAGTGGACGAGTAAATAACTTGATTATCTTTATCCACCTCATTGTCATTATGGTATTATTATTATCATGAGGTCTTGCATGCATGTGTATGTATGAATGATGCGACATGAGTTGTTGTACACTAATGTGTACATCTACTTGTATGAAGTTTAGATTGTTGCTATGTTAAACATAATGTGCACGATTGCTTACATTAGTTGTATGCTGTAATGTGGTTACTTGTATCCTGTGATGTGTATCAATTGCTGCAATGGCTGGAGGCTGAAGAGGTAGTTCTGGCAGGTGTTAGGTACGGCTCGCCAAAACTGTTAACATATATCAATGGCAGGAAAGTAGGACCACCGCCACTGGATAGGCTCTAACAGTGGTGGATGGGCTTCCGCCACTGATAGCATTATAGCAGTGGCAGAAAAGACAGTGACGGGCTCCCGTGGGAGCCTGGCCCTCCACTACTGGCCATTTGGTGCCCGCCACTACTAGGCATTTCTGTAGTAGTGAGGCCTATAAACAACAGTTTGGATGTGTAATGGGTACCCTACCATTTAGTTATCTACGAATACCAACTCACCATCGCAAGTTATCTAACAAGGAATGGATATGTATTGAAGATCGATTTGAAAGAAACTAAGGTGCTAGAAGGGCAAACTTATGTAATACGGAGGTCGGCTAATCTTACATTCTTAAGAAGTTGCTCCCACTACTACCAATTCTCTAACCATGCACACTATACACATCATCTTTATGCCACGTCATCATTCTGTGAAGCCTATCTATCTATCGAAGTGCCACGTCAGCCGTCAGTTTTTCCCAACCACTGGCCAACTTTACATGTCTCCAGGCCTTAATTTCTCGGACTGCTCATCTTCTCCTATTCTTCTGCCACTCTCGGTCTTCCGGTCTTCCCACAACAAACGCAAATGAAAAGGATGCGGGATGCGAGCAATCATCCACCCCTCTGTTTTCCAATCTCCCCGTCCCTCCAATACCTTCCCACAACGCACTTCCTCCCGCACCAAGGCCCTTCCTGATTGTAAGCACGTTCGAGCTCTTGGCTATGGCGCTCGCGTTGGATCCCCATCAACCTCTTTCCGTGGAGGGAGTGATCGATGCCGCAATCCCTGTGCAGCCAAATCAGTCATGCGCCGCGCCGTTGTTCTCGCTCTGAGCCTCCTTCCGCCGGCGGCCTCGGATGCGCAGCTCTGCTCCGGTCCTATCTCGCGATGGCGTCCTCAGATGCGCCTGACGCGGCCATCGCCATCGCGGCCCCGATTCCAGTCGGACGCTCTGTTCTGGGCCTCTCACGCTGAAGGCTTCGGACGTGCCTGACGTGGCCATCCCGCGCAACTGAGGAAGCCTGTGCGCAGGCGTTGCCCTGCTACGGCCCCTCCTCTCGCACAACGAACAATCTGGGGCAAAAGAAGCCGGCAGCGGCGGGCGGCGGCAAGCAATCCCATTCCCATCAGACCGCGGTACACAAGTTTAATTCATCCATAGTCTACCATACTATTTTCTAGACAAATCTGGTGGATTTTCTTCTCCCTCCCATTCTCTATTTGCATCAGTAGTTTTCAGTACTACCATAGCTGGGTGTCCAAAGTCCTTATCCAGATTTGATAATTTTTGCTCTGGGAAGTCAAAACGAGATGCTCATCTCCGCCCAGTAGCACATGTGCTAGATGGGATAAATTGAAGACCTGACCGCACCGACAGGACGCCTGCTTGGGAATCTGAAAAACTCTATGGTGCGTCCTCCTCAACATGAGTTCAAGCGTCTACCATCGGCCCATCGCTCATCCCCTTCTCCTTCAGGTACCAAGTGTGTTGGACGAACAAAACTGGAGCCCTTCCGCCACCACGGTGCCACCCCGCGGCCACCTAATCGGCAAATCTGAATCACTCTACAGTGGCAAATCTGAATCACTCTACAGGTACACCTTCGTCTTTATTAGCAGTTCAATCATCTTACATAATTTGGGGTTCTTATTAATCCCCAATCCGATGACTCTTGCTTCCTACCCGTTTATTGCTAAAACTCATTCGAATGAGAAACTAATTGGTCTCATTCACTTTTTCGACCATCCGATCGAGCCGCGCTGCGATTAGTGCTTCCTCCAGGATAGCTTCGCACGGCCCATCTGTTATCTCGCTCGTGGCCCGTTTTCTTTTTCTTTTGGTCACACGTTTCTTTTTCTTTTTCTTTTTGCTGACTAAGCCCAGCCCGTGTCTTATCGCCCATCTGTTGTCTCGCTCGCGGCCCTTTTTTTTTGTCGCACATTTCTTTTTCTTTTTCTTTTCGCTGACTAAGCCCAGCCCGTGTCTTATCGCCCATCTATTCATTTCTCTGTTGCTAAAAAAAAAATTCATTTCTCTTCGTGTCTTATTGGTGGCGGCTGAGATTCGGGAGAGGCCGCTGCGGGAGATCGGCGACGGCGGCGTCTACCTGTACGGGATTTCGGTGGCGGCGGCATTTAGAAGTAAGAATCTGCCCGTCCGCCAATCCTTTTCTTTGTTATTTGTAGAGATTCCTGTTCTAGTGTTTTCTTTTAGAGCTGTTCTTTTCTAGCCAGATCCGTAGGAACTGTATATGTTTTTGGCGGCTTCGAATCAAGGATGTTGGTGGCTGTATTTATGGATGTGGATTTTTTGCGTCAGATCTGTGTTGGGGCGGTTCAGCAAAATAGGAGAAATGGGCGTGGAGTAACAGTAGGATCTGTGTTGGAAATGGGCGTGGAATGTGTTCAGTGATGTATCGAACCAGGTTTTTTGTGTGTTTTTTTTTTCTTTGTATGTAGATGAATGTGTAAAGGATGATGTTGCAATACAGATTTTTCGTTTTGTCTTGCGCAGCCACACCAATTCACTCTGCCTTTATCCTTCAGGCGTTGATGATTTTTTGATAGTAAAAATGTGATCCCTTTTTTTTCCTGTTAGAACTGGACTATGTTTCCTGCTCTTGTGGTTGTCCAGGTTGTTATATACACAGTATTTTCACCATGCATTAGGACACACCGATTTTCGAAGTGACATTTTAATCAAGTAGAAGTTTGTCTACACCAGTGCAGTGTTTTTTTAGTTGATTTTTCATTGTAATCAAGTAGAAGTTTGTCTCGGCTACTATAGAACTGCAGTAGTGAATGGCCAGTGCAAACTGATTGTGCAATATTTTTTTATATGTGAGTTTATACTCTGCAGGATGTTGTGTCCAGATTGCCATCCATTCCGTCAGAATGACGATGAGCTGGACTTTGGCATTTTCATTCGCGACGGGTCTCGAGATTTTGCGGTAATCTATTCTGCTTTTGTTAGATGTTTTTTTTCAATGCCTTTTCCTTTATGATAGGATTCTTCTTTTTGCTAATTGTTTTGATTGTTTTCTCCTTTTTTATGAGCAGAACATCCCATGCACCGCAAGGAACCGGTTCAACCAGATGAGTGGTCTGAAGTTTAAAGCACATGGCCGTAGATACGTTGTTGATGTGTTCATTGGACACGAAACAACATTGATTAGAGGTGATGATTGGGCGAAGTACAAACGCGACTTCAACGTGTGCCAGGGCAAAAAAAAGTGGTGTTCGACATGTTTGGATGGGTACCCGAGGCTTTTGTGTGTTCTATTGGAAGTAGTCATGCAATAGATCGCAGGGGTGTAGCACATGACATGACAGGAGGTAATGTTGCACAAGGTGGGGGGGGCTGGCAACTTTGATGCACTTGGAGTGGAAGAAGTCATTTATACCAGAGATCTTGTTCTCAGCGATGGTGAAGCACAAATGCTGGGACTGGTAAGAACCATTGAAGATGGATACATTGGACCACATTTTGTGCACCGCCTCACGCCCATGAACATCAGAAGCAAGCTTATGGTACATCTTCTCAATCTTCACCTTTTTTCCTCTTCTTTTCTAACACAATTTTCACCTTTTTTTTCCTTTTTGTTTGTATTTGTTGATATCACATAGAAAATCCCGAAGAAAATCGTTCAACCATTGAACTTGGCTCCAGAAGGGGTTGTTGAGCTTTGCTTGGGTGTAGGAGATGTAATGCAACTTGATATCACACGGATCGTGATGGACGGATGGTCTTCCACAAAGATTGGGGTGTTTTTGTAGCCCAGAACCACCTCCGGGCGGATGATGTTGTCGTTTTCAACTTCAAGCATAGCAATGCACAGGGCATCAACACTAAATGCTTCGTTATCAGTTTGAGGCCGGCAGAAGAATAAGAGCTTTTGGTGCTACAAACGGTGTAATGGCACTTTCCTAGGTTAGCCCTTTTTGGTGACTTGGGCTATCCAGCTACCTTCACTTTTTATGTCTTTTTGTTTTTCTGAACTATGTAAGCACTCAGATGAATGTTTTTAGTCTTTTTCCATGTGGTTTTACTGCAGTAACTTTTTGCGGCAGGAGTGTTTTCCCATGCAAGCCCATATGCTTCTTTTTTATATACAATGTCATGTGTTGGCAGACGTTTATTATCCTTAAGTTGTTGTTTTTTATCTCTTTCTTTGTAATTGTAGTTGCACCCGCTCCACATGAGCGCAACTACAACACCGTAGCGCAATTGCAACACCTAAATATGACTGCGCCCGGGTGTCGAGGGGAGTGTTTGTCTGCAACAATGAATTCGGTTGCATTTTAAAAAAAAATAGTTTTTTTGTTTGTAGTTGCAATGGCTCAGACCCGAACACATGCAACTCAGCACACCCAAGCGCAATCGTAAGACAAATAATGTGATGGCAACCAGGGTGTTCATGGGGAGGACCGTCGGCGCCAATGAAATCTATTTCATTTTTTTCCCATTCGGTATTTTGTTGTAGTTGCAACCGCCCCAACCTCAATGCAATTGCAACTCAGCACACCCAACCGCAGCTCCATAACATATGATGTGATCGCAAACCATGGGGTCGGGGCAAGGGTTAACTTAATGCCACTTGCAAGTCAACCCTGGACTTGCATTTGGTGTTTTTTTTGTTGTGTTATTTTTCGTAATTGTCCCAGTTGCAAGTCCACCATCGACTCGCAACTGTGGGGCACACATGCCTCTTTGCAACTCGACCATCGACTTGCAACTGGGAGTGTTTTACTCGATGCCACTTGCAAGTCGACCCTCGACTTGCGAATGGTCTTCTTTTTGTGTCATGTTTTTTGTAATTGCCCCAGTTGCAAGTCCAAGGTCAAATCGCAACCGCGAGGGTCCCTTCTCACTTGCAAGTAGACAGTCGACTTGCAGGTAGGGGTGTTTTACTCGATGCCGCTTGCAACTCGGCCATGGACTTGCAACTGGTCTGTTTTTGTATGTAGTTTTTGCAATTGCCCTGCTTGCAAGTCCAACATAGACTCGCAACTATGGATACCCGCATGCCACTTGTAAGTAGATCATCGACTCATATCTAGGGTTGTTTACTCAATGCCACTTGCAACTCGACCATCAACTTGCAATTGGTCAGTTTTTGTATGTACTGTTTGCAATTGCCCTAGTTGCAAGTCCACCATTGACTCGGAACTATGAAAGGCGCGCATGCCAATTGCAAATAGACCCTTGACTCGCAACTAGTCTGTTTTTTTGAAGTTTTGTAATTTCCATAGTTGCAAGTCCACCATCGACTCACAACTGTGGGTGCCCACATCGACTCGCAACAAGGGTTGTTTACTCGATGCCACTTGCAAATCGACCATCAACTTGCAGCTCAGCTTTTTTGTTGTTGTTCGCAATTGCCCTAGTTGCAAGTTCACCATCGACTCGCAACTGTGGGGGCCCGCATGCCACTTGAAAATAGACCCTCCACTCGCAACTGGTCAGTTTTTGTTTTGTATTTTTGTAATTGCCCAAGTTGCAAGTCCACCATCGACTCGCACCTTCGTGCCACTTGCAAGTAAAACATTGACTCGCAACTAGGGTTGTTAACTCGATGCCACTTGCAACTCGACCATCAACTTGCAACTCGGCTTTTTGTTGTTATTTTTCAATTCCCTAGTTGCAAGTCAATCATCGACTCACAACTGTGGGGGCCCGCATGCCACTTGCAAATAGACCCTCGACTCGCAACTGGTCTGTTTTTTGATTGTAGGTTTTGCAATTACCCTAGTTGCAAGTCAGCCATCGACTCGCAACTATAGGGGGCTTGCATCCCACTTGCAAATAGACCCTCGCAACTGGTTTGTTGTTTTTTGTAGTTTTGTAATTGCCCTAGTTGCAAGTCCAACGCCGACTCACAACTGTGGGTGTCCGCATGCCACTTGCAAGTAGATCATCCACTCGCAACTAGGGTTGTTTTACTCGATGCCACTTGCAACTTGACCATGGACTTGCAACTGGTCTATATTTTTGATGTAGTTTTTGCAATTTCCCTAGTTGCATGTCCACCATTGACTCACAACTGTGGAGGCTCGCATGTCAATTGCAAATAGACCCTCGACTCGCAACTAGTCTATTGTTTTTTGTAGTTTTGTAATTGCCCTAGTTGCAAGTCCACCATCAAATCACAACTGTGGCTACGCGCATCGACTCGCAACTAGGGTTGTTTACTCGATTGCAACTCGACCATCAACTTGCAACTCAACTTTTTTGTTGTTGTTTGCAATTGCCCTAGTTGCAAGTCCACCATCGACTCGCAACTGTGGGGGCCCGCATGCCACTTGCAAATAGATCCTCGACTCGCAACTGGTCTGTTTTTGTTTTGTAGTTTTGTAATTGCCCTAGTTACAAGTCCACCCTAGAATCGCAAGTGTGGGTGTCCGCATGCCACTTGCAAGTAGAACATGGACTCACAACTAGGGTTGTTTACTCGATGCCACTTGCAACTCGACCATCAACTTGCAACTTGACTTTTTGTTGTTGTTTTGCAATTGCCCTAGTTGCAAGTCAACCATCGACTCGCAACTGTGCGGCCCGCATGCCACTTGCAAATAGACCCTCGACTCGCAATTGGTCTGTTTCTTTTTTGTAGTTTTGTAATTGCCCTAGTTGCAAGTCCACCATCAACTCACAATTGTGGGTGCCCACATGCCACTTGCAAGTAGATCATCGACTCGCAATTAGGGTTGTTTTACTCGATGCCACCTGCAAATAGGCCCTCGACTCGCAACTGGTCTGTTTTTTGTATCTAGTTTTTGCAATTTCCCTAGTTGCAAGTCAACCATCGACTCGCAACTGTTGCGGCCTGCATGCCACTTGCAAATAGACCCTCGACTCGCAACTAGTCTGTTTTTTTTCTAGTTTTGCAATTGCCCTAGTTGCAAGTCCACCATCAACTCGCAACTGTTGCGGCCCGCATGGCACTTGCAAATAGACCTCTCGACTCGCAACTGGTCTGTCTTTTTATAGTTTTGCAATTGCCCTAGTTGCAAGTCCACCATCGACTCGCGACTGGTCTGTTTTTTTGTAGCTTTGTAATTGCCCTAGTTGCAAGTCCAACATCGACTCACAAATGTGGATGCCCGCATGCCACTTGCAAGTAGACCATTGACTCGCAACTAGGGTTGTTTACTCGATGCCACTTGCAACTCGACCATCAACTTGCAACTTAGCTTTTTTGTTGTTGTTTGGAATTGCCCTAGTTGCAAGTCAACCATCGACTCCCAAATGTGAGGCCCGTATGCCACTTGCAAATAAACCCTTGACTCGCAACTGGTCAGTTTTTTTTTACTTTTCTAATTGCCCTAGTTGGAAGTCTACAATCGAGTCACAATTTGTGGGTGCCCGCATGCCACTTGCAAGTAGACCATCGACTCGTGACTGGTCTGTTTTTTCTTTTTGTTAGGTCTTTTTGTTGTAGTTGCGACTGCTCCAACCGCAACTACGAAGCATATAATGTGACCGCAAGCGGAGGTCGGGGGATAGTTGTCGGCGCCGATGAAATCGGTTCCAATTTTTTTGTTAGGTCTTTTGTTGTAGTTGCAACCTCTCCAACCCGGAGCAATTTGCAACTCAGCACACCCTAGTGCAACTGTAGGACATATAATGCAACCACAACTAGGGGTTGGGGGAAGGGTTGTCGACGTCAATGGAATACAAGCAACTGTGGGGCTTGCATGTCACTTGCAAGTGGATCATCGACTTGCAACTTTGGCTGGTTAGTCGATGTCACTTGCAACTCAACCATGGACTTGCAACTAGCCACTTTTTGTGAGCTGCTTCATAATTGCCCCAATAGCATGTTCACAATCCTCTCGCAACTGTGAGGGCCCGCATGCCACTTGCAAGTAGGCCATCGACTCGCAACTGGTCTTTTGTGTTGTTTTTTGTTGTTGCTGTTGTTTTTGTTGTTATCGTTCTTGTTGTTGGTTGTTGTTGTTGTTGTTATTGTTGTTGTGTTGGTTGTTGGGAGTGTTTACTCAATGCCACTTGCAGCTCGACCGTCTACTAGCAAATGGTTTGTTATTTTCTTTTGTAATTGTCCTAGTTGCAAGTCCACCATCGAATCGCAACTGTGTGTGCCCGTAGGCCAGTTGCAAGTAGACCGTCAATTCGCAACTAGGGTTGTTTTACTCGATGCCACTTGCAACTTGACCATGGACTTGCAACTGGTCTATTTTTTGTATGTAGTTTTTGTAATTACCCTAGTTGGAAGTCCACCATTGACTCGCAACTATGGAGGGCCCGCATACCAATTGCAAATAGACCCTCGACTCGCAACTGGTCTGTTGTTTTTGTAGTTTTGTAATTTCCCTAGTTGCATGCCACCATCGGCTCGCAACTGTGGGTGCCCGCATGCCACTTGCAAGTACACCATCGACTCACAACTAGGGTTGTTTACTCGATGCCACTTGCAACTCGACCATCAACTTGCAACTAAGATTTTTTGTTGTTGTTTGTAATTGCCCTAGTTGCAAGTCCACCATCGACTCAAAACTGTGGGGGGCCCGCATGCCACTTGCAAATAGACCCTCCACTCGCAACTGGTCTATTTTTTTTGCAGTTTTGTAATTGCCCAAGTTGCAAGTCCACCGCCGAGTCGCAACTATGGGTGCTCGCATGCCACTTGCAAGTAGAACATCGACTCGCAACTAGCATTGTTTACTCGATGCCACTTGCAACTCGACCATCAACTTACAACTCGCCTTTTTGTTGTTCTTCTGTAATTGCCCTAGTTGCAAGTCAACCATCGACTCGTAACTATGGGGGCCCGCATGCCACTTGCAAATAGACCCTCCACTCGCAACTAGTCTGTTTTTGTTTTGTAGTTTTGTAATTACCCTAGTTGCAAGTCCACCATCAACTCGCAATTGTGGGTGCCCGCATGCCACTTGCAAGTAGAACATCGCCTCACAATTAGGGTTGTTTACTCGATGCCACTTGCAACTCGACCATCAAATTGCAACTCGGCTTTTTATTGTTGTTTTGCAATTGCCCTAGTTGCAATTCAACCATCGACTCGCAACTGTGGGGGGCCACATGCCACTTGCAAATAGACCCTTGACTCGCAACCGGTCTGTTTTTTGTATGTAGTTTTTGCAATTCCGATAGTTGCGAGTCCACCATCGACTCACAACTGTGGGAGGCTTGCAGCCCACTTGCAAATAGACACACGACTCGCAACTGGTCTGTTTTTTGTAGTTTTCTAATTGCCCTAGTTGCAAGTCCAACATCGACTCGCAACTATGGGTGTCCGCGTGCCACTTGCAAGCAGACCATCGACTCGCAACTAGGGTTGTTTACTCGATGCCACTTGCAACTCGACCATTGGCATGTAAATCGGCTTTTTTTGTAGTTTGTTTTTGCCCTAGTTGCTAGTCCACCTGCCCGCATGCCAGTTGCAACTCGACCATCGACTTACAACTCATTTTTTTGCAGTTTGTATTGCCCTAGTTGCAAGTCCACTATCGACTCGCAACTGGTCTGTTTTTTGTCTGTACATTTGTAATTGCCCTAATGGCAAGTCCACCACTGACTCGCAACTGGCCTGTTTTTTGTCTGTACTTTTGTAATTGCCCTAGTTGCAAGTCCACCATTGACTCACAATGGTGGGGGACCGCATGCCACTTGCAAATATACCATCGACTTGCAACTAGGTCTTTTTGGTTTGATGCCACTTGAAAGTCGACATTCCCCCTACAATTGGTTCATTTGTTTTTTCATGCCACTTGCAAGTGGCCACTCGACTTGCAATTGTTTTTATTTATTTTGATGCCCACTTGCAAGTGGATACTCGGCTTGCAACATTTTTTTTTGTTGATTCCACTTCAAGTCAACGGTCAACTTTGCAACTGGGTTTTCTTGTTTCATGCCACTTGTCAGTCGAGGGTCGACTAGAAACTGTGGGATCATAATTTTTTTGTTTGTTGCCACTTGCAAGTAAAGTGTCATTTTTTGCAATTTTTGTGTTTTGTGATCTTACAGAGTCCACCATTTTTCTTTTTGACTTGCAAATATGATTCTTTGTGTTCATGCCTCTTTTTTTGCAAGTCCAACCTTTTTTGATTCGATAGTTTATATTTCACAAACACCTTTTCCCATATCTTTTTGAAGCTAAAATTTTGCAACCAAGCGCCATCTAATAACTTGAGAGCCCCTAGTTGTTAGTCCTTAGTGAAGACACAACTATGTTTTTTTCCTTTTTATCGTCTCTTTTTTTGTTGATTTTATTGTAGGCGCACTAGTGTTTTTTAGTGACCTTTTTTTAATCTCAATTTTAGTTTCACAATATTTTACAAGGACAGACCCCCAAAATGCTTTCTCTATGTGCTTTTAGACTAAACACAGTGTTCTGTAGTCAACTGCCATTTTAAAACCATTTTAGGGGGGTTTTCTGCAAGATCTCCACAACAACAACGGTTCTCCAATGTATATCCACACAGACACATTTATGTTTGCATTTGTTTTGTCACCCATTTGCACTGTTTGAATCGGTAGCGCAGAGGAGGAGGAGGAGGAGGAGGAGGAGGAGGAGACGGGGACGACAAGCTCGAAGCCTCTGGCGAACGAGATGGCCGATGACGAGCCTCTTGCTCCGCACCTCTGCTCAACGCACGAGGCATCCGATTTGGAGATGGCGGGGCAGCGCTGCGCAGCCGTCAAGGCCTGTGACATCCACACCGCCGACGACCTCTACGACGCTGACAAGCCACCGTCGTTCGGCCCTGCACGCGAGCTCTGCGCGGCCGACGGGATCCTCGGTGTGGGCGCCGTCCGGCAGCTGACAGCAGCCGAGTCGCGCCAAGGGACAGTGAGTCACTCCTTCCCCCCTCCCCCCTCTCCCCATGTGGAATCTGCTTGATTTTTGCTCGTGCCACTTGCTCAATTTTTTGCTCCGGCCGCGCCTGTGTTGCCATACGTGATACGTTTCACCCTAGGCAGATTCAGTGGTCTGATTTTCACTAGAGTTGTTGTTGCATAGGGATACCACAGTTGAGCATGCACAAAATAAATTCAAGGCAAATAAGGACTGTCGACGTGGTTGTTTTCAATATTTTTGTTTTTAGTGTATATGTTGAGAGAGCATGTACCACGTATTCACTTTTCTAATTGCTCAGAGAGCATGCGTTATCTTCAGAGAGCACTCATTAGACAATGTTCACATGAATGCATGATGGACTGAGAGTTTGACCCATCATCTTCAGCAATTGTTCAGAGTGGCATACTTCAAGTTCAGAGAGTTTGACTCATCATGTTTAGTAATCGCTCAGATTGTCCCTCCATTTTTCCCTGCTAGTGTTGAATTGTGTATCATTTATTCAGAGAGTTGACTCATCAGTCAATGTTCAGAGAGTTTGACTCATCAGCCATTTTTTGTCATGGTTGTCACATAGGCAGCAACCATGTTTTTTAGTCATGAAAGAACGAAACCCCCCTAATGTAGTGTTTGTCAGCACCCATGTTGTGCCAGTTTTAGAGAGATGTGCGTCTAGCTGTGATTTTTTTTATCAGTGTTCTAGAGAGATGTGCGTGGCTCAAAAAATCCCATAACTGACAACCAAAAACAAACAACGACAAAAGAAACAACTGAAAGCTGACAACCCAAAAAGTAAAAGTGAGAATCAAAGAGGCCCGTTCTTGTGTTTTTTTTTTGACCAAGAATAAGGATGGTGTAGGCCTGCCAGGAAAACGGGCTGAGACAAGAAAACGCGATGTCATGCATACAGCATGTGAATGAGACCAATTTATGTCTCATTCGAATGAGTTCTAGGTGACGATTCATGGTGTTTGGATTTAATTGGAAGAAGTGATATGTGTCTTTCAATCTACAATCAATTGGATACAACAATGAAGAACACTTGAGTTTTTGTTGCTGCAACAAATTATAGGCTGCCCCACGCATATGTTCATCTTCCTCAAACTAGACGATGAATGATGCCTGAGCCAGTCATGTCGCTCATGCTGATCTGCCATCTCCATTTTCTCAGTCAGGTTGGATGTAGATCTACATAACTAGATTTTCGTGAAATTTTACTCTTCGTCATGTGTCATTTGCAGGAAGGCCATTGCTACAGATGGATCCAAATAAATTTAACTGGCATGTTTTCCAGATTTCCTACCGATGCTTTTAGGTCATATGGCACTGGAGCATATCATTGATTTCCTTTTGTTTGGCCATATGAATTCTTATGATGAGATTGGACTCTTTATAGACAAGAATCACTAACAAACATAGTTGAATGAAAAACGTATGTGCTACCATATTTTTTAGTGGATTATGCCCGATGGGGCTAGCGCAAACATGGATGTCTTATTATGTACTTAGAATCAATAGACTGCTATATCATGATTGGCCTTTATGCCCAGGAAATATTGAGTCCGCCTAAATTGATCTTAGGATGTAGTATATGGTTTACGATCCAAGTAGATAATACACATGAACTGGTACTTTTCAGTCAATTTTTGTTCCTCGGTTTGTGAAGATCTGCAACATTTAACATGTGTTTTTCTTAGTTATGGTGGGGTTTTTTTTTTGCGAGATAGTTATGGTGGTTCAAACCAATTCAATATTTAGTAGTCCCAATTGGAGGAACTATTATGTATTCCCCTGAAAAGAACCATTGTATTCGTCAGATAAGAATGGATGAGGTTAGTCGATGCGACCCCTTTTCAGTTCGGTCAAATGTACATCTTCAAAATTTCACTCAGTCACCTTAGATGACCCTTTTGTTCTCCATGTAAGGCTATCTCTTCCAGCGTGTTCAACTAAAAATAGCTAATTGACTTTTTTTTATCTTCATATAGGTCTCTCTGTTCCAGCATGTTCAACTAAATATTTTCATATGCATTACGATTGATTGGTTCAATCTTCGGTGATAATCTAACAAAAAGTTCACTACTTCAGTACTATGAAAACATTATGAAACTGACAAGCTAAACTTCTTTATCAATGAAAATTTTGAAGCCTCTCATAACTTTTTTAATGAATTTTTTCATGGTTTACTATTTACTCACTTAATAAATCCTTCTCCTATACAATGCAAAAAAATCCCGCAGCAACGCGTGGGGTATCATCTAGTACTAATAAACTCAGTGCTCACGAGTATGCCAATATTACTCTTGTCCTTCTTTGAGGTACATGTCGGGGCATGAAAAAGACTGGACTTCTATTGATCTCGATTCTTTTGGCAGAGTGATGAAATAAAGATGATGTACATGCTTACTAAATGGGACATCATTTGTAGGTCGAAGGAGCAGGGTGGTCTTTGGGTTGAGAATTTAGAGGTAAAGAACAGATGTCTGCTCAGTAAATGGATGTACAGACTTTTTGTGGAGACAAAAGACACGTGAGTACAAATTTTACGTAATAAGTTCTTACAATCTAAGACCATGGCCCAGGTTACCGAGAGACCCAATTGATGAAGCTATGTACCTAGGGTAGGGTCATGGACCTGTCCAAACTACCCTCCCCAAGGACATCTCTAGAAGAAAGCACCTGTCAATCGACTCAGAAGCGTTCCACTCAACGGACTCGAAGGCACTCGACCATGAAGCCAACCCTCGATAGCCAGGAGATCTAAAGTCACTCTGCACGCAAACAGTCGGTCACTAAGTAGCTTTTATGGTCATCATAGCACTTTATTTGTGGCGTTACCAGTAACGCCCGATCTTAATGTACTTTAAACCCTACATAACTGAGGGCCGGAGGGGTCTGGCGAACTCTATATAAGACACCCCCCTCCTCAGTGTAAAGGGTTCGCACCCCTGTAACTCATATACACATAATACCAATCGACCGCCTCCGGGCTCCGAGACGTAGGGCTATTACTTCCTCCGAGAAGGGCCTAAACTCGTAAACCCCTTGCGTATACAACTACTCCATAGCTAGGATCTTGCCTCTCCATTCCTACCCCCTACACTACTGTCAGACTTAGAACCACGAAAGTTGGCGCCCACCTTGGGGCAGGTGTCTTAGCGACTTATTGGAGAAGTTGCGATTTTTCCAATCTCCTTCATCATGGTTTCAGGCGGAGCTCTGGTCGAGGGCGGCGAGATCCGTCTCGGCGCGCTCACGTTCGTCGCCGACGACTCCACTTGGCTTTAGGAGGCTCCGCTCGACATCGACGCGCTCCCTGTCCGTGGGGCGACGCACTTTCGCGCGTGCGTCCGCGGCATCCTCCTGCGGCAACCTTCGACCCAGTATTGGTCGGCCCCTGTGTCGTCCTCCCTCCCTGTTTCCCGCCAGCGCAAGCGCTCCAGTCGGTCGAGGCTTCAACGGTGGGTGAGGCACGTGGTGGCTCGCCAGTCGGCCACCCGCCAAGTCGCGGCGATCGAGCCCGGCGAATCTCTCTAAGGCATGTTTGACCTGTCGACTAGCTCCGCAAAGACTGCATCCGAGTGCGACAGCAACGATCCAGCGGCGGAGGTTCTGATGGTTGATGGACCATGCAGTCTTCCCGGCTTTCCCCGCACCGACGGAGGCGACGGCGGAGGCGATCCGTCACGTGCCCACGAAGAGTATCTCCCCGAGCCCCTCACTTCACTGCAGAGGGAAGAACTTCGCCGCCGGAACATGGATGCGCTTCACACTCCTATCGTTGGAGAAACCCCCGAGGCTCGTGCCTTAGAGGACGCGCGCTTGGCTAACTTGGCTGAGCGCACTCGACTGGAGAACCTTCAGCGAGCACTCGATGAACGTGCGCGGCAACGGGTTCCAGAATCCAGTCGACGTCAACTCTTTCCACCACCGACTCAGGTATATCGAACTCTGATTCAGAATTTAGCAGCTGCAGCCCGTATAGCAGAGTCGATTCAGCCTTCCCAGTCAGAGGCTGGCAGATGCTTGTTACAGATCAGAGATTTACTCCGGGTAGCAGGAGATCAAAATTCAGCTGTATTGAAGTCGTGGAATAGGATTCACAGCAGATCCTCGCTGCAAATACAGTCCAGTCGGCCCATAGCCCAAGATCGGCCCTGAGGCCTGAGGAACGTGGAGACCGGCATGATCAGTACAAGAACTGTGAGTAGTATGATCACTGAATTGATCGCGATGATCGACGTTGAGTGCCCACCCCTTCCCCAAGGGGTGGATCGTACGCGCCTCGACAACAGGATGATGGACGCCATCACAGTGTTGGGCGAAGGATTCGAGTCGACCCCAGGTTACTAGGCTTTGATGCGAGATCCATTATCGTTATAGGTTTGGTCGACAAGAACAGAGCTCACCGAGAAGGTCATGACAGAGATGTACCCACCACCACCATAATACACGTCTCAGGGCCAGAGTGTTCAGCAGAGCCATCAGGGCCGCGGTGATTCCACCCAACTTTAGGTTGGCAACTGGAGTCAGTAAGTTCACTGGTGAGTCCAAGCCTGATACTTGGCTTGAAGACTACCAAGTGGCTGTTCAGATTGGTGGCGGCAATGATGAAGTGTTCATGAAACATCTGCCTCTTATGTTGGAGGGCTCGGCCAGAGCATGGTTGAATCAGTTAGCACCCAGCAGCATTTACACTTGGGAAGATCTTGCCCGAGTGTTTGTCAGAACATTTGAAGGAACTTGCAAGCGACCAGCAGGGTTGACAAAGCTGCAATCTTGTGTGCAGAATTCGAATGAAACTTTGAGGGATTACATCCAGAGATGGATCACGTTGCATCACACGGTAGAGAATGTATCTGATCACCAGGAAGTCTGTGCCTTCAAGGAAGGCGTTAAGTACAGAGAGCTAAACCTGAAATTCGGTCGAACCGGAGACATGTCAATGGTGAAGAAGAGGATCGGCTCCGGAGTGGCAAGCACAAGTCAGTCGCCCATGAAACCAGAGGAGGGAACTCCAGTCGGAAGCAGAAGCGGAAAGCCGAGCTAGCTACTCCTGGAGAAGCCTTGGCCGTGAGTCAAGGAAAGTTTAAAGGGAAGCCCAAAGGGTCTTGGAACCCTAAGAAGGTGAAGGACAAGGAAGGGAATGACGTGATGGATTTGCCGTGCCACATCCACACGAAGAAAGATGAGGAGGGTAAATTCATTTACCCGAAACATACCAGTCAACAGTGTCGGCTCTTGATCCAGCAATTCCAGGGGAAACAACCCAAAGATAAGGAAAAGGAGTCGAACAAAGTTGAGTACCAAGAATATTGTGATGATGGTTATCCCCAGGTCAATACCACCCTGATGATTTTTGCCGATGTTGAAAGCAAAAGTCGATTGAAAGTTATCAACTGAGAAGTGAAGATGGTTGCTCCAGCGACACCTAGTTATCTAAAATGGTCTCAGACTGCCATCACATTCGACCAGTCCGATCATCCGACACACATAGCCACCCCTCGGAGGCAAGCTTTGGTGGTCGACCCAGTCATCGAAGGCACTCGACTGACTAAGGTTTTGATGGATGGTGGCAGTGGCCTAAATATATTATATGCAGAGACGCTGAAAGGAATCGGCATTCCGAAGTTCAGACTCAGTACCAGCAACATGAGTTTCCATGGAGTCATTCCTGGAAAGAAGGCCGAGTCACTCGGCCAAATTGCTCTTGATGCGGTTTTCGGCGATTCCAGGCATTACGGCAAAGAAAAGTTGACGTTTGAAGTTGTGGATTTCCAGAGTGCTTATCACGCTATTTTGGGCAGGCCAGCTTATGCACGTTTCATGGCTCGACCATGTTATGTGTACCTCAAATTGAAGACGTCTGGTCCCAAAGGTGTGATCACTATTACTGGCAATCGGAAGAAGGCGGAAGAGTGCTTTCAGAAAGGCTCAAAGATCACCGATGCTCAGGTGGCAGTGGTAGAGCTGCAGGAATACCAGAAAACTGCAGACCCGAGTGATTTGTTGCGAGCCAAGAAACCCACTACGGAATCAGCGTTTCAGTCGTCCGGTGAGACAAAACCGATTCACATTCACCCGACCAACCCCAATGCTGCTCCGACTCATATCTCTACAACACTCGACTCCAAATAGGAAGAAGCGCTCATCCAGTTCCTCCGTGAGAACTGGGCCATCTTCGCATGGAAGCCTTCTGACATGCCGGGTGTTCCCAGGGGGCTGGCTGAGCATCGTCTACGAGTTGACTCAAAAGTGAAACCTATCAAAGAACATCTTCGATGGTCCGCCGTCCAGAAAAGAAAGGCCATAGGCGAGGAGGTGGCTCGGCTCTTAGTAGCGGAGTTTATCCGAGAGATTTACCACTCCGAGTGGCTCGCCAACGTCGTCATGGTCCCCAAGAAGGACAAGTCACTTCGCATGTGCATCGACTTCAAACATATCAATCGAGTCTTCCCGAAAGATCATTTTCCTCTCCCCCGCATCGACCAAATAGTCAACTCGACTACGGGATGTGAGCGCCTGTCTTTTTAGACGCCTATTCTGGTTACCATCTGACAACTCGAGTACAGTACTTACTGTCGAGTGGGAAGAAGAAGGAAAAGCCTTTAAAGTTCAGCGCCCAGTATATTATGTTTCTGAAGTTTTGACCCCATCAATGCAAAGATACCCTCATTATCAGAAGCTCGTATATGGGATTTATATGACCACGAAGAAGGTTGCTCATTACTTCTCTGACCATTCCATTACAGTCGTCAGCGACGCTCCATTGTTAGAGATTCTGCACAACAGAGATGCAACTGGTCGTGTGGCAAAATGGGCGATTGAACTCCTTCCCTTAGATATCAAGTTTGAGGCAAAGAAAGCCATCAAATCCCAAGCAATAGCAGATTTCATCGCCGAGTGGATTGAACAACAGCTGCCGACTCAAGTTCACTCGGAGCACTATACCATGTTCTTTGATGGTTCAAAGATGCTGAATGGTTCCGGTGTTGGGGTAGTGTTGGTTTCCCCCCGAGGAGATAAACTCAGATATGTGCTCCAGATTCACTTTGATTCCTCCAATAACGAAGCAGAATACGAAGCAATTCTGTATGGGTTGCGTATGGCCATTTCACTCGGCGTCCGTCGCCTCATGGTCTATGGCGACTCAGATTTGGTGGTTAATCAAGTGATGAAGGAGTGGGATGTCAGAAGTCCGGCCATGACTGGTTACTGCAATGCAGTGAGAAATCCGGAAAAGAACTTCGAGGGGTTAGAGCTTCATCATATACCCCGACTGAAAAATCAAGCGGCTGATGATTTGGCAAAAATAGGTTCCAAGAGAGAAGCCGTTCCCAGTAATGTGTTTTTGGAACACATCCACACACCATCAGTTCAAGAGGATCCTTTCACCGAAGAAGCCCCGCAGCCAAAAAGTGCCACGGATCCGACTGAAGTTGAAGTTCCAGCTGTGGTCGACCTGATCATGGAAGTTTTTACCATCACTCCCGACTGGACAGTGCCGTACATCGCGTATATCCTAAGGAAAGAACTCCCAGAGAATGAAGAAGAGACTCGACAGATCGTCCGTCGATCCAAAGCCTTTACTGTGATAAAGGGACAGTTGTACAGGGAAAGCGCGACTGGAGTCGGTCAGAAATATATAACACCAAAAGAAGGTCAGATAATTTTTGACGATATCCACTTGGGACCTGTGGTCATCATGCGTCCTCTCGGACCATTGTGGCTAAAGCATACCGAGCGGGATTTTACTGGCCAAGAGCGAATGAAATGGCGAAGGAGATAGTCGACAAGTGCGAAGGATGTCAGTTCTGTTCCAATATGTCACACAAACCAGCCTCAGCCTTGAAGACCATTCCACTCGTCTGGCCCTTTGCAGTTTGGGGATTAGATATGGTTGAACCACTGAGAACTGGCAGGAGCGGCTTCACCCATGTACTGGTGGCAGTCGACAAGTTCACTAATTGGATTGAAGCTAAGCCTATCAAGAATCTTGATGCCTGCACTGCTATCAGCTTCATCAGAGAGTTGATATTCAGATATGGAGTTCCGCACAGCATCATCACTGATAATGGGTCAAACTTCGATTCCGACCAATTCAGAGCCTGTTGTGCTTCTCAAGGCACGCGAGTCGACTACGCTTCCGTCGCTCACCCCCAGTCGAATGGACAAGCAGAAAGAGCAAACGGCCTAATTCTCAAAGACTGAAACCCCGGTTGATGCGCGATCTCAAGCACGCAGCAGGCGCGTGGGTCGACGAACTTCCTTCAGTTCTTTGGGGATTGAGGACCACTCCTAATCGGTCAACTGGGCAAACTCCATTCTTTCTAGTCTATGGTGTTGAAGCAGTTCTGCCGAGTGACCTGCTTCACAATGCACCCCGAGTCGAGCTCTACTCTGAAGATGAAGCAGAACAAGCCCGACGGGACGCAGTCGACCTTCTAGAAGAAGAAAGAGAGATGGCCATGATCCGATCGACTATCTATCAGCAGGACATGCGTCGATTCCATGCCAGAAACGTGAAGAGCCGAGCCTTCCAAGAAGGAGACTTGGTCCTCCGAGCGGATCAGCAAAAGCCACACAAACTCGCTCCTACTTGGGAAGGCCCCTTCATCATCACCAAAGTTCTCCACAATGGAGCATACCGTCTTTACAATGTCGATCGCCAGATCGATGAGCCATGAGCTTGGAATGCGGAGCTGCTCCGCCCTTTTTATACTTAAGTACTCACTCGGGTGAGATGTAATAAAAAGTACCTCCGTAGTTTGTTTATCAAAGACAAGAGTATTATAATTTTACCAGTGATTGTTGTTGCTTTTATTTACGTGAGAAATCCCCCAGTGGGTGGCTTAGCTGCGAATCCGTTTTGCCTAAGCTTGTAAAAAAATTCCTACCGAGTGAAGAGCAAACCTCTCACTCGGGGGCTTAGCTGCGAATCCGCTTCGCCTAAGTATTTGAAATTCCTACCGAGTGAAGAGCAAGCCTCTCAATCGGGGGCTTAGCTGCGAATCCGCTTCGCCTAAGTATTTGAAAATCCTACCGAGTGGAGAGCAAATCTCCCACTTGGGGGCTTAGCTGCAGTCCAGTACTCGCCTAAGTATTTGAAAATCCTACCCAGTGGCGAGCAAACCTCCCACTCGGGGGCTTAGCTACAGTCCAGTACTCACCTAAGTATTAGAAAATCGTACCGAGTGGAGAGCAAACCTCCGACTCGGAGGCTTAGCTGCAGTCCAGTACTCGCCTAAGTGTTTGAAAATCCTACTGAGTGGAGAGCGACCCTCCCACTCGGGGGCTTAGCTGCAGTCCAGTACTCGCCTAAGTATTTGAAAATCCTACCGAGTGGAGAGCGAACCTCCCACTCAGGGGCTTAGCTGCAGTCCAAGTACTCGCCTAAGTATTTGAAAATCCTACCGAGTGGAGAGCGAACCTCCCACTCGGGGGCTTAGCTGCAGTCCAGTACTCGCCTAAGTATTTGAAAATCCTACCGAGTGGTGAGCAAACCTCCCACTGGGGCTTAGCTGCAGTCCAAGACTACCTAAGTATTTGAACATCGTACCGAGTGGTGAGCAAACCTCCCACTCCGGGGCTTAGCTGCAGTCCAGTACTTGCCTAAGTATTTGAAAATCCTACCGAGTGGTGAGAAAACCTCCCACTCGGAGGCTTAGCTGCAGTCCAGTACTCGCCTAAGTATTAGAAAATCCTACCGAGTGGAGAGCAACCCTCCCACTCGGAGGCTTAGCTGCAGTCCAGTACTCGCCTAAGCATTAGAAAATCCTACCGAGTGGCGAGCAAACCTCCCACTCGGGGGCTTAGCTACAGTCCAGTACTCACCTAAGTATTAGAAAATCCTACCGAGTGGAGAGCAAACCTCCCACTCGGAGGCTTAGCTGCAGTCCAGTACTCGCCTAAGTATTTGAAAATCCTACGGAGTGGAGAGCGACCCTCCCACTCGGGGGCTTAGCTGCAGTCTAGTACTCGCCTAAGTATTTGAAAATCCTACCGAGTGGAGAGCGAACCTCCCACTCAGGGGCTTAGCTACAGTCCAAGTACTCGCCTAAGTATTTGAAAATCCTACCGAGTGGAGAGCGAACCTCCCACTCGGGGGCTTAGCTGCAGTCCAAGTACTCGCCTAAGTATTTGAAAATCCTACCGAGTGGTGAGCAAACCTCCCACTCGGGGGCTTAGCTGCAGTCCAGTACTCGCCTAAGTATTTGAAAATCCTACCGAGTGGTGAGCAAACCTCCCACTCCGGGGCTTAGCTGCAGTCCAGTACTTGCCTAAGTATTTGAAAATCCTACCGAGTGGTGAGAAAACCTCCCACTCGGAGGCTTAGCTGCAGTCCAGTACTCGCCTAAGTATTAGAAAATCCTACCGAGTGGAGAGCAACCCTCCCACTCGGAGGCTTAGCTGCAGTCCAGTACTCGCCTAAGCATTAGAAAATCCTACCGAGTGGAGAGCAACCCTCCCACTCGGAGGTTTAGCTGCAGTCCAGTACTCGCCTAAGTATGAAATACATTCCGATCGCAAGGACGATGAGGTGCAGGTCGACTGCTGCCTTCTCCTTCGGAGCTACGCCACAAATAGAACGTGCGCTCTGCAAGGACGACGAGGTGCAGGTCGACTGTTGCCTTCTCCTTTGGAGTTACGCCACAAATACAACATGCGCTCTGCAAGGACGACGAAGTGCAGGTCGACTGCTGCCTTCTCCTTTGGAGCTAAGCCACAAATACAACGTGCGCTCTATCCCGATCCGCAAGGACGCAGGTCGACTGCAATCTGTGCTCCATCCCTACCTGCAAGAGCGATGAGGTGCAGGTCGACTGGATTTTCCACCTCAAAGCTGCGTCTCAAACATTAAATATATTCCGAGTGAAGAACAAAGTTCGCTCGAAGACACATGCAAGCATATTCATCGATAAGCCAAGTTCAACGGATTCAGAAGTGCTCAGGCGTCAAGCCTGTAAAAGTTTATTGGTTACAAAACCACTCGGCATTCCGAGGCAAATTTAAGACAAAGCATAAAAGTTTTTCACTCCTCAGGTGGAGGACTGGAGGGCGCAACAAACTGGACCAAGTCAATTCCGTCAGCAATCCGAGTGGCAGCAGCAATGAAGGTCTCCATGAAAGATTGGAATCGTGCTTCTTGGTATTGGCAACTTTGATGGACGCCAGCTTTTCCTCTCGCGCATCCTTGCAGTGAACACGGACCGGGGACAGAGCAATGTCAGCGCCGCACCTGGCAGAATACTTATTCCATTCTTACACTCGACTTGGAACTTCATTCAGTCAAGTCATTAGAGACTCGAGGTCATTTTGAAGCATCGCTCCTGGCCAGAGTGTCGTGTCGATTTGCGACGCCGCAACCTTCAGTCGACCAAGGTAGTCAACCGCACCAGCAACGCGAGACTCTAGTCGGAGCACGTTCATAGCAGCTTCATCCTTCACAAGAGAGTTAATGGGGTCCAAGCTTGTCTCCACTCGACTGGTCTCCTCGTCGAAGTTTTGGCAGAATTCTGTTAACACAATTCAAAGATAAACCAGCAGTTCTGCGGTAAGTCGATGATAACAAGTCAGTCGGGTAGGAGAGATTACCCTCAAGCATGATGAATAACTTCTTGGCAAGCCCTCCCAGATAAGCCTCCAGATTGTTCTTCTTCCCCACCAGTTCACTAGCCTTGTCATTCAGAGCTATCTTATCATTCTTCAGACGGCTGACCTCCTTGTTGGCCGCATCGAGAGCAGCTTTCAGATTGGCGTTCTCCTCTTCAAGTTTACTGACTGAAGTCAGTTTTTCTTCCGCAAGCTTCATTTTGTCCAAAGCCGCCTTCTGTGCCTCGGCAAGGTCATGGTCCTTCTTCTTCAGAGCCTCCTTCATTTTATCTGCAAAATGACAACGAGATAAGAATCAGGAATGGGCAGAAAGATAAAGACAGTCGTCAAGTTCTCACCAGTCGTACCTTTTGCTTTGTTTTTCGCCTTCCGAAAGTTCTCCTGAACAAGCTTCAAGTCAAGGTCGAGCTGAATATGTTTGTTTTCCAATTCAGTATAGCGAGCCACAAACTCGCAAGATTTTTGCAAAGGATCAGTAGACAGACATCAAAGATAGGTTGCTTCCGAGTGACTAAGAGAAAAATCGTAGCATTTCTAAGACTACAGCCGAATCAAAATATTCAACAGTAGTCTCGGGGACTACACCCAGTGGGTGCACTCAGCGTGCCCCCACTGGTTCTTCCGACTAGGTCCGATCTGTCGGCCAAAAGAGAAAAAGAGGTTATGATCCTAAAACTATAGCACTATAGCTAACTGCCAGCAGTCAGCCATGGTCTCATCATGATCTACCAAAAAAATAGGTTCTTCAGACCTTAGTCGACTGGCAGCAGTCGACCATCATCTCGGGGACTACACCCAGTGGGTGCACTCAGCATGCCCCACTGGTTCCAAGATTCCATTCGACATGGTCCGACCAGACCGAGTGAAGAAGTTAGAGCGAAGAAATTCAAAATACAAAGACTACAGTCGACTGCCAGCAGTCCACCGTAGTCTTGGGGACTACACCCTGTGGGTGCACTCAGCGTGCCCCCACCAATCCAAAAATTCAATCGACACACCCTGTGGGTGTACAGATACAAAGATCTTTAGAAAGAAAGTCTTCAGATAGCATATCCTAAGAGAACAAGCGGTGACCATCTAACCTGGACGTTGCTCTGAAGGGCCGGGCTAGCATCATAGGCCGCTTGGCTGGCTTCCCTGATCGCCTTCACCTGCTCCATCATGATCCCCGCCTGGCGTATAGCCTCCTTAGCAGCACCCGCTTGTTCCTCTGGGACGTGGTGTGTGGCGAAAAGGGAGGGCAGGTCAGCAGTCGACGATGAAGGCCGAGCACTCATCAGCGGCACAGCAAAGGACACGGAATTCCGAGTGATATTGCCGCCTTCTTGAACCAATGTCTCAGGCACTGATGCAATCTGAGTAGTCTTGCTAGCCGGCGCCTTTCTATTCCTCCTCGACCTCAGTGGCGCCTCGTCGTCATCATCACGGAGATCGGTGACATGAGGAGGAGCTATAGGAAAATTCCAAAGTTAAAATTGAAAATCCAATCGACCAAAAGTGAAACTACAAAGAGCGTACCAAGGTTGGAGGTGGCAGCGTCTTCCATTTCCTGGTCTTCGTTCTTGGCGGAGGTCTCGGAGGTAGCAGCACTACCGATTTCAGAAACCAGTCGGCTAGTCAATGAGTCGACCAAGAGTCCGTCCGTGCTAAATGAGAAAACACAAGTTCTGCTGTTACCCGGAAAAGGTGGGAATGGTCATTCTCATCTTGGGAAAAGCCTTCGGCGGCTTTGATGGCGCCGCTCGTGGGTGCTTTGGCGCTTTTTCATTCGGCGCCGGAGAAGCCGTCCGAGGGCGCTTTGACGACTACCCAACAGGCGCAGTCGCTTTTCCACGCTCGCTCGCGGGGTCGTGGGTGAGCTTGGAATGCCTCTCCGTGCGAGGGGGATCGACTTCCTCCTCCTCCTCCTCTTCACTGGAGCCGTCGTCATCCTCTTCCCCCTCACCATCAGATTACCACTCCTCCTCACTTTCACCTCTGCTCGCCTCACCCTCCTCGGCCTGTTCTTGCGCCCCGCTGGGCATTGAGTACATCTTAGTAAGTCAGTCGACTGATTTTAAGCAAACAGAATGAAGAAAACAAGGTCACAGTCGGAGAAGCAGAATCAGACCTTGTCAACTTCGTATGATTGGTCGAGTGGAGGAATCCTCTTGGCTCCTCGGGGGTTGTCTTTGTTCCCTCTGATACTCGACAACCACCCCTCCAACGTAGCCTCTTCGACCTCCTCCGGGTGAATCCGAGTGGTGTCATCGAGACCCGAATACATCCACATCGGATGGTCACGAGCTTGGAGCGATTGGATACGTCTCCTGAGGAAGACCTCTAACAAATTCATACCAGTCACCCCATCGCGGACAAGCTGAACCACTCGACCAACCAACACTTTGACTTGTGCCCTCTCTTCCGGTGTCACTTCCAAAGAAGAAGGTTTTTGCTTGGTTCAGGGAGAAAGGGGGAAGACCCGTCGCTGTCCTGGAGTCGACTAGTCTTGGCAGTAGAACCAAGTCGACTGCCACCCGCGGACTGAGTCGGGAAGAGTCATAGCTGGAAAACAACTTTTGCTTCTCATCTGGATCCCAAGGCCCCCGCACATCTGAATCACTTGCGTCCTATCGTCACTCGACTCGGCTTTCTTAACCGACTGAGAACGACAAGTGAAAATGTGCTTGAAGAGGCCCCAATGAGGACGACAACCCAAGAAATTCTCGCACAAAGACAAGAAGGCAGCAAGGTACACGATGGAATTCAGAGTGAAGTGATGGAGTTGCGCTCCGAAAAAGTTCAAGAAACTCCGGAAAAAAGGATGAGGGGGCAGGGAGAATCCGCGGTCGACATGAGTGGCAATAAGGACACACTCACCCTCGAGAGGCTGCGGCTCGATCTCGTTCCCCGGGAAGCCTGCAGATTCGTGAGGGATGAATCCCCCCTCGACCAAGTCATCGAGATCCTCGTGGCGAATCACCGACGGCATCCAGTCGCCCTGGATCCAGCCGCGCGGCAAGGCAGACCTCGAGGAAGATCCGCCCCGACCGGACTTCTTCACCTTCGCCTGCGCCGTCGCCTTCTTTGCGCGCTCCAGGGCCGCCGTCTTCTCCTTTACCATTGCTGCAGGCGAAGCCTGGACAGACCGACGGCACCGAGACGAGAGCAAAGGTGGCGGAGGAATTCGAGAAGAAAGGGGGAAAATGAAGGCGCACTGTTCAAAAGCCCTGGGCCGACGGCTTATATGGAGTTGCCTCCGAGTGACTGACCTGTAGGCCCAGACGATCCTGTCAAATCCCACAACAGTCGCGCGCGATACGTGGCGAAAAAGGTCGCGCGGAGATCGAGGCGTCTCCGCCCTATCCCGTCCGATTACTGCGGCCTCCTCCGCCCCGTGCGCTTCCCAAAATTCGAATCCCGCAAAATCCGCCAGCAGCAGAACAACTTGTCAGGCGTAGGATCTCCTCCACGCCGTCACTCAGAGCTTTTCAAGTAAAGAAATTCACTCGACCGAAACCAAGAATGGATCAAGGCGACCGAAAAAGAAGTTGGCGTCGTTACTTAGGTTCCTGGATCCAGAACAAGGTATACTCATATCACGAAGAATGGGTCGGAAGAGTTCTCAACTCCTTCCCCACTCAAACCTCGATCCATTCGGGGGCTAATGATGAAGCTATGTACCTAGGGTAGGGTCATGGATCTGTCCAAACTACCCTCCCCAAGGACATCTCTAGAAGAAACCACCAGTCAATCGACTCAGAAGCGTTCCACTCGACGGACTCGAAGGCACTCGACCATGAAGCCAACCACTCGACGGCCAGGAGATCTAAAGTCACTCTGCACGCAAACGGTCGGTCACTAAGTTGCTTTTATGGTCATCATAGCACTTTATTTGTGGCGTTACCAGTAACGCCCGATCTTAATGTACTTTAAACCCTACATAACTGAGGGCCGGAGGGGTCTGGCGAACTCTATATAAGCCACCCCCTCCTTATTGTAAAGGGTTCGCACCGCTATAACTCATACACACATAATACCAGTCGACCGCCTCCGGGCTCCGAGACGTATTGCTGTTACTTCCTCCGAGAAGGGCCTGAACTCGTAAACCCCTTGCGTATACAACTACTCCATAGCTAGGATCTTGCCTCTCCATTCCTACGCCCCTACACTACTGTCAGACTTAGAACCACGACACCAATGATTCACCGTTTTCAAACGGCTTGATGACAACGAAAGTAGCTTTCTTCTATAGAACGAAATTCACCATTAGATACGGTAATTCGATGAGATTCTGGGAGGATATGTGGTTAGTGAAAATGCCTTTGACGAAACAATATCCATCTCTTTATAACATTGTACAACGTAAGGAGGCTCATGTTGCTACAGTGTTATAGTCCAACCCTCTAAATATTCAATTATGGAGATCTTTGGTCGGTGACAATGGGAAGCATGGCTACACCTCATCAGAAGGTTGATGGATGTGAACCTCTCTGATGAGTCTGATAGTATTCACTGAAAATTAACTACAAATGGATTTTTTCAACGAAATCTATGTATTTGGACCTAATTGATTTTGGTCCCATTCCGAAATCACTACATATTTGGAAGAACAAGGTCCCATTAAGAATCAAAGTCTTCATTTGGTTTGTTCACAAGGGGGTGGTTCTGACTCAGGATAACTTGGCAAAACATAATAGGGACGGTAGTCAAAGATGTAGCTTCTGTGATCAAGATGAAACAATCAAACATCTCTTTCTCGATTGTCCGTTGGCCAAACTTCTGTGGCGCTCAGTTCATATAACCTTTCTACTCCAAATAGTATTCACACGTTATTTGGGACATGACTAAATGGAGTAGAGACAAATATTGCGAGGCATATTCGGATAGGAGTATGTGCATTACTTTGGATTATATGAAACTGTAGAAATGACATGGTTTTTAACGGACAAACTCGTATAAATTTTTTGTAGGTTATCTACAGGGCCACTGCTTAGATCTGTATGTGGTCGTTACTCCCTTATGTGGAAGACAGGAGCCTTTGGTTACTGGGTCTGCCTGATGGAAAATAGTAGCTCGGGATATCTACAACCGGTTTTGGATGGCGGTCCAGCAATAGGATAGGTGTTTAGTCATCTCATTCCATTTTCGCCGGTTGTGGCATTTTCTACTTTTTTATTCAACTCCGTTTGAGCTTGTTCTGGATCACAGACACTTCGGTCACTTGGCTTAAGAAAGAGGCTTCATGCATCACTCTGGTGCAGAAGCCGGGGTTAATCCTTCTTCCTAAAAAAATTGAAGGGGCAATTGGCCTTGATATATATGATGAATAGATGCAAGTTTTTCTCAAAAATCAGAGGGCAATTGGTCGGCATTTTAAATCTAGCAACCCAAGGGGCATCGTGCCCAGATCCATATAATTAGATGAATGAAGGGTGGAATGATGTAGATGTATATAAAATAAAGAGGAAGTGCTTAGTCGCTGACTCGCTGTGCTCGTTCTTTAAACAATAATGTCTTGACTTGTGTAGTCACGAAGAGCTAAAATGTGAACCTTCGGCGCTTATCCATGCGTATGCATATGGCTAGGATATGGTGCTAGCGTGTAAAATCGACTATAATTAGCAGTATGTATATTGGGTTGCAGCTGTCATTACACATTCATTACATGTCTAGACTAGAGTCAGACTTTAATTAGTTAGCTGTACATATATGGCAACGCAGCTTTCATTACACATTCATCACACATGTCTAGAGTCAACTCAAATTTCTTTTTTGGAAAATGAGAGCAGCCTCCGACCCGGTCTATGAACACATCCGAAAGTCAGCTCAATTATTTCGTACTTAAAGATGCATCCAGCCAGATTAGCTAAACTATCTCCGTCAAAGCGTGTAATTTAATCATATTTGGATGCAGATCTAGATCTCAATACAGTACCTCTCTGCTATGATATACCACATCCCCTCCCTCATAATATAAGCTTCACAAGACTAGGCGGCTGCAGGGCTTCTCTACAGGTGATTTCCATAGATGATTTTCCTTTATACATTGTTTATTGATTAACTGTGTTTAGGATGATGCTCTGTTTCATCATACCGCAGCTTCATGCATGCTTATTTGCTATCAGTTTGCTGCCAACATGTTAGTTGCCTACCTTCTTTGTCCAGTAAATAAGAGCTAGGATATTTATGGATTATATTTCTGTTAGACATGAAAGTTTTTTAAGCCATTTGCATAATGGAAGATGATCTCTCTTCTGTACATATGTCTGAACGGGGAATCGAGTTTGTTCTAGCTACGGGCCACATAATAATCTCCTAATCAGTATGCTTTTTCTTAAAGCTAGGACAACTGGGGTGTATTTTCATAGCTGGGTACTAGTGGATCACGAACCTAGTACCACAAGAAGTGACCTGGAGAGCATGCTACTTGATGAAGCATCGGAGCCCAAGGCCCAGCCATTATCAATTTTGGCAGAAATTACAAATGATTTCCCTGATAAGCAGGAAATTGATGGAGGTGGTTTTGCGGTGCTATGTAAGGTATGTACAGAGAAAAATCTCCGATGTGGGGTCTCATCGGTGACTATAATTCCCTGTAAGTAGTGGGAGGGGGGTCGGTCACGAGGAAGGACTAGAGGTTAGCGGTGAGATGAGTTTGCCAAGGAATTACTAGAGGCGACGAATTTTTCTTTTGAAGGTCCATAGATTTAATCATCAGAGAGGAGGAAGACAAGGTAAAGAAGAACAATGGGAGGTCAGGGGAGGATGATAGAGGAGGAGGGATGAGGGCGAAAGTGTGAGTCTCGTGGTGCCTTATATAGGCGGATTCCCAGCGCATGGTGGACGTAACGTAGTGCAAACGACAGCAAACCGGTGTGATAGGCATGCTTGGAAGATGTGCCTAAGGGAGCAGAGTGAGACCAGGGTACAGGGCTTGGCTTCTTGCCGTTGGAAGCAAGACCTGGGCAAGGAGAGAGAGAGAGTGAGAGAGTGGAGGTTACCGTGCTGGAGGGATGGGTTAGGAGGAGGTAGAAGCGGTCAAGAGAGAAGCAACCCCTGTGTGCATTGACCGGCCGGTGCATGCTGTAGAAATTATAGAAACCCGAATATTTTGGTGTTGACAATGTGTCGATGTCATGCTGTGCCGGAGAAGCCGATGAAGCATTGCATCTCCTTTCACACCGGCCTGTTGTGTGGATGGTGCATGTCGGGGTTACTTCTTTTCGATCTTTATTTTGATTATGTTGACTGCGCACTTTTCATAATTTTTATTTGCTTGATTCATGCCCCAAAGTACTTATTTGTGGTTATGATTTTCTATCGCAGAAACTACATGCTAGTGTGTTTTTTTTAATGAAAAAGTTGTCCTAATCCAATATAATATGTGATTTATCTTTAATGGGAGGAGTAATATTCTGCACGTGTAGTGCCTTTAAACCCTGAGGTTCACTGGATTATTATCCAATGCTTTATCTATTGAGCAGGAAATCACAGGGTCCACCAGCGAGCGACCTATACTTGAGGTTCACCCACTGGAGCTCCGCTTCCCATCTGAACGCAATGACGATGACGACCACGATGACTATATCATGTGCCCACTGCACCTAACAAACAACACAAGCGAAAATGTGGCATTCAAACTTATTGACAAGGGCAGGCGGTGCGATAACCGGCATTTGCACGGCATTGTGCCTCCCAGAGCCACCTGCACATTGTTTGTGAGAGCCAAAGATAATGAAATGGACTACGGCAACATCCTGCAGAGCACTATATTGGGTGAGAAATACCTCGTGCAATTCAAAGATGAGGCCGAGTGCGATGGATTTTTCAAGGAAGCCAAAGAGATGGGGAATGCGGTGCATGAGGTGGCACTGAAAGCTGTTTATACTCCACAAGGAGAGATGGGGTACACGATGCATGAGGTGAGTTTTGGTTCAAGAACTGACAGCTGGTTATGTTGTACAAGGGTTTGATTGTGTCTCTCTAAATTTCCATTCCTTTGCTTTGTGCTGGTCGTACTGCACATATTAGTCTCCAATACGGCCAATAATAAAGGTACCATGGTTTCTTTTCTCTTTCATATATACATAGATCGTCAGTGCAACTTAATTTGAATTATTGTTGACTAGGTGTTTTGTTGGATCAGATCACAGCAGGGATGTATATTATTGACTTGATATGTTCCCTGGATGCTCATCCAACAGAGCCATGGTGAGTTAATATATATAACATATTTCTTCCAGTTAATATGTTCAAGTGAGTGTGTAGGATGCCATTATCCTCTACAATATACATAATATCCATATTAGTTGTTACACAGGATTATAGCAGGTGATGCCAAAGGAAACATTCACACTTGGAACTATCAGACGCAGGCAAGTTGATGTCTTCTATCAATAATTGTAGTTCTCTTTTTTTTTGCGAGAAAATTTCCGATTTATTCATCTTCAATCATGACAGTACAACGAATACTAGAAATAATAAAAACTACATCCAGATCCATAGACCACCTAGCGACGACTACTAGCACTGAAGCGAGCCGAAGGCGCGCTGCCGTCATCGCCCCTCCATCGCCGGAGTCGGGCACAACTTGTTGTAGTAGACAGTCGGGAAGTCGTCGTGCTAAGGCCCCGTAGGACCAGCGCACCAGAACAGCAACCGCCGCAGATGAAGAATAACGTAGATCAGAAAGATCCAATCCGAAGACACGCGAACGTAGACGAACAATGACGAGATCCGAGCAAATCCACCAAAGATAGATCCACCGGAGACACAATAATTGTAGTTCTCAATTTCAATTATGTACTGTAGGCTGGGGTGAGCAAAATTTAACTGGTCATCACAAAAAAAAGGCTCGATCATGCTGGGACAAGTGTAGGCAGCAATCATCTGAGAAAAAAATTTGTAGTATGTTGGCAAATGAAAATGTATGACGTTTTTGAAGGCATCGAACTAACATTGTCGTTTGCATTTACTGGCCTGCAGGAACCAATGGACTCATTTGAAGTCTCAGAGCAAGAGCCTATAGGCATTCTTTCCGGCCAACTCCTTTCTCACTAAGCATTCTTTTTGATAGCGTAAAAAAAAGACTTCTTTTTTCCGCATCGTGATACTATCATGTATGTATAAAGCCATTGAGATGCATTCCTAATAAATTGGTTTCACTGCAGATGCCATTAAATTTGTTGCAAGGAAGCAGTGGGTGCTGGCTGGGACATCTGATGGCTTCGTCCATGTGTACCACTGCGACTTTGTAACAGAACCGCAAAAGATCACGAGTTTCAGTGCAAGCAACTTTGATTCACTAGCCGTTCATTCAAGCAAGCCCTATGTGTTTTCATCAGGGTGGGGCATGACGCTTTGGGACTGGGACAAGGGCTGGCAGTGCGCACACGATTTTGACTATGTCGCAAATGAAGTTGCATTTAACCCACATGACGCCAACAGTTTCGCGAGTGCGGCGTATGGTGCAAATGCAGAGGTCTGGTCTGACACGGCATTCTCCTTTTCTCTCTAAGATTTGACGTGAGACGTGGTTTACTAATAGACCTCAACTCCAATATATCTGGTTGATGTTCAGATTTGGAGTCTTGATTCCGGTCGCCAAGAATATGATCTCCCTGGGCATTCCAAGGGTGTGAACTGCCTTGATTTTTTCACACGTGATGGTCGACAGTATTTGATCACTGGTTCTGATGATTGTACTGCCAAGGTAAAGTATATATACATATATGCCCGTTTTAATTGAACCCCACACTCGTAATGTAGCGTATCCCACATAACATTGCCAATTCTTATAACTCATACTATTTTTATCAAATCAGATATGGGACCTGCAGAACAAGTCCTGCATTCATACACTGGAAACTATGTCTCCAGTTACATCTGTCATTTCCCTTCCAGATGCTCCGTATCTGATTACAGGATCAAAAACTCACATTGTTCATGTGTGGAGCTCAACTGATTTCCGGTAATTTATTATCAGATTGTGAATTAAATGGATCAAGATCCTCCCTTTAGATAAAAAATATTGATGTCATGGATTTCACTGATAATTAAATGTTCACAAATAGGGTGCCTACTTTTCAGGCATACATGCATACATTTCTCACATCTCTTGTATTGTCTCAATTGTCTAACCATTTTCCTCCACCTCAGGTTGGAGAGAATTGTTAACATTGGCGGTGGCATGTGGAGTGGAAGTGATGATTTGGGACGTGTTCACAGTCTTGTGTGTTGTTTGGTGGGTTCACGAAGGTACGAGTCCTAGCTAGCATTTTTAATACCTTTTTACCACATAAGAGCTTATATTAATTACTTCCTTGCCACATGCCTTGTATGTGGAAACAATGATATAATTGAAGCTAATTAAATAGCTGACAGCCAGCAACCAAGCTTGCCAAACATCTGTACATAGTAGCCACATACTCCCTCCTTTCCTAAATATAAGACCTTTTAGTGATTCCAATATGGACCTCATACGGAGCAAAATGAGTAAACTTACACTCTAAAACACGTCTACATACATCGGCATGTAGTCCAAATTGAAATCTTAAAAGATCTTACATTTAAAAACCGGAGGAGTATCATATATTTTTAACAATGTTTTGATTCCCAAACATTTATCTTCTATCTTCTATACCTAAATAGCTAGCCCTCTTTCTCTGAACATGCAAGCATGCCACATCATCGCAGAACATCCATGAGAAAAGGCCCAACTACACTACCATATCTCTCCCAACATGCAAGCATGCCACTTCATCATGATATGCATGGAAAAAGTGACCCATCTCAACATGCAAACATACATGAGAATTTTCATTCTATTGTGGTATATATATTTATTAAACATTTATATAGTAATGAAACATAATAAATTATTTGTATTTTTAGTTTTAGATTTTTATGTTATTACTTCAAATATTCGTGTTTCATACAATGAATCGCATTGAAATATGTTGCAAAATATTTCCGTAACAACGAGCGGGGTATCATCTAGTATATATAGTAATGACATATTTAATATATGCGCAAATATTTTCATTAATGTTGTGATTTCTTATGATTGGAAACTTATAGAGCATAGTATATTCTCTGGCAGAGTTGTTATTGGACAAGAATTTGCATTATCAATCATGCATATCGATGACAACTAAGAAGCAAGAAAATTTCTAGTGATGGTATCGATCGACAATAAAGACTCTGTATTGACATGAGGAAATCCTAATTAATTGTAATGCCAAATAAGGGGGCGTCCGCGGCTATGATGTATATGCTATATCGTAGCCTCTTTTATTCCTTTAGAATTAGATAACTTCCATTGCAATTACATTTTATTTGTCATTGGATCCCATTGCCTTGTAGTGGCACAGATATATGAATTGCATTTTGGTGAACAGTTTATGCGTGGGTGTGTTGAGGACTAAAAACAGATATTGGCTTGCTACTGACGAGCTCGACTTGATGTGACAACTCTGCGTCCGATTGAAGAGGCTGAGATTTAATTTAGAAGACAAAGTCTTCACCTTATTCTCCTTGATCTAAGATCACTTAGACCTTTCCCAATCACTCGTGGTAAATTTCCAAGGAAGCCTTCAGAAACCTTCACAAACTCGTTCCCCGACAATCAATAATTGACTCTTGGATGCTTAGAACATAATGCTTAACCTCTTAAAAGATCATAGTATTCAATGGTAATAAATCTTCAATTCACACATAACACAATCTTCGGTAATGTTAAATCACTTCGACTCTAGGTGTTTGGGTTTTTCCTCACTTAGGATTCAATCAGGTTCTCCACAGGAAGGATTTTTCTAGATGACACTAGTCATGCAATAACTCGGAACAACTACCCACCAAATGATGTTCGGGGATAGATATTTATAGCCCGGCCGCAACCCAAGGTGAAATGACCAATAAGGCCCTTCCAATCTGACCATTGATAGGGTCGGATACACCTGCCAATTGGCACTCTCACAGCAACGTTCCAAACATTCAAACTGTCAATTTCTTCACGGTAGAAAAACCACACTGGCAATTTCCTAACTGCTTAGTGAGGACATTGTCCATAGCGTCTCAAAGAACTTCATCTCTAAAGCTGAAGAAAATAAACTCTACTGCATGAGATTTTAGAAGTCTTCACTCGAAGAAATAGGATAGGTTCCCTATGACTCATTAACAATATGGTGTATCACCCAGACCCCGTTAATAATATGGTGTTCCCTATGACTCAGTAAGAAGAAAAAGAACTATTAGAAGACAAAGTCTTCAATTTCCAATTATTTGGGCTATTTCTTTAAGGGTACACCAATTTCTCTATGTATTCCATGAATTTTAGGGGTTATCTTTGATGGTTAAACCAAATCTTCACGGACTATTCTCCCGTGTACACTCACAAATAAATTAGTCCCTTAACCATTTTGTTGGTAGTACTTCAAAACCACAAAGCAGACACTAGCTACACGTATAGATCACTAGAGAAATGAGAGAATGAGCACATAAATTGATTTGGAAAGTTCCAAAAATATTTTGGGTGATATTTGCATTGATCATCTGCTTCTAGTGGCTGAACTCTGCCTCGACTGAGGTCTTGACGTCCTCCTTGAACTCCACCCTGAGATGCTTGAGAAGCTCCACGATATCCTCCTTCGTGACGGGCTCCCTCGCATCCCGATGTAGTCGATCTGCTTTCTGTGGACGGTTCTCGATGATAGACGGCACCATGACGCACAAGAAGGAAGAATTGCTGGCTTTATATACCAAGTGTTAACTACTCGGCAGGATCTCTATTCCTGTCGCTCGAATTGGTGGAACATAGTAGGCAAATTGTCTGATTACAACGAGGATACAAGCATAAGTGTGCTAAAACACGATAGCAAGAAGCGGATTAGTTCAGAGCCAAGGGTGGGAAGTAGGTAGCTGGCACCGTCCTTTCCTGATCGAGTTTTTATTACTCTCCTCTTGGGATCCCAACTTCTTATACGAGAGCCCTAGTTCACCGACTCCAAGCCGGTAAAGTTCTGGTTGGTCTTCCACGCACGGTTGATAGTTCTGCGGCACGGTCCAGTATTCGGAGTGGGCTGCTGTTGGGCCTCCGCGGGAACAGTGTTAACAGAGCAGAGCGTGGTGATTTGGGGCTCGGTCTCCCATAAGCACGGAATTTAAAGAAAAAAGAAAACTAAAATCATGTCTAGATGTTTAGAAAAACAAAACGATTCCACATGCACAAAACGATTCATCACCCAGGGTGCAGAATAACTTATTCTTCACCCGAGGTAATCTTACGATAATTTCATAATTAAATTACGTTTGGAATTCAAATAGTTACATTCCTATTCATTCACTACGTAATATTTGACATAAGAAAGTAAAAATATAGGTCATAAGACAAAAAAATTTGCAGTTTATGTGTACTTTACACTATATTTTTATGTTTGTAATTTTACATAACATAAAATATTTTTTATGACGATTCTATATTTCTTACGGTCTCTTTTTATGTCGAAAATAAGACAAAACTTACGAAACGTAAAATTACGGTGTATTGATGGTAAAATAGAGGGGGTGAAGAATAACTATTCCTCACCCAGGGTGACGAATAGACAATCCCTATATATATTATAATGTAAAAAATATAGACAATCCCTATATAGCTATATAGTTATTCTTCACCCCCTCTATATATATATAGTGTAAAGTACACATAAACTGCAAATTTGACATAAGAAAATAAAAATATAGGTCATAAGACAAGAAAATTTACAGTTTATGTGTATTTTACACTATGTTTTAAATTTGTAATTTTACATAACATAAAATATATTTTTCGACGATTATATATATATATATATATATATATATATATATATATATATATATATATATATACTGATAGATCAAGGTGATATTATTACTACTAGCAAAAGGGCCCGTGTGTTGCAACGGGAGAAAAAAAAACCATAATTTCCAATGGCCATGATCATATTTTGGTGCATTAATGAGATAAACTATTACTCTCAATTTTGTGAAATATGAACATTTTTTTAAGCTCATGAACATAATTAAAATCATGCACATTTTACAAATTCAGTAACATTTTTACAAGTTTTCAGACATTTTCTCCAATAAAGAACATTTTTTGAATTCATGAACATTTTATACTCATTGCAAAATGATAATAATATTGTGAACATTTTTTCAATAATATTCGTGACTCGGCGAACACTTCTAGAATGGAACAATATTTGAAATTCACAGACATTTCTTGATTTCACAAACATTTTTTAGTATTTAACAAACAATTTTTGAATGCATGATCATTTTTTGAATCAGCGAACTTTTTATGAATAAAGTCATGAAAAGTTTTGTAATTTTTAGGATAGCTTTCCATTCATGAACATTTTTTGAATTGGCGATTTCTTTTTCAATTTGATGAACTTTTTTGATTCCCGAACATTCATTTCCAAAATTTCGAACATGTTTTGAATGAGCCAATGTTTTATAAAATTGTGAACATTTTTTAATCCAAAGCATTTTATGATTTATTAAACCTTTGAGTTCAAATTTTTCATACGCTTTAATTTCTGGATCCTTTTTGCAGGCCCAAGTTATTTAATAAAGCAGAAAAAATGAAAAGGTAAAATAAAATAAAAAAATATAAAAAGAAATTAAAAAACCGGCCGCCCGGACATGAACCGGCCCGAACAGGCGCGCTGCTTCTTCTCCCAGCAGTGCCCAGAGCGCAGAATAGTAGGTCTCTACTGCAGGAGCCGACCCAAGCGGGGGATTCCCTGTGTGAAATATTCTTTTTATGACCTATAGGTGGCACTGGTGGGTAATATTTTATAATTTTGAGGGCAATTTCTACGACGTGCCGCAAGATGCAATAGCACCTTTATTATTAGGTTTTTATGACGCACTATTTATTATTAGGGATATACACATCTACTCAAAGCTCATTTTGTGCGTAGGAGCGAGGCAAGACAATTCATTAGGATTACAAGCGCCATCCTATCAAATTTCTATACTACTCCTAATTCCTACATTTTTGTTTTCTCCAAACCGAACGAGGCCTAAGGTGTCCGACTATGAAACCCTGTGCGTATATGATCCAATGACAGGCCATCACACCTTTCTCCCAAGACCGAGAGGTATCCAGAGTACTAAAGACTGCTTGCAGGTTTACGTTCTGCTCACCGCCGCCCATGGCATCAACTGCGCCTTGATGTTGCTTTTCTTTGTTCTCTGCAGATGGAGCATCAAAGTACAGGCCGCCACTTCCTCCTCTGGTACTTGGGGTCCTGTTACTTGTAATGCATGCCACCCTGACATTCCATGGATGCACGTACTTCAGTATGACAGCCCCGCCGTCCTCCGCAGAGGCATCATCCACTTGCATGTGTACTACAGTGACAAAATCCTCACATACGATGTGAGCATGGTGGCGCCGGGACAGGTGAACCTCCCACCCACTAATCGCAATTAAAGAAAGCTCCACTTGGAAACGTCACCGGACGGGGACCTATATAGTATTGAAGCTCCTCATCATAGAGGGGTGGAAGATATCATGTGATGGTTCTGATTCTGGATTTAAATCATGTGATTGTTCACCCAAAGAAAATTTAAATCCTTGGCTCGCTGATTTCAGCCAGGATGCTAGTGCGTTACTACCAACAGCGAGCAAAGGAAAAGCCTTTTTCATCAGTCGGTATGATTTTCCTGTTCCGCAAAATAGATAGGAAACGACACGAGTGTCATAAGATACACGCAGACGACAAAATTGATAGGAAAGGACACGAGTGTCATAAGGTACACGCAGACGACAAAATTGATAGGAAACGACACGAGTGTCATAAGGTACACGCAGACAATACAGTTAATACCGAAAATGGGCATGACCCATTGCTCACTAATTATGCAATTTTGATTGATGGTGTGTGTACTTAATTGGGGACACAATTTTGGCATCTGCTACTTGTAATGCGAGTTAAGTCAGCAGTAGAACGATGTTAGATTTAACTTGAGATTCAGCGAAGGAGATCATCTGGACTGCAGTTATCTCAGTAAGAAGAGACTTTGGCCATGATATCAATCAAGCCTTGTTTGTTAACTGTGTTAGCTGAAATAAATAAATAAATACCTTGTTTGGCTGTCTCGCATCAAGAAGCTTCCTAAAAGACAGACTCCTCGCTAAACTGGGTTAATTATTCTCTTCATTATCGTAAGTATATGTCTTTCTTCTCTTGGTTCAGTCAGCTTTGTTCTATAGCTCTCGGCTCTGCTGGTCAATAATAGATAAGCAAAGACGAAACGCCCATCATTGTTATAGTGATTGTGCATCGGTGTATGGTTTCTCGGCATAGCTAAGCCTATATGCATGAATAAGATACATTTCTGTCACGCCAAGTGGCAGGATGGATGAAGAAAACCACAAGTGTGTGGTGTCGAGGGCGTGCTAAGCAAGCTGGAAAGTAAATCGGGAACTATGCACACCGTCGCCGTCTAGGTAGCTGCTCATGGTCTTCTTCAGTTTAGGAACCTGAAACATCATCTCCACTGTCCATTTCAGTCTTTCTTTCAACAGTGGCAGAGGCAGTGGAATAAGTTTCTTCAGTCCACGAAAGGCTCAAGGCGCTGGACAGACAGCTTTATTTCGATGAGATCTCAGCAGTGTCGCCCGAGACCCTAAAGTGCCCTAAAGCATGTTAGTCACTTAGCACATTAATCATGGCGAAGAGTGCTCCTGAGTTTGTGGGACCAGACCAATTTTTTGTACCTTCCTTTGCTCTGGAAGAAACAGAGTAATAACATGCGTGCGTGTGTGTGCCCGTGGCGTGCGTGTGTGGCGTGGTTGTGTTAGTTAGCTAGCTAGCTACTCCCTCCGTTCCTAAATAATTGTCTTTCTAGAGATTTCAACAAGTGACTACATACGGAGCAAAATAAGTGAATCTCCACTCTAAAACATGTCTACATACATCCGTATGTTATAGTACATTTGAGATGGTTAGAAAGACAATTATTTGGGAACGGAGGGAGTAGTTGGTTAGCAGGCTGTTAGCATCAACCGGTGGAGCTGGCCGGGTCGTGGCTCGTGGGCGTGCCGGACGGATCGCATGCATGCAGCGGAGATAGCTATGCGTTCGTTGCGTACGTGCGCAAGGGAACCGTGGGGGATACGCTGCTGTAGGACTACAAAGCACACGGCCACTAGCGTGTTTGTAAATTGAGTTGGTACTCTGGGAATAGTAACGGGGCTGTGTGTACAGCCAGTGTATTGTGCTCCTTCTTCTTCTACCTCCGTTCGAGAGAGAGGAGAGGTAGCTTTTTTTTTTTTTTTGAGAGAGAGTAGCTAGCTAGGGTTCGTCGCCGACGAGTAGGTAGCTAGAGGGCTTCGATTCCAACACTAACGGCTACAGCTAACAACTTCTGTGCATGCCTGCTAGCACTAACCCACCCAACCATGCACATATACGTACGCAACGTACAGGCCGGCTTTGTAGCTCTTGGCGACGCAGCGCCTGTGCACGCACGCACGCCAGTCCTGGCGATCCGGTCTTCTCCCAACGTGAGCTGCCCGCTCCTCCGCAAGACCTGGTCACCATCATGGACACAAACACGAGCACGAACTCGTGCGTTGCCGAGCCACAGTTTGTGCTGAAGAAAAACAACGCCGTACGTTCGTGCGGTGGGTTGGGTTCCACCTCCACTCTAGTGACACAAATGGTTGTAACAGCGTTGGCGTTGACGGCCACCTTTGTGCAGGCAACGCTATGTCTGGCTGGCAGCCGCCGAAGTGGAAATTCACCAGGGAGCAGCTAGTTGTGAAGAACCCCCACTCGAGACATGTGGAATTGTGGATGCCAAGCTCGTTCACATGGGTGAGCTCAGCAAGTACTGTCTCATGGAGAGCATACTACCCATCAAATGCAACTCTGTAAGCGAAGATATATGGATGTATTGCGGTTGGGGTTATTAGTTTTAACTAGACTCATTGGTTTCGTAATCGTACATGTCTTGCGGTTTCAAATGCAACTCTGTAAGCGAAGATATATGGATGTAGAATACCGAGGCTACCCATCATTACAGAAAATTTTGTTCATCAAGGAATGAATCCCTCTCTTATTGCACTTGCACGCAACTTTTTACACAACAAGTAATTAGTCTACTCTAATGTAATAGATCGAGTAGTACTGTTGTTCTTTCTGCAAAAAGAAGTACTCTACTATTGTTCTTGTTCCACACAAGTGGTAACCTATACTACTAGAAAAAGCTGAATGAAAACATTAACTTCCTTGATGTATTGGGTGTATGTTACTTTGATTGTGCATTCAGTTGGCCAGTTAAGTTAGCAGTTCTGTACTAGTATATACTTGGCCTGGTTACATCGATCAAATCAACTTGCATGAATGAAGTGCAGGCCTTGACAATGGAGACAAGATCATAGTGAATTGATGCTACAACCCGAATTTATATTACCAATGTGATAAGCAGGACAAATGGAGATCATCAGGGTGCTTTCGTTACATCGAATGGCATGCATGAGCCAAGGGTTGAACGGATGCCACGACATGAATTTGAAGTTCAATCCACAAGCTTTTCTTGTTTATTCTTACTTGTCATGTCTGTGGAAGAGTTGTATCTCTTGCATTATTGACAGTAAGATTGTGTTGGTCGGGGAAACGAGTAATACTGTTGCTGCATTGTGACCAAATTTTTTTAGTTTTATTTTGTGATTTTTATCCTAATTCAGTAGCTCTTACCTGAAGAATCTGCGCAAAATAAGGGCAATTCAGAAGGGTGTATGGAGACTAAAGAGTATATGTGGTTTCTAAATCCTTGAGTCCCTGCCAGCAACCTCATGGGAGAATCTGCCAACAAATCGGAACAGAGTCTTTGGCCTCCATGAGTAGAGCAGAGTTTGCTGTCATGGTAGGTGTTTGGTCATGATTCGGATTCAGTTGCTGTAGTTGGCCTGGTAATTGATCTGTTGGCTGTCCTTCGTGTATGCTAAGCTTAGAGAAGAGCAGAGTTGGAGAGATGACAATGCTACGTGTAGTAGAGTGTTCTGTGCGATTGAGATGATCAATTGACTTAACCGCAAAAAAAAAAAAGAGATGATCAATTGACTGATTTGGCATTCACCTACCTTTTCTATGCTAAGCTTATGAGATGATCAATTTGACAACGAATGAAGGAAGTGCATGCGGAGGAGGACAGAGGCTGAGCTACAGACACAAATTTGTTCAGCATAGTCAGTGATCCAACACCTTGGTTCAGACTTTCAAGACGGATCATACATCAACAATACGAATTGGCATTATTATTATTTTATAGAAACATAAGGCATTTTATAGAAGAAGAGAGATGCTCGTTGGCCTGCACAGGTTGTCCGAGCCTGGTGGTAAATCGGGCCCAAGTGCCACTACATTAGAATTCGTTCTACTGACCAGGTAACCGGGCCAAGTTCCAACTGGGATTTTTTTTTTAATTTTTTTTGAGGAATGGATTTGGTATTTGTGAGAGTAGAAGATCAACTTTTCTTTTGAGATTTGGTTAGAAGATCAACTGATGGGCGAACGAACTGGGCCTAGTCGGCAGGGCCCAATGCTGTCGTACGAACGAACGATACTCCACTTCTATTCTCCCCGTTCCCCCGTGCGTCCGCGTACGCCTCGAACCCCCAGTAGAACGACGCCTCCAACCCTAGTAGATCGACACCCCGCGTCGACGAACACCAGCGAGCAATGATCCGCCGCTGCGGCACCTCTCCCCTTGAAAACGACGACATGCTCACGGAGATCCTCCTCCGCCTCCCGCCCCAGCCGTCGTCCCTCCCGTGTGCCTCCGCCGTCTGCAAGCGTTGGCGAGACCTCCTCATCGACCCCGGATTCTTTCAGCGCTTCTGCACGCACCACCGGGAGCCTCCCCTCCTCGGCGTTTTCCAGTGCCATGATCAGCTCGAGTTCACTCCTGTCCCGGCCGGCCGCTCCTGATCGCATCCCTCCAGCGAGCCTTGACCTGCCAAACCGCGACTTGTGGGTCCGACTGCTGGGGTGCCGCCACGGCCGCATCCTCATCTTGAACCGGGTGCACACACAAGTCCTCGTGTGGGACCCCATCTCTGGTGGGCAGCACCATGTGCCGGTTCCGCCAGAGTTCAACTCGGGCTATATCAATGGGGCGGTGCTCTGCGCTGTGCGTGACCAGGGCCACGTGCATGGCAATTGCTACTCCACACCATTTAATGTGGTATTGCTGCTTATGCGCCGTAACGATGGTCGACCACTCGCCTCTGTTTATTCCTCCGAGACCGACACATGGGGCGGTCTCATCTCAGCAGAGGTTCCATATCGACATTGTTTTGGCACTTGTATTAGCACCCTTGTTGGTAATGTCCTTTATTGGTCGTATCCATACACGAAGGAGGGTATACTTGGGTTTGATTTAGAACAACAGAATTTTGATGTGCTCGAGGGGCCTTCCGGTATGTATCGTTGCCACAGCCATCAGATCATCCAGGCAGATGATGGAATGATTGGTCTCGCGATGCTGTCTGACAATGATCAGAGCATTCAAATGTGGGAGAGGAAGGTCAATTGCCATGGTGTTGCCTCCTGGGTGCAGTGGAAGACCATTGAAATGCATAAAATTCTAGGGCTCCCTCGTCAGGTTGAAGGAGAGAAGGCATCATTGGAATTTATACGAGGATATGTTGAGGATACAGACATGATATTTTTATATGTGAAAGGCAGTGTCTATGTGGTTCAGCTTAAGTCGATGCAATCTAGGAAGCTTTGTGAAGTCTCCAATACACGTACTTACTGTCATTCTTTCAGGTGTTTCTATGCTCCAGGTGATTATTCATCCCTAGTCCTCGTATTGTAGCAGTAGCCTAGTTATGTTGTGTTTTAATCGGGGATGCTTGAATACCTATGCTAGATAGGTGATTATAGCCGTACCGTTTGGTATATGTTCTCATTTAATGTAGCTAGATAGACAAGCGTAAGACATCACCAATATTTTTATAGGAATACCATCACCACTTGATTGTTGGTTTGCTAGATTGAAGAGCTTATAGCCTACTTTTCTTTGCGTGTGTTGTCACTCAATATGTTATCTCCATCCTTTGGAAATAACAAATGAAATATCAAATGTGAAATGGCTAACTCACACACATATATTTAATAATGCTATTCGGAAATCATTTAAGCCCTTGGTTATTGTGTTAGATTACTTGGAAAGAAACAAAGCTGATCGATAAACCTATTATCAATGTGCTGATATTGTGTATTGGCTGGCTGTGATGTAATTATTGCTTAGTTTGTTATTCATATCATCAAATGGCATGTCATGATTTGGACAATTAATTGATTTGCTCCACTCCACCAATATATACTTGATGATAGTGGAAAGTCTTGATACGGTTAAACCCAACTCAACTGTATGCATGCATAGTCACATACAGTATCTCATCCAGTTTAAATCATGCAGGTGCGAGGAAGACTAGCTAACCGGCGCTGTTGATAGGTCTTCATCCTGGTGCTCAGCTTGGTTACATTACAATTGCACTGCAGGCCCGTGATGGTAGTGGAGCCAACCAAAGGCTCTAATATGTGTTGTCACATACCAGGTAAAGACGAGTACTTGTGTACAGTAATGAGCTTTTGTGAGAAAGAAAAAATGAATAGTGTAGCTGCATGGAGAGTCAAGAGTTTTTTTTTGCATGTGGTAAGGTGAAGAATATGTAAACATAATGGCAGTGAGTGCATACGGAGGGTTGTTTGGGCATGATTGATTGAATCTGTTCTAGCAGCTGTTAGGATATGTATACTATATCTATATGTGATGGTAATTAATGTGTTGGCTGTCGCTATTCTGCACTACTCTACAAGGGGAAGAGAAGAGCAGAGCAGAGAACGGAGTGCGGAGATGATGAACTAATAACTGGTTTGGTGAACCTGAATGTAAACAAGGAATGGAATCTAGAGTTAAGTTGTAGCAGCTGTTGGCGTTAGGTGCATGCATGCATTCTGGAGGTGTTTCACCCCAGTGAGCCTTGGTTCGTCCGTCCGTCGGATATGAACTTAGAGAAGTATCCAACACAGTGAGATGACACCTAGAGAAGAGTAGGGTGTGCGACAGTTTATGCTTCAACCAGTTACTCCAAAAGTCTTATGGTTCCAGCGCGCGGGGGGTGCTATTGTTTATTTATTTTACTGGATTTTAAACTCTGAACCTCTTGGTTTCAAGTTTATGCACCTAACCAATACAACCATCAGTCCGAATTATGAAAGAGGGCCAAACATTATGCTGCAACACCCCCCCTCACATCTATACTCCTTTGGAGTTTATGATGTGGGCAGCAGAAGTGGTGGCAGGCCGCAATTATTTAATGTCCCGGAAGTACTTCCTGACCTGCTGCAGGTTGTCTAGAGCTGAAGGTAAATTGGTGCAAGTGGTCGTACATTTAAATTTGTACACCACACACAAGTTCAGTTTTAGTTTCGTTGTTGACAGGTTCTTCTGCTAGCACTAGCAAGATGTTCTAGCTGTGATTCCCAAGCTAGTTCTCTGCATCCTACGTATCAATGTTAACTCTTTCATTCTCAAAAGGAAAAGTTTGTGTTTTTGATATGTCGCTGATGGCACACTATTAACTTGCTCCGAAACCAGTGCATTTGCCTCACACCTATATGTTGAGAATTAGCACACAAATGCACTTGTGGTTAACTGAAAACTGCAGCGGAAACAAGTAATCTCAGTACCACATCATGTACTAATTCAAGGATCGTTGCTTAGCACGGAAGGAAACATATGCAGCAGCATATATGGAGGCAGAAAATGTTACTCAGCAGGCAAGACACTCCTCAGCCTAGTGCTTGTGGTAGGAGTAAGTTTTCCTGACAGCATCAAGCATCAACAAAGACACACCAGATTTTTACGTGGAAAACCCCCAACTTGAGGGGAAAAACCACGGGCCGAAGCCACCCAAATCCTCTTCCACTATTATCAAACGTGGGATACAACAAGTTCTTCTCTAGACAGCACTAGAGGATCTCATACATCAAGATTTCTGAATCTTGGATGAACACAACAGGATTTGGAGCTCAAGAACTAGGGATTGGAACAGTCTCACCAAGGATGGTGGAACCGAAGTTTGAAGGAGGCAAGGTAGTGGATCTGGACCATCACAACCTTGGGGAGGAGCTCCCTTTGCTTCTTCCTTCAATCTTCCTCTTCTTCCCTTGCTCTCTTGGTTTTCTCTTTTCTTCTCTCTTGGAGGATGAACTGATTTTCGTCACCCTTGGTGGTGGCTGCTGGATGGAGGGTAAAGCATCCCCATCCACTCATGTGCAAAGTCCAAAATGACCCTAGGTCATAACCCTAATGGGTAGTGGGCTTTTGCACCTCTTTGGGCTGCCTAAAAGGCCTCACATGGTCATCTCCTCACAGCCCACATGAGGAGGATATCCCAACAAATCTCCCCTCCGACTCATGAGGGGGGCACCGCCATGCCCGCTACCTTGCAACATGCTTGTAGCTTCTCATTTGGTAATATCTTCGTCATCATATCCGAACCATTGTTGTCGGTATGGATTTTCTCAAGTTTCAGCAACTTGGAGCTCACAACATCTCGAATCCAATGGTACCTCACATCAATGTGCTTGGTTCGAGAGTGATAGCTTGAATTCTTGGCAAGATGAATAGCGCTCTGACTGTCACAAAACAGAACATACTTCTCTTGCTTCATACCGAGCTCTTGCAAGTAGTTCTTCATCCACAAAACTTCCTTGCCAGCATCAACTGCTGCAATGTACTCAGCTTCTGTAGTTGATGTAGAAACACATTTCTGCAATCTTGATTGCCATGACACTGCTCCCCCTGCATAAGTCATCAGGTATCCGGATGTGGACTTCCTACGATCCTTGTCACCTGCGTAATCTGCATTTGTATAGCCCTGCAATACAGGATCACCACTTCCAAAGCATATACAAGATGTAGGAGTACCCTTGAGATACCTGAGAATCCACTTCACTGCTTCCCAGTGAGCTTTACCTGGATTTGTCATGAACCGGCTAACAACTCCAACTGCATAGGCAATGTCAGGCCTAGTGCATACCATGGCATACATCAAACTGCCCACAGCAGATTGGTAAGGTACTTTCCTCATTTCTTCTTTCTCCTTCTTGCTTGTAGGACATTGTTTAGAATTCAGTTTGTGATGGCCTGCAAGCGGAGAGATAACAGATTTTGCATCTTTCATATTGAACCTTTCAAGTACCTTCTCAATGTATCTTTCCTGTGAGAGCCAAAGCAGCTTCTTTGATTTATCACGGGAGATGTTCATGCCAAGTATTTGCTTAGCTGGTCCTAAATCCTTCATGGCAAATGATTTACTCAATGCCTTCTTGAGGAGAGCAATCCTCTTTGTGCCATTTCCAACAATCAGCATATCATCAACATACAACAAGAGAATAATGAAGTCACCCTCGGCGTACCTCTTCATAAAGACACAATGGTCAGGTTGGTAACCAAGCCCAGTCATAAAAGACTCAAACTTCTTGTACCACTGCCGAGGAGCTTGCTTCAAGCCATACAAGCTCTTCTTCAATTTGCAAACTATGTGCTCCTTGCCTGCAACCATGAATCCCTCTGGCTGCTCCATGTATATCTCCTCCTCTAGGGCACCATGCAAGAAAGCTGTCTTCACATCAAGTTGTTCAATTTCCAAGTCCATGGTGGCAGCCATGCCAAGCACAACTCGGATCGAAGACATCTTGACCACTGGAGAGAATATCTCACTATAATCAATGCCCTTTTTCTGACTGAATCCTTTCACAACCAATCTGGCTTTGTACCTTGGATGTGAGGTGTTTTCTTCGGTCTTCACTCTGTACACCCACTTGTTCTTGAGTGCTTTCTTGCCCTTTGGCAGTTTCACCAACTCAAAAGTATCATTCTCATACAAGGAATTCATCTCATCTTGCATGGCTTCTGACCATTCTTCTTTGTTCTCATCAGACATTGCCTCCTCATAGCATGAGGGCTCACCTGCATCTGTCATCAACACATATTGATGTGGTGGATACTTAGAAGAAGGAATGCGACCTCTTTCACTTCTTCTTTGTTGCTGCACTGGTGGTGAATCAGGTGGATTTTCGTTGGCATCATCATTACCAACTTCATCATCATCATCACTTGATGGCTGCTCGCCACTTTGACTTGTACTGCCTTGATCAGTTGCATCTCCACTGTCTTCAGTGTCATCATCTCCACCATGATTTTCATGCACGAGAGGAGGACGGATTGGATCCATGTCAACCTGAGGTGTGTTGGTCATTGGCTTCTCTGGTTTCCCAATGTCTTTTATTGTTTCATCTTCAATGAACACCACATCTCAGCTTCTCACAATCTTTCTATTGGCTGGATCCCACAACCTGTAGCCAAACTCTTCACTTGGTTGGCTGAGGTAGCTGCACTGCTTTGTCTTGCTATCAAGCTTGGATCTCTCGTCCCTTGGAACATGTACAAATGCCCTGCAACCAAAGACCTTCAAGTGCTTGTATGATACCTCCTTCCTTGACCAAACTCTCTGAGGAATATCACCTGCAAGAGGAACTGATGGAGATAGGTTAACCACATACATAGCATTCATCAAAGCTTCAGCCCAAAATGAATTAGGTAAATGAGCATGAGAGAGCATAGCTGTGACCCTCTCTGTGAGTGTCCTGTTCATTCTCTCTGCAAGACCATTGAGCTGGGGTGTCTTTGGTGGACTCTTCTCAAGCCTGATGCCAACATTTCTGCAATACCTTTCAAAAGGACCTCTGTATTCACCACCATTGTCTGATCTCACGCACTTCAATTTCCTGCCAGTTTCTCTTTCAACTTTGGCATGGAACTCCTTGAAGGCTTCAATTGGTATTTGTGTTTCAGCACATACACAAAAACCTTTCTGGAATGGTCATCAATAAAAGTCACAAAGTATAATGCTCCACCATGAGATTTTTCAGTCATGGAGCAAAAGTCAGTGTGCACAATATCAAGAACATTATCTGCACGATGTGGAGAGAGTGTACGAAATGCAGCCCTGTGTTGTTTGCCAGCAAAACAATGTGCACAGGGTTTCAAGGATATACCTTTCAACTCAGGGAGGTACTCCATGCGAGCAAGAGCATGCATGCCCTTCTCACTCATATGCCCAAGCCTCTTGTGCCACATTCAACCGAAGTGTCTTTTTCCGCAACATTCAACACCTCATTGCACAACTTGGTTTTAGTCACATAGAGATTACCTTGCTTACTTCCTCGAGCCACAATCAAAGAGCCTTTGGTGAGCTTCCACTTTCCTTCACCAAAATAACTAGGATGTTTGATATCATCAAGCTTGCCCACTGACAACAAATTCAGCCTTATGTCGGGAACATGCCTCACATCATCGAGCACCAATCTGCAACCTGTGTTTGTTTCAATGCATATAGAGCCCTTGCCAACAATTGCTGACGAACCACTATTTCCCATCCTCACTTGGCCAGTAACACCACTAGTGTAAGATGTGAAATACTCCTTGTGTGATGTGATGTGGAAGGACGCACCTGAATCCACAACCCAACTCATGGCATCATCACAAACAGCACTATAGCAATCTTCATCTTCAATGACTAGATAGTCCTCATCTGTTGCGGTCATGGCTGAACTGCTCTCAGCCTTTTGCTCGGTTTTCTTTGTGAGTTTCCCCTCTGCAAGCTCTCTCTTGTACTTCCCTTTCGCTCTTTATGTGTCCCGGATTACCACAATGAAAGCAAGTGATATCTTTTCTCTGTTTTGACTTTGATCTCCCCCTGGATTTGCTTTTGCCTTGCTGAAATCTTGTATTGCTGCGTCCACGGTTCTCATTCTTCCCATGGGTTTCAGCCACATACGCATCAGAAGAAGAGGCATCACCCTTTTCCTTCTTTCTGGCTTCTTCATTCAGCATACTGTTCTTCACCATCTCCAAAGTCAGCTTCCCATCCAGAGCTGAATTGCTAAGTGACACAACAAGCGTGTTCCAACTATCAGGCATGGAACTCAGCAGCAACAATGCTTGCACCTCATCCTCAAAGTTGATCTTCATGACTGAAAGTTGATTTATATGGCATTGGAAGACATTCAAGTGCTCAATCACACTTGTGCCATCTCGGTACTCAAGCTTTGCAAGTCTTTTGATCACCGAGGCCTTGTTCATTGATGTCTTCCTCTCATACATGGACTCTAACTTCTGCCACATCTCATATGCATTTGTGTCATTTGCAACATGGTGGAAAATATTGTGGTTGATGTACAACCGAATCATACCTACTGCCTTTCTGTGCAATACTCTCCATTCTTCTTCTGTGACACCCATGGGTATCTTGTCTTTCACAATTGGCTCATACAAATCCTTGCAATAAAGGATGTCTTCCATCATGGGCTTCCATAATGAGTAATTGGAAGAATCAAGTTTTATCATGCCACTTGTAGTAGCGCTTTCGTCCAAAGCCATTGTGAACAGCTCTTCTAGCAACAATCAAGCAACTGGGATTTGCAACCTTCTAAGCAACCAAGGCTCTGATGCCACTCTGTTGAGAATTAGCACACAAATGCACTTGTGGTTAACTGAAAAATGCAGCGGAAACAAGTAATCTCAGCACCACATCATGTACTAATTCAAGGATCGTTGCTTAGCACGGAAGGAAACATATGCAGCAGCATATATGGAGGCAAAAACTGTTACTCAGCAGGCAAGACACTCCTCAGCCTAGTGTCTTGTGGTAGGAGTAAGTTTTCCTGACAGCATCAAGCATCAACAAAGAGACACCAGATTTTTACGTGGAAAACCCCCAACTTGAGGGGAAAAACCACGGGCCGAAGCCACCCAAATCCTCTTCCACTATTATCAAACGTGGGATACAACAAGTTCTTCTCTAGACAGCACTAGAGGATCTCATACATCAAGATTTCTGAATCTTGGATGAACACAACAGGATTTGGAGCTCAAGAACTAGGGATTGGAACAATCTCACCAAGGATGGTGGAACCGAAGTTTGAAGGAGGCAAGGTAGTGGATCTGGACCATCACAACCTTGGGGAGGAGCTCCCTTTGCTTCTTCCTTCAATCTTCCTCTTCTTCCCTTGCTCTCTTGGTTTTCTCTTTTCTTCTCTCTTGGAGGATGAACTGATTTTCGTCACCCTTGGTGGTGGCTGCTGGATGGAGGGTAAAGCATCCCCATCCACTCATGTGCAAAGTCCAAAATGACCCTAGGTCATAACCCTAATGGGTAGTGGGCTTTTGCACCTCTTTGGGCTGCCTAAAAGGCCTCACATGGTCATCTCCTCACAGCCCACATGAGGAGGATATCCCAACACTATATACTACTCCCTCCATCATGTTGTTTGGACGAAGGGAGTATTCTTGTGGGACAGAGGGAGTATTAACTTAACAGTGTGGTATTTGGCCCTTTCTAGCTTCCCGTTAGATTGAATAAATTATATAGAAACCAACAGAGCCGGTAGATTGACTTCATGGTGTGTGACTTCAATTGTATTTGCAATGCACTGCTCTCCTTTGGTTTTGCGATTCATAACATTGTATTGCACGTCACATTTGGATCACAAAACCGTGACCGTGAGAAGAATGGTGGTGTCCTATTGCAAACCGGCACTGATCTAGACATGAGGTTCACAAAGATTTGGTTAGGGGCATCAGGTAGCATGAACCATCAAGCATTTTAAATGAGCTGAATTTCTCTTGCATAACAGAACATTAACCCAAATTAATTGATCGATGGCTTTATGTCTTTGAACACCGGTTGAAAAAGAAACTACACGACTTGCGCGATGACAAATCAAAAAGCATTTCGAATTTTGGGTATCCATTAGTCAACACATGTTATGACTAGGAAAATGTTTCCATGGCTAGCAAACATGCAGTCAAGTCGACCTCAAACAGAAAGCAGGGATGTGAGGCTTGCCTGCGCATCTCCTTAGTCTCCAAGTCAAGGACAATGAGTGGACCAGGATGCAACTCATTAAACCATATCTTCAGCAGCACGGCGCAGCTCATCTCTCCTCAGCATTCAAACTCAATTACCACAGGGCCAGAAGGGATGTAATGATCTAACGTTCGTGGCTTCTCCTCTGCATCGATCACGGCCTCTACCACCCAACTACCGCCGCAGAGTTATAGCCAAACAGAGATCATGAACCCATCAGTGGCGAGCAATTGCAGCCTTCCTTCTGGCGATCTTCCCAGGTGTCACTGCCTTTCTTGGTAGTTGATGGGAGGGAGCTTCACCACGCCTAGCTTCTGCTTGTGTATATATTTTTTTTGAAAAGGGGGGACTCCCCGGCCTCTGCATCAGAACGATGCATACGGTCACATTTATAAATAAAATAGGTTCAACAAGGTCTTAAAGTCGTGAAACAAAATAACGGCTAGCTCACAGAGAGCCTCAACGCCAAAAATAAAAAGGCCATAGAGCCACTACCGGCTGGCAAAATAAAGATAGGAAAACTAATTGCCTATCCTATTACATGACCGTCATCCAAACGGTTGAAGATATCCCGCGCTACCATCTCCCACCGGACAAATCCAGTAACCAAACGCTCCCTAGCCTCCGTCGGAGTGAGTAAGGAACACATACGGATCATCGCCGTAGCTCTGAATAAAACCTGCAAAAAATGAATATTTGTTGTTCTGTTAAAAGCCAAATCATTTCTGCAATTCCAAATTTCCCATAACAACGCACATACTCCTACACGAATGTGTCTAGCTGTATAGGACTCTATCCCATCAAGCCACGTTCCAAATAACGTACCGACCAAACTCGTAGGAGTAATGTTAAAGGCGATTTGCATGGTGCGCCACAAAATTCTCGCCAACGGGCACTCAAAGAATAGGTGCTTAATGGTCTTGTCCCGATCACAGAAACTACACCTAGTAGATCCTGTCCAATTGCTCTTAACCAAGTTGTCCTTTGTTAAAATGACTTGTTTATGTACAAACCACATAAACACTTTAATTTTCAAAGGAACTTTTACTTTCCAAACATGTTTGGAACTAGAAATGGCACTCGAGTTAATGACATCGATGTACATCGACTTAACCGTAAATTGTCCAGACCTAGTAAGTTTTCAACACAACTGATCGGGCTGATGAGCTAGCTGAACCTCCATCAGTCTACTCACCAAATGAAGCCATGCTTCCCATCTATCACCAACAAGCACCCTCCAAAACTGGATATTAAGGGGAATGGACTGCATAATCGTTGCAACTAGCACATGACGTCGCTGAACAATACAATACAGGGACGGGTACTGGAGCGCCAATGGTATACCACCAAGCCAAGTATCCTCCCAGAAACGGGTATTGTTGCCATCACCGACTATAAACTTTGTTCTATTGAAGAAGGCTGCCTTAACTCTCATAAGCCCCTTCCAAAACGGAGAATCAGTTGGTCTCACTGTTACCTGTGACAAAGTCTTGGACTGCAGATACTTGTTACGGAGAATCTGCGCCCAAGTTGCGTCAGTCTCAACTGAAAGCTTATACAGCCACTTACTGAGCAGGCATCTGTTCTTGACCTCATGATTCTCAATACCCAGACCCCCTTGGTCCTTTGGTCTACAAATGATATCCCACTTGGCGAGTCGATATTTTCTCTTTAGCTCATCACTCTGCCAAAAAAATCTAGATCGGTAGAAGTCCGGCCTTTTCCTAACCCCAACTGGAACTTCAAAGAAAGATAGTAGGAACATCGTCATACTCGTGAGCACCGAGTTAATAAGAATCAACCGGCCTCCATAAGACATAAGTTTGCCCTTCTAGCAACTAAGTTTTTCTCAAACCGATCTTCGATGCATTTCCACTCTCTATTTGTTAGCTTAGGATGATGAACGGGTATACCTAGGTAAGTAAAAGGTAAAGCCGCTAATTCACATCCAAACAATTGCCTATAAACCTCTTGTTCCTCCTTGGCTCTACCAAAGCAGAACTACTTGCTTTTATGAAAGTTAATCTTTAATTCGGTCATTTGTTCAAATAAGCATAACACCTGCTTCATATTTCTCGCTTTTGCCAAGTCATGCTCCATAAAGATGATTGTATCATCAGCATACTGAAGAATGGACACACCCCCATCAACTAGGTGAGGCACCAAGCCACCCACCTGACCGGCCTCCTTTGCCCTACCTATGAGAATTGCCAACATGTCAACCACAATGTTGAACAAAATAGGGGACATTGGATCACCTTGCCTCAGGCCTTTGTGTGTCTGGAAATAATGACCTATATCGTCATTCACTTTAATTCCAACACTCCCTTTTTTCGTAAAGGATTCTACCTGGTGTCGCCAAGCTTCATCAAAACACTTCATGCGTAAGGCCTGTTGAAGGAAGGGCCATTTGACCTTGTCATACGCTTTCTCGAAATCCACTTTGAAAACAACCCCATCCAGCTTTTTCGTGTGGATTTCATGGAGCGTTTCATGAAGGACCACAACCCCTTCAAGGATGTTCCTTTCCGGCATGAAAGCAGTTTGGGTAGGCTTCACCACAACATGCGCGATCTGTGTGAGCCTATTACACTACTAGGAAAAGGTCTGCTAGTGGCGCACTAGTTTTGCCTACTAATGGCACACTACTGGTGCGCCACTAGCACCACGCCATTAGAATTAAATACTAATGACGCACCCCTGGTGCGCCATTAGTATACGAGATACTAATGGCGCACCAGGGAGTGCGCCATTAGTATATCACACGGTGCGCCATTACTAAGTAGAAGTGCGCCGTTAGTAACTTTTTTTCAATTTTTTTCGTTTTTTTCTTAATATCGGGTCAATATGCTTATTCTCGGGTCAAATCGCACTAAGTGGTCAAACTTAAATACTAATGACACTCTATTGGTGCGCCACTAGCACCATGCTATTAGAATTAAATACTAATGACGCATCCCTGGTGCGCCATTAGTATACCAGATACTAATGGCGCACCAGGGAGTGCGCCATTAGTATATCACACGGTGCGCCATTACTATCCACATAGAAGTGCGCCATTAGTAACATTTTTTTTCATTTTTTTTTCAAATTTTTTTTCCTTTTTTTCTTAATCTTGGGTCAATATGCTTAATCTCGGGTCAAATCGCACTAAGTGGTCAAACTTCCCGGAAGGTCACCCATCCTCACACTACTCCAGCACGAGAACTTCGCAGTTCTATCCAACCCCAGCACCAGCCCACTTAACAGGCACTTGTTGATAAATCTATCATATCAATCCTATTAAACCTTGTTGATGCCTAGGACTTTGTTCATTTTCATGAGTATGATGAAATTTTGAAAAATATTTCAAATTTCCCGGTCATATTACGTATCATTTTTTGAAAAAAATAAAAAAATAATTGAAACCAATTTTTTTTCTGTTACTAGTGGCACACACCTAGATGACGGTGCGCCACTAGTAAGTTTGAATTCTTTCCATTTTTTCCCCTCTATATCTTAAAAGCCCCGTAACTTTTTTCTGTTAGGTTTTTGAGGATTTTGAAAAAATTGAACAAGGTTCCCCTGATTAAATTCGGATGTAACTTTTCGAGTAGATGATTTTTCATATAAAAAACTTTTTAATCCATGTTCGTATGCAAAAGTTATGCCCATTTTACAAATTCTAGAGAGATTTTGCAAATAAAGTCGAAATTCATATTTGTAAATTTTCCCAACAAGTAGACCACATATGACATGGGAAACTTAATTTTTTTTTGACATTTCCATCATTTTCTTTTATTTTTTTAAATTGAAAAGGTGGTCCACATGGGGGTGCATTCGATGGAATTTTTGGGCCAAGTTAGTAATGGAGCACCGTGGGAGTGGTGCGCCATTACTAGTTCGACTAATAATGGCGCACCACTCCCACGGTGCGCCATTACTAGTTTTAAAAAAAATAAAAAAATTGAAAAAAAGTTGAAAAAAAATACTAGTGGCGCACCGTGGATGTGGTGCCCCTGGTACCCAATTCCTACTCTTGAAAAAAAATATAAAAAAGTTGAAAAAAAAATGAAAAGAAATTACTAGTGGCGCACCGTGGATGTGGTGCGCCATTACTAGTTTAACTACAAGTAGCGCACTATACCCTAGTGCGCCATTACTAGTTTTGAAAAAAAAAATGTTACTAATGGCGCACCGTGGATGTGGTGCACCATTAGTATTTGGACACTAATGGCGCACCAACACATGGTGCGCCATTAGTATATAGTAGTGGCGCTAATGGCGCACCAACACATGGTGCGCCATTAGTATATAGTAGTGGCGCACCACATGTGTGGTGCGCCATTAGTGTCCATATCTTCTATAGCCCTTTTCCTAGTAGTGTTAGTCCCGACCTTGGTGAAAATTTTGAAAGTAGCATTAAGAAGACAGATGGGCCTGAATTGCTCAATTCTCGCAGCCTTTGTTTTATTAGGAAGAAGGGTTATCGTTCCAAAATTCAGCTGAAAAAGCTAAAGCTGCCCAGAGAAGAGATCATTGAACAAAGGCAACAGATCCCCTTTAATGATATGCCAGCACTTTTTATAAAACTCCGCTGGAAATCCATCGGGGCCCGGCGCCTTGTTATTTTTCGTTTGCGAAATGGCTTCAAACACCTCTTTCTCAGAGAAAGGAGCCACAAGAATATCATTCTCCACCGCTGTGAGTTGAGGAACATCCTCAATCCTGGACTCATCGAGAGACACACAGTTCTCTTCAGGATGGCCAAACAACTGCTTGTAATACTCTGTGATGTACAGTTTTAGGTTTTCCTGTCCTAAAATTGTTCCTTCATCTTGCTCAAGCTGAAAGATCCTCTTCTTTCTATGTTTACCATTAGCAATCATGTGAAAGAATTGAGTGTTCGCATCCCCTGGACTACTCGCCGGACCTTGGCCCGCAACGCCCACTTCAATTCCTCTTCTCGAAGAAGTCCTTTCAGCCTCATCTTCGCGTCAAGCTTGGCATGAAGTTCCGCGGCCGACAGCACCGTGGTTTTTGCTTTTACATCTAGGGACTGAATAAGGGAAAGGAGCCTTTCCTTTTCGACCTTATAAATCCCGCAAAGATGCTTAGCCAACCAACGCAGGAAACTCCTCAAATACCTAATCTTATTCTGCCAGCGCTGAAGCGCAGTCTTTCCTCCTGAATCCTTAGCCCACTCTCTGGCCACGAGATCAAGGAAGCCTTCTCGTTCAGACCACGCCAGCTCAAAGGAGAACGCGCTTTTGTTTTCCAGGTGGGTGGCCTCACCAGAGTCCACAAATAACGGCGTGTGGTCAGAAATTCCACGGGACAAAGCATGGACAGTTACTAGAGGGAACTTCTATTCCCAATCGACACTATCCAACACTTGATCCAACTTTTCATACGTCGGATTTGGCAGCACGTTAGCCCAGGTGAATTTTCTACCCGAGAGCTCAATTTCTCTCAGGTCCAGACTTTCAATGATAGTATTGAACATGAACGACCATCTGCCATCAAAGTTATCATTGTTCTTATCCTCACGCCTTCTAATTATATTGAAATCACCCCCCACCAGGATAGGAAGCTGCTCAGAACCGCAAATCCGAACGAGATCAGCCAAGAACTCGGGCTTGAGTTCGGGCTGTGCGGCACCATATACCGCAACCAAAGCCCAATTAAACCCATCTTCCTTCGATCGCACCCAAAACTTGACTACAAAGTCACCCATAACCACACTTCGAACCTCTAGCGCTTCACACCTAACGCCGAGTAAGATTCCACCCGATGTCCCTCTCAGTGGCAGGCAATGCCAATCAAAATCAATACCTCCCGACAAAGTATTTAGAAATTGTGGCACAAAATTATCTCTACCAGTCTCCGATAGAGCGATAAAATCTAAACAATGCTCGACAGACGCCTCAGCAAGAAACCTTCTTTTAGCCAAGTTCTTTAGACCTCTGCTATTCCAAAAGATTCCTTTCATAGTTCATCATGGAATCTTTTTAGCCGTACGAATCCTAGCACTCCTGCACACTGTGGACACCGGGCACACCTTCCGTTTCCACTTGCGTTTAGATACATTTTGACTCTACAACCGGTCCTCACAACTAGTCTCAGAAGGTCTCGCCATAACCATCTCAGTAGAATCATCCTCTACCTCCGTCTCAGGAATGGGCGACATAAGATCCGCACAAAAATTGTCGAGCACCCTGACCCCCAGCGCATTAACCTCAGAATCACTCATGGGTTTAACCGCCGCAATATTACGAATCATCTCTAAGGCCCGCTCAACCTCTAGATCCAAAAGATCATTAACAGAATTAGAGATTTCAGTGACATTACCTAGTGAAACTCCTAATGGATTTGCATTTTCAACAATCTCATCATTGGAAAAATGCAGAATAGAATTAGAATTATTGACCGACATACCAGTAGTGACCTCAACGTCACGGAGCTTGGCCGCCCTGTGGAGACGGCCACTCACCCGTCGCCCCTCAGACATCGGATCCTGAATCCCTCCAAACGCAATTACCTCCTCCCAAGAGATCCTGGTTGGGGTAGGGCCTCCTGCCTCACCCCAACCGCTAGCCCAAAGCACCTACACGGACTCCTTAGTAGACTCGCCAGGAAGTGGAAAGGCACTCACCATGGCCTCAGACGTCTGGCGCACCCCGCAGGACGGAGCCGACAGCGAACGGGGTGAAGGGAGTGCATGGGCCGCATGCCCTAACTCCCCACCCAGCACCGGAGAGGCCACCACCACAGGCGCCGCAGGAGAAGAGGGCTCCGAGGCCACCTGCCCCAAGCCCTCTCCTGATGGCACAGCCGCCACCAGCAGAGAGGTAGACACGACTGGAGAGTAGGTATCTGAGGCCACCTGCCCGAGATGAAGGAAATATGCCCTAGAGGCAATAATAAAGTTATTATTTATTTCCTTATTTCATGATAAATGTTTATTATTCATGCTAGAATTGTATTAACCGGAAACATGGTACATGTGTGAATACATAGACAAACATATAGTCACTTGTATGCCTCTACTTGACTAGCTCATTAATCAAAGATGGTTATGTTTCCTAACCATAGACATGTGTTGTCATTTGATTAATGGGATCACATCATTAGGAGAATGATGTGATTGACATGACCCATTCTGTTAGCCTAGCACTTGATCGTTTAGTATATTTCTATTGCTTTCTTCATGACTTATACATGTTCCTGTAACTATGAGAATTATGCAACTCCCATTTACCGGAGGAACACTTTGGGTACTACCAAACGTCACAACGTAACTGGGTGATTATAAAGGAGTACTACAGGTGTCTCCGAAGGTACATGTTGAGTTGGCGTATTTCGAGATTAGGTTTTGTCACTCCGATTGTCGGAGAGGTATCTCTGGGCCCTCTCGGTAATGCACATCATTATAAGCCTTGCAAGCAATGTGACCAAATGAGTGTTGGAAATATGCCCTAGAGGCAATAATAAAAGTATTATTATATTTCATTGTTCACGATAATTGTCTTTTATTCATGCTATAACTGTATTATCCGGAAATCGTAATACACGTGTGAATACATAGACCACAATATGTCCCTAGTGAGCCTCTAGTTGACTAGCTCATTGTGATCAACAGATAGTCATGGTTTCCTGGCTATGGACATTGGATGTCGTTGATAACGGGATCACATCATTAGGAGAATGATGTGATGGACAAGACCCAATCCTAAGCATCACACAAAGATCGTGTAGTTCGTTTGCTAGAGCTTTGCCAATGTCAAGTATCTCTTCCTTAGACCATGAGATCGTGTAACTCCCGGATACCGTAAGAGTGCTTTGGGTGTACCAAACGTCACAACGTAACTGGGTGATTATAAAGGTGCACTACAGGTATCTCCGAAAGTGTCTGTTGGGTTGACACGGACCGAGACTGGGATTTGTCACTCCGTATGACGGAGAGGTATCTTTGGGCCCACTCGGTAATGCATCATCATAATGAGCTCAAAGTGACTAAGTGGTTAGTCACGAGATCATGCATTACAGTACGAGTAAAGTGACTTGCTGGTAACGAGACTGAACAAGGTATTGGGATATCGACGATCGAGTCTCGGGCAAGTAACGTACCGATTGACAAAGGGAATTGTATACAGGGTTTGATCGAATCCTCGACATCGTGGTTCAACCGATGAAATCATCGAGGAGCATATGGGAGCCAACATGGGTATCCAGATCCCGCTGTTGGTTATTGCCCGAGAGTCGTCTCGGTCATGTCTGCGTGTCTCCCGAACCCGTAGGGTCTACACACTTAAGGTTCGGTGACGCTAGGGTTATGAGGAAGACTAGTATGTGACTACGAATGTTGTTGGAGTCCGGATGAGATCCCGAACGTCCACAGGAGTTCGGAAGGGTCTGAGGTAAAGATTTATATATGGGAAGTTGTCAAGCGGACCTTTGGAAAGTTTCGGGGCGTGCGGTATTGTACTGGGGCCACGGAAGGGTTCCGGAGGTCCACTGGAGGGGCCACCCCTCCCGGGGCCACTGGGCTGCGTGGGGAGTTAGCCAGCCTGGTGGGCTGGGCGCACCCTCCCTTGGGCCCTTGCGCCTAGGGGTTGAGGGAACCCTAGAGGCGGCCCTTGCTTGGGGGGCAAGTCCCCCAAGCAAGGGGGGCGCCCCCCCTCTAGATGCATCTAGAGGGGCCGGCCCCCCTTCTCCCTTCCCCCTATAAATAGAGGGGTGAGGGGAGGGCAGCCGCAACACAAGCCAAGGCGCAGCCCTCCTATCGGTGTCAAAACCGGCGGATCTCGGGTAGGGGGTCCCGAACTGTGTGTCTAGGCGGATGGTAACAAGAGACGAGGGACACAATGTTTTTACCCAGGTTCGGGCCCTCTCGATGGAGGTAAAACCCTACGTCCTGCTTGATTAATATTGATGATATGGGTAGTACAAGAGTAGATCTACCACGAGATCAAGGAGGCTAAACCCTAGAAGCTAGCCTATGGTATGATTGTTGAGATGTAATGTTCGTCCTATGGACTAAGGCCCTCCGGTTTATATAGACACCGGAGAGGCTAGGGTTACACAGAGTCGGTTACGATGGTAGGAGATCTACATATCCGTATTGCCAAGCTTGCCTTCCACGCCAAGGAAAGTACCTTCCGGACACGAGCCGGAGTCTTCAATCTTCTATCTTCGCAGTATGGGAGTCCGGCGGATATTGATAGTCCGGCTGTCCGGACACCCCCTAGTCCAGGACTCCCTCAGTAGCCCCCGAACCAGGCTTCAATGACGATAAGTCCAGCGTGCTTGTAGTCTTCGGCGTTGCAAGGCGGGTTCTCCCTTTAAATCCCATGTACTTGCCGAATAGTGTCCGGCTTCACTTTGAATACTGTGCTCCTCGGCTTCTACGCCAAATTATGGCCCTCTTCCACGCGTCGCACGAATGCGAAAAGCCAGGGTGTCTTTTACATTTCACCCCCTAATTGTGCGGGTCTACCGCCTATAAAAGGGGCAGGGATCCAGATCCAAACCGCACCACCTTCCTCCCGCGTATACTCCATCGAAGCGCCTCTGACCCTGAAATCCATTCCACCATGGATCGTCAACGCGTCTCTTCCTCACACGCTCCTAGCCCATCGCCAGGGGATTGGAGGAGGTGCTCTATTTCGCACAATGAGCTAGTAAAGCTCCAAACGGAGGGACTTCTTCCTCCGGCCTTTATGGTTCCAGTCCGAGCCGGACTGGTTACTTATCGAGGTGGGAGGCAGGCGGAGGACACCCCAAGCCCCAACAAGGGGGAGTGGGTGTGTTTCGTCCCCTATCTGATAAGGGGGCTCGGATTTCCAATACATCCGTTCCTCCGCAGGCTCCTGAAGTTCTACGGACTCCAGCTCCACCACCTCACGCCCGCCTCTGTGCTGCATATCGCGGGCTACGTAGCTCTTTGCGAGCTATTCCTGGGCATCGAGCCCCATTTCGCATTGTGGAAGAGGCTGTTCTGCCTCGTGCCCCGTTCTCACCAGGGGTCCATATATCGTGGGCGGCGCCAAATATGGCGCATCGCCGGGACGGATACCTATCGCACCCCAAGAGGCGTCCAAGACGGCCCTCGGAGTGGTTTTATATAGTAGACGCTCCATTGCCCGACCCAGTCCGGATTGGCCTCCCGGAGTTTGATGCTGCTCCCTTGAAGAAACGCCTCAGTTGGCGCCCCCGGAGCCCCCGTTTGGAGGAAGACAAGAGCGTCCATTACTTGATGGGCCGGATAAGATTAATGGCTCATTCCGGCTTAACCATGATTGGAGTCATGGCAACGTGCATCAAGCGGGGGGTGCAGCCGCTACAATACATAGGCCACCCCATGTGGGATTTCAATGGGGAGGACGACGCTACCCGGCACGGCCGCAAAGGGCCGGGTTCGACCGAGGATCTGGTGAAGATTCTGTCCGGTCTGTACAAGGGGGAGAAGGAGGACTTCCTTCGTCCGAACCCTTTGGATGGGTTTTCCATGGTCAATCCTAGAGGATGGGTAAGCGAACACCTCGAAGGGTTCTACCCGTGCTCTCGAAGTTTAAGCTTCTTACATTACGTCTTCGGCGCAGGATCTACGCCGGACTGTGGAGGACATGGTGAGTCCTGCTCCACAACCCGAGGATCCGGAAGGATCCACAGGTCCGCCTCCAAGAGGATCCGGACATCGAGGTGGAGCTGATCGACGGGGTGTATCACCAGCTCAGCATTGACAATGCTTTGGTCGCCATTACGGCGGACTGCCCCGAGCTAAGTTCGGCATCCCAGGTGACCACGACCGAAGTCCGGACACCGTTATCCTATCCTTGCCTGTTTCTGACCTTCGCGAATGATGGTATTTTGCAGGAAGCGCCATTACGGCAGGAAGCCGAGCCTGCGGCGGCCGACCTAAAGAGGTCAGTCCGAACTAGTAGGTGGAAAAGGAGCGCCGTGCGGGCAGAAACGTCGCCGCAGAGGTATAGCTCGTGTTTGATCTTTTTGAGCAACGTTCCGTGGAAACTTCTAAGTGCTCATGATCTTTATAGGAGAAAAAGCGCTCGCCGAACTGCGAGCGCAGGAATTGCCGACCCGACCAACACCAGCCGGGCTCCAGCGCCCGGATTGGAGGGGGAGGCAAGCGCAAGACGCGAACCGGATCCTGCTCTAACGGAGGATACCGACAGACTGTCCGCCACCAAGTCAGAGGTGGAGAGCGCTATGAATCATAGACGCCGCCGGACAGTTTTTCAAGAAGCGTGCTTTTCCCCTGAGGCATTGGATGCCTTTAACACAGGGGACGCGCATCTCCGGGCTGCTCAAAATGGTTTTACCAGAGCCACGGAGCAGTATGTTAAAGACATACGGGTAAGGGAATTTTAATGGTTGTATACACCAAGAGCCCCGAGACTTAAATTAGTTATGTTAACTGATTTAAGGATCATTTGAAATTTCAGGCTCTTAACGAGAAGAATGCCCAGCTGTCTCGGGAGCTGCAAGATTGCAAGGCCCAACTTGAGGCCGCACTTGCTGCCGCAGGAGGAGACGGAAAGACCCCTCCTGGTAACACATTTGTATAAATTAATATAAGCGCTGTGCGGCGTGCGCGCGAGTCTAATAATGACATTGCAGGTGCCGCCGAACAAGATCCGGACAGGCAAGCATTGCTGCGCCAGCTAAAGGCTGGCGAGAATGTACTGAACAGGGTTCAGCAGGAAAGGAACAAGCTCCAAGATGCCAACGCCAAGCTCGGAGAAGAGCTGAAAGGCGCACAGGCCGAGCTGTCCGGCTCCGTCAAGGAGAATCAACTGCTTCGTCGCGGCATACATAGTAAGTGCTTGAGCGAACTCTCTAAGGAAGAAGAGTTCGGCGAGGAAGCGATTTGACATAATATGTCTTGTAGGTATACTCACGGGTCGTCCTACAGAGGAGATGCCCGTATCAATGGGTGATCCACTTCCCGAACTGTTGCAGCTACTCGAACGAGTTCGGCAGGCAATGAGTGGCGCCGTACAGGCTTTATGGCCATCCCTCGCCCTGCCCGAGGGCCTCGGGGAGCTTGCAGAGAAGCTGCAGGGAGTGCGGCAGCGCTTCCGTTTGTGGAAGATTTCGGCTTGCCGTCAAGGTGCCAGGGAGGCTTGGGCCATGGTGAAGACGCGGTACAAGAAGGCGGATCCCAACCATATGGCCGAAGTTGGACCGGTGGGGCCCGACGGGAAGGAGATCCCTGTGAGTTTAGTGTACAGCCGGTAGAACTGGCGCTAAGTTTTCCCAACGGGATCAGAAACTAGACAGCCTGTTAGACGGGATTGAGGAGGAATACAATCAATAGATTTGACAATGTATGTTATCCTTGAAATTGACATGTGAAATGCCTTCTAGCGGATTGTAGATCGTTTGTCTTTGCCGACCTTTTAAGCCGACCTCGGGACCCTAGAGTCCGGAGTGTGTCCGAATACCTTTTTGGTTAAGAAACAACCGTGGTATGCATGGAGACCAGGCGTAGGGGTCATTAGTGCTTTATCAGACAAGTGCCCAACTAGTTATGTTATATTACATGGTTAGTAAGAAACATCTTCCAGGGAGAATAGTTCAGTTAAGGGTTCCTTTCACTAGGGAGGCATGCCCTAAAGTGCATGTCCGGACTGCCAAGAGAGCAGTAAAACATCTGGGGGCAGATGGGAAAAATAGGTAAAAAGTCAGCTTTAGGGCAGTCTGAGGTACACATCCGGCTGATCCGGCAGTAACAATCGCAGAGGTGCTCCCTTTACCGCCTAGCCGAACAATCGGGAACGTAGGGGTAAGCACAGGAGCCAGGCAACCCAGCTTGGCCAAAACTTAAGTCATATCGATGCATATAATGGCGAGTAAAAGGTACATGTGGAAGCTTGACACATGTGTTGGGTAAAAAACCCTTATAGTTTAAGCTTCTGTAAAAGAAGCCCCCAGGAATAACGAGTGCGGATGGCACATCGTGCATATGCAAAGAATGCGAAAATAGGCCCCGAAGGGCTGGTAAGTTAAAAGGATAAAAAGACAAACAAAAGACAGTCGAAATATAAAAGGTTGGACGGGGGAAGGGGACGAACTCTTAGTCCGGCGCTAGGCATAGAATCATCGGAGTCGGGCTGCGTTCCATGGGTTCGGCTCGAGTCGGTTGTCCGACGCATTTCGTAGACGGTATGCTCCGCCGGTCAGTACTTGATCAATAATGAAGGGGCCTTCCCATCTGGGCTTGAGCTTGTCCTTTTCTTGTCCGGCAGGCGTAGAACTAGTTCGCCAACGTTGTAAGTCTTGGCCCGTACTTCTCTGCTTTGATATCTTCGGGCCTGCTGCTGATAGAATGCGGAACGAGCCTTTGCGACGTCACGTTCTTCCTCCAATGTGTCCAAGCTGTCCTGCCGATCTAGCTCGGCTTCTCTTTCCTCATACATGCGCACTCGAGGTGAGTCATGAATAATGTCGCAGGGCAAGACTGCCTCTGCGCCGTACACCATAAAAAATGGTGTGAATCCGGTAGTACGGTTAGGCGTTGTCTGCAGCCCCCAGAGTACGGAGTCGAGCTCCTCGACCCATTGGATGTCTGATTTAGTGAGTGACCTCACTAGTCTGGGTTTAATGCCGCTCATTATTAGACCGTTTGCTCTTTCCATTTGACCGTTGGTTTGAGGGTGATAGACTGACGCATAGTCGAGCTTAATGCCCATATTTTTGCACCATGACTTTACCTCATCGGCCGTGAAGTTCGTGCCGTTGTCGGTGATGATGCTGTGGGGGACTCCGTAGCGGTGTACCACCTCTGATATAAAGTCTATCACTGGTCCGGACTCTGCCGTTTTGACCGGTTTGGCCTCTATCCATTTGGTGAACTTATCCACCATGACCAATAGGTACTTTTTCTTGTGGGTTCCCCCTTTAAGGGGTCCGACCATGTCAAGCCCCCAGACTGTGAACGGCCAGGTAATGGGTATGGTTTTGAGGGCGGTGGGTGGCATATGGCTCTGATTAGCAAAGAGCTGACAACCAACGCATCGCTGGACCAAGTCCTGTGCATCTGCCCGAGCCGTCGGCCAATAAAATCCTGTACGGAATGCCTTTCCTACCAGGGCCCGGGCTGCTGCGTGGTGTCCACCTAGTCCGGCATGGATTTCAGCCAGGAGGTTTCGCCCTTCTTCTTCGGAGATGCACCTTTGAAGGACTCCGGTAGTACTTTTCTTATAGAGTTCTCCCTCATGGACCTTGTAGGCCTTCGATCGCCGGACTATGCAGCGGGCCTCATTTTGGTCTTCAGGAAGTTCCTGCCTGAGTAAGTAGGCTAGGAAAGGTTCTGTCCACGCGGCGATTACTGCCATTATAACGTGGGCGGAGGGTGTTATGTCATCTGCTGAATCACCGGTTGGTGCGGTTTTCTCCGGTTTGTCGCTACCGGACTCCTCTTCCCATAGTACGGATGGCTTGAAGAGCCGTTCCAGAAAGATGTTTGGAGGGACAGCATCACGTTTCGCACCGATGCGTGCCAGGACGTCGGCCGCTTGGTTATTATCTCGGGCTATGTGATGGAATTCGAGTCCTTCAAACCGAGCTGACATTTTCAGGACAGCATTGCGATATGCTGCCATTTTCGGATCCTTGGCGTCAAAGTCTCCATTTATTTGGGATATTGCAAGGTTTGAGTCCCCGCGCACCTCTAGGCGTTGAATGCCCATGGAGACTGCCATCCGGAGACCATGTAATAGGGCCTCGTATTCGGCTGCATTGTTGGAGTCCGTGTACATTATTTGAAGTACATACTGGACTGTATCTCCGGTGGGGGACGTCAGTACGACGCCAGCCCCCAGTCCGGCCAACATTTTGGAACCGTCAAAGTGCATAGTCCAATTGGTGTATGCGCCGTACTCTTTAGGGAGTTCGGCTTCAGTCCATTCGGCGACGAAGTCAGCCAAAACTTGTGATTTTATGGCTCGTCGAGGTTTGTAAGTTATGTCGAATGGCAAGAGCTCAATGGCCCATTTTGCAATCCTGCCCGTTGCGTCGTGGTTATTTATAATGTCATTGAGTGGTACTTCAGAGACCACTGTTATCGAACACTCTTGAAAGTAGTGCCGGAGCTTCCGAGACGCCATGAACACCGCATATGCTATCTTCTGATAGTGCGGGTAACGGGATTTGCAGGGGGTTAACACAGTGGATACGTAATACACTGGTTTTTGAAGAGGGAATTTATGCCCTTCTGTCGCTCGTTCGACGACGAGGACAGCGCTTACAACTTGATGTGTTGCTGCGATATATAACAACATTGGTTCGCCCAGAGTGGGCGCAGCCAGGACCGGATTTGTTGCCAGTATGGCCTTTATTTCTTCGAGTCCGGCAGTGGCGGCATCCGTCCACTCGAAGTGTTCGGTGCGCCTTAGGAGGCGATAAAGGGGCAACGCCTTCTCTCCTAAACGGGAGATAAAATGGCTTAAAGCTGCCACGCATCCTGTTAATTTTTGTATTTGCTTGAGGTCCTTTGGAATATCCAACTGTGACAGAGCCCGGATTTTGGCCGGATTTGCTTCAATTCCTCTACCGGATACGATGAAGCCCAGCAGCTTTCCGGCTGGTACGCCGAAAACACATTTTTCCGGATTCAGCTTGATGTCATATGCTCTAAGGTTGTCGAATGTGAGCCTCAAATCGTCTACTAAAGTTTCGACGTGTTTTGTTTTGACGACTATGTCGTCTACGTATGCCTCGACTGTTTTGCCGATCTGGGTGGCCAGACATGTTTGAATCATGCGCTGATATGTTGCGCCGACGTTTTTAAGTCCGAAGGGCATCGTGTTGAAGCAGAATGGTCTGTATGGGGTGATGAATGCCGTTGCAGCTTGATCTGCTTCCGCCATCTTGATTTGATGATAGCCAGAGTATGCATCCAGGAAGCACAACGAGTCGTGTCCTGCTGTGGCATCGATAATTTGATCGATGCGGGGGAGGGGGAAAGGATCCTTTGGGCAAGCCTTATTGAGGTCTTTGAAGTCGACCGCAGGCGCCAGGATTTATCCTTCTTTGGTACCATCACCAAATTTGCTAGCCAGTCCGGATGTTTGATATCTCTAATGAATCCGGCTTCCAATAACAGCTAGCTCTTCTCCCATTGCCTGTCTTTTGGGCTCGGAAAATCGTCGAAGAGCCTGTTTGACGCTTAAATCCTTTAGGATGTTTAGGCTGTGTTACGCCAATCTGCGAGGGATTCCGGGCATGTCCGAGGGATGCCAGGCGAAGATGTCCCAATTTTCCCGAAGGAATTCGCGCAGTGCGGCATCAACTTCGGGGTTCAACTGTGCCCCGATGGAAGCTGTCTTTGTTGGGTCCGTTGGGTGGACCTGAAATTTTATTATCTCGTCTGTTGGTTTGAAGGAGGTGGACTTGGATCTTTTATCAAGTGTCACATCGTCCCTGTTTACCGTAGAGCGCAGCGCGGTGAGTTCCTCTGCCGCTAAGGCTTCGGATAGTGCCTCGAGGGCTAGTGCGGCTGTCTTGTTTTCGGCGCGGAGTGCTATGTCCGGATCACTAACGAGAGTGATTATTCCGCTGGGCCCAGGCATTTTGAGCTTCATGTACCCGTAATGAGGTATTGCTTGAAAAATTGTGAATGCCTCTCGTCCTAATATGGCGTGATAGCCGCTGCTGAACGGGGCCACCTGGAACATGACTTCTTCGGATCTGTAATTGTCCGGAGAGCCGAACACCACATCGAGTGTGATTTTTCCGGTGCAGCGCGCTTCCCGGCTAGGGATTATTCCTCTGAAGGTTGTGCTGCTTCGCTCAATGCGGCTCCAATCGATTTCCATTTTCCGCAGAGTTTCCTCGTAAATGAGGTTTAGTCCGCTGCCGCCGTCCATGAGGACTTTTGTCAGTCAAAAGCCGTCCACTATGGGACTAAGTACCAGTGCGGCTGGGGCTCTGGTAGTTCGAGATGTGGGCTCGTCGCTGGCGTTGAAGGTAATAGCTGTGTCACTCCATGGATTTGCTGTTGCAACTTGGTAGACTTCGGCGAGTTCGCGGATTGTTCGTTTTCGTATATTATTTGATGCAAAAGTCTCGAAGACTGTTGATACCGTAGCTAGAAGCTCTTCGCCACTTTTGGCCACCTGCCGTAATATCCAACATGCTCGAAGGCTATGTGTTGGGACAGCTCCCTCTGCACTATGAAGTTTACAGGGTCCATTGAGCCATCCCTCCAGTACGGTTCCGTTTCCCTTGCTGGGTTTTTGTTTTTTTTGTTTTTGCATCTGGGGCCTGATTGTAAGGCGCCCTTTTACCGCGGACTGAGTTTGGGGCCGGATTATCCCAAAATTGATTTTCAGTTTTCTGGAAACTTTCCATCGCACATTACTTTCGTACTATGGACGCCAGATCGGTGAAACGCGTAATCTTGCGACGATCAATGGCGTTCAGAATTCCCTTGTCCGAGCAGTTATTGCAGAAGATTGAGATTGCGTTTTCCTCTCGGCAGTCCTTTATCCTGTCCATAACCAGGAGGAATCTGGCCCAGTAATGATTTACTGTTTCTGAAGGCTCTTGCCGTATTAGAGATAGGTCGCATATGTCTGGGCGGGTGGGTGGAATAAAATCCGGATCCCTGCCCATCTTTGGGCTCAAGGGCCGAGGGGCTTCCGAATTCGGAAGCTTGATTTGCTAGAGACAGTCCAGCGAGTCCGGAGTGACGCATGATTTTAGGTTCAATGCTCGATCAAAGTCCGTTCCTCCGCGGGAATCCGGCATGGAGGGTTCGGGAATCCGGACACGGATTGTTTTCAATGCTGGCAAAGAATTGCCGCGTTGTTCCTCTACCACTGTGACGTGGTGGGTGGCCTGGGGAGAGTTAATCTCTCTCAGATCAGTTTTAAGCCCGATCTGATTGTAGTCCGTAGCGACTCCCAGGGCGGCGATGCGATCCAAGAGCTCGTTAACAGACGAGAGCTCAATTGGATCTAACTGTTCGGCAGCTTTAGGGCTGAGGCGAAGATTGCTTCTGACGACTTGAGAAGTCATTGCCGAATCGGCGGCCGGACAGGCGGTCATAAGAAAGCCACCAAGCCGGATAGTTTGGCCGGCGGCCAAGGCTCCTCCGGTGAAAACGCCGTCTCTGAAGACGGGTAAAGGCATCCGCTCTATCGGCGACGACACAGAGGAACTCTCAATGAAAGCACCAATGTCGGTGTCAAAACCGGCGGATCTCGGGTAGGGGGTCCCGAACTGTGCGTCTAGGCGGATGGTAACAAGAGACGAGGGACACAATGTTTTTACCCAGGTTCGGGCCCTCTCGATGGAGGTAAAACCCTACGTCCTGCTTGATTAATATTGATGATATGGGTAGTACAAGAGTAGATCTACCACGAGATCAAGGAGGCTAAACCCTAGAAGCTAGCCTATGGTATGATTGTTGAGATGTAATGTTCGTCCTATGGACTAAGGCCCTCCGGTTTATATAGACACCGGAGAGGCTAGGGTTACACAGAGTCGGTTACAATGGTAGGAGATCTACATATCCGTATTGCCAAGCTTGCCTTCCACGCCAAGGAAAGTACCTTCCGGACACGAGCCGGAGTCTTCGATCTTCTATCTTTGCAGTATGGGAGTCCGGCGGATATTGATAGTCCGGCTGTCCGGACACCCCCTAGTCCAGGACTCCCTCACCTCCCCTCCCCAACACCTCTCCTCCTCCGTTGTCTGCTCGGCGAAGCCCTGTCGGAGTACTGCTTCTCCACCATCATCACGCCGTCGTGCTGCCGGTGGAGCTGTCTTCCTCAACCTCTCATTCCTCCTTGCTGGATCAAGACGGAGGAGACGTCTCCCGTCCTGTACCTGTGTTGAATGCGGAGGTGTTGTCCGTTCAGCACTTGGTCATCGGTGACCTGAATCACGTCGAGTATGACTCCACCATCACCGTGCAAGCTTCCGCTCGCGATCTACAAGTGGTATGTAGATGCAATCTCTCTCCCATGACTCGTTGCTTAGATGAACTCATAGATGGATCTTGGTGAAACCGTAGGAAATTTTTTAATTTTTTGCAACGTTCCCCAATAGTGGCATCATGAGCTAGGTCTATGCGTAGTTCTCTTTGCACGAGTAGAACACAATTTTGTTGTGGGCGTGGATCTGGTCAACTTACTTGCCTCTACTAGTCTTTTCTTGCTTCAACGGTATTGTGGGATGAAGCGGCCCGGACCAAACTTACACGTACGCTTACGTGAGACCGGTTCCACCGATTGACATGCACTAGTTGCATAAGGTGGCTGGCGGGTGTCTGTCTCTCCCACTTTAGTTGGAGCGGATTCGATGAAAAGGGCCCTTATGAAGGATAAATAGAAGTTGACAAAATCACGTTGTGGTAATTCGTAGGTAAGAAAACGTTCTTGCTAGAACCCAATTGCAGCCACGTAAAAGATGCAACAACAATTAGAGGACGTCTAACTTGTTTTTGCAGCGATTGATCATGTGATGTGATATGGCCAGAAGTTGTGATGAATGATGAATTGTGATGTATGAGATCATGTTCTTCTAATAGGATTCACGACTTGTATGTCGATGAGTATGACAACCGGCATGAGCCATAGGAGTTGTCTTTATTTTTTGTATGACCTGCGTGTCATTGAAGAACGCCATGTAACTTACTTTACTTTATTGCTAAACACGTTAGCCATAGAAGTAGAAGTAGTCGTTGGCGTGACAACTTCATGAAGACACGATGATGGAGATCATGATGATGGAGATCATGGTGTCAAGCCGGTGACAAGATGATCATGGAGCCCCGAAGATGGAGATCAATGGAGCTATATGATATTGGCCATATCATGTCACAACTATATAATTGCATGTGATGTTTATTATGTTTATGCATCTTGTTTACTTAGGACGACGGTAGTAAATAAGATGATCCCTTACAAAAATTTCAAGAAGTGTTCTCCCCTAACTGTGCACCGTTGCTACAGTTCGTCGTTTCTAAGCACCACGTGATGATCGGGTGTGATGGATCCTTACGTTCACATACAACGTGTGTAAGACAGTTTTACACAGCAAAAACACTTAGGGTTAACTTGACGAGCCTAGCATGTGCAGACATGGCCTCGGAACACGGAGACCGAAAGGTCGAACACAAGTCATATGGAAGATACGATCAACATGAAGATGTTCACCGACGATGACTAGTCCATCTCACGTGATGATCGGACACGGGCTAGTCGACTCGGATCGTGTTACACTTAGATGACTAGAGGGATGTCAAATCTGAGTCGGAGTTCATAATTTGATTAGAACTTAATTATCATGAACTTAGTCTAAAACCTTTGCAAATATGTCTTGTAGATCAAATGGCCAACGCTCATGTCAACATGAACTTCAACGCGTTCCTAGAGAAAACCAAGCTGAAAGATGATGGCAGCAACTATACGGATCGGGTCCGAACACGAGATCATCCTCATAGCTGCCAGAAACAATATGTCCTAGAAGGACTGTTAGGTGACCCACCTGTTCTCCCAAAGACTGCAAGACGATTTGAACGCTTTGGCGGACCGTCTTGATGATTACTCCCTCGTTCAAAGTCGGCATGCTTTACAGCTTAGAACCGGGCTCCAAAAGCGTTTTGAGCATCACGGAGCATATGAGATGTTCGAGGAGCTGAAACTGGTTTTCCAAGCTCACGCCCGGGTCGAGAGATATGACATCTCGACAAGTTCTATAGTTGTAAGATGGAGGAAAACAGTTCTGTCAGTGAGCACATCCTAAAGATGTCCAGGTTGCACAACCGTATGACCCAATTGAACATTAACCTCCCGATGAGGCGGTCATTGATGAATCCTCCGATCGCTCCCACCAAGCTACAAGAGCTTTGTGATGAACTACAACATGCAGGGGATGGAAAAGACCATTCCTGAATTGTTCTCTATGCTGAAGTCAGCAAAGGCTGAAATCAAGAAAGAACATCAAGTGTTGATGGTCAATAAGACCACTAAGTTCAAGAAGGGCAAGGGCAAGAAGAACTTCAAGAAGGACGGCAAGGATGTTGCCGCGCCCGGTAAGCCAATTACCCAGAAGAAGTCAAAGAATGGACCCAAGCCTGAGACTGAGTGCTTTTATTGCAAGGGGAAGGGTCACTGGAAGCGGAACTGCCCCAAATACTTAGCGGATAAGAAGGCCGGCAATACCAAAGGTATATTTGATATACATGTAATTGATGTGTACCTTACCAGTACTCGTAGTAACTCCTGGGTATTTGATACCGGTGCCGCTGCTCATATTTGTAACTCACAGCAGGAGCTGCGGAATAAGCGGAGACTGGCGAAGGACGAGGTGACGATGCGCGTCGGGAATGGTTCCAGAGTCGATGTGATCGCCGTCGGCACACTGCCTCTACATTTACCTACGGGATTAGTTTTGAACCTTAATAATTGTTATTTGGTGCCAAGTTTGAGCATGAACATTGTATCTGGATCTCGTTTGATACGAGATGGCTACTCATTTAAGTCTGAGAATAATGGTTGTTCGATTTATATGAGAGATATGTTTTATGGTCATGCTCCGATGGTCAATGGTTTATTCTTAATGAATCTCGAGCGTAATATTACACATGTTCATAGTGTGGATGCCAAAAGATGTAAAGTTGATAACGATAGTCCCACATACTTGTGGCACTTTGCCTTGGTCACATTGGTGTCAAGCGCATGAAGAAGCTCCATGCTGATGGACTTTTGGAGTCTCTTGATTATGAATCGTTTGACACATGCGAACCATGCCTCATGGAAAAAAAGACCAAGACTCCGTTCTTCGGAACAACGGAGCGAGCAACCAACTTGTTGGAAATCATACATACCGATGTGTGCGGTCCAATGAGCGTTGAGGCTCGCGGAGGATATCGTTATGTTCTCACTTTCACTGATGACTTGAGTAGATATGGGTATGTCTACTTAATGAAACACAAGTCTGAGACCTTTGAAAAGTTCAAGGAATTTCAGAATGAAGTGGAGAATCAACGTGACCGAAAAATAAAGTTCCTACAATCAGATCGTGGAGGAGAATATTTAAGTCACGAATTTGGCACACACTTAAGGACATGTGGAATCGTTTCACAACTCATGCCGCCTGGAACACCTCAGAGAAACGGTGTGTCCGAACGTCGTAATCGCACTCTATTGGATATGGTGCGGTCTATGATGTCTCTTACCGATTTACCGCTATCATTTTGGGGATACGCTCTAGAGACAGCTACATTCACTTTAAATAGGGCACCGTCTAAATCCGTTGAGACGACACCGTATGAATTATGGTTTGGAAAGAAACCTAAGCTGTCGTTTCTAAAAGTTTGGGGATGCGATGCTTATGTCAAGAAACTTCAACCTGAAAAGCTCGAACCCAAGTCGGAAAAATGCGTCTTCATAGGATACCCTAAGGAAACTGTCGGGTATACCTTCTACTTAAGATCCAAGGGCAAGATCTTTGTTGCCAAGAACGGATGCTTTCTGGAAAAAGAGTTTCTCTCGAAAGAAGTAAGTGGGAGGAAAGTAGAACTCGATGAAGTGCTACCTCTCGAACGGGATAGTGGTGCAGCTCAGGAAAATGTTCCTGTGATGCCCACACCAACTGAAGAGGAAACCAATGATGATGATCAAGGTACTTCGGATCAAGTTGCTACTGAACTTCGTAGGTCCACCAGGACACGTTCCGCACCGGAGTGGTACGGCAACCCCGTCCTGGAAATCATGTTGTTAGACAACGGTGAACCTTCGAACTATGAAGAAGCGATGGCGGGACCAGATTCCAACGAATGGCTTGAAGCCATGAAATCCGAGATAGAATCCATGTATGAAAACAAAGTATGGACTTTGACAGACTTGCCCGATGATCGGCGAGCGATAGAAAACAAATGGATCTTTAAGAAGAAGACGGACGCGGATGGAAATGTTACCATCTATAAAGCTCGACTTGTCGCTAAGGGTTATCGATAAGTTCAAGGGATTGACTACGACGAGACATTCTCTCCCATAGCGAAGCTAAAGTCCGTCCGAATCATGTTAGCAATTGCCGCATACTATGATTATGAGATATGGCAGATGGACGTCAAAACAGCATTCCTTAACGGGCATCTTAAGGAAGAACCGTATATGATGCAGCCGGAAGGTTTTGTCGATCATAAGAACGCTAACAAAGTATGCAAGCTCCAGCGATCCATTTATGGGCTGGTGCAAGCATCTCGGAGTTGGAATATTCGTTTTGATGAGATGATCAAAGCGTTTGGGTTTATGCAGACTTATGGAGAAGCCTGCGTTTACAAGAAAGTGAGTGGGAGCTCTGTAGCATTTCTCATATTATATGTAGATGACATACTCTTGATGGGAAATAATATAGAATTTCTGGACAGCATTAAGGCCTACTTGAACAAATGTTTTTCAATGAAGGACCTTGGAGAAGATGCTTATATATTAGGCATCAAGATCTATAGAGATAGATCAAGACGCCTCATAGGTCTTTCACAAAGCACATACCTTGATAAGATTTTGAAAAGGCTCAAAATGGATCAGTCCAAGAAAGGGTTCTTGTCTATGTTACAAGGTGTGAGATTGAGCTCGGCTCAGTCACCGACCACGGCAAAAGATAAAGAAGAGATGAGTGTCATCCCCTATGCTTCAGCCATAGGATCTATTATGTATGCCATGCTGTGTACTAGACCTGATGTAAACCTTGCCGTAAGTTTGGTAGCAAGATACCAAAGTAATCCCGGCAAGGAACACTGGACAGCGGTCAAGAATATCCTGAAGTACCTGAAAAGGACAAAGGACATGTTTCTCGTTTATGGAGGAGACGAAGAGCTAGTCGTAAAGGGTTACGTTGACGCTAGCTTCGACTCAGATCTGGATGACTCTAAGTCACAAACCGGATACGTGTATATGTTGAATGGTGGAGCAGTAAGCTGGTGCAGCTGCAAGCAGAGCGTCGTGGCGGGATTTACGTGTGAAGCGGAGTACATGGCAGCCTCGGAGGCAGCGCATGAAGCGATTTGGGTGAAGGAGTTCATCACCGACCTAGGAGTCATACCCAATGCGTCGGGGCCAATCAAACTCTTCTGTGACAACACTGGAGCTATTGCCCTTGCAAAGGAGCCCAGGTTTCACAAGAAGACCAGGCACATCAAGAGTCGTTTCAACTCCATCCGTGAAAATGTTCAAGATGGAGACATAGAAATTTGCAAAGTACATACGGATCTGAATGTCGCAGATCCATTGACTAAACCTCTCTCGCGAGCAAAACATGATCAACACCAGAACTCTATGGGTGTTCGATTCATCACAATGTAACTAGATTGGTGACTCTAGTGCAAGTGGGAGACTATTGGAAATATGCCCTAGAGGCAATAATAAAAGTATTATTATATTTCATTGTTCATGATAATTGTCTTTTATTCATGCTATAACTGTATTATCCGGAAATCGTAATACACGTGTGAATACATAGACCACAATATGTCCCTAGTGAGCCTCTAGTTGACTAGCTCGTTGTGATCAATAGATAGTCATGGTTTCCTGGCTATGGACATTGGATGTCGTTGATAACGGGATCACATCATTAGGAGAATGATGTGATGGACAAGACCCAATCCTAAGCATAGCACAAAGATCGTGTAGTTCGTTTGCTAGAGCTTTGCCAATGTCAAGTATCTCTTCCTTAGACCATGAGATCGTGTAACTCCCGGATACCGTAAAAGTGCTTTGGGTGTACCAAACGTCACAACGTAACTGGGTGATTATAAAGGTGCACTACAGGTATCTCCAAAGTGTCTGTTGGGTTGACACGGATCGAGACTGGGATTTGTCACTCCGTATGATGGAGAGGTATCTCTGGGCCCACTCGGTAATGCATCATCATAATGAGCTCAAAGTGACTAAGTGGTTAGTCACGGGATCATGCATTACGGTACGAGTAAAATACTTGCCGGTAACGAGACTGAACAAGGTATTGGGATACCGACGATCGAGTCTCGGGCAAGTAACGTACCGATTGACAAAGGGAATTGTATACAGGGTTTGATCGAATCCTCGACATCGTGGTTCAACCGATGAAATCATCGAGGAGCATGTGGGAGCCAACATGGGTATCCAGATCCCGCTGTTGGTTATTGCCCGAGAGTCGTCTCGGTCATGTCTGCGTGTCTCCCGAACCCGTAGGGTCTACACACTTAAGGTTCGGTGACGCTAGGGTTATGAGGAAGACTAGTATGTGACTACCGAATGTTGTTCGGAGTCCCGGATGAGAACCCAGACGTCACGAGGAGTTCCAGAAGGGTCGGAGGTAAAGATTTATATATGGGAAGTTGTCAAACGGACACCGAAAAGTTTCGGGGGCGTACCGGTATTGTACCGGGGCCACCGGAAGGGTTCCGGAGGTCCACCGGGAGGGGCCACCCCTCCCGGGGGGCCACTTGGGCTGCGTGGGGAGTTAGCCAGCCCCTGGTGGGCTGGGCGCACCCCCTCCCTTGGGCCCTTGCGCCTAGGGTTGAGGGGGGAACCCTAGAGGGGGCGCCCCCCCTTGCTTGGGGGGCAAGTCCCCCTCCCCTTGGCCGCCGCCCCCCCTCTAGATGCATCTAGAGGGGCCGGCCCCCCTTCTCCCTTCCCCCTATAAATAGAGGGGTGAGGGGAGGGCAGCCGCACCACAAGCCAAGGCGCAGCCCTCCCCTCCCCAACACCTCTCCTCCTCCGTTGTGTGCTCGGCGAAGCCCTGTCGGAGCACTGCTTCTCCACCATCATCACGCCGTCGTGCTGCCGGTGGAGCTATCTTCCTCAACCTCTCCTTCCTCCTTGCTGGATCAAGACGGAGGAGACGTCTCCCGTCCCGTACGTGTGTTGAACGCGGAGGTGCTGTCCGTTCAGCACTTGGTCATCGGTGATCTGAATCACGTCGAGTACGACTCCACCATCACCGTGCAAGCTTCCGCTCGCGATCTACAAGTGGTATGTAGATGCAATCTCTCTCCCATGACTCGTTGCTTAGATGAACTCATAGATGGATCTTGTTGAAACCGTAGGAAAATTTTTAATTTTCTGCAACGTTCCCCAACAATGAGTTGGTTACGGGATGATGCATTACGAAACGAGTAAAGAGACTTGTCGGTAACGAGATTGAACTAGGTATTGGATACCGACGATCAAATCTCGGGCAAGTAACATACCGATGACAAAGGGAATAACGTATGTTGTTATGCGGTTTGACCGATAAAGATCTTCGTAGAATATGTAGGAACCAGTATGGGCATCCAGGTTCCGCTATTGGTTATTGACCGAGAATAGTTCTAGGTCATGTCTACATAGTTCTCGAACCCGTAGGGTCCGCACGCTTAACGTTACGATGACAGTTTTATTATGAGTTTATAAGTTTTGATGTACCGAAGTTTGTTCGGAGTTCCGGATGTGATCACGGACATGACGAGGAGTCTCGAAATGGTCGAGACATAAAGATTGATATACTGGAAGCCTGTGTTTGGACATCGGAAAGGTTCCGGGTGAAATCGGGATTTTACCGGAACAACGGGGGGTTACCGGAACCCTCCCGGGGGTTAATGGGCCTTAGTGGGCCATGAGGGAGAAGAGGAGGGCCGGCCAGGGCAGGCCGCGCGCCCCCTCCCCCCTAGTCCGAATAGGTCAAGGAAGAGGGGCGGGCGGCGCCCCCCTTTCCTCTTTCCCCTCCCCCCTTTCCTTCTCCACCAAGGCAAGAGGGGGGAGTCCTACTCCCGGTGGGAGTAGGACTCCTCCAGGCGCACTCCAAAGGGGCCGGCCGCACGTCCCCCTCCCTCCTTTATATACGGGGGCAGGGGGCACCCCATACACACACAAGTTGATCTACGGATCGTTCCTTAGCCGTGTGCATTGCCCCCCTCCACCATATTCCACCTCGGTCATATCGTCGCGGAGTTTAGGCGAAGCCCTGCGCCGGTAGAGCATCATCATCGTCACCACGCCGTCATGCTGACGGAACTCATCCCTGACACTTTGCTGGATCGGAGTCCGGGGGATCGTCATCGAGCTGAACGTGTGCTGAACTCGGAGGTGCCGTATGTTCGGTAGTTGGATCGGTCGGATCGTGAAGACTTACGACTACATCAACCGCGTTGTCATAATGCTTCCGCTTACGGTCTACGAGGGTACGTGGACATACACCCTCCCCTCTCGTTGCTATACCATCACCATGATCTTGCGTGTGCGTAGGAAATTTTTTGAAATTACTACGTTCCCCAACAGTGGCATCCGAGCCTGGTTTTATGCGTAGATGTCATATGCACGAGTAGAACACAAGTGAGTTGTGGGCGATACAAGTCATACTGCTTACCAGCATGTCATACTTTGGTTCGGCGGTATTGTGAGATGAAGCGGCCCGACCGACATTACGCCAGACGCTGTCGCTGAGACTGGTTTCACCGTTACGAGCACTCGTGCTTAAAGGTGGCTGGCGGGTGTCTATTTCTCTCACTTTAGCTGAATCGAGTGTGGCTACGCCCGGTCCTTGCGAAGATTAAAACAACACTAACTTGACGAACTATCGTTGTGGTTTTTGATGCGTAGGTAAGAACGGTTCTTGCTCAGCCCGTAGCAGCCACGTAAAATTTGCAACAACAAAGTAGAGGACGTCTAACTTGTTTTTGCAGGGCATGTTGTGATGCGATATGGTCAAGACGTGATGCTATATTTTATTGTATGAGATGATCATGTTTTGTAACCGAAGTTATCGGCAACTAGCAGGAGCCATATGGTTGTCGCTTTATTGTATGAAATGCAAACGCCCTGTAATTGCTTTACTTTATCTCTAAGCGGTAGCGATAGTCGTAGAAGCAATAGATGGCGTAACGACAACGATGCTATGATGGAGATCAAGGTGTCGCGCCGGTGACGATGGTGATCACGACGGTGCTTCGAAGATGGAGATCACAAGCAGAAGATGATGATGATGGCCATATCATATCACTTATATTGATTGCACCTGATGTTTATCCTTTATGCATCTTATCTTGCTTTGATTGACGGTAGCATTTTAAGATGATCTCTCACTAATAATCAAGAAGTGTTCTCCCTAAGTATGCACCCTTGCGAAAGTTCTTCGTGCTGAGACACCACGTGATGATCGGGTGTGATAGGCTCTACGTTCAAATACAACGGGTGCAAAACAGTTGCACACGCGGAATACTCAGGTCATACTTGACGAGCCTAGCATATACAGATATGGCCTCGGAACACGGAGACCGAAAGGTCGAGCGTGAATCATATAGTAGATATGATCAACATAGTGATGTTCACCATTGAAAACTACTCCATCTCACGTGATGATCGGACATGGTTTAGTTGATTTGGATCACGTGATCACTTAGATGACTAGAGAGATGTCTGTCTAAGTGGGAGTTCTTAAGTAATATGATTAATTGAACTTAAATTTATCATGAACTTAGTCCTGGTAGTATTTTGCAAATTATGTTGTAGATCAATAGCTCGTGTTGTTGCTTTCATATGTTTATTTGGATATGTTCCTAAAGAAAATTGTGTTGAAAGATGTTAGTAGCAATGATGCGGATTGGATCTGTGATTTGAGGTTTATCCTCATTGCTGCACAGAAGAATTATGTCCTTGATGCACCGCTAGGTGACAAACCTATTGCAGGAGCAGATGCAGACGTTATGAACGTTTGGCTAGCTCAATATGATGACTACTTGATAGTTTAGTGCACCATGCTTAACGGTTTAGAATCGGGACTTCAAAGCCGTTTTGAACGTCATGGACCATATGAGATGTTCCAAGAGTTGAAGTTAATATTTCCAGCAAATACCCGAGTTGAGAGATATGAAGTCTCCAACAAGTTCTATAGCTAAAAGATGGAGGAGAATCGCTCAACTAGTGAGAATGTGCTCAGATTGTCTGGGTACTTCAATCGCTTGAATCAAGTGGGAGTTAATCTTCCACATAAGATAGTAATTGACAGAATTCTCTAGTCACAATCACTAAGTTACTAGAACTTCGTGATGAACTATAGTATGCAAGGGATGACGAAAACGATTCCCGAGCTCTTCGTAATGTTGAAATCGATGAAGGTAGAAATCAAGAAAAAGCATCAAATGTTGATGATTGACAAGACCACTAGTTTCAAGAAAAGGGCAAAGGGGTCGAAAGGGAACTTCAAGTAGAATGGCAAATAAGTTGTCACTCCCGTGAAGAAGACCAAAGCTGGACCAAAGCCTGAAACTGAGTGTTAACACTGCAAAGGAAATGGTCACTGGAAGCGGAATTGCCCTGAATATTTGGTGGATAAGAAGGATGGCAAAGTGAACAAGGGTATATTTGATATACATGTTATTGATGTGTGCCTTACTAGTGTTTATAGTAGCCCCTGAGTATTTGATACTTGTTCGGTTGCTAAGATTAGTAACTCGAAATAAGAGTTACAGAATAAACAGAGACTAGTTGAGGGTGAAGTGACGATGTGTGTTGGAAGTGGTTCCAAGATTGATATGATCATCATCACACACTCCCTATACTTTCGGGATTAGTGTTAAACCTAAATAAATGTTATTTGGCATTTGCGTTGAGCATGAATATGATTTGATCATGTTTATTGCAATACGATTATTCATTTAAAGTCGGAGAATAATTGTTGTTCTGTTTACATGAATAAAATGTTCAATGGTCATACACCCAATGAAAATAGTTTGTTGGATCTCGATCGTAGTGATACACATATTCATAATGTTGAAGCTAAAAGATGCAAAGTTAATAATGATAGTGCAACTTATTTGTGGCACTGCCGTTTGGGTCATATCGGTGTAAAGCGCATGAAGAAACTCCATAAAGATGGATTTTCGAAATCACTTGGTTATGAATCATTTGATGCTTGCGAACCGTGCCTTTTGGGCAAGATGACTAAAACTCCGTTCTCCGGAACAATGGAACGAGCTACTGACTTATTGGAAATAACACATACCGATGTGTGCGATCCAATGAGTGTTGATGCTCGTGGCAAGTATCGTTATTTTCTAACCTTCACAAGATGATTTGAGCAGATATGGGTATATCTACTTGATGAAACATAAGTCTGAAATAGTTGAAATGTTCAAAGAGTTTTAAAGTGAAGTGGAAAAATCGTCGTAACAAGAAAATAAAGTTTCTGCGATCTGATCGCGGAGACGAATATTTGAGTTACGAGTTTGGTCTTCAATTAACACAATGTGGAATAGTTTCACAGCTCACGCCACCTGGAACACCACAACGTTATGATGTGTCCGAACGTGGTAACCGCACTTTATTGGATATGGTGCGATCTATGATGTCTCTTACTGATTTACCATTATCGTCTTGGGGTTATGCATTAGAGACAGCTGCATTCACGTTAACAAGGGCACCATCTAAATCCGTTGAGACGACACCATATGAACTGTGGTTTAGCAAGAAACCCAAGTTGTCGTTTCTTAAAGTTTGGGGCTGTGATGCCTATGTGAAATAGTTTCATCCTGATAAGCTCAAACCCAAATTGGAGAAGTGCATCTTCATAAAATACCCAAAGGAAACTGTTGGGTACACCTTCTATCACAGATCCGAAGGCACGATATTCGTTGCTAAAAATGGATCCTTTCTAGAGAAGGAGTTTCTCTCGAAAGAAGTGAGTGGGAGGAAAGTAGAGCTTGATAAGGTAATTTGTACCTTCTCCCGATTGGAAAGTAGTTCATCACAGAAATCAGTTCCAGTGATTCCTACAAGCTCAAGGTGTTGACTACAATGAGATTTTCTCAACTGTAGCGATGCTCAAGTCTGTTCGAATCATGTTAGCAATTGCCACATTTTATGAAAACTGGCAAATGGATGTCAAAACTGCATTCCTTACTGGTTTTCTTAAAGAAGATTTGTATATGATGCAACCAGAAGGTTTTGTCAATCCTAAAGGTGCTAACAAAATATGCAAGCTCCAGCGATCCATCTATGGACTGGTGCAAGCATCTCAGAGTTGGAATATACGATTTGATAAGTTGATCAAAGCATATAGTTTTATACAAACTTGCGGTGAAGCCTGTATTTACAATAAAGTGAGTGGGAGCACTACCGCCTTTTTGATAAATATATGTGAGTAACATATTGATTGATCAGAAATGATGTAGAATTTTTCTGGAAAGCATAAAGGAGTATATGAAAGGAGTTCTTTAAAAGAAAGACCTCGGTAAAGCTACTTGCATATTGAGCATCAAGATCTATTGAGATAGATCAAGACGCTTGATAAGATTTTTCAATGAATACATACCTTGATAAATTTTTGAAATAGTTCAAAATGGAACAGTCAAAGAAGGAGTTCTTGCCTGTGTTGCAAGGTGTGAAATTGAGTAAGACTCAAGACCCGACCATGGCAGAAAATAGAAAGAGAATGAAAAGTCATTCCCTATGCCTCAGTCATAGGTTCTATAAAGTATGCTATCCTGTGAACCAGGCCTATTGTATACCTTGCTCTGTGTTTGGAAAAGGAATACAATTTTGGTCTAATAAGTAGATCACTGGACATGGGTAAAGAATATCCTTAGTGTGGACTAAGGAGATGTTTCTCGATTATGGAGGTGATAAAAGAGCCCGTCGTAAAAGATACAACGATGCAAGCTTTTACACCAATCCAGATGACTCTAAGTCTCAATCTGGATAGATATTGAAAGCGGGAGCAATTAGCTAGAGTAGCTCCGTGCAGAGCATTGTGGACATAAAATATTTGCGAAATACATACGGCTCTGAATATGACAGACCCGTTGACTAAGCTTCTCTCACGAGCAAAACATGATCATACCTTAGTACTCTTTTGGGTGTTAATCACATAGCGATGTGAACTAGATTATTGACTCTAGTAAACCCTTTGGGTGTTGATCACATGATGATGTGAACTATGGGTATTAATCACATGCAGATGTGAATATTGGTGTTAAATCACATAGCGATGTGAACTAGATTATTGACTCTAGTGCAAGTGGGAGACTGAAGGAAATATGCCCTAGAGGCAATAATAAAGTTATTATTTATTTCCTTATTTCATGATAAATGTTTATTATTCATGCTAGAATCTTATATTTACTAATTGGAGGCACCTTTCAAGTTGTCTCATTAATCCACATCATTAATATTAATTACACCGTTGGATCGTAGAATTTACGCAATGGATAGAAGGAAAACATATGTAACACAGATGATCCCATTGTCCCTTAAAAGAGAGATGTGACCCGACCAACGTTAATTAATAATGATAAAAATGAAAATAAACGTCCTTCCGTTTCCTCAAAAAAATAAGGCAAGACTTCATCCATATGGACTCTAATCCAACGAAAAAGGAGAAAATCTACACGGTCCTGTTGATTGCCCTCAAAAGCCGGCTCCATAATAAAATATTCTGCCGATTAACCATGCCAGGACGTGACAGATGTGACAATGTATTGTACGTACAAAGGCAAAAGCAAGAGACGGCTGCAAATTTCAAAAAAAAAGGAAGGAGACGGCTGCAAGCTGGACTGTTGAGTCCTCTTTTTGGAGAGAGAGAACCCTGATGATACACGTTTGGTTGGATACATAAATTAAATAGAGTGACGTCTAAAAAACAAACAGAGCTCCGTATAGCTTGCAAGCTGGGTATCTATAGGTACATGTGTGGTTCCTCTATATCTAACAAATAGAGCTTCGGGTAGCTTCCAAGCTGGGTATCTATACTTGCATCCATACTGTCTGTGTCTAATTTATTTCTTGCCACCTTGCAAAAGAAACTAGCCCAGCGTCTAAGGAGACATCACGACTCGACGTCTTGAGATGAAAAGTTAAGCTTGGGGTGTCGTGACATTCCAGTATCTATATGGGATTTGCTGCACCGGTACATCGGACGACTCCATATGCGAGGTGACGCGTCATGTAGTTGGCTAGACTCACCGGAAGGTTCTACTATTGTCCTACAATATGCATGTATATAGTGCTAATTTTGTCTTGAGCCTAATTATTTACAAGAAGAGTTATGAATATCCACTCTTACATGCATGCATAGTATATGAACCTCGAACGTCTTACTCCACCTTTTACATTGATAGTCCATACTGTGTTTCGGAAGAAATATTTCTATTATTATAAAGTGATAGTTAATATTAAAGGTCGCATGCGTTGGATGTAAATTTCGAAAGTGTAACTCCAATATATAGCAAGCTCAAGTGCTCCTAAGAAAATTCAAAGAAAATAGAGAAAAATAATATTATGAATTGTTTTTACAACAAGCATTTCTTAGTTTTTTTAACTACACACAAAATTTCATTATGGAACGTTCGCCAATGTCTAGAAAAAATCAGTGCTCCAAAATGCTACTCCCTCCATTCCAAAATAAGTGCATGGTTTTATCAAAAATAGACATTCTGGAGTATTATTTTTGTGCAGAAAATATTTTGAGTGTTTTTTATTCACGAAATATCTACAAAATATTTCACATAGACCTATTATAGAAAATAAACATAATCTATTTTAAAGGTAGGTTTGTTATCAAACTTTTTAAAATGTTCATCTGTGTGTTCTTGATATAAGTAAACTGTAAGTTCGGACTTTGTATTCTTTCATGACAAAATAGAACCATATTCTTCTACATGGTATTTTATTTACGCATTTTATACGTTATAACTGAATAAAACATGCACAGATTACTTATATTCCTTAAGATTTAGGTTCAACGTCTCAGATTTGTTATTTGTGACCGACCTATAATATTGCTTCCTTGGTTCTTCGTAGGATTATGTGTGTTCAACAAATGCATACTTTAACAAGGTTGCACTTTCATATTATCACAACAAGTATACTCTGAGATCTCTTGCAAAGAAACGAGAATAATATGTATATATCACTGTGACATGTTTTGAACAATTAAAAAATAATGAAAAACTATTGCATGTCATGTTTAAACATATTATTATTGTCCAAAGATTTATATCAAACAAAAAATTCAATGTATCAAGTATTAAAAAGTGCTAGACCATGCAGAGGCACGGGTTGACGACTAGTGTCAGTAACCCAAACGCATCTGCAGTTAAGTCACTGAAGCAGCGTCCGCATTCACGCCCAACGAACCTACTACGGTGCCAGTTGTCCATCCGTCTGCCACGGCTCATTGCCATTCGCCCGCTATATTAACTTGAGCCCCAGCTCCCAGCCATAGCCAAAGACCCACACTTATTCTCCTTCGGTGCCTTCCTTCTGTCGGCACCACTTCAACCATGGCCTCCTGGCGCTCCGAAGCTCTCTTGGACGTACTGTCGCAGGAGCAGACCAGGGATGTCGGTGGCTCCGCTCCGGGCGCGCTCCAAAGCTCTCTTCGACGTACTGTCGTAGGAGCAAACGAAGGAGATCGTCGGCACCCCTGCGGCCGCCCTCCGCCGCCACGACCACAAAGCCGGCGCGCGTGCGAGGGCGCAGCCGGCAGCGAGGAAGAGTAGTACACGGTAGGTCGCCGCCGCTCTGGTCCCGGGAAGGCCACCTCTACTCCACTCAGTCGACGCCAAGCTTGGTGGGGTAAACATCGGCGGACGATTAGCCCTTGACGGCGACGTGGAGGCGGAAAACTTCAGAACCTTGTGCTCCGGCCGGAGGAGGAGGTTATCAAGGCGGATGAGGAGGAGGCAAAGGCAATGGTCGGCTTTCTCGGGTTCATGGCCGGACATGGTGGTCGGGCGCCGGCGATCGTTTAGATTATGTTTACAGTAGGTTTAGTATGGTTTGTGCGAAATATGTAATGAATTTCGTTCAGTTTGTAGGAAAAGTTTTCAAAATGTAATGAAATTCATCCGGTTAATTTGGAATTTGCTTTGTTTGCACGAATTTCGTCCGGTTAGTTAATATAGTTGTCGAAAGGTATGCGGGAAGCATCGGATGGCATCCATCAGTGTCCTCGGACAGATGCCGGTGTAAATTTGTGGGCCAGCGCTGGAGATGCCTTAACTATCATGCTATAATCGCTAACAATCCTCCATTATTTATCAGGGAACAGTTATCCCTCGATCAAAATCAGATCCGCGGTGTTTCGCACTCCTCCCGCGTAAGAGTGTAAACTCTTGCTTACATAAAAATGGAGCAATTGGATGGAACTGTAGCAGGTCATATCACTCGAACTAGCCCGCCTAACTAGTGGGAAAGCACCGCCCTCGTCATTTTGTTCTGGATTTCTATCGATCAATCGCGTGAAAATGTTACGCTTCGCAAGTTCTAAAGGAAAAGGCGGCACACTTACGACTCGTACGCGTCGCAACCCCGACAGTCCAGCTCGCCCGCCGCTCACCAGAGGGGACACGCGTTGTCTTGCAATCTCGCTGACATGTGGGACCGTAATTGAATAAATCGTCGATAGCCGAAATCTAATCGCTCGGCGGGCGTCAGCTGAGAAGAGAGAAACGGGGGAGGGAGATGAGATCGCCCACCCGCCACGCACAGACTCCAAGAAATATATGGTGATAATGTGAGGTGGGCCATGCTGGAGTCTGGACAGCTTCTGGAGCCCGCTCTCACCACCATGGTCCCTCAAGACGCCAGCTGCCCGCTACATGCATAGCAAGTAGTCCCCGCTTATGTGGAGGAGAGAGAGGCATTGATAAAGTCAAGGAGTAACAGTGGAGACAATAGCTTTCATCAAAAAATAAACAATGAATACTCGTTGCTCGTCCTCTATATCGGAAAGAATACTTTCATTCGCTGACATGTGGGACGTCGACCATCCTGGTCCACCTGCCATGCACAAAATTATCCTGGTCTACCCCGGTCGTATCGCAGGCCCAACCTTTCCCACTGTAAGTTGTCCGGACGAAGGAACCATAATGACTTCATTGAATTCCGCTTCTTCAAGAGAACTTACTGTACCCGCAATACTACTACCACACGCGAAGACTGGACGGCACTGTACCACGTCATATCACTGAAACCCACTAGGCCAAACTAGCCCGCCTAGGTCATCTATTTTGGAACGGAGGGAGTACGTCTCTGCACTGCTATGATTTTGTGTTGCACGTTCTCTGTACTTTTGCTATGATTTTCCTACCCTATGAACAAAATGAGGCCTGAATGTATGTTGACTATTGTCTGATCGATCGTTAAGCCTACAATTTTAGGAGCTAGGGCTATTGGTCGATCGACGAGGGATAAGTATAAGCATACCATGACCTAATCAGCCCCAATGTTTCTCTTCGGTGAGTGTTTTGCAAGTACTATAGCTCACACAGTAGCTAGCCTACTAACACCAAGAATCATCAAACAAGCCCTGCTGATATGATAAATAGTTCAAACTTACATCTAAGCATGCCATATATTACATCAAAAGCTGGTGAGGACACATCTGTTTCCATAACTCGGAGAGGGTTCGCATGACTCATCGCATGATTCACTATCAAACAAAAGTAGCAAGATCCGCCCACACAAGACAATGCATTATCCCTAACATGGTTTGATAACACGCATCGTTCTAGTAATTAAACACAGGGCAATGCAAACTACCCTGAAGGATTAGCGCGACCAACTATTTCTTGTCATCGATCTCTCGGGCAATGACCACAGCATGAAAAGCGGCATGGGAATCGATTTCTGGGGCGATGTCCACAGGACTGACCGCGACATCGGAATTGATCTCTGGGGCGATGTGACCGCGACATCGGAATCGATCTCTGGGGCGATGTCCATAGGATGGACAGCGGCATCAGAATCGATCTCCGGGACGATGCCAACATGACGGGCCACGACATCGGAATCATCAAGGACAACCACAGGCACCTGCACAAGCCTAACATATTAGCAAGCACATTGCAAATAATCAGAAAGCAAGCACATTGAAAATAATCAAAAACCACAACTATGGTAATAAGCCATTATTTTTTACCTTGTACAGCTCACCGGGGGATCTCTTCCCTCCGGGGGCCATCTCCTCGTCCTCGATGGGGGCCATCACCTTGCGAGGGGAATACTGCTTCTCAACAGCGACTATCTCCTCAAACTCGGTCTTGAGCCTCACATAGGTGGCAATCAGAGTTCCTGGGGCAGGCACGGTGGGGCCCTTGCTGTTCTTCCAACTTTCTTTGATGAGTTTGTCCGCCAATGTCCTCAACTCTTTGGCCGGTGCTTGTTTCTTGGAGTTCTTCGTCTCCACGGGTTGGCCCGCCAACATGGTCAACTCGTTGGTCGGTGCTTGCTTCCTGGAGATCGCTGTCTCCAGTGGGTTGTCCGCCGGCAACTCTTTGCCTAGTGCTCCAGGATCCATCAATGAACTGACAAACAAAAAGCAATCGAAAGGAAACCACAATCGCAATGAAAACGGGAAAAGAATAGGATGAGAGAATCGGTCAGTGCTTCGCAAAAAGAAGATTATTGGAATGAAAATATAGCAGCATAACTGATTCGCCCACCTTTCCTTCGTCGGTAGAGAAGAAAAATGGCAAAAGTGAGTAGCCTGGAGTGAGGTTTTCTTCAAGAAAGGGGAGAAAGGGCTTGAACGAGCGTTCCAATGAAATGATGGTTGCTTCGTCCAGTCCAACTTGGAGGCCACCTTACCACTGTTGGTAAAGGTCTGGGTTTTGTGATATGACGGGTCATGACAGCCACACCGGGGTGACAGGTAAGTCTCGTCTGTAGCACCTCGCTGTGATTTGGTGGATGGCACGCGGGCCCGGATGCTTTGAAATGTCCCGCATGTAGATAGAGCGGCTAGTCATATAGGAGTGCTTAATATTGTGCACCACGACCAAGGCGGAGAGGAAAACGAGAGAACTACATAATTAATGCATGGGTTTAATTAGGGTAGTTTTGTAAAGTACGAGATACATTCCTCCAATCGCAAAATGCCTTGGTTCATGAGATTTGAGATTTGAGCCCTATAAACCGGAAGGGAGGGGGTAGTGCACACGGTGTAGTCTAGTCACTTGTTGAAATCTCTAGAAAGGCAAATACTCCTTTCCGGTTTACAGGTCTATACTACTCCCTTCGTCTAGGTGTTTAAGTCATCTTACGAAAACCAAATAGTCCCAAAACACTTAGGCGCGGTGCATTAACTTCTATCTTGTTTCTTGTTTCTTGACATACATATCAACCAATAAGAGATGAGAGGTGTGCATGCTTTTATTGACTTGCAATGGATAGTTCATTGCATGGAATGCTATTAATTAGCAAATAAACATTGGTGACCGCAGGAGGAAACGGTGCTAAGCACGTGGACCTATGCAGAATGAGTATCAACCAATGGATAATGGAGTTTAATTGTTAAATAATTGCAATTTTGTCTCATGCAAGAGCCTGGCTAGTACTCCAAGGAACCGCACCACGCGAGCGTTCGCAATTGCCACGTTCGGTTTGCGCTTGGCTCTTCGCCTCTTCGAGAAGACGAACAATGATGTTACTCCTACTTCTACAGTATCGAATGCATTGCTGCATGTTCGTCCACCTCGTGCGGGAGGGGTAGCATGTAGTGAAAGCTTCTACTTACTGCTCCTGCCTTTGCGTCTATGATAGGTGGGCCCAACAGGTGGTTGGCTCACCTGTCATGCAGCCAAAGGCAGGTGCAGTTAAGGCACCGGAGCTCAGTCTGCGATGGAGAGGGCATCGTAGTAATCAAATTTCTTGGTCTTGTACGAGTTGACGCGACACATCCAAGCACTACACTCGATAAAAGTCTTTTTACACATTTCAAATGGGCTACTTCGTATGTAGGAGTAGACATATTCTGCTTCGTATGTAGTCACTTGTTGCAATCTCTAAAAAGACTTATATTCAGAAACGGAGGGAGTACAATGCATGCATGCATGCCGTGACTTTCCTTTTGATACTTGCATGTGTTGATTTGATGCACCTTGCCAAATTTTGACTATAAATTTAACTAACCAAATTTTCATGCATGTCACAAAAAATTACGGGGCTTTTTGGATTTGACTATGTTTGTCTTATGTTGCCACATTATTTTCCTCACACTTGCCACACTAGCTTAACCTGAGTTGCTCAAATTGTTAGACACACTTTGGCTTGCCTAAGAGAATCTTGCCACAATTTGTGTGTCTATGACATGTGGGGTTCACTGCTAATAAAAAAATTCTTGTCTTAGGTGTGGCTAATAAAAAAGACTTATATTTAGGAACGGATGGAGTAGAAAATATAAATAATAATGCATGTTGGGGCAACCCACGTTTCCGCTAATTTTAGCCGTGGGCTTGTTCACAATTTTTACGAGGGGGTGGTTTTTCATTTAATGGAGGGACTTGTAGTACCAAACTTGAACGATACAAAGTGCGACCTGGCACACCGTAACACAACTTGGAACAAGCGGGTAGCTATCTCAAAAAACAATCAACAACTAAAAAAAACCGCGACCTGGCATGTAGTAGTACACAATTTTAAACGATTGTTTTGATGGAGTGAAAAAGGAAAACTACCCCACTACTTATACATAGGTCGGAGCCTCCACGCTTGCTTGCTAGGGCTGCTCTATTCACACACTCCCATCCTCTCCAGATCTAAACAAGATAGGGCAAGTAACACTGTCTTTCTCCCTTCAAAAAACACTAGCTTTCTATCCTCACCGCTGGTTAAAGATTTGGACGTATCCCCCTCAGCCGGTGAAGGGGAGGAGGTGCAGCATTTAGGCCGTCGTCGATAGTGAGGGAGGAGACCCACTGCCGGCCGCACCGTTATCTCTGGCCGAGCGCCGGCGCGGGAGGTCATCCGATCCCTTCGTTGTTGCCTATGGGCGGATCCGGCCTCCCGCCGCACACCTATCCACATCCCGACGACCTTCAGGTATATCTTCATTCGAAACCACCTTAGCTCTACTTCCCCAGCTCCCTACGTCGCTGCATGTGCATCATTTTCTACCTCTCAGGCCCTCTTGATTGGATGGTCCAACATCACCTATTTTTTTCTATTGTTAGAGGTAAAGCTACTTCATGGAGTCGAATCTTGTACTCCCTCCGTCCGAAAATACTTGTCATTGAAATAAAGTGGGGGTGGGGGAATTTAGTATGTACATCGGACTTGGTACAAACAGGAAGGAAAGGGGATGAAAGTAGTACAGACTGGTCATCCAACCGGTCTCTTGGTCGAAAAGGGAAATATAGGGGTAACGCTGTACACAGTGGTATGACCAGGCCTAGATTTGCTATCCACACATAGGACTAGGTGGCTAGAGTGAACAAAAATGGGACCAACCCAGATATGTTTCTTGGATGTTTGTTTCTCGGGGCAACAAACTATGAATCACCACTTTATGCCCCTGTTTACGTACATGGTGATGTACTGCTGGTGCACCCACTGTCCCATGCTCTTATACCAAATATTTAGGCTCCGGTCGGAATAAAGGGGCTGAAAACATAGGTCTTGATAAAAATAGAGGAATAGGAAAGGAATGTAGGTATAAAACTATGGAACAGCGAACCGGAGGAAACCCTCAAGAGAATGTGTTCGGATGGACTAAGAAATGTATAGATTTTTTTTACAGTAGCATGCTTGGCAGTATGAGATGCTATTTGTTTATTCAGCTGCATAGTGACTACTCTTGTCCTCACCTCACGTACCACACATAGGTTGATTTCTTTATTCCGACAAACACACCACAACAACCTGTCCAACGCATGGCAGCGAGCGCCTGCCTCGGGATTCCGCCCAAAAAATGAGCAGCACGTGGATGTTTCTAATCTGATGGAATCAGTATTACCAGACCGGCTTTCCTATGAAACACTATTCACCTTTCCCGTGTTCCAAACGGTTGGAAGGGAAAGAATACCGTAGGAATTGTGTTCCTACGAAAATCCTGTTGGGGAACGTTGCAGAAAATTAAAAAATTTCCTACGGTTTCACCAAGATCCATCTATGAGTTCATCTAGCAACGAGTCAAGGGAGTGAGTTTGCATCTACATACCACTAGTAGATCGCGTGCGGAAGTGTTCAATGGAACAGGGTTGATGGAGTCGTACTCGCCGTGATTCAGATCACCGATGACCTAGTGCCGAACGGACAGCACCTCCGCGTTCAACACACGTACGGAGCGGATGACGTCTCCTCCTTCTTGCTCTAGCAAGGGGGAAGGAGAGGTTGATGAAGATCCAGCAGCACGACGGCGTGGTGGTGGATGCAGCAGAACTCCGGCAGGGCTTCGCTAAGCAACTACGGGAGGAGGAGGAGGTGTTGCAGGGAGGAGGGAGGCGCCAGGGCTTATGGGTGCGGCTGCCCCTCCCTCCCCTCCCTTTATATAGGGGTAAGGGAGAGGGGGGGCGCAGCCTTGCCCCTTCCTCCAAGGAAGGGGTGCAGCCAAGAGGGGGGGAGGAGTCCATCCTCCCCAAGGCACCTCGGAGGTGCCTTCCCCTCTTTGGACTCTCCCCTCTCCAAGTCTTCTAGGCGCATGCGCCTCTTGGGGCTGGTGCCCTTGGCCCATATGGGCCAAGGTGCACCCCCTACAGCCCATGTGCCCCCCCGGGGCAGGTGGACCCCCCCCCCCTCCGGTGGACCCCCAGACCCCTTTCGGCACTCCCGGTACAATACCGATAAAGTGCGAAACTTTTCAGGCAACCAAAATAAGACTTCTATATATAAATCTTTACCTCCGGACCATTCCGGAACTCCTCGTGACGTCCGGGATCTCATCCGGGACTCCGAACAACATTCGGTTTGCTGCATACTCATATTCATACAACCCTAGCGTCACCGAACCTTAAGTGTGTAGACCCTACGGGTTCGGGAGACACGTAGTCATGACTGAGACGGCTCTCGGGCAATAACCAACAACGGGATCTGGATACCCATGTTGGCTCCCACATGCTCCTCGATGATGTCATCGGATGAACCACGATGTCGAGGATTCGATCAAACCCCGTATACAATTCCCTTTGTCAATCGGTACGTTACATGCCCGAGACTCGATCGTCGGTATCCCAATACCTCGTTCAGTCTCGTTACCGGCAGGTCACTTTACTCGTACCGTAATGCATGATCCCGTGACTAACCACTTAGCCACTTTGAGCTCATGATGATGCATTACCGAGTGGGCCCAGAGATACCTCTCCGTCATAATGGAGTGACAAATCCCGCCTCGATCCGTGTCAACCCAACAGACACTTTCGGAGATACCTGTAGTGCACCTTTATAATCACCCAGTTACGTTGTGACGTTTGGTACACCCAAAGCACTCTTACGATATCTGGGAGTTACACGATCTCATGGTCGAAGGAAGAGATACTTGACATTGAAAAAGCTCTAGCAAAACGAACTACACGATCTTGTGCTATGCTTAAGATTGGGTCTTGTCCATCACATCATTCTCCTAATGATGTGATCCCGTTGTCAATGACATCTAATGTCCATAGTCAGGAAACCATGACTATCTGTTGACCAACGAGCTAGTCAACTAGAGGCTCACTAGGGACATGTTATGGTCTATGTATTCACACGTGTATTACGATTTCCGAATAATACAATTATAGCATGAATAAAAGACAATTATCATGAACAAGGAAATATAATAATAATGCTTTTAGTATTGCCTCTAGGGCATATTTCCAACAGTCTCCCACTTGCACTAGAGTCAATAATCTAGTTACATTGTGATGAATCGAACACCCATAGAGTTCTGGTGCTGATCATGTTTTGCTCGCGAGAGAGGTTTAGTCAACGGATCTGCGACATTCAGATCCGTATGTACTTTGCAAATTTCTATGTCTCCATCTTGAACATTTTCACGGATGGAGTTGAAACGATGCTTGATGTGCCTGGTCTTCTTGTGAAACCTGGGCTCCTTGGCAAGGGCAATAGCTCCAGTGTTGTCACAGAAGAGTTTGATTGGCCCCGACGCATTGGGTATGACTCCTAGGTCGGTGATGAACTCCTTCACCCAAATCGCTTCATGCGCTGCCTTCGAGGCTGCCATGTACTCCGCTTCACATGTAGATCCTGCCACGACGCTTTGCTTGCAGCTGCACCAGCTTAATGCTCCACCATTCAACATATACACGTATCCGGTTTGTGACTTAGAGTCATCCGGATCTGAGTCGAAGCTAGCGTCGACGTAACCCTTTACGACGAGATCTTCGTCGCTGTCAGGACCCTGACTCAATGTCACATCGATCTAGCCTGTAACACATCATATCACTTTGCGGCCTCACGCACGGTAACCCAACGGGTGTCGCCTTACCTTAGCCGGGACCGTTTAGCCTTTTGGCACACGATATGATAGTGTCGCTAGCATCCATATGAAAAGGAGCCCGGCTGACATGGCTAGTCGTAAACCCAAAGTGGCACAGACTTACAGGACAGCATCCATGACCCAAAGATCGAACGTGTCGGTCATCAGCAAGTAAGTTCCGGCTGTAGCACTGGGCTAGCAGACTCGATAAACCGGCTGCAGCGGGCTAACAGACTCCGGTACTCAATGCGTGACATTTCCCGAAGAACGTACACGAGAGCGAAGAAGGACACATGCCGCCAGCCTAAGTGTTCCGAGCAGTAGCAAGCTACCATGGCTCAAAGGAGACACTAGGAGACATTTCCGTAAGAGAGGCTACTAAAGATAAACAACTAGATAGCGGATCCCACACATACCAAGCATTTCAATCATACACACAATATGCTCGATATGTGCAAATACAACAAGGCATCACAACATGACTCTACGACACAAGTACTTTATTTAAAGGCTCAGAGAGCCATACATAGCATACACACAAGTACGGGTCACATGACCCACATACAAGTCATACAAGCATACTAGCCAACAGCGGAAGTGTTTTGTCTGAGTACAGACAACTAGTAAAATAAAAGAGGCTTGGTAAGCCTAGCTATACTACATGGTCCTTCACTTGCTCAGGATCACCACCTGGGCCTTAGTCTACTCATCGATGTCAACGCTCACGAAGAACCCGTCGGAAGGGTTTGTGGCATCTTCTAAAAATGTAAATTAAAGCAACATGAGTACAAAGGTACTCAAGAAGACTTACATCGATCCTACATACATGCACATTATCAAGAAGGGTTGGTGGGGTTATTGCAGCAAGCCAGCTTTGACTCATGGCTAAGCTATCCTACGAGACTCCAACTTGAAATGGTTTTGCGCACTCGAGTCCACTACTCATCACTTCAATACACCACCAAGGATCCACCTCCGTCTTCCTACGGAAGAGCCATCCTCGGCACTCACGCTTATCTTGAGGCTTTTAGTAGTATCCATTTACTTGTCTATGAACTGTATAGGCAACCAAGTAGTCCTTTATCATGACGCGCTATTCAATAGATGATGTTAACCCTGCAGGGTGTACTTCTTCATACATGTTTCACCACTTAGCGTGCACACACGACATGTGCTCGGCAGACTTCAGCGAAAGCCGACGTGGGTGTAGACCACGACCTACCTAGACACTCAAGTCTCTAGTCCAGGTTTATCGCCTATTTGGGTTCCATCTATGAGGAGTTCCGGCCGAAGTTTCGCTCACAGCCCCAAAAGATGTGAACAGGGTTCCCGAGATACCAAACGGGCATCCGGTACACCGTGCCACGTACCTACCGCATCACAGCCCACCCCTACGGTCAGCGTTGTCCACGGCCTCCAAAGAGGCTACAAACACGAAACTACTTGCAACTCCCGGACAGAGGACTAGCGTGAATAAGAAGTCGAGGGGTCATATTTCAGGCCCAATGTATGGTAGTAGCTGATTCTTAAATCACACATACAGATCTCGATTAGCTTAAGGACGGCCTCAATGAAACAACCCACCATGTACTCCTACATGGCCTCTCATCGATACCTTTACCAAATCGTGTTCAACACCTTACTCTCATCGACTCATTCATTTCACTCTAGCCATCACCGGATGAACCAGACCGACACGACTCTAAGCATAGCAGGCATAGCAAGGTAGGAAACAACACAAACATATGGCTCAATCAACTCCTACACATGCTAGTGGGTTTCATCTAGTTCTTGTGGCAATGACAGTCATGCAGAGGAAATGGGTTCAACTACCGTAGCACACAGCAGTTTGAATCGCGTTGTCTTAATGCAAGAAGCGAGAGCAGGAGCAAGAACATGGGATTTTATCGATATGATCAAATGGTTGGTTGCTTGCACGACGGGTCGGTGCACGGTATTGCTCTTCGTCGGGTTATCACGGTACTCCTCGGGGGCAGATCCTGCCGCAGAGAACACCGATACACAAACATTACCAAACAATATGCAACAATATGATGCATGCATGAGACATGGCATATATGAGTGTGTTGGGCTAATGCAACTAAGACCAGATGGGTTTGAAGCATTTTGAACCAAAGATGCAATTTCCAAACTCATATATGATCAATTAGGGTGCTTTAACTTGTTCTGCCATAAACAGTAGGTTAGCTTGCTTAAACATGCATGAAACCAGTGCAGATGGATAGGTTGGATTTTTCTGATTATTTTTCATATATAATTTGTTTCATTTGGAGCTATGGTTGATTTTATATGAATTTTTGAAGTTTGAAACATTTTCTGGAATTTCCTGTGTAAAAATAATTACAGTAATTAAAATACTGCGTCAGCACTATGTCATGATGACGTCAGTGGTCAACGGGCTGGTCAGGTCAAACTGACCAGTGGGTCCCGCATGTCAGTTGGGTTAGTTTAGTTAGAATTTAATTAAAACTAAACTAGGTTAATTAACGGGGCTGGGCCCCACTTGTCAGTGACTCAACGGAGTCAACCTGGGCCCACCCGTGGTCAAAGTCAGGGTCAAACCCGCCGGCGTTTAGCCGCCGGCGAGCCCGACGCGGCGGCGGAAGTGGTTTTGGCTGTTCCGGCCACCAAATGGGTCGCGGAGGCCACCGGAGTGAAGCTGAGGACGAGCCGCGGCTCTTGGCGGAGTCCGTTGGGGTCGGGTGGCGGAGTTACGCCGGCGGCGATTTTATGCCACCGAGTTCGGTGAGAGCGAACTCGGGCTAGTGTGTGCGGTGAGGTGCGGGGAGTGCACCGTTAGCTCCAACGCGACGTGGTGAACGCGATGGACATAGTGAGGTGGCCGGAGGATGGCCGGGAGCACGTCGGCGACGAGGTCCGCGACGGCGCGTGCGGGTGAGCTTCGTGTGCTCGCTGTGGTGCACGAAAGCGAGAAAGAAAGGGAGGGGAAGGTAGCCCAGCTCACAGCGGTCGCGATGGAACGGACGGCGTGGTCGGGGACGAACTGCTGCGGCGGCGACGGCGAAGGGGATCTCCGGCGATGGCGGTTCGGGCGAGGTTGGTGCGGCGGCTTCGGGGCACGCGAGCGCTCGGGGCTCGGCTAGCTCGAAGGAGTAGAGGGCGGCGGAGCTTCTGGACACGGTGGCGCGGCGTGGAGTCGACGGAGAGCGCGGCTACGGCGGCGGTGCGGCGACGGTGGCGTCGGCCATGGCGTGGGAGCGCGAGGGAGAGGAGCTGGGGGAGAATGAAGATGTCCAGGAGGTCCGGGGCACGACGTGGAGCTCGTCCAAGGCGGCAGGGCGGCGAGAGGGTGAAGCAGGGCGGCGTGCAGCTGCGTGGTGAGCTGCGGTGCTACCGCCGAGCACCTTGGCTGCCTGCCTGGCAAGCCAAGTAGCTCGCTGGCGCGGTGGCCGGGCTGGGCCGGCCAGGTGGGCTGGCTGATGGGCCGGTGGTGGCGCCAGGTAAGTCTTCCTTCTGTTTTTCCTTTTCTATTTTTTTTTGCAACTTTGTTGAATTATTAAAAATACCTAGAAGGTTCTAAAATTCACCAAACTACTCCTGGTCCATTGTTAGAATATTTCCAACATGAAACATTTTAGTTTGGGAATATTTGGACATTTGAAATATTTTATAAATTTTAAATGTCCAAATTCAAATACTTATGATTTAATCCAAAGACCTTAGGATGACCTAGGAAATTGTGCACCACTTTTGGCAAAGGTTCTGAACCAAGGCAAAAATGATGGACATTTTAGAAGGGCATTTCAGGTTCATCGAAAATATTTTTAGTAAACCCTAGTTTGTTCCAGAGGGGGCTGGGAGTTCTGTCATTCCCATTTCAGGTTTCTGTTGAAAAAAATAGACATGATGCAACACTCTAATGCAAGAACTAGCTAGGGTGTGACAACTCACCCCCACTCAAAAGAATCTCGTCCCGAGATTTAGGTTCCTCCGGAAAGAAGGCGGGGTACTCAAGTCGAAGACGATCCTCCCTTTCCCAAGTAGCTTCCTTCTCGGAATGGTGCGACCATTGAACCTTGAGAAACTTGATATTATGCCGTCGAGTGGTACGCTCGGCTTGATCGAGGATACGAACGGGGTATTCTCGATAGGTGAGATTATCTTGAAGATCAAGCGTTTCGTGGTCCACTCCACGGATAGGATCCGAGAAGCAACGCCTGAGTTGAGAAATGTGGAAGACATCATGGACTTTGGAGAGATGCGGAGGTAGTTCCAATTGGTAGGCAACTTCTCCTCGTTTGGCAAGAATGCGAAAGGGTCCAATGTAGCGAGGAGCCAATTTGCCTTTGATACCGGCGATGGGTTCCCTTGAGGAGTAACCCAAGGTAAGCCTTCTCGTCAACCTCGTAAGTCATAGCCTTATGTTTTCGGTCATATTGACTCTTTTGACGAGATTGGGCTGTTTTCAACTTTTCACGAACGATCTTGAACTTGCTCTTCTGCTTCTGGATCATATCCGGGCCAAAGAATTGTCTTTCCCCGGTTTCTGACCAGTTAAGAGGTGTTCGACACCTTCGTCCATAGAGAACTTCAAAAGGTGCTTTGCCCAAGCTAGATTGATAGCTGTTGTTATAAGCAAATTCGGCAAATGGAAGGCATTTCTCCCAATCCATTCCGAACGAGATAACAGAAGCTCGAAGCATGTCTTCTAGGATTTGGTTGACGCGTTCTACTTGACCACTTGATTGAGGGTGAAAAGCAGTGCTAAAGGAAAGATGGGTTCCCATAGCGTTTTGGAAACTTTCCCAAAATCGAGAGGTAAAGAGACTTCCTCGATCCGAGTTAATTTCCAATGGAACACCATGAAGAGACACTATTCGGGAGATGTACAAGTCTGCTAGCTGACTAGCGGTTATACTCTCGCGAACAGGTAAGAAATGGGCTACTTTGGAGAGGCGGTCGATAACGACAAAGATAGCATTATTCCCTCTCTTGGTCCTGGGAAAACCGGTGATGAAATCCATACTAATTTTATCCCATTTCCATTCAGGAATAGCTAAGGGTTGAAGGGTGCCAGCAGGCCGTTGATGCTCTGCTTTTACACGACGACAGACGTCGCAGTTAGCAACAAATTGAGCAATGTCTCTCTTCATCCTAGTCCACCAGAACCTCTGGCGTAGGTCCTGATACATTTTAGGGCTACCGGGATGAATGGTGAGAGGAGATTCATGAGCTTCCTTAAGGATCAGCTGCCGTATGTGCTGATTCTTGGGAACCACTAGACGGTTCTCAAAATATGCAACACCATGATCATTTGTAGAGAAACATTTAGCAACTCCGCTAGCAATGTTCTCCTTAATCCGGGATATTCCTTTATCTCGCTTTTGGGCAGCGATGACTTGATCCATAAGGGTAGGTTTCGCCACCAAAGTGGAAAGGAACCCTCGAGGAACAATGTGAAGGTTAAACTTCCGAAATTCCTCGTGGAGAAGTGGTTGACTTTGTTGCAACATCAGGTTGTTGCAATAAGATTTACGACTTAGCGCATCAGCCATGACGTTGGCTTTCCCTGGGGTATAAGTTATTCCTAAGTCGAAATCTGTGATCAACTCAACCCAACGTCTTTGCCTGAGATTCAAATCTGGTTGGGTGAATATATACTTCAGACTTTGGTGATCGGTGAAGATTTCGCAACGATTACCAAGAAGGTAATGTCGCCAGGTTTTGAGTGCATGGACTACAGCTGCAAGCTCTAGATCATGAGTAGGGTAGTTTTCCTCATGTGGGTGTAATTGCCGTGAAGCATAAGCAATTACGTGTCGATCTTGCATGAGAATACAGCCTAGTCCTTGTCGCGAGGCGTCGCAATAGATAACAAAGTCTTTAGAGAAATCTGGTGGTACCAGCACGGGAGCAGAAGTTAAACGTCTTTTCAGTTCCTGGAAACTGTGCTCACATTGTGGAGTCCACTCGAACTTTTTATCTTTCTTGAGGAGTTCGGTTAGAGGTTTAGCAACTTTGGAGAAGTTCTCGACAAAGCGGCGACAATAGCTCGCTAAGCCAAGGAAACTCCGAACTTGCTTGACCGACTCAGGTGGAGTCCAATTAAGGACGGCTTGAACTCGCTCGGGGTTGACAGCAATACCTTTACCAGAAATTACATGTCCTAGATAGGTCACTTCTGGCAGCCAAAATTCGCACTTAGAAAACTTGGCATAAAGGCGATGCTCTCGAAGTTTCATCAACACTAGCCTTAGATGTTTGGCATGTTCTTCCTCGTTCTTAGAGTAGATGAGTATATCATCGAGGTAAACCACGACGAATTTATCCAAATACTCCATGAAGATTGAGTTCATTAACCGGGAGAAGGTGGCTGGGGCGTTGGTTAGGCCGAAGGACATGACGGTGTACTCGTATTGGCCGTAACGAGTAACAAAGGCCGTTTTGGGAATGTCCCCGTTTCGGATTTTGATTTGATGGTAGCCTAACCTCAAATCCATCTTAGAGAAGACTGAGGATCCTGCGAGCTGATCATACAGATCGTTGATCCTGGGAAGCGGATATTTGTTCTTAATTGTGACCAAGTTGACGGGTCGATAATCTACAACCATCCGGTCCGTACCATCTTTCTTCTTGACGAAGAGGACGGGGCAAGCCCAAGGAGATGAACTAGGACGGATGAAACCCTTTTTCAAGGACTCATCGAGTTGTTTCTTAAGTTCGGCTAGTTCTAGGGGTGCCATCTTATAGGGTCTTCTAGAAATTGGGACAGTTCCTGGAATGAGGTCTATCACGAATTCAACATCTCTGTCAGGTGGGACACCTGGCAATTCTTCTGGAAAGACATCCGGAAAGTCACGGACTACCGGAACGTCTTCGAGGTCTGGCAAGGGACTGGCATTAAGGGAATATAGTTGGCGCTTGGATATTCGGGTCAAGACATTGACTATCTTTCCCGAGGGGTGCGTAAGTTGAACAGTCCTAGAGAAACAATCAATCTTGGCATGATGGGCTGACATCCAGTCCATACCCAAGATGATATTTATATCCGAAGATTTGAGAGCTATCAACGATGCAAGGAAAGCAAGTCTGTCGACCTGAATTTCATTTCCATGGCTTACTCTAGAAGTTTGCCATTTGGATCCCGGGGTTTGAATTACCATGGAGGTGGGCATATCACTGAATGCAGTGTTGTGCAAGCGAGCATAGCTTTCGGATATAAATGAATGAGATGCTCCAGTATCGAAAAGAACGGATGCCGGGTGGCAATTTACAAGAAGCGTACCGAGCACGACGTTGGGATCCTCTTGGGCCTCTTCAGCTGAGACACAATTAACATGGCCACGTGTAGTGGTGGCCGGCTTGGCATAGAACACCTTTCCCGCTGGCTTGCCACGGCCAACAGCTTTTGCAGGCTGGTTGGGGTTGGTCTGAGGACAATCGCGCATGTAGTGGCCTGATTCCCCACATTTGAAGCACGTCACGGGGCTGGCGCGTAGAGGAGCATTGTTGGTTGGCCCACCGTAGGGCTTAGCTGGTGCATATTCGCTGAACCGGGCGAGGCGCTGAAAGGATGGCCTCGTGTGAATCTGGGTGGCGAGGCAGATTAGGCACCCACACCGGGCGCTTCGTTGTCCAAAGACCGGATGAGGAACCCATATCACGGCCATGCTTGCGTGTTGCTTCAAATCGGTCGACCAGTTTCAAGACCGATGGCTTTGTTAACAAGCTTCGGAAAGAGGTGCACTCATGCGACGGAGATCTCGGCGGTTCGGGCTAAGTCCCTTGCGGAACCTTGCTGCTTCTTGGCATCGATGGAGACCTCTTCGATTGCATAGCGTGCGAGGTTACCAAACTCTCTGCTGAGGCGCCCACGGAGAGACGACCTTGGGTGAAACTACGAACTCCTCACGCTTACGATCCATGAGACCCTCCGAATGTGATGTTCACGGAAAGCCTCGCTGAATTCTGCCCAAGTAGTGACATGGCCAATCAAGCATAGCCATAAAGTTCTCCCACCAGAGACTGGCGGGGCCTTCAAGATGATATGCAGCAAAGGTGACCTTATCAGCCTCAGCTACCAGTGCAGAACGCAGCTTGTGAGTAATGCTGCGAACCCAGTCATCAGCGTCGAGAGGCTCGACGGAGTGGTGGAAGGTAGGTGGGTGTAACTTGATGAAGTCACTGAGCGACACCAAATTATTTCTCTGATGATGGGCTGTGTTCTGTTCGATACGCTCCAACAACCGGTTGGTCTCCCGTTTGTTTCTCTCAGCCTCCAGCATAACTTCGGCCAGAGAAGGAGGGTGAGGCAGGTTCGCTTCTCCAACTCTGCTGCCTTCGGCCTGCTCTTGCGGAGCAGGGTTGTTGCAGGTGTTAACCATCCTAGGAAAAACAAGACAAGGATTTAGTCCAGGATGGCAAGATTCTAACATAGAAATGTAGAATGTAATGGATAACTTGGAATGTAAGATGATCATCCGTATGACATGGTAGATACAGAAACTGCTTCTTTATTCCATTATCATACACACCATACAAGGTTTAGTACAAGACCAAACAAGTACTACTACGGTGAAAGAAAGATTACATCTCGTCGGAGGCATACCAAGCTCCTATACATTATTTTTCTTACACCTTCGGAATTAGTACACACCAAGTCATATTCCACGAGTCACGCAGGACGGTGGAAATACAACTATTACAATACTAGTGGGACTACTACTAACTCAGACGTCTCCGTAGTAGTTCTCATAGAAGTCTCCTCCGTAACCTGGAAGTTCAACGTGATCGTCCGGGAACAGACGGTCCTGAGGAGCCTGTGGACCATAAGGGCAAGGATGAGGTCTTGGACCTACGAACGGTGGCCTGCGAGGACCACGAGGTGGGGTGATGCCCCCCACATCACGCCAGTCCATCATGTCCGGCAGAGCAGATCTAACAGGATACAGGTCTCTCATATCCATATATCCAGCTTGAACAGCCGGTGCAAAACGAGTCAAGGTGGCCCAGTGATCAGCACGGGCGTTGAAGAGCTCCATCCTCAAGGCCCGACTCTCTCGGTCCTTGTCCTCGAGTAGCTCGGCAGTGGTGCGGGTTAATGAGTCCTCCTGACTGGAATCAGCATAGATGGCTTGAAGATAACCAAACGCTCCAGGAAGTGAACCGGGCATATACCGGAAGTCGGTGTTGCGAAGCAGGCCAGTCCTGACTCGCATAATGGTCATCATGGAATATGCAGCATCTTGCACCGCCATATCAATAGTAACACCAAGTCCATAGGAGCTGTGAAGGGCCTCGGTGGAACCAGGATAAGAGGGAAACACCCTGACGGTGCAGAGATACTGGCTTTGATTAAAATCTCGATACTGCTCTTCAACTGTGTACTCGGGATACCAACGATATCCCGCTTCGATCATAACCCGAACTAGCATGGCTGTATGACCGGTCACACCAATGCATCTGGTCAGACGAACCACTTGATTTTGGTCACGAGTGGCCATCTGGAAGCATAACCACAATGCAAAGACATTAGAATTTCTGGCAGAATTTGGACAGCATAACGACTGTAAATGCTCAAAGGATTTGAGACATTTCACAAAGAATTGCATAGCCACTCAACAATATCATATCAAGGTTCTGGGTCCAATTTAGTAACATAACAGGATAGTAAAACTGAACCAGGCTTGTAACCATCAAACCTATAAGGTACTACTGATTAGTAACACGTGAGCCTAATAAAGAGAAGAGATGCTAATCCTTAACCCCCGGTGGAAGAATGGACTGACTCAGATCAGAATGTCATGAGGTAAAGGAGTAAAAAGGGCCTTACGTACCATCCCACAATCAATTCCCCTACATATAACTAAAGCATTTCTAGACTCAACATCGACCAGTTTGGCTTGGAGAACCTACAGCAGTCCGCTCGATGCAAGCGCTGTCAGACCCGACTCAATGTCACATCGATCTAGCTCAGAACACATCATATCACTTTGCGGCCTCACTCACGGTAACCCAACGGTGTCGCCTTACCTTAGCCCGGACCGTTTATGCCTTTTGGCACACGATATGATAGTGTCGCTAGCATCCATATGAAAAGGAGCCCGGCTGACATGGCTAGTCGTAAACCCAAAGTGGCACAGACTTACAGGACAGGCATCCATGACCCAAAGATCGAACGTGTCGGTCATCGCAAGTAAGTTCGGGCTGTAGCACTGGGCTAGCAGACTCGATAAACCGGCTGCAGCGGGCTAACAGACTCCGGTACTCAATGCGTGACATTTCCCGAAGGTACAGACAGAATGAAGAAGGACACATGCCGCCAGCCTAAGTGTTCCGGAGCAGTAGCAAGCTACCATGGCTCAAGGAGACACTAGGAGACATTTCCGTAAGAGAGGCTACTAAAGATAAACAACTAGATAGCCGATCCCACACATACCAAGCATTTCAATCATACACACAATATGCTCGATATGTGCAAATACAACAAGGCATCACAACATGACTCTACGACACAAGTACTTTATTTAAAGGCTCGAGAGCCATACATAGCATACACACAAGTACGGGTCACATGACCCACATACAAGTCATACAAGCATACAAGCCAACAATGAAGTGTTTTGTCCGAGTACGCATAACTAGTAAAATAAAAGAGGCTTGGTAAGCCTAGCTATACTACATGGTCCTTCACTTGCTCAGATCACCACAGGCCTTAGTCTACTCATCGATGTCAACGCTCACGAAGAACCCGTCGGAAGGGTTTGTGGCATCTTCTCAAAAATGTAAATTAAAGCAACATGAGTACAAAGGTACTCAAAGAAGACTTACATCGATCCTACATACATGCACATTATCAAGAAGGGTTGGTGGGGTTATTGCAGCAAGCCAGCTTTGACTCATGGCTAAGCTATCCTCGAGACTCCAACTTGAAATGGTTTTATGACTCGAGTCCACTACTCATCACTTCAATACACCACCGAGGATCCACCTCCGTCTTCCTACGGAAGAGCCATCCTCGGCACTCACGCTTATCTTGAGGCTTTTAGTAGTATCCATTTACTTGTCTATGAACTGTATAGGCAACCAAGTAGTCCTTATCATGACGCGCTATTTGAATAGATGATGTTAACCCTGCAGGGGTGTACTTCTTCATACATGTTTCCACCACTTAGCGTCTGCACACGACATGTGCTCGGCAGACTTCAAGCGAAAGCCGACGTGGGTGTAGACCACGACCTACCTAGACACTCAAGTCTCTAGTCCAGGTTTATCGCCTATTTGGGTTCCATCTATGAGGAGTTCCGGCCGAAGTTTCGCTCACAGCCCCAAACGATGTGAACAGGGTTCCCGAGATACCAAACGGGCATCCGGTACACCGTGCCACGTACCTACCGCATCACAGCCCACCCCTACGGTCACGCTGTCCACGGCCTCCAATGAGGCTACAAACACCGAAACTACTTGCAACTCCCGGACAGAGGACTAGCGTGAATAAGAAGTCGAGCGGGTCATATTTCAGGCCCAATGTATGGTAGTAGCTGATTCTTAAATCACACATACAGATCTCGATTAGCTTAGGGACGGCCTCAATGAAACAACCCACCATGTACTCCTACATGGCCTCTCATCGATACCTTTACCAAATCGTGTTCAACACCTTACTCTCATACTGACTCATTCATTTCACTCTAGCCATCACCAGATGAACCAGACCTGACACGACTCTAAGCATAGCAGGCATAGCAAGGTAGGAAACAACACAAACATATGGCTCAATCAACTCCTACACATGCTAGTGGGTTTCATCTAGTTACTGTGGCAATGACAGGTCATGCAGAGGAAATGGGTTCAACTACCGTAGCACACAGCAGTTTGAATCGCGTTGTCTTAATGCAGTAAACGAGAGCAGGAGCAAGAACATGGGATTTTATCGATATGATCAAATGGTTGGTTGCTTGCCTGACGGGTCGGTGCACGGGTATTGCTCTTCGTCGGGGTTATCACGGTACTCCTCGGGGGCAGATCCTGCCGCAGAGAACACCGATACACAAACATTACCAAACAATATGCAACAATATGATGCATGCATGAGACATGGCATATATGAGTGTGTTGGGCTAATGCAACTAAGACCAGATGAGTTTGAAGCATTTTGAACCAAAGATGCAATTTCCAAACTCATATATGATCAATTAGGGTGCTTTAACTTGTTCTGCCATAAACAGTAGGTTAGCTTGCTTAAACATGCATGAAACCAGTGCAGATGGATAGGTTGGATTTTTCTGATCATTTTTCATATATAATTTGTTTCATTTGGAGCTATGGTTGATTTTATATGAATTTTGAAGTTTGAAACATTTTCGAATTTCTGTGTAAAAATAATTACGATAATTAAAATCTCACGTCGGACTATGTCATGATGACGTCAGTGGTCAACGGGCTGGTCAGGTCAAACTGACTAGTGGGTCCCGCATGTCAGTGGGGTTAGTTTAGTTAGAATTTAACTAAAACTAAACTAGGTTAATTAACGGGGCTGGGCCCCACTTGTCAGTGACTCAACGGAGTCAACCTGGGCCCACCCGTGGTCAAAGTCGAGGTCAAACCCGCTGGCGCTTAGCCACGGGCGAGCGACGCGGCGCGGAAGTGGTTTTGGCTGTTCCGGCCACCAAATGGGTCGCGGAGGCCACCGGAGTGAAGCTGAGGACGAGCCGCGGCTCTTGGCGGAGTCCGTTGGGGTCGGGGTGGCCGGAGTTGGCGCCGGCGGCGACTTTGGCGGCCACCGGAGTTCGGGTGAGAGCGAACTCGGGCTAGTGTGTGCGGTGAGGTGCGGGGAGTGCACCGTTAGCTCCAACGCGACGTGGTGAACGCGATGGACATAGTGAGGTGGCCGGAGGATGGCCGGGAGCACGTCGGCGACGAGGTCCGCGACGGCGCGTGCGGGTGAGCTTCGTGCTCGCTGTGGTGCACGCAAGCAAGAAAGAAAGGGAGGGAAGGTAGCCCAGCTCACGGCGATCGCGATGGAGCGGACGGCGTGGTCGGGACGAACTGCTGCGGCGGCGGCGGCGAGGGGATCTCGGCGATGGCGGTTGGGCGAGGTTGGTGCGGCGGCTTGGCACGCGAAGCGCTTCGGGGCTCGGCTAGCTCGAAGAGTAGAGGGCGGCGGAGCTTCGACACGGTGGCGCGGCGTGGAGTCGACGAAGAGCGCGGCTACGGGCGGTCTTGGCGGCGACGGCGTCGGCCATGGCGTGGGAGCGCGAGGGAGAGGAGCTGGGGGAGAATGAAGATGTCCAGGAGGTCCGGGGCACGACGTGGAGCTCGTCCAAGGCGGCAGGGCGGCGAGAGGGTGAAGCAGGGCGGCGTGCAGCTGCGTGGCGAGCTGCGGTGCTGCCGCCGAGCACCTTGGCTGCCTGCAAGCAAGCCAAGCAGCTGGCCGCGCGGCGGGGCTGGGCTAGCCAGTGGGCTGGCCGATGGGCGGTGGTGGCGCCGGTAAGTCTTCCTTCTGTTTTTCCTTTTACTTTTTTTTGCAACTTTGTTGAATTATTAAAATACCTAGAAGGTTCTAAAATTCACCAAACTACTCTGGTCCATTGTTGGAATATTTCCAACATGAAACATTTAGTTTGGGAATATTTGGACATTTGAAATATTTTATAAATTTTAAATGTCCAAATTCAAATACTTATGATTTAATCCAAAGACCTTAGGATGACCTAGGAAATTGTGCACCACTTTTGGCAAAGGTTCGAACCAAGGCAAAAATGATGGACATTTTAGAAGGGCATTTCAGGTTCATCGAAAATATTTTTAGTAAACCCTAGTTTGTTCGAGAGGGGCTGGGAGTTCTCATTCCCATTTCAGGTTTACATTGAAAAATAGACATGATGCAACACTCTAATGCAAGAGCTAGCTAGGGTGTGACAGTCTCCTCCATAAACGAGAAACATGTCCTTTGTCCTTTTCAGGTACTTCAGGATATTCTTGACCGCTGTCCAGTGTTCCTTGCCTGGGTTACTTTGGTATCATGCTACCAAACTTACGGCAAGGTTTACATCAGTGCAGTACACAAAGATGGCATACATAATAGATCCTATGGCTGAAGCATAGGGGATGACACTCATCTCTTCTTTATCTTTTGCCGTGGTCGGTGACTGAGCCGAGCTCAATCTCACACCTTGTAACATAGGCAAGAACCCTTTCTTGGACTGATCCATTTTGAACCTTTTCAAAATCTTATCAAGGTATGTGCTTTGTGAAAGACCTATGAGGCATCTCGATCTATCTCTATAGATCTTGATGCCTAATATATAAGCAGCTTCTCCAAGGTCCTTCATTGAAAAACATTTGTTCAAGTAGGCCTTAATGCTGTCCAGAAATTCTATATTATTTCCCATCAAGAGTATGTCATCTACATATAATATGAGAAATGCTACAGAGCTCCCACTCATTTTCTTGTAAACGCAGGCTTCTCCATAAGTCTGTATAAACCCAAACGCTTTGATCATCTCATCAAAGCGAATATTCCAACTCCGAGATGCTTGCACCAGCCCATAAATGGATCGCTGGAGCTTGCATACTTTGTTAGCGTTCTTAGGATCGACAAAACCTTCCGGCTGCATCATATACAGTTCTTCCTTAAGATGCCTGTTAAGGAATGCTGTGTTGACGTCCATCTGCCATATCTCATAATCATAGTATGCGGCAATTGCTAACATGATTCGTACGGACTTTAGCTTCGCTACGGGAGAGAATGTCTCGTCGTAGTCAATCCATTGAACTTGTCGATAACCCTTAGCGACAAGTCGAGCTTTATAGATGGTATTTCCATCCGCGTCCGTCTTCTTCTTAAAGATCCATTTGTTTTCTATCGCTCGCCGATCGTCGGGCAAGTCTGTCAAAGTCCATACTTTGTTTTCATACATGGATTCTATCTCGGATTTCATGGCTTCAAGCCATTTGTTGGAATCTGGTCCCGCCATCGCTTCTTCATAGTTCGAAGGTTCACCGTTGTCTAACTACATGATTTCCAGGATAGGGTTGCCGTACCACTCCGGTGCGGAACGTGTCCTTGTGGACCTACGAAGTTCAGTAGCAACTTGATCCGAAGTACCTTGATCATTATCATTGGTTTCCTCTTCAGTTGGTGTGGGCATCACAGAAACATTTTCCTGAGCTGCACCACTATCCCGTTCGAGAGGTAGCACTTCATCGAGTTCTACTTTCCTCCCACTTACTTCTTTCGAGAGAAACTCTTTTTCCAGAAAGCATCCGTTCTTGGCAACAAAGACCTTGCCCTCGGATCTTAAGTAGAAGGTATACCCGACAGTTTCCTTAGGGTATTCTCTGAAGACGCATTTTTCCGACTTGGGTTCGAGCTTTTCAGGTTGAAGTTTCTTGACATAAGCATCGCATCCCCAAACTTTTAGAAACGATAGCTTAGGTTTCTTTCCAAACCATAATTCATACGGTGTCGTCTCAACGGATTTAGACGGTGCCCTATTTAAAGTGAATGAAGCTGACTCTAGAGTGTATCCCCAAATGATAGCGGTAAATCGGTAAGAGACATCATAGACCGCACCATATCCAATAGAGTGCGATTACGACGTTCGGACACACCGTTTCACTGAGGTGTTGCAGGCGGCGTGAGTTGTGAAACGATTCCACATTTCCTTAAGTGTGTGCCAAATTCGTGACTTAAATATTCTCCTCCACGATCTGATCGTAGGAACTTTATTTTTCGGTCACGATGATTCTCTACCTCATTCTGAAATTCCTTGAACTTTTCAAAGGTCTCAGACTTGTGTTTCATTAAGTAGACATACCCATATCTACTCAAGTCATCAGTGAGAGTGAGAACATAACGATATCCTCCGCGAGCCTCAATGCTCACTGGACCGCACACATCGGTATGTATGATTTCCAACAAGTTGGTTGCTCGCTCCATTGTTCCGGAGAACGGAGTCTTGGTCATTTTGCCCATGAGGCATGGTTCACATGTGTCAAACGATTCATAATCAAGAGACTCCAAAAGTCCATCAGCATGGAGCTCCTTCATGCGCTTGACACCAATGTGACCAAGGCGGCAGTGCCACAAGTATGTGGGACTATTGTTATCGACTTTACATCTTTTGGCATCCACACTATGAACATGTGTAATATTACGCTCGAGATTCATTAAGAACAAGCCATTGACCATCGGAGCATGACCATAAAACATATCTCTCATATAAATCGAACAACCATTATTCTCAGACTTAAATGAGTAGCCATCTCGTATCAAACGAGATCCAGATACAATGTTCATGCTCAAACTTGGCACCAAATAACAATTATTAAGGTTCAAAACTAATCCGTGAGGTAAATGTAGAGGCAGCGTGCGACGGCGATCACATCGACTCGGAACCATTCCCGACGCCGATCGTCACCTCGCCCTTCGCCAGCCTCCGTTTATTCCGCAGCTCTGCTGTGAGTTACAAATATGAGCAACGCACGGTATCAAATACCGGGAGTTACTACGAGTAATTGGTAAGGTACACATCAATTACATGTATATCAAATATACCTTTGGTGTTGCCGGCCTTCTTATCCGCTAAGTATTTGGGGCAGTTCCGCTTCGGTGACCGTTCCCCTTGCAATAAAAGCACTCGATCTCGTGCTTGGGTCCATTCTTTGACTTCTTCCCAATCGGCTTACCGGGCACGGCAACATCCTTGCCGTCCTTCTTGAAGTTCTTCTTGCCCTTGCCCTTCTTGAACTTAGTGGTCTTATTGACCATCAACACTTGATGTTCTTTCTTGATTTCAGCCTCTGCGACTTGAGCATAGAGAACAATTCAGAATGGTCTTTTCCATCCCTCGCATGTTGTAGTTCATCACAAAGCTCTTGTAGCTTGGTGGGAGTGATGGAGGATTCATCAATGACCACCTCATCGAGAGGTTAATGTTCAATGGGTCATACGGTTGTGCAACCCAGACATCTTTAGGATGTGCTCACTGACAGAACTGTTTTCCTCCATCTTACAACTATAGAACTTGTCGGAGATGTCATATCTCTCGACCCGGGCATGAGCTTGGAAAACCAGTTTCAGCTCCTCGAATGTCTCATATGCTCCGTGATGCTCAAAACTCTTTTGGAGCCCCGGTTCTAAGCTGTAAAGCATGCTGCACTGAACGAGGGAGTAATCATCAGCACGTGCCTGCCAAACGTTCAAATCGTCTTGCAGTGCTGGGAGAACAGGTGGGTCACCTAACGGTCCTTCTAGGACATATTGTTTCCTGGCAGCTATGAGGATGATCCTCAGGTTCCGGACCCAGTCCGTATAGTTGCTGCCATCATCTTTCAGCTTGGTTTTCTCTAGGAACGTGTTGAAGTTCATGTTGACATGAGCGTTGGCCATTTGATCTACAAGACATATTTGCAAAGGTTTTAGACTAAGTTCATGATAATTAAGTTCTAATCAAATTATGAACTCCCACTCAGATTAGACATCCCTCTAGTCATCTAAGTGTTACACCATCCGAGTCGACTAGCCCGTGTCCGATCATCACGTGAGACGGACTAGTCATCGTCGGTGAACATCTTCATGTCGATCGTATCTTCCATACGACTCGTGTTCGACCTTTCGGTCTCCGTGTTCCGAGGCCATGTCTGCACATGCTAGGCTCGTCAAGTTAACCCTAAGTGTTTTTGCTGTGTAAAACTGTCTTACACCCATTGTATGTGCACGTAAGGATCCATCACACCCGATCATCACGTGGTGCTTAGAAGCCACGAACTTTAGCAACGGTGCACAGTTAGGGGAGAACATTTCTTGAAATTTTGTAAGGGATCATCTTATTTACTACCGTCGTCCTAAGTAAACAAGATGCATAAACATAATAAACATCACATGCAATTATATAGTTGTGACATGATATGGCCAATATCATATAGCTCCATTGATCTCCATCTTCGGGGCTCCATGATCATCTTGTCACCGGCTTGACACCATGATCTACATCATCATGATCTCCATCATCGTGTCTTCAGGAAGTTGTCACGCCAATGACTACTTCTACTTCTATGGCTAACGTGTTTAGCAAAAAAGTAAAGTAAGTTACATGGCGTTCTTCAATGACACGGAGGTCATACAAAAAATAAAGACAACTCCTATGGCTCCTGCCGGTTGTCATACTCATCGACATGCAAGTCGTGAATCCTACTACAAGAACATGATCTCATACATCACAATTCATCATTCATCACAACTTCTGGCCATATCACATCACATGATCAATCGCTGCAAAAACAAGTTAGACGTCCTCTAATTGTTGTTGCATCTTTTACGTGGCTGCAATTGGGTTCTAGCAAGAACGTTTTCTTACCTACGAATAACCAGAACGTGATTTTGTCAACTTCTATTTACCCTTCATAAGGGCCCTTTTCATCGAATCCGCTCCAACTAAAGTGGGAGAGACAGACACCCGCCAGCCACCTTATGCAACTAGTGCATGTCAGTCGGTGGAACCGGTCTCACGTAAGCGTATGTGTAAGGTTGGTCCGGGACGCTTCATCCCACAATACCGTTGAAGCAAGAAAAGACTAGTAGAGGCAAATAAGTTGACAAGATCCACGCCCACAACAAAATTGTGTTCTACTCGTGCAAAGAGAACTACGCATAGACCTAGCTCATGATGCCACTGTTGGGGAACGTTGCAGAAAATTAAAATTTTTCCTACGGTTTCACCAAGATCCATCTATGAGTTCATCTAGCAACGAGTCAAGGGAGTGAGTTTGCATCTACATACCACTTGTAGATCGCGTGCGGAAGCATTCAATGGAACGGGGTTGATGGAGTCGTACTCGCCGTGATTCAGATCACCGATGACCTAGTGTCGAACGGACAGCACCTCCGCGTTCAACACACGTACGGAGCGGATGACGTCTCCTCCTTCTTGATCCAGCAAGGGGGAGGAGAGGTTGATGAAGATCCAGCAGCACGACGGCGTGGTGGTGGATGCAGCAGAACTCCGGCAGGGCTTCGCTAAGCAACTACGAGAGGAGGAGGAGGTGTTGCAGGCAGGAGGGAGGCGCCAGGGCTTATGGGTGCGGCTGCCCCTCCCTCCCCTCCCTTTATATAGGGGTAAGGGAGAGGGGGGGGGCGCAGCCTTGCCCCTTCCTCCAAGGAAGGGTGCGGCCAAGAGGGGGGGAGGAGTCCATCCTCCCCAAGGCACCTCGGAGGTGCCTTCCCCTCTTTGGACTCTCCCCTCTCCAAGTCTTCTAGGCGCATGGGCCTCTTGGGGCTGGTGCCCTTAGCCCATATGGGCCAAGGTGCACCCCCTACAGCCCATGTGGCCCCCCGGGGCAGGTGGACCCCCCCGGTGGACCCCCAGACCCCTTTCGGCCCTCCCGGTACAATACCGATAAAGTGTGAAACTTTTCCGGCGACCAAAATAATACTTCCTATATATAAATCTTTACCTCCGGACCATTCCGGAACTCCTCTTGACGTCCGGGATCTCATCCGGGACTCCGAACAACATTCGGTTTGCTGCATACTCATATTCATACAACCCTAAGCGTCACCGAACCTTAAGTGTGTAGACCCTACGGGTTCGGAGACACGTAGTCATGACCGAGGCGGCTCTCGGGCAATAACCAACAGCGGATCTGGATACCCATGTTGGCTCCCACATGCTCCTCGATGATGTCATCGGATGAACCACGATGTCGAGGATTGATCAAACCCGTATACAATTCCCTTTGTCAATCGATGCGTTACATGCGAGACTTCGATCGTCGGTATCCCAATACCTCGTTCAGTCTCGTTACCGGCAGGTCACTTTACTCGTACCGTAATGCATGATCCCGTGACTAACCACTTAGCCACTTTGAGCTCATGATGATGCATTACCGAGTGGGCCCAGAGATACCTCTCCGTCATACGGAGTGATAAATCCCAGTCTCGATCCGTGTCAACCCAACAGACACTTTCGGAGATACCTGTAGTGCACCTTTATAATCACCCAGTTACGTTGTGACGTTTGGTACACCCAAAGCACTCTTACGGTATCCGGGAGTTACACGATCTCATGGTCGAAGGAAGAGATACTTGACATTGAAAAAGCTCTAGCAAAACGAACTACACGATCTTGTGCTATGCTTAAGATTGGGTCTTGTCCATCACATCATTCTCCTAATGATGTGATCCCGTTGTCAATGACATCTGATGTCCATAGTCAGGAAACCATGACTATCTGTTGACCAACGAGCTAGTCAACTAGAGGCTCACTAGGGACATGTTATGGTCTATGTATTCACACGTGTATTACGATTTCCGGATAATACAATTATAGCATGAATAAAAGACAATTATCATGAACAAGGAAATATAATAATAATGCTTTTATTATTGCCTCTAGGGCATATTTCCAACAAATCCTGCATCAAACATGTGAACCGAACGCAGCCTTAGTTGTTCTTAATATAATGTCCCTAGTAAAAATGAAGCCATGCCACTGTTTTCGCCTGTAATTGTTTGAGACTCTGACAAGTTTAGCCAAATGTTTTTGCCTGTAATTTTTTGAGACTATGACTGTTTCCTTTGTGCCTTTTTGTGCAAATAGGGATATCCAATTCACCTGGTTGCTGTTGTGACCTTTTGGTGCACTTCACAAAACTCTTCTTAAAAGAAGTGACTTTTGTGCTGTTTAACTGGAAAGTCAGAATGGAACAGTTGATTCATTTTGGTGGAACTGCACAAAGGGAGATCTATGTTCCAATCCTCATCATCCATATTGGCGCCATAACCTTCCTTTAGGTAAGAATGATATTTAATGCATGTGTTCATCTCTATTTTCCGATTGCCATGAGAAAATAATGTTGTTTTTTACTAGTACACTTGTACTCCCTCACTGACAAAACAAATTCTGAATTAGAAGGCCAATCATGTACTTGGTTTCACCAACTGGTGAGGAGAAAGAGAAATAGAGCATGAAGAGGAAGAAGAAGAAGAATAAACAGTGCAAAGGCGATCTTGCTGAAGCCAGAGGCCTCAGTCGAGGCTATTCAAGGGCTCCGACAACGACTACCTTACCTGTGAGACGATCCTCCAGGGAGCCCTTCCACTTCTGTTGTCTCACTTAATTAATTAGGAGTATTTAAGTATCACTAATTTAGTACTGCCTAATTTTCCTGTTGGAGTTAAACAAATCTTTAGTAGGACCCTATGTTGAATCATGTACGTGTGAATGTTTGTCTATGGAGGTAAATCATGTGGTGGAGCAGGGAGGGAATATTATTAGTGTCATGACATAATAGTGCTATTGTTTTGCATGTCAATTTATTGCCATTGGTTCAATGAGGCAATGTTTTGCGTATTGTCCATCATGAATTTGATGCTACTGTTTGAGTAATATGCTAATGTCTTCCTATCCTTTCTCACTAAGCTAATGAAGGTTTCACATTCTTCCTACTTGTGCAAACAGGGATCATGTTGTGCCAATTATACATTTTAGTGGAACTACACAAGACAATACAATGAACTGTATCCCGGCCAGTGCTTTAACTCTGCTGGAAGTTCTTGATAATCTTTTGATATAATCTCAGCACTGGTAAACAAGTGTGATTTCAACCATACATTTGAAGTGCACAAAAATATATACTATTGTGTGATTCCAGTGAGTGCTTTATCATTTCTTATGGGACTACATGAATAAGCTTTTTTCTCTCAGGTTGGTACGGGCCTAAGGCCTTCATCCATATTAGTTTGTTGTCATCTCTATTTGTATCGTGCTACTGTCATGAGAAACTCCTTTATCTTTGCACTTTTATGTTTTGCAACCTATGACAAATGGCAATGCTTTGAGTGTTGAGTTGAGGTAATTGGCACTGATTAAATAAACTAATACCTCTCTTTAAGCAAGACTACTATGTTGTTAACTTTACCCATTAAGATAATGAGGGTGCTTCTATTTGTCAGTGTATGTTTCATCAACTAGTCCCACTATTACAGTAATCTCACTCTCTCAATATAAGTGCCAACAGGGATGCTCGATTTTGGTGGAACTGCACAAAAACTTTGGGTGCTTCATTGCCTCGACAGCTTCCGTCCTTTCCTGTCAGTCGCTAATCTCCTCTTGCTTTCTTCCTTTCATGTCAATCGCTTGGCTTATCTCGGTTTCCAGTCAAAGGAAATAGTAATTGATATGCTACCTCACACAGGTTGGTATTGGTCTTTATCCTGATTATTGTGCCTGTCATATGTATTGGTAATTTGGTATTGTGCTACTGTTTGCCGATTTCATAAAGGAGTAATTTGGCGCCTGAACTCGCAGGCAAATCATTACATCGGGTGATTTCAGTAGAACTGCACAAAACGATCAGATGGACAGGTACTTATGCTGTTGCTATGCACTCCAAAGTTCACTCAGACAAGCCTCGATGTTGACAAGAAGTGTCTATATTCATTCGAGTATCAACCGACGTCAACCAATTGTCAAACTCCAAGTATTAGGAGAGTGAACGGCAAAACTATTGCTTGGTGCATAGCCCAGAAAAACACAGTCCGGTCTTTCGTCCCAACTTGTGTCTTTTGGTTATCAGCGCATATGGTAGCAAACTATATGGCATGGAGTCTAAAGATTCCAGACAAGTTTTTTGACGCGTATATTCATCTGGCACTTAATCAGTCTGCACGCTAAGGATGCTCCATTTCAGTTGAACTGCACAAACAATTTGGGTGGTTCATTTTCTCAACCGCCTCATTTCTCGTCTGCAATGCAGAATTTTGGCGAGATACAGGACCAAGATGAGCCAGTAAACTAGTTGGATGAAAGTAGTGGCCAAGTTACTCAAACCTCCCTCGGCACGAGGCCACTATTTGAGGATAAACCTACAAGCAAAGTTCAGATTGTCTGTGCTGCCTCTTATGTACTCGAAAGTTTACTCGTACAAGAACTAATTTTAGCAAGAAGTACCTCTGATTGAACACCATTTACCAGTCTGTACCCTAGGTAATTAAAGTTCGTCCATGGATCATATTGGTTGTGATCTCAATCATTTGGATGCATAAACATACTGAACATGTGTATATCTGAATCTTTTTGTGAATTATGTATGAATATTGTCGTGTGATCTATCAATCATTTAGATGCATAGATATGCTGAGCTTGTGTATATATGAATCTTTTGAGTTGTTGATAATGAATGTTGGCTATGAATATGAACGTGTCTTGTGAACCTGAGTTTGATATGAATGTTTACCTTTTCTGTTGTATTTGTGTGTGAACTTGTTAGTATGCCTACTACCGGGTAAAAAACGCAGGTCTCTTATAAAAGTAATGCTATGTCCAATTTATGTTTTCCCTTCTAACCACATAATATATATTTATATTATTACTATTATCGTATATTTTATAGAGACTTATATATACATTATAAAAACATCCCACGTGTTATTAACTTATAAAAGTAAATGTTTAACGGAAAATCCTGGTTGTTTTTGACTCACATGCAAGGAAAATCCTGGTGATTGCGTACAAAAGCTTGCGAAGATTTTAAGGACCAATTTAATAATAACGCGCTCATTTTTATTTTGAGCAATAACTCGCTAATTTCTTAATTATATATATATAAAAAATGTGCCTCTCCGGTTTATTCTTTGATATTAATTGATCCTTCTAACATAACATTATATATGTAATGTGCCCACCTAATACGTGTATTTCAAGGAAGTGCAAATGGGATGGAATTTCTTAGAAAATATAAATGGGCCTGACTGATGCGAAATTATTTGTTCACCCAGCCCAGCAAATGGACTGTACATTCTAGAAAACATGGGTTAAATATATGCCACATTTTTGCAGGTTGACATGTGGGCCAATAGGTCGAAGCCTACGCAGGGCAATGTCAACTTCGTCAACAAATGATTGTGTCATCCACAGCCATTGGATCTATATCCAACGACCGGCATGCACCTTCAATCTCTCGTCTTCTTCCTCCAGTGTCGCTGGGACCGCCTGGTCCGGTCTCCGGCGGCTAGCAGCTCTGCTTAGCACGCATCGCTGCAAAGCGCTACCCCACCGCCGGCCAGGCTATCCTTCCACCCCTCGACACCTCCTATTATTATCCATAGACTACAGCCCCACGCCGCAACAGAACCAGTTATAACCCTTCTCCTCCATTCAATCTGTGACTCCACTGCCGCGTTTTCCCATCTCCGAGTCGTTCCCGTCCGGGGCCTCGCCGTCGTATACCGCCTCGCTGTGTTCGTGTCACGACCGGTTTTCCGATAAAAATATTTATTGAAAAGCCAATCTTGTTACCCCAGTTTTTGAGAAGTACTCCTCACTGGTAGACAAATTCTTGATCTGATAAGCCAAGAGCATAAAATATATCTAGGGGCTGAGCCAAGGATGCTCAACAAATTTATTACAAGCGCCAATAATTATACATAATGGCGGGTATAACACAAGGGTGAGGTGGCATACTCTTGACTCGAACTAAATCTGGCGGTGGTGGTATATCACGGAGAAGTGATATGCTCAACTAGCATCTCATCGGCGTCGAGGTGAGGCTCGGTGAATTTATTTGGGTAGCGAAGCGGATATAGTACAATGACCAAAACCAAGGGTCGCGCGGGACTGGACCGACTCCTCTAGGCGTCGGACTCGCTATCGAACTCTTCATCCATGAGATCGCCTTCACGACATCGGCCAAATCAACAAGCCGTGAGTACTTTAAAAGTACTCGCAAGACCGTTCGGACGTAAGATATAACAAATGCATGCATGAAATGCGTACTGATAAATACACCAATGCATGAACAGTATATTAGCATACGGAATAAATAAAAAGGGGAAACGGCGGTAGTCCGCCAGAAAATCCCAACAACATAAACAAAATGAAACCCGATCGGGTGTCTGAAGCGACGCCTCGAAAGGTAAATAAATAAATAGAAGGAAAGAAATGCCACAGTCGGGCGTCTGAGCGACGTCACATAAAGGGCTTTAAAAGAAATGCCACAGTCGGGCGTCTGAGCGACGTCACATAAAGGGCTTTAAAAGAAATGCCACAGTCGGGCGTCTGAGCGACACCGCATAAAGGGCTTTAAAAGAAATGCCGCAGTCGGGCGTCTGAGCGACGTCACATAAAGGGCTTTAAAAGAAATGCCACAGTCGGGCGTCTGAGCGACACCGCATAAAGGGCTTTAAAAGAAATGCCACGGTCAAGGCCTGGCGACACCGCATAAAGGGCTTTAAAAGAAATGCCACGGTCAAGGCGTCGAGCGACACCGCATAAAGGGCTTTAAAAGAAATGCCACAGTCGGGCGTCTGAGCGACACCGCATAAAGGGCTTTAAAAGAAATGCCACAGTCGGGCGTCTGAGCGACACCGCATAAAGGGCTTTAAAAGAATGTAACAACACTCATAACAAAAATTCAGCTCATAATAATAAACGGGTTAGCACATCACAAGAATATCCCATTAAATCGTACTTAGTACTCATGAACTTTCTCCGGAGTTTTCTGTCATCAACAAACACTTGTCAGGATAAGAATAGTATAGAATTTGATGATGATAAGATGATTCAAAGGAGTTTTGACTCTGCAGAGCTTGTACTAAAATCACCCACAGTCAACGGATTTCCGTAGTCACGAAGGACTAGTTCCGCGTCTCGGTATTTCGAAGAAAACACAGCGATCCAAAGACACACCATCATACTTCTCGATGTCGAACCACCCGGACATCGTTCAAGAAAAACTTTTGAGGCGGGAGATCACAATCTCGAATAGCATGGGATCGAATTTATATCTGCCGCTCTAAGGGTGCCCCCTCTCGGTCCCAACCGAAACACCCATGCCCCTGACCGGATGGTGGCTTTAATCCAGGCCATGGAACCATCATCCCGCCTCCTTTTGGTGTGTACCAGAAAGCGGTTTGCAACTTATTATGCCATATTCCTTGCGGAAAACATGTGGTAGTACGGAGTGAAACGAAAGGAATCGAACCGACTGGGTTGATTCGAAGTAAAAGAGATGTGTGGCGTAAGACCGCATGCTACAACACTGCCATCTTACCCATACTCATGCCAACACATGGCCATGCACCTCCATACACCACAAGTATGGATCAATGAAATTACATGTCTCCACATGCATGAATAATAACCTCCATCGGTATGCTCACCAACATGCTATGAAACTACTTACATGCAAACATGCCAAACACTCATCATATCAAAAGTCTCAACATGCTTGCCTGGTTCAGAGTAGTCGGAGCCTAGCTCGGTGAAGTTCATGGCTCCGTCACCTCCTTCGGTATCTACGGTATAACGTAAAATATCTGCGCTATCGTGAATACGGAAGGTGCACAAAATTATCTCAAATAATTTTCAAATAAATCTGATAAAAACTAGACAAAATTTCAAAGAGGACAGAAAAGAATCAATCAAAAATATGCTTCGATAAAAAGTTATTAGGGTTTTTGTCCAGGACCCATCTGTAATGAAACGAAACTTCCTGTGGTTTTATTGCAAAAACAGAAAACGTTTCAGATTAGAATCGCCCGGCTCGGAGGAGAAAACGATTCGCAAAAGACGTTTTGAAACGGTTCGTTTAAAAGCGAGCAGAGAGGTGACGGGCGGGTCCCACCCGTCGAGTTCAAATTGAAAGGCGCGTCGGGCTCGTTGGCGCCCGAGAGTCATGGTGGTGCCGCGGCGATCCACGGCGAGGTAGGGTGATCGGGAGTACCAGCGTGTTCAGGTGCCATTCGCGTCGGTTGGTGGTGGTGGTGGTCGCCGCGAGCACCACGTCGACGGTGGCTCCTGCCCGTGACGACGGCGATTCGGGCGAGATGAAGCTCACGGAGAGGGCTGCAATGATCAAATTGACGAGGGGTTAGGGATATGGTAGCTAGAGAGGAAGCCGGACGGAGTTAGGGCATCGGAGACGGCCTCACTGCAGCGAATCGAGCTGGAGCCCGAGGCGGAACGGGCGGCGGAGTTGGGGAGAGACCTCCTCGAGGTCCTCCTAGTGGCCCAGTGAGGTGTAGGTGGAGTGTAGTGGCGTGCGTGCTCGAGAGGGACTCGGGTCTCTTTTATAGGCGACCGAGGCGGTTGCCGCGAACGGGATAAGTCCGCGAGGATTCTGGCGGAGCAGATGGCTGGACAGGTGTTTAGGAGTTGGGCGTTGTCGTTGTTGCCACAGAGCTGATTTGGTGCCGCGCGTCGAGTTTAACTTCTTGAGGTGGAGTTCGACGGAACGGAGCAAAGGCGAACACGTCGGCGGCGAGGCGCGCCCTGTGCTTGCCGGGCCACGACGACGGTGCAGCGGGGTGTGCTGGCGTGCATGAGGCCACGCGGAGAGCCAGGAAGCAATGGGCGGCGCAGAACGGCGTTGCGGGCGAGTCTTTATCTCCGTTAGCCGCCACGGTGGCGTTACGCCGTGGGACACGCCGCCGGCCTTGGCTGTGGTGCTCCGACGCCGGAAGCCGCCAAGCGTGCGTGCAAGGCTGCGGACAAGCGAGCGAGCGGCGAGCAACGTGCAAAGGCACAGATACCCTTTGTGACTGAAACTGCCGGATGAAAAATGACACCGCAAACTGAATTTATCGCAGTGTTTGAGCGATTACACGCCGTGTTCGACAGAATGATTCGGCTTGTAGGAATTTTTCCTTGGGCTGATTTTTGGTGGAGTGGCTCCTCAATGTCCCAGTAGGCTGCCTGATTTTTGGTGGAATTTTTGGAGGAGTGTAGGTATGAATTTCACCAAATTTGGCAAATCTGGTCCAAACTTGCAGAGAGTGTAGTTTGAAAAATTTGAAAAGAAGATGAGTGGATCAAGATGGTCCTGGGTTGTGAGTACAAAGGACTAGCCAAGAGAGTTGGTTTGAGATCAAAACTCACAAGAAAAGGAACACTTGCTTTGTAAATGGTTCAGGCTCAAAATAATTATCAGAAAAGATTTGAGAGAAGAATTAATTCAAATAAAATCCAAAACTTGTTTGGATGAGTTGGGATAGTGAACTTAAGTTGTTTGGCAAGGAGGAGAGGAGGTTTTGGAGTGGTTTTACCACATGGGTAAAATCTGAGTCATGGATGGTTAAGAAAAGAAAGGTGACCCTAAATCTTTTCTTTGAAATATGAAAGAAGATAAACTCCAAAAATCCAATTTTGGAAGGAAACAACAGAGGGAATATTTAAAGGATCAAACCTAAGGTTTTGAAGAAGAAAACAGAGATGACAAACTTGCCAAAGAAAAGAGAAGTTAAAGAGAATAGCCTTTTTCTGAAAAGAAAAATAAAAGGCCTTTCTTAAAGAAAGAAAGAAACCAGCAATGTTTTTGCTAAAAACCAAATAAAATTTTTGGAGTGTCACAACACCTACCCCTTAGGAAAAATCTAGTCCCGAGATTTCAGCTGATCCTAAATAAGTGTGGATGTTCCGTCCAAGAAAATCCTCTCTTTCCCAAGTTGCTTCATTCTCGGTGTGATTGCTCCATTGGACTCAAAAACTTGATGGTTTTCGTCGAGTTCTTCTTCGCACTCCTCTAATATTCTTCTTGGATGTTCCCGATAGGTGAGATCTGGTTGTACGTCAATGTTCTCGTGGGATACTTGTTTCTCCGGGTTGCTCACGTATTTCCTTAATTGTGAGGCGTGGAATACGTTGTGACGTCGGATAATTCTTTGGGCAAGTCTAGTTGGTAGGCTACCTTGCCTCTTCGTGCCACTATACAAAATGGTCCGACAAACCTTGGTGCTAGCTTTCCTTTGACCACTGAACCGTTGCGGGCCTCTCATAGGGGATACCGTAGGTATACATAATCGCGGGCTCAAACCTGACCTCTCGATGCTTTTGATTGTAATAACTCTTCCAGCGGCTTTGAGCGGTCTTGAGTCGGTCCACGATTAGCCTGACTTTTCCTCGGCTTCTTTGAGCATGTCTGGGCGAAGATACGATCGCCTCCGGTTTCGACCAATTTAGCGGGTACGCATCTCCGTCCGTAGAGGGCTTCAAAAGGTGCCATTTGCAAGCTGGCACGGTAATGCTTGTTGTTGTATCTGAACTTCGGCATATGGCAAGCTTTCTTCCCAGCTGGTCCCATAGGTGAGGACACATGCTCTTAGCATGTCTTCTAGTATTTGGTTTACTGCGTTACTTTTGTCCATCGATGCAGGGATGGTATGCTGTCTTGAAGGCAGTTGAGTTCGAGCCTGTTGTAAGTGCTCCCAAAATCTCGAGACGAACCGAGTGCCTCTGTCGATATTATTGTTTTAGGGACTCCATGCAAACAAACTATACGGGCAAGATAAATCTTGGCAAGCTTCGAGTGGTGTGGGTTGTTTTCACCGGAATGAAATGTGCCACCTTGGTTAATCTGTCGCTGATGACCCATATGGCATCACTTCCGTTGTGACCGAGGTAGTCCGACAATGAAGTCCATCCCTATTTCATCCCATTTCCACTCGGGTATTTTATTCGGTTGCGATGAGACCGGCTGGTCTTTGATGTTCAGCTTTTATGCGTTGACAAGAATCGCAACATGCAATGAAAGTGGCTATATCCCTCTTCATACCGTGCCACCAAAATCTTTCCTGAATATCCTTATACATTTTGGTTCCTCCAGGGTGGATCGAATATGGAGCGGTGTGGGCTTCAGCTAAAATTTGATGTTTGAGGTCCTCTATATTTGGCACGCAGAGTCATCTCCGTACCATAAGGTTCCTTCATTGTCTATGATGAATTCGAGGCCTTGCCCATTTTACCTTTATTTTTATGCCTTCGATCTTTGGGGTGTTTATCTTGAGCTTCTTTGATTTTCTCCACAAGGTTGGGTTGAATTTCCAAATTTGTTATGGTGCCTCCGTGACCATTACCAAGTTGAGTTTGGTAAATTCTTGTTGGAATTCAGGTCTCAAACCTGGCAGATCGTTGTTGTCGGATGGGGTTCCGACTAAGAGCATCTGCCACAACATTTGCCTTCCACGGATGATAGTGAATACCCACATCGTAATCTTTTACCAATTCCAACCAGCGCCGTTGTCGTAAATTGAGTTCGGCTGTGTAAAAATATACTTGAGGCTTTTATGGTCCGTATATATTTCACAACGATTCCCGATGGGAAGTGCCTCCATTCCTTGAGTGCATGTATGATCGCTGCCAATTCTAGGTCATGAGTGGGATAATTTTCCTCGTGTTTACGGTTGCCTTGAAGCGTATGCAACAACTTTGCCCTCTTGCATTAGTATGCGCATCCGAGACCCTTTCGGGACGCATCACAATATACTTCAAAATTCTTGTGTATATCCGCACAATTAATACCGGTGCTGTCGTTAATTTCCTCTTTAGTTCTTGGAAACTTTTCTCACGAGCTTGATCCACTCAAATTTCTTGTCTTTTTGAGTAATGCGTCATTGGCTTGGCTATGGTGGAGAATCCCTCAATAAATCTGCGGTAATATCCTGCCATTCCCAGGAAACTTCGTACATCTGTTACATTGGCAGGTGGCTTCCACCCAATTACGGCCTTGACTTTTTCGGGTCCACGGCAATACCTTCTTGATTTAATCGTGGCCCAAAAAGCCTACTGTCTTAACCAAAATTCACACTTGCTGAATTTGGCGTACAATTATGTTTTCTCGAGTTCCCTAACACAATCCTGAGGTGTTCTGCATGCTCTTCCGGTGTCTTGGAATATATCAAAATATCGTCAATGAATACCACAACAAACTTGTCCATAAACTTCATAAATACTTTGTTCATGAGGTGAACAAAATATGCGGGGGCGTTTGTCATTCCAAATGGCATTACTGTGAACTCATACAGTCCGTATCTGGAGGTGAAAGCTGTCTTGGGGATATCCTCTGTGCGTACCTTTAATTGATGGTAACCTGATCTTAAGTCAATTTTTGAGAAGACCCTGGCTTGAGCGAGCTGGTCAAATAAATCATTTATTCTTGGCATTGGGTATTTGTTCTTGATTGTGACCATATTAAGTGCTCGGTAGTCTACACACAATCTCAGTGTTCCATCCTTCTTTTTGGCAAATAAAATTGGTGAACCCCAAGGGGAGGAGCTGGCTCGTATATATCCTTTGTCTAGTAATTCTTTTATTTGCTTCTTCAATTCTACCAACTCGGATGGTGCCATTCAGATGGTTTCTTGTATATGGGGTGGTTCCTGTGCTAGCTCAATGCTGAATTCTATTTCCCGATCTGGTGGCATGCCTGTAATTCTTCGGGAAATACGTCTGGAAATTCACACACTACTGGAACTTTGTTTAGTTCAGAAATGTCCACTTTATTCAATCTTGGTTGCCGAGATATTTTTCTGTCTTGGGCAGAAACTCTTCTTATTTTCGAGGTGATGAGTGAGAATTACGGATCGGTTGAAACAATCGATAAAACCTTTGTTGGTGGTTAACCAATCCATCCCTAGGATGACGTCCCACCCATTGTTTTCCAAAACAATGAGATTTGCGTGGAACTCTAATCCTTCAAACTTAATAACCACACCTTGACAAGAACTCGAGTAACTTGCTGATTTCGTGGACTTGATGATCATCGATTTTTCCAAAGGAAGCATCGAAAAATTATTTTCAAAGCAAAACCTTTCGAATGAATGAGTGAGAAGCTCGAGAATCAAACAAAACCATGGCAGGTATTGTGTTGACGAAACGTGCGAGTCACGATATCCGGGCATTCGGGCTTCCTCTGGGGTCACGTGGTTCAGATGACCCTTCTGTGGTTGTTATTGGGGTTGAAATTGTTTCGCTTGGTGCTGAATTATTGCCACCGTTGTTCGCTTCGGGTTGAGTTCCTTGGTTTGGGGCATTGCTTGGCATAATGCCCTTCCTCTCCACAGCGTAACAAAACGCTTGGGCGATATGTGAACTCCTTGTCCCTTGCATGAAATTTTTGATTGGGCGTGAGGCGCTTGTCGTGGATTTGTGCGTCCCACCTTTCTGAAAATCTATCTTGCTTCGATGGTTGCGAGCATGGTTTGTCTGGTCCCTTTTTCGCTTGCGGAAATCTTCCAAGCTGCGTCTCTCATTTTCCAGGGTAATGGCTTTATCCACCAGTGTTTTAAAATCTGGAAAAGTGTGTACAACCAGTTGGCATTTAAGTGCGGGCGCTAGACCGTCAAGGAATTTTTCCATCTTCTTGCTTTCACCATCGTTCTTCATTGGCGTAGCGGGACAATAAAGTGAACTGACCATTGTAATCTGACACTGTCATATTCCTTTGTTTGAGGTCATCGAACTCTCTCTTCTTGATTTTCATAATACTCTTGGGAATGTGTGCACCACGAAAACCTTCCTTGAAATCATCCCAGGTTATATTATTTTCATTGGGATGCATGTGCAGAAATTTTCCCACCAAGCGGCTGCTCTGTGAGATAGTGCGGTGCATATAATACTTTTTCCTGGTCTGAACATCTTGCAATATTTAATTTTCTCTCCATATCTCGAAGCCAGTCCTCGGCTTCAAGAGGTTTGTCAGTATGAGAAAATGTCTGAGGACGTGTCTTCTGTAATTCAGATAATTTGGAATGCTGCGGATATCGCCCATGGTGATTTCCCATGTTGAAAACTTGGTTCATCATTTCTCGATGTTGTTGCTGACTTTGTTCAAAAAGGCGGCACATTTGAGAAAGTGCCGTTTCACTGCCCTGTTGACTCGACTGTCCTTGCGTGTTATTGTTGTCTGGTTGAGTGTCACAATTTTCCTCTGGCGGAGCTGGCATGGAGCGTCCCAAGGACGAGACATTTTTCTCTGGGATACATTTTGTAAAACCCATAAGAACAAACAGAAAAGAATCGCCAAAATTTAAATCCATAAATTCACAGGGTTTTCAAATAAGAATAAAAATGCCAAGACAACACAAAGAAACAAAAGATTTGCGCACGGAGAAGAACTGCTCATTACGTATCTTACACGCGGTCGATAATTATACAATACATCACTCGGGATAGGCGTACATAATCCCGACATGTTATTTAGGCTAGTGCACTTCTCCACTTCCTACATGATGCGCAAACAGGCTACTTCTCACAACCTATGTACATATACACATATCGCATAAGCGGCATCTCGCATGTCGGTTAAGCGTGCTCATCGGAGATGTTGACGATCTCCTTGGCTCGCCAAGGGTGAGGCGGTGAGGCTGGGAGTCGACCTCCTCCTCACTAATAGGCTCCAGACGTGGAGTGCTGCGCTGAGAAGGTGGAGCGGGTGCGAGGTGGAGCAACACGAACAGGATGGGCGCAAAGGTTGGTGTAGCACGTGTTGGAGTGGGCGCGATGACTTGGTTGAATTCCTCGGTGGTAGGCAGGCGACGACTCGGTGCATAGGATGCTGAGGACGAGACAAGCGTCGATGGCGGTGCGGTGTGCAGGAGCTCCCTCTGTTGGCGGCACAGCCATGGACTGAGTCCATGCGGCAGCCACGAAGTCGCCCACCAAATTGTCGAATGCTGCCTCCAGGGCCCGGAGATACTCAATAAGCATCTCAAAGGCCTCGTCCCGTTCTCCTCTGGGGACAGGAGAATGCATAGTGACAGTGTAGGGCACATGGCATGGGAGGTAGCGGTAACGACGAGTCTTCATTGAGGGAAGGACATCCCTGAGGCGAGCTATCGCCTCACGGGCTGCCATCTGCATAGCATGCTTCTCCGTAGGCATGGCTCTTCCCACAAACCGGAAGCGTCGTAACTCAACACGCCCTCCCTTGAATTGCACCGCGGCCTGGTGCATGGTCAGACTGTCGTTGACCTTGTGCTGGTAGAATGTGAAAGCTGGGCGCACAGATGGCCCCATCGCGACCTGAACGACGCAGGAGAGAAGCTTGACGAACCCATCGGGCACGTTGGCGAACATCTGAGACTCGCAGCCGTCGTCAGCCATCTACAACAGCAGGCAAAAATTCTGAAAGGTCAGATCATAAATTTATGCTGACTGTCAGAAAGAATGTCTACGATTGTAAAAAAAAAATAAGACAAGACAATACTGTGCTAATCACCGATTAGCGATCGCACCTAGTGGCTTCCTACAGTCAGCCTGGCTCTGGTACCAAGCTTGTCACGACCGGTTTTCCGATAAAAATATTTATTGAAAAGCCAATCTTGTTACCCCAGTTTTTGAGAAGTACTCCTCACTGGTAGACAAATTCTTGATACAGTAAGCCAGTAGCATAAAATATAATACAGGGGCTGAGCCAAGGATGCTCAACAAATTTATTACAAGCGCCAATAATTATACATAATGGCGGGTATAACACAAGGGTGAGGTGGCATACTCTCGACTCGAACTAAATCTGGCGGTGGTGGTATATCACGGTGAGAAGTGATATGCTCAACTAGCATCTCATCGGCGTCGAGGTGAGGCTCGGTGAATTTATTTGGGTAGCGGAAGCGGATATAGTACAATGACCAAAACCAAGGGTCGACGGGACTGACCGGACTCCTCTAGGCGTCGGACTCGCTATCGAACTCTTCATCCATGAGATCGCCACAAGATCCGCCAAATCAACAAGCCGGTGAGTACTTTAAAAGTACTCGCAAGACCGTTCGGACGTAAGATATAACAAATGCATGCATGAAATGCGTCTTGATAAATACACCAATGCATGAACAGTATATTAGCATACGGAATAAATAAAAAGGGAAACGGCGGTAGTCCGCCGAAAATCAACAACATAAACAAAATGAAACCCGATCGGTTATGCGGCGGCGCCTCGAAGGTAAATAAATAAATAGAAGGAAAGAAATGCCACGATCGGGCGTCGGCGGCGTCACATAAAGGGCTTTAAAAGAAATGCCACGGTCGGGCGTCGAGCGACGTCACATAAAGGGCTTTAAAAGAAATGCCACGGTCGGCCCGAGCGACACCGCATAAAGGGCTTTAAAAGAAATGCATGATCGGGCGTCGGCGACGCCACATAAAGGGCTTTAAAAGAAATGCCACGATCGGCCGTCGACGACACGCATAAAGGGCTTTAAAAGAAATGCCACGGTCGGGCGTCGAGCGACACCGCATAAAGGGCTTTAAAAGAAATGCCACGGTCGGGCGTCGGCGACACCGCATAAAGGGCTTTAAAAGAAATGCCACGGTCGGGGCCCGAGCGACACCGCATAAAGGGCTTTAAAAGAAATGCCACGGTCGGGCGTCGGCGACACCGCATAAAGGGCTTTAAAAGAATGTAACAACACTCATAACAAAAATTCAGCTCATAATAATAAGCGGGTTAGCACATCACAAGAATATCCCATTAAATCGTACTTAGTACTCATGAACTTTCTCCGAGTTTTCATCATCAACAAACACTTGTCGGGATAAGAATAGTATAGAATTTGATGATGATAAGATGATTCAAAGGAGTTTTGACTCTGCAGAGCTTGTACTAAAATCACCCACACCAACGGATTTCCGTAGTCACGAAGGACTAGTTCCGTCTCGGTATTTCGAAGAAAACACAGCGATCCAAGACACACCCATCATACTTCTCGATGTCGAACCACCCTGACATCGTTCAAGAAAAACTTTTGAGGCGGGAGATCACAATCTCGAATAGCATGGGATCGAATTTATATCTGGCGCTCTAAGGGTGCCCCTCTCGGTCCCAACCGAAACACCCATGCCCCGACGGATGGTGGCTTTAATCCAGGGCCATGGAACCATCATCCCGGCCTCTCCTTTTGGTGTGTACCAGGAAAGCGGTTTGCAACTTACTATGCCATATTCCTTGCGGAAAACATGTGGTAGTACGGGAGTGAAACTGAAAGGGAATCGAACCGATACGGGTTGATTCGGAAGTAAAAGAGATGTGTGGCGTAAGACCGGCATGCTACAACACTGCCATCTTACCCATACTCATGCCAACACATGGCCATGCACCTCCATACACCACAAGTATGGATCAATGAAATTACATGTCTCCACATGCATGAATAATAACCTCCATCGGTATGCTCACCAACATGCTATGAAACTACTTACATGCAAACATGCCAAACACTCATCATATCAAAAGTCTCAACATGCTTGCCTGGTTCAGAGTAGTCGGAGCCTAGCTCGGTGAAGTTCGCGGCTCCGTCACCTCCTTCGGTATCTACGGTATAACAGAAAATATACGCGCTATCGTGAATACCGGAAGGTGCACAAAAATTATCTCAAATAATTTTCAAATAAATCTGATAAAAAACTAGACAAAATTTCAAAGAGGACAGAAAAGAATCAATCAAAATATGCTTCGATAAAAAGTTATTAGGGTTTTTGTCCAGGACCCATCTGTAATGAAATGAAACTTCCTGTGGTTTTTATTGCAAAAACAGAAAACGTTTGATTAGAATCGCCCGGCTCGGAGGAGAAAACGTATTCGGCAAAAGACGTTTTGAAAACGGTTCGTTTAAAAGCGAGCAGAGAGGCCGACGGGCGGGTCCCACCGTCGAGTTCAAATTGAAAAGGGCGTCGGGGCTCGTTGGCGCCCGAGAGCATGATGGTGCCGGCGGCGATCCACGGCGAGGTAGGGTGATCGGGAGTACCAGCGTGTTCAGGTGCCATTCGCGTCGGTTGGTGGTGGTGGTGGTCGCGGCGAGCACCACGTCGACGGTGGCTCCTGCTCCGTGACGGCAGCGATTCGGGCGAGATGAAGCTCACCGAGAGGGCTGCAATGATCAAATTGACGAGGGGTTAGGGATATGGTAGCTAGAGAGGAAGCTGGGCGGAGTTAGGGCATCGGAGACGGCCTCACTGCAGCGAATCGAGCTGGAGCCCGAGGCGGAACGGGCGGCGGAGTTGGGGAGGAGACCTCCTCGAGGTCCTCCTAGTGGCCCAGTGAGGTGTAGGTGGAGTGTAGTGGCGTGCGTGCTCGAGAGGGACTCGGGGTCTCTTTTATAGGCGACCGAGGCGGTTGCCGCGAACGGGATAAGTCCGGCGAGGATTACGGCGGAGCGATGGCTGGACAGGTGTTTAGGAGTTGGGCGTTGTCGTTGTTGCCACAGAGCTGATTTGGTGCCGCCGCGTCGAGTTTAACTTGCTGAGGTGGAGTTCGACGAACGGAGGCGATCTTGAACGCGTCGGCGGCGAGGCGCGCCTGTGCTTGCCGAACCACGACAGCGGTGCAGCGGGGTGTCTTGGCGTGCATGAGGCCACGCGAGAGCGAGAAGCAATGGGCGGCGAAGCGGCGTTGCGGGCGAGTCTTTGTCTCCGTTAGCGCCACGGGTGGCGTTGCGCCGTGGGACACGCCGCGCTGCCTTGGCGAGTGGTGCTCCCGGCGCCGAAGCCGCCAAGCGTGCGTGCAAGGCTGCGGACAAGCGAGCCAGCGACGAAAGCAACGTGCAAAGGCACATACCCTGTGACTGAAACTGCTTGATGAAAAATGACACCGCAAACTGAATTTATGCAGTGTTTGAGCGATTACACGCCAGTGTTCGACGAATGATTCGGCTTGTAGGAATTTTTCCTTGGGCTGATTTTTGGTGGAGTGGCTCCTCAATGTCCCATGAGGCTGCCTGATTTTTGGTGGAATTTTTGGAGGAGTGTAGGTATGAATTTCACCAAATTTGGCAAATCTGGTCCAAACTTGCGAGAGTGTAGTTTGAAAAATTTGAAAAGAAGATGAGTGGATCAAGATGGTCTGGGTTGTGAGTACAAAGGACTAGCCAAGAGAGTTGGTTTGAGATCAAAACTCACAAGAAAAGGAACACTTGCTTTGTAAATGGTTCAGGGCTCAAAATAATTATCGAGAAAAGATTTGAGAGAAGAATTAATTCAAATAAAATCCAAAACTTGTTTGGATGAGTTGGGATAGTGAACTTAAGTTGCTGGCAAGGAGGAGAGGAGGTTTTGGAGTGGTTTTACCACATGGGTAAAATCTGAGTCATGGATGGTTAAGAAAAGAAAGGTGACCCTAAATCTTTTCTTTGAAATATGAAAGAAGATAAACTCCAAAAATCCAATTTTGGAAGGAAACAACAGAGGGAATATTTAAAGGATCAAACCTAAGGTTTTGAAGAAGAAAACAGAGATGACAAACTTGCCAAAGAAAAGAGAAGTTAAAGAGAATAGCCTTTTTCTGAAAAGAAAAATAAAAGGCCTTTCTTAAAGAAAGAAAGAAACCAGCAATGTTTTTGCTAAAAACCAAATAAAATTTTTGGAGTGTCACAGTTCGGTGCGGCGTGGTCAACAAACGAGAGTCATCGGAAGAGGACTGTACTGGAGAGCCTGACGGCTGGGACCCACGAGGTCCATGGTCGCACGCAAGGAAAGTTCCTCCTTATTAAGCTGGAAAAAATGTTTCCTCCACCTGACAGCTGGGACCCACCGGCTGTATCTCGCACGGAAGGAAGTGCCTCCTTGTTTTGCGAAAAAAATTATTCATCCCGTTGACAACTGGGACCCGTCAGATTTGGTGACTAACTTGTGGGCCTGCTAAGCGGACGTGTACGCACGGCTTTGTCAACTTAATCAACAAATGATTCTAGCAGCTGGACCGTTGGATGTTAATCCGGCACCGCGGCTGTGCTGCCGCACACCCGAACGAGTGAAGTTTCCCACACCTCTCCATCTGCGACTCCACTGCCCCGTCTTCCCCATCTCCGGGTCGTTCCAGTCTGGGTGCGCTCGGCATGGTGTGGTCAACGTGCTCAACAACCGAGAGTCATCGGAAGATGACTGTATGTGAGAGGCTGACAGTGGGGACGCACCACGCCCATGGACGCATGCATGCAACGGAACACGGTGAGGTCAACGTGGTCAAGGAACGACTTCCATCGGAAGTATACTGTACGTGGAGAGTCTCAGTTGGGTCCACGGCCGCAGCAAGTAAGTGCCTCCTTATTACGCGGAAAATAATGATTCCTCCAACTGACAGCAGGGACCCACTGGACGGGCCACCGTATTCTGCGAAAAAAATGTTTGCCCCCTGACTGCTGGGACCCACCATCCCCCCTCCCCCCCTCCAGTTGTCAGCTCGGACCCATCGGAAGTTCCTCCTTATTACGCACAAAAAATGAATACTCCCCCTGCTAGCTGGGACCCACCTTGGTGGGAGGCTGACTTGTGGGCCTACTAAGTTGACGGGGACAAAGGGCTTTGTCAACTTAGTCAATATGAACGATTCTAGCTCCAGTGACCGTACGATGTCCATCCAACGGCCGTAGTGCTTCTTCAACCTCTGGTCTTCTTGCTCCAGCCGCCCAAACCAGCGCCGGTCGTGCCTCATGCTCCTGCCTCCCATGGCCGGCTGTGCTACCGCGGAGGCCTCACCGCCCCCTACTATTCCCACCGCTGCCAGGCCCTGCGGTGATGGCAGCCTCACACTGCAGGCGAACCAGTGAACCCTCGTACCCCTCTCTGCGCGGGTTTCCACTACCGCGTCTTCCCCATCTCCGCGTCATTCCCTTCCAAGGCCTTGCTGTAGTCCACCGCTGTGGTGCTCTCCGCGCGGCGTGGTTAACGTGATCAAGGAACGACTTCCATCGGAAGAGTAATGTGCGTGGAGAGGCTGACAGCTGGGTCCACGGCCACAACCCAGTTGTTTTGTGATTTGCCAAGTAAGTCGCTTTGTCAGGCCTGTTGGGCTGCAAATCTTTCAAGACGAGGAGAGCTTTCATTCGGCTGGCCGAGAAAATGGCTCATCAGTAATGAGAAATGGGTTGTACATTTTTAAAACACATCAAACCGGCAATTAGTTTCAAAAATCTTTTTTTCATTTCGCGATTTTAAATTACATTAATTTTTATGCGTGGAGAATTTGTTGGATTTTATATTGATATACATTTATTTTTAAAATCAGTTTGAACGTGAGTCGGAATTTCGGGATTAAAAACAGTTTGGACCGCACCGAAATATGGAAAATTTCATATAATTTTTTAACCGTGGCCACACTATGGGCTGTAATGCTAACAAAAAGAATATGGGCTCCAAAAAAACCTTAAGAATTAGCAAATGGGCTGTAAATTATTAGTAATAACGGCAGATGGGTTGTATGCTGTTTTGCACAGATATGAGGCTTTCCTAAAAAAACGTTGACGCACAAGCAGTGACTATTGGATGGCCATCCAACGGCCATCTTGCTTCTTCAGTCTCTGCTCTTCCTGCTCCAGCTGCTCAAACAAGCGCCGGCGGGACTGCCTGCTCCCTCCTCCCCACGCACAGCTCTGCTGCCGCGCAGCCTCACCACCCTACCGTACTCCCATCGCTGGCCTAGCCAACCCTCTACTCACCCACACCTGGTGTTATTCTTCGGCGACGGCAGACGAACCAGTAAACCCTCGTACAGTCTTACTCCCCTCCGCGTGGGAAACAACTGCCGAGTCTTCCCTGCCTCCGTGTCGTTCCCTTCCTAGGCCTTGCCGTCGTCCACCGCCCTGGTGCTCTCGGCGCGGCCTAGTCAACGTGGTCAACGACCGACATGCATCTGAAGTGGACTGTACATGGAGAGGCCGACAGCTGGGTCCACGGCCGCACACAAGGAAATGCCTCCTTATTACGCGCAAAATAATGATTCCTCCACCTAACATCAGGGACCCACCAAAAGGGCCTTTATATTTCGCGAAAAAACGTTACCGCCATAGGCAGCTAGGACCCACCAGCTATATCTTCGCATGCAAGGAAGTGCCTCCTTATTACACACACAAAAATGAATACTCCGCCTGTTAGCTAGGACCCAGTATATTGGCAGGCTGACTTGTGGGCCTACTAAGTTGACGGGGATGGAGGGCTTTGTCAACTTAGTCAATATGCACGATTCTAGCTCCAGTGACCGTATGATGTCCATCCAACGGTCGTAGTGCTTCTTCAACCTCTGGTCTTCTTGCTCAAGCCGCCCAAACCAGCGCCGGTCATGCCTCGTGCTCCTTCCTCACGTGGCCGGCTGCGATGCGGCGGAGGCCTCACCGCCCCCTACTACTCCCACCGCTGGCCAGGCCATCCCTCTACTCACCCACACCCCCTGTTATTCTGCGGCGACGACAGCCTCGCACCACAGCGAACCAGTGAACCCTCGTACTCCTCTACGTGTGGGCATCCACTGCCGCGTCTTCCCCGGCTCTGCATAGTCCCCTTCCTAGGCCTCGTCGTCGTCCACCGCCCTGGTGCTCTCGGCGCGGCATGGTCAACATGGTCAAGGAACGGCTTCCATCGGACGTGGATTATACGTGGAGAGGCTGACGGCTTGGTCCACGACCGCAGCAAGGAAGTGCCTCCTTATTACGTGCAAAATAATTATTCCTCCACTTGACAGCGTGGGCCCACCGGACGGGCCACCGTATTTCGTGAAAAAAATGATTCGCCCCCCTGACTGTTGGGACCCACCAGCTACATCTTCGCACGCAACAAAGTGCGTCCGGGCAAAAAAACGATTCGCCCCCCTGACTGCTGGGACCCACCAGCTACATCTTCGCACGCAAGGAAGTGCGTCCGGGCAAAAAAAAAATGATTCGCCCCCCTGACTGCTGGGACCCACTACAAGAAATATGTCAACTTATGACGTTCTGTCAGTGACCCTGGAAGAATTGGTCATAGATTTATGACCATTTGAGACCAATTGGTCAAAGGCTGTTCGAGGGGCTCCAAGCCCTAAACAATTGCGACCATTTTGGTCAGAAAGGTCATAATTTCCTTACATGAAATGGTCATAAAGCTAACAGCGCTAGTCCGCTACCTTATTTCTAGTTGTTAACGACCAATATAGATGGTCATAGCCTTGTAAATTGTGGTGGGTTGCTATGACTAGCCGCCACCTCATCGATTTGCCTATGTGTCATGTCCATGTGGCGTTTTTGCCCTAGGTTGTGAAGCAACCTATATTTCTATCATTCCCAAAATTCCCAAAAAATCTCATAAATTCTTTGGGTCATATCTTCGTCATATATGTAAAAACCTTCCTTGCCTAGTTCAAAATAATTCAAAAATATTCATTTTCCTATTACATTCGGAGTAACAGTTTGTGAAGGAAGTACCACTTTGGCATGTCCAAATAGTATCCATTTTCTTCAATGCTTTCATATGCCCAAATAACCATCCTCCACCAAATGCCAGCTCAATCCATTCATTATTTTGAGCGAGCTTCAACATTCAGATTTATGTCCAGTGTGGTGGTTTGCAAAGCAAGTACCACCTAGGCTCCTCCTTTTGAGCTGAAAATTTGTGAAAAAGGTCTTCTTAATAACTGATCATCCTCACCAAAACTCACGCCCATTAGCCATGTACATTTCCGTATCGCTAATCAAACACTTGGCTGCTAATTCATGTTTGAGCATCGATTGGTCTCCTCGTGAGAATCTTATGTTGTAATTTTCTTCCTAGCACCAACCTGGGAGTGCCCAACCCACTAGACATGCCTAGGCCGCCTGAAACACATGGCAACGCCATGGTCACGCATGACCACGCTTGGCGGGCATGCGACTCTGGCAGCTCTAGAGTTGGGGCCCTCGGCCACCGCCAAACCACGACGTATCGCCACCAAACCATGTATTTATGATTAAATATGTCCTTATGTAACTAGAAATGATTTTTGGAAAAATAAATAGCAAACTATGAGGCAGCTGCAGTTCAAATTTGACCCGCTTCCAACCGAATCGTGAAATTTGTCTTTTTCACGAGAGGTGGATCAAAAAATTTTACACCAGACCATTTTGTCAATTGTGCATTAAATATGGCCTAGTATTTTATAAAAATGATTTGGTCCAATTTTGCAACAATTATTTGGTAGTTCCTTCACAAAAAAACCTCATTTCGGGCACTCGAAAAATGGAAAATGGTTTTTTCGTCCAACGAAAATGAAAACTTCCTTAGGCAACATTGTTTGCTATTCCAATATGCACCTTGTGCACAATATGAGATCATTTGAACAAACTATGCCATGAATGTGGCCATAAGATTGATCATTTGGCTTGAAAGCCATGAATCTTCACACTTGATAGCTCATTTCTGAGAACACGTTTTTAAAATAATTACCGTATTACAAGTTTATTATTTTTCCAGGAAACTTGGTCACATATAATGACACAATGCGAAGGTTTTCAATTTTTTGATTTTTTTGAATTTTTTATGCACGTTTCAAAATGCGGTCAAAACGACGGGCTTGACCGTTCCTAGCTAGTGGTTAAATCTTGGAAAACTTTTGGTGTTTCTCTCATTAAATAGATACTTATGTACCTAGAAATGATTTTTTTAAAAAATAAATAGCAAACTATGAGGCAGCTGCAGTTCAAATTTGACCCGCTTCCAACTGAATCGGCGAAAATTTGTCTTTTTCACGAGAGGTGGATCAAACTTTTTACACCCAACCATTTTGTCAAGTGTGCATTAAATATGTCCTAGTATTTTATAAAATTGATTTGGTCCAATTTTGCAACAATTATTTGGTAGTTCCTTCACAAAAAAACCTCCTTTTGGGCACTCGAAAAATGAAAAATGGTTTTTTCGTCCAAAGAAAATGAAAACTTCTTTAGGCAACATTGTTTGCCATTCCAATATGCACCCTTGTGCACAATATGAAATCATTTGAACAAACTATGCCACGAATGTGGCCATAAGGTTGATCATTTGGCTTGAAAGCCATGAATCTTCAGAGATGATAGCTCATTTCTGAGAACACTTTTTTAAAATAATTGCTGTATTACAAGTTTGTTATTTTTCCTGGGAACTTGGTCACATATAATGACACAATGCAAAGGTTTTCCAATTTTTTGATTTTTTTTGAATTTTTTATGCCTGTTTCAAAATGCGGTCAAAACGGCGGGCTTGACCGTTCCTAGCTAGTGGTTGAATCTTGGAATTTTTTGGTGTTTCTCTGATTAAATAGATACTTATGTACCTAGAAATGATTTTTGGAAAAAATAAATAGCAAACTATGAGGCAGCTCCAGTTCAAATTTGACCCGCTTCCAACTGAATCGGGGGAAATTTGTCTTTTTCACAAGAGGTGGATCAAAAAATTTTACACCCAACCATTTTGTCAATTGTGCATTTAATATGGCCTAGTATTTTATAAAAATGATTTGGTCCAATTTTGCAACAATTATTTGGTAGTTCCTTCACAAAAAAACCTCCTTTCGGGCACTCGAAAAATGGAAAATGGTTTTTTCATCGAACGAAAATCTAAACTTCCTTAGGCAACATTGTTTGCTATTCCAATATGCACCCTTGTGCACAATATGAGATCAATGGAACAAACTATGCCATGAATGTGGCCATAAGATTGATCATTTGGCTTGAAAGCCATGAATCTTCACACTTGATAGCTCATTTCTGAGAACACTTTTTTAAAATAATTACCGTATTACAAGTTTATGATTTTTCCTGGAAACTTGGTCACATATAATGTTAGAATGCGAAGGTTTTCCAATTTTTTGATTTGTTTTGAATTTTTTATGCCCGTTTCAAAATGCGGTCAAAATGGCGGGCTTGACCGTTCCTAGCTAGTGGTTGAATCTTGGAAAATTTTTGGTGTTTCTCTGATTAAATAGATACTTATGTACCTAGAAATAATTTTTGGAAAAAATAAATAGCAAACTATGAGGCAGCTCCAGTTCAAATTTGACCCGCTTCCAGCTGAATCGGCGGAAATTTGTCTTTTTCACGAGAGGTGGATCAAAAAATTATACACCCAACCATTTTGTCAATTGTGCATTAAATATGGCCTAGTATTTTATAAAAATGATTTGGTCCAATGTTGCAACAATTATTTGGTAGTTCCTTCACAAAAAAACCTCCTTTCGGGCACTCGAAAAATGGAAAATGGTTTTTTCGTCCAAAGAAAATGAAAACTTCCTTAGGCAACATTGTTTGCCATTCCAAGATGCATCCTCGTAGATGTATAATCACACAATGTGAAGGTTTTTCATTTCTTTTTGTGAATTTCCTATGCCGATTTCAAAATGTGATCAAATTTGCCCGCATGACCCTTCTTAGTTAGGTGGTTAATAATGCAAAACTATTGGTTTGTCTATGATGAAATAGCTACTTTTGTATCTAAAAATGATTTTTTTAGAAAATAAATAGCAAACTATAAGATACCTATAGTTCAAATTTGACTCGTTTCTTGCCGAATTGGCTGTTTCTCAAAATACCTAGAAAGATAGGAAATGCAATCAAATTGATGATCATCGATGAAAGGTGGTCTAACTTAAGTGAAAATTTTAGTGATGCCATTTTGCAAAATATTTTTGGTAACTGCCTCACAAACCTCCCTTGTTTTTAACACTAAGAAGAGGAAATTTTAATAGCTCATTTTCGAACCAATCAGGACGCAGCACACGGATCACCCCATTGTATTCGATCTGAGCTGTCCGCCTCCTACTGATCCAACGTCTCCCTTCCTCCCTCGACCCCTCCTTCCCGAGAAACCCTAGGTCAAGCGCTGCCGTCTCCCTCTCCCGATCCAGACCCTCCTCGCCGCCCTCTCCCGATCCAGATCCATCTCTGCTGCTACTCTTCTCCCCCAAATCCAGCCCTGCCGCCGAGCACCTCCGCCCCAACGCCAGCGACTCCACCCACTACCCATCGCCGGACCCCCCGCGACCTCCGCCCGCTACCCCAACACCGGCGACCCCCACCATCTGCATTTCCCCTCCCCTTCTCTCCAGCAAAATCCGCCGGATCGACTCGACCCACACAGGCCGCGCCCAGATCCGCCGGTAGAGGAGGAGGAGCCTCCTCCCGCCAGCACCTTGCCTCCTCCTGCCACGAGTAGAGCAGATCGGGCCGCGTGACAGCGGGCATGGAGGAGGACGCGACGGCTGCTGCTGCCGCGGCGCCCGACTCGTGGGAGACGGCCTACCTTGATGGGTCCATGAGCCGTGGATCCTTCCTCGGCCACCGCCTTGTACCGTACGTCCGAGCAGGTCAGGCGGGCAGGTCAGGCGGCGGCTCCAAGATCCGCCAAGGGCGTGGACCTGGAGCTCCATCTCCATGGCGGCGGTTCCTAGATCCACCCAGGGGCTGGACCTAGAGCTCATCTCCATGGCGTTCGCTTCCAGATTCGCTCGGTCTGCATCGCGAGTTGGCTGCATCCCCACATCTGCTCCCGCTTCTGCTGCTCGTCTAGGTAATGCAATCTGTCGATTTGCTCTTCTCCCCTCGGCTTCCCTTACCTTACCTTACGGTGCAGTGTATTTCCCTCCTCACGCAGGTGCACGCACCACCAGCGTTGTTGCTAGCCGTGTCCGGACCTCCAAGCAGAGCAGTGACACGTTTGGATGGCCCTCCTCGACCTCCGCCATGGCCACCGCGGTGCTTCAGGATCCCCGCCCTTGTCACGTGATGGAGGTTCCAGTCTCGCCCCTCTTCTTCCTTCGATTCGATCTGGATCATGCGCCGCGGTTCCTCATGCATGCCCGATTTTCTTTTCTTCCTCATGCAGGGTCTACAATGCACCACCTTGATTTGTTGATTCGGTCTAGAGCAGCAGCAGCAGCTCCTTCCTTCCATGTAGATGGAGGGCGTGACCTGCACAAGGAGCTCCAAGGAGACAAAGGTATCTGCTCCCTTGCTGTACATCTTTGTGGGTTCTCTGTGATGATGAAACCATTGATTGGATGTCCTGATTAGAGACAATTCATTCATGAGTAAACTTTGATGTTTTACTGTACAGCCTTCAAGGTCAACTGTGCTGCCATCTTGCTTGCGAGAAAATCTCAGTTTGCTTAGGCATATAAACTGGCATGTGCATTTGGCAGATTAGTAGTCTTTGTACTAACAGATTGAGCACAAACATTATTTGTTAAGAGGGCCCTGCAGTTATATTTTGGCTGCCTTTTGCTCCTTCATTTTTGTGTGTTTGAAAATCAATACATCTAACATGCTTTACTTCTTTTACGTGCAGTGATTGCTAGAAATGACAGGGATGAGATCCACCTCCAAGAATGATGCATAGCTTAACTGCTGTCGTAGTCAATTTCCAACAGGGAATACCTTTCTAGACTCCAACCTTCATAGTTCTTGTTGATTCATCTTGCTAGCAACTGAGTAGCTTTTTTGCATACTTCTGTCAAATATAATCAACTGAAATAATCTTGCTTGGTTAATGAAGTATTGACTTGCATTTGGTTGTTTGTGATTCCAAGAATGTTGTAGTTCTAGACATTAGTAGTACTTGTTACTGCAAGCATGTTGTTTCCTGTCACACTGAATTTCCACCTGAATATATGTTAGCATGTTATAGAAAAGCTAAAATCTGTATAGTGCTCTGTGTGTAATACCAAAGTTGTTCCTGTTATTTACAAACTGCTGTTCTACACTGATCCACAACACCTTACATTACACATTTGAAATTAATTAAAATACATCTAAACACAGTGCTTCAACACAGATTTATCCTATGATTATACCGAGACATTAGTTTGTTTTTATGCTTTTGTTTCCCACAGTGCTTCAAGCTTGTTTATTAGCTCGATTTGTTGTTATTCTGTTTAACAGGAGCGGAAGCAGCTCATATGACTCTATTGTTGTTCTTGACCTGCTGTTGCTGCTGTTGTAGGAGGAGCACGCCTAGGAGAAGAGAGGGCTCATTCCACTTGTTTGGAAGAGAAGACGATGAAGCATGGTAGTTATCTGGATAATCTGCCTTGTGTTTTGGTTGTACTTTGTACCTAGTTATATTGTATTCTGTAGTAGTCAGCACATTCTGGAGCAGAATCCAGTGAAGTTGTAAAACTGTAAGAAATGAGAGAAATATACTTTGTGCCTAGTTCTGTTTCATTTGAAATATTTGTCATTTGTGTGCTGTGAGAAATGTGAGAAATGGAAAGCTGGTGAGTTCTTTGATAAAAAGCGATGTGGCTCCACTGCCAAGGAAAAATCTGACAATTGGGACCCATCTAAAAATTCGACCACAAAAAACCCTTGAAAATAAAAATGAAATGGACCGCAAAAGGCCATGCCTAGAAAATAAAAAGGCCAAATTGTTGGGCCAGGCCCATGTAGCTAGAGAAAATTAATAGAGAAAATATATAGTAAAAAGGCTGAATTGTTGGGCTAGGCCCATGTAGAAAACCGAATTGGACCGGGCTGAATCTTGTGCCACATCAGCTTGCCACGCTGGATGCCTACGTGGCCTGGGGGAGGTTGCTAGTGACCAAAACGCCACAGTAGGAATATTTTGGTCGTAAACGTCTTTGACCATTCCAGAAGAAAGGTCGCTATAGTCGATTCTGACAGCCACTTTTTAACCTTCTGTTTTTGGTCACAAAAGGGTCATAAAGGGAAATTTGTGACCTTTCAGTGACCAATAGTGGTGGTCATAAGTTGACATATTTCTTGTAGTGACCCACCAGCTACATCTTCGCACGCAAAGGAAGTGCTTCCGGGCAAAAAATCGATTCGCCCCTCTGATTGCTGGGACCCACCAGCTACATTTTCGCACACAAGCAAGTGCCTGACAGTTGGGACCCACCTGGTCGAAGCGTACGTAGCATTGTCATTCTGGTCGCGAACGTGTACATACATATATACTGGTCGATGTAGAGGCGCACACGTGTCGTAGTAGAGGCGCGTACGTGTTGTAGTAGAGGCGCGCACGTAGCATGTACACGTACGTACAGCGGCGAGGGTGCAAGAAAGAAAATACGGCCACATACGTACATACGGACAGGTTCTCGAACGCCTACTCGTGCATACGTACATGGCTGGGTCAGAACGGAGAAACAACGTTGTCATCGTGTTCATGGGGAGCCAACCGGCTGGGTCGGAACGGAATGCGTGGTTGTGTTCATCGGGAGGGCTTGGACGGAACAGGCGATGGAAACGAGGCATGGCGTACCATACAACGGAGGAAACGGCCTTGTGTTCGACCGGCCACGTTCAAAACGGGATCCTGTTGATCGGGAGGGGCCTGGTGATAACCCACAAGTATAGGGGATCGCAACAGTTTTCGAGGGTAAAGTATTCAACCCAAATTTATTGATTCGACACAAGGGGAGCCAAAGAATATTCTCAAGTATTAGCAGCTGAGTTGTCAATTCAACCACACCTGGAAATTGAGTATCTGCAGCAAAGTGTTTAGTAGCAAAGTAATATGATAGTGGTGGTAACGGTAACAAAAGTAAAGACAGTAAAAGTAATGTTTTTGGTATTTTGTAGTGATTGTAACAGTAGCAACGGAAAAGTAAATAAGTGTAAACTAGTATATGGAAAACTCGTAGGCACCAGATTAGCTATGGATAATTATGCCGGATGTGGTTCGTCATGTAACAGTCATAACAGAGGGTGACACAGAACTAGCTCGAGTTCATCAATGTAATGTAGGCATGTATTCCGTATATAGTCATACGTGCTTATGGAAAATAACTTGCATGACATCTTTTATCCTACCCTCCCGTGGCAGAGGGTCGTATTGGAAACTAAGGGATATTAAGGCCTCCTTTTAATAGAGAACTGGAACAAAGCATTATCACATAGTGAATACGTGAACTCCTCAAACTACGGTCATCACCGGGAGTGGTCCCGATTATTGTCACTTCGGGGTTGTCGGATCATAACACATAGTAGGTGACTATAGACTTGCAAGATAGGATCACGAACACACATATATTCATGAAAACATAATAGGTTCAGATCTGAAATCATGGCACTCGGGCCCTAGTGACAAGCATTAAGCATAGCAAAGTCATAGCAATCAATCTCAGAACATAATGGATACTAGGGATCAAACCCTAACAAAACTAACTCGGTTACATGATAAATCTCATCCAACCCATCACCGTCTAGCAAGCCTATGATGCAGTTACTCACGCACGGCGGTGAGCATCATGAAATTTGTGATGGAGGATGGTTGATGATGATGATGGCGATGAATCCCCCTCTCCGGAGCCCCGAACGGACTCCGGATCAGCCCTCCCGAGAGAGATTAGGGCTTGCGGCGGCTCCGTATCGTAAAATGCGATGATTTCTTCTCTCTGATTTTTTTCTCCCCGAAAGAAAATATATGGAGTTGGAGTTGGCATCGGAGGGCCACCAGGGGGCCTACGAGGTAGGGGGCGTGCCTAGGGGGGGCACGCCCCCACCCTCATGGACAAGGTGTGGGGCCCCTGGTCTTCATCTTTTGCGAGGATTTTTCTTTATTTTTTCTAAGGTGTTCCGTGGAGTTTCAGGTCATTCCGATAATTTTTATTTTCTGCACAAAAAACTACACCATGGCAATTCTGCTGAAAACAGCGTCAGTCCTAGTTAGTTCCATTCAAATCATAAAAATTAGAGTCCAAAACAAGGGCAAAAGTGCTTGGAAAAGTAGATACGACAGAGACGTATCAACTCCCCCAAGCTTAAACCCTTGCGTGTCCTCAAGCAATTCAGTTGACAAACTGAAAGAGAAAAAGGAAAACTTTTACAAACTCTGTTTGCTCTTGTTGTTGTAAACATGAAAAGCCAGCATTCAAGTTTCAACAATTATTATGAACTAACCATACTCACAATGACACGTAGGTCTCACAATTACTCATATCAATAGCATAATCAGCTAGCGAGCCATAATAATAAAACTCGGATGACAACACTTTCTCAAAATAATCATAACATGATATAACAAAATGGTATCTCGCTAGCCCTTTTTGAGACCGCAAAACATAAATGCAGAGCACCTTTAAAGATTAAGGACTGACTAAACATTGTAATTCATGGTAAAAGAGATCCAATCAAGTCATACCCAATATAAACCAATAATAATGAATGCAAACGACAAGCAGTGCTCTCAATGGGTGCTTTTTAATAAGAAGGGTGATGACTCAACATAAAAGTAAATGGATAGGCCCTTTGCAGAGGGAAGCAGGGATTTGTAGAGGTGCCAGAGCTCGTTTTTGAAATAGACATAAATTTTATTTTGCGCGGCATACTTTCATTGTCAACATAACAACTAAAAGACGATGATATCTTCCATGCTAAACAGATTATAGGCGGTTCCCAAACAGAATGGTAAAGTTTATACTCCCCTTCCTCCACAAGCATCAATCCATGGCTTGCTCGAAACAATGAGTGCCTCCGACATTCAACGGGTCCCAAGGGGAGTTTTGTTTGCAGTTATTTTGATTTAGTTTGCATAAAGCATGGGACTGGGCATCCCGGATACCAGCCATTTTCTCGTGAATGAGAAGCGGAGTCCACTCCTTTTGAGAATAACCCGCCTAACACGGAAGATAAGGGCAGCTTTAGTTGACATATGAGCTATTCGATCATGCAAAACAGAATGTTTATTTGAAGGTTTAGAGTTTGGCACATACAAATTTACTTGGAACGGCAGATAAATACCGCATATAGGAAGGTATAGTGGACTCATATGGAATAACTTTGGGGTTTAAGGAGGTTGGATGCACAAGCAGTATTCCCGCTTAGTACAGGTGAAGGCTAGCAAAAGACTGGGAAGCGACCAACTGAGAGAGCGACAACAGTCGTAAACATGCATTAAAACTAATTTACACCGAATACAAGCATGAGTAGGATATAATCCACCATGAGCATAAATATCATGAAGGCTATGTTGATTTGATTCAACTACATGCGTGAACATGTGCCCAGTCAAGTCACTCAATTCATTTAAAGGATGGTGCCATCCCATCATACCACATCATAATCATTCTAATAGCATGTTGGCACGCAAGGTAAACCATTATAACTCATAGCTAATCAAGCATGGCACAAGCAACTATAATCTCTAAATGTCATTGCAAATATGTTTACTTCATAATAGCTGAATCAGGAACGATGAATCATCATATTTAAAAAAACAAGAGAGGTCGAGTTCATACCAGCTTTTCTCATCCCACTAAGTCCATCATATATCATCATTATTGCCTTTCACTTGCACGACCGAACGGTGTGTATAATAATATGGGTGCACGTGCATTGGACTAACCTGGAATCTGCAAGCATTCAACTCAAGAGAGAAGACAAGTAATATGGGCTCTAAGTTAAATAAACAATCATGCATATAAGAGCCACTAAGCATTTTGAATATAGTCTTTTCGACCGCCAAAGAAAGGAAAAGAACTAAAAACTATTTACACGGTAAAGCTCCCAACAAGTAAAAGACTACAAGCATGGAAAGTAAACTCACTAAATTATTTTGGTTTTTTCTTAAGGTTTAACAAACACACAAGAAGAAAGCGGGAAAAAGAAATTTAAACTAGCATGGATATTACAGTGAAAAAGTATGAGCACCGACATCTAGCAATGAGTGTGTGTGTGAACATGAATGTAATGTCGGTGGGAAATACGTACTCTCCCAAGCTTAGGCTTTTGGCCTAAGTTGGTCTATTGCTAGGGATGGCCTGGCAGATACCCGTAGGTGTAGCTAGGGTCGTACTGTGACGCATCGGCTATCGCTGCCTGAGCTGTAGCATGGAGTCGAGCAGCCTCAACTCTCCTTTCGTACTCATCTGCCTCCTCTATGATAATAATATATCTTCTTTTTGCCTGTGAATCAAAGAAAGCAAGAGCAGGAAGAGCAATATGAACTACACGACGTCTATCAAAGATTAGTCGATACTGGAGAGGTGGTTCAGTCCTCTCAACAATTTGATGGGAAACCATAGAATCAAAATCTAAATAAGAAGGTGGTAATTCTATCTCAAGAAAATTAGCTAAGCGGGTTGCATAGATTCCTCCAAAGAAATCTCCGCTATGTCTATTCGGATGCAACCTGCAAGCTACAATGGCTCCCATATGATAAGATTTGTCTCCTAACACAGCACTCCTGAGAATACTGAGATCAGGGACACACATGTGACATGCTTCATCCTTAGCATTTATGCATCTACCTATGAAGGGAGCAAAATAATGTATAGCAGGAAAGTGAATGCTCCCTATAGTAGCTTGCGTTATATCTTTAGATTCCCCCACAGTTATTCTAGCAAGAAAGTCTCTGTATTCAGATTTAGGGGGATCCCTGACATTACCCCAAGATGGAAGTTTGCAAGCAGAAGTAAAATCCTCTAAGTCCATGGTATAAGATTTGTCATAAAGGTCAAACATGACTGAAGGAGAATTACGCAAAGATGAAAACTCAAACCTCCTCACAAATGAACTTGTGAGATCTTGATACTGGGGGAATTTGTCAGCTTCAAAGTCCTCAAGACCGGCGTTACTCAAATATGTGCTAAATTCTTCTTTGATTCCAACTTGATTCATAAAATTTTACGATGGCCATTCACCATTGGCGACCCAACGTAATGGTGTGTCCGAACGTCATAACCGCACTCTATTCGATATGGTGCGATCTATGATGTATCTTACCGATTTACCACTATCGTTTTGGGGTTATGCATTAGAGACAGTTGCATTCACTTTAAATAGGGCACCATCAAAATATGTTTGAGACGACGCCTTATGAACTGTGGTTTGGCAAGAAACCAAAGTTATCGTTTCTTTAAGTTTGGGATCGCGATGCTTATGTGAAAAAGTTTCAACCTGATAAGCTCGAACCCAAATCGGAGAAGTGCGTCTTCATAGAAGACCCAAAGAAAACTATTGGGTACACCTTCTATCACAGATCTGAAACTAAGATATTCGTTGCTAAGATGGATCCTTTCTAGAGAAGGAGTTTCTCTTGAAAGAAGTGAGTGGGAGAACAGTAGAACTTGATAAGGTAATAGTACCTTCTCCTGAATTGGAAAATAGTTCATCGCTGAAATCAGTTCTAGTGATTCCTACACCAATTAGTGAGGAAGCTAATGATGATGATCATGAAACTTCAGAACAAGTTACTAGAGAACCTCATAGGTCTTCTAGAGTACGGTCCGCACCAGAGTGGTACAGTAATCCTGTTCTGGAAGTCATGTTACTAGACCATGATGAACCTACGAACTATGAGGAAGCGATGATGAGCCCAGATTCCACGAAATGGTTTGAGGCCATGAAATCTGAGATGGGATCCATGTATGAGAACAAAGTGTGGACTTTGGTGGACTTGCCCGATGATCGGCAATCCATAGAAAATAAATGGATCTTCAAGAGGAAAACGGACGTTGATAGTAGTGTTACTATCTACAAAGCTCGAATTATCGCATAAGGTTTCCGACAAGTTCATGGTGTTGAATACAATGAGATTTTCTCACTCGTATCGATGCTTAAAAGTCTGTCTGAATCATATTAACAAATTGCCACATTTTATAAAATTTGGCAAATAGATAAATAAAACTGCATTCCTGAATGGATTTCTGGGAGAAGAGTTGTATATGATGCAACCATAAGGTTTTGTCAATCCTAAAGGTGCTAACAAAATATGCAAGCTCCAGCGATCCATCTATGGACTAGTGCAAGCATCTCGGAGTTGGAATATACGCTTTGATAAGTTGATCAAAGCATATAGTTTTGATACAGACTTGTGGTGAAGCCTGTATTTACAAGAAAGTGAGTGGGAGCACTACAGCATTTCTGATAAGTATATGTGAATGACATATTGTTGATTGATAATAATGTAGAATTATTCTTCAAAGCATAAAGGAGAGTTTGAAAGGAGTTTTTCAAAGAAAGACCTCAGTGAAGCTGCTTACATATTGACACTAGTGCAGAACCGGGCATTAGCACCGATTCGTAAGGCCCTATAGTGCCGGTTACATAACCGGCACTAATTAGTGGTCACTAAAGCCCCCCTCCCCCTTTAGCACCGGTTCAGCACGAACCGGTGCTAAAGGGCTTTCCACGTGGCACTAGCCAGCGCCCGGACTTCGAGGCCTTTAGTACGGTTGGTAACACCAACCGGTACTATAAGGTTTGGTGGGTTTTTAGTTTTATGATTTCTTTTTCATTTAATTTTGTGTTTCCATTTTAATTCTTTTTCGTTTGCTGGTATTTTACGATACTACACATTGTACACGTTATGCATCATATATACATCATGCATGCTTTAATTGTTTATCAACGCTGCTGCTATGTTCATTGCACCCACAGATATAACATGCTCATGCATGCTTTTGCATCATTACATCATCATATATATATAATAACAAGTCGTACTAATCATGCATCATCATACAACTTCTACTCGTTATTAATAATAAGTCATACGATCATCATCCTCATAACCCAACCCTACATAATTGTTCTTAGCACATGATCATCGATGTCGGTAGGACCTAAACACCCTTAAGGTAAAATAGCATAAAACAATATAGACCCTGACTCTCCGTTATGAAGAATGGCGATCATCCTGTCTCCAATTCTTGCCTTTCGCTGCTTATTGCTTCCAAGAAGCTCCTTACGACTATCCATATATTTTCTCCATTCTTTGATTGTTATGTCTCCACTTCTTTTAGAAACCCGGTATGGACAGTTGAGATTAAGTAGGGCGACCTGGTAGTATGTTCAAAACATGAAGGCTACCACGCGTATACATCGATGAGGCACACAATCATTCGGGATTATCTGTTGAAAAACATAGTAATAACCGTAGTTAGCAATGATGTACTAGTTTTAGAAGTGTGCAAAAAAGATGCACGGATGTTGTAATAGTAAAAATAATCTTACCAAGGTATCTCCATGGTAGTTACCGTAGTTCAACACGTGCACTAGTGGCACGTATTGACCATAATGTTGAGGAGTTTGATTGTAGATATTGTAATTCTCAAGATCTCTACAAAATCCGACCAGATGTCGTTTCTCCTGATAAGTTAATTCGCAGCCTTCGTGTAGTAATGCGTTACATCTACCATCTTCCGCACATTCTTTGAAGCATGAAAATAAGCTGTCAATGGAGATAAGTTGTCAACATTATATTTTGAAATAAACAATATAAATTACTTAATAACTATGTTTAGCTCACATGAGGGAAGAACTGGAGGTGTATCCACAAAGACCCAAATCGTAGGTGTCTCTTGCTCGATTGTAGGATCACCAAGATCCATGGTGATAGTCATACCCTCATCAAGACCATACATCTTGCAAAATGCATCCCAATTTTGCAACCAAAATGGGTTACACTCTGAGCATTGTACAGCTTTACTTGAAAATCCACGTCATGTTCGGTACTTAGGATAATTTTTTTGGTTTCAAAATTTTCATGGTCTTCAATACCCATCCTCTCCAAGACATAGCGTCTTGCAAAGCATGGGATAAGCTAATCGAATAGGAAAGATGAAAATACACGTTAAAATAGTTGAAGTCGTGCTTAATTACGAAAAAACCTATATTGTCGCTGCTATGCATCCGTATGAACGCCGCAAGTCTCCTCGAGGTTAATGCTGAAGCGCCGATCTCCATCCAGCTCAATGAACCTGTCGCAGATACCTCGGTTGTCGTGGCACCATCGCACTCCCGAGGCGGTTATCGTCGTCCGATGAGTACGACATTTTCGCCCACGTTCATAATTTAGTTTTATTAGTCAACTATCTAGTTCAACTATCTCGTTCAACTACTAAGCACTTACTATAAATAAATAAGTAGTACTTACTAAAACAAACTACTTCTATATATAGTAAAATAAATTAGTTTATTAAACCAACTAGCTAGTTCAACTATAAATAAACTACTTCTTCTTTTTTTCCTTTTCTAAATACTATGAACAAAAAATTCTATGAACAAAATTAATTACACAATCTAAATATCACCCAAAAAAACTATTAACAATATTATCACCAAACATGCATATTCAATAATAATATCACCAAAAAAATCTATTAACAGAAAAAAAATCTATTAACAGAAAAATCTATTAATTCAACTAGTTCAACTAAGCATTTACTAAAAATAAACTAGTAATTATATTAATTAATTCAACTAGTAGTTCAACTAAGCATTTACTAAAAAAACTAGTTCTACATATTAATTCAACTAGTTCAACTAAGCATTTACTAAAAATAAACATTAACATATTTCTAATTCATCTAACATAATATTTCTAACATTCTAAAAATAAATTAACTATAGATATAGTTCTAATTAATCTAAACATTAAAAAACAGAAAGTAAGAAAAAATATATGTGTGTGTAGGGTTTGTATATGTGTGTGTACGTAGTGTACGTGTAGTGTGTGGTGTTTGTATAGTGTGTGTGTGTGTGTGTGGTGTGGTGTTTGTATAGTGTGTGTGTGTGTGTGTGGTGTTTGTATAGTGTGTGTGTGTGTGTGTATGTGTGGATGCGTGTGTGTGTGTGTGGTACAGTGTGTGTGTGTGTGTATGTGTGGATGCGTGTGTGTGTGTGTGTGTGTGGACGTACATACGTGACGGGCGGCGCAGTGGGCGGCGCGGCGGGGACGACGACGGGCGGCGGGGGCTGGGGACGGCGACGACGGGCTGGGGCCGGGACGGCGACGAACGGCGGCGGCGGCGGGATCGACGGCGACGAGACGACGGGCGGGCGCGGGGGGGCGGCGGAGCGGGCGACGACGAGACGGCGCGGGCGGGGGCGAAGCGGCGACGACGACGGCGGCGGGCGCGGCGCATGGCGGCGACGACGGCGGCGGGGCGGCGAGGGCGACGCGGAGGAGATCGACTCGTGCGATTCGTGGAACGAGTAGTGGCGGCGATAACTGGTTTTTCGTAAGTGCCATATATATAGGGTAGCCTTTAGTACGGTTGGAGCCACCAACCGGTACTAAAGGCCAATTTTGGCCAGCCCAAGCGGCGGGAAACGAGGCCCTTTAGTACGGTTGGTGGCACAAACCGGTACTAAAGGGGGTTTAGTACGGTTTGTGCCACAAACCGGTACTAAAGGTCTTCGGCCACCACCACCCGCGGTGCTCTATGTTTAGTCCCACCTCGCCGAGCGAAGGGCAGCCGCACTGGTTTATAAACCCAGCCGCGGCTGCCATTTCGAACTCCTCTGAATAGCAGGCTTGTGGGCCTAACTAAGGCGCGCTGCCCGTTGAGCCTCCCGACACTTCTGGGCCTGCATTTGCACACCCTAGGACTGGTAGGCTCAATGGGCAGCGCCCCAAGGTTCAACGGGCAGCGCCCCAACATTTTTTTTAATTTTTGCTTTATATTAGTATTTTTCTTTTCCGCATTATTTATTTTCTTCTATTTATTTTTTAGTAATTTTTTATATATTTATTTATTTTCTGCTTTATTTTTATCTTCTATTTATTTGTGAGTAGTTTTTTTGCCGTATTTAGTTTCTTTGTGAATATTTTTGCTTTATATTAGTTTTTTTCTTTTCCGCATTATTTATTTTCTTCTATTTATTTTTGAGTAATTTTTATATATTTATTTATTTTCTGCTTTATTTTCTTCTTCTATTTATTTCGAGTAGTTTTTTGCCGTATTTACTTTCTTTGTGAATATTTTTGCTTTATATTAGTTTTTTCTTTTCCGCATTATTTATTTTCTTTTATTTATTTTTGAGTAATTTTTTTATATAGTTATTTATCTTCTTCTTCCTCTTCCTCTTCTTATTCCTCTTCTCCTTCTCCTTCTCCTCCTTCTTCTTCTTCTTCTTCTTCCTCTTCTTATTCTTCTGCTCCTTCTCCTTCTCCTTCTTCTTCTTCTCCTTCTTCTTCCTCTTCTTATTCTTCTTCTTCTCCTTCTTCTTCCTCCTCCTTCTTCTCCTCCTCTTCTTCTTCTTCTTCTCCTTCTTCTTCTTCTTCTTCTTCTTCCTCTTCCTCTTCTTATTCCTCTTCTCCTTCTCCTTCTCCTCCTCCTTCTTCTTCTTCTTCTTCTTCCTCTTCTTATTCTTCTTCTCCTTCTCCTTCTCCTTCTTCTTCTTCTCCTTCTTCTTCCTCTTCTTATTCTTCTTCTTCCTCCTCCTACTTCTCCTCCTCTTCTTCTTCTTCTTCTCCTTCTTCTTCCTCTTCTCCTTCTTCCTCTTCCTCTTCTTCTTCTTCTTCTTCTCCTCCTCCTTCTTCTTCTCCTCCTTCCTTTTGCCATAACAGAAGAAGTCCGGAGTTGTAATAAGTTATTAAAAATAAAAAAGAAGAAGTCCGGAGTTGTAATAAGTTATTAAAAATAAAAAAGAGGTGCAATGCTCGTTAATTTGCTTCAACCCTTTTGGGATAGTGTAAACTGCACTGTGCGTAGCTCCATGCAATCTACCGTATTCCCAAAGGATTGAAGCTAAGCAACGTGAGCACTGAGCCTCTTCTTCATTGTCTCTGCACTCAGGGCTTATAAACCGCTCTTACTCCCTCTCTCTTGGCGAGGTGGGACTAAACATAGCTTGCCATAACCTCATTAGTACCGGTTCGTGGTACGAACCGGCACTAAACATGGTGGGGCCATGGCCCGACCGCAGGCTGACACAGCCTCTTTAGTACCGGTTCGTGGCATGAACCGGTACTAAAGGTTCGCCACGAACCGATGCTATTGATCGCCGCCATGAACCGGAACTAATGTACACATTAGTGCCGGCTGAAATTCAAACCGGCACTATTGTGCTTCACATTTGACCCTTTTTCTACTAGTGTGAGCATCAAGATCTATAGAGATAGATCAAGACGCCTGATAAGTTTTTCAATGAATACATACCTTGACAAGATTTTGAAGTAGTTCAAAATGGAACAGTCAAAGAAAGAGTTCTTGCATGTGTTACAAGGTGTGAAATTGAGTAAGACTCAAAGCCCGACCACGGTAGAAGATAGAAAGAGAATGAAAGGCATTCCCTATGCCTTAGCCATAGGTTCTATAAAGTATGCCATGTTGTGTACCAGATCTGTTGCATACCCTACCACTAATTATTGGCAAGGGAGTGCAATAGTGATCTAGGAGTAGATCAATGGACAACGGTCAAGAATATCCTTAGTAAGGACTAAGGAGATGTTTATCCATTATGGAGGTGATAAAAGAGTTCGTCGTAAAGAGTTACATCGATGCAAGATTTTACACCGATCCACATGACTCTCAAGTCTCAATCTGGATACATATTAAAAGTGCGAGCAATTAGCTAGAGTAGCTCCGTGCAGAGCATTGTAGACATAGAATATTTGCAAAATACATACGGCTCTGAATGTGACAGACCCGTTGACTAAACTTCTCTCACGAGCAAAACATGATCATACCTTAGTACTCTTTGGGTGTTAATCACATAGCGATGTGAACTAGATTATTGACTCTAGTAAACCCTTTGGGTGTTGATCACATGACAATGTGAACTATGGGCGTTAATCACATGCAGATGTGAATATTAGTGTTAAATCACATGGTGATGTGAACTAGATTATTGACTCCAGTGCAAGTGGGAGACTGAAGGAAATATGCCCTAGAGGCAATAATAAAGTTATTATTTATTTCCTTATATCATGATAAATGTTTATTATTCATGCTAGAATTGTATTAACCGGAAACATAATACTTGTGTGAATACATGAACAAACAGAGTGTCACTAGTATGCATCTACTTGACTAGCTCGTTAATCAAAGATGGTTATGTTTCCTGACCATAGACATGTGTTGTCATTTGATTAACGGAGTCACATCATTAGGAGAATGATGTGATTGACTTGACCCATTCCGTTAGCTTAGCACTTGATCGTTTAGTATGTTGCTATTGCTTTCTTCATGACTTATACATGTTCCTATGACTATGAGATTATGCAACTCCCGTTTACCGGAGGAACACTTTGTGTGCTACCAAACATCACAACGTAACTGGGTGATTATAAAGGTGCTCTATAGGTGTCTCCGAAGGTACTTGTTGGGTTGGCGTATTTCGAGATTAGGATTTGTCACTCCGATTGTCGGAGAGGTATCTCTGGGCCCTCTCGGTAATGCACATCACTTAAGCATTGCAAGCATTGCAACTAATGAGTTAGTTGTGAGATGATGTATTACGGAACGAGTAAAGAGACTTTCCGGTAACGAGATTGAACTAGGTATTGAGATACCGACGATCGAATCTCGGGCAAGTAACATACCGATGACAAAGGGAACAACGTATGTTGTTATGCGGTTTGACCGATAAAGATCTTCGTAGAATATGTAGGAGCCAATATGAGAATCCAGGTTCCGCTATTGGTTATTGACCGGAAACAGTTCTAGGTCATGTCTACATAGTTCTCGAACCCGTAGGGTCCGCACGCTTAACGTTACGATGACAGTTTTATTGTGAGTTTATAAGTTTTGATCTACCGAAGGATGTTCGGAGTCCCGGATGTGCTCACGGACATGACGAGGAGTCTCGAAATGGTCGAGACATAAAAATTGATATATTGGACGACTATATTCGGACACAGGAAGTGTTCCGGGTGATTTCGGAGAAAATCGGGCTGCCGGAGGGGTTACCGGAACCCCCCGGGGAAATATTGGGCCTTAGTAGGCCTGATGGGAGAGGGAGGGCAGCAGCCCATGAGGTGGCGTGCCACCTCCCATGGGGAGTCCAAATTGGACTAGGGGAGGGGGGCGCGGCCCCTCTTTCCCTCTCCCTCTCCCTCTCTTTCCTTCCCCCTTCCCCCTTCCTAGATGGACTAGGAAAGGGGAGTCGTTGACGCGCCCCAAGGGCCGGCCGACCTCCCCCTTTCTCCTTTATATACGGGGGCAGGGGGGCACCCCATTACACACAAATTGATCATCGTGATCGTTCCTTAGCCGTGTGCGGTGCCCCACTCCACCATATTCCACCTCGGTCATGTCGTTGCGGTGCTTAGGCGAAGCCGTGCATCGGTAGAACATCATCATCGTCACCACACCGTCGTGCTGACGGAACTCATCCCCGACACCCTGCTGGATCGGAGTCCGGGGATCGTCATCGAGCTGAACGTGTGCTGTACTCGGAGGTGCCGTACGTTCGGTGCTTGGATCGGTCGGATCGTGAAGACGTACGACTACATCAACTGCGTTGTCATAACGCTTCCGCTTACGGTCTACAAGGGTACGTGGACAATACTCTCCCCTCTCGTTGCTATGCATCACCATGATCTTGCGTGTGCGTAGGAAATTATTTGAAATTGCTACGTTCCCCAACAACCTACAACCAGACACAAGTCCGGGGGTCCGGAGTCACAAGCTTCCTTAGAAGTGAGGCCGCTGTTCGGCTCTACCGCCGATGAGTGTGCGGCCTATGGGGCGGGGTCCATCCACCCGTCCTTGGCCCACGTAGTCTGCTCTGGATTTAGGTCCGGGTCCACTGCAGGGGTAATATCCCGAGCGCTGTCCGACAGCAGGTCTAGGCCGTGCTCATCGTGACTGCCCAACACTCCTGTCACAGGCCAGATTCCGTCAAAGATCAAGTCTCCATGGATATCGGTCGTGTAGTTCAGGTTTCCGAACCTGACCTGGTGGCTAGGGGCGTAGCTCTCGATTTGCTCCAGATGGCCAAGCGAATTAGCCCGTAGTGCGAAGCCGCCGAACACAAAGATATGTCCGGGGAGAAAAGTTTCACCCTGGACCGTGTTGTTGATGATTGAAGGCGCCATCAAGCCTTGCAGCATCGACACAGAGGAACTCTCAATGAAAGCACCAATGTCGGAATCAAAACCGGCGGATCTCGGGTAGGGGGTCCCGATCTGTGCGTCTTAGGCTCATGGTAACAGGAAGCAAGGGACACAATATTTACCTAGGTTTGGGCCCTCTCGATGGAGGTAAAACCCTACTTCCTACTTGATTAATATTGACGATATGAGTACTACAAGAGTAGATCTACCACGCGATTGTAGAGGCTAAACCCTAGAAGCTAGCCTATGATGATTATGATTGTAATTGTGATTGGCCTGCTAAGGACCAACCTCTCCAGTTTATATAGACATCGGAGAGAGCTAGGGTTTACATGGAGTCGATTACAAGGAAGGAAATAAAATATCTGGATCGCCAAGCTTGTCTTCCACGCAAAGGAGAGTCCCAACCAGACACGGGACGGAGTCTTGAGTCTTGTATCTTCACGCTCCAATAGTCCAGACAATGTATATAGTCCAGGTGTCTGGACACCCCCTAATCCAGGACTCCCTCACACGGTTCGCAAGCATCAAATGATTCATAATCAAGTGAATCCAAAAGTCCATCTTTATGGAGTTTCTTCATGCGCTTTACACCGATATGACCCAAATGGCAGTGCCACAAATATGTTGCACTATCATTATCAAATTTGCATCTTTTGGCATCAATATTATGAATATGTGTATCACTACGATTAAGATTCAATAAACCATCAACATTGCGTGTATGACCATAGAAGGTTTTATTCTTGTAAATAGAATAACAATTTATTCTCTGTCTTAGATGAATAATCGTATTGCAATAAACATGTTCTAATCATATTTATGCTCAACACAAACACCAAATAACATTTATTTAGGTTCAACACTAATCTTAAAAGTATAGGGAGTTTGTGATGATGATCATATCAATATTGGAACCACTTCCAAAACACATCGTCACTTCACCCTCAACTAGTCTCTGTTTATTCTGTAACTCCTGTTTTGATTTACTAATCTTAGCAACCGAACAAGTATCAAATACCCAGGGGCAACTATAAACACTAGTAAGGAACACATCAATAACCTGTATATCAAATATACCCTTGTTCACTTTGCCATCCTTCTTATCCACCAAATATTCAGGGCATTTCTGCTTCCAGTGACCATTTCCTTTGTAGTAGAAGCACTCAGTTTCAGGCTTTGGTCCATCTTTGGGCTTCTTCACGGGAGTGACAACTTGCTTGTCATTCTACTTGAAGTTCCCTTTCTTTCCCTTTGCCCTTTTCTTGAAACTAGTGGTCTTGTCAATCATCAACACTTGATGCTCTTTCTTGATTTCTACCTTCGTCGATTTCAAAATCACGAAGAGCTCGGGAATCGTTTTCGTCATCCCTTGCATACTATAGTTCATCACGAAGTTCCAGTAACTTGGTGATGGTGACTAGAGAACTCTGTCAATCACTATCTTATCTGGAAGATTAACTCCCACTTGATTCAAGCGATTGTAGTACCCAGACAATCTGAGCATATGCTCACTGTTTGAGCTATTCTCCTCCATCTTTTAGCTATAGAACTTGTTGGAGACTTCATATCTCTCAACTCGGGTATTTGCTTGAAATGTTAACTTGAACTCCTGGAAAATCTCATATGGTCCATGGCGTTCAAAACATCTTTGAAGTCCTGATTCTAAGCCATAAAGCATGGCGCACTAAACTATCAAGTAGTCATCATATTGAGCTAGTCGAACGTTCATAACGTCTGCATCTACTCCTGTAATAGGTCTGTCACCTAGCGGTGCATCAAGGACATAATTCTTCTGTGCAGCAATGAGGATAAACCTCAGATCACGGACCCAGTCCGCATCATTGCTACTATCATCTTTCAACTTAGCTTTCTCTAGGAACATATAAAAAAACATAGGGAAGTTACAACGCGAGCTATTGATCTACAACATAATTTGCAAAATACTATAAGGACTAAGTTCATGATAAATTAAAGTTCAATTAATCATATTACTTAAGAACTCCCACATAGATAGACATCCCTCTAGTCATCTAAATGATCACGTGATCCAAATCAACTAAACCATGTCCGATCATCACGTGAGATGGAGTAGTTTTCAATGGTGAACATCACTTATGTTGATCATATCTACTATATGATTCACGCTCGACCTTTCAGTCTTCAGTGTTCCGAGGCCATATCTGCATATGCTAGGCTCGTCAAGTTTAACCCGAGTATTCTGCGTGTGCAAAACTGGCTTGCACCTGTATGTGAACGTAGAGCTTATCACACCCGATCATCACATGGTGTCTCGGCACGATGAACTGTAGCAACGGTGCATACTCAGAGAGAACATTGTACCTTGAAATTGAGTAAGGGATCATCTTATAATGCTACCAACGTTCTAAGCAAAATAAGATGCATAAAAGATAAACATCACAAGCAGTCAAAATATGTGACATGACATGGCCATCATCATCTTGTGCTCATGATCTACATCACCGAAGCATCGTCATGATCTCCAACGTCACCGGCACGACACCTTGATCTCCATCATAGCATCGTTGTCGTCTCGCCTCCTATTGTTACTACGACTATCGCTACCGCTTCGTGATAACCTAAAACAATTACATGGCAATTGCATTGCATACAATAAAGCGACAACCATATGGCTCCTGCCAGTTGACTATAAATTTGTTAGAAAACATGATCATCTCATACAACAATTTATATCACATCATGCTTGACCATATCATATCACAGCAAGTCCTACAAAACCAAGTTAGACGTCCTCTACTTTGTTGTTGCAAGTTTTACGTGGCTGCTACGGGCTTCTAGCAAGAACCGTTCTTACCTACGCATCAAAATCACAACGATTTTTCGTCAAGTGTGTTGTTTTAAACTTCAACAAGGAACGGGCGTAGCCACACTCGATTCAACTAAAGTTGGAGAAATAGACACTCACCAGCCACCTATGTGCAAAGCACGTCGGTAGAACTAGTCTCGCGTAAGCATACGTGTAATGTCGATCTGAGCCGCTTCATCCAACAATACCGCCGAATCAAAGTATGACATGCAAGTAAGCAGTATGACTATTATCGCCCACAACTCTTTGTGTTCTACTCGTGCATATAACATCTACGCATAAACCTGGCTTGGATGCCACTGTTGGGGAACGCAGTAATTTCAAAAAAAATCCTACGCACACGCATGGTGACGGTGATGATGAAGTTACCGGTGTAGGGCGTCGCCTAAGCACTATGGCGATATGGCCGAGGTGTGTAACTCTGGAGGGGGGCACCACACACGGCTAAACAATGTCAACTTGTGTGTTCTAGGGTGCCCCGTACCCCCATATATAAAGGAGCAAGGGGGGAGGCCGGCCGACCCTTGGGCGCGCCAAGGAGGGGAGGAGTCCTTCTCCTAGTAGGAGTAGGACTCCTCCTTTCCTAGTCCAACTAGGAGGGGAAGGGGGAAGGAAGGAGAGGGAGAGGGAGATGGAAAGAGGGGCCGCACCCCCCTCCCCTAGTCCAATTCGGACTCCCCTTGGGGGGCGCGCCACCTCCTGGGCTGCTCCCCTCTCTCTCCCTAAGGCCAACTAAGGCCCAATACTTCCCCGGGGGTTCCAGTAACCCCTCCGGCACTCCGGTTTTCTCCGAAATCACCCGGAACACTTCCGGTCTCCCAATATAGCTGTCCAATATATCAATCTTTATGTCTTGACCATTTCGAGACTCCTCGTCATGTCCGTGATCTCATCCGAGACTCCGAACAAACTTCGGTACATCAAATCACATAACTCATAATACAAATCGTCATCGAACGTTAAGCGTGCGGACGCTACGGGTTCAAGAACTATGTAGACATGACCGAGACACATCTCCATTCAATACAATAGTGGAACCTGGATGCTCATATTGGCTCCTACATATTCTACGAAGATCTTTATCGGTCAAACTACATAACAACATACATTGTTCCCTTTGTCATCAATATGTTACTTGCCCGAGATTCGATCGTCGGTATCATCATACCTAGTTCAATCTCGTTACCGGCAAGTCTCTTTACTCGTTCCGTAATACTTCATCCCGCAAGTAACTCATTAGTCGCAATTCTTGCAAGGCTTATAGTGATGAGTATTACCGAGAGGGCCCAGAGATACCTCTCCGAAACACGGAGTAACAAATCCTAATCTCGATATATGCCAACCTAACAAACACCTTCGGAGACACCTGTAGAGCACCTTTATAATCACCCTTTTATGTTGTGACGTTTGGTAGCACACAAAGTGTTCCTCCGGTATTCGGGAGTTACATAATCTCATAGTATGAGGAACTTGTATAAGTCATGAAGAAAGCAGTAGCAATGAAACTGACATGATCATAATGCTAAGCTAACGGTGGGGTCATGTCCATCACATAATTCTCCTAATGATATTATCCCGTTCATCAAATGACAACACATGTCTATGGTTAGGAAACATAACCATCTTTGATTAACGAGCTAGTCAAGTAGAGGCATACTAGGGACTATAAGTTTTGTCTATGTATTCACACATGTACTATGTTTCCGGTAATACAATTCTAGCATGAATAATAAACATTTATCATGAATTAAGGAAATAAATAATAACTTTATTACTGCCTCTAGGGCATATTTCCTTCAGCTTCTTATGATGTGTATTACTAAGAGGGCCCAGAGATACCTCTCCGATACTCGGAGTGACAAATCCTAATCTCGATCTATGAAAACTCAACAAACACTATCGGAGATACCTGTAGAGCATCTTTATGATCACCCAGTTACGTTGTGATGTTTGATAGCACAAAAGGCATTCCTCCGGTATCCGGGAGTTCCATAATCTCATAGTCGAAGGAATATGTATTTGACATGAAGAAAGCAATAGCAATAAACTGAACAATCATAATGCTAAGCTAACGGATGGGTCTTGTCCACCACATCATTCTCCTAATGATGTGATCATGTTATCAAATGACAACTCATGTCTATGGTTAGGAAACCTTAACCATCTTTGATCAACGAGCTAGTCTAGTAGAGGCTCACTAGGGACTCGGTATTTGTTTATGTATTCGCACATGTATTTAAGTTTCCGATCAATACAATTCTAGCATGAATAACAAACATTTATCATGAATAAGGAAATATAAAATAATAACTTTATTATTGCCTCTAGGGCATATTTCCTTCAGTCTTCCACTTGCACTAGAGCCAATCATCTAGTTCACATCGTCATGTGATTAACACCCATAGTTCACATCGCTATGTGTCCAACACCCAAAGAGTTACCAGAGTCAATAATCTAGTTCACATCGCCATGTGATTAACACCCAAAGAGTACTAAGGTGTGATCATGTTTTGCTTGTGAGAGAGATTTTGTCAACGGGTCTGTCACATTCAGATCCGTATGTATTTTGCAAATTTCTATGTGTACAGTGCTTTGCATGAAGCTACTCTAGCTAATTGCTTCCACTTTCTATATGTATCCAGATCGAGACTCAAAATTCAAAATACAAAGATATCAAATTATGCATATAAGAATTCGGAGAAGATTCAAATAATATTCATAATTTTCAAGCCTAATATTCTTAATTCGGCCAAAAAATTGTAATCGCTTACAAAAGAGTCCTATGCCGGTTCTAAAAACAGAACCCTAGGTAGATACGATCCAAACTCCCATCTCAGAAAAATTGTTGGCTAACACAACGTAACAGATTAGATGTTCCACGCTGCTAAAAAAAAGATTTGATGGTGCACGCTCTTTTTTTCTTGGCTGTTGCAATCCCTAACGTGAGAAACATGGTTTCTTCATCCAATAAAACAGACCTCCATCCTCCCCTCAAAAAAAAAAAAAAAACAGACCTCCATCCTAGATCTAGCGGGTGCTTTTCTCCTCCCTTTCCACACGACCCTTCCATGGCACTCTCTCAAGCTAGGCGGCCACTGCTCTCCTCTCCTACTCAAGCACGACGCCTCCCATTGTTCGAACATCATGACGTCTGTATGCTGCTTCTGTTCGGACTCTCCGCTGCTTTCCATGAGGTGTTGTTTTCTTCTGATCTCTACTCCCATCTCGACAATTCCTATTGTTTACGTCTTCTCGCTTCTCTCTCTCGATTTCACGTCATTGTCACCCTCTCAGATTTGTACAAAAAGCTCTAAGCTCATGTTGTTGCCGCCACAGGAAGTGCATCATACCGCCTATCTTCTCTCCCGTGTTCGCATGCCTTGAGTCTCCATCCGCAAAGATCAGGTCAAGTTCGCTCAGGGAGGCGCGTGTGACATCGAGAAGCTAGACGTCCAGGAAAGATATTACATACTAGGTTCCTTCAGGAGCGCATTGAGAATGAGAGTAATCATTGATTCCATCATAGATAGAAGGGGACGGCCAGGCTAAAGGTAATCATGACAGGAAAAAGTTCATCGCGGCTAGACGTCCACCATACACCATGATTTGGAGTAGCTCATGGCCGTAAAACATGGCTAACCTGTTATATGGCGTTCTGAATCTGAGTGTCCATCCGTTATTGCACTATTAGTTATTTACATGCAGTATCACTTCTTGATATGCTTCTGTTATAATTATAATACTCAGCACTGTTGTGTCGCTACCTATCACAGCTGGTGACTCTTGGCGTGTTTGACGGTAGCATCACCTAGCGTTTGGAGGGCAATGCCGAACAAGCTCAAGAGTGATATTGACTCTGTTTTAATTATCTTATGTTGAAAATTTTGTAGCTTTGAAGTCCCTATAGTCCTGTGTTCGTTAGTGTTTTCTTCTTCTGAAAACCAGTCTAGTTGTAACTCTGCTAATACTGATATTGTAACTCTGTATTGCCATCTTTCTTATTTTATATATTTGTTTTCAAATGAATTTAGGTCTCATGGTCTTCCCTCTTCCCATGTTTGCATGCAGCTAACTTGGTATCTATTTGCTGTAATATGTCACAGATTGAGCTGCAGTCTGAAGTTTAAAAGATGGCATGCTATCCAGGGTTTGCTATAATAGTAGGATACTGAGATTTATATTATATTACTGAACGTAATATCCCTGTCGTATTATTTTAGGCTTTCTCTAGGCTTTGTTGTTGGCGGTCATACACTCGACTGTACTATAGGTATTGATTCAGTGTCCTCATATTTTCAAGTAGTAGTTACTCAAACAACTACTTATGTTTTTCCAGTGTTTTACTATGATACACTAGAGGCCTCAACGTTTGTATTCTACATACAATGTGGGGCTGGATTTGGAGAACACCATTGAGAAACATGACACTCCAACTGTCCAACATAAAACATCTTCTACCTTTAAGGTTTTTCTTATTAGTGTGTTTTTATTTTATTTTTACTTATGTATGCACACATGCCAGGTTCGGAGATAGTTATATTATATACCTATGAAAAAGAGTCCATCATGGGTGATTGGAGGAGTACCATAAGTAGCCTTTTAATTTGTATAGCATGAACTCCCATGCATTTGATCTGATATTCTAAATGGTACATTTAACAACTTATTTGTTCAAATTTTCTGCACATTTGTCCCAATTAACAAATTTGTATGTTGAATTTGTCTTCCTAACATTGTGACCTATTGTGCAATGAGGTAAAACACAGTTGTTTACTTTTAGGCCTTATTGTCCTCTGAAATCTAGCCTGCTTGCGTCATCGTGGTCTCACGGCCGGGGTATCCAACCTTTGAGACTCGGGGTGCAACAACACAGGGTAACTGTGAAAGAACCTTTCTGGCTGCCGTGGCATGCTTGGGGAGGAAACATGAGTTGTATGTGCTGGCCCTGCATAGTGGAGTTACGAACGATGATGATGCACTAAAACGTGTACACCACCTTGTACTGGCCAGTCCTGAAGTTCAATTTATTAGGACGAACAAGACTTTAACAGAGAAGCAGTACTTTGTAGGTGACAATTGCTAAAATTGATGCCCTATTGCCGGAGAAACATAGTAACATCAGCTTTGTTTGTCCGGCGCTGAAATCATGCATGTATGTTGATGTGAATGATGTGGGTGACAATTTAATACTCACCGCAGGTACTCGCTCCTCCTCCATAGACTGTCCAGTTTCATATCTGTACCAGTTCAGTTTGTTGGACAGCTATTGTCCTAAAGATAGTAACTCTGCCCATCATATATCTTTTGCTTTGTTAGTTTCTTTACAAGAAAGTTAACATGGTTGATGTGGCTCGGTATATCATATATCTTTAGCGCGGCTGTTGGAGATGCTCTAAGACTCAATTAGTAAGTACACAAATGAAGATATTAGTGAGTATTGTCATATTGCTGTGTATTGTCTTATCCTTTCATTGACATATGTATAGTGGGAGTATAGGAATCGTCCAGTTCTATAATATATAATAGGACAATACAATATTGGTGTAACATATTTGGTAAACCATACATATATGTAAGTTATATGACAAAGAATTTATTCAAAAGAGTAGAACATTTTTGACACATGGTAACAAATATGCATTATTGTATGTTATTAGTCTCAATGATTAATTACTATTTAAATGATTGTTTCAAACAAAAATTGTAGATAACAAATGTCAGTAGAAGTAATCCCTTCGTGCAATAATGTAGTGCATATATATTTTCCAAAAAGTCAAACTTAGCTAACTTTGACCAAGTTTGTGCCGAAAACTATCTATATCTACAGTACCAAACGTATACAATACAGAAATTTAACTGATGATGTATCCAATGATTTGCATTTAGTATACTAAATGTATATATTTTTCTCTCTAAACATGATTAAAGTTTGCACAGTTCAGCTGTTAAAAAATCTATACACACTTTATTATGGAATGAAGGGAGTATAACTTATGTACATCTATCTAAATTAAGCTAGCACGGGTTGGCGACTAGTGTTTTCTAATTTGTAAATCTTTCTCAAATTCACGAACAGTGTTTGAGATCCACTCTTTATTTTTGAATTCACATATATATTTTTAATAATTATGGTTTTGTTAATTTCCAAAAAAGAATCTAAAAACTATGAACATCTTTTGCCCTAACAAACTTTTTCAAATAAATAAATGTTTTTTTGCGGTAAAAAAAATAAGCGAGCGAGAGAAGCAGGGAGCCGAGTTGAGCAAGCAGGGGCTTCACGGGACTGCAGCATAGTAACAACTTTATCATTTCAACACGGAATAGGAGCTTCCAAGGGCTCACACAACCAATGCCGATTCACACTAACACCGTAACATGTAAGAACACCACAACCACGCGCGTTCAGTCAACTCCACGGACTGTTTAACACTGTACATGACTGTAGCACAGAAGCAGGGCCGGGGCCCAGTGCTAGCCTGGCTCCGCCCCTGCCCAGGGCCACACGGCTCGCGCTATCTATCAACGGGCCAATGATTTCAGCCAGCATCCAGCCGCTAAGGAATCGTTGGCTTTTGGTGCGGGGTGACTCACTCACCGACGACAGGATGGCACGCCGGGTATTCACGGGTGAGATCTGGCAATAGGAGTACTACGTTAGCTAAGCACGGTCAAGGTAGTGCTCTAGTTCTAGTACGACAGCAAGCAAAGTGCATCTTTGAACAATGCCAAGGAGGCAAGGACCTTTAGTATCCAAAGCCAGGAAATGAAGAGGAAACTAGGCGGAGAGTGGTGCAACAGGAGCCACTATTGATACATCTCCCCCGCAAAATAAATAAAAAAATGTTGATACATCTCCCCCGCAAAATAAATAAAAAAATGTTGATACATCTCCCCCGCAAAATAAATAAAAAAATGTTGATGCATCTTTCAATCTAGACACTCAACAAGGAGCCACGTGAATATGATCATTCATGTTAAACGGAGTAGGGTTATTGCAGCAAGGAGCAAATGGTATGAGACCCTCTCTAATGTATCACTGCTGAAGCTCTTGCTTGTCGGGAAGGAGCAGACCTGGCGCGCAACCTGAACCTTTTGATTGTGATAAGCAAGGGAGAACTTTCGCATTTCTTTTTGGATTTTTTTTTAGTCTATGCCGGCTGTCAAAGAAGAAGAAAACTGGTAGTCTATCCCGGGCCTGGAAACTGGGCTCGTTATGTACCTGCCAAGGCCCATTCCAGCTGCCAGTAGGAAGTAAAATCGCTGCACTCCGCCTCCTTCCGTTCCCCTTTGGCCGAGGGTTTACCGGCGGCTGCCTCCTCCGACGGCCAACGACAACGAGATCCATTGGCGACCTGCAAGAAGAAAATGGCGTCGCCTCTCATGGACATCCCCGACCACCTCCTGGCGGAGATCTTTCTCCGTCTGCCCACTCCAGAAGACCTCGCCCGCGCCTCCGCGGCCTGCGTCCCCTTCCGCCGACTCGCCACCCAAGCCTCCTTCCTCCGGGCCTTCCGCCGCCTCCACGCCCCGCTCCACCTCGCGATCCTCGACATGGACGGGTTCCACCCACTCCTCTCGCCTCACCCTTCCGCGCCCGCCGCCCGCATGCTCGCCCTCGAGGCCGACTTCACCTTCTCATTCCTCCCCTCCCACCGTCATTGGATGAAACAGGACACCCGCGACGGCCGCGTCCTCCTCAGCTGCGCCACCAAGGGTTATGGTTATGAGAACCCAATCTTCGGGGAGCTCGTGGTTTGCGACCCCTTGCACCGGCGGTATGTCCTGCTCCCCCCGGTACCGAATGACCTAGCAGCTTCGGTCGAGCGCCCGCTCAATCACCCTTTCCTCGCTCAGGAGGAGGAGGCGACGACTTCATTCAGGGTGATCTGTTTGGCAGGGGGCGAAACTAAGCTGGTTGCCTTGGTCTTCTCTTCAAGTATCGGACAATGGCAAGCTGCTGCATCCAAGGCCTGGAGTGACTTGGCCCTTAGCAGTGTCGACTTGATCAAGATGTCCCTGGCCCACCCTTCTATGCTCAGGCGCCATTATGCATATGGTTGCTTCTACTGGGACTGGCTGGTGGTCAGGAGGAACCTGTTGCTCATGCTTGACACCAGGAGGATGGAGTTCTCCCTTGCTTACCTCCCACCAGGTGAATGGAGTGCAAAAGGCGTAGCCATTGTTGAGGCAGGGAAGGCAGGCTTGGGATGTTTGGTCTCCTTGGTGAAAATGAATTTGCATCTGGTCTCAGTTATACCATTTTGCGAAACAGAGGCGAGACTCCCGACAAGTGGCTGATGGAGAAGACAATCTCACTAGATTCTGGGTACCGGTGTTATATCAAAGCTGTAACAGAGAGTTGTTTGCTATTGATGAGGACAAAAGCCCTACCAGGCTCACCTCGACTCCTTGAGTATTTCACAATGGACATCAAGACATTACAGCTACAGAGTGTTTGTGCGAAACAATGCAAGCATATACTATCCAAGATAAGCATACATCCCTACTTTTTTCAAACCGGGATATATACCAACTTCCCACCATCGTTGCTGCCTCCACGGACAGTTTGAAGTGTTTAACTTTTGCATCATGTTTAACTCCTTCCCTTCATAATTATCACACAGCTTGTCGAATGCCTGAGTCTTTTTGTTGCAATTACCAATTCTTGTTTGGATGATTTATTAGTATTTATTAGCTTTGTGCTCGTCGGAAAAATAAGCAAGCTCGGGAACACAATCATGATTTGCAGTTTGTTTCTTCCAATTGCCATTTAAGGGAATGGGATGGATTAGTAAGAGAACAAAAAACATGCACACTATGAGTATCTTATGGAAAAATCAGTGGAATCACAAAAAACACTAGGTCGCCGCAATTATTTTAGTACTAGTTTTGATGGTCAAGGTAATGTAGAAGGAATACAAGTGTAGATTCAGTTTACCTTGGATTGTTCACCAAGAGAAATTTCATTCGAGATTTCGAGTCATTTATAGATATATATAAAGAGATTGAAAGGGTTATTTTAGCAATCTTCACATGTATAATTTATCTCCTAATGTTATTCTGAAATAAATATGCGACATGCAACAAAATCCTGAGTCACTGCTCTATATAAAAACAGCTTGTCGGTGCGCACAGGAAACTAAAATTCTTGTCTATTTCGGTCAATCTCCACCACTCTTAAATCCTCATGTCATGGACGTTCTTCTAATTTCAAAACAAAACATGCGAGTGAGATGATTGACTGAATCTTAAGGTGATAGGTGACTGTGAATTAGCAGCTCTGATACATGAATTCGAGGCTGGCACCCAGATTTGACTTTCTTTTGTTTTTTCTGTATCCTTTTTATTCTGGGATGGTATACGGCACCTGGTGTGTTGGTTAGTGCTACGAGTACCCCTTGTTTCTTTCCTTCTTTTGGCTGGAGTCTCACCAAAAACACTAAATCATGATAATTATTTTCGAGAGGTACTTTTGATGGTCAAGGTTAACGTATAAGTAGTACACATAGATGTCAGGATGCATAAAAGTTCTTTTACTCGTCTTTAGATGTATAATTTTATCTTGTGGTGCTGTTTCGAGATAGACCTGCATAACTGGTATGGTCAAAATAAAATTCTGAGTCACTGCTCTAAATAATAACTTAATAAGTGCTTGTGCTCACAGGCAAATGAAAACTTATCCTGTGTTTTTTTTTAAATCCGAAATCAACCTCATCTATAATACCTAAATAGTTCATCCCCACTATCTTATTTCTCTTGACATGCAGCCTATCCACCTCATCAACATTGCCACATCAGCTTTTTCTAAATATAAATTTTTTGGAAGCAGTAAATGTATTTCCCTCACGGCCTTGCCTTGACATAGCCTGTACAAGCGAACAATCTAAGCCCATTATTGTCACGCTTGTCTTCTTCTCTCCCACCGGCTCATCTTTTGCTCTTCCTTCCCCTCAGTTTCCTAATTCCTCAGCTTTGATGATCCCTCCGTGAGCCTCTCTCTCTTCCAAATCCATCCCGAGGATTGTGGAACGTCACTGGCATGGATATTGAAAGGTTCAACACATACCAGCACCGCAACACTGCTCAGGTGGCAACTCCTATGTCCAAGCAATCAAAATGATCCAAAACACCATCGGTGGCAGGAGGAAGAAGGTGAGGAAATCAAGATCAACAGCAAGACGTGTTGCAGATTAATCAGGTGAGACGAGCTCCTAACTCCCTATGTCTTCCTGAACTTTCCATCTACTTCTACTTCCCCCTCTTTTATTTCAGTAAAAAGAGCCTTAACAGTCAGTTAATATGGATAGAAGAGCTAAATTGAGAATGTTGCAATCACGCCCTAACTAGAAGATGATGACGCCATCTCTACTAGACAGGACACTGCGGCCGTACATCTCGAGGAGGTGTTGGAGGTACGCTGTGTGGGGTGCAGACCAGCGTTGGAGGCATGAGGTCCGACGGAGTTCATATAGCCTGACTGCAGTCGCTCTCTCCTATGCCTGCTGACAGGCGTAAGACACTGCCCCTGACGTCATGGACAAGTGCAGGGCAAGGATGTCGTGTGGTGCAAGCGGCAAGCTCCTGATCATGTTGGCTATGCTATCGTGCTGCGGGCGAGCTGGTCGTCGACCCGACGCTTCTCCAGAACAACATTCTGTCATCTCCAGCCACAGTGGCCGGTGTGCGGCTCGCCGCCACTGTTACACTGATTATTGCTGCCCGGAAGGTATGTGCTCTGTAGGGTTCTGACTATTGGTTTATTGTAGGGCTGTGATTTAGGTTTTTCATACTCAAATAAATTGCAATTCAATTGAATAATAGTTACCTCATTTTGCCTCCTAATACACTGCAATTCAATTGAAAAAATATTTACAATCGTAATCTCACGCTGGTGTAAGTATAGAACAAAGAATATTTTTCCCTCATTTGATGATTATATATATATAACCCTGTAGTGTGATTATGAGATTTTATTTGCTCCATGGCATGCCATCCTACCGCTTTCCAAAATGGCAGGCTAGCTTCTTTATACAAGAACACCTAATATATATCACACTGCTGAAGATTATAATTCTTTATCCAACCGTACTGGTTGTGGACTATTATAACATTTTAGACTGAATGAAGGTGTCCGTAAGAGAATCAATAGTTTTGATTATCTGCCCACTACTGTTTTCTTGCTGATAATTCTTTTGGTTAATGTTCTGTAATTCTATTCTACAAGATATTAAAGATGTGTTATTCTAAAAGAATCTTACAAAATATATGCCGATAATAGTTTTAAATCATTTTTATCGTGTGGATTCTATTGTAAACCACGTGCCCACTTTCACATAAATATCCAGTGATGAAAGCAATATTTTCCCTGTTTCTTTTTATGAAATAAAAACATTAAAGAGTCACTGTTATTCACAGTGATGATTGATTTGCTTAATAGTCTCATATGTTCTTAATCGCAATTCAAGAAATTTGGAGCTACTAATTCCCGCTGCAACGCGCGGGGAATCATCTAGTTGGATCAACGGGAGTGCTTGTCAGCACGGGCCACTGAAATTGTTATTTATTGCAGTCAATCTCTCCAACACTCTTAGATCCTCATATCATGGTTGTGTTCCTAATCTCAAAGCAAATGGTATTGGTTGAGATGATTGACTGAATCTTAGTTTTTCTCGCTACCAACACCCCCAGGTTCTCTCTTTCCTTTGGTTAGAAGATTTGTTAGTGTTGGTTTGCATTGTTTATTTTGCACGAGTTTTTTCTGAGTGATTCCCTTGGTGTGCCTCTGTCTGAAGTGAGTGTCTGACTGTATGTATCCCAACTTATCATGGTAAGCACACTGAAGTGAGTTTGTGCATCCAGGCACGTGTTTGAAATTCAGTTAAAGATCAATATTATGCTATTCCGCAACTTCCTGTGATACTACCTAAGTACCTATTCAGTTGAGATCACTATTCTGCCTTATTCTATATAGTATACCTACCTAGGTACCGAAATTTTGTCCCTGTCGTACAACTCTTGAATTTATATGCATGAATTGGGTGTAAAATCTTCTATGTTGTCTAAGTTTTGTTTTTGTCTCGTTTGCCCAGATTCAGTGGAGTCGTTACGAGATCAGCTTTCTGAGTTCAAAGCGATCACGGTTCTTGATAGCGCAGAGTTGTTGCGGATGTGATCACCTTGCTGACAAGATGTCGTGTGACAATCTAGAGTTTCACCTGGCTGTGGTCATGTCAATCTACAGAATTGCATGTTACCTCTAGATTCAGTTAACATATTTCCTTGTGTAACATGGATGTGATGCTCCGTGGCTGAGATTGTGACAAATGGAATAGACACTTTCAGTCAAATACAACTGTGTTATTAGATGTAGCTGAAATATATTTCAAGGGTTAATTCGATAAATGCCACTCGAATTGGGTCGATCCGAAAACGCTACCACAATTTTCAAACTTTGAAAAATACCACTGCAAATTTTGCAAACTTTGGGCACTACAGCTTCCGTTTTGATGATGAACATATACTGACACTGTTTGACGATGAACATATACTGACACTGTTTGACGATGCAAATTTTGCAAACTTTGATAAATTTTGTAGTAGGCTACTTGTCCCTGGGCACTACAGCTTCCGTTTTGATGATGAACATATACTGACACTGTTTGACGATGAGAAGGATATCTCTTTTAAATATTGGCCAAATCCTAGTAATGATATATGGACAAAGAACAGACGTGTGTTTAATACCACCACAATTGGGGTCCTTGATAGTTCGGTGTATTTTCTTGGAAGTGACAATTTAAATTTTAAGGCTGTTGACTGGGGTCAGGGGGTTACGAGGAGATTAACATTGGATTATGATGGCAACCTTAGATTATACAGTCTAAATAAGACAGATGGAAGATGGTTGGTCACATGGATGGCATATCCTCAGACCTGCTCGGTACGTGGTCTCACCCAAGCCTGCTTGTGCATGTGCCCCTGGACATGAGGTCATCGACCCAAGTGACCGGAGCCAAGGTTGCAGACCAACATTCAATCTTAGTTGTGATGGGCAGGAGATATTTTTGAAGCTACCCACCACTGACTTCCACGGTAATGATCTAAGTGAGCATGTTAGAGTTTCACGTTATGAGTGCAAGAAGATATGCTTGAAGGACTGCAATTGCAAAGGTTTTGCATACTGGCAAGGAACCGGGCGTTGCTATCCAAAGTGGTCCCTTGTTGGGGGTGTAACCGGGTCAGCTGTTAGTGGTGGTTCTATCTATCTCAAGATTCCTAAGACACTACGGGTCAGAGAGTCATCAATTCCTCACTCACAACCTTTTGGTCCTAGATATGTTCCTAATTGTAGTGCAAAGAGCGAAAACTTCACTCCAGATTTTAGGGATCAACCTAAGAGCAGTCAAAGTGGATCACAGTCACAGTACTTGTACTTGTCATATGGATTCTTGTTGGCTATATTTTGTGTGGAGGTAATATTTGTGGCACTAGGGTGCTGGCTTTTGTCCGGAATGGAGGGAAAGCATTTAATAGGAGTATGGCCAGCTGAGACTGGATACGAAATGGTAACCAACCATTTCCGCAGATACACTTACAAGGAGTTGCAGACAGCAACTCAAAAGTTCAAGGATCAGATCGGATGTGGAGCATCTGGTCTTGTATACAAGGGGGTCTTAAAAGACAAGAGGGTTGTAGCGGTGAAAAGGTTGGCAGACATAAACCAAGGGGAAGAAGAATTCCAACATGAACTGAGTGTGATTGGAAGGATTTACCATATGAACCTGGTAAGGTTTTGGGGATTTTGTTCTGATGGTCCACACAGAATATTGGTTTTAGAGTATGTTGAGAATGGTTCTTTGGATAAAACCCTGTTTAGTAGTGAAAGGTTACTTGGGTGGAGTGAAAGGTTTAAGATTGCTCTAGGGGTGGCAAGAGGATTGGCATATCTTCATCATGAGTGCCTGGAGTGGGTTATCCACTGTGACATCAAGCCTGAGAATATATTGTTGGATGATAACTTGGAACCAAAGATCAGCGACTTCGGCCTTGCAAAACTTGTGAACAGAAGTGGATCCAATAAAAATGTATCGAGGATTCATGGAAGTAGAGGCTATATTGCTCCTGAGTGGGTTTCTAGCCAGCCAATAACATCAAAGGTTGATGTCTACAGCTTCGGAGTGGTTCTCCTAGAACTACTCATGGGGGTTCGTGTTTCAGACTGGGCATCAAATGCCGGCGAGGAAGTGGAAATGGTCCTTGGAAGGGTCGTTAGGATGCTTATAGTAAATCTGATGCTGGAGGGCAGCCAACATTTATGGCTTGCTGACTTCATTGATTTGAGGTTGAACGGCCAATTCGATAGACTGCAAGCAAGAATGATGGTCAAGTTAGCTGTCTCATGCCTAGAAGAAGACAGTAGAAAAAGGCCCACCATGGAAAATCTTGTGCAGATGCTTGTGTCAGTTGATGAAGCTAGTGGCATAGTGCAGTAGTATGGTACCAACAAAAAGGGGGTTGACGCTTTACACAGCATGTCATGTATGGTTATTTTTGGATCGAAAACAAGATACTATGATGTGTATCATGTATTATTATCATTGTCATTGTCCTCGTACTTGTATATTTAGCAAGTTTCACATTTCTTTTGGTTCGTGTCTAAACTTGTTTAGTACACCGGGTGGAGTCGTGTTGGGTGTGCCTTGGAATTCTTCAACGAATTGAACACTGAGTCGGTTTGTAAGGAGGTTATATAATGCAATGAAAAGTCACTAGAAAAGCTGTGGAGTTGGAGCAGCAGCAAATCATCAATTGATTCTTCCATTTGTTGCAGAGAGAGATGTATCGATTGGGTGCCAAAAAAGAGACCAACTTCACATACGCGAGTCCTAGCGTGTGTTCCTCTACAATTAGCTATATGTCAATACTGAATTTCGATTTCACATTTTGACCACACTGCCAGATATGTAGTGTTCAAGTACTAATATTTGTGCGAAAGGTATGCTAGTAACTAATCGATAGTAGCTTTCTCTATCACTATTAGTGAGTTAAAGTCTTCAACTAGCACTACTAATAGCAATCGACCCACTATCAAACTCAGCTATATATACAAAAATCCTATGTATTCATTGTCTCAAATTTTACTAAGTCCTTTGGATCCATACAAAAATTCCAAATCATACAGGGTCTCCATGGAGAGGGAACGACCCCTCCGGAGTACTATTGATGTTACTCCTTCCCATTAGATGTTTGGTGGGCATTTCACGACGTGATTCTGTGTTATCCGCTATCAAACCATGTTTATTAGTGCTATGGTATCACATGGCGGCTCTTCTTTTTTCTAAGTGATGATTGGGTGCGCGGGTTTGATATGTTTTTATAGGCAGGTTTCTGTTGATTGATTTCAAAAATCATTCGCCTGATCAAAATAAAAAACCAAATTCAAAATTGAATACCTCACTTGAATTAAAGAGCTTCAAAATTAGGGAACAAGCGAATTAACATAATTAGATGGGAGGGCTCTTTGAGAAATTGTTGTCCTAGTCAAAATCGGATGACCTAATTCTAAATAGAAGACCTCAATTAATTGTGAGAGCTTGAAAATTAGGAAGCATAGTGTATAGTAATTAATAATGAATGAACAAGCTTTGAAAAATTTTAGACTCGGTCAAAATCACTAGGGAGCATAGTGTATAGTATAAAATAATTAAATGAAAGAGCTTTGAGAAATCCTTCACTCGGTCAAAATCGGATGACCAAATTTAATTTGGAGACCTCAATCGACTGTAAGGCATTACAAATTAGGGAGCATAGTGTCTAGAAGGGGTGGGTGTGCTTTGGTGCGCCTTTGGTGTTGTTTGGTTTCTTAAGAAAAATAGTCACTTTATTTCAAAATATGATGTGTATTTTTTTGAGAACTCAAACTTTTAAAGTTTGATCAAATTTGTAGAGAAATATCAAAATCCATAATATCAAATCAGTATGATTAGATTCGTCACGAAATTAGTTTTCATAATTTTTTGTTTGATATTGTGGATGTTGATATTTTTTTGCTTTGGTTAAAGAAATTTGACTTTAAAACTAATGCCCCTTATATTTTGGAAGTGGTGGATATTTAGTTTGGCGGGTGATACGTCTCCAACGTATCTATCATTTTTTATTGTTCCTTCCCATCACCATCCTTCGTCTTGTCCGTCCTGTCGCCGATGGAGTGCGCGTGCCAAGTGTTCGAGTAAGTTTTGCTCCGCTAACTTTCGGAGATCGGCTAGAGACGACCAAAACTTAGTGAAGTCAAAATACTCCACTGAGGTTTACTCAGCCGTTTACTCCTCTATTTTTTACGGGATCGGCTAGAGATGCTCTTAGTTGGCAATATATGGAGTTTTGAAAAAGAAATACAACAACATACATAATCACTCAAACTCAAGAGAATCAATCATGTCTTACGCTAATTTTCAAAGAATCAATCAATCATCTCTGGTGGGCTAACTCCTTGAAGCTGATGGGTGCGGTGATTTGTGTTGGGCCGTCAACAAAGAGCGCCTGGGCACTCAGCTCAGCGGCCCGCTGGCTCGGGTGCACATTGTCAAAGAAAGCATATGCGTCACGGTCACTGCACAATGTCGCATTCCTCATGCACTTACCCTCCGCGCCCAGCCTACCACTCCCGCAGCAAGCGCTATCGGCGTTCACCAACCCGGTCGCTTGAGGGTTTTCGAAGTTGGCCCGCGAGCCAGCAAAGGAGTCGGCAAGGGAGTACGCGAGGCCAGGGAGCCTGGTCGCGGTGAGCCTGGTGGCGAGGCCGGACTTGATCGCCGCGGCGAGTCCGGCGGCGAGACGGTTCATTCCATCGTTGCAGGCGCCTGTCGCGTTCAACAAACGCACCCGTGGCACACACCCAACTGGGCCCGTGTTGATGATCCCGAACTTCCTCGCGCCCATTCCATACAGGTCAGTGATGGCTGCGGAGTAGTTTGAGACGAGGGTGGCATAGAGTGCCGCAATATCGGCTTGGGACTTTGGTTTGGTCTGGAAGAGATCGTTGCTACCGGTGCCAAGGAGGAAGAAGGAGTTGGCGATGATCTTGGAGACTTTACGGCTACCCCACGCGACTTCCATCTCGGCTTTGGTGGACGCAAAGTATTGCACTTGCTTTGATAATGGTATGTTCTTTCCCGCATTCTGCATGCAAAACATATATGGCTAACCATTAGAGTTACAGCAGATGTGTGGTTATTTCGCTAAAAAAACAACCAAGTAGTTGTAGTAACAATATATTTGCTCTATTTTAAGATTGAAACATAATTAGTGTTGTTAAAACAAAGATTTGACTAAACCATCTATACTATAACATTCAATATATATGACATGAAGTTAGTGCCATCAAATTGGTATTTAAAAATATTAGTAATAAAATTTGTATTGGAAACCACATGGAACACTCCAGCACAACACTTGCAGTTAACTGACAACTGTGGCTTGTATACGTGCCTGCATAAAAGCATATAATCCACGTCAATCAAACTAGGTCTCGGTTTAATATGGAATGCTTGTTTTGCGCATGCAATGATTAGTTGGTTATTACCTAACTACTCCATCCGTCTTAAAATAAATGTCTCAACTTCGATACTCCCTCTGTTCACTTTTATAAGTCGTTTCAGACAATTAAAACTGAGTTGTTTTGCATGCTGTCTGAAATGTCTACAGCGCCTTATAAAAGTGAACAGAGGGAGTACATCTTTGTAATAAAGTTAGTAGTCCAAAGTTTAGACAGTTATTTTGGGATGGAGAGCTTTTTTTTTCGAAAAAAGGGGAACATCTTCGGACTCTGCATGAAGTGATTGCACACAGCCTTTGATTACCTAACAATAAAACAACTTAATTATAAGTTTCTCAGAGGTAACGTGCGTACAAGATCGATCTATATAAATCTATTCATGTGTCTCTGTTCCTGATCCCACACGTTCCAGAGCTACCTCCCTCGGACATCAGTTCCAAGTAAACCGGACAAATCCACCGACAGCGTGCTGTTTGGGAAAGTACCATCTCAAGTGGACGTTTTGAGCATATTTATGATGGCTTCTACCCGGTTGGAGTGCTCGGTCAGGGACATTTTTTACCCCCATGGATGGCGGTGTGACCTTCGGATTGGACCGGCATCACCTTAGGCCTCTTTTATCTTTTTTCGCTACTGCTGGCGTTTTTGCCTTTTTATTTTGGCTTCTAGTACTTTGAAACTTTGGTTGTGCGCATCTAGCTATGTAGAGGCGGGGTGATCTTTGATGCGGTTGTATCAACTCGATATTTCAATTCAATGAAAAGCCCTTTATCGAAAAAAAAAGTGGACATTTTGAGCATATTTTCGGCTAGAATTTTCAAATTAGTTACTGTTAATACAAACTTTTGAAATATTTACATTGGCAACTTGGGAAAAGCTTTACCCTGCTATATATAGTAGATACTACATGGCACGATCTGCCTCTAGAATGTTGTACACCGTTTATGTTGTTCATAACTAATAAAACCACTGTACTAATAGTACTATACGTAACATGAGGCTATATCTACACATACCAACTCCCTTGGAACAAAGAAATGAAAACAAGCTGATATTATCTAGCTAGCACATAACCAAGCATCTGTAAATAAATAAATTGAAGTGGCTTACAGTGGAGTCGAGGATCCCGGATCCCGCCGAGGCGTAGCTCACCCCTCTGGTGAGAGCGCTGGGGATGAGATAGTTGCGTGATTTCAGCACCAGGTAAGCCAGGGGGCTCCTCTCGAACCCGAGGTGCTTCGCTGCATCCATCCATGAGGTCAGCACACGGTCTACACATACATACATATAGTTGTGAACTTGCGCGATACGTACCGACGAAGTCGGCGATGTTGTAGCCGTTGCTGAACCTCCCGGTGGCCTGGGCGCCGCTGGGGAAGTCGATGCCGTAGAAAGGCTCGTTAGCCCTAGGAACGTCCTTCCCTGGTAGGTGGTTGTTGTTGCCCACGTCTAACGTCGAGTCCCCCAGCACGAACATCGCCGGCACCACCGGCCGCCGCACATCCGCGCTGCTAGCACCAATGGCACCGACGATCACAAGGCCCAGAAGGACGACGACGAGACCCTTCATGGCTGGCTATCTAAGAATGGAGCTAGCCAGAAGCTAACCTTGTGTATAGTACAGTACGGTACAGGTGTGTCCGTAGTAATTGGCCGTCTACTAATGGTGATTAAGGTGATGGCAAGAGGTAGGTACTTATAAGCCCAATTAGTACGGTTTGATCGGTCGATATGATCAGATCAACTACCTACCAGCTAGCTAGTCAACGAAAGTGCCATGATCTTGGAGTATATATGCTAATAAAATATACACACATGTGAAAGTGATGGACGCCTCCCTAGGAAAAGTAGTGCATGCTCGATCGATCCATCAAAACGAGATCACTTTAATTAGTTAGTTAATTAGCATGTTATGCTTCCCGTATCTTTCGTCGAGATCTTCTCGTCCACTCATGTCTGCTCGATCTCTATACTCTCTAGAGTTGAGCACACGTTCTTGTATTTTTTTGTGTTTTGTTTCAGATGACAGGTGGATTCTATACATTCTTAGGGCACTACAGCGCAACTAACTACACGCCATCATGTGTATATAGTACAACATGATTGTAGAGCTAGCAGCCGAGAGCTCGAACTATACAAAAATGATCCTATGGTTTCAGCGGTAGCCTCCACCTTTTGAGGCGTAGATATGTACAAAAATGGGGATAATGTAGAGCTAGATCGATCGGCGTGGAGAATATTTGTAACATGTTTAAACAATTTGTTAGTCTATATGTCGACATCTTCATCTTATCTTGCCCTCCTTGCTTTATGCATGGGCTAAAAGAACAATGCAGTAGGTGGCTCATTGGCTGTGTGCATCCTAGAGTGCAGAGGTCGGGTGCCTGTTCATTGTGTTTGTATCTTCTTGATGCTTGTTTTGAGCCAATAAATCTACCATTTATAGGAAAAGTAGATGGTTCGTGAGTACTAATTAGTGGGTTAGTGCATCGCTGAGCACCACTACTCATAAGCACTACTTTCGTATGGATAATTAAGTTGGTAAAAAGATAAGTAATAAAATGTCATACTGCCATGATTATCTTCGGTACCAGTTTAATCCCATGATTCATGTGTAGGTACTCCATTAGCGATTGAGCAGCTATTAAGTACCCTGTTTCATACTCCACATGTGCGCGTTGCGTGTCACCACGCGGTTTAGTCTTGTCTACTGGCCTCATCCGTCCGCACTTATCACGTGGAGAGCTAGTGAAAGCCATGCACGCCGACAGCTCGAAGGCTTAACGACTAATTGCAAGTTTTGACTTATCTGCTTGCCTACGTACTTTTGGAGTGATTTATTAATCCTTTTGTGCACTGACGATTGACGTGGGAACTTAATTTTGCACTCCGTCTGGTGTGCAACGAAAGGGAAAGAAAGGGAAAGTGACAATGCGTGTTGGTCGTTTTTCAAGACAGATCCGGTCTGTTCTTGATGTTTCAACTTGGATTCCATTCTTGCTTTGAGTTCTCAAACATGCAACGGCCGATACCAAACTAAATGCTATGCCCAAACTAGATTTTTGCATCGTCAGTTGTCGAAGAAATACATGTATCTCAGAGCGACGACACATATGGATGTGACCGCTATTCCGAAGAAAAGGTTCTTTCTTGTGCAAAAAGAAGGAAATGAAAATTAGGACTGGCGACAAAGTTTGGATTTCGCCTGTACTGCAATTGCTGCTTAATGTCTACCGTATAGTAGAGTACATGCGAGTCTGACAACTAATCGGTCATCTACTAACACGATTAAGGTGATGCCATGGTGCAGGTATCATTATTTGTATAGCACACATATATGCTTAATTAGGTATCTCTGCTATAGAAACAAGCAACGGTTCTTAAGCGAAAATGGATATATTTTTACAAGCATTTCTCTAAACAATTTCCGTTGTAGGAGTACATATGGTATTATAACCCTACCAAGTGTGCGTGTTTGATTGATCGATTTAAGATCAGATCAATGGGGTAGCCAATCACGTAGGTAGCAAGTCTAGGGTCTCCTGTTGTATAGATACAATATATATGCATGGATATGGAGTAATTTACATCTTTTAAAGTGAGAGTGATCGGTGCCTTCCAAGGCAAAGTCGTTCATACTCCATCAATACATCAAAACGAGACGACTACTAACCCTTGATCACTTCACTTTAATTAGTTAGCATGTTAACTATTACATGTATCTTCATTTGACCAAGTGATTGGCGTATCTACTGTTAACCTTCTTGTCAACTCTGCGATATGTGGAGATTGATGACCATGGTTTATGTTATTTCATTTTTGAGGTGACATATTGATTATATATATACATTCTTAGGATGTTACAACTCAACTAACCAAACACAGTTATGTGTATATAGTATATGTTGATCGAGTTCAAAATATACAAAATTGATACGACCGATTCCAGTGGCAGCTTGCAACTTTGAGGCGTATGTACAAAAGAATAATGTATGTGTGAGCTGGATCGACCAGCTTGGAGCATGTATGACAGGTTTTAAAATTTTGGTAATCTCCTGTCAATACATATGTATGTCCACCTCTCTATTTTATCTTGATTCCCTTGCTTTTATGAGTGCTTTTTAACAGTGCAGTAGGTGGCTCATGACTCATGATTACTATTGCTGAATAGTGGGGTAGCGAATTGTTGAACTTTTTTTTTGCAGGGAAGTTCATTCTTAACTTGTGAAACAATATGAACAAGTAACTCTCGTAAGCACAGTATTTTTTCTTATCTTTTACTTCGGATAAAGGGGCCTAAAAATGCAACATTGCCTATTGGTAAAACCTTTATGTATTGATATATTTGGCACTGCTTGTGCGTCACGTGTTCTTATACTGTGGAGTAAAAGATAAGTAAAATTGGATATTGCGGAATTATATTTTCTGATAATTCAACCCCGTGCATGATTCATGTACCGATTGAGCAGCTTGTGCGGGTTGCATGTCGCCACACAGTTTAATTTTGTGACTGCTTGCATGTGCATATTTACAACGTAGAGAGTAAGTGAAAAGGCTAGCTAGCTATAGGAGCACATGAGGTAACTAGCAGCCATGATCAGGGGCGGAGCTGGAGCAAAGGTTACCCTGACGCACCACTTTGACATGGTGTAAAATTTCAAGCAATATTTTAAAAAAAAGGAATATATTAGTATTGTGAAGATACCAATTACACCCAGACTCTGCACCAACAAGATGCTACAGAGACATCCAGGATGCACACAGACAAAGGAGAAAATAAAAAGAAAGAAAAAAAAAAGAAAAAGAAAGGTCCTGCCATAGCGATCGACTCCTCGCAACAGCAACACACATACCACCAGAAAAATATAAAAGGTCTCCCAAAAGCAACGCTTCCAAGAAGGAAACAGTGCACAACCGCCGTCGTTGCCCGATCCAAAATCTTAGCTAGGTTTTCACCCTAGAGAAAGTCTGCGCTCTCAAAATAATTCCTTTAGCGAGGCAATCGCCAGACACGACCAATGAAGGTCAGACCCTTGGTTTCACCCTGAAAGTCACGACTCGGCACCCGAAGAGCACCACCAAAAATGAAATTCACCGGTGTTGCTACCCCGACTTATCACTGCTGCTCCTGAGAGTTATCTGACACCTGGCTGACTCAATCGCTACCAAGGTTGCGTCCATCTAACCGATCCTCCGATCCCGGCCACAATGACCTTCTCCACCGTTGTCTCCACAATGGAAATCAAGAAGCCGATACGCCCCACAGTGTCATCAACCAACAGAGCTTCGCACCACGCCCTTAGAACCTCATAGTCTGATATGGACGTGCACGACCGGATTCTGTCCAATCCAGATATCCTGGGCAAGTACTCCGGCGGCAGTTCCGAACACGTCCATGACCAGGTCGAGGAGGATCGATCTTGCAGAAGTTGCCATGAAGCGACAATAGCACTAGAACCACCACCATAAGCATCACGGCAGCAGGCCCCCACGCCACCCAGATCCAGGCCGCTGCCGCCTAGCCGGCCGCCGGCACCACCACGGTGTCTAGCAGCATATTGGTTAGGCATACCCACACATCTCCTGTGACGAACATGGACTCATGATCCCGCGATTCGCTCCCCCCGGGCGCTGCCACAAGGATCCACCTCTTGGCCGAACGTCCCCGGTGGAAGTGGCACCGCCGCCGCGTCCAGAGCCGCTGCTCCGGGATTCAAGCAAGATGTATTGAAGGGTACTTTAGTACAATCATGATCCACCACCATGACCCAACTTTATAAAATGATGCAAGTCTTAGGGTAGTTGAGTACAATCAAAACTGTTCATCAAAAGTAATCAAGTGACTGAAAAATAGGAGGTACCCAATTGTTTTACTAAAAGTACCAAATAGCTAGGTGAGACCAATATCTCTACTCCTAATGTCTCAGTTGGTAGGTCGCGTTCCGGGTTTTATTTTCGTCCCACCTCACCCGGTCTTTTTTGGTACTTCTTTGGTACTTCATCCCACCTCCCTCACAGCCGTGAAAAACCAAGAAAAACCCCGCGATCGAGTCCCGCACCCGCCCAACCTCCCGTCACAATTAACTGACACGATCGAAAATAAACCACCGAGAACAAACCGGCGAAAATTAACCAGCGAAAAAAACACAAACAAATCGCACGCAGGTTCGACGGGGCTCCCCTCGATCTGTTTCCCGGGTCGATCCTCAGGACGCCCCAGCGGCGACAGCCCTTCGCCATCGCCGAGATCCGAGGGGAGCCGCCGCCATCGAGGTCCGGGAGGAGCCGCCGCCGAACCGTCTTCCTCCTTCGCCGACCTCCAAGGCGCCCTACTCGTGGGACACAGCCGCCTCGCGGAACCCGAGGGCGGGGCAGGGCATGATCGCGTTGTGGTCGAGGTCCAAGATCGCTGCCGCCGAGGTCCAAGATCGCCGCCATCGACCTCTGAGATCGCCATCCCTCTCTATTTCTGGTTCGCCGACCTCTCTCCCTTTTCCCAATATCTCTCTTTTGTGCGCGTGCATCGCTGCCGGCGTCCACTACCGGCCGCCTCCGCCGTTGATTGGTGCCCCCATGGCGCTACTGACTCCGACGAGATCTCCTATTTCCAACATATGCAGCCGCCTCGCTGTTCTGGCCCCATGTGCGGACCCGTGGCTAACCCTAGCCATCTCTATCTCCGACGGTGATGCCTCCTCTTCCTCTTGCAGCCCCATCCTCGTCCTTGCTGGTGCTCCACACCTATATCCGATGGTGACGGCGACCGACGGGCTGTGGGTCTACCAGAGGGCGCGGCAGGCGACAGCGCAAGGCCGCTTGCAGCAGGGCGCGTGGTCGATGCTCATGACAATGGTGGGCGTGAGCATGGCACAGGTAGCGGCCAGGTGCGTGCGGGTGGTAGCCGGTGAGGACATGTTGATGTTCATCTGGGGCACACGGTGAGTATTCTATGTTTATGTGAATAGATGCATCAGCCATACGGCTGCACCATCTCCAAGTATTTCTGGGTCAATCGCAGTGCAGGATAGATACCAGTCCTCCTCTTTGAAGTTAATTAAATAGATCTGTTAGCTGGTAGCTACGCAAATGATCACAAAGAGAAGACTACCGCTGGTTCGAATGCTCTCTCCTCTTTGCAGTTAATTAAATAGATCTGTTAGCTGCTTAACTGCTACAACTGATTGTATCACCGGCCGGTTACTTTGGGTGAATTGGGCAGAACAAATTACGCCATGTATGTTCCATCTCATTTTGTTCAATGCTTGTGCTTTTCGTAATTGGGAGTCTCCAAGTTTTGATTCCATTTATTAGAATGATTGCTACTATCTGCTTGATGAATGGAATGTGAAGATTGTATAAAACAGTAGGATTTTCAGTTTGTATGCTCGTCCAGTAACTGAGTTTTTACAGGTTTCATGATACAGTAATTGTGCAAATGTGTTAGACTTTATAATTATTTTTGCAGTGCCATTTAATTGTTAAACTTTCTAATGGGCATGCTTCTCAGAGCCAAGGCATGGAGAACTCCAAGGAATTTGCTGACAAGCTGTTCGGGATATGTCGAGGCAGAGGAACATTGAGCTGGATGAAGGCATTAACAAGGATCGGCTCAGAGAGGTCTTGACGGAGATTACTGACCACATCTTGGACTAAGCTATGTTCAGTTTAAGTCAATCTAACATACTGATGAAAATTTTCCTTTGGGTGTCTCACATTAACAGGTGGAACATGAACATTGATGGGATGCTCACAGAAGATGAGGTCAAGAAGGTGGCTACGCAAATGATCACAAAGAGAAGACTACCGCTGGATCGTCTTCCCCCGCCCCTTCAACTATGTTCACGTGTGCACATCAATCTATTGATATTGTTTGGGATTTTTTTCTAGGGCCTTTTGATCGACCACGTGATTCAAAAAGCTCTTTAGTGCAGTTTGCAACAACAAAAATCAGAGGATTGGTCGTTTGTAAGGGTGGATATCTCAGAGGCGGCATCCACCCGGATTGGAATTTAATTTCAATCTATTTCCCTGTCTGAAGTTTCATACTAGATGGTATGTTCCTATGATGTGATTTGTTTATGGAGATGGAGAGATGTGTAGGCACTTATTAGTTTAGAATTTTGCGATAAGATGAAACTAACTACTGATCTGATATGCTCTTAGAGTTGCAAGTGGTACTATGTTCCTACGCTGCGTCGACCCGAGCAGTTGCCAGAGCGAATGAAGCTGTGGTTGCACGGACAAGCTTGTGGAGGTGTCAATATGCAAGCATGCGTCCCTGATTTGGAGCATGCCTCTGGCCTGGTAGGATTCTCGCTCTGCCCCGACCTCAAGGGCGTTCGTCTATCTGTGTCGTGCTCGGGACCATGCACTAATGCAGGTGCGGTTCTTCAGCTTTTCTTTGTCTTTTTCTTGGTATGTATATCTCTCAATCTTGTGAGCCGTGATTTTCATGCTGCCATGTATGCCATTGTGTCCTGTATAATGATTCTTCTTATTATTTTCGAATGGCATACTTATTCTTATTGAGGCACTGCCGCTGCCTAATTTGCTTATAGAAATAACATACTAATTAATACAGGGAGAGAGTACGATTTTTTGACACAATCTGCAGTACCCGTGAGCCTGCCTATAGGTAGATATGGATACATTTTGTAGCTTCCATTCTTGTTTTCTCTCATTGAAATTATGGATTTGGAAACTAATCATGGAGTGTCTAGATTGCCTGCTATATTACCAAGTGCGCTGAAGGAAAAGCTGCTGCCACCGTTGATGACCACTCTAGGTGATATAATTCATGTTTGCTTTGTTGTTTCAGTAACTTCCTGTAGCATATTGGTTCCATCTTTTTTTCTGCATCATGGTAAATTATTCTCAACTTGATATATATCATTTGGTCAACTGAAGATTTGAGTGCAGGGTAGAATTCTTGGTTGATTTTAGAATTTCGTTGTTGATTAGTTGGCCAACAGGCTTTTATGAAATTCAAGGCGTCATTTCGGGTACTATATGTCATATTTGTCTTATTTCTATACTCACAATATTTCCGTATCATCTAAACAAATAATGCTAAATTGATATAATCATTTTGGATCAGTGTCATCTTCTTAATGCTGAACAGCCAAAATATATACATAGTGAGCAGTCCGCCGCACATGCTCATACGTCATATTTATGTACTGTTTAACACGGCAAAAATTGGTCAAACATTTAAACATTTCCACTGTTTAACACAGCCAAAGTATATACATAATGATCAGTCCTCCGTTGCACGGTAGATCCAGCCTCCCTCCCTCGACACCATTCTTCTTACTTATTATTATTTATTTTAAAAATATCTTTAGTTTTATTTTCTAGCTACTTCAATTCATTTGTATATGGTTAGTTCCATCGCACTACGAGGATGAGCCATGGCTAGTCGCGAACGATCACATACGAGGACGATTCATGGCCGGTTGGGGATGGTCAGTTCCAGCACACTGCGAGGAGATGATTCATGGCCGGTCGGGGATGGTCACCTGCGGTGAGCACGAGTACCTCCTCCATATCCTCCCAATACTAGCACCCTTGGCGATGAAAATGACAGCCAGGAGAATCCCTACTTCACACCTCTTTTCCATCTCTGTCAGATTGTCCTCTCCAGCAAGGTGTCTATGCATGAATCATATTTATGATTTCTTTGAATTTTTAACAATTAATATAGATTTTTGTACCCACAGCCCGAAGGCCAACCTTAATACTAGACCTCGAGAGGGGCATGTGGCCAACCATGCCGGACGACGCGGAGGAGTTGTTTGGGAATGTTATCATCAGAGGACCCAAGAAGCAGCCCACCACAGATGCATGGACGAACCATGCAAGTCCATTGTGAGTTTGATGCTTCTCATGTGTTCACTGTGGTGCAATGAAGATCTGATGGGCAATGGTCTCATGACATTTCCTTTCTGAAAACTTAAATTTATAGCTTGCAATCCATCTGTGGCGAGGGTTCATGACAAACAAGCCAATAGATTTGGGGGTCCACTTCCCGGTGAAACAAATGTTCATTGCGGACATACGAAGACGATGATTGGTACAATGAGGTGAATATATTATAATTTTTATTCTTCTCTCTCCATGTCTATGTTTGTGCTTGATCAAGTGTCCACTTAATTATTTTAGTTGTACAAAGTCCTAAGCTGGCCTCACTAGGTCGTACCCAGTGGCGGAGATAGGGGGGACTAGAAGGGGCCCTGGCCCCCCCTAACACCATGATTTTGCATGTAATTTGCTATGAACAGTGGCAAAATTAGTACTAATTTGCTGCTAAAAAACTATTTTTCAACACTTTGGCCCTCCCCAACCTGTTTTAGTAGCACTTGGCCTCCCTTATAGATATTTGCTGGCTCCGCCACTGGTTCGTACTCGTACCACACCGTGGGAAGGTTATGGGCAAGGTGGTTGAGCTTGATGCCAATGAGTTGGAGGTTATTGCTTTGGCGACGCCGAAGGCCGTTCACGCGAAGAGGAGATGTGCTTGGTGACGAGAAGTCTTAGACCACCGGTGAGTTTTGCTTCCTATCAGTTCAACAATGTGTGTACATGTTCAGAATTGTTGGCTATAAACACTTGAATTATCTCCAATCATGTACTTCAGGTTCTACCATCTTCCATATTTACCATGTTTTGTCACTTAACAAAATTTACATAACTATTTTGTGTATGTATGCAAAATTCTGGTTTAGAAACTTAATGCAGAATTATGAACAAAATTATCATTCAGTATTAAGAATTTACATTTATCATAAGAAATGGCAAACTCATAGGTATTTCAATCTAGAAATTACAATGCAATGTTCAGGGAAGATGGCGACCTTCTAATTAGCGGTAACTTTATTCTGTTGAAACCGAAAGATATGGATGAGCCATGATAATGAGTGTTAGGGGGTTGGACGGCACGACATAAAAATATATCATTTTTACTAAATGACTTCATTTTCCGCAGAAACTTCCTTGCACTAAACTTACAATATTGGCTTCTCCAGATGTACATAAGCTATTAGCTCTTAGCTCTATTTAATTCCACTCATATTTACGAAAGTGCTCTTTTGATCCCGAGTTCACAATCTCCCTGATGAACAGTAAAATCCAAAAACTTAGTTAAAGAATTCAAAAAAATCTGGATTTAAACATCGATGAAAGTTTTAACTTCCTGCAAATTTTGGAGATGAAATAACATTGGTGGAGGTCTGGACAAAAAGAAAGAAAATCGATGCTCCAAAATGCTTCCGAGAACAAATCTTTTGGAGCGTCGATTTTTTTTGCCCAGACCTACCCGAATGTCATTTCATCAAAAGCATTTGCAAGAAGTTAAAACTTTCATAATTTTTATAAAAAATCAGATTATTTTATATTTTTTACTGTGTTTTCGGATTTTAATGTTCATCAAGGAGCATGTGAGCTCGGGTTCAAATACTCCACGTCTTCACATTTATTCCTATTCTCATTTTGTCATTTTTTACATCTAGGCATATAGTGTTTTGCTGTGTCTCAAAGTTTTACCTTTTTAAAAGTGATATGTGTTTATATTTTGTGGATGTTTTTGTTGCTGGTATATATTCTCAAGTGATAATCATCATATCTTGTCAATCTCTATGTTATGAGAGGTATAAAAATATAATCGGATCTAAATTTGATAGTATGCTACCTTGGCCAATATACTGCATCATGTGAGTGCTGCTGCAAGGTTGCACCTTGGAGCTCAAAATTTGGTGTCTTCGCATTGAAGGATCCAATCTATCGACTTTGGAGTTTGAACATGTCACTTGTGATGGGGAGAGGAAGAGATGACTTGCATACACTGGACAATGAGTGTGTTAGCAGCGTGGTAGCTCAGGACTGTACAAGTTGTAGTAGCCCCTTCCCTTATAAATGTTTTGTTTTGATTGGAAGAACCTTACAATTTAGCTAATATATGGATTTCATTTACATTGTCTGTCCAAGTATGCGAGGCCAATGAGACGGGCATTAATCACTTCTCTTTTTTGTCAGTATTTTGATAGGGGACCTATGTATATGGAAGGAGTTAGTATCATGTAAATCGTATCACCAATTTAAGGATCCTCATGTTTTCTTACTTTTCAACACTTATTTGTGACTTTGTTCACAAGTTTTCAATTTCATTCTGTAGAATGAAGATAATACAGTATTTTTGTTGTATTTTTTGTCCACGTAGAGGATGCCAGACATCATATTAAGTAATCAATTAATGAAATAATGAATTAACTTACGTATGTGTATGTTTATGCCTCGCTCTTTGTCCCTTCTAGCGAGAGGGCGACGATAAGGATGGTTGTCTTTGGGTGTCCCCCAACGTGGTTGACGGGTTGGCGGTGTGAGGAAATGTGTGACTATGGAGGGAGCTCAACAATTGGGCTACAATGACAGGAAGAAATGATGTTATGGGAAGAGAGTGGTTGATTGCAAATAAAGTGTTAGCTATGTTGCAACGATTGTCCACACAGCTGAATTTGGAGAGCCTATTGGCCGTCCGTTTGATGTCCAAACATGCCCAAATATACAAGGAAAAAATGAGCTTCGACCTTGAAGTCAATTTTAGTCATTTGTTTAATTCATTTATATGCATTGTATTGTAGCCCGTAGCAACGCACGGGCGGTCTACTAGTAAAACAAAAAGGTCAGTGGGAGCCTCCTCCTTTTGAGGCATATGTACGCAAGCACATAGACCTAGGTCTGAGCTGGAACGAAGAGATTGGAGGAGATATGTTAGTGTACAAATACAAATTTTATTTTTTTGTTTCCTGTCGAGATATATGTCCGTGTCTATCTGTATATTTTATCTTGTTTTAGACCGCATGCATGATCTCGTCAGAAACTGCAATTATCATCACGATCGATTGTCATCGTCTCCTACTAGAGGCATGCTTTATGTGCATGCAAATTAACAACGTGGTAGGTGGCTAATGCTTACATCTACATGATTTTGATAATGGTTAGTGCAAAATGATACTACTAGTATAGTGAAACTGTAGAAAAGCAAATAAGGGCAAAATCAATCTGAAGCTTCCTGCAATTCGATTAGCTACCTTGGTCGATTGATGGTTGCCAAGATTTTACTTGGAGTATAATTAGTGTTGTTACTACAATGGGATCGAGTCTCTCCAAAGTTTACCGAAAAAGGGTTTCCCCCCGCTTTGTATACAAAGCAACCAACCGAACCATACATGGATAGGTGTTGGGGCGGAAGCAGCACAGTCACGCCCAAAAGAAACGACAGAGAAAAGCAAAAGAAACAAATGCCGAAAACGGCGGATCAACAAAACGAAGAAGCCTCGCGATCGCAGCGCCCACCATGATCTTCCACTAGACTCCAAGACTCCGAAGCGCCGGCACCTATCAACACCTCCAAGAAGGATCGCGACGATGACGACGCTGCTGCTAAGTGTTTCCCCCGGTACACGACGAGGCGAGAGGAAGGGTAGCTCCGAAGCCCTCCCGGAAGGTCAGGTGGCACCCACAGGCGCCACCGCGCCGGTGTTGGCCATGCCGACAGGGGTTTCCCCCGATCCCAACCCGCACCTCGGGCGCCCCGGAGCCTGCCACCAAACCAACCACCATCGTGTGCCAACGCGGTTTTGAGGCCCCCACGCCGTCTCACCACGGCACGGCGAAGTGAGGATAGCACGACGAAGAATCAGAGCCGGGACTAGGGCATCAGCACCATCGGCACGCGGGAGGGCCCCACCTCCACCGTCCGCGACGGTAGCCGTCCGGACGCAATAGCGGGAGCACACCAGGCCCGTGGGCCCACCGGCCCGGCAGAGCCCTCGTGGGCCCGCAAAGCTCCCGCCAGCTGCTGCCGGCACGCCGGCGGTGCCGCCGCCCAATCCGAGCCGCTCATCCTCCTCACCGCCCAGAGACAACGAGGCCACGCCAGGACCGGCCGCTAGGACCCAGATGGGGCCCTAAGGGCCCAGATCTGGCCGAGGACGCGCCGCCGACCACCTGCGCAGCAGCCCGCCCCGCCGCCAAAGGGCGGCGCCACCACCATGACGGCCGCCGCCAGCCACCTCCAGCCGCCGGGCGCCGTCACCGAGGCACCGCCGCCACCCCTGTCCCGGTCGAGGTGGTGCGCTGGGTAGGAGAGCCCGCGCCGCCAGCCCGCCCGCCAGATCTGGCGCCGCCCGGCGGGGGGGGGCACGGGAGGAGGACGGAGAGGCGAAGGGGAGCCGCCTGCCGCCCGGGAGGCGGCTCGGGCGCGGGGTCGGGGGAGGGAGGGGAAGTTGCTACATCTCAGTATTTAGTAACTCCTCTCCAAAGTTTTCCGAGTTGATGCTACTATATGACCGACCCATTGCAAGTTTGACTCTTGACCATTACTTTCATATTGGTATACATCAATATGCGTGTGTGTGCTATTGACCTGCATCCTACAACTTTTGACACTTGTGAAGGAAAAAGGAAAAGTGGCATTGCGCGTTGTCCTTTTTATTAGGACCAATGGGACGCCCGGGACTGGTTCCATGATCCAAGCTAGCGACTCCTGTCCTTTGTGCTTAATGTGCCCAAACTTAAGAAGGAAAAGGCTAAACAGATAATTTAAACTCCAGAAATATTTTTGGTGTGAATATTTTGCTCTTGAGTTTGTGGATAATTATGAGTAACTCATAGAACAAACATGATCAGCTAGAGCTACTTAAGTTCACCTTCAGTAGTGAACCGAACTGCCATATATGCCAATAAATATAAAATATATACACATGTGTAAGTGATCACTTCCATGCGTCAAAACGAGACAACGACTAGCCTTCGATCACTTTAATGTGTTAGTTAATTAGCATGTTATGCTTACCGAATCTTCCATCGAGATCTTCTTGTCGACTCTCTGTCTGGTCGATCTCTAGTCTCTAGAGATGACCACACGTTCTTGAACGTTACAGACCAACTAACTAGTGATGGTATAGCTATCAGCCGAGCTCGAACTATACAAAAATAATCCTACGGTTTCAGCGGCAGCCTCTTACCTTTTGAGGTGTACATATGTACAAAAGAGGATAATGTAGAGCTGGATCAATCAGCGTGGACAATATATCTACAAGTTGAAACAATTTGTTAATCTATATGTCCACATCTCCATCTTATATTGCTCTCCCTGCTTTATGTATTGGCTGAAAGAACAATGCAGTAGGAGGCTCAAGAGCACCAATTAGTGGGTTAGTGCATCGTCGAGTACTACTACTACTAGTCGTAAGCACATACGTACTGATGCTCCGGTATGGATAATTAAGCTGGTAATGGGATACTACCATGATAATCTTTGGTGGCAATTTAATCCCATGATCACGTGTACTCAGTGGCGGACCCAGGCCCCAGGCAGCCCGGGCGGCGGCCTGGGGCGTGGCCGGCTCTCCCTTCGTTGCACAAGGAAGGAGCTACAGTTTGCGACACTGTTTGACAATGTAGCAAGCATATTCGCCTGGGGCGTTCCTTGCGACGAGGTCCGCTACTGCGTGTACTCCAATTGAGATTTAGCAGCTTGATACTCCTCATGTGCGCGTTGCATGTGGCCGCGCGGTCTAATTTTGTCGACTAGCCGCATGCATGCACACTTTCACGTGAAGAGCGAGTGAAACTATGCACGCCGGCAGGTCGAAGCTTGACCGATGACTAAATGAAAATTTTGACCACTAATAGTTTCATGATGATACTCATTGATGTGCTTGTCTGTATAGCTGGCCAAACGGGCCGGGCCAAACAGGCCAGCCCGCGAGCACGCCGGCACGGCCCGCAATGGGCCAGGCACGGCACGGGCTAAACGGGCCATGCCCGGCACGCGGCACACCTTGGGCCGTGCCTGGGCCTGGAGCCTGGGCATGCGGGCCGGCACGGCACGGCCCGTTTATTTTTTTATATAATTTTCAGATTTTTTTATATATTTATATCTAAAATACAGCCCAATAGGCCTAAAAAACAGCCCAACAGGCTGAATATGTGCAGCCCAGCGTGCTAAACGGGCCATCGGGCCGGCCCGTTTACTAATCAGGCCGTGCCTGGGCCAAGGAGCAGCGCCCGTGGCCGGCACGGCACGGCCCGGCTATTAAACGTGCCATGGCGGGCCGTGCCAGGCCAGGCACGATTAGCACAGGCTGGGCCGTGCCGTGCCGGGCCGGCCCGTTTGGCCAGGTATACTTGTCTGCGGTTTTGGAGTGATTTATTTATTCTGTAGTGCACCGACCATTGACGTGCGAACTTAATTTTGCACTTGTCAAGTATCCAAACAAGGAGAATGGTGATGCCACGTTGGCCCTTTTTATGGAGTAATTTCATGTTTCAGAACAATCCGCCCCCGTCTATTCTTGATGTTTCAACTTGGGCTTCATTCTTGCTACGAGTTCAACAAACACGCAACAACCAATAGCTAAACTAAATACTATGCCAAGACTTGATTTTTGCATCGTCAGTTGTCAAAGGAAATATGCATCTAAGGCCTCCCTTGGATTGTCGTATTTATATCGGATACACCCGTAAAAAAATACACACCTCTGCAGGTCTGTATCGTTTCTGGCGGGAAATACTCTAATCCAGTAGATACACTTGTAAAATTGATACACCCGTATTAACTTGTCAATCCAAGCGCGGCCTAAGAGCAACGACGCGTAAGGATGTGACCGCTATTCCCAAGAAAAGATTTTTGTTTGTGGGCTATACAGAAAAAGGAAAAGATAAATTAGGATCGGCGATGAAGTATGGAGTTCTTGTGCAATTACTGCTTAAATGTCTATGATAGAGTACATGCGTGTATAAAACAACTAATCGATCGTTTACTAACGCTATTAAGGGGATGTCGTAGTGCAGGTATACTTGTTTGTATAGCACATATGATTAATTAGACAGCTCTGCTATAGAAACAAGCACCGGTGCTTAAGCAAAAGTGAATTTATTTTTACAATCATCTCTCTAAGCAACTTGCATTGTTGGAGTACATGGTATTATAAGCCTACCAACTACCAAGTGTGCTCGTTTGATCGACCAATATATGATCAGATCAACGGGGTAGCTACTAACGAAGATAGCAAGTCTAGGGCTTCTTGTTGTATAGATACAATTATATGCATGGATCCGGAGTACTTTACACCTTTTAAAGTGATTGCATGAAGTAATATACACATGTGAAAACGATTGGTGCCTCTGAAGGAAAGTCGTTCATGGTTGATCAATCCATCAAAGCAAGAGGACGAGTAATTATCGATCACTTCACTTTAATTAGTTAATTAACATGTTAACCACTACACATGTCTGCATCGATCAACGACAATATCTCCACTTGGCGTATCTGCCGTCGACCTCCTTGTCAACTCTCCGATATTAGATCGGTGAGCACGTCCTTCTATTTATCTTATCTTATTTCATTTTTGAGGTGACAGATCGATTATATACATTCTTAGGACGTTACAGCTGAACTAACCAAACACAGTCATGTGTATATACTACATGTTGATCCAGCTCGAAATACACAGAATAGATACGGCCGGTTCCAGTGGCAGCCTCCACCTTTTGAGGCGTATGTACAAAAGAATATTGTATATGCGAGCTGGATTGATCGGCTTGGAGTAAATATTACAAGTTTTGAAAAGTTGGTAATCTCTTGCCAATACATAAGTATGCCCAGGTCTCTATTTTATCCTCATCTCCTTGCTTTTATGTGTGCTAAACAGCAATGCAGTACATGACTCATGACTCATGAGTAGTATTGATAAAAATAGTGGGATAATGAATTGTTGCATTTTTTTTGCAGGGAAGTGCATTGTTGAGCTAGCAAAACAATATTGAATAAGTAACTTGTAAGCACTTTTTTTCTTCTTTTGCTTCGGAAAAAGTGGTCTAAAAATGCAACTTTGGCTATTACTAATACTTTTTGGTATGGATAAGTTGGCACTCCTCTTGTGTCATGTGTTGGAATACTATGGAGTAAAAGATAAGTAAAACTGGGACGCAGTGGAATTATATTTCGTGATTATTCAATCCCGTGCATGATTCACATAGCGATTGAGGAGCGTGTGCGGGTTGCATGTCGCCATGCGGTTAAATTTTGTTGACTGCATGCATGTGCATATTTACCTAGTGGAGAGTAACCGGAAAGGCTACATGAGGCAACTGGCGCACTAGCAGCCAAGATCGAACTGTATAAAAAGAGACACAAGTTTTACAGTAGTTAAGAAAAATCAAAACTATTCACCATAAGTAAAGGGGCGGAAAAATAGAAGGCATAAGTTCTTTTTTTAACTGAAAAGTAGCAAATAGGTGAAGCCAATACCACCCCCCCCCCCTTTCCCGCCCCGATCGAACTATATAAAAAGACACAAGTTTGACGGTAGTTAAGAAAAATCAAAACTGTTTACCAAAAGTAGAGGGGCAGCAAAATAGAAGGCATATGTTATTTTTTACTGAAAAGTACCAAATAGGTGAAGCCAATACCCCCCAAGAAAATCGATGGCAGCCTTCTCCTTCTGAGGCATATGTACGCAAGCATATACATGTCGGTCTGAGCTGGAACGATGAGCATGGAGGAGATATAAATTTTTATCTGTTTGTTTCCTATGGACATACATGCCTACATCGATGTACATTTTATCTTGTTCTTGGCCACATGCATGATCTCTTTAGAACTGCAATGATCCTTGCGATCGATTTGTCACCATCTCCGACTGCCATAAAGCTTTATGTGCATGCTAATTAACAATGTGGTAGGTTGCTCATGCTTACATATACATGATTCTGGTAATGGTTAGTAGGTTAGTAGTGGAGTAGTGGGTAAACGTACATGCAAAACGGCACTATTATAGTGAAACTCTGATACTGTATAAAAAATAGGGGGCAAAATTAATCTGATGCTTCCTGCAATTTGTTTAGTGATTGAGTAAGTGAGCATCTAGCTGCCTCATGGATCGCAGCCTATATGTGAGTACAATTAGTGCTAACTGCAATGGGATCTAGTCATCTCCAATGTTTTCAGTGTTGTTGCTACTATGTGGACGCTCAATTGCAAGTTAATAAGTTTTGATCATCAGTTTCATATTGGTATGCCTCTCTCTCTCTCTCTCTCTCTCTCTGTGTGTGTGTGTGTGTGTGTGTGTGTGTGTGTGTGTGACTTTTGTGCAATGGCCATTACTTTTGACACTCGTCACATATGCTAATTAAAGGGGCGAACCAACTTGTGGTTGTATGATTAGGGGGGACAGTGGTATTCTCAGCCCACCAGGGTTCAAGTCCTGGTGCTTGCATTATTCCTGAATTTATTGCAAGATTTTTGGCAATGTGCTTTCAGTGGGAGGAGACGTTGTTGAGACTAGGCGCCTACGTGTCTTCGTAAATCTACAGATGATATGGCGGCTCAGTCTCTCAAAAGTGCTCATAGGATAGGGCGTACGTGTGTGCGTTCATAAGGGTGAGTGTGTGCACGTATGTATGAGTGCTTGCATCTGTACCGTGTTATAAAAAATTATGCTAAGGGGAAAGTGGCATTGTCATGCTGTCATTTTTTAGGTCCCACTAGACCATAAAGGTGTGCATTGCCATGCCCGTCCATTTCACGCACATACACCAAAAAATGATATAAGATTTTGAGAAGTTTGGAAATGCAATGACATACGATAAAATTCATATGGTTCATAATACTATGCATAGATATAGTTATGCATGATATGAGGCGTATTTCTTTAGAAACTTAGAATATCATCATAAAAGAAGAAAAATGGTACTCCCTCTCTCTCAGTTTACAGGGCGTGTGCATACCTCTAGGTCGTCAATTTGACCTATCTAATACAAGTCATATATTAAAAAAATATACCAATATAAAATTCAGATGTTCTATTTTCAAACCATATATTTTTTGTTTTATATATTTTATATTAGGGTGATAAAATTGGTAACCTAGGTATACGCGCAGGACTTAAACTGAAATGGAGGGAGTACATATGATGACCACGATTAAAGCATGGAAATAAATGCAAAATGAAGATCTTCTGTTATTGTGTAAATACCAATTCATCAATTCGAAGCAATGAAACAGAAGAAAAACAATATATATAAGAAAAGATAAATTCAAGTATGTCCATTCTTTCCACATATTCAGTCAGGCCTAACACTCGATCAACCCACCGTGTCCCCTCTAGACAGAGAAACGATCGTGAACCATCGTGACAAAATTGCAAAGGGGGCATACTTCACAAGAGTGTAGTTGGAGCGGCCGCTGGTTGCCTTTAGATCACACCTAAAATCCTAGTAATTTACATATTTAGTCTCATAGTTACAACGACAATAGCTGTGTTGTCCTCAACATTCTTCTAACATTCGAAATTAAAAATTGTAGCTACAAATGATATTATTCAATAGCCACCACCATTTTTTGCTATTACTATTACCACTTGCGCACTTAACTTTACCATGAAGGTTAAACCGCGATGGCACAAAATGTACACATTTATTGGTTACATCTTAGAAGTTTGAACAGATACTATAGAAACAACAACCGAACTTAATTAGTTTTTGAAGGTTTGCTTAGAACATGATATAAACAGCTTACACAATCTATTTTCCTAATCAGCTGATCATGAAACTTTGAAATTAAACAGATTATGGTTGTGTAAATTCTGAAAAGATGGTATTTATTCTTCATGCAACTATGATACAATGACACAAATAGATAGATAGATGCGAATAAGGCGAATCCAAACTGATTCCTTCCAACAGAATTTTTGTTTCTTTTTTGTTTTGGTTTTTCTTTCTTTTATATTTTTTCCTTCTCCTTTCTCTTCCTCTTTTTCTGTTTTTGGTTTTATTTTTCCTTTCATTTTTTCCTTTTGTAAAACACTCAATAAACATTTAGTTTTTATGTAAGAAAATAATTTTAACAATTTTCAAAAAATCCGGCAAGTTTTAAGGATTTAATAAAAATATCCACAAGATCAAAATGTGTTCATGGAATTTGAAAAAATGCTCAAGATTCGTTTTCAAATGTTCACAAAATCTTGCTTAAAAAAGTAGATCTGAAAAAACAGAAAAACAGCTAGAAAACTACGAGGAAGAATCGCTTCATTTGCTTTTTTTAGGCTAATGTGGTATCTTGTTTCCCTCTTTTGGGTAAATCTATCCTGGTCTCTACGGTTCCTAGTACCCCCTATTATTTTGGTCCGATGTTCCATTGTTGTGGAGGGTGAGCTCTGTGTGCTTCTTGTGGGTATTTACATAGATGTAATCTTGCATCAGCCTATTATTCTGGAGACAGGTTACCTTCCATAATCCTATTATTTTGGATATAGGAAATTGGACAAATACACAAATTTTGGGGCTGAGGTAACACAAAACAACAACTCTAGAGGATTTTAACAGAAAACAAACACTCCAGGACTAACTAGTAACAAGAAAGCACAAATTGTTTTGATTACTCAGTTAAAGATAATTATGGAATGTGGGTTCAGTCTTGAATGATCAATCTTGGAAATTTTTAGGCAATTTAGCCCAGTAATATTAAAATTTGGACAATTTTTGTAAGAATCAGACAGATTTTTTTCAAAGATTCAATATTTTAAGAAAACTTTAAAAAATACAATAATTCAAACATTTTAAATGATCAATAAGGGAAATTTTCAGGCAATTTGGCCCACCATTTAGAAATATGGACAATTTTATACGATAAAAATGGTTGATTCGTGCTTTTTGCTACCAATTATTCCCAGAGTTGTGGTTTTCTATTAAAATCCCATAGAGTAGTGGTTTTGTGCTACCTCGGGCCCAAAATGTGCATATTTGTGCAATTTCCTCTCTCTCTCTCTCTCTCTCTCTCTCTCTCTCTCTCTCTCTCTCTCTCTTGCAATGATGTTTCAGTGTGGGTGAGGCTGAGCTCAGCGTGAGTCTTGTGGGTATTTACATTGGTGTAAACTTTTATCAGCCTATTATTCTGGAGACAGGTTACCTCTTTGTGAATATGCTCTTGTTAATAAGACGATGTATATGTATTCTCTTGTTGATACAAAGAAAGAGGCGATACTGCTTTTCCGATTAGTGCAGAGCTACAAGCTGGTGAAAATTAAAAGGGATGATAACACAATGGCTCATGAGATAGCAAGGTTTTTCTTTAGTGTTATATAAGTTAGACGTTGTGTTAGTTGGAAGTGTGTCATCATACGTGACACCTAATGTTGGTGCTTATTGTGTGAGCATTATTTAACACTATATGTAGTTTTCGAAATAATACTAATACAACAACATACAAAAACACACTCAAACTCAAGAAAATTAAATCATGTATTGTAGTAATTTTCAAGGAATCAATCAATCATCTCTGCTGGGCTAGCTCCTTGAAGCTGATGGGTGCGGTGATCTGAGTCGGGCTGTCCACAAAGAGAGCCTGCGCACCCAGCTCGGCGGCCCGCTGGCTCGGGTGCACGTTGTCAAAGAATGCATACACATCGCGGTCACTGCACAGTGTCGCGTTCCTCATGCACTCACCCTCCGCGCCCAGCCTACCACTCCCGCAGCACGCGCTATCGGCGTTCATGAACCCAACCGCTTGTGGGTTGTCGAAGTTGGCCCGCGTGCCGGCGAAGGAGTCGGCGAGCGAGTACGCGAGGCCTGGGAGCCTCGTTGGGCTGAGGGTTGTGGCGAGGCCAGACTTGAACGCCGCGGCGAGCCCCGCTGTGAGGCGGTTCATGCCATCATTGCAGGCGCCTGTCGCGTTCAACAAGCGCACCCGGGGCACACACCCTACCGGGCCAGGGCTGATGATCCCGAATTTTCTCGCGCCCATCCCATACAGGTCAGTGATGGCGGCGGAGTAGTTCGAGACGAGGGTCGCATAGAGTGCGGCAACATCGGCTTGGGACTTTGGTTTGCTATGGAAGAGGTCGTTGCTGCCGAAGCCCAGGAGGAAGAAGGAGCTGGCTAGGAGCTTGGAGACTTTATGGTTGCCCCATGCGGCCTCCATCTCGGCCTTTGTCGACGCGAAGTAGCTCACCTGCTTTGACAGAGGGATGTTCTTTCCCGCGTTCTGCATGCAAAACGCATATGGTTAGTAGGTTGAGCTAGTTATTAGAGTTAAATATTACAACAACCGCGTGGTTAATCAGTAACGATATATTTTTCTCCATTTTAAAACGCAAGGACATATTATTTGATTTCGTTAAAACAAATATTTGACCAATACTTTTACCTCTCTATATAGCATGCAACTCTTGTGACATGAAGTTACTGCCGTTTAATTTGTATATCAAATTCAAATTAGAAACCACACGGACCCTTCATAACAACACTTGGAGTTAATTTACAAACATGGCTCGTACTAGTACTAGAACAACAAGTGGAGAAGCTTAATCACTAGTGGTGCGTTTTGATGATTACTGGGGTTTTTTTTTTTTTTTGCAAAATGATGTTTACTGTTGTGAGCATGTGATGATTACATAACTACAAGACAACTTAATTATTAGATTATTATTAGCTTCTCTAGCTAGGTAACGTGCCTATACATGATGGATCGCCTCGGATCCTGGTTCCACGTTCCAGCTCCCTCCCTTGAACCTTGGTGTCACCGCCAAGTTAACTGGACAGATCCACCGACGGACAGCGTCCACTTTGGGGAATTTAGATTTTTGTTTTGTGAAATTGAATTTAGAAATTAGTTACTTCTAATATCACTTTAAAATGTTTATATCGGCAAATTTGGAAAAACTTTCCCCTGCTACCAAAACATGGTATTACAAATGTACTACATAACAAATCCTCTGGAACAAATAGATGTCAACCGTACACGAAATGGTGCAAGGCTTATCTAGCACATATACAACTCACCAAGCATATGTAATGTAAATAAATTGAAGTGACTTACTGTGGAGTCGAGGATACCGGCTCCCGCGGAAGCATAGCTCACCCCTCTCGTTAGAGCGCTGGGGACGAGATAGTTTCGAGATTTCAGCACTAGGTAGGCCAGAGGGCTCCTCTCGAACCCCAGCTGCCTCGCTGCATCCATCAATCCATCAAATTAACATATGAACTCATGGTAAATATTATTATCCCCGCACGGTTCTGAGCACATGATGATGTATATGATTGGTACATACCGACGAAATCGGCGATGTTGTAGCCGTTGCTGAACCTCCCGGTGGCCTGGGCGCCGCCGGGGAAGTCGATGCCGTAGAAAGGCTCGTTGGCCCTGGGAACATCCTTCCCCGGGAGGTGGTTGTTGTTGCCCACGTCTAGGGTCGAGTCCCCCAGCACGAAAATCGCCGGCACCACCGGTCTCCGCCCATCCGCGTTGGTAGCACCGATGGCACCGACGATCACAAGGCCCAGAAGCACGACCACGGGAGCCTTCATGGCTGGCTGGCCAGGGATCGAGCTAGCCAGAAGCGAACCTCGTGTACAGTATAGTACAGAATTGTGAGTGTATGCGAGCTAAACGGTCATCTACTGATGGTGATTAAGGGGGATGGCAAGGCGTATGTACTTATAGGCCCAATTAGCATGGGTTGATCGATCAATATGATCAGATCAACTAGCTAGCTAGTCAACGGAAGTACCAAGTCGGGGCACGATATATGATTATGGAGTACCACTTTACAGTTGTGCATATGCTACTAAAATATACACACATGTGAACGTGATCGGATGCCTCCCAGGGAAAGTTGTGGATGCTCGTTCGATCCATCAAAACGAGATGACGACTACTCTTCGATCACTTTAATTAGTAATCCCTCCTTCCTAGCATTTTTTACACTACACCAATGTCGAAAACGCTCTTATATTATGGGACTGAGGGAGTAGTAAATTTTAACATGTTATGCTTACGTATCTTCCGTCGAGATCTTCTTGTCTACTCTCTAGATGACAGGTCGTGACCACATGTTCTGGTATTTTTTGTTTTGTTTTAGATGACAGGTCGATTCTATACATTCTTAGGACGTTACAGCACAATTAACTAGACACCATCATGTGTATATAGTACAACATGATTGTAGAGCTAGCAGCCAGAGCTCCAACTATACAAAACTGATCGTACGGTTTCAGCGGCAGCCTCCATCTTCTGAGGCGTAGATATGTACAAAAAAGAGGATAATGCACAGCTAGATCCATCGGCGTGGAGTATATTTGTAACTAGTTTAAACAATTTGTTAATCTTTATGGGCTAAAAGAACAATGTAGTAGGTGGCTCATGAGTACCAGTTAGTGGGTTAGTGCATCGTTCAGCACCACTACGCGTAAGCACTGCTGCCGTATGGATGCTTAAGTTTGTAAACAATGCTAAGTAGTAAAATGTGATACTACCAGGATTATCTTCGGTGGCAATTTAATCCCATGATTCATGTGTAGGTACTCCATTAGCAATTGAGCAGCTAGTAAGCAACCCGTTTCATACTCCAGTCGTCACGCGGTTTAATTTTGTTGACTGGCCTCATGCGTCTGCTCTTATCACGTGAAGAACAAGTGAAAGCCATGCACACCGACAACTCACAAGCTTAACGACTAATTGCAAGTTTTAACCGCTGATAATTTCATAATGATATTCATCCATCTACTTGCCTGCTTGCTATTGGAGTGATTCATTTATCCTGTAGGGCACCGAACATTGACGAGCGAACTTAATTTTGCATTCATCAGGTATCCAAAGAAAGTGAAAGTGGTGATGTCGCGTTGGCCGTTTTTATGTAGTAATTTCATGTTTCAGATAAATCCTGTCTATTCTTGATGTTTCAACTTGGACTTCGTTCTTGTTATGAATTCAACAAACATGCAGCAGCCGATAGCTAAACTAAATGCTATGCCGAGACTTGATTTTTGCACGGTCAGTTGTCAAAGAAATATGTATCTCCAAGCGACCACACGTATGGATGTGTCTGATATTCGGAAGAAAAGGTTCTTCTTTGTGGGTTATACAAAAAAATGAAAGAGCAATTAGGATTGGCGATAAAGCTCGGACTTCTCGTGTACTGCAATTGCCGCTTAAACTTATACGGTATACTAGAGTACAGGCGTGTATGACAACTAATTGGTCATCTACTAAGGCAATTAAGGTGATGTCAACGTGCAACTATACTTCTAAACATGTATGCTTAATCAGGCATCTCTGCTATAGAAACAAGCAATGGTGCTTAAGCAAACATCATTTTTTTGCAAGCATCTCTATAAGCACCTTGCATTGTACTCCCTCCGTTCTGAAATATAAATCTTTTTAGAGATTCCACTATAGTGACTACATTCGGATATATATAGACGCCTTTTGGAGTATAGGTTGACTCATTTTGCTCCGTACTTATTCTATAATCAGATCAACGGGGCAACTAATTAACAAAGCCACAAGGTCTAGGGTTTCTTGTTGTATAGCTAGAATATATATGCATGGATCCGGAGTAATTTACAACTTTTAAAGTGATTGCATGGAGTAATATACACACATGCGAAAGATTGGTGCCTCCCAAGGAAAAGTCGTACATGCTCGATCAATCCATCAAAAGGAGAGGACGACTCCCGCGATCACTTCACTTCAATTATTTAATTAGCATGCTAACCACTACATATGTCTGCATTGATCGACGACAATAGCTCCGCTTGGCGTATCTGCCGTCCACCTCCTTGTCAACTCTGCGATTTGTGGAGATCGATGAGCACGTCCTTCGGTTTATCTTATGTTATTTAATTTTTTTTTAGGTGATTGATCGATTATATACATTCTGGGAACGTTACGGCTCAACTAACCAAACGCAGTCATATGTATATAGCAGTGGCGGACCTAGAAATAAAATGAAGGGTGTGCACACTTTAAAACAATTGAAGCCTATTTCAATGCTTGCATGGGCCTTAAAAATAAGCTAATTTTTACATGGTGAAAAAATATTTTCCAAAAATCTGGGTGTGCCGTGGCACACCTGGCACACCCCCTGGGTACGCCACTGGTATATAGTACATGCTGATCGAGCTCAAAATGTATAAAAATAATATGGCCGGTTCCAGTGGCAGCCTCCACCTTTTGAGGCATGTGTACAAAAAGATAATGTATATATGAGCTCGATTGATCAGTTTGGAGTATATATTACAAGTTTTAAATTTTGGATATCTCCTGTCAATACATATTGTATGTCCATGTCTCTATTTTATCTTCATCTCCTTGCTTCATCTGTGTTACTAGATAACAATCCAGTAGGTGGCTCATGACTCATGAGTAGTCTCTACTCTTATAAAAGAGTGAGTTGGTGATGATGGTGTGTCAGTCATCCGTCATTTTTTACCACTAGATCTGTAGTTAACGACTGTGAGGTAAGTTGTTGCCTTTTTGCAACGATAGCCCACTTCTCTGCTTCATTTTACGGAAAACCCTTAGTATCCCGAAACCAACCACATTCCTCCCTCACCTCATCAAAACAACCTCACCTCATCAAAACAGCCCAAGGAAAATATTTTGAGTGAACATAATATTTTGTTTGTGATATATGTATTTCAAAACTACTGTGTTTTTATTTTGAAAAAATAGTGTTCTATTTCAAGTTTGTGAACAAGTATTATTCTACTTTGGATCTGTTGCAACGCATGGGCACATTGCTAGTATTGCTAAATTGCGGGTTAGTGCATTGTTCAACTCTTTTTGTGGGGAAGTGTGTTGTTGAACTTGTGAAACAATATATGTAACTCGGAAGCACATTTTTTCTTTTGCTTTGGAAAAAAGAGGCCTAAAAATGTAATGTTGACTATTACCAATACTTTTTGGTACGGATATGTTGGCACTCATGTGTCGCGTGTTGCGATACTGCGGAGTACTCCCTCCGTCCTAAAATTCTTGTCTTACATTTGTTTAGATACAGATGTATTTAACACTAAAATGTAACTAGATACATCCGTATTTAGACAAATCTAAGACATGAATTTTGGAACGGAGTGAGTAGAAGATAAGTAAAATTGGGATACCGCAGAATTAGATTTGGTGATAATTCAATCACGTGTGTGATTCACGTAATGATTGAGCAGCATGTGTGGGTTGCATGTCACCTAGTGGAGACTAAGAGCATCTACAGCCGGACTTTGCAAATCCGGCCCCTCAAACACCCGCGGACGCGTCCACTGACGGTGACCGGTCACGCTTCAAATTAGCCACTCTGCATCCAACTCTCTCATATTTCAACTTGTAGATCCATACAAATCATGCAAAAGAAATCCTACGTACTACCCTAACTACTCTTCGCATCGGAGATGTCCATGACAAGGGTGCCGGGCGCCGGCTGGACGGGCGGGTAGGAGGGCTCCGGCTAGTCCTCCTCCTGCTCGACCTCATCCATGTAGTGACCTGCTATGCCTCCATCTCCAGCTGGCGACGTCGTCTGGCCTCCGCAGCCGACTCCGACCGGAGGGAATCGAGGATGGCCTGCTGCCACGTCTGCAGATCTGCGTCGCCAGCGTCCCCCACATCCTCCTCCTCCTCCTTCTCATCCTCCAACTCCTCCTCTGAATCCACAACATCCAGAGGTAGCCCCGCGGTGACCCGGGCTTCACGCCTTGCCCGGATCTGCTCAAGGAGCTCGAGCCGGTGCTCCGACGTCAGAAATGGTTCGCTCCTCACCCGGCAGCATGGGGGGATGACTACTAGGCAGACTGCTGGAGTGGAAAGTGCCGGCGGCGGCGGACATGCAGAGGAAAATGTGGATGGTAGGGTTCCGGTACCGCCGGTCGACTTAAATAGCCGGGTTAGGCACTACGCGGACCGACATAGCGGCGCCACGCGGCGCCACTGGTCCGACCGAGGAAACGAGCTTTGGACTGCCTGGTTTTCGGGTGTTTACATGTGGGACCCCGCCGTCAGTCGGACGTGGCGGGCGCGCACATGCGCCCCCGTATCCGCCCCACATTTGGGCTAGATCTGAGGGGTGCCGGTTAGCCCACGCGTTTGAGACCCGTTTGAGGCGTCCGTCTGGGACAAAAAATCGTGACCGGCCAGTGACGGGGCGGGTCACCCGGGCGTTTGATGCCGGTTTGGGGCGTCCAGCTGTAAATGCTCTAAGTGGGGTAACTGGCAGCACTAGCAGCCAAGATTCAACTGTATAAAATGATACAAGTTTTACGGTGGTTAAGAAAAAACAGAACTGTTCATCAAAACAAATTAAGTGGCAGGAAAATAGGAGGTACAAGTTTTTTTTTTTAAAAGTACTCCCTCCATCCCAAAGTAAGTGTCTAAACTTTGTACTAACTTTAGTACAAATTTGTACTTGGGTTAAGACAATTATTTTGGGACAGAGAGAGTATGAAATAGGCCACCCCCCCAAGAAAAAAGAAGTTTCAATGGCAGCCTCCTCCTTTTGAGGCATATGTACGCAAGCATATATACGTAGGCCTGAGCTGGAACGATCAGCGTGGAGGAGATATATTCATGTACAAGTTTATCTGTTTCTTTCCTGTGGACATACATGTCTCCGTAGATCTGTACATTTTATCTTGTTCTTGGCTCTTGGCCACATGCATGATCTCGTCAAAACTGCAATGATCGTCACGATCAATTGTCACCATCTCCTACTACCAGCATGCTTTATGTGCATGCAAATTAACAATGTGGTAGGTGGCTCATGCTTACATATACATAGTTTTGATAATGGTTAGAAGGTTAGTAATGGGTATATGTGAAGATTTTTTCCTATGAAAAAGTAATGAAGATTTGTAACATTGTAAATATTGCCAGAATGATCTTCTTTTGAGACAGGCTTATGCCTTAGCGAATTGGCCATCAGTGCGGCAGAAAATGGGCTAACTTCCCTAATTCCCCTAAGAAAAAACCTCCGTCCTAATTCCGCGAACCACTGTTATAGGGTTATTTGCAAACCGGCGCACTGACCCCCTTCCTGCTGGGCCGGCCCGTTTACAATTTTTTTATTCTGTACTAGCACATATGCCCGTGCGTTGCAACGGGAGAAAAATTAGTATCCATTTAAATTTAGTGAGAATTATATGCGCAAGCAAAACCCTGTGCGCACATGAAAAAGGAACATTTAGCTTCTCGGTTTTGCCGGGTGTGAATCTGCTATTTTTTCATTCATTGACCTAGGGCATTTAAGAGTTTTGTTATGTCATCGTACGCCAGAGAAGACCCATACATTGTTTCATCTATTTCCTTTCAATCAAGGAGATTTCAAGGTATGAAGTTTCTGAATATTGTAGGAAACATTAACATTTTTAATTCCAAAACAGTTTTTTGAAAATGATGTACACTTTCAGAAATATGTGAACAAAATTTGAAATAGGAACATCTTACAAAATTCACAAATATTGTTTTTGAAAATACCAACTATTTTTATAAAACCATGAACATTTTTTGAATTTGTGAACATTTTCTTAGAACGGGAACATGTATGGAAATTCATAGTTTTTTTCGAAAATGCGTATCTTTTAACATTATTTCGAATTATGAAAATTTCACTAAAACAAGAATATTTTTCAAATTTGGTGCATTTTTTCAATTCCCATTTTGTTTTTAGAAATATCGAACAATTTTAGAAAAACCAAAAAGTTTTGAATTTCCTATTTATGAAGTAAATTCTATAAGAAAAATAAACTTGGATGTAAAAAAACATATATGGGAAGGAGAATAAAAATAGAAGTAAAGCACATAGAGAAAGAAAACTGGGCAAGCCCATTATTGTTTCATCCTGCGCGAAGCTCTAACTATTTTTTGCCCTGTGCGGAAAATAGAATTTTGCCAGCTGTGTGAGCCAAAAAATAAATGCGCTAACTTCACTAGGCCATAGCGCGCGGCCCATGTACGAAATTCTGGAAAAGCCTTTTTTTTCTAGCAGACGAACTAATAAGATTTAGGGGAACTCCTATTGGACGCTCGCTGCGGCAAGCAGTCGGAGCTTCGCACAAGGCAGGTGCGAGGGAGCGACCGAGTGGGCCGGCCCGTTTAGCGTTACAGCAGACCCCGGTTTTGGAACCTTCTATGATGTTTCCAGCCGGTTTTTCCGGTTTTGGGAACCTTCTAGAAGGTTCCTGAACCGGTTTTTTTTCAGTTTCTTTTTTCTGTTTCCTTTTTCTGTTTCTTTTTCTTTTCAAGTTTATTTTCAAACAAAATCCGAATTAGAATTAGAAAATACGAACAATTTTTTTTGGAAAATTTCAGATTATGAAATAGTTTTTGAATTATATAAAAAGAATTAGAATTACATGCAGTTTTTGAAAAATTTAGAATATTTTCGAGAAACAAGAACAAATTTGTAAACATGTTTTTTTAAAATGACAAACATTTTTTGAAATGGTTCAAACATTTTCTGAAATGGAGAACAAATTTTAAAGAACAGACATTTTTTGAATCTTGAGAACAAATTTTGAAACGGAGAACAAATTTTAAAGAACAGACATTTTTTGAATCTTGAGAACAAATTTTGAAATGGAGAACAAATTTGGAAGCACGAACATTTTTTGAATCTTGAGAACAAATTTTGAAATGGAGAACAAATTTGGGAGCGCGAACAATTTTTTAAAGCACGAACATTTTCCGAATTTTCTACAAATTTTTTAAAACTGGAACATTTTGATGATGTGAATTTTTTTGAAAAAGAGGAACATTTCTTGAATTTGTGAACAAAAAATAAAAATGTTTATATTTTTAAAACTTCCAGAACATTTTTTGACTTTGTGATTTTTTTGAAAAACATGAACTATTATTGAATTTGTGAACAAATTTGGAATGCTGGAACATTTTTTTTCAATTCCCAAACATTTTATGAATCTTGAGAACAAATTTTGAAATGGTGAACAATTTAAAAAACTCCTGAACAAATTTGGAAGCATGAACAATTTTTTAAAGCACGAACATTTTTTGAATCTTGAGAACATATTTTGAAACATAGAGAAATTTTGAAAATTCCGAACAAATTTGGAAGTCCGAACAATTTTTTAAAGCACAAACATTTTTTGAATCTTGAGAACATATTTTGAAACAGAGAGAAATTTTGAAAAATCCTGAACAAATTTGGAAGCGCGAACATTTTTTGAATGTGTGAACAAAAAATTGAAATTCAGTACATTTTCTGAATTTCAGAAGTTTTGTACTTTGTTGTGTAACGAGAACAATTTTTGAATTTTGAGAACATTTTTTGGTAACACGAACAAAATTTAAATTTTTGATTTTTTTAAAGGAAGAGAAGAAAAGAAAAGGAAATAAAAAAGAAAATCATAAACATTTTGTATAACTATGAACATATTCTCAAAAGAAAAATAAACTTGAAAAGAAAGTGAAACAAGAAACAAAAACGAAAAATGAAAAAGAAACAGAAACGAAAAATGGAGAAATAAAAAAACCAAAGAAAGCCGAAAAAGAATCAGGAAAAACGATACAGAAAAAAAAACCCGGTTTAGGGAACCTTCTGGAAGGTTCCCAAAACCGGTATGGACGCATTATGTGTGGGCCGGCCCATTTCTGTCGCTCGCTGCGCTGCCCCTGTGCGATCGCTCGACAGTTTGCCGCAGCGAGCGGCGAATAGGATTTTCCAAGATTTAGTACCACCTCAGATAGAAAAATAATTCGACGGTGAACAGATGAAAATCTTGGCGAAACACACCTTCCTTTATTAGTAGGTATATAGAGGTATAGATATAGATATAGAGGTATAGATATAGATATAGATAATACTGCAGAAAAATAGGGTGCCGCTATGATTCGAACACGCGACCTGCACGCTTAATTCTAGCTAAGATAACCAACTATGCAATGAAACGGGCCTGGTTTGTCTCCACATTTTTTCCTCTTTTTTTCCTTCTTCATGTTTTTCTTTTTCCTTTTTCTTGTCCCTTTTTTTCCTTCTTTTTCTCAAATATATGAAATTTTTTTGGATTAGTGAACTTTTTTTAAAACTGATGAACTTTTTCCGAATTTCTAATTTTTGTAAAAAAATTTGTGAACTTTTTTTATCAAAATCACTGAACTTTCTAGGAAATCCTTGAACTTTATTTCAAAATCAAGTGATCTCCTTTCAAATTCATGAACTTTTTTAAAAAAATTGATGAAGTTGTTGCGAATTCAGGATTTGTTTTTGAAAAATCCGTGAACTTCTCCAATATCTGGTGAAATTGTTTTTAACCAAAATCGATGAACTTTTTTCCAAAATTTACGAACTTTTTTTTATTTTGCGAACATTGCTTTTGAAAATCCGTGAACTTTTTTATCTGCGAATTATTTTTGTAACTTATTTTTTCTTTCAATAATTTATACTGGAACGGAAATAAGGATCAAATAGTGTTGCTTTCTTTTATAAAACATCAATTTGATTGTGGTGTAGTGCCTATTGCACCAAGGCTGATGACGTAGGCGAGCCAGTCGATTCCCACTTTGCGAAAAATTATAGTTGTAATATTTTTTTCTTGGTGGACTCGTCCGACTCTGGGCAGGCCACTGCCTCTCTCCCGCGAGCACCAACGAGCCTCTAAGTGGCTGCTGACGGGGCTGAACCGGACCTCCATCCTAATTCTCACTTGGTCACGGGAAGTCTTATACGACGCTCCTTGCATCAAGTTAATGGGGCTTCGCATAGAGCGTCCATTTGGCGGGCTTTCTGAGCTATTTTATTTTTCTACTCCAGCAACAGCAGGCAATACAACCAGCAGAGCCAGTGAACTTTTCTAATTATAAGACAACACAAACTATTATGAACCGAACTACTGTGCAGATTCAAAAAAAATTCTGAAATTACGAACACAATTTTTTCTAAGGCAACACAAATCATTAAATGCTAAAAAACATTTTATGAAAATCTTGAACACTTTTCAGAACTGGGAAAATAGTTTGTAATTCCAAACACAATTTGGAAAATAGAACATTTTTTGAAACTCCTAAAAAATGAAACATCATCATTTTGAAAAATTTGTAAATGTTTTTTTAAAACGGGAACATCTTTTGAAGTTTCAAATAATTTTTTACTAAACTACCGATCTATGTTTGAAAAAGAGAAACAATGTTTCAAAACTCGAACATATTTTGAAACTCCTAAAAAATGAAACATCATCATTTTGAAAAATTTGTAAATGTTTTTTTTAAAACGGGAACATCTTTTGAAGTTTCAAATAATTTTTTACTAAACTACCGATCTATGTTTGAAAAAGAGAAACAATGTTTCAAAACTCGAACATATTATGAAACTCGTGCCAAAATGGAAACATGATTTTTTTTTAAATGTGACATATTTTCGAAAGCAGAAACAATTTTCTAAAAAGTTGTGAACATTTTTGAAAAATGAGCCTCTTTCGGTGAACGTTTTTTGAAAGCCTGGAAACTATGGAATTTTTTGAATTTTTCTGAAATACAAAGATTTTTAAAATTTTATGAACAATTGTTTATAATTTGAACATTTTTTGAAAAGTACAAACATTTTTTGAAAATCCTAGGAATTTTTCGGATTTACGAAAAAAACATAATGTTTTTTTAAGTTGAAGAAATAAAAGTAAAATTGAAAATGAAAAATTCAAATGGAAGGAAAGAAAAGAAAGAACGAAATAGAAACAAATAAATAGATAGAAAAGGGGAAAAGGAGAGAAAAGGAAAAACAGCAAAAGAAAAAGGAAAACAAAAATAGAACAAGGAAAAAACACAGTTTAGGAACCTTCTAGAAGTTTCCCAAAACCAGAGGGAACTGCTGGGAACCTTTGGAAGGTTCCCAAAACCGGGGACGTTGAAACGCTTAAACAGGCCGGCCATTCACACCTTGCTTGTCGCTGCCCAGCTCCGCCCGTCGCCATGTCCATTGTCACGGACAGCTCTCGCCCGCGGGAGAAAGACCGCGGTTCGATTTGTGTCCGATACTCATATCAGCAACCACCGTTGCATATCTCCTTCGTCGCTCCCCTAACCTCTCCGCCATTCGTGTTTCTGCAGATCTTGTCATGCTGTCCCTAGTGGGACGCCGGCCGAACGGCTCATCGACGACCTCCTCGTGGAGATCCTCTCGCGCGTACCCGCCAAGGAGGTGTGCCGCTGCAAGTGCGTCTGTAAGCACTGGCTCGGCCTCATCCACCACCCAGACCACCGCAAAAGGCTCCCCCAAACCCTAGCCGGCTTCTTCTACGGCAGCAGCACCACTAGTGAGCGGCTTCTCAAATCGCCCTTACACTTCACCCCCCTCGTGGGGAGCTGCTACCCACCGTTCGACATCTCCTTCGCCTTTCTGCCCAAGCCCAACCACCGCCTCAGTGTCGATCTGCTGGGCTCCTGCAATGGCCTCCTCCTCTACCGCTGGTACAGGTTGGCGCATTCCATTATGTCGTGTGCAATCCCGCCACAGAGAAGTGGGTCGTGTTGCTCAACTCAGGCATGGCCCTGAGGATGTGGTCACCGCATATTTGGGATTCGACCCGGCCATATCGTCAGATTTCCATGTGTTTGAGTCGGTACATGAGAACACCGACCTTTCCGGAGTGGCAGTTTATTCGTCTGAAACCGGAGGCTGGGTTTATAAGGAGAAGAGACGGAATGGAGTTACCTGGCTCACTAGTTGGCACTCCTCCCAAACTTTATTTCTTGATGGCAATCCTTTTTTTGTACCTTTGACTTCAAGTTAGGAAATTGTGTAGCTACGGTGGACACGAAGGGAGAAGCATGGATGAAATTCAGGTTCCCTGGTGGTCAAGTTGATGGTTTTATCCACCCGCAAAAAAAAGAAAGGTTGATGGTTTTATCCCGCTGTCAGCCTGTCACAGGGCCGCTTACACTATGCTAATTTCCAAAGGGATAATGATGGTGTTGCCATTCGATTTGAAGTTCATGTTTTGGAGAACTATGACAGCAAACAATGGATACTGAAGCATGGCATTAGAACTTCACACATATCTGGATGAATAGATTTATGGCTTGATGGGGGTATTGATTTTATTGTGATTCATCTGGAATGCAACTTGGTGTTGGGGGGGGGGGGGGTCGCATTCATGTGCTATAATGGATAAACGACAAGTCAAAGTGATTTCCTATCTTGCAGATGTCAAGCCTCTATTTTTTATGCCTTATGTGCCTTTGTACACAGAGTCATAATCACCGCACATTTGGCATCAATACGAAACTGTCGGTTCCTTCATTCATAGTGGATCTGTGATCGGAGTCAATTCTTCATGCTATGGAGCAGCAATCTTGGTTTGTCTGCTTGAATTTGGCTCTCATTTTATATAACTGATGTATGCATATTTTTCAGTTTGGAGCAATGGTGGTTCAGTATGGAGAGAACTTTACTGATTTCTCGGTTTGAAAAATAATATCTTTGCTGTTATCTTTTAGTGTAACATGTCACTTCTTTTGATTCTACTTCTGTATATGTGTTAGATAGGACATGTTAGTAGAACATCATGATGCGACACTATGCTTGGATCATAATTTTCAATATTTTGTTGGAGATTTTCTTTTTAGAACTCGACCTTATGTGTCGTTGTACACGAGAGTCAAAATCATTGCACATGTGACATCAATACGAAATGGTTGGTTCCTTTATAAGAAGTGGGTCTCTGATCAATCAATTCTTCGTACTATGGATCGGCGATCTTGGTATGTCTGCTTGAATTTGGCTCTCGTTTTCTTTGGGTGATGCATCCATACCTTGTACTTTGGAACAATGGTGGTTCAGTATTGTGGGAACTTGACTGTTTTCTTTGTGATTAATTATCCAAATCCGTATAGAAGTTTCTGTCATCTCTACTAGTTTCTGGTTTGTACAACGCCTACCTCCATGCACTGCTGAACCTTGTGTAGTGTTTGCATTAAGGTGCTATGAGCAATCTGTAAAAGACATGGACAATGATTATCATGCTGCCTAAAATTATCTCGAACATCATTGTGAGGCTTAAATTCGTATCTTCTATTTGTGGCCACGTGAATTATAAGCATATAATTCACAATGATTTGTAAACGGCCACCTGTTAGTGTAACACTTGGACGAATACATGATGCTTCCTTCGATGCTACTTACTTCTGAATGTATTGCAAAGGAAATGTTCTTAGCACTTAGCAAAACATCATGAAGCGCCCTGTGCTTGGATCATAATTTTCAATATTTTTAGAGGTTTTCTTCTTAGACACGAAAGTGGACTTTGTTTGTGGGTAACTGGGTATTGTTCAGGTAGGTGTATCTTACAACAGTTTGAAATAAGCACTGTGGTGCACCTTTCATTGTAGTCATGCTTCTAGTTATACTATGATGTGTGATCACTATAATGTTGCACGTACTGCAACGTTGTAGAGCTGTTTCTGAATTTTGACCTTTCAATATGCTAGAATGCTTAAACAACAAGGTTCGTGGCTTTGTGTGGGGCTCTGGATTCACCTTCAAGTCTCCAAAACAAGCTGAAACTATCATTTTTTCATTATTTTGTTAGATTTTTTTACAACACGATAGTGCTCTTTGTTTGTGGGTCTTGATCAGGTAGGTAGCTTAAACGAGTTTGAAATAAGCACTACCATGTGCCTTACTATTGTAGTTGTGGTTCTAGATATACAACGATGCTTGTACCTATAACACTGAAACGACAAGATTCATGACTTTGTGTGGTGCTCTGGTTGGCAGCTTCAAGTCGCTGAAACAAACTGAAATTCCCCTTCTGTACTGCACTCCAGTCGTTAGCTTGCCTCTTGGTATATGTGATGGCACTAGTGTTCAGGAACTAGATCGGTTAGTTTTTGCCGATTTTGAGGGAGACCGGTTGTAAGAACATTTTCAGAAAAATCAGGTGATGAAGATAATTTAGGTAGCAACAACAGGGTGCATTCTTCTGTGGCGTGTTAGCCCTTGGCCATTTGGTCAGTTAATTTTGGATTTAGTCACCGGAGTGCACCTTTTCTTCAATGACAGTGCCATGGTTAAGTGAGCATGTTGTCCATCAATATGATCTATGCTGCTAACTAATATGTGTGATGATTAATTTAGTCAAATAAATGCCAATAATCTTTCAAGAAATTTTGCTGAAACCAACAAGCGGTGCAGCTGCAATAGCACTATAAGAAGAAGACACTTAATATTGATGGAAAATCAGGGCCAAAACATACTACAGTCAGTTCATTAACGGGAAACTGGTCTAAAACCATGACAGCTGTGGGAACATTACACACCTAATTTAGGCTTCGAGTAAGAGTCAAATTAGGCCAGTGTAGACAAGAAGAATGTAGAGTTGAACACACATAACCCAGTGACAAAGACCTATGTGTCATTGTCACAACTATTGCTTTAGTGACCAGGCAACTTCAACTCTATCACAAAATACAATTAGTGACCAAGGCTGTGTTGTCACCGAAAAACTACTAGCACGGCCACCTTCGATTTTTTTTTGGTCGCGTGGTGTTGTCAACGCACCACTCTCAATTCTCATGGTAACTTTGACTTCATGACCAACGTCCTCGGAGTAGCAAGGCAAGTTCCATGATGAAGCATACAAGGCCATAACCCGATGGTTCTCGCAATAGTTGAAGCCACTGACATGTGCATACACTCATATTAGAAAGATTATACTCATCCCGTGGTTATAGGGAGTACATCTTGGCTCAACAAAAGGAAGTGTCGGGGACTTCGAGTTTTCTGTATGCTTAGATGGTTCCACTATTGGTAAAAATTGCTGCTGGAATGTGTGAGGTAGTACATTGCTTTTCTATTAGTATTTGAAATGGTCTAGGAAGCTAGATGAATGTTACCTTCTAATCTCATGATTTTGCTAGGGTTTGCTACATTCGACGATTCATTTTACTACTAGTGTGTTTCTTCAGCTCCTTAATTAATCCATTAGTCCGTGCACATGTAATTCATGCGGAAGGATACAAGTGTACAAGTGAGATCTTCGTCTAAATACAGGAGTAATGCATATGGATACAACAAATAGTACTAACTAATTCTATTTACTACAACATCCATTCCTAAATACATGGCAAGTTAATATGCTGTGTAAAAAAACTTCACAAACTTTGACTCACGATATGCATACAAGATAACAAGGTCGGATAGGTAAATATAATACCATTAGATTTATTTTAGAAATTATTCATAATACTGAAGTTTGTTAAATTTTGCGCAACACATTTTTGAGATGTGAGTGAAGAATGCATGGTCTCCATTTAAAATATGTAATACCATACACTGCAAAGGTAAGTGAATGGGCTCTAGCCAAGTAAGTTTCAATTTGGACCTGCTATCACATGACATTGGCTATACTTTCCTAGATCTGTCCCTCCCTATTGCATTCTTGTTCTCAGTTGGTGAGCAATTTTATGGCCGGTTTCTTTTGTATATTGTAGAAAGGTGCATTCTATTGTGCAAGAGAATGATGATACCTTCTTATAAAGAACTATGCAGATGTTTTCACCGTCATCCAGATCCTATTTTGTGTCATTGTTCATTGCTGGTAAATAGTTATTATCAGGTGCGACATATATGTTAGCCTTAGTTCATAGTTGATGAACTATCTCGCGTTGTGCTTATTTATATTTAACTAAAAAAGTGGCCATACTAGTGAAAGCGGATCCAAACGAACAATAAGAAATGCAAAAGCAAGTGGGACAAGCATGATTATGACAATCAACCATAATGCCCAACGCAACCTTATTAGACATACATGACATCTACTATTCTTAGAAAACATATGTCACCATGCAACATATCATCATTATAAGGAGTCATTTGATGTTGAATCGTGCTTGATAGATCAGCCATCGCACATAGTTCATTTTATTGGTGGCGGATTTATTACCATACTGTTATTCGATTAATGCATCACACACAGTTTGCTTGGTTGGTCTCCTATACATGTGTAGTCTTAAGACCTTCCTGCAGTAGAGTGATGACATAATGTAGACAAAGTATGACCAATTAATATATCAAACCCCGTTGTTTTATTTTTAGTGGCAACAATACAAATATGTGCCTTGCAACTCTTCCTATCACAGAGTAAGGACACCACAAGATTGAACCTACTACCGAGCACCACTCCCACTGAAGATAAATAAATCTAATTGACCAAAGAAGATGGATAGATCATAGAGAAATGCAAGGCTATGAATCACATATATAAAAATCTTAGAATAGACTCGAATACTTTGAATGAATAATCTGATCATAAACCCGTAATTCATCGGATCCCAACACCTGCACGCGAAAAGTTCATTGAATAGATCTCTGAAGAGATCGTTGTATTGAAGAACAAAGAGAGAGAGAGAGAGAGAGAGAGAGAGAGAGAGAGAGAGAGAGAGAGAGAGAGAGAGAGAGAGAGAGATAGATCTAGCTACTTTTATGGACCTGTAGGGCCTGTGGGAACTAGTCACACAGCATCATGGAGGCAGCAAGGTCAATGAAGATTGCCTTCCCAATGGTTTCCCCCTCCAGCAGAGTATCGGCGGAGGCCTCTAGATGGGATCATGGAAGAACAAAGGCTTGCGGCAGCAGAATAATTGTTTCGGGTCTTGCTTTGGGAGTTTCTAGTTTTTAGGAATTTATAGGCCAGAGATTAGGTCAAACGGAGCCACGTGGGCCTCACAAGTTCAAATGGCATGCCCCCAGGTACAAGGCGTGTGGGGTGATGGTCTCTCCCCGAAGCTTCTAGGGTCTCTTCTGGTCCAAAAAAATCACCGTAAAGTTTCATCAGGTTTGGACTTTGTTAAGTATGGTTTTTTTGCAAAACAAAGAAATATGCCAAAAAACAGCAACTGACACAGGACACTAAGTTAATAGGTTATTCCACAAAAATAATATAAAATGACATATAAAGCATACAAGATTGATAATATAATAGCATGAAACAATTAAAAATTATATATACATTGGAGATGTATCAGTCCATCCTCTTCATCATGTCCATCCTCGTCATCATGTTCGGGCTCCTGTTGGTGCTCCATCTCTCCTTCATATTCCATCTCTTCATTTCCTGCTTCTTCATGTATGTCATGAACATTCTGAAGATCCTCCTCTCCGTGACATGTCCACCGTGCGTAATTCTTCATGAAACCGCACATGAGCAAATGAGCCTCAACTTCGCCAGTATCAGCCATATACAGATGCATGCTTTTGCATGTACAACACGGATAACGTAAGTCCTTGTGACCCATTCTCCTCATGTGTTCCAAGGCAAATGCCATGAACTCTTTTATGCTTAGACCCATTATGTCGACCTACAAAACAAGCGTCATACAAGGAAGAAAGTTAGAACCAACATTAACACGTCAAACAAAATTCCGGACCTTTGCTAATATTGGACAAAAATGTGTTTGCCAGAAATTTGATAAAATGTCGATGAGCCAACATTTTTTCAAAACATTGTCCACTCCATGTATATCCCATAAAATTAAACATGCATCCACAAACTCCAACAATGAATTACCATACACGTTCAATTTCATATATTAAAGGGGGAACTCACGAATGATTAATTAAGAGACACATGGCCAGCCGAGATATTAAATAGTTCGACGTCGATCCCGATCGAGGGTGAGCCCCCTACCGGTGTTCAGACATATTAATAAAGAGGGAGAAGAACTCAAAAGAAATGAAAGAGAGACTAAGTTATTCCATAGGAAGGGTGTGTGGATGAGAGAGTAAATTTTTTTGAAAGATCCAGCAAATGCTGGCATTTTCATTGATCATAGCAGAAAGCAGTGGGAAAACAATAATGGTGGTGAAGATCATAGGATCAGGGCATAGAGTTTGCCACACACGGCCAAAACCCTGGAACAAGAAAGGTTTATGTTTCATGGAGGTTCCCCGAATGGCTCTCAATGCACGTTGCTCCTGTGAGGCTCCAGAGCTCGATGTTGTGGAGGCTCACAGGAGCAACGTGCATTGAGAGAGTAATTAATTAGTAGGTCATGCATCAATGAAAGAGAGAGGTTAATTACCTAGAGGAATAGGGAAATAAGACCATGAGGCTCAAAAGGTAGAGATAGGGAAGCTAGAAGAAGCAAGAGGAGGAAGAAGTGAGTGTGAGAGGAGAAAGCAGTGATGAACACGTATATATGGGCGCCCGTGCATACACGAGCAAACTAGCAACGTTCATGTTAGTACACATGCAGGCGCTTGAAGTTACCAGCGTTCGGAATGGGAGAACACCACAGAGAAAGTGGACCCCGTGAGCCTAAAACTAGTAGCGATCAGGCAAATGCTGCTAGTGCGAAGAAAGTTAGCGGCTTTCCGCTGCAAGATACGTTGCGAACGTTTGGGGCCCACACTTGTGTCAGCGCGGGGATCACGAGCTGACTGAGTGGCATACGATACGCATTGCACGCTTCTATATGCTACTACCTCCGTCCGGGTCTATTAATCTCCATTGTATTTCCTGCCAAATTTTGACCATAGATTAAACTAACAAAATGTTCACGCATGTCACTAAACATTATATTTTTGAAAACTATGTTCAAATACGAATCCAATAAGATAATTTTTCTTGACATGCATTAATATTTTGTTAGTTAAATTTTTAGTCAAAATTTGACACAAACTACAAAGGGGACCTATAAACCAGGACGAAGGTAGTACTTACAGTAACAGTGGCACGTGTTCCGAACGCGTCAATTTGGTCGGAGCCGGATCCTCTAACTTAGATTAGAGAAGGAAGTCACGGTGCTAGTGCTCGTCTAGTGTAAAATGAAAAAGAAATGTTATGGACTATTAGCAGGTTATTTACTTTTAGTAATTACTATAGATATAAAAATTTAAAACTAATTTTACCCCACCATCAACTTGTTTGTATGTAATTACTATGAATGTACATACTAGATTTGTAATTTAAAAATTAATTTAAGTTATTTTAGTCTTAGTTGTATAGATTAACAGAAGAAAAGTTAGGGTACTATAGCTTCTCTGACACCCCTTGTGTATGTTAGAGGATCCAGTTCCAATTTGATCAGGTTTGAGAGCCGCCTAGGTCTAGCAAACTAACAACGTCCGCTACGGCCGCACACTGCAAGTGCGGAATAGTCAACAGTGTTTCTCTTTTTATTTGGACATTGCAAGTATCTGGCTAAGTAGTCGTGGCGTTTACTTTGATATGGACACTGTAGTAAAATCCTATAAGGGGTTTCCTTACTAGTGGTCATTCGTAAGACAAGAAAGTTGCAATGATGTTTCCAATGTATTTCAAAAGTGTTACATGTGGGGGGTTTTCCGCTTCTATGGTTAGTATTTCAACATACCTAAATATTGTACAACTAAAATACTCTATTTCGACAATTAACATTTTCACCACCAGCGCACGGTTAAGTAATAAATGCCGCCAGTTCAAATTGTACATGAAATTTCTACAACATGCCTGCGTAGCCATCCACCAGATACATCTACTAAGATATTTTTGTTTGACCACATGCTTTAGAGATCTCTACCATGATAAGAAAAGATAGAATACATGTGAACACACACACACACACACACACACACACACACACACACACACACACACACACACACACACACACACACACACACACACACACACACACACACACACACACACACACACACACACACACACACAATTCTTACTACATAGCTTATTCAAATTTCAAAACTAATTCATGGAGGATTTTGTTACAAATATAGTCTAAATTTTGTAAAAAGCACAAAAGAATTATGCAATGTTTCTACAATTGCACAAAAAATGAAACACATAGAGTACTACTTAGAAACAATGTTATGTGGTTAATTAGAATAGGTAAGCAACTATACTCAGCAACAATTTAACATAATAAAACAAGCTATATAGAAAAATAAAAGTTTTGTATAAGTCATGCGATTCACAATAGTCGATGATGCCGATTACAACGTCGGCATGACATTCAAAAATTAAAAGGATAAGTTTTCATAGGGGAGTAACATCTGACCGAGCACAGAAGATTGTGATGTAGATAGCTGAAAGGTCATGCTGAAGGCGTTGAAGATGAGCACCGACGGGTTTGTCCGATCAACCGCAAACCCGTAGCACATTCAGATAATACACATGGTGTGACTGATAATCGATGTCACGTTAAACAAGATAATTTTTTTGTAATAGAAGTTTAATAAATATATTATGAATATTTTAAAAAAATATAAATATTTATTAATATTTAAATGACTATGAACATTATTAATAAATGTTGAACATATTTTAATGACTATGATCATTATTAATAAATGTTAAACATATTTTAATACACAATGAGCAATTTTAGAACAGAAGAAATATTTTTCAAACATGGAAAAAGTCTAATACCAAAACAACATTGTTTAATACACGATGATTTTTGAAAACCCAGAATGAATTTTTTTTAATATACCATATAAATTTATTAATGCACACCAAACAATCTAAAAAAATACAAGGGAAACTACCTTTTCTTAAACAAGATTAATATTTTTTAATCAATGATGAAAAGAGAATTGGAAGAGAACAAAACCACAAAAAAGAAAAATGCAGTACACCACAACACTTGATTAGGGGCATTTAACTACCGGGAGAAATACCTTATCAAGGACAAATAATCTACCAGCCATTACATTACTGCCGGCACAAGTAAATATGGGTAGGGAAACTGCTAGGAGAAGATAAGTTTCTGGGGCATACAAACTGCCACGGATGATTGGGGGTTTGCGCCTGGTACACAGAGCAGCAACGACCACCAATCCCTCCTCCTTCGCTGCTGCCCTAACCTCCCCTATGTTCCTGTTCCGCAGATCTTGTCCTGCTTTCCCCAGCGGTACACCGACCGAACTGCTCACTGATGACCTCCTCATCGAGATTCTCTCGCGCGTCCCTGCCAAGGCGATGTGCCCCTTCAAGTGTGTCTCCAGGAACTGGCTCAGCCTAATATACCACCCAGTCCACCGCATTTGGATAGCGGAGGTTTTTGAGCTTATTATGGATGATGATATTTGGATAGTGGGGAAGTGCTTTAACATAAAACATCTATTGTTATGTGTTTCTGGTGCAAACAAACTACAAATTGATCCTTCATTTCACAAGCAAAAACCTGTCAGTTGTTTCTTTTCATACATGACCGTTCTTAGAAAATGCATGTCGCCATGTAGCATAGCCACTAGTAGAAAAGGGGCCAATGGTCCAGGCCGGTTCAGCCCATTAGTCCCGGTTCAATCCAGAACCGGGACCAATGGGGGCATCGGACCCGGTTCGTGAGCCCCGGGGGCCGGCCGGGCCACGTGGGCCATTGGTCCCGGTTCATCTGGACCTATTGGTCCCGGTTTGTGGGACGAACCGGGACCAATGGTCTCGCCTCTGCCCAAACCCATTGGTCCCGGTTGGTGGCTTGAACCGGGACCAATGGGCTCCCATTAGTCCCGGTTCGAGCCATCAACCGGGACTAAATGGTTGGTGCCGCTGCGACTGAGTTTAGTCCCACCTCGCCAATCAAGGGGAACGGGACTGGTTTATAAGCCCTCCTCTACTTTATTGAGCTCCTCCGATAATGAAAATAGATGCGCTTATATAGGTAATTTAGCATAAATTCATACGGATTTCTCTTGAAATTGTTATGAATTTAAGTTGAATTTCCTCTATAAGCGCATCTGTACTCATTTCGAGTAGTTTTTTTCTTTTCTGCTATATTTATTTTTTCTTTTATTTCTGAGTTGTAATAAGCCATTAAAAATAAGCATATATGCTCCTTTTTAGTATAGTTAATCACAACTATTTTTTGCTTCTATTCATTTTTGAGTAGTTTTCTATATAGTTTTTCTTTTTCTGCTATATTATTTTTTCTTTTTATTTCTGTGTTGTAATAAGCCATTAAAATAAGCATATATGCTCCTTTTTAGTATAGTTAATCACAACTATTTTTTGCTTCTATTCATTTCTGAGTAGTTTTTATATAGTTTTTTCTTTTCTGCTATATTATTTTTTCTTTTTATTTTTGTGTTGTAATAAGCCATTAAAAATAAGCATATATGCTCCTTTTTAGTATAGTTAATCACAACTATTATTTGCTTCTATTCATTTCTGAGTAGTTTTTATATAGTTTTTTCTTTTTCTGCTATATTATTTTTCTTTTTATTTCTGTGTTGTAATAAGCCATTAAAAATAAGCATATATGCTCCTTTTTAGTATAGTTAATCACAACTATTTTTTGCTTCTATTCTTTCTGAGTAATTTTTATATAGTTTTTTCTTTTTCTGCTATATTATTTTTTCTTTTTATTTCTGTGTTGTAATAAGCCATTAAAAATAAGCATATATGCTCCTTTTTAGTATAGTTAATCACAACTATTATTTCCTTCTATTCATTTCTGAGTAGTTTTTATATAGTTTTTTCTTTTTCTGCTATATTATTTTTTCGAGTTATAATAAGTCATTAAAATAAAAAGAGACGCAATGCTCGTTAATCTGCTTCAACCCTTTCGGGATAGTGTCAATCTGACCGCACATAGCTCGCGCAGTCTATCAGATCCCGCACGGGTTGGAGCCAACCAACGCAGGAGCATTGAGCCTCTTCGTCATTGTATCTCGCACTCGGGCTTATAAACAACAAGCGAAAGTGCCTCTCGCTTGGCGAGGTGGGACTAAAACGAAAGCTGCTGGAAGAATCAACAAAAAACAGCTGCAGAGACAAAAAGTAGTTAGATTGGGTCCATTGGTCCCGGTTGGTGGCTCCAACCGACCAATGCTTATCTTTGGTCGGTTCGTGGCTCCAACCGACCAATGCCGCTCTTTCTCGGTTGGAGCCACCAACCGGGACCAAAGGTCTCGTTCCCCTTTGGGCTGCTGAAAAGAGGCCTTTGGTCCCGGTTGGTGGCGTCAACCGAAACTAAAAGTGGCATTGGTCCCGGTTTGTGCCATGAACCGGGACCAATGCGGCTGCTATATATACAACACTTGGCATCTATTTCGATCTCTCCGCCTCTATACTCCTCCCGACGCTTGACGCCGCCCCAAGACACGCGCCGCCGCCGCCCCGCCCCGCCCCGCCGCCGCGCCCGCCCGCCCGCCCTTGACCGACCATACTGTCGCCGCCGTCTTGCCCGGCCGCCCAGCATGCCAGCCGCCGCCCGCCCGACAGCAGCAGCCGCCCTGCCACACGCCGCCTCGCTGCATGCCGCCGCCACACCGACCTCGCCGTCGCCGTCGCCGCAGTCGCCTCTTTTTAATTTTTGTTAGATTTGTTTTAGATTTTTTGTAGTTCATAGATTTTTTGTTAGATTAGATTGTGTAATTTAGATATGTAGCTAATGTAGATTGTGTAATTAATTTGTTCAAATTATGTTAGATTTTTTCTGTAAAAGATTTGTTCATATTATGTAAGATTTTTATGTTAGTTTTTTATGTTAGATTTTTATGTTAGTTTTTTATGTTAGATTTTTTATGTTAGTTTCTTTATGTTAGATTTTTTCTGTAAAATTTGTTCATATTGTGTAATTTAGATCTTTATGTAGGATTAGATGTGTAGTAATTTAGATATGTATTATATTATGTTAGTTTTTTTCTGTAAAAAGATTTTTATGTTAGATTTTTTATGTTAGATTTTTTTCTGTAAAATTTGTTCATATTATGTAAGATTTTTTATGTAAGTTTTTATGTTACATTTTTATGTTAGTTTTTTATGTTAGATTTTTTTATGTTAGTTTCTTTATGTTAGATTTTTTTCTGTAAAAAGATTTTTAGTTAGTTTTTTATGTTAGATTTTTTCTGTAAAATTTGTTCATATTGTGTAATTTAGATCTTTTTTCTGTAAAATTTGTTAAATTATATTAGATGTGTAGTAATTTAGATCTTTATGTAGGATTAGATGTGTAGTAATTTAGAAAAGGAAAAAAGAAGAAGTAGTTTATATATGAAGTAGTTTGTTTTAGTAAGTACTACTTATTTATTTATAGTAAGTGTTTAGTAGTTGAGCTAGATAGATTTAATTAATAAGACTACTTTTATTTAACTATATATAGAAGTAGTTCCTCGTCGACGTCGGCGATGCCTATCCCGCATCCTCGCTGCCGCCGAGTCGGCGATGGAGGCCTGCTTGATCAGGGTCATGTTCGAGACCGGCTCCGCCGGGTTGGTATTGGGAGGTGCTACCTTTGGGGACGTAGGTTGGTGAGGAGGCAGCCCGTTGTTGACCCGATCCTTGTTTGGTGGCGGTCGCGTGGGCCAGTGACGGTGGTGAGGCATCCGGACACCACGGAGGTGGTACGTCATCGTGTCAGCGAGGAGGACGAGCACGTCCGTCGCTACATGGTTGCATTGGAGGGGAGGTTCGACAATACCTGGCATGTTCTTCAGGGATCTCACTGGAGCTATGATCCTGTGATGGTTCCTTATCTTTGGGTGTCCACCGCCTGCGTCGATACCCGTCGGGCGCTACGGTTATAATTATTGAATGCATGAAGGCTACCAAGAGATGATGTACTTTTGCTTATAATTATTGAATGCATGCTAATTTGAATACTATACTTTATTTTGTGATTTGGTTTTGCTTATTGAATGCTCATATTGGATAAGTTCTCCTTCATTCCCGTGTGCTAGACAATTTGGTATAATATTCAACCCGTACGTACATCGATCATCGATAGTCAACCCGTGATTTATAATAATGATCTAGTTTAATATTTGAATTATGAATGTAGGCCGGAAATGTCGTCCTCATCTGACGACGAAAATCGCCCGGGGGAGTGCGACTGGTGCCACGATGACCGAGGTATGTGCGACAGATTCATTGAGCTGGAGGAAGATCGGCGCTTCAGCATTAAGCCCGAGGAGACTTGCGATGTTCATACGGTACGCAACGACGACAATAGTTTTTTTCGTAATTAAGCACGACTTCAACTATTTTAACGTGTATTTTTCATCCTTTTCAATTCGACTAGCTTATCCCATGCTTTGCAAGACGCTATGTCTTGGAGAGGATGGATTTTGAAGACCATGAAAATTTTGAAACCAAAAAAATTGTCCTAAGTACCGAACATGATGTGGATTTTCAAGTAAAGCTGTACAATGCTCAGAGTGTAACCCATTTTGGTTGCAAAAATTGGGATGCATTTTGCAAGATGTATGGTCTTGATGAGGGTATGATTATCACCATGGATCTTGGTGATCCTACAATCGAGCAAGAGACACCTACGATTTGGGTCTTTGTGCATACACCTCCAGTTCTTCCCTCATGTGAGCTAAACATAGTTATTAAGTAATTTATATTGTTTATTTCAAAATATATAGTTGACAACTTATCTCCATTGACAGCTTATTTTCATTCTTCAAAGAATGTGCGGAAGATGGTAGACAGAACGCACTACACGAAGGCTGCGAATTAACTTATCGGAGAAAGCGACATCTGGTCGGATTTTGTAGAGATCTTGAGAATTACAATATCTACAATCAAACTCCTCAACATTATGGTCAATACGTGCCACTAGTGCACGTGTTGAACTCTGGTAACTACCATGGAGATACCTTGGTAAGATTATTTTTACTATTACAACATCCGTGCATCTTTTTGCACACTTCTAAAACTAGTACATCATTGCTAACTACGGTTATTACTATGTTTTTCAACAGATAATCCCGAATGAGTGTGTGCCTCATCTGATGTATATGCGTGGTAGCCTTCATGTTTTGAACATACTACCAGGTCGTCCTACGAATCTCAACTGTCCATATCGGGTTTCTAAAAGAAGTGGAGACATAACAATCAAAGAATGGAAAAAATGTATGGACAGTCGTAAGGAGCTTCTTGGAAGCAATAAGCAGCGAAAGGCAAGAATTGGAGACAGGATGATCGCCATTCTTCATAATGGAGAGTCAGGGTCTATATTGTTTTATGCTATTTTACCTTAAGGGTGTTTAGGTCCTATACCTGGTACTGATGATCATGTGCTAAGAACAATTATATATGTAGGGTTGGGTTCGATGACTATATATGAGGATGATGATCGTATGACTTATTATTAATAACGAGTAGAAGTAGTATGATGATGCATGATTAGTAGGACTTTATTATATACATATATATGATGATGTATGATGCAAAGCATGCATGAGCCATGTCATATCTCAAGGGTGCAATGAACATATAGCAGCAGCGTTGATAAACCAAGGACGAAGATAAGAGAGGACACTTCTCTCTATTAGCTAGCTATAATAACAACCTAAAAATAAACCACAAAACCCCTAAAGCAGCCACTTTCTTAAAAAAAATGACTTTTGGTCCCGGTTGGAGCCACCAACCGGGACCAAAGACCCTCTGACTGGGCTCCGTGCACAGGGCCACGTGGAGCCACATTGGTCCCGGTTCGTGTTTGAACCGGGACTAATGTGTGGTGGCATTAGTAACGACCCATTAGTCCCGGTTCATGAACCAGGACTAAAGGCCCTTACGAACCGGGACTAATGGGTGGTTTTCTACTAGTGAGCATCACTCTAAAGACTAAATTGATGTTAAAAAGAAAGTCAAAAAAGAGAAAATGGTAACAAATGAGTTCATAAAATGTTGTAACTAAGCAAAACTAATTCCATGAATATAATTCATTTTCCCCATAGAAAACTAGGAGATCATACCTCATGTTATAAATGTTGGTGTGCCTATGATTAAACTGATGTTTTGTACTTTTCATAATTGACACAGATGTAACAATATCTCAGACACCTTTGGATAAACAGAACAGTTTTAATATATAACGAAAGTATGTTAGAGATGTATTTTAAATATGTTTCAAACTTCTACAATTTGTACATTTGTTTTCACAACTTGATATTTGCATGCCTATTCTTATCTATATGGGGGGGCAAGGTAACATGGAGAAGGGGAGATGAGGAGGGAAAGAAATGGTGGCCGCGCCGGCAAAGGTGGCTGGGTTAGCGGCAGAGGGGGATAAGTGGTGGCCGCACCACCAGAGCGGGCTGGGTAGCGGCCGAGGATGCCTGAGATAGAGGAGGATAGCATGGGGCGGCTGTGGTGTGAGCACATGTGGAAGGGATTGGATGCGCGACAGAGGGAGTTGGGGATGCCTGAGAAAGAAGAGGAGGAAGAGGGTGGGGAAGGAGGATACTTGCGCCATGGTGGAGCTTTGCTTGGCACCACCTCCCCCTTGTCTCCTTGGCTTCCTTCTCATGGCCGCGGAGGAAAGGCGAGAGGAAGCAGTAACTTTTGTGGGATGGGAGGAAATATGGTGAAATTAGAGCGGGAGTGCTCAGTGTTGCAGGAGGGAAGGGTTCGTGCGAGAGAAAATGCTTCTGTATTCCATCCCATTTTCTGTGGATGTACTCAATTCCATTTCCTTCTGCAATATTTCTTTCCAACCAAACAATCGAATGAAGGCATGGCAATACCAAATCCCGAATCAGTACTACAATAGAAACATTGAAACGCGGCCGAATACATATCTATTTGTATAAGTTCACAATCATACATATAAGAAGTTCATAGCTAAGTTTTTCCAACATGCTAGACCCACAATCCTAACATTGTATCTCAGTTATATCTTTCTCCATGTCAAAATAAAAAATCTTTATTCTTCTACATCTCTTTTTCTGGGAGACGAACACACCCAGAATGTGCATTACTTGAAGTGTCTCAAAACCATGCCTATAAAGATATCCTATAATGACCCAACTAAAGAAAAAGATATACTATAATGAGAGCATAGAAAAATGACTATAATTTACAATGAAATTTAGAATCACTAGAAATCAGGAGAATAAACCACATATTGTTATAGGGAACCAACCAATCATTTCTGGTAGGCCAGCTGCTTGAAACTGATAGGTGCGGTGATTTGGGTCGGGCCATCGTCGAAGAGTGCCTGGGCACCCAGCTCGGCGGCCCGCTGGCTAGGGTGCACGTAGTCCCAGAAAGCATAGGCATCGCGGTCGCTGCACAATGTCGCATTTCTGTTGCAGTCACCCTCTGCGCCCAGCCTACCACTGCCGCAACAGGCGCTATCACCGTTCTGAAACCCGCTCTCTTGGGGGTTGTCGAAGATGGCCCATGAGGTAGCGAAGGAGTCGGCGAGGGAGTACTTGAGGCCGGGCAGCCTGTTCGGGGTGAGGGCGGTGGCGAGACCTGACTTGAATGCGGCGGCAAGCCCTAAAGCGAGGCGGTTCAGGCCATCGTGGCATGCCCCTGTCGCACTCAGCAAGCGCACCCGCGGAAAACAACCCACCGGACCAGCGTTGATGATCCCGAACTTTCTCGCACCCATCCCGTAGAGGTCCGTAATGGCGGCTGAGTAGTTCGAGACGAGGGTGGTGTAGAGTGCGACGACATCAGCATGAGACTTTGGTGTCGACTGTAGGAGGTCATTGTTGCCGATGCTGAGGAGGAAGAAGGAGCTAGCAAGTAGCTTGGAGACCTCGTGTCTACCCCATGCGGTCTCCATCTCGGCCTTGGTGGACGCGAAGTAGCGCACCTGCTTCGACAATGGGATGTTCTTTCCTGCGTTCTGCATGCAAAACTTATGCATGGTTAGCAGATTATTTGAGTTGCAAAAGCTGCATTGGTAATTAGTAATCGTTGTGCGCATGCCATGATCCCACCTTCTAGCTCCCTCTCCCACGGACATCCTATATATACCTCGGGCATTGGTGCCAATATAGCTGGACATATCCAATGATAGCGTGCAGTTTGGGAGATCACTATCCTAAGGGCCTCTTTGATTCACATGATTAAAAACGTAGGAACAGAAAAATAATGTAGGGTTCCAATGTTATGGTTAGATGAGTCCTTCAGGATTTTTGTTTGTTTGATTATTTCATAGCAAAAACAAAAAAAATTCTTTCCAAGAGATTGAGTGGATGTTAAAATTTCAATGCTAGTACAAGAGAACACCAGAAAATAATCCCAGCTGGATTTGATCCTATGAATAAAACGGGCAACGTAGGAAATATCCGTACTGATTTTCTTAGATATTCTTTGAATCGAAGAGGCCATAAGTGAATTTAGCCGAGAATATGCAGTACTCCGTGTCACTAGATATTTAGATTGCCAACTTCCAAAATCACATGCATAGATTTGTCTTGGAAATTATTTTCCATCAACCATTGTTAGATTTTGTAAATTTTATTAGAGCCACAAAAACCATTATTGCCAAAGGCAGAGCTGGGCCCGAGGCAGCCACGGCAATGGCATGAGGAGTGCAATATTTTCCCAGCCTATATTCAAGAAAAAAAACATTTGGCATTCACGCCAGCCACTCATTTATGAACCCAGAGACTAGTTTTGAGAATCTTTGACCTTCTATACAGATATGCACAATTAAATTGATGCTTGAAAGGATTAAAAGAAGCCAACCAATGCATTTAACCATTCCTACTCATTTAGTGGTCATCCATTATACACTGTAATTAATACAGATTAAAATTGGAGTAGTTTTGTAACATTCGTTCACTCACCATCTACCTTGGTTGACAAGATTTTAGGTTCAAGCCCTATAAACCGGAAAGGCGGGAGTAGAATTAATCCGAAACGTAGACAATCCATTGAAGAACAAGCAATCGCACGAGGTAGGACAACGAGGTTTGTTAACTAGGTTCACCAAACATCCGCTACATACCTGGGGCTGACTATGAGCGCTCCTTCCCATGATAACACTGCAATGCCACACATTATATAAGAGGTCTTGGAACACAACGCACCTTCTTGACCATCAATCCCACTCGTCGCCCGTGTCCGTACAGGGCAGACGCCCAAAGAGGAAGGGAGAGGTGAGCTGGCGTAGTAGCGGTGGCTAGGGGGAGCTGGTGGCCGGAGCAGCAGGGATTGGTGGAGCAGGGTGGCTCAACAGGGAGCTGGTAGCGGAACAACAACGGTTGGGCTGCGACGTACTCCCTCTGTTCCGAATTACTTGTCACAGGTATGAATGTATCTAGATGTATTTTAGTTCTAGATGCATTCATTTCTGCGACGAGTAATTTGGAACGGAGGGAGTAGCTTACAAGTTCGCTATCGGTTCCGTGGAGCAGCAGCGGATGGGGGAGCGACACAACTTCACAAAAAAAAAGTGCCGCCGTGCGCCGTCGTGCACGTCAGGCGTGATGAGAAATTCGGGAAGGAGTGGGGGCTGGCTGTCTCCCAGTTTTGTCAACACGGGGGTAGTTGGGACATATCACGGTGGGGCCGTCTTGTCAGTGGCAAATTATCAAGTTTCTAGCAAACTTGTGGCAAATGATCAGTTGCCAGGAAAAGGATGGCAAATCCTCAAAGTGCATGCAAACATGGGGCAAATCCTCAAATTTCCCAATGAAAAGCGGCTTACAGTGGAGTCGAGGATCCCAGCACCGGCGGAAGCGTAGCTCACACCTCTCTTTAGAGCGCTGGGGATGAGACAGTTGCGTGATTTCAGCACCAGATAGGCAACAGGGCTCCTCTCGAACCCCAGCTGCCTCGCTGCATATATACGTACATCGATCAAGCTAAGACACGATCTCTTAGGCGACGCTGTGATCGATACGTACCGACGAAGTCGGCGATGTTGTAGCCGTTGCTGAACCTCCCGGTGGCCCGGGCACCGCCGGGGAAGTCGATGCCGTAGAAGGGGTGGTTGGCCCTGGGCACATCCTTCCCCGGCAGGTGGTTGTTGTTGCCCACGTCCAGCGTCGAGGCTCCTAGCACGAACATCGCTGGCACCACCGGCAGCCGCGCCGCTCTGGCGTGGGTGACGACAGCGCCGACGACCACAAGGCCCAGAAGCACGACGACACCACCCTTCATGGCTAGCTAACCTTGTGTAGAACACTTATACAACACACAGCAGGCTTGTGCGCGAACACAAGCCCTCTACTATGCGATTCAAGGGGCAGGTAGACTTAGGGCATCTCCAGCCGTTGGCCCCCCAGGAGGGGCAAAAAATCGCCTCCTGGGGGCGCACCGGCGCTAACGGCGCACTGGGAGCGTGATGTCCCCCAGTCGCGGCGCCCACGGTATTTTAAATTTTTTTTAAGACGGCACAAACACGGCGCAAACACGGCACAAACATAGCAAACTTCGGCGAGTTCGTTCAAACATAAACATATTTTACAAAAAAAAACCGGCGGGCTACTCCCGCCGTCTCCCTCGCCGCCCGCCCCGTCGCCCTCCTCGCCGCCAGCCCAACGCGTCTACATGCCGAGGAGGCTGTAGAACCGCGTGTAGTCGCCGCCGCCGCCGTCGTCGTCGTCGTCGTCGTCACCGCTGCCGCCCCCGCCTAAACCTCCACCGTCCCTGCTACACCCCTCCCCCAGTTGGCGCGGCCGGTTGGAAGGCCCGGGGGCGTCGTCGTCGTTGCTGTCGAGGATCACGACGCCGTGCCGTCTCGCGCCGCGCTATGCGGCGGCGATCTCTCCAGGGCCCGCACTGCCGGACCGTCTCTCGCGGAGGTAGTCGTCCCGCGCCCACCGCATGGCGTCCTCGTCGGAGAAGCCGCGCCGGGCTATCTCCTCGTACTCCGCGGGGAGGCCGGGCTCCGGCTTGGGCTCGACGAGGACAAAATGGCCGGCGGGGCTCCGGCTTGACGGGGCGCCGATACAGACGCCGGAGCTGCGGGTGCGCGCGGCCACAGGCGTGTCCTGGGGCTCCGGCTTGACGGGACGGAGGCAGGGTGAGCCGCCGGACGAAGAGGAGGACCCCCCGGTCTCCATGCGCTTCGGGGTCCAGGAGCTTCCCCGGCGGCGTGAAAAGGAAGGGGGAGCGGGGTAGTCGAGGCGCGACATGTTGCTGCCCTCGATGTACTCGAGGACGGCGTCCAGCGTGTGCCCTGGCACGCCCCACCATCGACGCCGGCCGGCGGAGTTTTGCCTACCGGAGGGCACGACGCCGTTGGTGGCCTCGAGTTGCTGGGCGTGACGGCGGCGGAAGTAGGGCTCCCACAGTGAGCTGTTGGGGGCGTACCGCAGCGCGTCCCTCGCCGCAAGCGGCAGGTTCGACCGGATGCGGGCGATCTCCGCGCGCCGCACCGCGCCAGAGGGTACCGGTGGCACCGGCACGCCGCCCGCGCTGATCCTCCACGCGGGCACCCGCATGTCCGGCGGGACCGGTACTGGCTCGTAGGAGGCGAGCCTCGCTTCATGGAGATGGCGGCGGCGAAGCCGTTGCCGCCGCGCGCCGCTGGGAAACGTTCGGCCATTGGAAGGCGCCGGAAAGGTGGAGAGGAGAGGGAGGAAGGAGCGACGGCGGAGGGGAAGGAGCGACGGCGGAGGGGAAGTGTGACGAACGAGCGCGCCGGGGCGCGCTTATATAGGCCGGCGCGCCGCCCACACGCGTGGCACCGTGCGTACGCGTGGCGGGCGAGGCGAGGGCGAGGGACGCGCGTCGTCCGGCCTTCACTGCGCCGCCCGTGAAGCATCAATGGCGCAGGCTGACCGGCGCGGCAGCGCGGCAGCTTTGGCATTGATTCGCCGCGGGAAACGAGGCGATGAGGACGACGGCGGGCGAAAAGTAATCCGTCGCTGACGCTGTCGGGCCCGCGTTTCTTCGCGCCAAAAATTCGCCGGCGCCCGAAGCGCCCCAGCGCTGGTTCGGGCTGGGTCCGCCGGCGCTGTTTTCGGCCCAAACCGGCGAAAATCGGGCTCCTGGAGGCGCGAATGGGCCGTTTTTTCGGCGCCGGCGCGAAAAAATCGCCTGGGGAGACCTTCTTGGGAGCGCGGCTGGAAATGCCCTTATAAGTCCACCAAGTGTGCGTGTTTGATGATAAGATCAACGGGCTAGCTTGTCAGCAAAGCTACCAAGTCCGGGGTCTCCTGTCATATACAAATATAATATACATGCATGGAATACTCTACACATTTTGAAGTGACGCATGGAGTAATACAGACACATGTGAAAGTGATGCCTCCGAAGGACAAGTTGTGCATGCTCCATCAATCGACCAAAATTAGACACGACAAAACTTGGAACAATCCACTTTTGTTAGTTAAAGTCATCTGGAGATCGATGACCACGTCTAGAGACTTTTCAGATTACAGAACGATTATGTGCAACATTAGGATGTTACAGCTCAACTAGTCATGACTACAGATAAATACTCCCTCCATTTTTTTTACTCCGCGTATAAGATTTGATCAAAGTCAAACTACACAAAGTTTGACCAAATTTATATCAAAAGATATGAACATCTACAATACTAAAACTATATAGTATGAAAATACATTTCATGACGCAGCTGACAGTATTGATTTCATATTGTGAATGTTGATACTTTTTAATATAAAGTTAGTCCAACTTTACAAAGCTTGACTTTGACCAAACTTTATAGGCAGACTAAAAAGAAACGAAGGGAGTACTAGCTATATATGTTTAGTAATATATACTAGCAGCAGAACTCCAATTGTATAAAATGATACTGTATTCAGTGGTAGTCTCCGCCTGTTGAGCCGTATGTACAAAGTGATTGTTGGAATTGTGTCGAATATAGTGTACAAGATAGGTTACAGTTGGACTATGAGTTGTATTGTGTTTACATAGGATGTGGAGTCGTGTCCTAGTAGGACACTTGTATCCTAAGCCTCTCATATATAGCGGGGGTAGACACACGATGTAATTTATGCCAACATAATAGCACAGGCGCGCAAGGGGGAGCCGGCGGCGTGTGCCGGCGCCCGGGTGGCTAGTGTGGAGTATTGTAGCGGTGTCATGGGGAGGAGCGCCCATAGTCAGGCCCCGTGGATGTAGCCATATCGGTGAACCTTGTTAACAAATCTCGGTGTCGTGCTCGTGTGATTGCTTGGTCCTCGGATGATCGACGGTATGCCTCGGATTTATTCTAACAAGTGGTATCATGAGCTAGTTTATCTGAATCCGAGCGAAACACGTACAGGCGGTGGCCACCAGGTGCGTGTGCAGGGCTGCAGGCAAGGGTTGGACGCGCACGCAAGCCGATGCGGCTCGTGAGCATGCCTTAGAGCGTAACTGGCTGGCCAAAGTGGGGCTTGGTCGTGTGCGTGCTTGGTGGGCAAGGCCCTTGTGTAGCCACGAGGTGTACAGGCGTGCAATGACCCGGGGGTCAGGAGCAGCAGCTGGTTGTGCAAGGCCCAAGGAAAGCATGCGTGTGTGCTCTGGAGAACTACGCGCTGGTCAGCCACCTACGCGGAGCTGAATTTCACGAGAGTTGGCATTGTGCTGGGACGGGAGCGTTGCATGCACTAATGATTTGTTTGGCGAAAAAAATACAGCGGCTTAGATCGTGATGCTGTCATGGAAAAAGAAAAGAGAAGAAGAGGCCAGCTACAGACGTGTGATGAATCAGGTGTTTGAGCTAGTTAGCTTTGTTGATCTGATTTGGTATGTTTACACGGGAAGGCTATCTGGACTTCGCTTCGGTTTTCTTTCTTGGTACACATGTGTGTTTGGATGACGATGGTCACGGTGACGGCTTGAGGAGTCTGGAATGTGTCTATAGTCGAACGAGTTCGGCTGGGTCGGACTAGGCAGTCTGACAAGATCGACGCAAGTCGGTTGGTACAGAAGACGGTGCTGGGATCGGCGACGACAACATAGGAGCGTGATGCTGATGGTGGCCGACTTCTGGGCGTGGAAACACGTGGCGCAGGCCCGAGGGCTTGTGTGGCTTCGACAAGACTGGCGCGAGATTGATTCAAGAAGGTGTATACACGGAGCTTGAAGTCGATGAGGCGCATGGGTGGACTGATCATCTACCATGGAGTCATGTTGAAGGTGGAGCTGAGTCCGGAAGACTTCACTCAATGCTGATTGAGGGGCTACGCGTAAGTCGACAGAGAGTCGGGTTTATTCAGCGGGAAAAGCGAGTGACACGTAATTTGACTGGAACTCAGTGGTCTGATGGAAGCGTGAAACTCGTCATCGGTCGGTGATGATTGGTGGTACTCTGCAGTGGGGTTGATTGGTGTGGGTTTCGTGACCCTTGAGACTCGACCGGGACAGCGGAGGCTCGACGCGGTAATAGCGGCGAGGTGTGCGGTATGCACGGACATGGAGACGGGCCAGGGCTCTGGTGGTCATACACGTGGTGAGACAACTGTGAATTTGACTCGGGATGACTACAAGCAACGGTGAAATTCTTTCAAGTTTCGGACAGACGGTCAAGAAAGGAGCGGTGATGTCGAGTTCAGTTAACTCTTATATGTGACGCCCAATTTGTGAGTTGTTCATTTTGACGCAGGCCAGTGATCAGTGTGTGATGATGTTGGACTGATACTCTGAAAGTTGGGAGCACAAACTAGAGTAACAAGGACCTTAATTTTGCTCGAGTGTTGACTATGGTCAAGAAAAAAGGGACTACAAGTTGCAGGTGGAGTCATATGGAGTCTTTGGAGTAGCAACAGTGCTCACCGGATAAACTCAAGTGTAATGTACATGGAAGTTTGACGCATTGACGAATTCAGAGTGGTGGAGAATATTCGCCAAGGTGGAGTTTGTTGAAATTGTGTCGAATATAGTGTACAAGATAGGTTACAGTTGGACTATGAGTTGTATTGTGTTTACATAGGATGTGGAGTCGTGTCCTAGTAGGACACTTGTATCCTAAGCCTCTCATATATAGCGGGGGTAGACACACGATGTAATCTATGCCAACATAATAGCACAAGCGCGCAAGGGGGAGCCGGCGGCGTGTGCCGGCGCCCGGGTGGCTAGTGTGGAGTATTGTAGCGGTTTCATGGGGAGGAGCGCCCATAGTCAGGCCCCGTGGATGTAGCCATATCGGTGAACCTTGTTAACAAATCTCGGTGTCGTGCTCGTGTGATTGCTTGGTCCTCGGATGATCGACGGTATGCCTCGGATTTATTCTAACAAGTGGTATCATGAGTTAGTTTATCTGAATCCGAGCGAAACACGTACAGGCGGTGGCCACCAGGTGCGTGTGCAGGGCTGCAGGCAAGGGTTGGACGCGCACGCAAGCCGATGCGGCTCGTGAGCATGCCTTAGAGCGTAACTGGCTGGCCAAAGTGGGGCTTGGTCGTGTGCGTGCTTGGTGGGCAAGGCCCTTGTGTAGCCACGAGGTGTACAGGCGTGCAATGACCCGGGGGTCAGGAGCAGCAGCTGGTTGTGCAAGGCCCAAGGAAAGCATGTGTGTGTGCTCTGGAGAACTACGCGCTGGTCAGCCACCTACGCGGAGCTGAATTTCACGAGAGTTGGCATTGTGCTGGGACGGGAGCGTTGCATGCACTAATGATTTGTTTGGCGAAAAAAATACAGCGGCTTAGATCGTGATGCTGTCATGGAAAAAGAAAAGAGAAGAAGAGGCCAGCTACAGACGTGTGATGAATCAGGTGTTTGAGCTAGTTAGCTTTGTTGATCTGATTTGGTATGTTTACACGGGAAGGCTATCTGGACTTCGCTTCGGTTTTCTTTCTTGGTACACATGTGTGTTTGGATGACGATGGTCACGGTGACGGCTTGAGGAGTCTGGAATGTGTCTATAGTCGAACGAGTTCGGCTGGGTCGGACTAGGCAGTCTGACAAGATCGACGCAAGTCGGTTGGTACAGAAGACGGTGCTGGGATCGGCGACGACAACATAGGAGCGTGATGCTGATGGTGGCCGACTTCTGGGCGTGGAAACACGTGGCGCAGGCCCGAGGGCTTGTGTGGCTTCGACAAGACTGGCGCGAGATTGATTCAAGAAGGTGTATACACGGAGCTTGAAGTCGATGAGGCGCATGGGTGGACTGATCATCTACCATGGAGTCATGTTGAAGGTGGAGCTGGAGTCTGGAAGACTTCACTCAATGCTGATTGAGGGGCTACGGCGTAAGTCGACAGAGAGTCGAAGCCTATTCAGCGGGGAAAAGCGAGTGACACGTAATTTGGACTGGAACTCAGTGGTCTGATGGAAGCGTGAAACTCGTCATCGGTCGGTGATGATTGGTGGTACTCTGCAGTGGGGTTGATTGGTGTGGGTTTCGTGACCCTTGAGACTCGACCGGGACAGCGGAGGCTCGACGCGGTAATAGCGGCGAGGTGTGCGGTATGCACGGGACATGGAGACGGGCCAGGGCTCTGGTGGTCATACATGTGGTGAGACAACTGTGAATTTGACTCGGGATGACTACAAGCAACGGTGAAATTCTTTCAAGTTTCGGACAGACGGTCAAGAAAGGAGCGGTGATGTCGAGTTCAGTTAACTCTTATATGTGACGCCCAATTTGTGAGTTGTTCATTTTGACGCAGGCCAGTGATCAGTGTGTGATGATGTTGGACTGATACTCTGAAAGTTGGGAGCACAAACTAGAGTAACAAGGACCTTAATTTTGCTCGAGTGTTGACTATGGTCAAGAAAAAAGGGACTACAAGTTGCAGGTGGAGTCATATGGAGTCTTTGGAGTAGCAACAGTGCTCACCGGATAAACTCAAGTGTAATGTACATGGAAGTTTGACGATCGATTTAATTCAGAGTGGTGGAGAATATTCGCCAAGGTGGAGTTTGTTGAAATTGTGTCGAATATAGTGTACAAGATAGGTTACAGCTTGGACTATGAGTTGTATTGTGTTTACATAGGATGTGGAGTCGTGTCCTAGTAGGACACTTGTATCCTAAGCCTCTCATATATAGCGGGGTAGACACACGATGTAATCTATGCCAACATAATAGCACAAGCGCCAAGGGGGAGCCGGGCGTGTGCAGCGCCGGGTGGCTAGTGTGGAGTATTGTAGCGGTTTCATGGGGAGGAGCGCCATAGTCGTGCCCCGTGGATGTAGCCATATCGGTGAACCTTGTTAACAAATCTCGTGTCGTGCTCGTGTGATTGCTTGGTCCTCGGATGATCGACGGTATGCCTCGGATTTATTCTAACAAGTGGTATCATGAGTTAGTTTATCTGAATCCGAGCGAAACACGTCAAAGCGGTGGCCACCAGTGCGTGTGCAGGGCTGCAGGCAAGGGTTGACGCGACGCAAGCCGATGCGGCTCGTGAGCATGCCTTAGAGCGTGAACTGGCTGGCCAAAGTGGGGCTTGGTCGTAGGCGTGCTTGGTGGGCAAGGCCCTTGTGTAGCCACGAGGTGTACAGCGTGCAATGACCCGGGGTCGGGAGCAGCAGCTGGTTGTGCAAGGCCCAAGGAAAGCATGTGTGTGTGCTCGAGAACTACGCTGGTCAGCCACCCACGCGAGCTGAATTTCACGAGAGTTGGCATTGTGCTGGGACGGAGCGTTGCATGCACTAATGATTTGTTTGGCGAAAAAATACAGCGGCTTAGATCGTGATGCTGTCATGGAAAAAGAAAGAGAAGAAGAGGCCAGCTACAGACGTGTGATGAATCAGGTGTTTGAGCTAGTTAGCTTTGTTGATCTGATTTGGTATGTTTACACGGGAAGGCTATCTGGACTTCGCTTTGGTTTTCTTTGTTGGTACACATGTGTGTTTGGATGACGATGGTCACGGTGACGACTTGAGGAGTCTGGAATGTGTCTATAGTCGAACGAGTTCGGCTGGGTCGGACTAGGCAGTCTGACAAGATCGACGCAAGTCGGTTGGTACAGAAGACGGTGCTGGGATCGGCGACGACGACATAGGAGCGTGATGCTGATGGTGGCCGACTTCTGGGCGTGGAAACACGTGGCGCAGGCCCGAGGGCTTGTGTGGCCGACAAGACTGGCGCGAGATTGATTCAAGGGGTGTATACGGAGCTTGAAGTCGGCGAGGCGATGGGTGGACTGATCATCTACATGGAGTCATGTTGAAGGTGGAGCTGGAGTCTGGAAGACTTCACTCAATGCTGATTGAGGGGCTACGGCGTAAGTCGACAGAGAGTCGAAGCCTATTCAGCGGGGAAAAGCAAGTGACACGTAATTTGAACTGGAACTCAGTGGTCTGATGGAAGCGTGAAACTCGTCATCGGTCGGTGATGATCGGTGGTACTCTGCAGTGGGGTTGATTGGTGTGGGTTTCGTGACCCTTGAGACTCGACCGGGACAGCGGAGGCTCGACGCGGTAATAGCGGCGAGGTGTGCGGTATGCACTGGACATGGAGACGGACCAGGGCTCTGGTGGTCATACATGTGGTGAGACAACTGTGAATTTGACTCGGGATGACTACAAGCAACGGTGAAATTCTTTCAAGTTTCGGACAGACGGTCAAGAAAGGAGCGGTGATGTCGAGTTCAGTTAACTCTTATATGTGACGCCCAATTTGTGAGTTGTTCATTTTGACGCAGGCTAGTGATCAGTGTGTGATGACGTTGGACTGATACTCTGAAAGTTGGGAGCACAAACTAGAGTAACAAGGACCTTAATTTTGCTCGAGTGTTGACTATGGTCAAGAAAAAAGGGACTACAAGTTGCAGGTGGAGTCATATGGAGTCTTTGGAGTAGCAACAGTGCTCACCGGATAAACTCAAGTGTAATGTACATGGAAGTTTGACGCATTGACGAATTCAGAGTGGTGGAGAATATTCGCCAAGGTGGAGTTTGTTGAAATTGTGTCGAATATAGTGTACAAGATAGGTTACAGTTGGACTATGAGTTGCATTGTGTTTACATAGGATGTGGAGTCGTGTCCTAGTAGGACACTTGTATCCTAAGCCTCTCATATATAGCGGGGGTAGACACACGATGTAAGCTTTGCCAACATAATAGCACAGGCGTGCAAGGGGGAGCCGGCGGCGTGTACCGGCGCCCGGGTGGCCAGTGTGCAGTATTGTAGCGGTGTCATGGGGAGGAGCGCCCATAGTCAGGCCCCGGGGATGTAGCCATATCGGTGAACCTCGTGAACAAATCTCGGTGTCGTGCTCGTGTGATTGCTTGGTCCTCGGATGATCGACGGCATGCCTCGGATTTATTCCAACAGTGATAATGTCAGTATGAGCTGGATAGATATCAGCTTGGAGACATGTTTTATTAGGCAATCGGCGTACGTCCTCGTCGAGTGATTTCTATTCAAGAAATTGCCACAATATTAAGAGACCCGGAACCAATGGCAAAGAAAATACGCAGTTAAGCAAAGCCTGAAAGTGGGTGGATTAACACCCCAAGAAAATCAGACAAGGCTACATCTAGCCAACAATCTCTCAAGCTATGCCAAGATCAGGCTCAGTTGAAGCCACCATCTTGACCTAATTAAAGTGGCATCGTTCTGGTCATCCCTGAATATGTATGGAATAATCTATTTCAATTAGATAAAGTCATCACGGATCCACAATTAGCCACCAATTATTGCCTGTAATGCCCAGGCCGGATCCGATCTAGAATTTGGGGTGAGGAAGGAGAGGGCAGAGTAGGTGAGAGGCGTGGAGAAGGGGAAGAAGACTCGATTAATCACTCGCTGCCTTTTTCGTCCTGAGAGTCGTACATATGTAGCTGCCCCACTGGGCCACCCTTACAAGGCCACAGCCCAATCACAACCCACACACGCACTCGAACCAGCCCAACCGTGGGTTGCAGGTTCAGATAACTGAAGATAACTGAACTGCACTTGTTAGTCCGCTGCAGGTGCAGTAGTAGCATCTGCATGCGTGACATTGCCTCCCTCTTGCGACGAAGGATCGTCCCAGATGCTTGCTGATGGGTACCGATGACGAAGGACGTCGTAGTCTTCCCAGGTAGTAGCCGATGATGGCATGTTTGCCCACTGAACTTGTAGCTGCACCACTGGGGCATCTCCTTTCTTCATCATACGCCGCTGTAGGATTGCCACCGATTCGGTTTGCTCTCCGGCAAGGTCCGGTACTCGTGGCAGTCCAAAGAACACCGGAGTATAGTTAGGAGTAAACGGCTTCAATTGAGAGACGTGGAACACCGGGTGGATGCTGCTGTTTGGGGGAAGTTGCAGTCGATATGCCAGCGTGTCGATGCGTTCTGCCACCAAGAATGGACCGAAGAACTTGTAGGCAAGTTTCTTGCATGGCCGATTGGCGATGGAGGACTGGGCATACGGCTGCAGCTTGAGAAGGACCTGTTCACCAACGTCGAAGGCTCGTTCCGCTCGGTGTCGATCTGCTTGTTTCTTGAAGCGAGCTTGAGCACGCGCCAGCTGGGCACGCAGCAGGTCAGTGTGAGCAGCCCAGTCCAAATCGCCGGACGCCGCGTCGCCGGGAGCGCGGTGCTTAGGTGAGGTAATCCCCCAGATTGGGCTCTCTTCCATACAGCGCCTTGAAGGGAGAGCAATTCAGGGAGGTGTGATGCGCTGAATTGTACCAGAACTCTGCCGCCGGTAGCCACTTGCGCCATTGTCGCGGCGTGTCGTGGACTGCACACCGGAGGTACATCTCCAAGCACTGATTGACGCGCTCGGTTTGGCCATCCGTCTGGGGGTGGTACACGGTGGAGTAGAGTAGCTTGGTCCCCGCGGCGGCGAGCAATTCGTGCCACATCGTGCTTGTGAAGATCTTGTCGCGGTCGGAGACGATCGAATGGGGAACGCCGTGGAGCTTGATGATGTGCTCCCAGAAGGCGCGCGCGACCTGAACGGCGGTGAAGGGATGACGAAGCGGCACGAAGCACGTGTACTTGGTCAGCCGATCGACGACGACCATGATTGCGTCGGCGCCTACAGACTTCGGCAGCCCCTCCATGAAATCCATGGTCAGCTCCTTCCATGGTTCCGTGGGGATTGGAAGGGGTTGGAGTTTGCCAGCAGGGTGCGTGTGCTCGTGCTTGGCGTGCTCGCACACGGCGCACTGCCGGACAAAATCTTCCACGCCACGCTTCAGCCCGGTCTAGGCGAACAGCTTGCGGACGCGGTGGTAGGTGGCCGTGGCGCCGGAGTGCCCTCCCACGACACTGTGATGGAGCGCGGCAATGAGTTTTGTCTGCAATGCTGAGTTTGCGCCAATCCAAAGCCGGCCGCGCTGTCTGATGACGCCGGCCTGTAATACGCGCCCTTGGTCGTCGGTGGTGGTGACAGTGAGTTTCGCCAGCAGCTCTTGTGCGTCAGGATCAGTTTCGTAGGAGTTGGCCACCTCCTGGAGCCATTGGGGCTGGCACAAAGAGAGAGTGTCGAGCGCGAGAAGATGGCTGACGCGGGACAGCGCGTCAGCTGCGCCATTGTCGACGCCTTTCTTGTAGCGGAAAGAGAACTGCAGACCCACCAGCTTCGACATGGCTTTCCGCTGGAGGTCCGTAGCCAGCTGCTGATCTGTAATTGCACACAAGCTCTTGTGGTCGGTGACGATCTCGAACGGGGCGTGCTGCAAGTATGTCCGCCACTTGTTGATCGCCATCATCACTGCCAGTAACTCCTTTTCGTAAGTGGACAGCTTTTAGTTCTTGACGCCCAACGCCTAGCTGAGGTATGCGACTGGGTGGCCGTTCTGTGAGCACCGCCCCCACGCCGGTGTCACACGCATCAGTCTCGATCGCGAACGGCTTGGTGAAGTCGGGGAGTGCCAGCACGGGCGTGCTCACCATGGCCTGCTTCAGTAGCTCGAATGCTTGCTGTGCCTTGTCGTTCCAGGCGAACCCTTTCTTCGTCAGGAGCTGGGTCAGCGGCTTCGCGATGATGCCATAGTGGGGGACGAATTTGCGGTAGTATCCCGTCAGGCCGAGGAAGCTGCGAAGCTCTGTGGCCGTCGTGGGCACGGGCCAGGCCTGCATGGCGCTGCTCTTGGTTGCGTCTGTTGCGACCCCGTTCTTGGAGATCACGTGCCCCAAGTACTCGATGCTAGTTTGCGCAAACGAGCATTTGGATTACTTGGCGAAAAGCTGGTGCTCGCGAAGCAATTGCAACGTGAGCCGCAGGTGCTCCTCATGTTCCTGCAAGTCAGTGTTGAAGACGAGAATATCGTCAAGGAATATGATGATAAACTTACGAATGTAGCGCCCGAAGACCGTGTTCATGAGGCACTGAAAAGTTGTAGGGGCGTTGCACAGGCCGAAAGGCATCACTCTGAAGTGGTAGTGCCCGTGGTGAGTTTTGAAAGCGGTCTTCTCTTCATCCTCCTCGCGCATACGGATATGATGATATCCCGCACGTAGATCGATCTTGGAGAAATATGTGGCACCTGCCAGTTCGTCCAGCAGCTCATCCATGACCGGCAGAGGAAATTTGTTTTTGACAGTTGCAGTATTCAGTCGTCTGAAATCAACGCAAAATATCCAGCTCCCGTCTTTTTCTTTACCAGCAGAACCGGTGCAGCGTAGGGGCTCATGCTGTGTGCAATGACACCCGTTTTCAACATTTCTTGTACCTACTTCTCAATCTCGTCCTTCTGAGCAGGGGAGTAGCGATATGGCTTTGTATTGATAGGAACAGTGCCTGGTTCAAGGTGAATGTCGTGGTCATACTGACGACGAGGTGGTAACGTGGTTGGTTCAGCAAACACATCCTGGTATTCAGACAACACTTTCTGAATATTTGGTGGAATTGGTTCTGGGATTGCCTTGTCTGTCTGCTCAACTGTAACTAGAGCTGCAGTCCAAATGTCATTTGCCACTTCCATGCAATGAAGTTCGTATGCATCCACAGCGGTGATCAGAGGAAGATCCGAGGTTCTGACGCCCTGAAGATGTACTGTCTTCTCCTCTGTTTGGAATGTGATCGTCTTCAGTTGCCAATGGCAATTCATGGGGCTGTGAGATGCTAACCAATCCATACCGAGAACTCCATCATATGCTCCCAGTGGCAGTACTCTGAAATCTATGTGAAACGTGTGCCCTGGCACCTGCCATCCAAGTTGTTGAACGATCTTGTTGCAGTGCAGTCGCTGTCCATTGGCCACACGAACTGACACCGGTGGTAAGGCCGCTGTTTTTGCTGACACGAGCTGCACAAAAGAGTAGCTGCTGAAACTGTGTGAACTGCCCGAATCCACTAACAACAACATGTACTGATCTCCCGCTTGTGCGCGCAGACGGATGGTAGATGGAGCTTCTTCTTCGGAAACTGCATGATGCGAGATCGCACAACATTCAGGTTCATTGGCGACAGGTGGGTCCAAGAGTTGCAGCGCATGGACTGTATCGTCCGATAGAATCTCTCCAAAATCCCCCACTTCGATCATCAAAATTTGGCCGGTGCGCTTGCACTGATGCTCGCGGGAGTGCTTATCCCCACATCGGAAACAAAGACCGTTGGCTCTTCGGAATTCTTTGAGTTGCCGTTCCCGAGCGTACTCATCGCCCCCTGGGCGAGGTTGAGCGGCTGCGCGAGCCTGTGGAGCTGCTGTTGTTGCTGCTAGAGGCGGTCGCCCGACAGGAACGATGCGGCTGCGTGGTGCTCTTTGTTTTTCCAGCTCTTCCTCTTGAATGCGTTCAAACACAGCAGCTCTGGTGATGCTGGTTGGGGCTTGTAACCTGACGCCCAACCGCAGTTCATCCTTCAGTCCCAATAGGAACTGCGATATGAAGAATTGGGTGCTCAGCGTTGGATCCAAGGAAAGCAGATGATACATTGAGGTTTCGAACTGTTGAGGGTACTCCTGAACGCTGCCAGTCTGACGCAGTTGAACGAGGTGATGCATCTGCGCTTCGAACTCTTGAATTCTGCTTCGACAGCAGTTCGGAAATCTGACCAGGACAGAGCAGGATGTGTCTGGCGATATGCCTGTAGCCACATCGCAGCGATTCCATCCATATACAGCCCCGCTGTTGTGACCCAATTGTGCTGCGGCACCCGGTACAGCTCGAAATAGGAGGTGCACCGCTCAAGCCAGATGTGCGACGCATCGCCATCAAAACGAGGGAAATCATGCTTGGGCGGCTTGGTGTAGTGGTCGTGCCTGCGATGTTGCTCGTACGTGGGTGGTGAGTGTTGGAGCAGGAGTGGAGGACCGTGGTTGACGAGGCGGGCGAACGGAAGCTGTGCGGCGCCCTCTGTGTAGAGCGGTGGAGGTGGTGGTGGTCGAGTCGTTGGTGGTGGAGGAGGCGGCGCTTGACTGACGGATCCAGTGGCCGGCGTCGTGCCCATCGTGGATGTGCTTGGGTTGAGCGGCGGCGGGGACTTGCGGGCCTCGTCCACATCTGCTGCGTCAGATCTATTTGCTTGGCCAGGTGCTTGAGCTCGTTGGAGACCTGATCGTTGTAGGCGACTTGTGCTTGGTGGCGCTCGTCCGCCGTCTTCTGATTGGCGCCGAGGCGGCGAATGACGGACTCGAGCAGGGTTTGGAGGTTGTCTGTTGTTTCCGTCATCGCTTCCAGCACGCGGCGTGTCTGGGCGAAGGGCTTGGACGGCGCCGTGATCGCGCTCCGAATTGAGGCGAACCCCGAGTAGGATTTTGGGCGAGCTCGCCGGGGCGGCTCGCACCTAGCTTGGTGGATGTTACCGCTCGATCTGGAGGAATCAGCGAGCAGCCGCGGTCGATCGGAGAAAAATTTCTGGGGGATTTGTGCTGGCTCTGAGTACCACTGTAATGCCCAGGCCGGATCCGATCAAGAATTTGGGGTGAGGAAGGAGAGGGCAGAGTAGGTGAGAGGCGTGGAGAAGGGGAAGAAGACTCGATTAATCACTCGCTGCGTTTTTCGTCCTGAGAGTCGTACATATGTAGCTGCCCCACTGGGCCACCCTTACAAGGCCACAGCCCAATCACAACCCACACACGCACTCGAACCAGCCCAACCGTGGGTTGCAGGTTCAGATAACTGAAGATAACTGAACTGCACTTGTTAGTCCGCTGCAGGTGCAGTAGTAGCATCTGCAGGCGTGACAATGCCCATTCCTGACTTCTAGCATAAACTTCCTGAATCATAGCTTTGATCATGTTGGCCCCTTCTTCACATTTTCTTCTGCTTTGATGCTCCTAGAGAAAAGCCCAAGAGTTAATTAAGCTACAAAGTAGAAAATAGCGCCTGTCAGATTATTAGGAAATTTACGCCTGAAGCAGGCATCGACGTCTCTCTCTTCCGCTAGGCTGACTTCGCGAAGATCCGTTTTCAAGTACTCCCTCCGTCCGAAAATACTTATCGGAGGAATGAATGTATCTAGATGTATATTAGTTCTAGATACATCCATTTTTATACATTTTTGCGATAAGTATTTTCGGACGGAGGGAGTAGATGATTGTAGCTTCGCTTCATGCCTGGTTTGTGTCAAGCTAAATCGGGCAATTCTACTGGTTCAGTTCAAGGCTGCTTCATGCTATGATTGAACTGTTCTTTATTTCTGCACATGTAATCACTTTTGGTCTACTGTACAGATTACTAGCTATTCATGCTATTTAATTCTGCACCTGCAGCACACCCAGTATATAAAATGTATGGAAGGCATCAAGGTCAGCAATATAATCTGACTGACATCACACTAGTTTGACTATAATTTTTCTCTACGCCCAAAACAATATACGTACAGAAATACTATAAGGAAGCAACCAAGAAACTACCAGTAAAATAGAACAAATATGCAAGAGCAGCAGCTTTGTATACATAAATCCTCCTTTCACAGCAGTCACAAATTCTCAGCTAGCAATATCACTATATCCCCAATCATGGAGACTGATGCATAATACAATTTGCTAGCTCTTCTTCCTCTTCTGTACTTGATTCGACTCTACAGAGCTTCATTTGGCCATCGCAGCCATGGTCTGCGGCTAGGTTATATTTCCTTTGTGACACATTTTTTCTTAATGAATTGTTACATGTTAGATCGTAGCCCATGCAAAGATCATGTCCAAGCACACCAGTGAGGACTACTTGGCCGCGTTCGTTCAGACGAACCTGCAGCTCCTCTTTGAGACCATGCAGTCTACTAGTCAATCAAGGGCGAGCGGAAAGTCGAGGACATCCGCCCGATGATGGCCTGCCTTAAGTTTTCTGACCAGCAAGGAAATAATGTCGATGAGTCGGAGGAGAGCGATGACCCGATGCCATTCTCCGAGTATGACTTATTGTAGAGCTCCATTATCGAAGTAGACTAGCTAGATTATTTAATGTTGTTGTAGTGATGTAGCAAGTGATGTCGACTCGAAGTAGAACTTATGATGCTTTGGGTTATTTGAATCTTGAATAGGTATGTTGTTGTTGCTTATGTTCCATGTGTTCTACTCAACTTTTGTTTCTTGCTCTGCTTGTACTTGTTCTTTTGTTTTGGTAGATGAAGTGGTATATGGTGTACTCAGGGAGGTATCCATGAGTCTACGGTTCATGGCAGTCATGCCATGAACAAGTGAGCGGTTACAATAACAGCTTCTATAAAGGGTTAAGACTAGGGAGGAGATAGAGGATGATTACTCCAAGTTCATGCTCAAAGAGAAGAGCCATTGTTAATTATCAGATAGGTTTGTGTGAGATAAAGAACTAAATAATCTTCGTCCAATTCATCGTCATTGTGGTATTATTGTTATCATGTGATTGTATGTTAGTTCTTTCCTACAATACATAGCTAACACCATTATCCGCTGAAATTCGTTGCTGTAATGCTAAGAAAACAATTGCAGATGCGGTGGTAAAGTATTGAGTCTATGACAAAACAACCCTAGAGCTCATGTCCATTTATGTGATCGTCTATGCCAAGAGGATGTATCTATGAACTACTTGTGAACTTCCCACATTGCTTATGAACTTCCTTTATGTGACTTGTATGATGCTTGTGAACTTTCTATGTCGCTACAGAGATTGTTATCTGGCGTTGATAACTGTATGTGTCATTGCTATGGTAATTGACTTGTTGCTAGCTTGTACGGACTATATGTGATGTATAAATATGGTGGTCGTTGGGCTATGAGTCTATATATATATTTTTCGAACTGGATCTGAGCACTGGATCCGCTGGTACAGGGAGCAAAGCGAAAAAGACTCAAAGGCAGCAGCGATAGCAAGAACACGCCATGCTGCCGCCAACACCCTACAGGACGACCTACACCAACCGGACAGGCTACGGACTTGAGAGGCTGCACCACCGCGCAAGCTTCGTGATCGTAGCCAAACTCGAAGACAGCATTGACACTCCTCTGGAACTGCCACTGCAAAGGGCCCCTGCCCTCTCATCCTGGCTCGAAGGATGCCGCACCGGCAGGCGGCAGCTCGGTTCACCCTAGAACCCAGGGGAAGACGTCCAAGCTGCGCATGAAGAAAGAACTAGGAGCAGACCTGCTAGCTCAGAGCACACCCTTCCGAGCACCGTCGTCGTCCACAGTCGCAGCAACAAGGGCAACAACGATGAGCCACCGAAGAAAAGGCAGTGAAGCGCCGAGCCAAGCTGCCACCCGCCACCATCACACCCACAACCCTCTCTCGCCGCCACTGCGATCCCCGGACTGCGCCTCCAAGAAGGAACACGACACAGATGTGTCGTCGCCGCCCGAATCAGGGGACCTAGGCTTTCACCTAGCAGGGAACAGAAGGAGGGGGGAATGATCCTCACCACAGCCTCCAGGGAGGGGTACGGCGCCCAGGGCGTCGCCTGCGATGTGGCTGCGCCAGCCAGGGGTTTCCCCCGAAACCAACCCCACTCGACGAGATCCGCGCTGCCGACGCCCGGGAGGACCCGGATCCGGCGATGGAAGGAGCAGATTGGGGGCGGAGAGGGTGAGATGCACACTACTAGGGAAAAGCCAATACACAGAATCTTACCAGCAGCGCTCTTCAAAATACCACGCTACTGCTACTTAGCAGCAGCGCGTGTCTGCCAAACGCGCTCTCGACTTGGAAGTAGCGATGGCGGCGTGTAGCCTACATGCTACTGCTATAGTTGCCATGACCTTGGCTCCCAGTTAGCTATAGCAGTGGCGCACTTCACTTCAGAGCGCTCTGCTACATCAGGTTAGCAGTGGCGCTTTGGCAAACGCGCTACAACTATCCCTACCTTATCCCCACGGAGGACCGGCCCTCTCACTCACACTCTCACTCTCGCCACAACCGTCGTCGTCTGTCATGCCCGCCGCCTTTGTTCGTCTCCGCCGAGGTACCTCCTTCCGTCCCTCCTCCATCCTCCTCGCACATCCTCCCTCCGCCTGCAACCGCCCCTCCTCCTCCGCTGCCGCCTCCTTCCTTCGCTTCTGCCGCCGCCCTCCTCCTCCTCCGCCGGCAGCCTCCTCCCACCGCCCTCGACCTCGCCGCCCTAGCTACCTCTCCGTCGCCCCACCCCTGCCACTAGTTAGTACTAGATTTAGTAGTAGTAGATGTGAATTTAGGGTTAGCTAGTACTAGATGTTGCTTAGTTAGTACTAGATTTTTAGTAGTAGTATTGGTAGTTGAACTACTTTAGTTGTAGTTGAACTAGTTTAGTAAGTAAATTAATAAACTAGTTGAACTAGTTGAATTAATAGAACTAATCTATTTTTAGTAAGATAATTAATATAACTAGTTGAACTACTTTATTTTTAGAAAGAACTAGTTTTTTATATTTATAGTAAGTTTATATTTAGTAAGAACTAGTTGAATTAATAAAACTAGTTGAACATGTCATGTTTGTTGTTAGTGATAACTTATATGGTTTCAGGTGACCTCCGTCGTCCCCGTCACCGACCCCCTCCGACATCCCCGCCGTCGTCCCAGTCACCGATCCCCTCCGACATCGAGGTGAGACCAGCCAAATATCCTTGTATATCTTGTGTTGTTGCTCAAATTGGATGTGGTTGCCCAAGTGGCCGTTCATGTTCAGTTTACATCTCCGAGTGGCCTATGTTTTGCCGGAGTGTTGATTAATTTCTGTTCCGGCAAATTTCAGGCGCTCGATATGTCCTTTTTTAGGAAAGGTCATGCCGGATTTTGTCGTGAATTCTGGCATGACTTGTGCTAGAATATGTACAAGTTTAATCTTTGAATTATGATTGTAGGAAATGTTGTACTCGGACGACGACGGTCTCCCGGGGGAGTGTAGCTGGTGCCACGACGATCGAGGTACGTGCGACAGGTTCGTTCGGTTGGACGACGATCGGCGCTTCAGCATTAAACTCGAGGAGACCTTCGATTGTGAAACGGTACGCAACAACGACAAGTGTTTTTTTTCTCCATTAAGCATGATCGACTTCAACTATTTCAACGTCTAATTTTCATATTTTACAATTCGACTAGCTTATCCCATGTCATGCAAGACGCTATGTCTTGGAGAGGATGGGTTTTGAAGACCATGAAAATTTCCAAACAAAGAAAATACACCTAAGGACCCATCATGATATGGATTTTGAAGTAAATCTGTACAATGCTCAGAGCGTAACCCATTTTGGTTGCCAAAATTGGGAAGCACTTTGCAAAATGTATGGTTTTTATGAGGGTATGATTGTCACCATGGATCTTGGTGATCGGAAGACAATATGGACATTTGGGTCCTTGTTGATACGCTTCCGATTGTACCGCTATGTGAGTTTCTCAAATATAGTTATTAACTAATTTATATTGTTTATTTCAAAATAGTTGATAGGTTATTTCCATTGACAGCTTATTTTGATTCTTCAAAGACTGTGCGGAAGATGGTAGATAAAACCCACTACACCGAAGGCACCCAATTAACGTATAAGGAGAAAAATCATCTGATCGCATTTTGTACTCTTCTTGAGAATTACAATGACTATTATCGAACTCCTCCAAATTATGGTGAATACGTGCCACTTGTGCATGTGTTGAACAACGATAACTTCTCTGGAGATACCCTGGTAAGATTTTTTAATATTACGACATCCGTGCATTTTTTGCATACTTCTAAAACTAGCACATCATTGCTAACTACGAAGTTATTATTATGTTTTTCAACAGAAACTCCCGATGGATTGTGTGCCTCATCTGATGTCTCTGCATGGTCGCCTCTCAGTTCTGAACATACTGCCAGGTAAATCTACGGAGCTCACATGTGCATATCGGATTTCTAAAACCCGTGAACACATGATCATCAGAGAATGGAAGAAATGTATGGACATTCGCAAGGAGGTTCTTGGAAGTAACATTCAGCGAAGGGCAAGAATGGGAGACAGGCTAATCTCCATTCTCCATAATGAAGAGTCAGGGGCTATCTTGTTTTTTGTTATTTTACCTTAGAAAATGTAGTAGGTCTTAATCGAATGTAATAGGTCCTATGAGGTACAATATGTTTATTATGTGGTAATGTGTTAGAGTTGATAATGATGATCTTGAGGAGGTGTTATGTGATGTCAATGATGAAAACGATGATATTGAGGAGGTGTTATATGACAATGATGTATTATGATGCTAAGTTGTTAATGATATGATGATGATGATGATATTATTATATCATTGGGTGAAAGAATCATGATTAGTTTCAAGTGGATGGACATCCACTTGAAACTAGTCCACGGTTCTTTCACCCCATGATGTAATAACTCATTATGATGTAAAAACAATCTTTAAATTCCTGTTGTATGAAAACTTGTGTAAAGGTGTATGAATACAACAAGAAAAAGAAAAAAGAAATAAAATACTAAATAATAGTAGTAGCGCGGGTAAGGAGAAGCGCTACTACTAATTACCAGTAGCGATGTTCTAAAGAACCGCTGCTACTAAGTCAGTTTAGCAATGAAGTGGGTCAAGACGCTATTGCTAAGCATTAGCTATGGCGCCTTATCGAGAGCTCCTGCTCGCGCTACTGATTGGCCCAAAACCCGCGCTGCTGCTAGGCTTTTCCCTAGTAGTGGCATCTGGCGACGGCCGCCGCGCAGGGGAGGCCGCACACCAGCGACTGTGGACCGGCGCCTCCTCGTCCCCCGCGAGACCGAGGGCGGCGCCTCACCACCTCCGGCCGGAGTGGCCCGCCGCCCGGGCCACCCGACACTCTCCGCCCGGGGCCGCCGCCCCGAATGCCGAGCCCTCCACGCTAGGTGGAGCCGCCAGATCCCCCGCCGCCAACTTCATCGGTGTCGAGCGCGGAGGGGAAGGGGAGGGGGAAGGAGGGGTGCAGCGGCGGCGATTTAGGGTTCCCCCGAGTCGCCTCGGTGGAGACGACGCGGTGGGGGGGGGGGAGTTGACCGCAAGGGATTTTCCTCCTCCTGGTGAGTATCAGTGTGGGTTTAGAAGCCAATCAGACAGAGAAATATGCATGACCCAGTTATCTGGATGAAGGCTGGGAAGCTTTGCCAAGTCGGCCACCAATGACCAAAGGGCTCTGGACCATGCATGGACATTCTTCCATAAGGTGTGATGCCGTCTCATAATTTCTCAAACATAATTGGCAACAATTTGTCCCATTATCCCAGCCACGAAGCAACACAATTTGTCCGCCACGAGGGTTTTCCTTTCTTCTACAAGAATACTACGCGAAGCAACCAGGCATTTTCCCCGCAAAAATAGAAAAGGAAAACCACGCATTCATGAATTAATCAGTACGGCCGTCGACCGCTTCTTCATTGAATCCACACACATAATCAACCACAGATCATACATTAACACAGACACAGTACGAGATATCGCGTACAGCTCGCAGCTATATATAGCACGGATCTATCGATCAAGAAGTAGCAAACCAACCACGCGGCATTTCATGCAAACTGGTACTCCATTATTCGAGGCCGACTGTTATATTATATCACGTTTACTCGTCGTCAGCCATCTGCAGGCTGCAGCCTTCCTCGCCCACCAGCGTGGCGAAGTTCACGGGCTCGGCGTACTTTGGGACGTCGCCGTAGAAGATGGCCACAGCACCACGCTCGCAGGTGGCCTGCGTGGGGTGGAGCATGTCCCAGAACATGTACTCGCCGTGCTCCGCGGCGGGGCACGCCGTCGTGTTCGGCCCGCTGCACATCACCTCCACCTTGAACCTCCCGGCGCCGCAGCACGCCGTCTTCACCTCCCTCAGCCCTGTTCCATATATATCACATCATGAAAACAAACTCGTTACTAGGAGTTGGAAGTCACTAGTAGTTGTTATACGTGAGCATACCGGCAACGAGCGAGTTGGCTATCATGTCGCTGATGATATTGTAGTTGCCCGCGATGGAGTACTTGAGCCCCGTCATGTTGGCCGCGGCGGCGCTAGCGAGCTCCGTCCTGAGGAGGCTGTTGAACCCCTGAGCCAGGGAGTTGGCGGCAGAGTTGCAATCGCCGGTGGGCGTGCCGGCCCTCGACCCGGGAGTGCACCCGATCGGCGGCACGTCCAGAATACCCAACATGCGCGATCCCGCGTCATACAACATCTACCATCCATGTCTTTTTTTAGCGGCGTCTCACCAAAAATCTCGTGTACGTGCAACATCCAGGTATTGGGATGTTCTCGATGTAGGTGGAGACCATTCTGGCGATGTAGGCATTGGGGGTGTCGATGGACGCGTTGAAGGCCCAGAAGCCATTGCCGCCGCCGCTCAGTGTCAAGCATTGTATAATACGGTGTATCTATAAACCGTATCTAGCTGATAGATTGCGTGCGTGTGTTTGTTGTAATTGTGTTAGGATAGGTCAGGGCTGTTGAGATTGAGCCGGCGGCTTAGCTAGTTTACTTGTAGATCAATCCACAGCCCTAACCACCTAACCTCCTGTGTAATCTTGTACTCTATATAAACACGCACGCGTCCCTGCTTAACTGCATACGCTTCTGCCTCAACTCTCACATGGTATACAGAGCCAAATCCTTCCAACGCATCTAGGTCATGTCATCCTCCTCCTCCCCCGTCGCCATAGCCTCCCACTCCCTCGCATCCCTTGGTCACACGATCACAAAAAAACTGACCAGGGAGAACTTCCAGGTATGGAAGGCGCAAGTCCTGCCGCACATCAAAGCCGCAGGCATGATGGGCTACCTTGATGGATCACGCAAGGAGCCAGCCGCTGTTCTTCTCACCGAGAGGGACCTCGCCGACGGGAAGAAGGAAACCGTCTCCACGCCGAACCCCGAGCACGCTGTCTGGGAGACACAGGATCAACAGGTGCTTACGTTCTTGATCGCATCTCTGTCTCGTGATGTTCTTATGCAAGTTTCGAACCATACCACTTCTGCTGGCATCTGGCAAGCCCTGGTGCAAAGCTTCTCATTGCAATCTAGGGCACGAACTCTCCAGCTTCGGTCTGCCCTAGGTAGTACGCGCAAGGGGGACATGTCGGCAGCAGCCTACTTCACCAAGATGAAGGGCATTGCTGACGAACTTGCAGCTGCTGGGAAGCCCCTTGGAGAAGACGATCTTGTCGATCAGATTCTTCAGGGCCTGGTGCACGAACCGGACTACAACGGTTTTGTTTCAGCAATCTCCACGCGCGCCGCCACGGACCAACCGATCGGGCTCACGGAGCTCTTCTTGTTGCTCCTGACGGCTGAAGGTCGCATCGCTGCTCAGCAGGCAGCGTTTTCACCAAATCACTCTGCCAATCTCGCGTCGCGCGGCGGCGGCCGTGGCGGCAACTACAGCCGTGGAGGCGGCAGTAGTGGCGGTGGAGGTGGACGCGGCGGCTACAACAACAACTCCGGGCCACCACGCTACAACGACAACTCCGGTGGTGGCTCTTCTGGTGGCGCACCGCGCAACCAGGGTGGTGACCGCGGTGATCGCGAGCGCTGCCAGATCTGCAAGGAGGAGGGCCATGGAGCGTGGCGCTGCCGAAAGCGGTATGACAAGGGCTACAACAACAACGTCCGCAACCCTGCTGGTGGTGGTGGTCGCGGCAACAACGGCGGTGGCTGTGGCGGCAATGGCGGCCAACCTCGCGCTGCCAATGCAGCCCACTCCTATGGCGTGGATACCAACTGGTATCTCGACACGGGCGCTACAGATCACATCACTGGCGAGTTAGAGAAACTGGTCGTCCGTGATCAGTACACTGGCAATGAACAGATTCACACCGCTAGCGGTCAAGGTATGGATATTGCACATATTGGCCATTCAGTTTTGTCCACTCCCTCTGGCTCATTGAACTTAAACAATATCCTTCATGTTCCTAGTGCCGAACAAAGTCTTCTTTCTGCTTATCAACTTATGAGAGATAACAATGTGTTCATTGAACTTCACCCTGAAACTTTTCTTGTCAAGGATCAGGCTACCCGGAGAACCATTCTTCAAAACAAGAGTAAATGGCGTTTGTTCCCTGTTACTGGTCGGCAAGGTGCCCCTCAACGTCAAGTGCTTGCAGCATCGACACCATCCACATCTCGGTGGCACAAGCGTCTAGTGCACCCTTCCCTTCCGGTAGTCCAGAAAATTCTCAGAGACTTTCACCTTCCTGTGTCCAATAAACAAGACCATCTTTTGGTTTGCGATGCATGTCAGATGGCCAAGAGCCATCAGCTACCTTATTCCCGTTCGACTAGTGAGTCCAAAGCTCCTTTAGAGCTGATTTATTCAGATGTTTGGGGTCCTGGACCCGTCTCTGTAGGCAGGCAAAAGTACTATGTCAGTTTTATTGATGATTTCAGCAAGTTTAGTTGGATCTATTTGCTCAAAAATAAATCTGATGTGTTTGAGAAATTTCACTCCTTTCAAGCTCATGTTGAACGTCTTTTCAATCGTAAAATTCTAGCTATGCAAACAGACTAGAGAGGTGAATACCAAAAGCTCAACCCGTTTTTTGAGCGCATCGGTATTACTCACCACGTCTCTTGTCCTCATGCCCATCAACAGAATGGAGCTGTCGAAAGAAAATACAGACACATTGTGGAAGTTGGTCTCTCCCTTTTAGCCCATGCATTCATGCCACTTAAGTTTTGGGACGAAGCGTTCCTCACAGCTGTCTACCTTATCAATCGTGTTCCTAGTCGTGTCATTAAAAATCAAACTCCTCTCGAACGTCTCTTTGGAACCAAACCAGACTATACATTCCTTCGCACTTTTGGGTGTGCTGTGTGGCCCAATCTACGTCCTTTCAACAAGCACAAGCTCGAGTTTCGTTCTAAGCAGTGTGCTTTTTTGGGCTATAGTAGTCTTCACAAGGGGTACAAATGTCTTGATATCTCGTCCGGGCGTGTCTACATCTCCCGTGACGTTGTTTTTGACGAACAAATTTTTCCCTTTGCCAAACTCCATTCCAATGCCGGCGCACAACTTCAGAAAGAACTTGTCCTTTTACCTTCTCATCTTTTGCCACCTAATTATCTCCAAGGAATGGACACCGCTGCTGGCCCTATGTCTGTATCTAATACTCTTGATAATTATTCTACTGACAGTGTGCAGGCAACAGGTCACGAAATCCGTGAAGAAACTGCAGAAAATAACTCTAATTTTATGCAGACAGGATTTTCTGGCGCAGAGGATCCGGACGCAGCTCCCGGAGAGGATCTGGGCGGGAGTATCTCCTCGGGATCGCCCCCTGACGCACCTGCAGCGCGATCCGCTCCGGGATCACCCCCTGACGCAACTGCAGCGCGATCCCCTCCGGGATCCGCCCCGTCAAACGCGACAGGCGGGTGGCCAGGCGGGCCCTCTGGCGCGCTGTCTCCTGGTCGCCCGTCATCCATAGCCGCCTCGGGCGGGCCCGCGTCACGTGCATCTGGACCAGGCGGGCCAGCTCCACGCGCTCCCGGTCGGCCAGGCGGGCCCCCTCCTCGCTCTGCGGTCCCAGGTGGCGGCTCGGTTGCTGCCTCAGACGCTTCTCCGCGGCCGCCCCCCCCCACCCCCCCACCCCCCCCGCAACCAGCCCGGATCTGCCACCTGGCAGTTCGCCACGGGATGCGGCACTGCATCTCGCTGATCGGTCCCAGGGATCTGCCTCGGGATCGGCTGCGGTCGGCTCGGGATCTTCTGCGGATACTACCGATTCTGCAACTTCTGCTTCACACAATCGGCTGCAAATTCGCGCTGATCAACCTGCGCCGCCGCCTCCTGTGCGCTCACAAACCAGGTCACAAAGTGGTATTGTTAAACCTAAAGTATATAAGGAGGGCTGTGTTCGTTGGGGCTCCTTTTGTGCTGCAGGTGAACCAAAGAATGTACGTGAAGCCCTCGGTGATCCAAGGTGGAAAAAGGCCATGGATGAGGAATACTTTGCACTCATGGATAACAAAACTTGGCATTTGGTTCCACCAGTCAGGGATAGCAATGTCATTGACTGCAAATGAGTGTACAAGATAAAGCGAAGATCTGACGGCACCACTGACAGGTACAAGGCTCATTTGGTTGCCAAAGGGTTCAAGCAAAGGTATGGACTTGACTACGAGGACACTTTTAGTCCAGTAGTAAAGGCTGCCACCATCCGGTTAATTCTCTCCGTTGCAGTATCTAGAAACTGGTGCATTCGACAACTAGATGTTAAGAACGCGTTTTTGCATGGTGTTCTGAAAGAGGAAGTTTTTATGAGGCAACCTCCTGGGTATGAAAGTTCAAGCTCACCACATTATGTTTGCAAGCTTGACAAAGCTCTATATAGTTTGAAACAGGCACCTCGAGCTTGGTACTATCGGTTATATTCCAAGTTGCAGTCTCTAGGTTTTGTTGCATCCAAAGGGGATACTTCGCTGTTCTTCTATCGTCGGCATTGCGTTATTATCTTCATGCTTATTTATGTTGACGATATTGTTGTTACTAGCTCCTCTCCTTCAGCAGTTGAGGCCCTTCTTAAGGACTTACGCATGGACTTTGCACTCAAAGATCTAGGGCCTTTGCATTTTTTTCTTGGCATTGAAGTTAAGCCGGTTGCAAGTGGTATTTTGTTGTCACAGGAAAAATATGTCCAAGAAATACTTCAGTGCATTGGGATGAAAGGTTGCAAACCTTCATCTACACCTCTGGCTCTCACTGAGAAGTTGTCACTTCATGATGGAGAACCTCTTATGTCAGAAGATTCCACTCGGTACAGGAGTGTGGTGGGAGCCCTGCAGTATCTTACCTTGACTCGGCCTGATATCTCCTATGCAGTTAATAAGGTCTGTCAGTTTTTACATGCTCCTACTTCTGTTCATTGGACTGCAATTAAACGGATCCTCAGATATCTTCAAGGGACGCCAGGCCTTGGCCTCAAACTTTGCAAATCCGATTCCATGCTTGTTAGTGCTTTTTCTGATGCTGATTGGGCAGGCTGCCCTGATGATAGACGCTCCACGGGTGGATTTGCAGTCTTTCTTGGAAACAACTTAGTGTCCTGGAGTGCTCGCAATCAAGCTACTGTGTCCAGGTCTAGCACAGAAGCTAAGTATAAAGCCTTAGCTAATGCCACTGCCGAGGTAATTTGGGTGCAGAATATGTTGACAGAATTGGGTCTTCCTCATCCTCGAGCTGCGTCCCTTTGGTGTGACAATCTTGGTGCCACGTATTTGACTGCTAATCCCGTTTTTCATGCTCGAACAAAGCATATCGAGATCGACTATCACTTTGTTCGCGAACGGGTAGCAAATAAACTACTCAATGTTCGGTTTGTGCCTACAGGCGATCAGGTTGCAGATGGGTTTACTAAACCCCTTTCTTTGAGGCAGCTGGAGGCTTTTCGACACAATCTCAACTTAGATAAGTTGTGATTGAGGGGTAGTGTCAAGCATTGTATAATACGGTGTATCTATAAACCGTATCTAGCTGATAGATTGCGTGCGTGTGTTTGTTGTAATTGTGTTAGGATAGGTCAGGGCTGTTGAGATTGAGCCGGCGGCTTAGCTAGTTTACTTGTAGATCAATCCACAGCCCTAACCACCTAACTTCCTGTGTAATCTTGTACTCTATATAAACACGCACGCGTCCCTGCCTAACTGCATACGCTTCTGCCTCAACTCTCACACTCAGGAGGAAGAAGGACCGCGCCAGGTGATCCCGCTTACTTGGGTAGCAAAACAGTTTGTCCGCCACTCTCTTGAAATACTTGATTTGCGTCCGCATCGTCAGTGTGCCATTTCCCTATATGCATCGTGTTATATACACGTCCAAGGTAATTGCAAACTCTAAAGAAGAAATCACAGATTTTGGCGGAGAATTGCTCATTCTTATGGCTCTAGCTTAATTAATCAGTATAAGCAACATATATAAATGGCTGATATGCATTGTGTTTCGAGTTATATATTATTTTTGTTGGACACTTCCTCACGCACAGAAAGTAGGCAGCTAGCTCAGAAATAAACTTGGATATGAAAGTTTTCTTTCGTTTAGGGTTTAGGGTGAAGTAAGACCAAACTCACGAGATTATTATCCTATGTGGTGAAACTTAAGCTTTATTTCTTTTCCTGAGTACATAATTAGGTACCGTGGTGTCGAGGATGCCGGATCCGACAGAAGCGAAGTTGGCACCGATCTTGCAGCGTCCCAGACTCCCAGTAGTGTTCTTTCAGGCCGCCCCATGGAGAGGAATGGCTTGGGACTCGTCTCTATTGGAAGGGAGAGAAAGATTGGCGGAATTGTTTGATGTATTGCTTGAGCCTCGTGGGCATATATATAGGAGTACATGATCAACTTGGAGTACAGACAAGCCAGAATAATTTCTAGTCTATCTTATGTTTCCTAACTAATCACGATACTCAACATCCCCCCGCAGTCACAACGGTAGCGACGCAGACGGTGAGCCTGGAGAAGAATCCGAAGGCAAGCCAACGGACACCCCCCCCCCCACAGTCGTAATGGTCGACGCATCGCGGAGTCGTGGCTGGAGTAGAAACCAACGAGGTTGCTCAAGCAGGCGGTAGCCCTTTGTGCCGTTTGTCGATGTAGCCGAGAGCGTGTGTGGTGGAGCCGTGGTCGAGGTAGCCGTGCGAAGAATGCCGTGGTCGATGTCGAGTCGGGGTGGCCGGTGTCGAGGAAGTCGCCATGGAGCCGCGGGCGCAAGGGGGCGCCGAGTTAGCATGGGCGCAGTGGTGTCGAAGTAGTGGTGCGCCGAAGAGGAGATGTTGTTGATGACGGGTTTGCCAAGCCCCGAGACACATCGTAGACGAAGGCATGCACCGGTGTTGCTAGCACCAGGCATGCGTAGACGGACGAAGACGAAGTTGACGAAGCGCCGCACCAGGCTTGTCAGGCCCGGGGACACGTCATGGACGAAGGCACGCGGTGGTGTTGCCAGCACCAGGCATGCGGAGACTAGGACCTGCACGAGCTGTACGTCATGTCGAAGAAGTCAGAGGGCCAGCATAGAAGAACTCGACGACGGTTGTGGCGTCCATCGGCGCGGGGCCAATGTCACCAACGGTGGTCGGAGTAGACAAAGTGGTCGGGGTAGATGACGGCGACGCTGACGACGGGCTGGTGCTGGATGAAGACGAAGGAGGTGGACGGGCGGCTGCGGCGGCTATGGGGTAGCGGTGGCGGCAGCCAAAGAAAGGCGGTGGCGGCTTGATTAGGAGCGCGGCGGCGGTGCTCGAAGTAGGCGGAAAACCCTGACAACGTGACGAAGACCGGCGCGGACGGTGGCGTTCCCGCACCAAAGGAGACGGCGCGGCGCATACCACGGAAGGTCATCGCGCGGTGACGGCGGAGTGGACCACGGGCCGCGGCACTATGACCCGAAGGGGCGACGCAGCAGCGGCGGGCAGGTGGGGCGACGGCGGTAAGACCTCGGGGCGGCTGTGGAGACCGCGGGCCGCGGCGCGACAGCCCGAAGGGGCGGCGCGGCGGACGAGTGCGGGTCGGTGCAACTGCGGGGACGGCCTCGGGACGGCTGCGTGGACCGCGTACACGCCGCTACGGCCCGACGGGGCGACGCAGCGGCGGCGCGAGGGTCGGTGCGGCCACGGGGACGACCAGGAGCGGACATCCTCGGGGCGGCGGTGGAACGCGGGTCGCGGCACTACGGCCCGAAGAGGCGGCGCAGCGGTGACGCGGGTCGCTGCAGTCGGGAGAAGAACCACGGGGCGGCGGCACTGCGGCCCTACATGCTCGATGACAATCTTTATGGAAATCCCGTGGAGGCATGCGTAGAACGATTGATCTGATCGACCGCACATCACAGATGGATTGAATCGCGGTCGCTTAGATGATCAGTCCAAACGCCCATGAGGTTGGAGTAGTTGCTCGCCGTGCGTTGCCGTCAGATGTAACAGGAGCCGGTGATTGATGCAGCGTGGGCACACGCCGTGCAGGATGACGCGCACGAGTCTGGGCCAGGAGCCCAAGCACTGGCATGACCGGCCAACAACACGGATGCATGCCTCTTTGTGGGACGTGGGAAGACCCACGCAATACCCACGTGAAGGCCTAGGCCCTTGTATCCAATGCGTGTGTGGGAGCACACGTGCAGATCAGCAGCCAGTGCTCGGGACGAGCGTGATGCAGAGCTTGTCGAAGACGGGGTTGACGGCGGATTCCAGATCGATGAAGGCAACGACCGTCGGTGGAGAATCACGTGCGGAGACGGCGGAGCTTGCCGCGTCGGCCGCACAGTTGATGAAGAGGCCGATGTAGTCGATGCCGGTGTTGGAGTAGAGGCGCGCGAGGGGCGACGGCGGCGGCGGGCGACGCAAACCGATCGTAGATTGGAAGACCAAAAAGAAAACGCCGATCAAAACGACCAGCGAGAGAGAAAACCCCGGAGCAACCCTCGGGAAAAAGACTCTCTAGGGCAGCCGGTCAACACGACCGGCGGACGAACCCTAACTACGGGCGGCGCGGCCCCCGGCGGCGGTCATGGAGGCCGACCGCCCGGGCGGCGCTGGTGCGAAAGCTTGAAGCGGCTAGGGTTTGGATCGTGATTAGGCTGATACCATGTTGGAAGGGAGAGAAAGATTGGTGGAATTGTTTGATGTATTGCTTGAGCCTCATGGGCATATATATATATAGGAGTACATGATCAACTTGGAGTACAAGACAAGCCAGAATAATTTCTAATCTATCTTATATTTCCTAACTAATCACGATACTCAACAGTTTCGAACCGCAGGCGTTGTGCTGCAAGTTCATAGATAGTGGCTTATATATATATGAGTAATTAGTTCGGAGTTTTGCTTCGGTACACGTGGGCATTATCTAATGCATGCATGGCATTGAACTTTAAAAGTGATCAAGCTCTCGCTACTTTGATGGCCGTACATATGGTTCGGTTGGTAAATTTTCATTGGATTTCTCCGGCCGGCGCGCCGTCGTTCAGTATATCCTTCAACGTACATTAGGGCATCTCCAGCCGTTGTGCCTCTCAGGAGGCGTTTTTTCGGCCTCCTGGGGAGGCCCCAGCGCTAAACTTTGCCTTGGGGTGCAAAACTTTTCGAGCCGTTGTGCCCCAGGTTGTGTCTTATTTTTTGTTTTTCGCTTTGTCATTACAACAAACTTGTTATGGGCACCGTCGGGCCACGCGAGCTCGAGCTCGTCGGCGACGACCCCAGCCGACCGGCGACTCCCTCGGCCGCGTCTCCATCTTCCCCGCAGCCGACGCGCTGCTCGAGCACGGCGCGCCCCCCGGCACCGCCGCCGACGTCCTCCCCGTGCAGCGCAGACTGGCCACGCCGCACGGCTCCTCGTCGCGGCCTCGACGACGCCTCCGTGCTCCACCTCGAGGCGCGGCTCCTCAACGGCTCTCCTGCGACGCTGCTAGGAGCGGGGCGGGGCCGAGCCGTGGCTGCTGCTGCGCGTGCACGCGCTGGCTAGCACGCGCGCGGCGGCCTGCGCTCGGGCACGCACGTGAGAGCTCCGAGCACGGCGTCGCTACAGCACGCACGCACGCACGCGAGAGCTCGGGCACGCACACGACAGCGACGGCCAACCCGGCCAGCACGCGGCGGCTGCGGCCACCAAGCCCGGCCAGCATGCAAGCCTATGCACGCCTGTGTGGCTGCGGAGCCCGGCCAACACGCTCGCGAGCAACGCACGCATGCACGCGGCGAACAGCGACGGCCAGCACACAGGGAGTAGGCCAGCCGCGCCGGCCTCTCCGTGCCAGGGCCCAGGAGCAGTAGCAGGACGGCGCGAGCCGGAGCCGGAGCTGGAGCTGGAGCGCCCGGCGAGCCGTGCCGTGCCGTCCTCGTCCTCCGCCGCGTCGTCCTCGTCCACGCGAGCAGCCGGCCAGGGCGAGCTAGAGCTGGGGCGCCCGGCGAGCCGTGCAGTCCTCGTCCTTCGCCGCGTCCTCCTCGTCCACGCGAGCAGCCGACCAGGGCGAGCTAGAGCTGGAGCGCCCGGCGAGCCGTCCCGTGTCGTCCTCATCCTCCGCCGCGTCGTCCTCGTCCTCGGCCATGCCGTGGAGCTGGAGCTCGACCGCCCGGCGAGGGCGCCGTGGAGTGCGCGGGCGGAGACGGCACACTCCGGCCGTCTCGCCCTGCGCCCGTCTCGCCCGGCGGACCGTTCGTCTAGCCGTGCGGGAGCGGAGAGGAGGCGTGGCAAGGGCGCGCGACAGCCAAGGCGACGGCGCGCGGTGAGCGCGAGTGGCGAGGAGGCGTTGCGGTCAGTGCGAGGGCTCGGCGGGCAGCAAGGAGACAACGGCCAGGAGGCGTGGCGGCGAGCGCGGCCGGAGCGAGGAGCTCTGCTTGCTGCTTGCGGAGAGAGAGAGGAGAGAGATCCCTTTTTGTGCAAGTGGGTGGGTTGGGCCTGGCAGAAAAAGGGGGGAGAGAGAGAGGAGAGTGGCTGACTGGTGGGGTTTGCATGCAGGAAAAGTAGCGCCGGGCGTCCCAAGTGCCCCCCGGGGCGCTGGGTTTTGCCCGGGGTCGCCGGCGTTGTTTTTGCTGAAATCCGGCGCAAAACGAGATTGTGGGGCGTGACTGGGAGCATTTTTTACGACCGGCGCTAAAAAAGGTGCTTGGGGGGCGTCTTGGGGAGCCTAGTGGAGATGCCCTTAACGGGGCCAAGAGTTTGCACAGTTTGCAGTCACCGTTAACAACATATATCTATCTATACTCAAAGATGACGTCGGCGAGGTTCTAGCCATTGGTGAAGCGGCCGCTGAGCCTGCCGGGGAGGTCCATACCGTACGGCGGGGTCGCCCTGGGCGCCGACGCCGACGCCGGCTGGTAGTCGTTGTTCCCGACGTCCACCAGCGAGTCGCCGAACACGTACACAGCGTTTACCAGCTCGCCGTCCGCCGCGGAGGCGGCTAGGCTCAAAGCGACGAAGCAAACCACCAGAGAAACGACATTATTCGTCACCATGGGCGCTAGCTACTACCTGAACCTTCCTAGCTATGGCTCCAGTGTATCCAAGCTAGGGTTGGCTGTGAAGATCAGCCGATGGCTATTTAAAGAGCTCGACCGTCACGCGCTTATGATTAGCTAGCTCTTTTGGTTTACCACCAAAAATTCTGTGGCGTCACTCCCATCGATAATCAATTTGCCTGCTCATGGAGGTGCGGGGGTTCCCGGCCGCTTGGTGTGATTGGATAGATCTCATCCTCAAGTCCTCGAAAGCTGTTGTCCTGCTAAATGGGGTGCCTGGGAGGTGGTTCGCGGTCCGCAAGGGGCTGCGGCAGGGGGACCCAATCTCCCCATACCTATTTCTCCTGGTCGCTGACGTGCTCCAGCGCATGATCCGGGCGGACGAAGCTCTACGGCACCCGCTGTGTGAGGGGGCGCCGCCGGTGGTGCTCCAGTACGCTGACGACACGCTGATCATCATGCGCGCCTGTCCAGATGGGGCGACTCAGCTGCGTGTCATCCTCGACCTTTTCGCCACCGCGACGGGGCTCGTCATCAACTTCGCCAAGAGCACTCTCGTCCCCATGCATGTGGCCCCAGGGGTGCTCGAGGCCGTCGTGGCCGCCTTCGAGTGCACGGTTGCCTCCTTCCCGCAAACTTACCTGGGGTTGCCGCTCTCCTGCGGCAAGCTCAAGATCGAAGACTTTGCCCCCATGCTCGCTAAGGTGGACCGGCATTTGGCGGGGTGGCGGGCGAGGCTGCTGTCCCCTGTGGGGCGCTTGGTGCTCATCAATGCGGTCCTGGACTCCATCCCCACTTACGCCTTGGCTGCCATGCGTCTTCCGCCGGCCGTCGTGACCAAGCTGGACGGGCTACGCCGGGCGTTCCTGTGGAATGTTGCTGATCGAGCCTCTGGTGCTCAGTGCCTCGTCGCCTGGGACCGCGTCTGTCGGGCCAAGGCGAAGGGCGGGCTCGGAGTCCAGGCACTTGGGGCCTAGAACGATTGCCTCCTCCTCAAGCTGCTTCATCGCCTTCACTCCGGCGTGCCGTCCCGGTGGGCCTCCTGGGTTTGGGGCCAGCTGAACGGCAGGGCCCTCCTCGAGCGCGGCCGCTCCCCCTCCAGGGTGAGCACTGGGGTGCCCTCCTGGGTCTGCTGCCCGTCTATCGGGCCCTCACAAGGGTCGCTGTGGGGGACGGGAGGTCGACCTCGTTCTGGCACGACAACTGGCTTGCTTGTGGGGCGCTCCGGCTTGCATTCCCTGCTCTCTACACTCATGCGGCCTGCTCGGAAGTCTCGGTGTGGGCGGCGAGTAGACAGGGGTGCGTGCCATGCTCGTGCCCCGGCTCACCCCGGGGTCGTGGAGGAGTGCGTTGCCGTCCCACTTCTGATGGATGATTGCCCCCTGGGGATTATCCGGACTCCAGGGTCGCCGCGCTGTGCGCTACCCCCGGAGGAGGTCTCTCGCCCCGTGGTGTGTACGCCCTCTTGCAGTTTGGTGGGGTGGAGTCGCGGTCGGCATCCTTCCTCTGGTCGTCACGGGCGCCGTCGCGCGTTAAGTTCTTCGGATGGTTGCTCTCCATGTCTCGCGTTCATACGCGGGATGTGCTCTGCCGTAAAACCATCCTCACGGCTGCGGAGGCCGGGTGCCCTTGCTGTGATGCTGTGCTGGAGACTGCCGACCACCTCATTTTTGGCTTCCCGTTCGCGGTGCGTTTCTGGCGGAGCGTCGGCGTGTCGCCGAACGGAGCTGTGGTTGGGTCTCTTCACCTCCTGGACGTTTCTCCGGCTGTCGGTGCTGCCTCGCCGGCCGTCTTCGTCCTCCTCTGCTGCTGGAGGCTCTGGAAGCGGCGGAATGCTGTCGTCTTCCAGGAGGATTCACAGTCCCTTGATGCTACGTTGAAGGCCTGTAGGGATGACGCGGTGCTTTGGCGTGCTCCGCTGAAGGCTGTTGATCGCCACCAGATTGATGTCTGGTTGTCGGTGCTTAGAACTCGTGAGTGAGTTAGTCTGATGTGGGTTCTCCTCGTCTCCCTGTAATTCTCTCCATCTCTCTGTAATCTGACTTCAGGGGCGGCGCCTCTTTACGTAATATATTGAGGTGGCGGAGGGCTCATGGAAGACTGGGACGGGAAGAGGATTTAATAAACATCGTTCTCTCTCGAGGGAGGCCATCAACTTATTAGACCACAATAACTATCAAATGGTATGCTTTTAAGCTTAACCGCCAATCACATCCATCTTTCCCATTAATTATATTCATGCATATATTAGGCTGGTCACAATGGGGAGGAACTTAGGAGTAACATCACACACTCCAATACAACTTTGCTTATGTGGCACATATTTAATGAAGAGAGAGGTGCTTGTGGTAACTAGCTAAGTTACCGGAACATCACACACTCCAAGAAACAATGAGTCTATAACCTAATAAATACATCATTGCATGACACTACATAGACGTTCTTACCCACTATGGAGGTAGTAACATAGTTTAGGAAAGTGTGTAAGTTACTAGCTTATGTTCTTGCCCATTGTGACCAGCCTTAGACTGCCTCTCCTACGCCACATTTAAATTACATGCATGCAGTAGAGGACAAAAAATCTGTTGTCTTCCTAAGTTCTTACTATTTTGAAAAGTCAAAATATTCTGTGGCTCAAATCACTGATGCAAAATCAGCTTACATAAAGTAAAATCACTGCACAAGATATTCAAAATTAAATCTCATATTGGTGTGTTTGAACGTGATTTTTTCGGGTCAGAATTTATCACGCCTAGGCTGCATAAGTTACCATGTCTGTGTGATATAAGTTATCATGTTACCCTTCTTCACATGCACATATATGTAGGCACTAGAGTAAAAAAAAAGCTAATGTCATCCTAGATTTTCCTATTTTGAAAATCCAAAATGTTTTGTAATTCAAATTGTCGGTCCAATTCAAAATTTGTTTCATAAAATAAAAATCACCGCGGCAAGATCTTTGAAACTAAATCCCATGTTCATTTGTTTAGATGAGTTTTTGGGTCAAAAGTTATCATATCTAGGCTACATAAGTTACCACGCCTGTGGTATGTAAGTTATCATGTTATTTTCATCAAAGTTATCACTCGCATAAATAGTTCCCCCACTCTTCTCCACATGCCTATGTATGTATGCATTAGAGGACAAAACAGGTGATGCCATCCTAAATTCTCGCATTTCATAAATTTAAAATGTTTTGTAGCTCAAATCATCGGTCCAATTCAAAATCAGTTTTCACACAAAAAAATTGTCACGATGAGAACTTTGAAATAAGATCTCATGTTCATATGTTTCGATGACTTCGATGCACCTATACCTCGGCGCCGACGTGTTTCCACGAAAACCAACCCGTGCAGTGGCCTGGAGCGTTGTGAGGCATCGCGATATGTATTCGTCCTTTGCGCTCGCCGGACCTAGGTTCTTATACTATTGCCTATCATTATTCTTGTGCTAGACTAATATTGCAAGTAGAACACAATTATGGTAATAAATTAAAATTATAATAACAATCTCCTCCATCGGCTAGATTGAGTTATAGTGCCACCGAATCGAACCAACCCGTGCGACCACATTTGCATGCATGGGAATGCCCTGTTGCTACCTCTTGAGCTTGCGTTGGTTTTCCCTTGAAGAGGAAAAGGTGATTCAGCCAAGTAGCCTAAGTAATTCCCTCAGTTTTGAGAACCAAGGTATCAATCCAGTAGGAGACGACGCACAAGTCACCGAATACCTGCACAAACAATCAAGAACTTGCAACCAACGCGATAAAGGGGTTGTCAATCCCTTCACGGTCACTCGCAAAAGTAAGATCTGATAGAGATAGATAAACAGTAAAGTAAATATTTTTGGTATTTTTGATGTATAGATTGGAAAGTAAAGATTGCAAAATAGTATATCGGAAACTAACAAGATGTAAACGAGATTCAGTATAATGGAAAAGAGACCCGGGGGCCATAGGTTTCACTAGTGGCTTCTCTCGAGATAGCATATATTACGGTGGGTGAACAAATTACTACCGAGTAATTGATAGAAAAGCGCATAATTATGACGACATCTAAGGCAATGATCATGAACATTGGCATCACGTCCGTCTCAAGTAGACCGACTCCTGCCTGCATCTACTACTATTACTCCACACATCGACCGCTATCCAGCATGCATCTAGAGTATTAAGTTCACAAAGAACGGAGTAACTCATTAAGCAAGATGACATGATGTAGAGGACTTAACTCAAGCAATATGATGAAAACCCCATCTTTTTATCCTCGATGGCAACAATACAATATGTGCCTTGCTGCCCCTACTATCACTGGAAAAGGACACCGCAAGATTGAACCCAAAGCTAAGCACTTGTCCTATTGCAAGAAAGATCAATCTAGTAGGCCAAACTAAACCGATAATTCGAAGAGACTTGCAAAAAATATCAAATCATGCATATAAGAATTCAGAGAAGAACCAAATAATATTCATAGATAATCTTGTTCATAAATCCACAATTCATCGGATCTCGGCAAACACACCGCAAAAGAATATTACATTGAATAGATCTCCAAGAACATCGAGGAGAACTTTGTACTGAGAATCAAAGAGAGAGAAGAAGCCATCTAGCTAATAACTATGTACCCAAAGGTCTGTGGTAAACTACTCACGCGCTTCATCGGAGAGGTAATGGTGTTGATGTAGAAGCCCTCGGTGATCAAATCCCCCTCTGGCAGATCGCCAGAAAAGGCACCAAGATGGGATATCATGGGTACAGAAGGTTGTGGCGGTGTAGAAGTGGTTTCGTGGCTCCCCCTGATGGTTTTAGGGTATAAGAGTATATATAGGTGAAGGAACTAGGTCAGGGGAGCTATGAGGGGCCCACGAGGGTGGGGGCGCGCCCTCCAGCCTCGTGGCCGCCTCGTTGCCACTCCAAGTTCATCTCCAAGTCTTCTGGTTTGCTTTCGGTCCAAGAAAGATCATCGTGAAGGTTTCATTCCGTTTGGACTCCGTTTGGTATTCCTTTTCTACAAAGCTCTAAAATAGGCAAAAAAAACAGAAACTGGCACTAGGCCCTCGGTTAATAGGTCAGTCCCAAAAGTAATATAAAAGAGCATATTAAAGCCCATTAAACATCCAAAAAAGATAATATAATAGCATGGAACAATCAAAAATTATAGACACGTTGGAGACGTATCACCTGTCGTGAGGATACAGTTATGTCTCTTACGCATATCACAGTAGGGAAGTTTGGACGGGTAGTATCCCTGTATCAAGGATTGCAAATCCAAACCTCGAGGGACTGGATTGGAAAAGGCTATAGCAGAATTGACTATTGAATCCCATCGTGGATTAGTTGTGCCACTGAGTGGTAGGGACCCATATTCCCTCTCCCAGGATTACCTACGAGGATGTCTGCGATACGGTAGGAGGGCCATGCTACGAACCGGATTTGTTGGACGCATTATCCATGGTGTGGGTAAATTGTACAAACTTTGCAGAGTCTTAAATCTATTCGAATAGCCGCATTCTCAGTATTGGACACAGTTCATATTTAGGCTCACACATAGGTTTTTTCAAGGCAGAGTTATCAACATAACACATTACCACTTACCAACTATGAATTAGTGCAGTAATGAAGATTGGTACAAGCAGCCTGGGCATGGGAATGTGCTAGGGGCTTGGGGTCTAGCCAGTGGATGGCTATGAAGATTAGTTTGTTTATTCAGTTTACTTGTTCTTATGCTTTATAGTTGGCATGCTATAGTTTACTTTAGATTTTTACCTAGTCTAGTTGTCATGGCTTCGGTTGACAAACTATAGTATTAGTTATGCTATCTTTGGTGGACAGACTTTAGTACTAGTTGTGAAGTTTGGTGGACAAACTTCAGTATTAATTAGTTATGCTATCTTTGGTGAACAGACTTTAGTACTAGTTGGGATAGCTTTGGTGGACTGACCTCAGTATCAGTTATGCTATATTTGGTGGACAGACTTTAGTACTAGTTGTGATAGCTTTGGTGGACACGCTTTAGTACTAGTTGTGATAGCTTTGGTGGACAGACTTTACTATTAGACATATATGATTTGGAGGGATAACTTTAGCTTAGTAATGATCGTATTTCAGGAATGACTTTAGGGCAGGATATGGTCATATTATTGGAGTAATATCTTTAGTTATGAGTAAGGATAGTTGTTTGTGTTAGTAGACTTCATACTCTTTTATTACCGTTGTTAGTCTTGCTAGATGTTTATGCCATGCTATTTACCTTACTAGAAGTTGAGCCTATGTTTTGATGTTAGTTTGGATAAGTTTGTTGATGCATGCTGGAATGCCTTGGGATGTTTGCTTGGATGATTTTCTTGAGTGTATTCAAAGTACTCAATTGGCTTTTAATGTGGACATGTATAAGGACGGATCTGTCTTCACTAGTAAGGAGTCGGAGCAACTGCATGCAAGGAGGGTGACCTAGTCAGATCCCCGTGGAATGGAGCCGCGATATTGTTCGTGATGCCATAGATAGAGTTTCCGCTGCCGCATATCTAGATATTGTGCTAGATGACCACCTAGTATCACTCCGGACTCGACGCATTGTTGAGCCTTGGAGCCTTGTATGTTGAGGTTGTATAGTCGTTGGTAGTTAATAAAGCACTCTTTTGTCGAATGGTTTGTATCATGTTACCCATGGGTTGAAAAAGAATACGCCGGGTTACTTCCCGGGCTGGCATCTGCGGCGACCCATCTGAATACAGTGGTAATTCACTGTACTCAAATGGCGGTGCCACATAAGGTCATACATGTTAGTACTTGTGGTCATTTAAGTGAAAATTATTGTGAGGGGTCTAAATTGAAGAACATTATGAGTAACACCTTTGTAGAATGGGTCAGGAAGCCTAGCGGACTTCTGTTTGTCAAACTCACACCTTGGAGTAGTCGGTCTTGTGGTTACCTTGTGTAGACTATAAAGTATTTGTGTGACGATGTTCTGATTTATGAGTTGTGGTCTTTAAAGCACTTACACCTATCCTTATTCTGCTAGCCTCTTTGGTATTATGCATTGCCAACTCTCACCTCAAGACATGGCTCACACTTCTCCCATGCATCCAAACCCCGTGAGATGACACTCTCTCACATGTAAACCAGATTATATTTTTCTCAAAATAGCCACCATACCTAACTATTATGGAATTTCCATAGCCATCCCGAGATATCACTAGTGCAGAACCGGCCTTTAGTGTCGGTTTGTAACGGCCTTTAGTACTGGTTCGGCAACCGGCACTAAAGAGTGGGGACTAGTACCAGTTCATCATGAACCGGCGCTAAAGTGTCACCACGTGGCACGAGCCAGGCCCGGGTGCGTGTAGGACAGTAGTACCGGTTGGAAACACCAACCGGTACTAAATGTTTGGGGGGTTTTGGCTTTATTTTCCATTTAATTCTTTTTTGTTTGCTGGTATTATACGATACTACAAATTGTACACGTTATGCATATATATAAATAGATTTTCTTGTCGTACATAGAACCGCATATATATATAAATATATATCATCGAATGTCTCACAATCAACACCATTAATTATTCAAACATACACATGTATATATATACATATACAATTTCTCCTACATGTTGCCTTGGTGCCTTCGGAGCACGATGACAAGTGGTTCATGGGGGCGGTAGCGGGTAATAGTATTCTCCTTTGGGATCTATGACCTGATCGAGCAAAAATCCTGTTATTTCCTCTTGAAGTGCTAGTATGCGGTCCGCTGGTAGGAGCTGCTCCAGCACCTTTCTGAATTCTTAAGAAGGAGATCAATATGCATGTGTATTAGTTGTGTGACTAGATATCGATAATGGTCTGAATAGTGTTCTGACAAACGTACCCAGTCCTGACTTTGAGATCTACTCCTTTCGGACGCCATCATGCGAATGTTCTCGCAAACGTAGAATGCACACAGATCATTCCCCTGCGCCTGCTTCAGGGCCTTTACGAGAATGGAATTGAATTAGATAATGATTAATCAAGCATGATAATTAATTAATGGTATTGAAACAAGAATTAAAGAGATGGTAGCTAGCTAGCTAGCTAGTACTACTTAATTACTTACCTTTGGTCGATACCAAAACAGCTTTTTTGCGCATGTGCCTAGAGTCACCTTGATGAACTTTGCCCAAGCCCTGCCCGCCAGCAAAGAGAATTAATAAAGGGGTTATTAAATAGTTCATATCAGGAAATGACAAACTAAATAGACCAAGATATAGTTAATAATGATTAAAATTACCTGTTGACTATCCCCTTCACGATGGTGTAGTCTTTTTCTTCTTTAAGTAGTGAGTCCAGTACTTCAACTTTTCCTTCCTCAACTTTAATTTCTAACAAGATCTAGTGGAAACTACATGCGCACACATTTGCATGTCTTAATTAAGCGGGCATGTGCATAACACTCATCAACTACCGTAAACCCTATACACTTAATTATGAACATCTAGCTAGCTAGTAAGAAAAAACAGAATTTGTAGTACAAGACAGTGTGACTCACAGAAAATTGTAAGGAAGTAGTATATCTTCATTGGTATTGAGGCGCTTGAAGAACTCTAGCATGCTTTCCTCTACACTGGCTTGATAAATTGGAAGATTCCATGTGTACTCATTAATGGTATTTGGGTCAATGAACCTAATGCCATAGCGTCCAGATATTTTCATTTCATACATCTTCATCCTGCATATAATACCACAGAAAAGAATATAGTGAGGATAATTACATGTAATGATTGAGCAAAATGATCACTACAACTAGCTTGAGACTTAAATTACAGAAAGAAATCACTTACAAACAATAGCAACTGACGATAGACTTGTCGAGTGCGTCTTGATTGTATAACTGAAATAGTTCTGAATACTCAACGGACAGAGCTTTCTCATGGAAGTAATGCTCCTCCTTGACATTCACCATGAGGGACACTTGATTGGAAGTCTTGGTAGTGTTCATGTACCATTGATGCAATTCATACATTCTCGTTGGGAGGTTCTTGACCTTGTCTGGCTCGACCAAAGGTTGGCCCCGGACATATTTCCGTTTTATTTCCTCCTCTCTAAGCCGAGGCATGGGCTCGATTTCGAGGAGTTGTCCAACAGTGATCTTGAGCATTTCAGCCTGCATTATATGCTCCTCGATTATTACCACATCGCCCAGCTGGGGAACGTTAACGGTTTTCCCACAATAATATTGGGCGCACGTACTCTCATGTGTTGTTGGCACAACAAGCGGGGGGATCGATTGCACCGCCTGTTCTGCCAGCTGGGGAACGGTTTTCCCGCATTTTTTGCCAGCTGCTTGTTGGCTCGAGCTCGAGCTCGCTTTCTTCTGTAGCCATGCTCGATGTAGCTTCCTGATTTCGCGCTCATAGTCTGAGTCAACAGGCTTTGGAGCTGGTGCTCTAGCCATACGAATGAAGTGGTCAATCGTTTTCTCAGGCACTTTCTCCTTTGGCGGCGGTGCCGGTTTCGGTCCAAAATGGGCGTCCACTTGGGCCTGCACTATGGCTGCGTTTTGCTCCTCGGTCATGTCGTAAGGCCTCTGAGGAAGAGGAGCGAGGCTTGGACCATATTTATATCACTTGTCTCCGCCTGTACTTCCTGTACTACCTCGACTCGTACCGCTACACACCATAGCTATGGCGTGTCTCTTCTGCGATTGCTGAGACGGCGAAGACGGCTAATGTGGCTGAGTTGGAGCAGGAGGAGTGGCCTAACATTGTGCCGGACTTGAAGTAGGAGGTGTGGCCTGACACGGTGCCGGAATTGAAACCGGAGAAGTGGCCTGAAGCTGTGCCGGACTTGAAACCGGAGGAGTCAGCTCACGCGTTCGGGGACTTGGAGGAGGTGGCGGACTTCGAGGAGGAGTCGGCTCACGCGTTCGTGGACTTGGAGAAGCGGGAGTCTGCTGACTCGGTGGCGGACTTCGAGGAGTCGGCAGACGACGCGGTGCCGGTGGACTTCGAAAGATGATGCAATCCTTTCTCCATAGGATGATACGATGTATGGCCTCTCCCAGTGTGCGCTCGTCTTCACCTCCAGCAATGTCAAGTTGTAGCCCCGAATATGGGTCCACCACTTCATCAACCAAGACACGAGCATAGCCCTCTGGAATCGGGGTGTAATGGAAGGTTGCTTCAGTGGTAATTGTAAAAGCAACGCCGTCCGCCACCTTCATGGTTATGTTCTTCATTTTGGAGTGCAGCTCACAATTAGTGTTCTCTATGATGTCATCCACAGGGTATGTATCCAGCAGTGTGTCGCCCGGGGCAGAACCAACGCTGCTGCTCGGCATGGATGGGACGGTGCTATCTAATGCTGGACGATCATCCGCTTGCTGCTGCCGCTGCTGAGACCCCCTTTCCTGGCTAAGTGAGTCGATCTGCTGCTGCTGCTGCTGCTGCTGCTGGAATTTGAGTGCCAAGTCTGCGTGCCTTGCTCCTAGGCTTTGAAGGCATTCTGCGTCCTGCTTCCTCTGCTCCTCCTCCAGCTTCCTCTTCTTCTCCTCCTCCATCTTCTTTCTTGCACGGGACCTGTAGTCCTCGTTCCATTACGAAAAGCCCTCATACCAGGGAATAACGCCCTTGCCTCGTGTTCTTCCCGGGTGTTCAGGATTTCCTAGGGCGCGGGTAAGCTCGTCGTTCTCTCTGTTGGGCGTGAACACCCCCGTTCGAGCTTCTTCTATTGCGTCAAGTATCTTTTGTTCGGCTCATTTTAGACTTGCCTTCTGCGAAACCAGGCTTGTCTTCGGGTCCAATGCCCCCCATGCGCATAGAACCAAGTTCTGCACCTGGGGGCCCAGCTCCTAGTAACCGGAGTGACCCCTGCATCCTCCATCTCTTGCTCAGACTTATCCCACTTAGGCATTCCCACCGCGTAGCCACCTGGACCCATCCTATGGAACTGCGTCTTTTTTGCGGCATTGGACTTGTTTTTTATCGACTGTTCCTTAGATAATTCTGATTCCTTGAATTTCACGAAATCGGCCTAGTGTTCTCTTTGCTTCTCCAGTGTTCCAGTGAATTCTGGAGTCTTCCTTTCTGCAGTGAGGTAGTTGGCCCATACAGTTTTCTTGTGGGTGTTGAATGCAATTGCCATCTTCTTAAGAGCAGCGCCCTTGACTTTCTCCACATCTGCTTTAGTGAAATAATCTGGTAGGGTGAAATGTTCCATCAGAGATTCCCAAAGGGCTTTTTTTGCTCTATCGTCGACCCAAGTAACACTTGGATGTTTAGTCTTCGCCTCTTTCCATTCTTGAATGGAGATCGGGAGTTGGTCCTTCACAAGAACTCCGCACTGACGAGTCCACTTGTTCACAATGTTCTTAGGCGTGAGGGGTTCACCACTAGGTTTTGTGGATTTGATGTTGTACTTTACACCCTCCTTCAACTTTATGCCCGGGCCTCGCTTTGTCCTGCTGTCTGTAGAAGCAGATTTTCTCGATCCAGAGGGCTGAAAGAAGAAAGATCGATTCATTAATATATCTTCAAATAAAAAAACATGTGATGATCACCATGATGCCTGCTTATATAAATATACTTCGTCGGTAATCTTTGTTATTTGAAGATCAGCATTGTCTGTGTCATCAACATTGTCTGTGTCATCATAATCATAATCATAGTTCATGACTTCATCAGCTCGGTCGTCGAGATCGAATATCTTTTCATCACCCTCTCCGGTATTGTTCAGATATTGGGAGCCGTCATCTGCTTCATTCAGATCATCTAGCCTGTGAGGGCTGCGGATGATGTCGAACAATTCCTCTTCTCTCTCTCTGCCGGTATTGTCCGCCATAGCTTTTACTTAACTAATACAGAAGAAATATAAAACAATTTAGTATTCAAATTACAATGCATGGATGCAATCAATAAGGAAAAACTGAATCATATATATAGTACATAATATATGCATCGTCTCGATTAATATATAATCTCGAACACATCATCGTCTCGAATAATATATATAATCTCGAATACATCGTCTTGAATATTATATATCGAATACATCACTGGCTAGGTACCTAATAAAGATTGAGTACTATAGAAGAATCTTGGCCACTCGCGGTCCGTGGGGCGCGGGCGGTGGACACCCAAAGAGAAGGAACCATCACAGGATCATATCTCCGGTCATCTACCCAAAGAACCTGCCAAGTATTGGAGAACCTAACGTCCATAGCAGCCATGTATCGATGGACGTGCTCGTCCTCCTCCCTGACACGGCAACGCACCACCTCCAGTGGCGCCGGCTCCCTCTGCACCGAATGTGGCCCACGCGAACATCACCAAAGGAGATCAGGGTCGACGACGGGACCCGAGGCCGGGTTCCTCACCAAGCGGCGTGCCCCTCCAGGTAGCACCTCCCAATGCCAGCTCGGCGGAGCCCAGTCCCGGACATGGGTCCTGTGAAGCAGGACGTCGTCGCGAACGGGTCAACGGCGATGATGCAGGCCAGGCATATTGTCGAGAATAAATACAATATGCCCGCAAAAAGTAACAATTTTTAAATGATTGGATTGTGATAACTAAAATTTAATATATATGCAAATTCTAACAATTTGACATTAATCTAATTCATCTAACTAAAACTAATTCTAAAATTTCTAACATTTCTTATTATATAACTAACATTTCTATAACATTTCTAATATTTATATAACTAAAAAACAGAAAAATTGTGAACATTTTTATAAATATTTCTATAACTAAAAAACAAAAAAAATTTATAACAATTCTATATAACTAACATTTCTAATATTTCTATAACTAAAAAAGAGAATAATTTCTAACATTTCTATAACTAAAAAACAGAAAAATTTCTATAACTAAAATTTATAACAAACAAACTAATGCGTGTGTGTGTGTGTCTGTGTGTGTGGACATGGCGGCCGGGGTGAGCTCACCGGCGAGGCGGCGATGGGGCGACGGGACGGGGCGGCGACTGCTACATCTTGAGCTTGCGTTGGTTTTCCTCGAAGAGGAGAGGGTGCTGCAGCAAGTGTAGCGTAAGTATTTCCCTCAGTTTTGAGAACCAAGTTATTAATCCAGTAGGAGGTTCCCCAAAAGTCCCACACACCTACACAAACAAACTGAGAACTCGCAACCAACGCAGAAAAGGGGTTGGCAATCCCTTCACGGCCACTTGCGAAAGTGAGATCTAATAAAGATAGTATGATAAGATAAATATATTTTTGGTATTTTATAATATAGATGCAAAAAGTAAATATGCAAATAAACTAGATTGAAAGCAAATATGATAAGAGATAGACCCGGGGGGCATAGGTTTCACTAGAGGCTTCTCTCAAGATAGCATAAGTATTACGGTAGGTGAACAAATTACTGTCGAGCAATTGATATAAAAGTGCATAGTTATGAGATTATCTAGGCATGATCATGTATATAGGCATCACGTCCATAACAAGTAGACCAACTCCTGCCTGCATCTAGAGTATTAAGTTCATAAGAACAGAGTAACGCATTAAGCAAGATGACATGATGTAGAGGGATAAACTCATGCAATATGATATAAACCCCATCTTGTTATCCTCGATGGCAACAATACAATATGTGCCTTGCAACCCTTTCTGTCACTGGGTAAGGACACCGCAATATTGAACCCAAAGCTAAGCACTTCTCCCATGGCAAGAAAGACCAATCTAGTAGGCCAAACCAAACTGATAATTTGAAGAGACTTACAAAGATAACTCAATGATACATAAAAGAATTCAGAGAAGATTCAAATATTATTCATAGATAAACTTGATCATAAACCCACAATTCATCGGATCTCGACAAACACACCGCAAAAAGAGTTTACATTGAATAGATCTCCACAAGAGAGGGGGAGAACATTGTATTGAGATCCAAAAAGAGAGAAGAAGCCTTCTAGCTAATAACTATGGACCCGTAGGTCCGTGGTAAACTACTCACAACTCATCGTAGGTGCAAGGATGTTGATGTAGAGGCCCTCCATGGTTGATTCCCCCTCCGGCAGAGTGTCGGCGAAGGCTCCAAGATGGGATCTCGCGGATACAGAAGGTTACGGCGGTGGAAATTGTGTTTCGTGGTGTTCCTGGATGTTTTCGGGGTACGTAGGTATATATAGGAGGAAGAAGTACGTCGGTGGCCGCCCGAGGGGCCCACGAGACAAGGGGCGCGCCCTCCTATCTCGTGGCTTCCTCGGAAGCTTCTTGACTTGCACTCCAAGCTCTCCGGATCACGTTCGTTCCAAAAATCACGCTCCCGAAGGTTTCATTCCGTTTGGACTCCGTTTGATATACCTTTTCTTCGAAATACTGAAATAGGCAAAAAAAAACAGCAATATGGGCTGGGCCTCCGGTTAGTAGGTTAGTCTCAAAAATGATATAAATGTGTAAAATAAAGCCCATAAACATCCAAAAGAGGTAATATAATAGCATGGAACAATCAAAAATTATAGATACATTGGAGACGTATCAAGCATCCCCAAGCTTAATTCCTGCTCGTCCTCGAGTAGGTAAATGATAAAAAAGAAATTTTTGATGTGGAATGCTACCTAGCATAATTCTCAATGTAATTTCTTTATTGTGGCATGAATGTTCAGATCCAAATGATACAAAATAAAAGTTCATATTGACATAAGAAATAGTAATACTTCAAGCATACTAATCAAAGTAATCATGTCTTCTCAAAATAACATGGCTAAAGAAAGTTATTCCTACAAAATCATATAGTCTGGCTGTTGCTCTATCTTCATCACACAAAGTATTTAATCATGCACAACCCCGATGACAAGCCAAGCAATTGTTTCATACTTTAATAATCTCAAACTTTTTCAACTTTCACGCAATACATGAGCGTGAGCCATGGACATAGCACTATATTTGGAATAGAATGGAAGTTCTGGAGAAGACAAAAAGGAGAAGATAGTCTCACATCAACTAGGCGTATCAACGGGCTATGGAGATGCCCATTAATAGATATCAATGTGAGTGAGTAGGGATTGCCATGCAACGGATGCATTAGAGCTATAAATATATGAAAGCTCAACAAAAGAAACTAAGTGGGGTGCATCCAACTTGCTTGCTCATGAAGACCTAGGGCACTTTTGAGGAAACCCATCATTGGAATATACAAGCCAAGTTCTATAATGAAAAATTCCCACTAGTATATGAAAGTGATAATATATGAGACTCTCTATCATGAAGATCATGGTGCTATTTTGAAGTGTGGAAAAAGAGATAGTAGCATTGTCCCTTCTCTCTTTTTCTCTCATTTTTATCTTCTTTCTTTTTTTCTCCCCCGTTTTTTCTTTTTCTTTTTCTTTGGCCTTCTCTTTTTTTTCTTTGGCCTTTATCTTTTTTTTCTTTTTGTAAAGTCCGAAGTCTCATCCCGACTTGTGGGGGAATCATAGTCTTCATCATCCTTTCCTCACTAGGACAATGCTCTAATAATGAAGATCATCACACTTTTATGGATTTACAACTCAAAGCTAGAACAAGATATGACTCTATATGAATGCCTCCGGCGGTGTACCAGGATATGCAATGAATCAAGAGCGACATGTATGAAAATTATGAAGGTGGCCTTGCCACAAATATGATGTCAACTTCATGATCATGCAAAGAGCAATATGACAAAACTAATGCTTGTCATATGAACGGAATGGTGGAAAGTTGCATGGCAATATATCTCGGAATGGCTATGGAAATGCCATAATAGGTAGGTATGGTGGCAGTTTTGAGGAAGGTAAATGGTGGGTGTATGGTACCGGCGAAAGTTGCGTGGTACAAGAGAAGCTAGCAATGGTGGAAGGGTGAAAGGGTGCGTATAATCCATGGACTCAACATTAATCAAAAGAACTCATATACTTGTTGTAAAAAATTAGAAGTCATCAAAAACCAAAGTACTACGCGCATGCTCCTAGGGGGATAGACTGGTAGGAAAAGACCATCGCTCGTCCCCGACCGCCACTTATAAGGAAGACAATCAATAAATAAAATTGTGCTCCAACTTCAGCACAAAGCGGCTCACCATACGTGCATGCTATGGGAATCACAAGCTTCAACACAAGAATCCTTTAAATTCATAATCACCCAACTAGCATGACTTTAATATCACTACCTCCATATCTCAAAACAATTAGCATGCATCAAGTTGATCATAGCATCCAATTCACTTTCTATGATAGTTTTTATTATACCCAACTCGGATGCTCATCATTCTAGGACCAACTTTATGATCATAGCAAATACCATGCTGTTCTAAAAGACTCTCAAAATAATATATGTGAAGCATGAGAGACTAGCAATTTCTTCAAAATTAAGACACCACCGTGCTCTAAAAGATATAAGTGAAGCACTAGAGCAAAAACTATCAAGCTCAAAAGATATAAGTGAAGCACATAGAGTATTCTAGCAAATTCTAATCAAATAGGCTTCTCTCAAAAGGTGTGTACAACAAGGATGATTGTGGTAAACTAAAAAGCAAAGACTAATATAATACACGATGCTCCAAGCAAAACACATATCACGTGGCGAATAAAAATATAGCTCCAAGTAAAGTTACCAATGAACGAAGACGAAAGAGGGGATGCCTTCTCGGGACATCCCCAAGCTTAGGATCTTGGATATTCTTGAATATCTTGGGGCGCCTTGGGCATCCCCAAGCTTAGGCTCTTGCCACTCCTTATTCCATAGTCCATAAAAGCTTTACCCAAAACTTGAAAACTTCACAACACAAAACTCAACAGGAAATCTTATAAGCTCCGTTAGTGAAAGAAAACAAAACCACCACATAAGGTACTGCAATGAACTCATTCTTTATTTAATTTGGTGTTAAACATACTGTATTCCAACTTTCTTATGGTTTATAAACTAATTTACTAGCCATAGATGCATTGAAATAAGCAAACAACACACGAAAAACAGAATCTGTCAAAAACCGAACAGTCTGTAGCAATCTGTAACTAACGCAAACTTTTGGAACTCGAAAAATCCTAAAAAAAATAGGAAGTCCTGGAAATTTTGTTTATCGAACAGTAGAAAAAAGAATCAACGCAAAATCACATTCCTGTGATTTAACAAAATTATATTCGTGCGCGCAAAGTTTCTGTTGTTCAGCAGAATCAAATCAACTATCATCGTAGGTTATCCTATAGGTTCTACTTCGCACAAACACTAATTAAAAGATAAAAACACATCTAACCAGAAGGTAGATGCAAGATTTATTACTAAACAGGAGCAAAAACAAAAACATAAAGAAAATTGGGTTGCCTCCCAACTAGCGCTATCGTTTAACGCCCCTAGCTAGGCATAAAAGCAAGGATAGATCTAACGAGTGCCATCTTTGGCACTAAATTCATAAGTAGAGAGATTGTGATCTCTAGGGATTTCTTCCTTTTTAGCAATGGCTAAACCTTTAGGCGAAAATTCAAGAAATTCATTGGTAGCAAAAGGTTCTTTAACGATAGAAAGACAATTGGGGAGAACACTTATGGATTTTAGATCCGCGTCTCCCTTAGAAGATTCACCCTTATTTTTAGGAACATAAATAAACTTGGCAGTTTTACTAGGGGGTTTTGGAGTGTTTTTCATGGGGGAGAACGCGGAACCTAAGTTTGTAATGATATCCTCAAGTTTACCGGTTCTAGCAGAATCTAGAATTATTTTTTCATTGACTATAGGTTCTTTTTCTTTAAGATTTTTCAAAGTAACTCCAACCCTAGATCCAAATTGGGTAATGTGATTATGAATCTTTTTATCCAAATTTTCAATTAACTCAACAGTGACAATTCTAATTTCAATAATATCAAGCCGTTGCATCACATGTTCTAGAGTTAAAACCGTTCCATTTACCAAAAGAGGTGGTGGGCCAAACAAATCTAACATAGCATTATAAGCATCAAAAGTGTGGCTACTCATAAAATCACCTCCGGTAGCAATATCGAGAACACATCTATTCCAAGGAGTAATGCCTACATAAAAATTGCGGAGAAGAATGGAAGTAGCAAGCTTCCTAGTAGCTTTATATTGGGCATTGCAAATCTATGCCAAGCATCTTTTAAACTTTCCCTCTCCCTTTGCTTAAAATTGTGAATTTCTTGTTCGGGAGTGAGAATAAGGATAGGAGGACTAGCCATGATGACAAGGTAAACAAACTAACACACGAGCTAACAGAAAAAGGCAAGCGAAAAAGAGAGGAGTCGATTGGGAAAGAGATGACGAATAAAACGGCAAGGGTGAAGTGGGGGAGAGGAAAACGAGAGGCAAATGGCAAATAAGGTAAATGCGAGGGAGATGAGTTTGTGATGGGTACTTGGTATGTCTTGACTTGAGCGAAGACCTCCCCGGCAATGGCGCCATAAATCCTTCTTGCTATGACTTGAGCTTGCGTTGGTTTTCCTCGAAGAGGAGAGGGTGATGTAGCAAGTGTAGCGTAAGTATTTCCCTCAGTTTTGAGAACCAAGGTATCAATCCAGTAGGAGGCTCCTCAAAAGTCCCATGCACCTACAAAAACAAACTGAGAACTCGCAACCAACGCAATAAAGGGGGTGTCAATCCCTTCACGGCCACTTGCGAAAGTGAGATCTAATAAAGATAGTATGATAAGATAAATATAGTTTTGGTATTTTATAATATAGATGCAAAAAGTAAAGATGCAAATAAAAGTAGATTGAAAGCAAATATGATAAGAGATAGACCCGGGGGCCATAGGTTTCACTAGAGGCTTCTCTCAAGATAGCATAAGTATTACGGTGGGTGAACAAATTACTGTCGAGCAATTGATAAAAAAGCGCATAGTTATGAGATTATCTAGGCATGATCATCTATATAGGCATCACATCCATAACAAGTAGACCGACTCCTGCCAGCATCTACTACTATTACTCCACACATCGACCGACTCCTGCCTGCATCTAGAGTATTAAGTTCATAAGAACAGAGTAACGCATTAAGCAAGATGACATGATGTAGAGGGATAAACTCACGCAATATGATATAAACGTCATCTTGTTATCCTCGATGGCAACAATACAATACGTGCCTTGCAACCCTTTTTGTCACTGGGTAAGGACACCGCAAGATTGAACCCAAAGCTAAGCACTTCTCCCATGGCAACAAAGACCAATCTAGTAGGCCAAACCAAACTGATAATTCGACGAGACCTGCAAAGATAACTCAATCATACATAAAATAATTCAGAGAAGATTCAAATATTATTCATCGATAAACTTGATCATAAACCCACAATTCATCGGATCTCGACAAACACACCGCAAAAAGAGTTTACATCGAATAGATCTCCACAAGAGAGGGGGAGAACATTGTATTGAGATCCAAAAAGAGAGAAGAAGCCATCTAGCTAATAACTATGGACCCGTAGGTCTGCGGTAAACTACTCACAACTCATCGGAGGGGCAAGGATGTTGATGTAGAGGCCCTCCGTGGTTGATTCCTCCTCAGGCAGAGTGCCGGCGAAGGCTCCAAGATGGGATCTCGCGGATACAGAAGGTTACGACGGTGGAAATTGTGTTTCGTGGTGCTCCTAGATGTTTTCGGGCTACGTAGGTATATATAGGAGGAAGAAGTACGGCGGTGGCCGCCCGAGGGGCCCACGAGACAGGGGGCGCGCCCTATGGGGGGGCGTCCTATCTCGTGGCTTCCTTGGAAGCTTCTTGACTTGCACTCCAAGCTCTCCGGATCACGTTCGTTCCAAAAATCACGCTCCCGAAGGTTTCATTCCGTTTGGACTCCGTTTGATATTCGTTTTCTTCGAAATACTGAAATAGGCAAAAAAACAGCAATATGGGTTGGGCCTCCGGTTAGTAGGTTAGTCCCAAAAATGATATAAATGTGTATATAAAGCCCATAAACATCCAAAAGAGGTAATATAATAGCATGGAACAATAAAAAATTATAGATACGTTGGAGACGTATCGGCGACGATAAGGCGGCGGCGGCGACGACGGGCGGGCGGCGACGACGGCGGGCGCCGTGTGACGGGGCGGGGCGGCGCGGGACGACGGGACGGTGACGGCCGGGCGGCGACGTCGATGGGGCGGCGACGACGGACGGCGACGGCGGCAAGGGCGGCGGCAGCGTCGATCGGGCAAGGCGGCGCACGCATGTCGTCGAGGAGAGAAGAAACAGAGAGGGAAACTGAATTTTTTTCAAGTGTTGTTTATATAGGATGCACCTTTTGTACCGGTTGGAACCTCCAACCGGTACTAAATGTCTCTTTTGGCCAGGCCAAGCGGCGGGAAGTGCACCCCCTTTAGTACCGGGTGGTGGCACCAACCGGTACTAAAGACCCCCTCTTTAGTACCGGTTGCAGCCACCACCCGGTACTAAAGGGGGTGCGCTGGCGCAGTGCGGTGCGGCAAGTTTAGTCCCACCTTGCTAGTCGAGGGGCGACCGCACTGGTTTATAAGCCCCAGAGCGGTAGGTCTCTCGAGCTCCTCTCCTAAGCAGGCCTACTAGGCCTACCTGTTCTGTGCTGTCATGTGGGCCTGCTAGGCCTTTGCGGGCCTGCATCCTGGCCCAACAAAATGTTGTGTTTCTAGTCGTATGCAGGCCGCTTTGGCCCAGTAGGCGGGATTTTTTATTTTCTTAATTTTTTTTGCTTTATTTATTTGTGTTTTATCTATTTTTGAGTTGTTTTTTGCTGTATTTAGAGTTTCTTTGTGAATATTCTTGATTTAGGTACAAAAAATTACAAACTTTTTGTTAGTGCCGGTAGTTTTCAAATTTGAATAGTTTAAATTTTGAATTATTTGAAATTTGTGTGAATCACTAGTTTGTGAATAACTTAACTTTGAAAAAAGATTTTCCAGTGATTCTTTTTTCTTATGTTTAATATTAGTGTGTTTTATCATTATATTCAATTTGGTAATGCTTAGGTTATTTAAAAAAAGAAATGCCTTTGTAACAGATGAGTTTTCGTCCGAAACTCTGATACTTCGAAAGAGATTGTCCATTTTGTACACGAAGTGCATCCAGTTTTTGCTATGTGGGTGAAATTATGATACCATGCCAACTTTCAACCTTTTCTGAGTTTATTTGAAATGCTTTTCAATTTCAGGGTCATTTAGCTGGAAAAAATCAGTAAATGCATGAAGAATTTGTTTGCAACGTAAAATTTCTTCGCGTTTCAAATGCCAAAACACATAACTACCCTAACTATTACAGAGATTCCCTCCTGGGTGTGAAACACAGAAGAAAGTGATGATAATGAAGCCGATCGCATCCCAGATCTTTGGGTGTGAAACTTTTTCTTCGCGTGTGTCCCTTTGCGCCGTAGCCATGGAAAATCTTCATAATTTAACTGGATGCTCGGGTCAATATTCACTGTGAATGGAGCAATTTCATCAAACTTTTCATAATCTTCTGACATGTCTGTCTTGTCATTCACTCACACGATGTTTCTTTTCCCTGAAAGAACTATGTGGCGCTTTGGCTCGTCGTATGATCCATTCGCTTCTTTATCTTTTCTTTTTCTCGACCTAGTAGACATGTCTTTCACATAAAAAACCTGCACCACATCATTGGCTAGGACGAATGGTTCGTCTGCATACACAAGATTGTTGAGATCCACTATTGTCATTCCGTACTGCGGGTCTTCCGTTACCCCGCCTTGTGTCATATTGACCCATTTGCACCGAAACAAAGGGACCTTCAAACCACCTCCATAGTTAAGTTCCCATATGTCCTCTATGTAACCATAATATGTTTCCTTTCCCGTGTTGGTTGTTGCATCAAAGCGGACAACACTGTTTTGGTTGGTGCTCTTCTTATCTTGGGCGGTCGTGTAAAATGTATTCCCATTTATCTGGTACTGAGGGAGTCCCGGACTAGGGGGTGTCCGGATAGCCGAACTATCATCTTCGGCCGGACTCCTGGACTATGAAGATACAAGATTGAAGACTTCGTCCCGTGTCCGGATGGGACTTTCCTTGGCATGGAAGGCAAGCTTGGCGATACGGATATGTAGATCTCCTACCATTGTAACCGACTCTGTGTAACCCTAACCCTCTTCGGTGCTTATATAAACCGGAGGGTTTTAGTCCGTAGGACGAACAACAATCATACCATAGGCTAGCTTCTAGGGTTTAGCCTCTCTGATCTCGTGGTAGATCTACTCTTGTACTACCCATATCATCAATATCAATCAAGCAGGAGTAGGGTTTTACCTCCATCGAGAGGGCCCGAACCTGGGTAAAAACTTCGTATCCCTTGTCTCTTGTTACCATCCGCCTAGACGCGCAGTTCGGGACCCCCTACCCGAGATCCGCCGGTTTGACACCGACATTGGTGCTTTCATTGAGAGTTCCTCTGTGTCGTCATCTTTAGGCCCGATGGCTCCTTCGATCATCAACAACGATGCGGTCCAGGGTGAGACTTTTCTCCCCGGACAGATCTTCGTATTTGGCGGCTTTGCACTGCGGGCCAATTCGCTTGGCCATCTGGAGCAGATCGAAAGCTACGCCCATGACCGTCAGGTTAGATTTGGAAGTTTGAACTATACGACTGACGTCCGTGGAGACTTGATCTTCGATGGGTTCGAGCCACAGCCAAGCGCGCTGCACTGTCACGTTGGGCATGATTTAGCTCTGCCGCCGAACAGTGCCCTGGAGGCCGCACAAGTATCCGCTCCGACCCTTAGCTCGGAGCCGACTGCGCCGATCGAGGACTGGTGGCTGGACACCGCCTCAGTGGCTGCGATCTCTACGGCGATTGAGCCGAACACCATCCCTGTCCTTGGCAAGGCTCGTAACTCCAAGGTGTCGGACTCCTCTGCGGACTCCGAACCTTCCGCGCCCCTGTCAATCGAATCCAGTTGGGCGCCGGTCATGGAATTCACCGCCGCGGACATCTTTCAGCACTCACCCTTTGGTGACATCCTAAATTCACTAAAGTCTCTCTCTTTATCAGGAGAGCTGTGGCCGGACTATAGTCAGGAAGGTTGGGACACGGACGATGAAGAAATTCAAAGCCCACCCACCACCCACTTCGTAGCCACTGTCGAAAGTTTAAACGACGTGCTCGATTTCGACTCCGAAGACATCGATGGTATGGACGACGATGTAGGAGATATGCATGAACCAGCACCCATAAGGCACTGGACACCCACCTCATCTCACGATGTATACATGGTGGGTACACCTAAAGGAAGCGACGACGAGTAACAACGGGACGACACGCGGGATCATCCCCTCGAAAAGCAGTCAAAACAGCGACGTAAGCGCTGCTCAAAGTCCCGCCTCGACAAAGACAGCAGCCATACAGACCCAGCCATAGAGCAGGGCGAACCGGTGGACAATGAACATGCTATTGAGCAACCGTCCGAACAGGACAATATGGATAAACAATCCGTCCCCGGCGAAGATAACAGTCCGGGCGATCTCATGCCGGACAAGTTGCTGGAGCAGAAGAACCTCCACAAAAGGCACATTGCCACTGCGCGTAGCCTGAGAAAGAAGAAGCGGAAGCTCAAGACAGAGGAAGATGCGCTCAAGATCAGATGGAGCAAAGTACTCAACACCGCAGACAAATACGACGACAGTCGCCGAACAAAGAGCTACCCGAAGCAAAAACTACTGCCCGAATTTGATGAGGAGGCCGTAGAGCCACCGCAATCAAAAAACAAGGAGACCACCCGGTTGGATAGACGACCCCATGGCAAACATAGAGCGGCAAACGGCGCCGCACACAAGCTGGCACGTGATCCGCACACGGACTCGCATCAAAAAGATGGCCCAGTTAGATCTATCTACGGGCCAAGAAAGCAAGCTCTAGTAAGCAATGCAACACGTCAAGTATCCGAATATTACGGTACATCTAAATATAGGAGTGCCGCACATCCTCTATGCTTCACCGATGAGGTTCTGGATTATGAATTTCCAGCGTGATTCAAGCGCGTAAACATAGAGGCACACAAAGGAACAACAGACCCTGGAGTCTGGATTGAGGATTACATCCTCCACATACACATGGCTAGAGGACATGACCTCCACGCCATAAAATACTTACCCCTCAAGCTCAAAGGGCCAGCCCGGCATTGGCTCAAAAGCCTCCCCGAAAACACCATTGGAAGTTGGGAAGAGCTCGAGGATGCTTTTCGGGCAAATTTTCAAGGGACCTATGTCCGACCTCCGGATGCAGACGATTTAAGTCACATAACTCAACAACCCGGAGAGTCATCCCGAAAATTCTGGAACAGATTCCTCACTAAAAATAACCAAATAGTCGACTATCCGGACGACGAAGCCTTAGCATCTTTCAGACACAACGTCCAAGATGAATGGCTTGCCAGACACCTCGGCCAAGAAAAGCCAAGAACAATGGCCGCATTAACAAGACTCATGACCCGCTTTTCCGCAGGAGAGGATAGCTGGCTGGCAAGATGCAGTACCAGCAACCCAAGTACATCTGAAGTCAGGGATGGAAACGGGAAACTGCAACGCAGCAAAGAACAGCGCCGAACCAAGGGCAACAGCCGAAGAGCACGGCAGTCAATGCCGGATTCAAAAGCTCACAGCAGAACCATAAAAAACTGCCCCCTACGGATAACAGGGACGAGCTATCTAACTTAAACAAAATCTTGGACAAGATATGCCAAATCCACAGTACTCCCCGGAAGCCTGCAAACCATACCAACAAAGATTGTTGGGTCGTCAAGCAGTCCGGCAAACTCAAGGCCGAACACAAGGGGCTCGACACACCAAGCGAGGACGATGACGAACCCCACAAGAAGAGCACCGGAAGACAAAAGAATCTCCCACAAGAAGTCAAAATAGTAAACTCACTTCACGTGAAAAAAGGGAAAAACAGAACAGCGCCCATAGAGATACGCGCCATACGGCCTATCCCAGAGGAGTCCCGCCACTGGTTGTCAAAACCAATCACCTTCGACCACCAGGATTACTCTAGATGTATCCGGAATGCAGGATGGACTGCCTTGATATTAGATCCGATAATCGACGGACTCCAATTCACACAAGTCCTAATGGACGGCGGCAGTGATCTAAACCTGCTATATCAGGACACAATTCGCAAAATAGGGGTAGAACTGACCAAAATTCGCCATAGCAACACTTCCTTTCAAGGGGTGATGCCAAGCCGATATGCCCATTGTACGGGCTCTCTATTGCTAGAAGTTGTGTTCGGCTCACCCGACAACTTCCGCCGCGAAAGGTTAACCTTCCACCTTGCCCCATTCACGAGTAGCTATCAAGCACTACTGGGGCGCGAAGCTTTCGCCCGCTTTAACGCAGTACCGCATTATGCATCCCTCACACTTAAAATGCCCGGTCCACGAGGCATCATCTCCTTAAAGGGGAATATCGAGTGTTCCTCGAGCACGGAAGATTGTGTGACTGCCTTGACAGCCACACACTAAACCGGCTTCACTAATCCAAGCACCTAAACAGGTTCTTCAGACCACGGACACGGTTAGACGAGTCCGGCGTAAACATACAGGGGCTTACCAGCCGCATACCCCCGCATTAGGGGCTCCGCGTATATACAACAAGAGACAATAAAGCTCAATTTTATATATTTTTTGAAACGTACTTTGTTTATTTAATATACCGTACATTTTTGCACGACCTTTTTCAACTAAGTTCCTCTCTTTTACAGATGAACACCGTGCGACACCCGTCCAGGATACGGCACAACGGAGACACAGACGCAGACGTGCAGCAGGGACCCGTTGCAAGGATTCTTTTCAGATTAAGACCCTGCGTAAACCTTTTTTACTGTCTTTTGTTGATACACATCCCCTGGTTTCTTATTATAACCAAGGAGGAGGCTGGCGTTTTGTCATAGGCCACGTCAGAATTTTGCGCGTACCTGGACACCAGGGGCTTACTACAAAGGGCGTTGTTCTGCCCGTTTTCATAAAGACCGAATACCTTAGGGAGTGTTCGGCGTCTCGAGTTAGACCTTATATGCATCAGCTCCAAATCATGTTTTTGGTCAAATGTTGGGTTTGCCCGGCTCCTGTGTTTTGCTGCCTTATGTTCCGCTCTATCGGCTAACGCGGCACCAGGAGAACTACTGCGATTGTGCCCCGTTTCGGCCAGGCGAGCACCTCGGTAGAGAAAGCCGAAAACTGACTGTCATGATATAGCGTGAGACTGGTCAACCACTCGATGACCCGCCGGAATCTATAGGATTCCTCCGCATTGACGAAGGGCCGTTTCCCGGTCAGGCACATACGCGCCCCAAATTCGGGTGAGCGCGGTGCCCCTAGGGGCTATATAGTAGCCCCATTGTCAAACTCCTATGGCTAAGTGAAAGTGATAAAGCATTATAGTCCGGTTGCCTAGTTTGCTACGCTACCACCTCCTTTATAGGACCAAGACGTTGGATCAAGTGTGAAAATGCGCCTTTTGCAAACACCCCCGCATTATATGCATGGGGGCTGAAGCCGAAGACTGCCATCTTTCAGGTTATATACACATATACATCAACGGCCGCACATGAGGTATTTTAATTCTTGAAGGCACAAGTATAAAAAGCTTTTATATTTCATCAAAACATTGTTTCACAATAATACATGTTATTCGAACATAATATCCTTCGAGCACTGCGTCTCTATTAAACAAGGGCCCTGCAGAACTTCCTGAAAATAGTGCTCGACAGGTACTTGGCTTCCGTCCGAATCTTGGGTTGCAACATCGGTGGCCTTCATCTCCGCCCAGTATGTCTTGACACCGGCAAGAGCCATCTGCGCACCCTCTATGCATGCCGACCTCCTCATTGCATTGATTTGCGGCACCGCACCAAGGAACTGCTGCACCAAGCCAAAATAACTCTTCGGCTCGGGCCTCTTCGGCCACAAAAGACTCACGACATCCTTCATCGCAAGTCCGGATAACCTATTCAGCTCCGCCCATTCGGCCAAGCGATCGGTTAATGGAAGTGGGCGCTCTGGACTATGGAACTGCGACCAAAAAACCTTCCCCGTTTCGTGATCCTCTTGATCTTGGAAGTGTTCGGCCGCGTCCGCCGCACTTGCCGCCAAGTCCAGATAAGCATCTTCCGCACTCCACAGCCGGTCCAACTGAGCATAATTAGGGTCCAGGAATTTCCTCCGCAGCAGAAAGGGCTTTCCAGCCGCGATATCTCCGGCCTGACGCAGCTCCTCCTTCATAGCTCTCATCGCAGAGCGAGCATCCTTGGCCTCGGCAGTGGCCTTCTTCAGGTCCTCTCGTACCGCCCGATCTTCTTTTGCAAGAAGCTTGAAGCGGTAGGCAGCATTCTTCAACTCCACGGCCATCTCGGTCATCTCCTTCTTGCTTCGGCAGTGAGCAGCCTATTCGGCTTTTAGCTCTTCGGCCGCCTTTAAGGCAGCCGCATCACTCTTTCTGGCCTGCTCCTTGGCCTGGGCGAGCTCCGCCCGCAGGTTCTCCATGGCAGCGGCACCATCTGCGTCAAGCATACTTGTTGTGAGGCACGGGCATCGAGCTCCCTTACCAGGTGTCCGCGGAGAGATCACATACCTTGTGACTCGTCAAGACGCTTATTGACAAGCGCGATGTCGGCATCCGCCACATTGAGTTGCCGCTTTAGTTTGGCAAATCCATCAGTCCGGCTAGCCACCGGACACTTTGCCACCTACATAGGAAGGGCGACATATTATACCTGGGATTATGATCCTCGGCGCGCTGTCATTTTTGACAACACACCGAGTCTCAGGGGCTACTATCTACACAGGGCGCATTTTATATGCGGAACTGTCATAAGGTACATCATTTGCGTACCTCAAAACCTGTCAGTAAACTTCTGACGGCTTCATGCAATCCGCTCTCAGCGGACGAAATCCTTTCAATCACCGTACCCATTAACGCACGGTGATCTTCTGAGATAAACGCTCGCCCGAGCAGATCCTTCAGCTCCTCCGACCGTACACCATATGGTGCCGGACTCGTCCGATGGCCTTTTTCGAAGGCCGAACGTGAAGGGCTTTGAGGGGACATACGACTACCTTCCGGCCCCGCCGGACTCGGAGAAACCCTCCGTGACGACACCTCAGGGTCGCCCACCTTGTAAGACGGTCCGGCAGGGGGAGGCGTTTCGCTCTCTATCATCTCCGGACGAAGATCCCCCGAAGATGAGCTCTGCTGAGAAGGGCTGAGATCCGAACTACAAGGTAAAATTTCGGTTATCAGAAATAGGGTAGGGATATCCTTTATTTTAAAAAGAACTCCCCTTCTTACTTACGGCTCGGTGGAGGGATGATCCCCTTAGGGGCATAATGCGGCCGAGGCATCTCTCGGCGCCGGACCCTCTAACGAAGATTTCTTCCCCCACTTTGAGACCATGGTCTCATGGTCTTTAGAGGCGGTCCTCTTCTTCCCTTGTATGGAGGGATTCTCGATCCCTCCGTTCCTGGCAGCCTCCTTCGCGGAGGCGGTAGCTTCCTTGTTCCCCCCTTCACCTTCTTCCGAAGGCGCAACCTCCAGCATCCTGGTTAACACGGGATCTGACGTGGTCTCAGGGAGGGGGGCCGGACACCTGATTAACTTTGCTTTCGCTATCCACTCAGGTTCAAGGGACAGCTCTTTTAAAAGGGCGAGTTTGTAATAAATATAGGATAGCGTGTCCGGGCACAGGGCTACTTACTTGAGTATCCGGGCGATTGCAGCTCAGAACTGCGTCCTCGGTCAAGTCCGGACACATCTCTTGTGATCCGAAGAAAAGCTTGTACATCTCCACGGGCGTCGCGCCCATAAAATGTTGGAGAGCTCGTGGTCCCTCCGGGTTAAATTCCCACAGGCGGAGGGGGCGACGTCTGCAGGGCAGGATGCGACGAATCAGCATGACCTGCGCCACTACGACCAAAGTGATCTCTCTCTCTAGGAGGTCTCGAATGCGGCCCTGCAGCAAGGGCACGTCCTTGGATGGCCCCCAGTCAAGCCCTTTATTGACCCATGACGCCAGCCACGGTGGAGGACCCGGGCGAAAGGCAGGTGGCGCCACCCATTTGGTGCCCCTGGGAGTTGTGATATAAAACCACTCTTGTTGCCATAAACTAAGCTCCTCTTAAAAAGAGCCCTCGGGCCACGGAGCATCAGCATTCTTGCTTATAACAGCCCCTCCGCACTCTGCCTGTTGCCCCATGATCATCTTCGGCTCCACTTTGAAGGTCTTGACCCACAATCCGAAGTGAGGGGTAATGCAGAGGAAGGCTTTGCATAGGACGATGAACGATGAGATGTGGAGGATGGACTCCGGATCCAAGTCGTGAAATTCCAACCCATAGTAAAACATGAGCCCACTCACGAAGGGGTCCGTCGGGAAGCTTAACCCCCGAAGGAAGTGAGACGCGAACACCACGCTTTCACCAGGCTTGGGAGTGGGAATGACCTGCCCTTGGGCAGGCAACCTATGTGAAATTTCGCCGGTTAAATACCTGGCATCTCTTAGCTTTAATACGTCTTCTACCGTAATGGAGGAAGGCATCCACCGGCCTTGCAGGTCGGAGCCGGACATCATCGAAGGTCCGAAGCGCCTGAATCTGGAGCTTTGGGTGTTGGAACTCGAGGCGAGGGGCGGATTCGATTGAGATTGAAAGAAGGGAGTGGAGCCTTGGTCTCATTATAAAGAGGTTGAATACCAAGAGCCTCCCACGTGACCGTTCGGGACTCGCCTTCGATAGAGGAGGCGTGCCAACGGGCACGGTTGGGTTACCCACACCCGTATTAATGAGAATCCCGGAATAAGGTGTCACAGCCCCAGTTCAGCCCTTGCTTGACTTTGCTTGTCCATCAAGCCATCATGTTTAAATTCCAAAGAAATTTGAAATGGGGATTGTTGAAACCCTAGCACCAAATGAAATTCAACTAGGTTCAATAAAAATATTTTCAATAACCCAGAATGCCCTTTGGAAATGTTCATGATTTCTGTTAAAGGTGAAAACCTCTTCCAAAAATGATGAACATATTTATAGGCTATTCCTGGATTTTTGAATTAAATTATATAGTATTTGCATTTGGGCATTTAATTGCTAATAATATTTTAAATGCTCAAATAATCACAAAATGAAATGTTTACTGTTGGAAATATTCCAAACAGTCACATGGAGCAGTTTCATGATTTTTGGTAATACCCTGGCATTTTTAATAAAGCCCTAAATTTACGAATAATAGAAAATGTAAGAAAATAAAACAGGCGAAAACCTACACGCTTACATGTCCAGCTGGCGGCCCAGCCGGCAGCCCACCTGCCGCCCAGCCCACCACCGCTGCAGTCACCACCAACCTCTCGCCAGAGGGCGAGGCGCGCGGTCGCCCAGCACCGCACGCCGCCGCGCCACCTCCTGCTTCGCCCACGCTGGGCTGGCCGAGACGCCACGCACCCCGACCCCTCTCGCTTGTCCACCTCCTCTCCCTCCTCTGTCTCTCGCACGCAGCCACCGAACGCCATCGCCGCCCGCTGCTGCTACCATGCCACCGCCACCCCACGCCGACGCGCCCGAAGCTCCGCCACTTCGCCCTCAACCTCCTCACCAAGCCAAGCGACACCGGCCGCACTGAACGCCTCACCGCCGTCTTCTTCAACCTTCGCTCCGAGATCGCGGAGATGCTCCGATGCCGTCCGGCCTCCCCGAGCACGCTGAGCTACTCATCGACCTCGCCGTGAGCTCCTCTGCCAACCCCTCTCTCCCACGCCTGCTTCCCTCTCTAGTCGCTGCTCCCATCGAGCCCGAGAGCTCGCTCCGCCGCCATGTCGCCGCCGTGGCCATCGCCACTTAGAGCTGCAACCGAAGCGCACCGTGTTTCAAGACATCACCAGAGGTCAGATCATCCAGCCGTTAAGCCCGCCGTGCCCCACAAAGACCACTTCCAATCTCGCCCGAACTCCGGCCGCCGCATTCGTGCTTCCGCCGTCGACTCAGACCACCCCAGCTCCTCGGTTGGCCTACTAGATGCGCGAGCCCCAGCTACGCCAGAGACCAAACCGTGGTCGATTTGGTCGACCGTGGGCAAAACCCGAGCCACTCCAGTGCGCCTCCGCCGCGGCTTGAGGTCGCCGCTGGCCAAACTCCGGCGTGCTGACATGGCCATCATTAGCGGCTAAACACCCCACTAACCAACCCACCTAGCTCACTGACACCTGGGCCCCACGCCCTAAATAACCTAGGTTTTAATTCTGTTTAGATTAGTTTATAATCACGCGGGACCCACCAATCGAGTCGATCAGGCTAACGTGGCCGTTGACCGGCCCCACATGTCAATGACATCAACAAAGATGTGTCACCGACGATGGACCCCACCGGTCAGGTTTGACCTAGACCAGCCCGTTGACCGCCGACGTCACCACGATGCATCACGACGCAATAAAGCATTTACTGGAATTATTCTTATTCAGGAAATTCCAGAAAATCTTGCAAATTTCAAAAATTCATAGAAATTAATCTGTAACTCCAAATCAAATAAATTATACATGAAAAATGATCATAAAAATCCAATCTATCCATCTGCACTGGTTTCATGCATGTTAGAGCAAATTAACCCTGTTGTTTAGATGAAACAAGTTAATGCACCTTTATGACTTCATATAATGGGTTTGCATTTGAATCTTTGGTTCAAATGAACTCATTTCAATCTGTTCTAGCTTGCATTAGCCCAAAACACATTCATATTGCCATGTCATAGCATGCATCATATTGTGCATTGCATTGATCGTGTTTCTTCTCTGTTTGTCGGTGTTGTTCCCCCTCGATAGACGTTGTACCGACGTGGTGATCGTTGACACTGATGAAGACTCAATGCTATCTTCAGAAGTGCCAGGCAAGCAAAACCCCCTTGTTCATTCCGATACAATCCCACTCTCTCGCTCCTGCTCTCTTTTACTGCATTAGGACAACAACGATTCATCTGTTACTTGCTGCGGTAGCTGAACCCCTTTATCCTTTGCATGACCTGTCATTCCACAGTAAATAGATGAAATCCACTAGCATGAGTAGGAGTTGTATGAGCCCTGTTGTGCCTACTCATTCATGCTTGTTTGTCATGCCTGCTACTGCTTAGAGTTGAGTCGAGTCTGATTCATCGAGGATGAATCAGAGGTGTGTGAACATGTCCTACTGTGTGTGAGCTAAGTGTGTGAACACGATTTGGTAAAGGTAGCGGTGAGAGGCCATGTAGGAGTACATGGTGGGTTGTCTCATTGAAGCCATCCTTAGGAACTGAGTTCTGTGTTTGTGATCCATGATTGAGCTACTACCATGCATTGGGCCCTGAAATATGACCCCGCTCGACTTCTTATTCACCCTTGTCCTCTGTCCAGGAGTTGCAAGTAGTTTCTTGTGTTTGTAGTATCTTTGGAGGCCGTGCTTGCGCGCTGACCGTAGGGGTGGGCTGTGATCGGTAGGCATGTGGCATGGTGTACCGGCGCCTGCTTGGTGTCTCGGGAACCCTGCTCACATCGTTTGGGGCTGTGAGCGAAACTCCGCCGGATCTCCTCATGGATGGAACCCGAATAGGTGATAAACCTGACTAGAGACTTGAGTGTCTAGGTAGGTCGTGGTCTACACCCACGCCGGCTTTAAGCTGAAGTCTGCCGAGCACATGTCGTGTGTGCGACGCTAAGTGGTGGAAACATGTGTGAAGAAGTACACCCTGCAGGTTAACATCATCTATTCAATAGCCGTGTCCGCGTAAAGGACTTCGGGTTGCTCTGTACAGTTCATAGACAAGTGAAAGTGGATACTTTAAAATACGCAAGATAAGTGTGAGTGCTATGGATGGCGTTCTCGTGAGGGAGACGGAGCGGATCCATAGTGGTGTATTGAAATGGTGAATATGTGGACTCGTGTGCGCCACCTCAAAAGAGTTACTTGCAATGTAGTTTAGGATAGCCATCGAGTCAAAGCTGGCTTGCTGCAGCTTAAACCCCACCATCCCTTTGTTGATAATGATGCATATGTAGTTAGTTCTGATGTAAGTCTTGCTGGGTACATTTGTACTCACGTTTGCCTATTTTATGTTTTTGCAGAGAGACTTCGGTCTCGCTAGTAGTTCCGCGTGGACTTCAACGTTTAGCTTGATACCTCAGCTACAATCTTGTGCCCTCGGCAGGATCTGGTAGATAGTCAGGCTTCCAAGCCTTTTTCATTTGTAGATGTCTGTACTCAGACATATTAGCTTCCGCTTGTGCTTTGACTTGTATGCTCTGAATGTTGGGTCGTGAGACCCCTGTTTGTAATATCTCGCTCCTTGGAGCCTAATGAATACATACTTGAGTCGTAGAGTCATGTTGTGATGCCATGTTGTATTTGCACATATCGAGCATATTGTGTGTATGTTATTGAAATGCTTGGTATGTGTGGGATCTGACTATCTAGTTGTTTATCCTTAGTAGCCTCTCTTACCGGGAAATGTCTCCTAGTGTTTCCACCGAGCCATGGTAGCTTGCTACTGCTCCGTAACACTTAGGCTGGCCGGCATGTGTCCTTCTTCGCTCTCGTGTCCGTCCTTCAGTGGAAATGTCATGCGATGAATACCGAGTCCTGTTAGCCCGCTACAGCCCGGTTCACGAGTCTGTTAGCCCAGTGCTACAGCCTGGATTCACTCACCGATGACCGACACGCTCGATGTCTTGGTCATGGATGCCTGTCCTCGTAAGTCTGTGCCACTTTGGGTTTACGACTAGCCATGTCAGCCGGGCTCCTTATCATATGGATGCTAGCGACACTATCATATACGTGCCAAAAGGCTTAAACGGTCCCGCAAAGGTAAGGCGACACCGTGGGAATACCGTGCATGAAGCCACAAAGTGATATGAGGTGTTACATGCTAGATCGATGTGGCATTGAGTCGGGTCCGGACAGCTTTGGTATCGAGCTTGATCGCTCAGAGGATTACCAAGCCAAACCGGTCGAAGTTGTGTCTAGAAATGCTTTAGTTATGTAAGGGAATTGATTGTGGGACGGGAACGTAAGGCTCTTTTTACTCCTTATACCTCATGGCCTTCTGATCTGAGTCATCATCTTCTCTTCTACGGGGATTAAGAACTAGGCCTTCTCATCTATCTATCAGGATCACGTGTTACTAATCCGTAGACTTATAGGATTGTTGGATTTAAGCCTCGTTTCAGTTCCTATTACTTCCATATGTTAACTGTTGATCTCGAAACCTTGATATTGTGCTTTTGAGTGGCTATGCCACCATTTTTGTAGCATTTCTCCAATCTTTTTGAGCATTTACAGCCGTTATGCTGTCCGAGTCATCCCAGGTTTCTAAATAGTCTGATGCATTTGCAAATCCTTTCTTTCCATTCCCGATGTCCTTTATGGTCAGAATAAGCCCACTAACCGGTGCGTTGAGGTAATTTATTGCCTTGACATATATGTTGGAGCTATTATTATGACCCTAGGTGTTTTAGGGAGTCACCTAGTAATCTAGCAATCTTTAGTGTTCCCAGTGTGAAGATTCTGGCCATTATTCTCGAAAGCATCTCGTGATGCCATTTAGTAGGTATTTTACTTCTGGGTTTTGAACCCGAGATTCACCCCACTTACCTCATGTTGATAGTGTTTGCTAGTTCCTTTAGGAAATTAGTAACATTTGCATTAGTTCTCGAGGTCCATCGTATTTCCTTCTTCCGAATACCATGAACCATTAAGGCAGAAGTTATTTAAACCAAAAGATCACAATCAGAGTACTCTTGAGGAGTTCTCCATTCTATATTGCGACTCTGCCAGTTCTACTTTTCTGCATGGGTTATCCGGAAGAAACCTGTTGAACTTGATTCGACATACTAATCCATGCATCCACAACTCAGAAAATCATATGTTCCTTTGAGTTGTCCCCCTTTAGTTGTATACTGACCTTTGTCTATCGATTGATAGTCAGGAGTAGTCGTGCATTCGTGTTCATCGATGCCTTTTACTTCTGTGGTCCGTCAAGCCATTCTATTTCAGAATGACTAGGAGAAACAAACTCCAGTACCTTGTCCATTTCTAGGATTGGGTCAAAGTAGTTGTACTCCGCAGATCAAATTGCTAATCTAGCTTTTGCTCTGTTCTACCCTGGAGTATTACCATCTTTATATCAAGAATGTCATGGGAATTGCACACCATCCTATGAACTCTTGATACAGTGATACTTCTTGCCATCATTTTTCATTCCTCGGTCCCCGTGTTATTGTAACCGGAATACCGACAATTGGAATGGGATGTGTGAAATCAATACTCCTAGCAACCTCGTTGCTTGGCAGTTAAAGGACAATAATTTCATTCTTAGCGTGTTGGTTCTTGAATCGTCATTCTAAGATAGATTGTGCTACCTAGTCCTTATTTCTGGTGCACTCTTCGATCAATGAGTTAGGATTATTCAATCCCTTGCTTATTTGATCATATCGTCTTGCTCTGGGAAGCAAGATTGTTCTCGAGCTTAGTAACATATTGGTGGTTCATGATGTTCCGAATATCTTCTCAGAAGTATTACCGGATTGTAACCTGGCCGCTATGTTGAGTTCGTGATCAAGTTGGTTTTCTTATAAATCACTCCTTCTCCAAGAATCTGTGTTGGATACCCCTGAGCTAGTTGGCTAAGCTGAACAACAACTTGGAGAGTTGGAAGATAAAAGCTTGTCTGACTTAGTTCGTGTCAAGGGATATCTTGTGTGTGTGTTGATGAAAGATGATATCTTCTTCAATTGATCCTCAAGACCAGTTGTTGGAGCTATTGTCGTGCCAAAACTTTGATTTGAGTGTGGGCTATTCTCAAATCAAATCAGAACCAACGGTGTTCGTAATATTGTCTTACTCGTGGAATTTCCTCGAGCATACACCATTATGTCTTTTGGGTCTGACCAATACTATCCCCTTGTTCACATAATTATGGAATTCCATTTATGTGGAAACCAGGATGAACTGTTGTTGAGCCCATCGACAACATCCTTATCTTCTCCATAATCTTGTTGAACATTAAGCTAGTATTGGAAACTTTTGAAAGCATTTCTTCATGCTAGCTCATGAAGCATATGTTCGGATGAAAGAAGTGACTCTCTCTAACTCATGTGAATTTGATGCAAGTTGCCGCCGTGGGTTCGAGAAAGTTAGTTTTGCTTCCTCTGGAATCGTCACAAGTTAGTCACGCATGTGCGAAGTACCCTATTGTTTGATAGGTTGGCCGCCTCCACTCCATATGTGTTTCCTAGCACACCAAGCCACTGATTGATTTGTTCAAGGAGAACAAGTTCCTTCTTAAGAGCTAGACTTATGTAAGGACTCCGATATCCTCGATGATGGTTCCCCACCTGAACTCGGTAGTGTTTTATTATAAGACTACCACGTGGTCATGCTTGTCTTGACAACGTGTTCACATGTTTGTAGCAGAACCAGCTCATGTTTTGGAGCTTGATATCGTAGTTCATTCCCTGAGGTTCTCACAACGTCATCTCGTCGATTTGTGTTGCAAACTTTCATTCTTCTTTCTAGACTTGATGAGTCTGGAGTATTCTGACACCAACCAGATCTGAATCTCAGGCAGAGATGATGGTTAGGACATTTTCCAAGAACTATAATATTGGTCTCTCGATAACCGGTAAAGTGGATGTCGTGGCGAACACACCCCACCGGAAGACCTATTATTGTAGTATCTTGATTGAAGAAGTTGGCCACCTCCCCATAAGGATTTCGCAGGATTTACCTCCGTAACTATTCCTTAAGGATCCTTGAGCTTCCGAAGTCCGACCTTTTACTTGATGTTCTAGATACCAGACCATTTCAATGAATGGGATACACTAGCACATCAAGGAGAACATTAGAAGCGGAGTGCTAAATGTCTCTCGGTCGATCATCTAGATTTTGTTTCCTTGGCCCCGCTAAGGTGAAATCTGAGAAAGTGTTGTCTTCCTTTGTATCTGCATTGTCCATCGCTATTCATCATGGTAGTATGTTGTGTTGTCAGCACCCTTGACCAGGATGTTGATAAAACCTTGATGATTATGGAAATGCTCAAGTTCTTGAGAGCACGCTCAAGCTCTAGGTTTTATTGTCAGCATTGATTACATAGTGCTCTCAGTTTCCTCGGTTATGCTATAACATTTTCAACAGTGGACTCACTCTCTACTGTTGAGCTTCTCCTAGTTACTAAAATCATCCCTGGTGTTGTTTCCAATAAGGTAATCCACATCATCCATTCTAATCCGGGTATGGCATTCTACCGAACCCCTCTAAACGATCGCTCGAGAATTGCCTTAGGCTGGTATAAAGAGTTTTAATGATCTCTGAATCAAAGGTAATTCTTTTTGCCATTTAAGGGGATATTTCTACAAGTCACCTTCCCTAAGGTGTCTCGTTGTGGTATCGTGGCAATTATTTTCCTCGCTACTTTGAAATCTCATCAAATTGTTTCTTCCGTCCTTCATGATGTGTGTTTTTCCTCTCAGCTCAAGAGATGTTCTACATCTCATACCGTGAGTTGATCTTGTGATCATTAAGATGATCCATCCTTGTAGAGTGTCTCTGCCCTTGTGTTGGATGAAGATCTCAAAAGCAAAGACGTCAAGATCAATTAGAGCACTGAATCAGCATCTTCGAGAAGGACAATTGGATCGTGAAGTTTGAGCTGGATTAGTGTCCCCTTGTCTTCTTACCTCACGTCTTGAATCTCGGGACGAGATTCTTGTTTAGTGGGGGTGAGTTGTCACAACCCCAGTTCAGCCCTTGCTTGACTTTGCTTGTTCATCATGCCATCATGTTTAAATTCCAAAGAAATTTGAAATGGGGATTGTTGAAACCCTAGCACCAAATGAAATTCAACTAGGTTCAATAAAAATATTTTCAATAACCCAGAATGCCCTTCGGAAATGTTCATGATTTCTGTTAAAGGTGAAAACCTCTTCCAAAAATGATGAACATATTTATAGGCTATTCCTGGATTTTTGAATTAAATTATATAGTATTTGCATTTGGGCATTTAATTGCTAATAATATTTTAAATGCTCAAATAATCACAAACTGAAATGTTTACTGTTGGAAATATTCCAAACAGTCACATGGAGCAGTTTCATGATTTTTGGTAATACCCTGGCATTTTTAATAAAGCCCTAAATTTACAGAATAATAGAAAACAGAACAGAAAATAAAACAGAGCAGAAACCTACCTGACGCTTACCTGTCCAGCCTGGCCGGCCCAGCTGGCAGCCCACCTGCCGGCCCAGCCCACCACCGCTGCCAGTCACCACCAACCTCTCGCCAGAAGGACGAGAGGCGCGTGGCCGCCGCGCGCTGGCACGCGCCCGTGCCACCTCCTGCTTCCGCCGACGCTGGGGGCTGGCTGGAGACGCCACGCACCCCCCGACCCCCTCTGGCTTGTCCACTCCTCCTCTCCCCTCCTCTGTCTCTCTCGCACGCAGCCACCGAACGCCATCGCCGCCGCGCTCGCTGCTACCGCGGCCACCGGCCACCCCACGCCTCGCCGACGCGCCCAGAAGCTCCGCCACTTCGTCCTCAACCTCCTCACCAAGCCAAGCGACACCGGACGCACCTGAACGCCCTCACCGCCGTCTTCTTCAACCTTCGGCTCCGAGATCGCCGGAGATGCTCCGACGCCGTCCGGCCTCCCCCGAGCACGCTGAGCTACTCATCGACCTCGCCGTGAGCTCCTCTGCCGAACCCCTCTCTTCCCACGCTCTGTTTCCCTCTCTAGCCGCCGTTCCCATCGAGCCCGAGAGCTCGGCTCCGCCGGCCATGTCGCCGCCGTGGCCACTGTCACTTAGAGCTGCAACCGAGCGCGTCACCGTGCTCAGCACATCACCAGGAGGCTGTATCATCCAGCCGTTCGCCCCGCCGTGCCCCACAGCACCACTTCCAATCTCGCCCGAACTCCGGCCGCCGCATTCGTGCTCGCCGCCGTCGACTCAGACCACCCCAGCTCCTCCCGGTTGGCCTACTAGATGCGCGCGAGCCCCAGCTACGCGTAGGACCAAACCGCGGTCGATTTGGTCGACCATGGGCAAAACCCGAGCCACTCCAGTGCGCCTCCGCCGCGGCTTGAGGTCGCCGCCGGCCAAACTCTGGCGTGCTGACATGGCCATCATTAGCGGCTAAACACCCCACTAACCAACCCACCTAGCTCACTGAGACGAGGGCCCCACGCCCTAAATAACCTAGGTTTTAATTCTGTTTAGATTAGTTTATAATCATGCGGGACCCACCAGTCAGAGTTGACTGTGCTAACGTGGCCGTTGACCGGGCCCCACATGTCAATGACACTGAACAGCACTGTGTCACTGACCAGTGGACCCCACTGGTCAGGTTTGACCTAGACCAGCCCCGTTGACCGCTGACGTCACCCTGATGCACTGCTGACGCAATAAAGCATTTACTAGAATTATTCTTATTCAGGAAATTCGAGAAAATCTTGCAAACTTCAAAAATTCATAGAAATTAATCTGTAACTCCAAATCAAACAAATTATATATGAAAAATGATCAGAAAAATCCAATTTATCCATCTGCACTGGTTTCATGCATGTTAGAGCAACTTAACCCTGCTGTTTAGATGAAACAAGTTAATGCACCTTTATGACTTCATATAATGGGTTTGCATTTGAATCTTTGGTTCAAATGAACTCATTTCAATCTGTTCTAGCTTGCATTAGCCCAAAACACATTCATATTGCCATGTCATAGCATGCATCATATTGTGCATTGCGTTGATCGTGTTTCTTCTATGTTTGTCGGTGTTGTTCCCCCTCGATAGACGTTGTACCGACGTGGTGATCGTTGACACTGATGAAGACTCAATGCTATCTTCAGAAGTGCCAGGCAAGCAAAACCCCCTTGTTCATTCCGATACAATCCCACTCTCTTGCTCCTACTCTCTTTTACTGCATTAGGACAACAATGATCCATCTGTTACTTGCTGCGGTAGGTGAACCCCTTTATCCTTTGCATGACCTGTCATTCCACAGTAAATAGATGAAACCCACTAGCATGAGTAGGAGTTGTTTGAGCCCTGTTGTGCCTACTCATTCATGCTTGCTTGTCATGCCTGCTACTGCTTAGAGTTGAGTCAGGTCTGATTCATCGAGGATGAATCAGAGGTGTGTGAACATGTCCTACTGTGTGTGAGCTAAGTGTGTGAACACGATTTGGTAAAGGTAGCGGTGAGAGGCCATGTAGGAGTACATGGTGGGTTGTCTCATTGAAGCCGTCCTTAGGAACTGAGTTCTGTGTTTGTGATCCATGATTCAGCTACTACCATGCATTGGGCCCTGAAATATGACCCCGCTCAACTTCTTATTCACCCTTGTCCTCTGTCCAGGAGTTGCAAGTAGTTTCTGGTGTTTGTAGTATGCTGGAGGCCGTGCGGAGCGCTGACCGTAGGGGTGGGCTGTGATGCGGTAGGCACGTGGCACGGTGTACCGGGCTCCCGTTTGGTGTCTCGAGAACCCTGCTCACATCGTTTGGGGCTGTGAGCAAAACTCCGGCCGGATGTCCTCATGGATGGAACCCGAATAGGCGATAAACCTGGACTAGAGACTTGAGTGTCTAGGTAGGTCGTGGTCTACACCCACGTCGGCTTTCGCTTGAAGTCTGCCGAGCACATGTCGTGTGCAGACGCTAAGTGGTGGAAACATGTGTGAAGAAGTACACCCCTGCAGGGTTAACATCATCTATTCGAATAGCCGTGTCCGCGGTAAAGGACTTCTGGGTTGCCTGTACAGTTCATAGACAAGTGAAAGTGGATACTTTAAAATACGCAAGATAAGTGTGAGTGCTATGGATGGCGTTCTCGTAGGGAGACGGAGCGGATCCATAGTGGTGTATTGAAATGGTGAATATGTGGACTCGTGTGCGCCACCTCAAAAGAGTTACTTGCAGTCGTAGTTTAGGATAGCCACTGAGTCAAAGCTGGCTTGCTGCAGTTAAACCCCACCATCCCTTTGTTGATAATGATGCATATGTAGTTAGTTCTGATGTAAGTTTTGCTGGGTACATTTGTACTCACGTTTGCCTATTTTATGTTTTTGCAGAGACTTGGTCTCGCTAGTAGTTCCGCGTGGACTTGACGCTTAGCTTGATACCTCAGCTACGATCTTGTGCCCTCGGCAGATCTGGTAGATAGTCGCTTCCAAGCCTTTTTCATTTGTAGATGTCGTACTCGGACATATTAGCTTCGCTTGTGCTTTGACTTGTATGCTCAATGTTGGGTCGTGAGACCCTGTTTGTAATATCTCGCTCCTTGGAGCCTAATGAATACATACTTGAGTCGTAGAGTCATGTTGTGATGCCATGTTGTATTTTCACGTATCGAGCATATTGTGTGTATGTTATTGAAATGCTTGGTATGTGTGGGATCTGACTATCTAGTTGTTTAGCCTTAGTAGCCTCTCTTACCGGGAAATGTCTCCTAGTGTTTCCACCGAGCCATGGTAGCATGCTACTGCTCCAGAACACTTAGGCTGGCCGGCATGTGTCCTTCTTCGTTCTTGTGTCTGTCCCTTCAGGGAAATGTCACGCGATGAATACCGGAGTCCTGTTAGCCCACTACAGCCCGGTTCACCGGAGTCCTGCTAGCCCAGTGCTACAGCCTGGATTCACTCGCTGATGACCGACACGTTCGATGCTGGGTCATGGATGCCTGTCCCTGTAAGTCTGTGCCACTTTGGGTTTATGACTAGCCATGTCAGCCCGGGCTCCTTATCATATGGATGCTAGCGACACTATCATATACGTGTGCCAAAAGGCGCAAACGGTCCCGGGCAAAGGTAAGGCGACACCCGTGGGAATGCCGTGCGTGAGGCCGCAAAGTGATATGAGGTGTTACATGCTAGATCGATGTGGCATTGAGTCGGGGTCCTGACATAAGGGGACACGATCTCTGCTTTGACAAGACGTGCCAAGGAAACCGCCTCGCTAAACACACTGAGGTGGGACAGTAAAAACGATTCGAATAAAGGCTTGGTCGTGGTGTGATGTCACACCACGGATATACGTCAGCAGATTGAATTTGTGTAAATATTATTCTCTCTACGGTGGTATGTGGAACATATTTTGCAGAGCCGGACACTATCCTTGTGTTCAAAATCTTCTATGAAGCATTCGGAGGAGGAACCCGCCTTGCAATGCCGAAGACAATATGCGCGCCGGACTCGTCGTCATTGAAGCCTGGTACAGGGGCTACTGAGGGAGTACCGGACTAGGGGGTGTCCGCATAGCTGAACTATCATCTTCGGCCGGACTCCTGGACTATGAAGATACAAGATTGAAGACTTCGTCCCGTGTCCGGATGGGACTTCCCTTGGCATGGAAGGCAAGCTTGGCGATACGGATATGTAGATCTCCTACCATTGTAACCGACTCTGTGTAACCCTAACCCTCTTCGATGCTTATATAAACCGGAGGGTTAAAGTCCGTAGGACAAACAACAATCATACCATAGGCTAGCTTCAAGGGTTTAGCCTCTCTGATCTCGTGGTAGATCTACTCTTGTACTACCCATATCATCAATATCAATCAAGCAGGAGTAGGGTTTTACCTCCATCGAGAGGGCCCAAACCTGGGTAAAAACATCGTGTCCCTTGTCTCCTGTTACCATCCGCCTAGACGCACAGTTCGGGACCCCCTACCCGAGATCCACCGGTTTTGACACCAACAGGTACCATTTGAAAGTCATTATATTCGAAGATGGTAACTGGGACAGCGAGTACAGGTCATTTTGAATATCGCCATCATGCATGACACGTTTCTGCAACCAACCGGCGAAAGTCCTTGTTTGTTCACGTGTAATCCAGTCATCAGACTTCTCCGGGTGTTTGGAGTGTAGAAAATTCTCGTGTTCCTCCATATACGGAGCCACCAAGGCGGAATTCTGTAGAACTGTGTAGTGTGCTTCAGTGAGAGAATGCTCATCCATACATATTATTTGATGCCCTCCTAGCATGCCTTTTCCATCCAGTCTGCCCTTATGCCGTGATTCAGGAACACCAATTGGCTTAAGGTCAGGAATAAAGTCAATACAAAACTCAATGACCTCCTCATTTTCATGGCCCTTCGAGATGCTTCCTTCTGGCCTAGCACGGTGATGAACATATTTCTTCAAGACTCCCATGAACCTCTCAAAGGGGAACATATTGTGTAGAAATACAGGACCCAAAATGTTAATCTCTTCGCAAAGGTGAACTAGGACGTGAGTCATGATGTTGAAGAAGGATGGTGGGAACACCAACTCGAAACTGACAAGACATTGCACCAAATCATTCTGTAACCTTGGTATGATTTCTGAATCGATTACCTTCTGAGAGATTGCATTGAGGAATGCACATAGCTTGACAATGGCTAATCGAACGTTTTCCGGTAGAAGCCCCCTCAATGCAACCGGAAGTAGTTGTGTCATAATCACGTGGCAGTCATGAGATTTTAGGTTCTGGAACTTTTTCTCTGCCATATTTATTATTCCCTTTATATTCGACGAGAAGCCAGACGGTACCTTCATGCTGAGCAGGCATTCAAAGAAGATTTCCTTCTCTTCTTTGGTAAGAGCATAGCTGGCCTGACCCTGATGTATGCCGTCTTTTCCGTGCATACGTTGCTGGTCCTCCCGTGCCTCTGGTGTTGGAAATATTAGCAATTTACCAAATGATTTTATTAACAGAAATAGTAGATAAAACATGACTAAAACAATAGAGATAAAGCAAGTCATGCGTTCTGACAGAGAGAAGGTAAATAGCTTCTGCATATATGAACCGTAGCCAAACATATCTATAGCAGACGGTACAACTAGTTGCATATATGAAGTAGAATCTAACATATGTAGGATAAGTACTAGTAGAGATAAGCGTGGCGGGACATGTGATGAAAGAAGAAGACATACGGGACAGCAGCAGCAGACCTTGGGCTTGGGGTCGGTGTCCTCGCCAGCCATGTCGCCGAGGAGGTTGTCGACGTCGGGAAGAAGTCGCTGTCGGGAAGTAGTCGTCGGCATCGGATCGTCCGTGATGAAGAAGCCAGAGTCGCGCAGAGCGCTCCCAAAACCTTATCACCCTTCTCCCGTCACAGACTCAAAAGGTGCGGTTCCGGAGGCCTCATCGTCCCGACTCATGGTGCACGCCGCAAGCCGGGATGAGGAAGACAACAGCAGCGCAGAGAATGGAACTTGTGGCGAGAGGAGGAAAAGATTCTGGTGCGTCTCTCTGAGAGGAGCGACCTCCCTTTTATAGGCGCAAGAGAAGGAGGCGAGAGGTTGCGTCGGGAGCTGAAGCAACGGAGGGAGGCGAAGTGAACAGGCGGCACGCGAAGGGTGCGCCGTTCATATTAATTGTCCACTACCGCAAAACTTTCCAGCTCCCAAGTGACCTTTCGTATACCCGAAGTGCGTGGCAAAAATTAGACATCGGCTCGGCTCATTCCCGCAACCCGCGGCGCGACGCGGCGCGTCGTGACGTGGCGTGGCGAGGCGAGGCGTGGCGTGGCGAGGCGGGCGGCGGAGGAGGAGCGCGCGTGGATGTCCCTCTTGTTCTCATGCTCGTACAAGTAGAGAAAGAGCCTCCCTTATAAGGAGGTCCAACTCCCACTAGACTAGCAATGTGGGACTAAACTTTAGTAGTATCCCTTGCCTTGCACAAATGGGCTAAGTGGGCCTCTAGGATTTATTAGGAATTTCTGAAATAGTTATTGGGCTGCCCAATATAGACTAAATTCCAGCAATCCCCCACCAGATCCCAGAGGCACACAGAAATTTGCCTTTGGTTCCAAAACACTGCTTTTATATACCGGTATCTGCAGGGAGACTGTTAAGTTGAACTTCCACCTAGAACTCTATGCTACACTAGTAAGCAACTTGAACAAAGGATCGGGCCTTGAACTGCAAGTTTTCTGCGAATCTAGCTTCACATAAAGCCTTGACCGACACGTGGCTACCGTGGGTCTTCCCAGGGTGGAGCTTATCGCCATACTCCGTGACCTTTCATGAGTTTACTAGAGAGAACCCTACTCTCATAGATTGCGACGTTTAACAATCAGACTCATATAGGTGTGTTCTTCAAAAGATGTTCAGCAGGATAACATCTCTGCTTAAATAAGCCACTTAGAACACATTAAGATATACATCAACCTGCCATGCAGTTTAGGAGAGTATTGCATCTTCATGGAGTGGTATTGTGAATAGTAAGGATACTCTCCTCTCAGTTGACCAACAGCTTGTCTTCCACATCTAATTCACGGGATCTCCGATCACAAAGAATAGGTTACCACTGTGAACAACTCATATTGTGGGTCTCATACCCATCTCCTCGATGCATTATCTATCACATTACGTGATAAACCCTTAGTAAAAGGATCTGCCAGATTTTTAGACGCTTGGATATAATCCAATGCAATAACTCCGAGTTTCTCATTTTTCCGACAGACTTTAACCTTCTCTGAACGTGTCTTGATGACTTCATGTTATCCTTAGAGCTGTTCACTTTCGTGATCACAGCTTGATTGTCACAGTTCATAAGGATACCCGTACAGGTTTCTCAACAACCGCAAGTCATTCAAGAGCCGTGAAGCCAATCTGCTTCGACCGTAGCTGTATCTAGTGCTGTGAGTTCTGCTTCCATAGTTGACCTCGTTAAGATGGTCTGCTTGCAAGACTTCAAGAAACAGCGCCACCTCCATGAGTGAACACATATCCGCTCGTGGCCTTTATCTCATCAAGATCGAGATCCAGCTTGAGTCACTATACCCTTCAAGCACCTTTGGGTGCCCGTGTAATGAATTCCATAATTTGCAAGGTTTTCAAATAACGCAAAACTCTTTCTAGAGCTTTCAATGCACATCTCCTGGTTTTGAGACAAACTGCTCAGCTTGCTAACAGCAAAAGAGATGTCGTCTTGTAGCAGCTAAGTACATAAGCGAGCCAATAATCTGAGAATACTTCAATTGATCTCTAGCAATTCTTGATTCTTTCAAGCAACGCTAGCATCATATGGTGTTGGAGAGGGCTTGCAGTCACTATAGCCAAAGCGACTCAAGATCTTTTCCACATAGTGAGATTGAAGCAATGTAATCCCACCATCATCATCTCTCAACAACTTGATGTTCGTAATGACATCAGCCACTCCTAAATCCTTCATCTCAAAACAGCGAGATAGGAAATCCTTGACCTCCTTAATAACATTCAGATTTGTTCCAAAATCAGTATGTCATCAACATACAAGCAAAGCATGACTCCTCGCCCCCACCATGGCGATAGTACACACATTTGTCAACCGTTCACAACAAAGCCTGCGGCTGTTAAAGTTCTTTCGAACTTCTCATGCCACTGTTTGGGTGCTTGCTTCAGTCCATACAAAGACTTCAGCAACTTGCACACTTTCCCTTCCTGACCATCTATTACAAACCCATCTGGTTGTTCCATGTAAATTTCCTCATCCAACTCTCCATTTAGGAAAGCAGTCTTAACATCCATTTGATGAACGAGAAGACCATGTGAGGCAGCTAGTGAAAGTAGAACTCGAATAGTGGTCAGTCGAGCCACAGGTGAGTAAGTATCAAAGAAGTCTTCACCTTCCTTTTGGGTATAACCCTTAGCCACGAGCCGAGCCTTGTACTTTTCAATAGTACCATCAGGCCTAAGCTTCTTCTTGAATACCCATTTGCATCCTATAGGTTTGCACCCATAAGGACGATCAGTTATCTCCCAAGTTTCATTCGCCAAGATGGAATCCATCTCGCTATGAACTGCTTCCTTCCAGTAGTCAGCATCTTCAGATGCATAGGCCTCTGAAATAGAACTGGGAGTATCATCTATGAGATACACAAGAAAATCATCACCAAAAGACTTTGCAGTCCTTTGTCTCTTGCTCCTAGTAGGAACTTCATTGTTCTCCTCCACATGACTTTCAAAGTGTTCCATCGAAATGGCAGGTTCAGTAATTGTAACTGGTTCCTGATTCGATGAACTAGGCATCTCCTGATTAGATGAGGTAGCCATATCCTTCATGGGAAAGATATCTTCAAAGAAAGTCGCATCATTCGACTCCATGATCATACCGACATGCATGTCAGGTACCTCAGATTTTATAACCAAGAATCTATAGCCAATGCTATGAAAAGCATATCCCAAGAAAACACAATCCACAGTCTTTGGTCCAAGTTTCCGCTTCTTTGGAATTGGAACATTGACTTTCGCCAAACAACCCCATGTTCGCAGATAAGAGAGTTTTAACCTTTTCTTCTCCCATTCCTCGAATGGAGTTATTTCTTTGTTCTTTGTGGGAACTCGATTTAGGACATGACATGCTGTCAATATCGCCTCCCCCCACCATGCCTTGGAGAGACCCGATGTGTCTAACATGGCGTTAACCAAATCAGTTAGAGTACGGTTCTTTCTTTCGGCCACCCCATTTGACTGAGGTGAGTAGGGAGGCGTCCTCTCATGGATTATACCATGTTCCGCACAAAAAGCATCAAATTCATTGGAAAAATACTCTCCACCACGGTCGGACCTAAGCCTCTTGATTTTTCGATCAAGTTGGTTTTCCACTTCAGCTTTGTAGATCTTGAAAAAGTTCAAAGCCTCATCCTTAGATTTCAGAAGATACACACAGCAAGTATCTAGTGGAGTCATCAATTAACGCCATGAAATATTTCTTTCCACCTTTTGTCAAAACACCATTCATTTCACATAGATCTGAATGTATAAGTTCTAGTGGTGCAAGATTTCTCGTCTCCATGATCACGTGAGATTTACGAGGTTGCTTAGCTTGCACACACACTTGACACTTAGATCCCTTAACGGTGGTAAAACTAGGGATTAAGTTCAACTTTGCTAGTCGCGACATGCAACCAAAGTTAACATGACAAAGTCGTGAATGCCACACATTTGATTCACTATTGTTGCAAATATGATTAACAACTTTATTGCAAACGTCTGATAAGGATAAACGAAACAGGCCTCCTGACTCATAGCCTTTACCGACAAAGGTTCCATACTTGGATATTACAAATTTATTCGACTCAAAGACAAGCTTGTAGCCATCTCTACACAGAAGAGATCCGCTAACAAGATTTTTATTGACGGAGGGACATAATGCACGTTCTTCACCAAGACGATCTTCCCGAAGTAAACTTCAGATCGACCGTGCCAACACCACGAACAGAAGCACTTGAACCGTTGCCCATCAGCACGGTTGAAGTCCCTGCGGTCTGATAAGACGAAAACATGGAAATATCACCGCATACATGCACATTAGCACCCGTGTCAATTAACCAATCAGGAGAATGACATACTGAAAGAATAGTGGGAAATATACCATACCCAACATCCTTCATGTCAATGTCCCCGATGACAACATTAGCGGTCTTGCCGCCTTTCCCAGGATTACGCTTGTCATAGCGATTGGGGCAACTAGGAGCCCAATGATCAGGATCTCCACACACATGACAAGCACCTTTCTTCTTGCCATTCTTCTTCTTGAAGTTCGTGTGTTGCACAGCCTTGTTCTTCCCATCAAACTTTGCTTTACCATCAAACTTGCCCTTGTTCTTGAACTTGTGGGGCTGGAAGTTCTGCTTCTGTACCACATTGGCACTAGATCCTCCTCAATACCTCGAGCACGTGTGTCCTTTGCTCTCGCCTTTTCTTCCACATCAAGAGTGCCAATGAGATCCGGACGGAAAACTCCTGCCTCTTATGCTTCAGCAAGGTAGCAAAGTTCCTCCACGAAGGAGGAAGCTTAGTGATGATACCCCGCAACAAACTTGTCCGTAGCGCATAACCAAAGTGCTCAAGTTCTCTAGCAAATGATCAGATCTCGTGAGCCTGCTCAACCACGGAGCGCTCTTGGTCATCCTGTAATCATAGAATTGCTCCATGATGTACAGCTCGGTGCCAATCCGAGACCCCAAACTTGGCCTCGAGTGCATCCCACATATCTTTTCCATTATCAATTGACGCATAAGCATCAACTATGTTCTCTCCAAGAACACTCAAGAGAGCAGCCTTAAACAGAGTATCCATTTTCTGAAAAGCTTGTGCTTGTTGAGCATCAAGCTCTCCTTCAGGTTTCCCAAGCGTGGCGTCATAGCAACTCATGGTTTGAAACCATAAGACTGCTCTCACGCCACCTCTTATAGTGGATACCCTCAAACATAGGAGGTCTCATGGAAGCAGCAAAACCATTCGAGGTAAATTGCCTATAATAAGGTTTTTGGATTGTTGGAAATATTAGCAATTTACCAAATGATTTTATTAACAGAAATAGTAGATAAAACATGACTAAAACAATAGAGATAAAGCAAGTCATGCGTTACGACAGAGAGAAGGTAAATAGCTTCGCATATATGAACCGTAGCCAAACATATCTATAGCGAGCGGTACAACTAGTTGCATATATGAAGTAGAATCTAACATATGTAGGATAAGTACTAGTAGAGATAATCGTGGCGGGACATGTGATGTAACATGTGACAGAAAGAAGAAGACATACGGGACAGCAGCAGAGCAAGACTGGGCTTGGGGTCGGTGTCCTCGCCACCATGTCGCCGAGGAGGTTGTCGACGCCGTGGAAGAAGTCGTCGTCGGGAAGTAGTCGTCGGCGACGGATCGTCCGTGATGAAGAAGCCCGATGAGTCGCAGAGAGCGCCCCAAAACCTTATCACCCTTCTCCCGTCACAGACTCAAAAGGTGCGGTTCGGAGGCCTCTTGTCCCGACTCATGGTGCACGCCGCAAGCCGGGATGAGGAAGACAACAGCAGCGCAGAGAATGGAACTTGTGGCGAGAGGAGGAAAAGATTCTGTGCGTCTCTCGAGAGGAGCGACCTCCCTTTATAGGCGCAAGAGAAGGAGGCGAGAGGTTGCGCTGGGGCTGAAGCAACGGAGGGAGGCGAAGTGAACAGGCGGCACGCGAAGGGTGCGCCGTTCATATTAATTGTCCACTACCGCAAAACTTTCCAGCTCCCAAGTGACCTTTCGTATACCCGAAGTGCGTGGCAAAAATTAGACATCGGCTCGGCTCATTCCCGCAACCCGCGGCGCGTCGTGACGTGGCGTGGCGTGGCGTGGCGAGGCGGGCGGCGGAGGAGGAGCGCGCGTGGATGTCCCTCTTGTTCTCATGCTCGTACAAGTAGAGAAAGAGCCTCCCTTATAAGGAGGTCCAACTCCCACTAGACTAGCAATGTGGGACTAAACTTTAGTAGTATCCCTTGCCTTGCACAAATGGGCTAAGTGGGCCTCTAGGATTTATTAGGAATTTCTGAAATAGTTATTGGGCTGCCCAATATAGACTAAATTCCAGCATCTGGTGTATCTCTTGTCTTCCCATACACGCCCAAAAAGCCAAGCAGGGTCACGCAAAGATTCTTCGTCATGTGCATCACGTCGATTGCGGAGCGGACCTCTAGGTCTTTCCAATATGGCAGGTCCCAAATAATATATTTCTTCTTCCACATGGGTGCGCGTCCGTCAGCGTCCTTCGGAACAGGTTGTCTGCCAGGACCCTTTCCAAAGATTACCTTCAAATCCTTGACCATATCATGTACATCAGCACCAGTATGATGGCGAGGCCTCGTCCAATGATCTGCCTCACCTTTGAAATGCTTGCCTTTCTTTCTTACGGGATGCCTGCTCGGAAGAAATCGACGATGTCCCAGGTACACATTCTTCCTACAACTATCCAAATATATACTGTCGGTATCATCCAAACAGTGCGTGCATCCACGGTATCCCTTGTTTGTCTGTCCTGAAAGGTTACTCAGAGCAGGCCAATTATTGATGGTCACGAACAGCAACACCTTTAGGTCAAATTCTTCATGTTCATGCTCATCCCTGCTACGTCTTGAGCTTGCGTTGGTTTTCCTCGAAGAGGAGAGGGTGATGCAGCAAAGTGTAGCGTAAGTATTTCCCTCAGTTTTGAGAACCAAGGTATCAATCCAGTAGGAGGCTCCTCAAAAGTCCCACGCACCTACACAAACAAACTGAGAACTCGCAACCAACGCAATAAAGGGGTTGTCAATCCTTCACGGCCACTTCATGTAAAGTGAGATCTAATAAAGATAGTATGATAAGATAAATATATTTTTGGTATTTTATAAGATATATGCAAAAAGTAAAGATGCAAATAAAGTAGATGGAAAGCAAATATGATAAGAGATAGACCCGGGGGCCATAGGTTTCACTAGAGGCTTCTCTCGAGATAGCATAAGTATTACGGTGGGTGAACAAATTACTGTCGAGCAATTGATAGAAAAGCGCATAGTTATGAGATTATCTAGGCATGATCATGTATATAGGCATCACGTCCATAACAAGTAGACCGACTCCTGCCTGCATCTACTACTATTACTCCACACATCGACCGCTATCCAGCATGCATCTAGTGTATTAAGTTCAGAAGAACAGAGCAACGCATTAAGAAAGATGACATGATGTAGAGGGATAAACACATGCAATATGATATAAACCCCATCTTGTTATCCTCGATGGCAACAATACAATACGTGTCTTGCAACCCTTTCTGTCACTGGGTAAGAACACCGCAAGATTGAACCCAAAGCTAAGCACTTCTCCCGTGGCAAGAAAGATCGATCTAGTAGGCCAAACCAAACTGATAATTCGAAGAGACTTGCAAAGATAACTCAATCATACATAAAAGAATTCAGAGAAGATTCAAATATTATTCAAAGATAAACTTGATCATAAACCCACAATTCATCGAATCTCGACAAACACACCGCAAAAAGAGATTACATCGAATAGATCTCCACAAGAGAGGGGGAGAACATTGTATTGAGATCCAAAAAGAGAGAAGAAGCCATCTAGCTAATAACTATGGACCCGTAGGTCTGTGGTAAACTACTCACAACTCATCGGAGGGGCAAGGATGTTGATGTAGAGGCCCTCAATGGTTGCTTCCCCCTCCGGCAAAGTGCCGGCAAGGGCTCCAAGATGGGATCTCGAGGATATAGAAGGTTACGGTGGTGGAAATTGTATTTCGTGGTGCTCCTGGATGTTTCCGGGGTACGTAGGCATATATAGGAGGAAGAAGTACGTCGGTGGCCGCCCGAGGGGCCCACGAGATAGGGGGGCGCGCCCTACAGGGGGGGCACCCTCCTATCTTGTGGGGCCCTCGGAGCTTTCTTGACTTGCACTCCAGGCTCTCTGGATCAGATTTGTTCCACAAATAACGCTCCCGAAGGTTTCATTCCGTTTGGACTCCGTTTGATATTCCTTTTCTTCGAAATACTGAAATAGGCAAAAAAACAGCAATATGGGCTGGGCCTCCGGTTAGTTGGTTAGTCCCAAAAATGATATAGAAGTGTAAAATAAAGCCCATAAACATCCAATAGGGGTAATATAATAGCATGGAACAATCAAAAATTATAGATACGTTTTGGAGACGTATGAATCCCACGCACGTACACATGTTCCATTCCACAGCTGTAATAGTTCTTCAACTAATGGCCTTAGGTACACATCAATGTCGTTGTCAGGTTGCTTAGGGCCTTGGATGAGCACTGGCATCATAATGAACTTCCGCTTCCTGCACAACCAAGGAGGAAGGTTATACAAACATAGAGTCACAGGCCAGGTGCTATGGTTGCTGCTCTGCTCCCCAAAAGGATTAATGCCATCTGCGCTTAGACCAAACCATACGTTCCTTGGGTCACCTGCAAACTCCTCCCAGTACTTTCTCTCGATTTTTCTCCACTGCGAACCGTTAGCGGGTACTCTCAACTTTCCGTCTTTCTTACGGTCTTCTCCGTGCCACCGTATCGCCTTCACATGCTCTTTGTTTTGGAACAAACGTTTCAACCGTGGTATTATAGGAGCATACCACATCACCTTCGCAGGAATCTTCTTCCTGGGGCGCTCGCCCTCGACATCACCAGGGTCATCGCGACTGATCTTATAACACAATGCACCGCATACCGGGCAAGCGTTCAAATCCTCGTACTCACCGCGGTAGAGGATGCGCTCATTAGGGCATGCATGTATCTTTTGCACCTCTAACCCTAGAGGGCAGACAACCTTCTTTGCTTCATACGTACTCTCGGGCAATTTGTTGTCTTTTGGAAGAATATTCTTTATCATTATCAGCAACTTTCCAAATCCCTTGTCAGATACACCATTCTCTGCCTTCCATTGCAGCAATTCCAGTGTGGTGCCCAACTTTTTTTGTCAGCTTCGCAATTCGGGTACAACAATTTCTTGTGATCATCTAACATGCGCTGCAACTTCTTCTCCAAATCACTTGCGTAGTTTCTCTTTGCATCGGCAATGGCCCGACCTAGATCATCAGCGGGCTCATCTGATGCCTCTTCTTCAGCTTCTTCCCGCATTGCTGGCTCAGCTTCTTCCCCCATTGTTGTATCATCGCATTCAGGGAACCCATGGCCAGGATAGTCGTTGTCTTCCTCTTCTTCTTCATTGTCTTCCATCATAACCCCTCTTTCTCCGTGCTTTGTCCAAACATTATAGTGGGGCATGAAACCGGACTCAAATAGGTGGACGTGAATGGTTCTTGACATAGAGTAATTGTCACCATTCTTACAGTCAGCACATGGACAAGGCATAAAACCATCCGCCCGCTTGTTTGCCTCAGCGGCAAGCAGAAAAGTATGCACGCCATTAATGAACTCGGGAGAGCATCGGTCATCATACATCCATTGTCGGCTCATCTTCATTACACAACACCAAATAGACCAAATTAATACAAGTTTATACATAAAGTTCATATACGACAATTAATTAAATGTAACAGACAAATAACTCTCTAGCTAAAGAATTTAAATGCAACAACAAATGCGATCAAGATCGCAACTCAGGTAACAATTGATCCAACAGCATAATGATACCAAGTCGCACTATCAATGGCATATTTTCTAATCTTTCTAATCTTCAACCGCATTTTCTCCATCTTGATCTTGTGATCATCGACGACATCGGCAACATGCAACTCCAATTCCATCTTCTCCCCCTCAATTCTTTTCAATTTTTCTTTCAGATACTCGTTTTCTCTTTCAACTAAATTTAACCTCTCGACAATGGGGTCGGTTGGAATTTCCAGTTCACATACCTCCTCGATAAAAATATCTCTGCCAACTTGATGGGCATAATTTGACATAAACACGAAATGCAACAACTAGTTTTAAAAGAGAATATACCACATCCGAATCATAACAAGGACGAGGGCCGACGGGGACGGATATCAAAATCATGGCACTATGTATAACAAAAACATACGGGTAAGTTAATTATACGACTAACTATATATCCAAATCACACAAACATCAATTTGGTAATGTAAAACATTCATGAACAAGAGCCTCACCACAAGGTGGTGCCGGCGACGGGACGGTGCGGGCGATCGACGGTGGTTACGACGGAGATTTAGAAGGCACTAAGTAAACCACACCTACATATGCAAACTAAGTGTTATTTTTGACCTCAAATTGCATATAAATCAAATACTAGAACATATAATTCCTCCCAAATTGATCACTATACAAAGCATTGCAAGAGCTAATCTAGCAATGAGAGATGAAAGGACAAAGTTGCTAACCTTTGTGATCATTTGAATGGATGGGGGCCTTCAAATCTTGACAAATTTTGGGCAAAATTTGTGATGAGCTCGAGGAAGAGAGAGGAAGAACAGAGGAAGTGAGGGGAAAGGGGAAGAACAGAGCGAGCTTGGGTGGACAAAGGGTTTATGTCCAATGACCTTTAGTACCGGTTGGTGCCACGAACCGGTACTAAAGTTGCTGGAGGGGCCCCAGACTGACAACATCCTGCCACCACTCTCTTCAGTACCGGTTCGTGGCACGAACCGGTGCTAAAGGTTCGCCACGAACCGGTACTAATGAGAGCAGCCGGCTAGACATTGGAACCGGCACTAATGGACACATTAGTGCCAGCTTAAAATCAAATCGGCACTAACGTGTCTCAGATTTGACCCTTTTTCTACTAGTGTATATTGCCATGCAACTTCCATTGTTACTATTCATTACATGACTTGAGCATTCATTGTCATTTTACTTTGCATGATCATATAGAGCTAACATGATATATGTGGCAAAACCACCATTCATCATTATTAGACATGTTACTATAGATCATTGCACATCCTAGTACACTGCCAGAGGCATTCCTATATCTAGTCACTGTATTTCATATCACGAGTTGTATGTAAATAAAAGTGTGATGCGTTCTAGAGTGTATGCCTACCTGTGAGATAAAAAAAGAGAGAGGCCAAAAAGAGCCCATCAAAAAAATTAGAGAAAAGAGAGAGGAGGCACATTACTATCCTTTTACCATACTTGTGCTTCAAAGTAGCATAGTGTATTCATATAGAGAGTTTTTATATTATTCATTTCATATGCTAATGGGATTTTCAGATTATAAAATTTGGCTTGTATATTCCAATGATGAGCTTCATCAAATGTTCGAGATCTTCATGAGCACGCAAGTTGGATGCACACCAGCTTAGTTCCTCTAGGAGAGCTTTCATACACTTATAGCTCCAGTACATTCGTTGCATGGCAATCCCTACTACTCACATTGATATCGATTGTAAGGCCTCTCCATTGCCTAATGATCAAGCTGCATTGATCTGAGACTTTCTTTTACCTTTTTGTCTTCTCATGAAATCCCCATCGCCATTCTCTTTGCCATCCAAAGTGCTAAGATCAAGGCTTGTGAATTGAGCATTAAGTGAAGTGCTAAGTAGTTGGAAAGGGCTCGTCACAGATTCAATTACTTTACTGAAGCTCTAGGTTGTATTATGGGAAGATGTTTGAATATGATAAAGCCTTGAGTGATTGGGGACATGTATATGACATCATGACTATTAATTCGTATTGCATGAAAGCATTAATCCATGAAAAGCAATACTATTTTTTTTTACATATTTAGATGTTACTTGCTTGTTATCAATTATCTGATCATTGCTTTGAATCACTTTTGTCCTAAGTTCACACAATTGTTACATCATTTGATCAAGATCCTGTTAGGTAGCATTCAATATAAAAAATTATATTTCTTTATCATTTACCTACTCGGGGACGAGCATGAGTTAAGCTTGGGGATGTTGATACATCTCAAACATATCTATAAGTTTTGATTGTTTAATGCTATTACATTATCATTTCTATATACTTTTATGGCAATCTATATTATTTCTTATATGGACTGATCTATTAATTTAGTGCCCAATGTCAGTTCGTCTTTTCTTCTTATTGTTAGTTTCGCAAGAAATCAATATCTACCGAGGTTAAAATGCGTTGTCGATTTAACATGATTTTTTTGGGGCAACAAGAAACACTTGAAGCTTTGGGAGAAATCGAGACGAGCCACGAAGGGCCCACACAGATAGGTGGTGCGGCCAGGGGGTGGCCTCCCCCTTCGTCCATGTGGGGCCCACAGATACCGCCTTGACCTACTTCCACCGGCATAAATCCATATAAATACTGAAACCATCCGTCGTTCCTCCATTAGAATTTTATTGCCGCCGCAAGCCTCTGTTCCGAAGAGATCCCATCGGGATCCCTGCCAGAGGGGGAAACCGTTGCAAGAGGCCTCTTCATCAAACTTACTGCCACCATGACCATGTGTGAGTAGTTCCTTTAGGACCTACGGGTCTATAGTATTAGCTAGATGGTTCTCTCTCTCTTTTGGATCTTCAATACCATGTTCTCCTTCTTGATTGAGATCAATTTGATGTAATCAGTGGTGTGTTTCTTGGGACATGATGAGTTGTCACTTTATTATCAAAAATTTCATTGAAATCAATTGAATCTATTCGGGTTTTTTTGCTGCATAATTAAATAGCTTTGTATTTCTCTCAGATCTATCTATATTCTCTCGCCAAGTTCGATTGATTTATCTTCAGCATGAGAGTGCTTTGTAGTGGGTTCAATCTTGCAGGTCTCTAACCTAGTGACAATAAGGGCCAAGATATGTATTTTATTGTTGACACTAAAAATAAAACGACTGGGCTTTGTCATATTGATTTACTTCTTCCTGTCCACATTATGTCATCTTCTTATTACGCTACTCTGTTTCTCGCAAAATTAATACCTTGTGACCAATGCTAAAAAGTGGTTTTGGGGTGGAGTATTAGTAGTAGATGCAGTTGGATTAATGGTCTACTTATCTCGGATGTAATGCATATATGAGATTATGCCATGAATGATCATAGTCATAAATATTACAATCTTTTCAATTTCCCAATTCTAATTTGTTTACCATTCCTTTCACCTGTTTTTGAGAGAGTTATCACCAGTGAACCTGTGCCCCCCCCCCCCGGGTCCATTCTCCATCAATAATTTTTTCTACAAAAATTGCTATCCTTTATTTGCCGTTTCACGATACCACTACTATCTATCTCTATTTGTTTCAATCTTGTAACTAGCAAGACAAGGAGCTTGAGAACACCTTGGCACATTAGGTGCAAGTATTTTATTTTGTTTGTGTGAAGGTGTTGCTTATCTTGTTAGTTTGAAACTCCTATTGATTTAATAAACCTTTGTTCTAAACTGAGGGAAAGCTTTTCTACTATCTACATCATCCTTCCTCTTTGGGAAATCTGCTACTCGCGATAAATTCATTGGATTCCTCAAAGAGGAAGGGTGATGTAGCATAGCAGTAAGAAGTATTTCCTTCAGTTAAGAACTAAGGTTTATCGAACCAATAGGAGGCAGCACGCAAAAAAAATTAGCAGCACCTTCACACAAACAAAACAATTGCTTGCACCTAATGAATGCAAGGGAGTCGTCACTCCCCTTGTTCTTGCCAGTTATAAGATTAAAAGCAGATAGTGATATGCAAAGTGGTAGAAAATGAAGAACGAATAAAGGAAGCAATATTGGACACTTTAGGATTAACAGAAATAGACCTGGGGACCACAGGTTCACTAGTGGCATCTCTCGAGAGAGCATAGCAATGGTGGGTAAATAAATTACTGTTGGGCAATTGATAGAACTTTGCATAGTTATGAAAATCATTCATAGCATAATCATTATATCAGCATTATATCTGTGATGACTAGAACGTTAAACTTACAGACATCTACTACTATTAGTACACCCCAAGACCGCTATCTAGCAATGCATCTCAAAGTATTAAGTTCACACAAACAAAGTAACACAATAAGCATGATGACATAATCTAAACAGAATAGGAGCAAACAATATGACCGAACCCAGTAGTTTGTCCTTTGTAGCAACAACATAATACATGCCTTGGCCATTTCTATCACTGGGCCATCACCTCAAGGTTGAACCCACTACTATGCAGTACTCCCTCTAAAGATCTACTCATCCAATTGGAGAGAAGCGACTTATAGCTATAAAATTACACATAATAAAGGATTTAAGAGATTCATATTAGTCCAATTAATAATATGATAATAAACCCAAAATTCATTGGATCCTAACAAACATACCGCAAACGAATACATCAGACTGATCTTAGAGAAGATCATTCTATTGAAGATCGAGAGAGAGAGAGAGAGAGAGAGAGAGAGAGAGAGAGAGAGAGATCTAGCTATTGCTATGGACGTGTAGGTCCTGTAGGAACTACTCACACATCATCACGGAGGTTGCAAGGTTGATGAAGATAGCCTCCCCAATGGTTTTCCCCCTCCAGCAGAACACCGAAAAAAGGCTCCTGTTGGTATCGCAAAAGAATAGAGGCTTGCGATGGCGGAAGAACTGTTTCGGGTCTCGCTCTGAGGGTTTGAGAATATATGCAAATTTATAGACCTAGAATTAGCGCAAACGGAGCCATGAGGGGAAAACAAGTTAGGTCAGCACCCCCCCCCCCCCCGGGCGCACCCCCTGGCTTTGTTTGTGGGTACTGTTCAGGTAGGTAGCTTACAAGAGTTTGAAATAAGTAGTGTTGTGCACCTTACATTATTTTTGTCGTGCTTCTAGTTATACTACGATGTGTGATTCCTCTAATATTTTACATATTGCAACCTTGCAGAGTCGTTTCTGCATTTTGACCTTTTTATGTGTTATAACCCTGAAACAACAAGGTTCATTGCTCCAATTGGACTAGGGGAGGAGTCCTACTCTTTCACCTTGGCCGGCGTCCCAAGGAGGGACTTTCCCTCCTTGGTGTGGCTGGACGGTGAAGCGCGACCGGATCGTGAAGGTTGCACGCTTGCAACCAAGTAGAGAGACTGTGCTTTCGGTCTTTGGTCAGAGGGACTGTTCATGGGTTGTTCGAGGGATCGTTAATCGATTGTTTGAGGGACTCCAAGTATGATCTACACCAACACATTCATCTTCTGTAACTCGGTGACGGTAATGATTGTCATCCCAACCAGTTATGTATCTTCGTATTGATCTTGAGTGATCGTAGGTGCGGTTTTTTTTGTTTTCTACTATGTTTCCCAAGAGTGTCCATATTTTCTTCTTGCTGACCAGATTATGAATTGCCATTGATCATACAAGTTTTCGAGCCTCCTCTAGTTCTTCTAGTTCTGGTTCTAGTTGGTCCTAGTTGACTAATTAGAGCTAGGCTAATCCTCTTGTCCTCATAATTAAAAGCCCAATGTGATTCTATTCTCCTCCCTCTAATTCTTTGGTGACGATTAGCTCTGGACGGTAAAACGTTGTCGGATCGTGAAGGCTACACGCTTGCAACCAAGTAGAGAGGTCGTGCTTTCAGTCTTTGGTTCGAGGGACTATTCGTGGGCGGTTCAAGCGATCATTCATCAATGGTTTGAGGGACTCCAAGTCAATGTACACCGACACGTTCATCTTCCGCTGCAACTCGGTGACGGTAATGATCGTGATCCCAACCGGTTATGCATCTTCATATTGGTCCTGAGTGATCGTAGGTGCAAACTTTTTTTGTTTTCTACTACGTTTTCAAGGAGTGTACATATTTTCTTCTTGCTGACCAGATTCTAAATTGCCTTTAGTTGGTTGTTGTTCCTCTATGGCAACTATCGCCAACTCATCATCTGGATTTATTAAAGTACATGATGCATCAGTATTACTATTGAAAAAATTGTCAATATTTCCACGCTGTGATTATACCAAGTTGCCCACATTTTCCCCGTCCCTTTTATCGCTACCCATGGATGCTTTCTGGACGACATGAACCAAGAAAAAAATGCATCAGTTATTGAACCGTGCCAGCTATGCATCCACGCTATGCATCCAAGGAACGACGATATGAATTGTATGGTATATATACCTCCATGATGTATGATGTATCTCAAATTCTCAATGTGTGTGCCAACATAAACAACGCCTAAAGTATGTAGATGCAGTCATGGACAGCAAGGAAACTGGCATGAGGATGGGTTCCCTGACAGCCTGAAATCGGTGGAGGTGCGGGGGGGGGGGGGGGAATTAGGAGAGGAGGCGGCCGACAGTAGGGCGTCGACGGCCTGGGGGTGGGAATTCCTGCATGATGGAATAAGAAGGGGTCCTCTGATTGATCACTTTTTTTTCTATGAAGGAACTCAAGGAATCGGCCGATGCTTTTAGTTTTTTCTAAAAGAGAAGAACCGATCACTAGGATCGGCCACGTGGGACGTGCATGCAGGCCCATAGGCCATAGCCTGCACATAAATACCTACTATGCCCCCCTGGATTTTAGGGGGCCGGGGCGGCCGCCCCACTGCCCCTCCCCAAGGCTGGCCCTAGGGGTTGGTATATACCATACCAACCCCTTACCCCACCCATCCACGGCGATAGTGTGTAAGTCCCGTTGTTCTATACCAGACCTCTTAACATGCCCCACTAGCCTACGAGAAAATTGAGAGCATATTAGAAAAGGCCCGTCTGCTACAACTTCACATGTTTCCTGATTTGAACTTATCATTTGATCATTTTCTTCATAGTAGTCAAAGTTTCTCTAAATGCACATTATCGGGGATCATATTACTACCCAAGTAGCATTTATCACTACACGTATTAGTTTGTTCTACATCAACTCTGCTCTCTCTATGTAATGCAAAATCATCATGTCCCTCAGTACTATCGAAGACAGATGGGATTCTACAAAAGTCAATTGCACTAGGAATGTAAGGTCTCGTTTTCTAGGGCCTTATCGATAATAGCATTATGATATTTGCCCTAAGTAGGGAATCAATGGAGGGGAGATAAGGTGTTTCGGGAACACAAGTTCTCAAATCATCCCCAAATCCTTTGTGATTTTCAACATTTTTAAGAAAAAAAACTCTTGACATAATTTTCCATATCATTTTTCGATTGATGATTAATTTGTCTGAAATGACGATTTTTTTATTGATACATTCATTCATTCCCATGTCCATAGGTGCAGTAAAATGAAAATAGCGAGAAATGTCAACAGAATTACAGGAATCCGAGTCTCCAGCCAATCCCTCGTCAGAGCAATCCTCTCCTGCCGGCAATGAAAAGCGGTTGGTAGCTGGAGCGACCCCTAATTTTTTTCACTCGGCAAGGCATGCTGAGCGGCGCTCCTTGGCGTGAACCTCATGGAGCGGCAGAGAACAACCTCACCCCCAGATCGGCCTCCATCCCCTTCCTCCGTTTCACCATCATTGGAAGCACCGCCTCTTCCTAAATCACAATCAAAGCATGGAGCGAACTTGGGGATGGCACCGCAAGCACCACCTCCCTGAGACCCTTCACTGGAGCCAGCGGCGTGGTGGTTACTGGTTAGAGCATCTCCAACAGCCACGCTAAACTAGCGCAGCGCCGTAAATTTGGCCTTTTTAGCGCGCGCGCAACGCGGGGGGTCGCTCCAGCGGGCGCGCAAAAACGGCGCGCGCGCTATAACGGGTTGGGCGCGCGGTCAAAAACACTTATCTGCGCGGTGTATTTGGAGCGCCAGCTACAAATACAGGCACGCTTTCGGCCTTCGCGCGCGACTCTCTCTCTCTCTCGTCCCTCGCCCGCAAGGCCGGGCGCGCGGGCGCCTGCCACCCACTATGGACGCGACACCGCGCCCGCCACCTCGTACAGCCGCGACCCCCGCCGCCGCCGCCGCGAAACCCTAGCGCGGCGAAGGCCGGCGTCGCCATCGCCGAGTTCCGCCGAAGCGTCGGCCTCGCTACAAGAGCCTCTTCTTGCCGCCGCGATGACTACGGCGCCGGGTGGCGTCGCGGCGGCGCCATCCCGTGCCGCCGCCGCGCCGTCGAAGAAGGTACCCAATGCGGCGCGGACGAAGAAGGGCAAAACATCCGCGAAGAAGAACAAGGCGGCGGACGGCTCCGGCATCACCGCGGCGAGGGAAAAAAAGCTTGCAGGGCGTTCGACGGCCGCGGCGGCTACCGAAGCGCCGGCGAGCTCACTCGTTGAGCCGGCCGCCGACGCGCACCACGTGTTCGACGAAATGCCCCCAAGGTGAAAAAATTTCCAAGTATTTTTTTCTTCTTATTTTTTCAATGCATCATCATCACATATAGATAGCTTATTTGCATTGTTCAAAAAACTTTGTAGTCTCAACGATGATGCATACATGTCCACTATGGGTGTTGGGTCCAACAATTCGCATTGGTCTCTAACCAATGACATCCATTTCGAAGACCATGAGTTTGAGGTGGACGAGGAGGGTGAGGGAATTGTCGAGGCGCCGAACGGAAGAGCGGGCAATTACTCCACCACCGATGACAAGTTACTATGCTACACTTATTTGCATGTGTCGAGGGATCCATCCATTGGAGGTGATCAAAGTAGAGACGCGTATTGGGGCGAATGAAAGAACACTTTGATGCTCACAACAAGAGTGGAATTGACCGCTCCGAGAGATCACTTCGGTCCCGATGGTCGACAATCAACTCGGATTGTCAAAAGTGGGCGGCTGCGCAAAAGTCGGTGGACAAGATTAACCCAAGTGGCACAAATGAGGATGATCGAGTAAGTGGCATCTCATATATGTTCATCATACTTGTTTTTGGTGACCGAAGTGCTAACTTGTTTTGTTTTTCTTGTAGTTCAACATTGCACAAAACTTGTTCAAAGAAGAGACAAGGACAATCAAGAAGGGGAAGATCAAGAAAGGCAGGATCTTTACCTTGCCTCATTGCTATGAAGTGTTAAAGGATGATGAGAAATGGAAGAAGCGTGATGGTTTGGAGGATTTGCATTTGAGCAACAAACGGAAGCGAGCAATTGAGATGAATGATGATGAGGAGGAGGATGATGCATCAAGTGATGACGGCAAGAGAAGCCCCACACCCAACTCGGTTTCATACTCGAAGCCAAAATGACCGGATGGGTGCAAGAAAGACAAAACCGAAAAGAAGAATAGGAAAGGAGATGATGAGCTCAAAAATGCTATGGAAGCTATTGTAAAGGCAAGGGTCGAAGCCAATGAGGTGAGGAAAATGGCAAGGAAACAAGATGCCGTGGCCGAGGAGAGGAGGTTGGCGGCCGAGGAGAGAAGGGTGGCGGCCGAGGAGAGAAAGGTGACTTTGGAGGAGAGAAAGTGAGCAACGAGGAGCGAGCTAAGTTGTTGGAATGGGGAAAGCACTTGTTCTTCATGGACACATCTAACCTCAATACGGCGCAAAAAGAGTATGTCAATCTTGCCCAACAAGAAGTCTTGATCCGAAAAAGAGCCTTGGTTCGTGCAATCGGTGGCGATGGCCTCAGCACCATGGGAGGCATGGGTGGCTTCGGCGCCATGGGAGGCGGTGGCCTCGGTACCATGGGAGGCATGGGTGGCCTCGGCGCCATGGGAGGCGGTGGCCTCGGCGCCATGGGAGGCATTGGTGGCTTTGGAGTCATGGGAGGCATGGGTGCACCTCCGGCCGCCATGGGAGGCATGGGTGGCTTTGGAGCACCCTCCGACGCTATGGCCGCCATGGAAGGCATGGGTGCACCTCCGGCCGCCATGGGAGGCATGGGTGGCTTTGGAGCACCCTCCGACGCTATGGCCGCCATGGGAGGCATGAGTTTTGCTTCTCTCATGGGAGGCATGGGTGCACCTCCGGCCGCCATGGGTGCACCTCCGGCTTCTCACACACATTCCCATGAAGATGCCGTTGAAGATCTTGCCAACACCGTCGGAGCTTCACATGATGCGGTGCGTGATGAGGAGAGGAAGGAAGGTTCATCTTCGGAGGCGGAAGAGTCGTCTTCGGAAGATGAGGACGAAGACGAAGAAGAGGAAGATGAAGATTGATGTGTCTTTCATGTCTTGAACTTTTAGTTTGCATTTGAACTTGGTTGGATGAACTTGTGGGCATGATTTTGAACTTGTGGGCATGAACTTTTATTCATCAACTTGTTTGTGTCAAATTTTACATGTTCATTTTTGTCCAAAATATCCATATATGCAAAATGCCCGCGAGTTCTTGCTGCTGCTGTATTTTTGCGCTCTCTTTGAGCGGTGCGTCGTCTTGCATTATGGCTGCTGTTGGAGCCAGCCAGAAGTAGCGCGCCAAAACCAGCCAAGCCGCATGCCGCTTAAACAACTTTTTTTTGGCGGCGCTTAGCGCGGCTGTTGGAGATGCTCTTAGCGACGTGAACGCCACCCACTTCAGTCCCCGTGCAGGGATCTTCGAGTCTACTCGATCCATAGTCCAAAACAGGATCTCTAGCTAGTGCATCTGCTCCTCCCTTCTGAATAACATCTGTTACATCTCTTCCTCTTCCTCCATCAGCACATCCAGCACCGCCTGGGCCTCCACCTTCATCGCCTCCCTGTCATTGCACTAGGAGAAATTTCGCGAAGGCACGCAAGCTTTGCGAGCATATCCTCCTACTTCCGCAGCTTCTCCTCTCCCATCACCATTGCCGTCGCAGAAGACCTTGTCGGTCAAATCGAGGAGAAATGGATCTCGCGGGGCATTGCGAGAGAGGAGGCCGAAGTGGCAATGCAAAGTGATTTGCTCACCAGCCCTCCTGGTGGAGGTAATCACCCCCACTCCCGCATCACTGCCATGCGCGTCAATCGAGGAGGTATCCATAGTGCGCCCAGTGGGCTCCCCAAGCTTTGCCACATGACACGAAAGTGTACCGCAACACATGGTACAAAAGATTTGCCCGCACGGCTCGCACGAGAGTCCACCACGCAGTCAACCTCGTCGACGAGGACCACGCGCAGCGTCTCGGATCGTCGGATCACCTCTCCTCGTAATAGATCTGGCCACCCGAAGATCCGGAACGAACCACACCCGCTTGTCGCGTGCGCTGAAAACATCCTTCCTCGGGTAATTGTTTGTTTGTTTTCCCCTCAAATTTTGTGGGTATGAATATCCACTACCCCGTGGGTATAAAATCTCTTCAATTCTTGTCTTTTTTATTTTGAGGGAATCTTTTTTTTTTTTTTGAGATCCTAATCTTTTCTTCTCATGTACGCATACCCCCATGGGCAAAACTACCCACGGCCCATTCGCTAAGCCCATAGGAGATGTGTGATACAGTTAGCCCGTTTAATGGTGCACCCACGGCCCATTCGCCCTTACCCCTAAATAAAGTTCTCTCTCCCCTATCCCTTCCCCTAGAAGAAAAGAAAAAAAAAACTCCCCTAATCCCCTCCATCTTGCCGCCGCCGCCGCCGCCGGATTGCTTCCGCCCGTCGCCATGTCCGCCGCGGGAGACCGCTCTCCCCCGCAAGAGAAAGGCCGCGCTCCGACTCGCGCCCGGTACGCTCGGCAACAACCACCATCAACCCCTCCTCCTCCGTATCTGACCCCCTGACCTCCCGCTCCTCCCTCCGTGTTTCCGCAGGGCTCACCCCAGCGGGCCGCCGGCCGGGAGGCTCATCGACGACATCCTCGTGGAGATCCTCTCGCGCGTGCCCGCCAAGGAGCTGTGCCGCTGCAAGTGCGTCTCCAAGCACTGGCTCGGCCTCATCCACCACCCCGACCACCGCAAGCGGCTCCCCCAAACCCTCGCCGGCTTCTTCTACGGCGGCGGCATCAGCAGCACCGGTCAGCGGCTCCTGGAGCTCCCCTTCCGCTTCACCAGCCTCTCGGGGGACCGCCGCCCCCCGTTCGGCGCCTCGCTCACCTTCCTGCCCAACCACCACCTGCCCGTCGATCTGCTCGACTCCTGCAACGGCCTCCTCCTCTGCCGTTGTTACCACGTCTCCGACGGGGTTGGCGCGTTCCATTATGTCGTGTGCAATCCCGCCACCGAGAAGTGGGTCGTGTTGCCCAACTCCGGCAAGGACAGCAGCCAGGTGGTCACCACGTCGCTGGGCTTCGACCCGGCCCTGTCGCCGCATTTTCATGTGTTTGAGCTGGTAGCTGAGTACAATTATAGTCCGAACAGTGAACTTTGCGGGGTGGCAGTGTATTCGTCTGAAACCGGAGAATGGATTTACAAGGAGAAGAGATGGAACAGGGCTGGTCGGCACTCCTCCGCAACAGTCTTTCTCGACGGCCTTCTGTTTTTCCGTGCCCTTGACCTTGACTATAACGATTGTGTAGCTGCGGTGGACACAAAGGGAGAAACATGGATGAAATTCAGAGTCCCTGGCGGTCAGGTTGATGATTTTGGTCTGGCTGATGGTTTTGCTCAGCAGATGTTATTTGCGGTTCCTGGTGGTCAGGCTGATGATTTTGGTCTGGCTCATGGTTTTATTCAGCGCTCGCAGGGCTGCTTGCATTTTGCCAATTTTCAGGGTGATGAAGATGGTGTTGGCATTCGATTGACAGTTTATGTTCTGGAAAACTATCAAAGCGAAGAATGGAAATTGAAGCATAGCATTAAAACTTCAGACATATGTGGATGGACAGATTTATGGTTTGATGTGGATTTTGATTTCATTGCGATTCATCCGGAATGCAACTTGCTCTTCTTCATTGCGGGGGGTGTCACATTAATGTGCTATGATATGGATAATCGGCAGGTCAAAGTGATCTCCTATCTTGGAGGTGCCAAGCCGCTATTTCTGCCTTATGTGCCGTTGTACACAGAGTCACAATCATTGCACAATTGATATAAAAAGTGGATCTCTGGTCGCAGTCAATTCTACATGCTATGGGGCAGCGTGCTTGGTATGTCTGCTTGAATTTGGCTCTCATTTGGAGCAATGGTGGTTCAGTATGGAGGGAATTTGACTGATTTCTCTGTGATCTGCTATCCAAATTTGCACTAAACTTTCTGCCGTATGTACTGGTCTCTGGTTTAGTCGACTTCTACCTTCATGCATTGCTTAACCTCGTGTAGTTTTTGCGTTAAGGTACTATGATCATTATGTAAGACATGGACAGTGGTTATCATGTAGGAAAACTTATCTCGAACATCATGCTGAGGCTTAAACTTTTATCTTCTACAGCATTTGCAGCCACGGAATTTCTTATTCGCAGTGATTTAGTGTACGACCACTTGTCTGCTAACGATATGGTGTATGAAATTCTGCAGATGATGCAAATCATTTTCCTTATCTTTCCTGCCAATGGTTTGAAAAAAAAAATCCTTGCTGCAATGCTATTTCCTTTTAGAACATCATCAAACGCGCTGTGGTTGGATCATAATTTTCATTATTTTGTTAGAGGTTTTCTTTTTTGGATCACAGAAGTGGTCTTTGTTTGTGGGTATTGTTCAGCTAGGTAGCGTAAAAGAGTTTGAAATAAGCACTGCCGTGCGCCTTTTATTCTACTTCTGCTTCTAGTTATACTACGTACGATCCCTGTAATGTTGCATGTGAGCTATTTCTGAATTTTGTCTTTCTGTGTCCTATAGCACTGAAACAACAAGGTTCAGGCTCTGTGTGGGCTCTGGTTTCAGCTTCAAATCTCCAAAACAAACTGAAACTATCCCTGTGTCCTGCGCTCCCGTCATTATCAGGGACAAATAAGCTCGCCCCCTTTTATCGGGACGGCACTGGTGCTTAGGAGCTGAATCGATTTGTTTTCGGCGATTTCGAGGTAGATTTGTGTGTAAGAACACTTTCAGCATTGTCTAGTCAAGGAAAATTGGTTGTGTTTTTGGTGGACGAGGTTCAATTAGGTAGCAGCCATCAGGTCAGCATGCATTCTTGTGTGGCCTGTTAACTCTAGTGAAACAATCCCTGTGAAGCCAACAAGACGGACAGAGCTTAATGCACATAACCTAGTGACAAAACCCTGTGCGTCATTGTGGAGAAAATTGCTCTGGTTATGGTAACTGGGGTATAATCCCTGTCACCAAATCGACCAGCGCCATCACTTGCATGGTCTCATGTGCATGCCCCGTCATGGTCACCAAGGCAAGCAACATCCAGGAGAAAACAGCATCGATGCCGCCGCGGTTGCCCGATCCCGATAGCCTACTCTAGAGTTTTTACCCATGGATCACAAGACCCTGAAGGATGGAGAGGGGGGCAAGTTCCTTGATGAAGCATGCAAGGCCATAACGTCTTCATGGGGGACAAGATCGTGGAGGAAGTGCTCGCGGTGCTGAATGGGGGTGATATACCGGCAGGATGGAATGATACTGTGGTAGTTCTTATTCCAAAGACTAAGAACCCAAACAAAATAAAAGACCTCAGGCCAATCTCACTATGCAATGTTCTATACAAATTGATCTCGAAGGTGCTTGCCAACCGCCTAAAGATTATCATCCCTTCGATCATATCTGAAAATCAGAGTGCGTTTGTGCCGGGGAGGCTAATAACGTACAACGTCCTGGTGGCGTACGAGCTCTCACATTTTCTAATGAACAAGAAGAAGGGCAAGGAGCGGTACACTGCGGTCAAGGCGGACATGAGTAAAGCCTACGACCGTGTAGAATGGAGCTTCCTTCAAGCTATGCTAGTAAAACTTGGGTTTAGCACGAACTGGGTGGATCTCATTATGAAGTGTGTGACGTCGGTCCGGTATCAAATCAAGGCGAATGGTAAGCTAACGAAACAATTTTGTCCTTCGAGGGGCTTGAGGCAAGGTGATCCACTATCACAATATTTGTTTGTGATATGTGCTGAGGGGTTGTCTGCACTACTTCATGCGGCAGTTAGAGAAGGGAAAGTAAGTGGTGTTAAGATCTGTCCTGCTGCGCCGGTGGTGTCACACTTATTTTTTGCTGATGACTCAAACCAAGAAGAGGCGGCTGCATTGAGGGAGATCCTGGACCTATATGAGTCTTGCTCTGGGCAATGTATCAATGTGGACAAATCGGCCTTGATGTTTAGTCCGAACACATCAGAGGAGGCAAGAGTTTCAGTGAAAAACAATCTCCGGATACAGAGTGAGAATTGGTCGGCCAAGTACCTAGGACTGCCGGTCCATGTAGGAAGATCAAGGAAGAGAGCCTTTGCATATGTTAAAGGAGCAATAGCGGGGCGTATTTATGGGTGGATGGAGAAACTGATAGCGAAGGTTGGCAAAGAAACGTTGGTGACAGCCGTGGCGCAAGCTATCCCCGCTTTTGCTATGTCCTGCTTTGACTTGACAAAGAGTTTTTGCCAAGAGTTGAGCGCCCTGATCGGTAACTATTGGTGGAGCCAACAAGATAAAGAGAATACTGTCCATTGGATCGGATGGCAGAAACTGGACATGCCCAAGGCGAAGGGTGGTCTAGGCTTCCGAGATATGTACAGCTTCAACATGGCAATGCTATCAAGACAAGCCTGGAGGCTCATAAAAAACCCGGACTCGCTTTGCGCTAGGGTCCTGAAAGCTGGTTACTTTCCCCATAACCATGTGCTTCAGGTCGAGGCAAGAGATGGTATCTCATATGCATGGAGGAGCTTGCTAAAAGGACTTGACCTTATCCGCGAGGGATACATCTGGCGAATTGGGGATGGGCTCAGCGTCAATATCTGGACCGACCCCTGGATTCCGAGGCCATGGTCAAGGAGAGTCATTACCCCAAGAGGCAACAATCTCTTGCAGTATGTCAGCGAGCTAATAGACCCAACCACAGGACAGTGGGATGAGCGCCTAGTGCGCGACACCTTTACTACGGAGGATGCACGACACATCATGCAGATACCGTTGCGGGAGGGGGTGCAGGACTTCGTGGCTTGGCAGTTTTATAGCAAAGGTCACCACTCAGTTAAGAGTGCGTACAAGTTGCATGTGGAGTTGAAGGCTCTAAGCAAGAATGGAGGAGTGGGAATGAGTTCTATTGCTGCTGGTAACCTGAATAGTTGCAGGGATGAATCTTGGAAAAGAATTTGGAAGCTTCCTTGCCCGCGGAATGTCCAGATGTTCACCTGGAGAATGCGGCATGAATCACTAGTCCTTCTTATGAACATGCAGAAGCGGGGGATAAAGGTGGAGACTGGAGAGCACGAGATGTTTCTTCTGTCAACGTGCTGATGAAGATGGAGGGCACCTGTTTATCAAATGCAAGGCTGTTAAGGAGATTTGGAGGGAGCTCGCCTTGGAGAATGAAAGAAGAGAGCTGGAAGCTATTTCTTCTGTACATGCAATGCTGGACTACATATGGGCACTGGATGTTAACAAGCGTATGCAAATCCTCACTTTCTGGTGGATGTGGTGGAGTATCAGGAATAAAGTTAGAAAGGGGGAACATGCTACATCAGCCGGTGAAGTCGCGAGGCGCACGCGCAGCTGCGTGCTGGACTATATGCAGGCCTATTTTCCGGCTGCAAAAAAACCGTGTGACCGAAAGTGGCAGCCACCTAATGAAGGAATGGTGAAGTTTAATGTTGATGGTGCTTTCGCTCCAGGAGATAACCATTCTGGGTGGGGCGTCGTCGCATGAACTAGCGAGGGCACAGTGGTGGGAGCACGCGCTGGAAGGAAGGAGCATGTCCAAGACGCCTTTGCTGCGGAAGTACAAGCTATGTCAAACGCTGTGTCATTTGCGGCAGAGCTGGGCATCATACAGGCAGAGTTTGAAACTGATTCACAACTGCTGGCAGAAGCCCTGGACATCCGTACGGTTGATTCATCACCCTACGCTGCCGTGATCGAGGATACAAAATACCAGCTCAAACTTTGGTTTTCCAAACATGTAATAAAATTCTGTCGCCGTAGTGCTAACTCGGTTGCTCATGAGTTAGCAAGCCTGGGACGTATGTACCCTGAAAACTATGGGGTCGAGTGGGAGTCTGATATAGCAGCCCAAGTGGCTGTTTGTGTGGCGGGTGATATGCCCGAGCACCGATAAGTTATAAAGCGTTGCTTTGCTTTCAAAAAAAAAAAGGCCGTAGCATCTTGCGACAGCCGGAGCAAGGGTTTCTCCTAGAGCACGGCGCACCACCACCGATGACAAGGCCCATGATGCCATCCTGTTGACAACATTACTCATTTTAGAAAGATTATACTCATCCCATCATCCCGTGGTTATAGGGCATACATACTCTGGAGGCCGAAAAATGATCCCAGGCTCCTTTAAGCCCTTTACAAAAAAATCGGCAAACACACATTGGGGAAAGTTTAAGGCCATGCGGAGATGGTTAATCGGAACCTAGAAACGAGTGGCTATACAAAAAAAAAAAGTCGAAGAGTAACTAGGATTCGCGTCAATGTTCAGGTTCCCAGCGCACTGAAATTGCTGCCTGAATTTCTCCAGCTACAAATATTCCCCTTCTAAAATTGTATATATACAGATGCTGAATCCATTGTCAGTAAGACAGTGAAAAGGTGTGCCAACTGCCAAGGCGCATCCACGAACCACAATTTGGCAAAATTGTTAGCCACAAGTGCAGCAAGATTCCGTACGAAACTACAAATGATATCTTAGGCATATATACAGGGTACAGCGGTAAAAATCTGTTCATCACAAAAGTAAAAAAAACCATAGTGGGTAACCTTGAAAAGTTAACCCTAACTGACGCTTCACATATAACTGAATTTGAACATTTTCAACTCGGGTGTGGCAGATCGATCATGCAAAAAAATGCGACGATGATTCGATCTCCCTTGCATCTGATGGTCATGGTCTGCACGCTGACAAAATGAAGCAACAAATTGTCGGTACATTCTTATTCCGGTGTAGCCGCTGCCCTAGTCTCACCAATCTGGAATCTACCATCCTTGGATTGGGAAGAGAACTGACAAGTGTTGATCACTATTTTAACAAGGCAAAAATTACTGTAGAGTGGCACCAGCATATCACTAATTTGATCAGACGTGAAGGATATATATGTTTGAATTATAGCTGAATACTGCTTTGTGTGTCTAACTTGAGACAATCAACTAGGTACCCATAAGTTCTGCATGAGAAGTGCCATGTCTAAGATGCCTGTAATGTTGCATGTAGAGCAACTTGAGAGAGTTGTTTCTGAATTTTGACCTTTTTATGCTCTGTGGGTGCTCTTATTTTCAGCCCCAAGTCTCTGGAACAAACTGAAAGCCCAGACTACCGATATGTTAGCCAGTCCTAGGGATTGTCATGCAGCAGCTTCACTGGGCTGGGTACGATCTGGATAGGACTACCAGGCCCGGTCCAGCTTAGCTGGTGGACCGAGAACGAGGGTGGCCCAGCGACCGTTTAGCTGCTGGTGAGCCGGGAGCGAGCACACCGCTCGGTTCGCCGTCGGTTATTTAGTACCACATCGCGAGCTTGGGAGCCAACTTCGCTGGTTAAATGCGCTGCTACTTACCCGGTAATCACCGACGATGCGGTCACGAGTCAGTTAGCGCTGACCTAACGGGTCTGCGGAGGTGAAAGACCGACGTACTGCCATCGGGCATCGCTTGATGTGCTAGACGATCGTAAGATCCGTGTAGACGTACACGGTCGGTCTTTTTATTTTTTATATTTGCATCCATCTCATATAATTTGAATTTTTATTGGGTCTTTTTTTACATGCGTCTTAGATAATTTTGATTAGTTTTTCTTTATTTCACCCATCTCAGATTGTTTCAATTTTCTTTCGTTTTCTCTCGCTTTCCTAATTGCACAGATCGTTTTTCATCCATATCAGATTATGAATACTTGGTTATTTCAAAAAAAAAAACCACCCACCTCAGATTGTTTCAATTTTCTTTCTTTTTCTCTCGCTTCCTAACTACACAGATCGTTTTTCATCCATATATTCATAATTTTCATTCCATCCATACTTGATTATTTCAAAAAAAAAACCTCACTTCCCAATTGCGCAGATCCTTTTCATTCACCCCAGATGATTTTTATTTTACTATTTCGTCCAACCATCTCATATAATTTGAAAAAATGGTCTTTTTTACATGCATCTTAGATAATTTTGATTTGTTTTTCTTTATTTCACCCATCTCAGATTTTAAATTTTCTTTCATTTTTCTCTCGTTTTCCTAATTGCACAGATCGTTTTTCATCCATATCAGATTATTTCATAATTTTTATTCCATCCATCCTTGATTATTTCAAACAAAATCCTCGCTTCCCAATTGCGCAGATCCTTTTCATTCACCCAGATGATTTTTATTTTGCTATTTTATCCATCCTAGATGATCCCAATTTTTCTTTCCTTCTCTCGCTTCGCAATTGCGCAGATCCAACGATCTCTTTACATCCGTCTCAGGTGATTTTGATTATTTTTCATTTACTTCATCCACCCCAGACTACTCCTTTTTTCTTCTTTCTTTCTCTCCCTTCCCAACTGCGCAAATTCTATTCATCAATCTCAGATGATTCATTTTTTTATTCCATCCATCCCAGAAGATATCATTTATTTTTATTCTCTTACTTCCCAATCGTGCTAATCCTTTTGATACATCGTTTTTCATCCATCCATAATGATTTCAATTTTTCTTGTTTCTTCTCTCGTGTACCTTTTCTTCAATGCCAGTGCCATGCTTAAGTGGGAGCATGTTACCCATCGATATGATCTTCGCTTCTAATTAATGTTTGTGTTAGCAATTTATCTAAATAAATGCCAAGAATACTTCAAGAAATTTCGCAGGATCCAACAATCAGTGCAGCTGCAATTGCACCATAATAAGAAGGCACTTCATTTTTTCTTATGGAAAATCAGGGCCAAGATGTTGTAACACCCCAAAAATTTTAACCTTGTTTTATTAATTAAAAAATTTCTAGGAAACTTAAACTTTTGTTTTCTGGATTTTCTTTTGATTTCACAACCTTTCTTCCCTTTATTTTTATGGGGTTTTTACCTCAAGTGAAAAACTTCCCAATTTTATTGGACTCATTTGCCCTCTCAAATAAAACAATTCTTTTATCAGTAGGATTATTTATATAATTATTTTCCCCTGAGCTTTATTTCCCTAATTTGGTTTTCCATAAGTTTTAGGGTTCCATTTGCACTGCAACCGTTTGATAAATTCATTCCAAAATACCACCAAAATTTGAGATGTCATGTGATGTTTTAAAAAACTTTTATGCAAAAATATATTTCATTCCTTGGATATTTTGAGTTCTACATCAAGTTTTCAAATCTGGTCCAGTGGGCACTGTTGCACTACAACCTATTTAAATATTTCTTTAAAACTTCTACCAAAATTTTGGGATGTCAACAGGAGTATATTAATTAAATTTTTTGCAAAAACCCAGTGATGTCCTTTGAAAGATTTGAGTGAACCATCCTCATCTTCATTCTGTTCCAACTTGATGAATTGTACTACTGCTATATTTTGACTTGCTCCTATTGCTGTGATTTCTTTTCCTACTTGTAGCCCTCCCTGCTAAAACCTTAAGTCCAAGAGGTTGGACTCATTGGAGCAATTCTAGTTCTTGCAATCATGCCCTGTTTTTTCTCTCCAAATCTGAAGATTTGCAAAACTTGCACTAGCAAGTTTCTTCTTTTGCCCAAATGACCTTACCACTCTCTTTTGCACCCAAAGAGGCACTAATCTGGAAATTATGACCACTCCAAGAACTGCCTAGGTGCCTGTGGCATTTTGTCAAACACCTTGAGTGCATGAACAACTTTGACATGACTTTTGTCATTGCACTGTGACCTTGCACCTCTGGGAAAGCTAACTTGTCCACTAAGCCTCTAGATGACTTTAGCCTAGGTCTGTTAAACGCCAACCTCACCCGAGACCTCTAGCATGCCCTGGCATTTTGTCGAGCATGTTCCGTGCGTGCTCTGGGCGCGCCCAGAGCGCGCGTTTTGCACGTGCCGCGACCGAGCCGCCGCGTCTCGCCCCGCACCCGTTCTGGCCCTTGGCCGACCCCAGCCAGCACGCCATGTCTCCTTCTACACCCCATGAGCACCGCAGCCCTCGCCACGTCTCCGGCAAGCCAGCAGCTAGCCGCCACTGCCGCCCGACAACCCCTGCACTGGTCGGCGCCGCTTGAGCCGCTAGTGCTCGCCACCTACCCTCTGGAGCAGTCCAAGCTTATCTCCTTGCTCGTCTGCAAGCGCTCGTCGCCGCCACGTCCTCCTGCAGCAACAGAGAGGCGGTCCGCCGGCGATCCTATCCGCGGCCGCCGCGAACCGGCTTGGCCGCGCTATATAAGAGGCCCCCAAGCACGTCCCGTTCCCCAGGCAGCCTCAAAACACTCCCCTAGTTCTCCCGTGGCAGCCAATCGACCCGGGGAGGTCTTCTTCCCCATCTCCGGCAACTACAGTCGCCGCCATTGTCCCGGCCATTCCGGCGCCACCAGGGCCTCCCCCTCTCCACTCACTGCACCAACAACATCCTGCAGCACCCACGAGTCCATCCCCATGCCCGATTTTGGTCAGGAACCGCCGGAACATAGCTTCACAATGGCTAATCGAACATTTTCCGGCAAAAGCCCCCTCAATGCAACCAGAAGCAGTTGCATCATAATCACGTGGCAGTCATAAGACTTTAGGTTCTGAAACTTTTTCTCTGCCATATTTATTATTCCCTTTATATTCGCGAGAAGCTAGACGGGACCTTCATACTGAGCAGACGTTCAAAGAAGATTTCCTTTCTCTTCTTTGGTAAGAGCGTAGCTGGCAGGACCTTCATACCGCTTTGGAGGCATGCCGTCTTATTCGTACACACGTTGCTGGTCCTCCCGTGCCTCCGGTGTACCTTTTGTCTTCCCATACATGCCCAAAAAGCCTAGTAGGTTCAAGCAAAGATTCTTCGTCACGTGCATCATGTCGATTGCAGAGTGGACCTCTAGGTCTTTCCAATAGGGTAGGTCCCAAAATATAGATTTCTTCTTCCACATGGGTGTGCGTCCCTCAGCGTCATTCGGAATAGATAGTCCACCGGGACCCTTTTCAAAGATTACTTGTAAATCATTGACCATAGCAAGTATGGGATCACCAGTACGGACGACAGGCTTCTTCCGGTGATCTGCCTCGCCTTTGAAATGCTTGCCTTTCTTTCGACATTGATGGTTGGTCGGAAGAATACGAAGATGCCCCAGGTACACATTCTTCCTGCATTCGTCCAAATATATACTTTTGGTGTCATCTAAACAGTGCGTGCATGCGTAGTATCCCTTGTTTGTCTGTCCTTAAAGGTTACTGAGAGCAGGTGAATCATTGATGGTTACAAACAGGAACGCGTGTAGGTCAAATTCCTATTGGTCTTGCTCATCCCACACACATACACCTTTTCCATTCCACAGCTGTGAAAGTTCTTCAACTAATGGACTTAGGTACACATCAATGTCGTTGCCGGGTTGCTTATGGCCCTGGATGAGCACTGTCATCATAATGAACTTCCGCTTCATGCACAACCTGTTGGGGAATGTAGTAATTTCAATAAATTTCCTACGTACATGCAAGATCATGGTGATGTATAGCAATGAGAAGGGGAGTGTATCTTCATACCCTTGAAGATCGCTAAGCGGAAGCGTTTATCAACGTGGTTGATGTAGTCGTACGTCTTCACGATCTGACCGATCCAAGTACCGAACGCACGGCACCTCCAAGTTCTGCACATGTTCAGCTCGATGACGTCCTCGCCTTCTCGATCCAGCAAGACGGGCGAAGTAGTAGATGAGTTCCGACAGCACGACGGCGTGGTGACGGTGTTGGTGAAGAACAATCTCCGCAGGGCTTCGCCTAAGCACTACGGAAACTATGACGGAGGATAAACTAGAGGGGACGGGGTTGCCGGCACACGGCTTGGTGTTTCTTGATGTGCCTTTGGTGCTAGCCCTGCCCCTCTATTTATATGTTGAGCCTTGGGGTCGAAACTTGGAGTAAAAGCCTCCACAAAGTCGGTTTCACCTGAAAGGCAAGAGTCCTTCTCGGACTCGGGGCGACGCCAGGGTTCCGGCGTCGACCCGACGCCGAGACCTCGGCATCGGCCCCGGACTCCATAAAACTTCCTTTGCGCTTTCCAAAACCTTGTGGGCTTTCCCTTTGGCCCAAATAACGTGTTCTCGCACCCAAACATTTCGAAACATCGGAACCCCTTCCGGTGAATTCCGGAACCCTTCCGGAGATCAAACACTATTATCCCATATATCAAACTTTATCTCCGGACCATTCCGGAGTTCCTCGTCATGTCCATGATCTCATCCGGACTCCGAACAACATTCGGTTACCAACATGCATAACTCATATAATACTATATCGTCAACGAAACGTTAAGCGTGCGGACCCTACGGGTTCGAGAACTATGTAGACATGACCGAGAGACGTTTCCGGTCAATAACCAATAGCGGGACCTGGATGCCCATATTGGCTCCCACATATTCTACGAAGATCTTTATCGGTCAAACCGCATAACAACATACGTTGTTCCCTTTGTCATCGGTATGTTACTTGCCCGAGATTTGATCGTCGGTATCCAATACCTAGTTCAATCTCGTTACCGGCAAGTCTTTTTACTCGTTATATAATGCATCATTCCGTAACTAACTCATTAGCTACATTACTTGCAAGGCTTATAGTGATGTGCATTACCGAGAGGGCCCAAAGATACCTCTCCGACAATTGGAGTGACAAAACCTAATCTCGAAATACGCCAACTCAACATGTACCTTCGGAGACACCTGTAGTACTCCTTTATAATCACCCGATTCGTTGTGACGTTTGGTAGTACCAAAAGTGTTCCTCCGTAAACGGAGTTGCATAATTCTCATAGTTACAGGAACATGTATAAGTCATGAAGAAAGCAATAGCAATATACTAAGCGATCAAGTGCTAGGCTAACGGAATGGGTCATGTCAATCACATCATTCTCCTAATGATGTGATCCGTTAATCAAATGACAACACATGTCTATGGTTAGGAAACATAACCATCTTTGATTAATGAGCTAGTCAAGTAGAGGCATACTAGTGACGTTATGTTTGTCTATGTATTCACACATGTATTATGTTTCCGGTTAATACAATTCTAGCATGAATAATAAACATTTATCATGAAATAAGGAAATAAATAATAACTTTATTATTGCCTCTAGGGCATATTTCCTTCAGTCTCCCACTTGCACTAGAGTCAATAATCTAGTTCACATCGCCATGTGATTTAACACCAATAATCATATCTGTATATGATTAACACCCATAGTTCACATTGTCATGTGACCAACACCCAAAGGGTTTACTAGAGTCAATAATCTAGTTCACATCGCTATGTGATTAACACCCAAAGAGTACAAAGGTATGATCATGTTTTGCTCGTGAGAGAAGTTTAGTCAACGGGTCTGTCACATTCACAGCCGTATGTATTTTGCAAATATTCTATGTCTACAATACTCAGCACGGAGCTACTCTAGCTAATCGCTCCCACTTTCAATATGTATCCAGATTGAGACTTAGAGTCATCTGGATCAGTGCCAAAACTTGTATCGACGTAACCTTTTACGACAAACCTTTTGTCACTTCCATAATTGAGAAACATATCCTTATTCCACTAAGGATAATTTTGACCAATGTCCAGTGATCTACTCCTAGATCACTATTGTACTCCTTGCCAAACCAGGCGAGTATACAATAGGTCAGTTCACAAGACAAAGATACTTTATAGAACCTATGATGAGGCATAGGGAATGACTTTTCATTCTCTTTCTTTTTTATGCTATGGTCGGGTCTTGAGTCTTACTCAACTTCACACCTTGCAACACAGGCAAGAACTCCTTCTTTGACTGTTCCATTTTAAACTACTTCAAAATCTTGTCAAGGTATGTACTCATTGAAAATCTTGTCAAGCGTATTAATCTATCTCAATAGATCTTGATGCTCAATATGTAAGTAGCTTTACTGAGGTCTTTATTTTAAAGAACTCCTTTCAAACACTCCTTTATGCTTTGCAGAATAATTCTGCATTATTTCCGATCAACAATATGTCATTCACATATACTTATCAGAAATGCTATAGTGCTCCCACTCACTTTCTTGTAAATACAGGCTTCACCGTAAGTCTGTACAAAACTATATGCTTTGATCAACTCATCAAAGCGTATATTCCAACTCTGAGATGCTTGCACCAGTCCATAGATGGATTGCTGGAGCATGCACATTTTGTTAGTACCTTTAGGATTGACAAAACCTTCTGGTTGCATCATATACAACTCTTCTTTGAGAAAACCATTAAGGAATGCAGTTTTGACATCCATTTGCTAGATTTCATAAATTGTGGCAATTGCTAACATGATTCGGACAGACTTAAGCATCGCTACGGTTGAGAAAATCTCATTGTAGTCAACACCTTGAACTTGTCAAAAACCTTTTTGCGACAAGTCGAGCATTGTAGATAGTAACACTACTATCAACGTCCGTCTTCCTCTTGAAGATCCATTTATACAATATGACTTGCCGATCATCGGGCAACTCCACCAAATTCCACACTTCGTTCTCATACATGGATCCTATCTCAGATTTCATGGCCTCCAGCCATTTTGCGGAATCTGGGCTCATCATCGCTTCCTCATAGTTCGTAGGTTTATCATGGTCTAGTAACATGACTTCCAGAACAGGATTACCGTACCACTTTGGTGTGGACCGTACTCTGGAAGACCTACGAGGTTCTGTAGTAACTTGATCTGAAGCTTCATGATCATCATCATTAGCTTCCTCACTAATTGGTGTAGGAATCACTGGAACTGATTTCAGTGATGAACTATTTTCCAATTCGGGAGAAGGTACAGTTACCTCATCAAGTTCTACTTTCCTCCCACTCACTTCTTTCGAGAGAAACTCCTTCTCTAGAAAGGATCCATTTTTAGCAACGAATATCTTGCCTTCGGATCTGTGATAGAAGGTGTACCCAACAATTTCCTTTGGGTATTCTATGAAGACGCACTTCTCCGATTTGGGTTTGAGCTTATCAGGATGAAACTTTTTCACATAAGCATCGCCGCCCCAAATTTTAAGAAACGACAGTTTGGGTTTCTTGCTAAACCACAGTTCATATGGTGTCATCTCAACGGATTTAGATGGTGCCCTTTTAACGTGAATGCATCTGTCTCTAATGCATAACCCCAAAACGATAATGGTAAATCAATAAGAGACATCATAGATCGCACGATATCCAATAAAGTGCGGTTACGATGTTCGGACACACCATAACGTTGTGGTGTTCCAGGTGGCGTGAGCTGTGAAACTATTCCATATTGTTTTAATTGAAGACCAAACTCGTAACACAAATATTCGTCTTCGCGATCAGATTGCAGAAACTTTATTTTCTTGTTACGATGATTTTTCCACTTCACTCTGAAATTCTTTGAACCTTTCAATTATTTCAGACTTATGTTTCATCAAGTAGATATACCCATATCTGCTCAAATCATCTTGTGAAGGTCAGAAAATAACGATACTTGCCACGAGCATCAACACTCATTGGATCACATACATCAGTATGTATTATTTCCAATAAGTCAGTAGCTTGTTCCATTGTTCCAGAGAACCGAGTTTTGGTCATCTTGCCAAAAAGGTACGGTTCGCAAGCATCAAATGATCCATAACCAAGTGATTCCAAAAATCCATCTTTATGGAGTTTCTTGATGCGCTTTACACCGATATGACCCAAACGGCAGTGCCACAAATAAGTTGCACTATCATTATTAACTTTTCATCTTTTGGCATCAATATTATGAATATGTGTATCACTACGATCGAGATCCAACAAACTATGTCCATTGGGTGTATGACCATCAAAGGTCTTATTCATGTAAACAGAATAACAATTTATTCTCTAACTTTAAATGAATAACCGTATTGCAATAAACATGATCAAATCATATTCATGCTCAACGCAAACGCCAAATAACATTTATTTAGGTTTAACACTAATCCCGAAAGTATAGGGAGTGTGCGATGATGATCATATCAATCTTGGAACTACTTCCAACACTCATCGTCACTTCCCCTTCGACTAGTCTCTGTTTATTCTGTAACTCCTATTTCGAGTGACTAATCTTAGCAACCGAACAAGTATCAAATACTCAGGGGCTACTATAAACACTAGTAAGGCACACATCAATAACCTGTATATCAAATATACCCTTGTTCACTTTGCCATCCTTCTTATCCACCAAATTTTCAGGGCATTTCCGCTTCCAGTGACCATTTCCTTTGCAATGTAAGCACTCAGTTTCAGGCTTTGGTTCAGCTTTGGGCTTCTTCGTGGGAGTGACAACTTGCTTGTCTTTCCACTTGAAGTTCCCTTTCTTTCCCTTTGCCCTTTTCTTGAAACTAGTGATCTTGTCAACCATCAACACTTGATGTTCTTTCTTGATTTCTACCTTCGTCGATTTCAACATCACGAAGAGCTCGGGAATCATTTTCGTCATCCCTTGCATACTATAGTTCATCACAAAGTTCTACTAACTTGGTGATGGTGACTAGAGAACTCTGTCAATCACTATCTTATCTGGAAGATTAACTCCCACTTGATTCAAGCGATTGAAGTACCCAGACAATCTGAGCACATGCTTACTAGTTGAGCGATTCTCCTCCATCTTTTAGCTATAGAACTTGTTGGAGACTTCATATCTCTCAACTCGGGTATTTTCTTAAAATATTAACTTCAACTCCTGGAACATCTCATATGGTCCATGACGTTCAAAGCGTCTTTGAAGTCCCGATTCTAAGCCATTAAGCATGGTGCACTAAACTATCAAGTAGTCATCATATTGAGCTAGCCAACCGTTCATAACGTCTCCATCTGCTCCTGCAATAGGTCTGTCACCTAGCGGTGCATTAAGGACATAATTCTTCTGTGCAGCAATGAGGATAAACCTCCGATCACGGATCCAATCCGCATCATTGCTACTAACATTTTTCAACATAATTTTCTCTAGGAACATATCAAAATAAACATATGAAAGCAACAATGCAAGCTATTGATCTACAACATAATTTGCAAAATACTACCAGGACTAAGTTCATGATAAATTTAAGTTCAATTAATCATATTACTTAAGAACTCCCACTTAGACAGACACATCTCTCTAGTCATCTAAGTGATCACGTGATCCAAATCAACTAAACCATGTCCGATCATCACGTGAGATGGAGTAGTTTTCAATGGTGAACATCACTATGTTGATCGTATTCTACTATATGATTACGCTCGACCTTTCGGTCTCCGTGTTCCGAGGCCATATCTGTATATGCTAGGCTCGTCAAGTTTAACCTGAGTATTCCGCGTGTGCAACTGTTTTGCACCCGTTGTATTTGAACGTAGAGCCTATCACACCCGATCATCACGTGGTGTCTCAGCACGAAGAACTTTTGCAACGGTGCATACACAGGGAGAACACTTCTTGATAATTAGTGAGAGATCATCTTAAAATTCTACTGTCAAACTAAGCAAAATAAGATGTATAAAAGATAAACATCATATGCAATCAAAATATGTGACATGATATGGCCATGATCATCTTGCGCCTTTGATCTCCATCTCCAAAGTACTGTCATGATCTCTATCGTCACCGGCATGACACCATGATCTTCATCATCTTGATCTATATCAATGTGTCATCACATGGTCGTCTCGCCAACTATTGCTCTTGCAACTATTGCTATCATATAGCGATAAAGTAAAGCAATTATTTGGCACTTGCATCTTATGCAACAAAGAGACAACCATAGGACTTCTGCCAGTTGCCAATAACTTCAACAAAACATGATCATCTCATACAACAACTTATATCTCATCACGTCTTGACCATATCACATCACAACATGCCCTGCAAAAACAAGTTAGACGTCCTCTACTTTGTTGTTGCAAATTTTATGTGGCTGCTACAGGCTTAGCAAGAACCGTTCTTACCTACGCATCAAAACCACAACGATAGTTCGTCAAGTTAGTGCTGTTTTAACCTTCGCAAGGACCGGGCGTAGCCACACTCGGTTCAACTAAAGTTGGAGAAATAGACACCCGCTAGTCACCTGTGTGCAAAGCACGGCGGTAAAACCAGTCTCGCATAAGCATACACGTAATGTCGGTCCAGGCCGCTTCATCCAACAATACCGCCGAACCAAAGTATGACATGCTGGTAAGCAATATGACTTGTATCGCCCACAACTCACTTGTGTTCTACTCGTGCATATAACATCAACGCATAAAACCTAGGCTCTAATGCCACTGTTGGGGAATGTAGTAATTTCAAAAAATTTCCTACGTACACGCAAGATCATGGTGATGTATAGCAACGAGAAGGGGAGTGTATCTTCATACCCTTGAAGATCGCTAAGCGGAAGCGTTTATCAACGCGGTTGATGTAGTCGTACGTCTTCACGATCCGACCGATCCAGGGGCGGACCCAGGAAAAAATTTGAGAGGGGGCAAGAATGTATGGCTGTGTTCATGAATTAACAAGGCAATCATCATATAAACTAGAACCTAGGCACAACACTTCATTCTCCATGAGATAACCAAATTCATTGCAAAGTGAAAGAAAAAACTATCAATTTGAAACAAAATGACTTACATCATGTCAATATAGTGTCCCAGAGTTGCAAAAGAGAAATTGACACTTTGTCTAACAATCCAACCTACAACATGCAAGAGAAAAATATCATTATCAAACAGAGGGAGAATGAAAATATTGAAGGATGCCTTTAAACAAACGAAAAAGAGCTTTTAGACATTACCTTTTGCTTTGTCCCACACCGATTTTTCACCTCATGAAAACGTTTAACCATTACTTCATTTGGAATTTTCCTAGCAATCCTTTTTCTACAAAGCAAATACGACTATGGTTCATACTTCATACCAATTCACACTAAAATGTTATTGATCTTCCAAATTGTCCCTGGCTTAAACCTTTTAGGACTAGGCTGATCTCCTCATGTTGGTTGGTACTCCCTCCGTCCGGAAATACTTGTCGCAGAAATGCTTAAAAATGGATGTATCTACAACTAAAATACGTCTAGATACATCCATTCATCCGACAAGTATCTCCGGACGGAGGGAGTATTGTAATATGCAGTCTTCTTCGTTTTAGATGGATACAAAGGAGTCTTGTTCAAATCAACTAGTTCTGGCATGTTGGTGTTTTTTTTAACTCTCCATTAGCTTTTCAACAAAAGTGCCAAAAAACAATGTTTTAAATGAACTGTTAAGGCTTCAAACATCATGCATGAAGTTGAATTGTGCTGGAAACTAGGAAGAATAGATGATCTGAATCAAATTACGAGTGTGTCAGTCTAGACTAAAGTTTGGTACCAAAATCTGAATCTTACGAGAAAATTGTTTGAACCGATCTAGTGATCTAAATCGGTAAATTATACACAAAAATTGATGATACCAATATGGTTTCTACACAGGAATTGCAGACACGCAATTTTTTTTGAAAAGAAAGAACCCTAATGATTAATACGGCTTAACTGATGCCAATTAGAACGCTAAAATTGCAGAATCCGTGATGAGGCTTTGTTGCGGAGGCGGGGTGCAAGCGCGAGAGATAGAAGACGGCAAGCGCGAGAGACAGGCGACGGCAAGACGGAGACTGCGGGATGCGGCGATCACATGAACGGCAGTTTCGAGGCGACTCCGCTGCTGCTGCATCGTGCGGTCGTTACTTTCCCTGTGTGCGTGGATTTTAGGGCCGCACTGATCCATCGAAATTTTCAGTAGTACGTTTTTCGTATCGGACCGCTATTTCTTGGTGGTGGGCTTCTACAGATTTACTAGAATATTTGGGCTTTTCAAAATAAACAAGAAACTGGGCTGAGTGGGGGCAAAGTAACGGGCCAAGGGGGGGCACACGTTGCTTGGCAGGATCTATCGAAGCGGATGAGGAAAAATCGAGTGGGGGCAACTGCCCCCACGACTATCAACGTGCGTCCGCCCCTGGACCGATCCAAGTACCGAACGCACGGCACTTCCGAGTTCTGCACACGTTCAGCTCGATGACGTCCTCGCCTTCTCGATCCAGCAAGACGGGCGAAGTAGTAGATGTGTTCCGGCAGCACGACGGCGTGGTGACGGTATTGGTGAAGAACAATCTCCGCAGGGCTTCGCCTAAGCACTACGAAAACTATGACGGAGGATAAACTATAGGGGACGGGGTTGCGGGCACACGGCTTGGTGTTTCTTGATGTGTCTTTGGTGCTAGCCCTGCCCCTCTATTTATATGTTGAGTCTTGGGGTCGAAACTTGGAGTAAAAGCCTCCACAAAGTCGGTTTCACCCGAAGGCAAGAGTCCTTCTCGGACTCGGGGCGAGACGCAGGTTCCCGGCGTCTGACCCGACGCCAGGACCTGGCGTCTAGCCCTCGGACTCTGCAAAACTTCCTTTTGCGCTTTCCAAAACCTTGTGGGCTTTCCCTTTGGCCCAAATAACGTGTTCTCGCACCCAAACATTTCGAAACATCCGAACCCCTTCCGTGAATTCGGAACCCTTCCGGAGATCAAACACTATTATCCCATATATCAAACTTTATCTCCGGACCATTCCGGAGTTCCTCGTCATGTCCATGATCTCATCCGGACTCAACAACATTCGTTACCAACATGCATAACTCATATAATACTATATCGCCAACGAAACGTTAAGCGTCATGGGACCCTACGGGTTCGAGAACTATGTAGACATGGCCGAGACACGTTTCCGGTCAATAACCAATAGCGGGACCTGGATGCCCATATTGGCTCCCACATATTCTACGAAGATCTTTATCGGTCAAACCGCATAACAACATATGTTGTTCCCTTTGTTATCGGTATGTTACTTGCCCGAGATTTGATCGTCGGTATCCAATACCTAGTTCAATCTCGTTACCGGCAAGTATCTTTACTCGTTATATAATGCATCATTCCGTAACTAACTCATTAGCTACATTGCTTGCAAGGCTTATAGTGATGTGCATTACCGAGAGGGCCCAGAGATACCTCTCCGACAATTGGAGTGACAAAACCTAATCTCGAAATACGCCAACTCAACATGTACCTTCGGAGACACCTGTAGTACTCCTTTATAATCACCCAGTTACGTTGTGAAGTTTGGTAGTACCCAAAGTGTTCCTCCGGTAAACGGGAGTTGCATAATTCTCATAGTTACAGGAACATGTATATGACATGAAGAAAGCAATAGCAATATACTAAACAATCAAGTGCTAGGCTAACGGAATGGGTCATGTCAATCACATCATTCTCCTAATGATGTGATCCCGTTAATCAAATGACAACACATGTCTATGGTTAGGAAACATAACCATCTTTGATTAATGAGCTAGTCAAGTAGAGGCATACTAGTGACGTTATGTTTGTCTATGTATTCACACATGTATTATGTTTCCGGTTAATACAATTCTAGCATGAATAATAAACATTTATCATGAAATAAGGAAATAAATAATAACTTTATTATTGCCTCTAGGGCATATTTCCTTCACAACCAAGGAGGAAGGTTATATATACATAGAGTCACAGGCCAGGTGATATGATTACTGCTCTGCTCCCCAAAAGGATTAATGCCATCCGTACTTAAACCAAACCATACGTTCCTTGCGTCACCTGCAAAGTCCCCCCGACTTTCTCTCAATTTTTATCCACTGCGACCCGTCAGCGGGTGCTCTCAACTTCCCGTCTTTCTTATGGCCCTCTTTGTGCCATCGCATCCACTTGGCATGCTCTTTGTTTGTGAACAGACGTTTCAACCGTGGTATTATAGGAGCATACCACACCACCTTGGCAGGAACACTCTTCCTTGGGTGCTCGCTGTCAACATCACCAGGGTCATCTCGTCTGATCTTATATCGCAATGCACCGCATACCGGGCATGCATTCAGATCCTCGTACACACCGCGATAGAGGATGCAGCCATTAGGGCATGCATGTATCTTCTGCACTGCCAATCCTAGAGGGCATACAACATTCTTTGCTCTATACGTACTGTTGGGAAATTCGTTATCCTTTGGAAGCTTCTTTAATATTTCCAGTAGCTTCTCAAATCCGTTGTTAGATACACCATTGTGTGCCTTCCATTGCAGCAATTCCAGTGTGGTACCGAGGTTTATGTTGCCATCTTTGAAATTGGGGTACAACCCTTTTTTGTGATCCTCTAACGTGTGATCGAACTTCAACTTCTCCTTTTTCACTTTCGCATTGTCTCTTTTCATCAACAATGACCTGGCGAAGATCATTATCGGCCACATCGTCTGGTTCCTCTTGATCTTCAGCTTCCCCCGTTGCAGCATCACCGTATTCAGGGGGCACATAGTTTTCATCATCCTCTTCTTCGTTGTCTTCCATCATAACATTTCTTTCTCTGTGCTTGGTCCAAACATTATAGTGTGGCATGAAACCCTTCTCAAGCAGGTGGATGTGAAGGGTTTTCCGGTTAGAGTAAGACTTCATATTCTCACAAATAGGCATGGACAACACATAAAACCATTATGCTTGGTTGCCTCAGCCACTTCGAGAAAATAATGCACGCCCTTAATGTACTCGGAGCTACGTCTACCACCGTACATCTATTGTCGGTTCATCTGCATGCATTATATATAATTAAGTGTGGCAAAAACCATTACAGAACATCATGAATAAAGAAGTGACCAAATTAATAGAAGTTCATCATCACATTAAAACCAAATTAATAGAACATCATTTTTTTCTTTTAAAAAGAAGATAAGAACAAGAGGCTCACCACGGTGGTGTCGGCGACGAGATTGGTGCAGGCGATCGACGGCGGTGAGGACGAGGACGGGACAGGACGGACGGCCAAAACTAGACAAATCTTGAGGAAAATGGAGTTTGGACAAGGAGCTTCTAGAGGATAAAGCTTAAGTGTTGCTCGGGCATTTCATCGAACACCTCATGTGCATAGGAGGTGAGCTACAGCACCACGAAGCTCTCCCACGGCCGGCCAAAAAAACAGAGCAGTGCACTGCTCTGCTCGCGGGCAGGGGGTATATATAGGCCTCTTTTTAGTCCCGTTTTGTGTCTAAAACCGAAACTAAAGGACCACATTTGGTCCCGGTTCCAGACACAAACCGAGACTAATGGTTGTGGGCCAGGAGCGAGGCCCATTGGTCCCGGTTCGTGTCTGGAATCGGGACCAAAGGGGTCAGACGAACCGGGACCAATGGCCCCCAAGGCCCGGCCGGTCCCCTGGCCTCACGAACCGGGACTAATGCTCCTATTGGTCCCGGTTCGTAGGAGAACCGGGATTAATGCCCTCTTCAGGCATGGACCAAAGCCCTGTTTTCTACTAGTGGTAATGATAATGAAATCAAACATACATGGCATCTCGTACAGTACGTATATTCGCAGTTTTCGTGTAAACCTAAGAGGGGAGGGGCACTCGTACAGGTCTGTATGAAGGATAGGTTGATTGATATATGAAAGACTGAGGTGGTTATTGCAAAAGTTATGTTCTATATGTAACTAGTGCTAGGGGGTTTTCAAGAAATGTACCCTGCGAACCTTTCACATAAATCTGTACTAGTCATGTTTCATCCAATGGCTCAGGTTGGTTTCTTCTATTATTTCACCATAGGCCCTGTTATACTAGTCGCCCCCGCTTAAAGTGTATGGAAAGGAGGTAGTACCTAACACTGAGCAAATAGTGCTAAAAAATGGTTACTGTGAAGGGAATCTAACCATCCATTTATTTAAACATGACTTTCAGTACCTATCAACTGGGAACGTAGGACAAAAGATGTGGGTGGCATGTTAGATGGTTAACGTTGTACTCTGTGACAGTGTTATAGAATAATAATCCGACGGCAATTAGCTAGTCCTAAGATTTTTGTAACATACCAGCTAGTCATGGATTCACATCTCCATCCTGGCGACAGATCAAGTTTCAGATCCGTGGTAGGTCGCTTGAATCCATCCAATGTCACTGAAATATATCTACAAGTAGCATCTTGGTTTCTGCTCAAGGATCCGAGGATTGGCAGAGAGCATTAGTGCAGTTATTTATAGGAGTTATCAATGCTCAAAATATGTTAAGATAGAAAGGAAACTAAGCATATCAGATCCTTGTTCGCCTAATCGCCATATTCAGCAACTAACGACCTTAATTTGACCACCAACTAGCAATTGTCAACTACTATGTTAATCCTTGTTTTTTTGTCACTATTTAAAAATATTCAGCGCCTTACAATAAGGACGAGACGAAGCCAAAAGATGTGGGTGGACGCCGTTTGTGTCAGAATAATAGTCAAGCTGGAGGCAAGGTAGACAAAAATGTAGACTTGTTAACGATCAGTGGCATAGACATATCCGATTCCTTGTCCGAAGCATCTCTACCAGCTAAGTACTTCCATCTTTATTCATGGATCTGAGTTACTTCTGGGTGGTTCGAATCCTATGTATAGAGAGGAGGGGGGGGGTCAAAGCCTAGTGCTTTTCAAGATTCCGTTAGGAGAAGCCATAAATCTGTTCACAGATTTGAGCTCAAGGCACAAATCTCGCTTATGACATTGGCATTGCGACCCAAGTCGATCACTGGCCTAAGTGTGAAAATGCAACGGAATATTATCACATAAGAATGCCTTCATTTAAGAATATGGGCTGCTGCAAGTGAGTTCCGAGTGGCACTGAAAGCTTAGTGAAATCAGAGCCATGCATCTTATTTTCATTCCATTGCATTTGTAAGACTAATAACTGGATTGCATGAGTATAGAGTATCAGAGTCTTTCATAGTATTTCACAAAGTACATTCATCACCAGGGAGTACACGTGTAAAATCCTTTTCTACAGCTAGCTAGGTATTCTAGATAGTTTTAATAATGCCCCTGGAATCGTTTGATGTGCCCATTTCTGTAGCAATTGTTGGTCCATCTAATTCTATGACTTAGGTACTTCATACCAAGTCATCAATATAGTTATTATTTGTGGCTGTTGGTATATACTCCCTCTTGTTGAAATATATTGCCCGCCTCCCTCTATCAGTTCGGACTTTTGAAGCAGTTAGCTGGAGCAGGAAGTCAATATGATATCCGAGCCAAGAGGTCTTGAGTTTAAGATCCTGCCAGCGTGGTATTAAAAATGATTCCGCGGCCTACATCTATCCCATGTCTAAGAACTAAAATAGCCTAGACATGAGGGGGAGTGTTGAAATATATTGCCCGCCTCCCTCCATCAGTTCTGACTTTTGAAGCAACTGACTGGAGCATGAATTCAATACCTCTCACCAATAATATATAAGTGTCACTGGTTTAGTACAACTTTGTACAAAATCAACGACACTTATTATGGTTTGGAGTTATTAGGTAATAGTAAACACGAAGTTGATCGAAGGACGATCATCATTATAACAAATGATGGTACGATATTCCTTGACAATTAAGCTTGATGGTAGCTAGCACTAGCACTATGTTATACTTGTGAAAAGAATAATTTGCGAAAGATAAAGATTTCGAACAAACAAGTGTACAGATTATTAAACCCATTAAGGAGCACTAGAATGGTGACCAACCAGTTACGTCATGTGGCGCATGCTGGTTGGTCACGGTGAAAAAACTTATTGATTTTTTTTAATTTTTTTCTAAATGATTGTGAGACTTTTCCCTTTTTCTTTTTGAGATGGATGTGATGTCCACATGACGCGAGAATATTTTTGTAATTTCGAGTATGAAGGTGAGGTGTGCACAACTTTCTCTCAAGCGGCCTGCAATGGTGGGCCCCAACCACTAGTCTTCATCATACGGTGGCCGTAAGCTCTGCCATGTTCACTAGCGCAGAAGCAATTGCTGGATGCCTTAATCCCGGGGAGGTCTGCCTCAAAAACCTAAATAATCCGGGGGTGTCAGTGTCACAGGTCATGAATGTCTGTCCATCACGTACAAGGAGAAGCAGTGGCTTAGCTGAGAATCTTCCACGAGGACTGCATCCATGTGAGCCTCCCGACGCCAACCATTGATTCCATCGTTATTATTCTCTCTTTTTTGCAAGGCCATCCTTATCAGTCTAATCAAACAACATTAGACAGCGAGCCTCGGACAGGTGAAGAAAGACAACTTCTCATAGCTATTTGAATATTCGCTTGAATCTCGAGCGTAACGGTATACTAAACCTAACAAGTAACAACCCGCAGTGGAGTTAGTTGATAGTTCAACTTATCTAGCACTTGTGATCTCTACTCACCAGAGCAACTATCGGGGAGATACCCATATACACATTGTCTTGAATCTCAACTGGGAAGTCCCTCGAAATAGTTCATCGAAATGTCGACCTGCGCGCCAATGTACGTATGCTGTATTGTTCTTCGAAATATTTTTCCTATCTCTGGCATTATATACCCACAAATGCGCATGCTTATATATCAGTGGCACTATATTGCATTTGTTGTCATGTCTTTTCTTTAAGCCTACTAGAATTGGCTGTGTGTAACCTCAGTGTCTTGAGTTGAGTCATGACATTGTATGTAAGAAAGGTATATCAGCGTCACTCTTTACCAGCATGTAATTGATGGGTTTGTGTAATCTCGATTACAGTGCGGATCATCTGACTGCTGTGATGGATGACGTGGTGAAGCACTTGAAGAAATGGTCGTTCCGGATAGCAGTGATTATCAGCCTAGTCGCGCATGTTTATCTCATCCTCTTTGCGAGGATCCGTCGTAGCCAACCCTTTCGGTTTCGCGGATTGGTGAGAGCATTGCTGTGGGTGGCGTACCAGCTGCCTGATTGGGCTCCTGCATACGTCCTCGGCAACTTGTACCTCGAAGACAGGAGCGACAACAACCTGATTGTTGCATTCTGGGTTCCATTCCTCCTGTTAAACATCCGGCCAGACAACATCAGCGGTTACGCCAGCGAGGACAACAAGCTTTCAACTCGCAAAATTGTAAGTTCAGTTATGCAGATTGTTGGAGCCATTTATGTCCTGTTCAGGCATGATATTACAGGCACATCAGGAACCTTGCGCTGGGCGTCCATCATTATGTACGTCTATGGCATCGTCAAGTATGTGGAGAACTTTCTTGGACTCCATCGAGGTGACTTGAAGGGAATCAGGAAGAGGTTTGAAGAGAAGAATAAGGAGGAGGAGCAGTCAAAGGGCTTCTGTGCCTGTGACTGCCGTGAGTGTACAGAAGGTACTCTGTGTTATCCGCAAGCCCGTCTGATTGCTCATCATCTGCTGCTTATCCCGTTGGGTGTCAGTAACTATCCCCGTAAATTTCATTCTAGTATATCCTCTTACGGATCCGAGGATATACTCAAGGTGGTGGAGATGGAGGTGCAGCTCTTGTACGACCTCATCTACACCAAGACAGCCGTGGTCTACACATGGCATGGCTATCTCCTCCGTTTGGCCTCGCCGTTCCTCACCGCCGCTGCCATCGTGCTCTTTTCTTTCCAATGTCAATGTAGCAACAAGGTTGACCCAGAAAATATCGCTGTCACCATCACCTTACTGAGTATTACCTTGGTCTTGGATGTAATGTGGCTGTTCATTACTCTGGGGTCAACCTGGACATATGCATACTTGAAGGATAATCCGGGGCATTGGCTTCACCCACAAGTTAATCTCCTATCTCTGGATCCATGCAGGCTCTTTGTTGTGGAGCCAAGGAGTAACAGCAGCTGGCCAGACAAAACCGAGCAGCTCTCGATCTTCATATTGGGCAGCACCGGTGAGAGCGCCCAAGAAAAATTCGACAATCAGAAAACCTGTGAGGCCATTCCGAGGGCAAGGCGAAACCGTCAACCGGAGGATCCAAAGTTGATGAAGCAAGCCAAGGATTTGTTGTTCAGCCGGATATGGGAATCGTTGAAGTCAGCAAACTCGACAGGCCCCGAGGGCATGCCCGCCAAGAAAGCTGATCTGCCCGAGAGGAGGAAACCACTTGATAAAGGTCTGGAATTCGGCCCTGAAATACAAGAGGTCATGCTTAGCTGGCACATTGCCACGGAAATGTTCCTCTTGCTCTGCATCGAAGAAGGTGGTCAAATCTCCAGTTCTGAGTCAGTGTATGTGACGGCGCTCGGGACGCTGTCGAAGCATCTGATTTTCCTGGCGGATGAGCGCCCTGAAATGCTACCGGGACTCGAGGTTCACAGACTGTTCGAATCAACCAACAATACATTGCAGAAGGTATGGAGCAACAACCCTCTGAAGCCTTATGGAAAACGAGACAAGGAACTGGCCCGCTTCCTGCTAAATACATTGAAGGGGAAGCATCCAAGGAAGCAGCCGCAGACCAGGCCTTGCAACTACGTCATGGAGGTGTATCAATGTCGCTGCATGCGGGAAAATAACTGCAACTGGGGCTGTCAATGTCACTGTCATGCAGTGCAGGAGAATCCCTGCGACTGGAATCATCAATCTCACTGTCATGCGGTGCAGGAGAATCCCTGCGACAGGAGTCATCAATCTCACTGTGAAGCAGTGCATGAGAATCCCTGCGACTGGAATCATCAATATCAATGTGAAGCGATGCAGGAGAATCCCTGCGACTGGGGCCATCAAAATTGCTGCAATTGGAGCTGTCTGTAGACGAGAGAAAGCAGGAAGCGATGCACCTTGGGTGTCGCTGTGTGTATTACTCGAGGCTATATAGCCTCTGTTACAACAGAGCGCATGAGCGCGAGAGGTTACAGAGGCGGCGACGTGCGCATGCGAGGGAGGATCGTGGGGTTAGTGCATGGGGCACGTACAAGCATGCATGGGAGACGAGGAGTTACAGTCAACACCCCGCCGCAGGCTGAGCATCGGGAGGCCGAATGCACAGGCTGGACCTGAACTCCTCGAAGGCCGGCGTCGGGAGGCCCTTCGTCATGACGTCGGCGAACTGCTGAGCCGTGGGCACGTGAAGGACGCGAAGCTGCCCCAAGGCCACCTTCTCTCGGACGAAGTGGATGTCCAGCTCTATGTGTTTTGTGCGCCGATGGTGGACTGGGTTGGCCGCCATGTACACGGAGGAGATGTTGTCGCAGTAGGTTACCGTGGCGGCAGTTAGCGGAACACGCAGCTCCCCGAGAAGTTGACGAAGCCAGCAACACTCAGCTACCACATTGGCGACGGCGCGGTACTCGGCCTCGGCACTCGACCGCGAGACGGTGGGCTGGCGTTTGGAGGACCAGGACACCAGCGCATCACCGAGGTAGACGACGAAGCCCGACGTAGAGCGCCGCGTGTCCGGGCAGCCGGCCCAGTCGGCGTCAGAGTACGCGACCAAGGTGAGCTCGGGGGAGCGACGGAGATGCAGCCCGTGTGTAGTCGTGCCACGCAGGTAGCGGAGAATGCGCTTGACCAGCGCGAGGTGATGCGTCCGAGGATCGTGCATGTAGAGACACGCCTGTTGCACGGCGTACGCCATGTCCGGGCGGGTCAGGGTGATGTACTGAAGGGCACCCACTAGGCTCCGGTACTCGGAGGCGTCCTGGACAGGTGCACCGGCGGCAGCGGAGAGCTTCGAGCGGGTGTCGATGGGTGTCGAGGCCGGCTTGCAAGTCATCATGTTAGCGCGATCCAGCAGCTCATCCGCGTATTTGCGCTGGGACAGGAAGAACCCGTCGGCCGTGCGCATCACGCTGATCCCGAGGAAGTAGTGAAGGGCACCCAGGTCCTTCATGGAGAACTCGGCGAACATGCGTTGTTGGAGTTGACGGAGGAGCGCCGGCGTGGACGCCGTTAGAACGATGTCGTCGACGTAGAGTAGAAGAAAGGCGGAGCCGGTGTCGCTATGTAGCACGAACAATGACGGGTCTGCCCGGGACGCCGTGAAGCCAAGGACGCCGAGGAAGGCTGCGAACCGCGCAAACCAGGCGCGAGGGGCCTGTTTCAGGCCGTACAGTGACTTGTCAAGCAGGCAGACGTGGTTGGGGAAGTTCTTGTCGATGAAGCCGGCCGGCTGTTGGCAGTAGACGCGCTCCGCAAGATGCCCATGGAGAAAGGCATTGTTCACGTCCATCTGGTGAACAGGCCAGCCTCGGCTGGCAGCCACGGTGAGCACGGTGCGAATGGTGGCGGCCTTGACGACCGGTGAGAACGTCTCGTCGAAGTCGACGCCGGGGCGTTGCGAGAACCCCCGGACCACCCATCGCGCTTTATAGCGCTCGAGGCTGCCGTCCTCCTTCAACTTGTGCCGGAACAGCCACTTACCAGTGACTATGTTGGCACCCGGCGGTCGGGGCACAAGCGTCCAGGTCCTGTTCACCATCAGCGCCGAGAATTCATCCTGCATAGCTGTTAGCCAATTGACATCACGTAGCGCGGCGTGCACGGATTTGGGAATGGGTGAGATGGTAGGAGTGGTAGAGACAGAGTTGTTTTCAGCGTATTTGGGGTTGGGAAAGAATTTTCCGGCGCGAGCGCGTGTGATCATGGTGTGGGTAGGAGCAAGGGGACGGGCCGGGGGCTCGGACGGGTCGGGGTTCGGGGAGGGGCTCGCGGTGGTAGATACACCTGTGTGAGTGTGGTCTGCTGACGCTGGGTTTGCCATGACAGTGTTTGTGGACGTGCAGAGAGGTGTCAGGGGGCTAGGCTCGGCAGCCACTCCAGGTGTGGGTGGCGTCGTCGTGGTGCGGGCGACGGGTGGTGGCCGGGCGGAGCATGGTCGCCGCGGGACGACAGGGAGGTGGGGTGGGTCCTCGTCGGCTATGGTAGGAGGGGTGCTAAGGGCGGTACTGAACGGGAATTGCGTCTCGTCAAAGACCACATGGCGAGATATAAGGATGCGATTCGTAGCACGATCAAGGCACCTGTAACCCTTGTGGTCGACAGAGTAGCTGAGGAAGGTACACGGCGTGGACCGGGGCGCGAGCTTGTGTGGCGTCGTGGATGAGATGTTGGGATAGCAAAGGCATCCAAAGACACGCAAATGAGTGTAGTCCGGGTGAGCACCGTACAGGAGGTAGAACGGGGTATGCCCATGACGAGTGCGGCATGCACGGCGGTTAAGGAGAAATGTGGCAGTGTTGAGGGCCTCCGCCCAGTAGGTGTATGGCATGGACGCGTGAACGAGCAGTGAGCGAACGATGTCGTTCAGGGTGCGGAGGATCCGCTCAGCGCGCCCGTTTTGCGGCGACGTGTAAGGGCAGGACATACATAAGACAATGCCCTCAGTGGAGAAGAATGTGCGTGCCATGGCATTGTCGAATTCACGTCCATTGTCACACTGGACAGTGAGAACGTTGAGGTTAAACTGTCGACGAACGAAGGCGGCAAACGAGTGGAGGATGGGGTACACATCAGACTTGCGATCGAGGGGGAACGTCCATACAAAGTGGCTATAGTCGTCGAGTAAAACAAGATAATATTGCTTGCCAGAGACACTAGATACAGGCGAAGTCCACACATCACAGTGAATTAACTGGAAAGGAAAATACGAAACATGTTCTGAAGATGAAAATGGCAACCTAACACTTTTCCCTAACTGGTAAGCATGACAGAGCTCGGAAGACGATGGCAGCGGAGGGATGGAGCAGGCACGCAGAGTGTGGGCGAGGGTGTCGTGGCCGGGGTGCCCTAGGCGTTGGTGCCACACCTTGGCCGGGACGACGGTGGCGGAGAGGGCAGTGTGGCATGGCGGCTGCGTGACTGGATACAGATCCTCGTCGGAGTTACACCGGAGGATCACCCGCTTCGTCCTTCGATCCTTAACAGAAAAACCGAGATCGTCAAACTCGACGTTAAGAGGATTATCACGTGCAAGCTTTTTGACAGAGATTAAGTTTTTGATTAGGTGGGGGGAGACTAGGATGTTCTGAAGGTGGATGGGGGCACTGGAGGTGGGAATGGAGGTAGAGCCGGTGTGCGTGACCGCGAACGTGTTGCCATTGCCTACAACAATGCGTGAAGAATTATAGGGCTGAGATGTGGTGAGCAAACCTGATGAGGACGCCATGTGTGTAGTCGCCCCAGTGTCGAGGTACCAGTCCCCGCCGGAGTGGGCGCCCTGCTGCTGCTGGAGTCCGAGATTGTTCAGGGCGTGGACGAGGGCAGCTTGGTCCCACATGGGCGGTGGGGGCGTAGTCGAAGACGAGGCACCCGTGTTGTACAGTGGGTGAGCAGGGACGACACCCGGGGTCCAGTGCGTCGGGGCGGCGCCGGGCGGGATCGGTGGAGGCGCGCCGTAGTGCGCGGCGTGGCCAGCGAACGGAGCAGGAGCGCCCGGACGGGGCCCGAGCACACCAGCGCCAGGTGTGTGGGGGCACCAGGGCATGGGCCACGCATGGACCATCCCAGTCCAGGGCGTAGTTGCAGGCGCCGGCGGCCCTGCGGGACGCGGCACGGAGGAGCTCCCACCGCCACTTCCATCAGCGGCGGCCTTGCCCTTGCCCTTGTTGCGACCGCCGTTGCCACCCGGACGGCGATTGGTGTTGCCGCCTGTGGACGAGCCCCCGCCGGAGTTGGGGGCGCGCGCAGCATGCAGAACCATCTCGTTGGAGCTCTCCGGCGCCAGGCGGCTCTCCTCGAGGAGCAGGAAGGCGCGGCAGCGGAGAAACGAAGGAAACGGAGTCTGCATTGTGAGGATGGGAATAGCATAGCGAAGGCGGGGGTGCAGCCCGCGAAACATGTTCAACACTTGTTCACGATCACCGACGGGCTCACCGAGGTCCGCCAGTCTATCGGGCAGTCCTTCAGCCGCGCGAAGTACGAGAGGACGGAGCCGGCACCTTGCTCGATGCGACGAAAGTCGGTGGCGAGGAAGACGGCTTGGTGCTCGCGGTTCTCCAGGAAGATGGAGGAGATGGCCGCCCAGAGCTCGGCGGCGGTCGCGTCGCGCTGGTGGACGAGCCCGAAGATCTCGGGGCTGATGCGGTTGTAGAGCCACGAGATCACATAGGCGTCGTCCTGGAGCCACAGGGGGTCGTCGGGGAGCGCCGGAGCAGTGATGTGGGGGAGCACGCCGGTCTTGCGGAAGGTGACCTCGAACAGCGTCCGCCACTGAGAGAAGTTGGGCGGGTTGAGGTTGAGGACGACCGGCACATGTTGGTTGATGTAGACGGCCGCAAGGTGTGATGGAGCCGGCACGATCGCCGCAGAGGGCCCGCCGGAGCCGCGGACGAGCGCGTTAGTGCGCGAGGCGGCGGCAAGGGCCGACGGGGTGAGGAGCTCGGTGCGGTTGGGGGTGGCCGCGCCAGCGGCAGCCGCCGCGAAGGCGCCGTGGAGACCACGGCCAGAGGAGGGAGGGGGAGGGGGTGGGGGTGGCGGCGGAGGCGTAGCCATGGCGCCGCGAGGGGAGATCGGCAGCGGAAGCGATCTACAGGCGCTGGACGATACCGGCGTCTGATACCATGTAGACGAGAGAAAGCAGGAAGCGATGCACCTTGGGTGTCGCTGTGCGGCAATGCTACACGTACAAACGATTTACACGCTTTTACAGGATGGTTAATCTTGATTGGTCAATAGGTGAGCGGGACCGCCCACCCCCCTGAAAATCAGGGGGGGGAGAGGTTTGTGATTGGTTGTTAGATGGAAGGAGCGTGTAAAAGCGTGTAAGTCTTTGTATGTCTAGCATTTTTGGTCGCCGTGTGTATTACTCGAGGCTATATAGCCTCTGTTACAACAGAGCGCATGAGCGCGAGAGGTTACAGAGGCGGCGACGTGCGCATGCGAGGGAGGATCGTGGGGTTAGTGCATGGGGCACGTACAAGCATGCATGGGAGACGAGGAGTTACAGTCAACACTGTCATTGTGATGGAACAGGTGACCCAAGTATTGTTGCTAGCGACCTGGGATCTTGCAAGAAAAAGGAGCACGGATCTGAGGAGAAAGAGGCAGAGAAGGTCGTCAGCCAAGACCAGGAATTAACTATCTTAGATGACCCAACAGTACCACCCAAGGCCAGGAATATTATCTTAGCTGGAGTAAGTTTTTGTGAGGTGCTGATACATGTGGCAAGTGGTGAAAAAGATATCTCCGCATGTCTGGACAGAATGAAGAAAAAAAACAAGGACAAATTTCTGAAATTGATGCCGGAGTTTCGTCATAGTGATAAACTGGGTAAAGTGGATAAACGTAAACCAGTGATCCTAGACCTCATGTTCGACACATGGGTACGCATGGTGATCCATGCGTCCCTCCTATGCAGCAGAGATTCCCATGAGAAGCAGCTCAGCCGTGGCAGTGAGTTCCTAACCACCATATGGATGCTAAGCGAACACGCCAAGATCATGGACCATATTGACTAACATCAGCTCCTCCTATACATTGGCTCTGCCTCTGTCAAGCATTGCATCTCTGGTATTTATGTTTTGCTACGCATCTCAACAGTCATCACTGAATTGTACCCGTGCTCGTTCTATTATTCGTTGTATCTGTCCACTGTTAGCAATACTATATATGAGTTTGTTGGGTAATCTTTATTGAAGATTTTAAATCTCTACTGTTGTATTTTATGTTGAATACTGTATCGACTGTATCTGTGGTTTTATTGAATAAGGCTATACGAGAGCATTTTTCAGTTTCCGCTTGTCCTGTTTTGAGCAAGTCTGCAGCAGTCTATTGCGAGAGCATTTTTCAACTTCCGTTTGTCCGGTTTGAGCAAGTTCCCACAAGTTTATTTCTGTTTGATCGTCCCGCCAGCATACGGGCACACAAGCTGACGATCCGAAGGGCTATGTTCCAACAAGCTGGTATTAGAGCCCAAAGTAACGCAGCTATAGGCGACGAGAACGACTATGATGATTCTACGAAGAAGCTCAATGTGGTCAAGACGGAAAATGAACCCCTGCTCGGGGTGACATCCCAAGCCGATCTCAATCCAGTTCCCAATGTTAACCGAGACAAACTATGGCATAAGGCCCGTCAAGATGAAGCTAATTTTTACGCTAAAAAAAATATATTTTATGCTAAAAAAAAGATGAAGCTAATTTTCACTAGTAGAAAAAGCCCCATGTGTACCGGTTGCCGAACCGGGACTAAAGTGTCGGTACTAAAGCACAACACGTTTAGTCCCGGTTCGCCCACGAACCGGGACAGATGGGGCTCCACGTGGCCGCTGCGGCTTGCCCAGGCAGGAGGGCCTTTGATCACGGTTGGTGCCACCTACCGGGACCAAAAAGCTTCCACGCGTCAGCAGTTCAGGGGCTGGAATTTTTGGTTTTTTTTTCTGAAAGAGGAGGGGGGCTGGGGGTTTTGGGGGTTAGTAGGGTTAATTTAGGGGTTTCATATATTGTATTAGCTAGCTAATAGAGCGAAGTGTCCTCTCTTATCTCCGTGCTTGGTCGACGCTACGTACTATACGTATAGAGAGGACTCGACACGCTAGCAAGTTAGTAAGCAAATAAAGGAAACCATTAAGTACAGAAGATCGTCATGAACATATACAGAGAGAAGTGATCGACCTCTCCTTCTCCGAGAGATTGGTCGAACAACAAGTTTTCGTATATCTATTCGACGCTACTCGCTACATATATACAATATAAGATCTCTTACAATCCCCTAACATCTGAACTCAACTTCCACATGGTATTCTCCATCTTTGTCGATGACGTGGTCAAGAAAGAATCCCGCCAATTCCTCTTGAATTGCTTGTATGCGATCTTGTGGTAGGAGTTCATCCCGCATCTAAAACATCTAATTTAAAGAAGGGGGTCAATACATATATATGAATGAAACTCAACACAAATGATGGTAATACAATAAAATTGTGAATATTATTGCTTACACACTTCATATTATTTTTTTAGAGTAACCCCGCTCACAGGTCGTGTGGCGGATGAACTCGCAAATGTAGTATCCACAGAAATCATTCTCGGGTTTCTACCACAACCACTTTACAAGAGATAGAGGTCAATCAAACTGATAAGCAAGCATGGTAAATGGTATTGATGAAACTAGCTAGAATCAATGGGAGATGCACGGAACTAGCTAGTAGTACTTACTTTCGGGTGGTTAAATCGCAGCTCCGCCGGCAGTCCCGGAACTTTTTCTAAACTCTGCCAGACAAAAAAACAATTACTTGATACCAGGAAATGAACAAAGTTGCCGATATGATGCGATAATGATCGATTGAACTTATTTCTCGAGCATTTTAGTCATGGTCGCATACTCCTCGGGAGGTTTTCGTATCGAGTATATGACGGTTACTAGTCCCTGCTCAAGCTTAATCTCTAGCAGAATAAAGTGGAAGTTGCACACGCATGCATAACTCATCAATGACATTACTATAACCTCGAGTAATAAGGGAAACCGAATACGCACAAGACAGTAACACTCACATGTATTCGTAAGAAAAGAGTATTGTATCTTTGTTTTGATTTCGAAGTAACGATGCGAGCAAGTTGGCCTCGGTTTGTTTGGCATCATGTTAAACATTCCATTCATCCATGAGATTTGTGTTAATGAACCCAATATCACCTATTTGTCTTTTCTTCAATTCAGCGATCTTCAATCTGCATAATATAGTGAGGATAATTATATATACATGCAATAAAAGAGCTGAGCTATATAGAGAGACTTAATTAATTACAGAAGTAGTACTTACAGACAGTAGCAAGTGATGATTGTTTTATCGAGGGCCTTTTGATTGAAAAACTGGAAGAACTCCCCATATGGAACAGACAACAGATCAATTCCAACGAGGTCGTGCTCCTCTTTAACTCTCAGCGTCAAAGTATCTGTCCCAGACTTAGTGCAGATGTCCATGTACCAATCATGGAATCTTCGCATCATCGTTGTTAGAGGAGTATCAGGTTTGACGAGAGGCTTCCCGTGCCGGAATTTAAATATGTCCACCTCCATTGTATCAAAAAGTGCATCATCGGGCATGTAATCTCCAGGATTGGTACCGGGCAGCATCCCCGGAAGATTAGCGACGATATCGCTAGACACCTTGAGCGGGGGGCACAATTGCTTCGCTTGTTCGCCGAGCTGGGGATTTTTCCCACTTCTTCATTATGCTAACCTTTGATCAATGCAAGTACTTCCCGACCGCTCCGCTTCCTTATATGTCCTTTCAATAACGCGGTCATAGTTGGATTGCAGCGGAGGTGGTCATGGTCTCTGTAGGGCATCCAAAGTGCGCTTCACTTTCACCGGATCTATCTTCTCCTCCGGAGGTGGATGTTTCTTAGCTTTTACCGATTCAAAGAAGTCCCTCACTTGGCCTTCACAGGTCTTCTAGTCTTCCTCCTTGCTACTCTCGTATGGTAACTTCCCTAGAGGCTTGAGAGACGATGGATCGAATTTGTATTGCCTCCCGCCTCTGGCTGTACTAGTAGACGCCGGAGCAGCTGGAGCGGCTGCGGATGTCTTCTTTTGTTGCTTACAAGGCGGAGAAGAAGGAGGCGGAATGCTATGACGCGCCGGAGCAGCCGGAGCGGCGGCGTGTGTGTTCCGCCGTCGCCGTTGCTTACGAGGTGGCGAATTAGGAGGCGGGCTGCTTAGACGCGCCGGAGCAGGAAGAGAAGGAGGCGAAGTACTGCCGCCCTCACGCACTGGAGCAGGAGGCGGAGTGCCCTGATCACTCGCCGGAGGAGAAGGAGGAGAGTGCCCAGCTGACTTGCAGGAGGCGTGAAGTTCAGAAGCTTGATGTGCTCCTTCGGCCATAGACACGGAGTCTTCAGAGCAAGACCCAGCTGAGTCTCCCCATCACCTGTAGGGTGGTCAAGCTGGAGCTCCTCAAATCCCTCCGTTATTTCATCCACCATCACAACAACATAGCCTTGTGGAATCGGACGGCAGTGAAAAGTTGCTTCGGGTGAAGGAGGGAACACAGAGCCGACAACCGCCTTGACTTTGAGTTGAAGCCATTGTGTCATAAGGTGGCACTGGTGTGAATCCGTGATAAAATCCATGGGGTAGCTAGGACCCGTGAAGTCAGGCTGCTGAACGAGCTCGGTGGAAGCCACACTGCTTCTCTGCTGAGATGGCGAGGTAGCTTCTAGGGTAGCTTTGGCCGGATCTCGCTGGTTCTCAATAGCTTGTAGTTCCTCTAGCTTTCGTACCCTTGCCTGAAGCTATTGCAGTTTGCTCTGCTCCACTTTCCTCCTCCTCTCTTGGGTTTGTTAACCGCCTGCGTCGGGAAACCCAACCTTCCACGCAATGGAGCCAGCTGGCGTGCCTCGTGTTCCTCCAGGGTGCTCAGGATTCCTGAGGGTCTTTGTGAGCTTGTCGTTTCCTCTGTCGGGAACGAACGTCCCTTCCTGTGCTTCCTTTATTTTTTTGCTGAAGCTTCCTGATGGGTGTTGCAAGTTGCTCGTCCGTCCAACAACACTTCCCTGTTTCAGGGTCCAAAGTTCCCCCAACCCTGAAGAACCAAGTCCTTGAACGGTCTGGCCAGTGCAATGTCTCTGGTTCGACCCCTTTAGCAATCAAGTCCTGCTCAGTCTTGTCCCACAACAGCCGGGCTTTGAAGTAGCCACCTGACCCCGTGCGATGGTGATGCTCCTTCTTTGCAGCATTTATCTTGTTAATCGCTGACATCTTCTTACTCTTCTCCGATGTCTTGTGGGTCACAAATGCAGGCCAGTGATCTCTTATCTTCTCAAATCGGACAGTGAATTCTGGAGTCTTATTTTTGTCGACATACATTGATTTCAACTCATTCTTCCACCTCCTGAATAGACCGGCCATCTTCTTGAGAGCATGAGCCTTGATCAATGGCTCTATAAGTGGCTTCTCCGGATCCTCCTCTGCCGGTAGGGTGAATTTTTCCTTCAGCGCGGTCCAAAGATCATCTTTCTGTCTATCTTCGACAAAAGAAACTTGAGGGTGTTCCTTCTTAGGCTTATGCCATTGGTGGATGTTGATCGGGATCATGTCCCTAACAAGAACCCCGCACTGAGCAGAAAATGCTTCCTTGGTCCGGAGGGGTTTAATCGGTTGGCCATCGTGCGCGATTTCTATGATCGTGAACCTTTCATCCGGGCGCAACTTTTTCTTCGGGCCTCGTCTCGTTACCAAAGTTTTGCTCGATCCGGAGGGCTATAAAAGAAGAAAGAAGAGTTAATATATGTACATACCAAAACAATTAATGCATCAATCAGCTAGTCAGCACAGCCTTAATATATACCTCGCCGGACTTTGCAACAACTGATCCCGACTCCGTTCGGTCACCGGAGCCGTCATCACGGTCGCCGGAGCCACCATCATGGTCATGACTTTCCTCCTCCATTGTTTGATCACCGTAGCCTTCTTCCTCTCCTTCCAGATCTTCTTCGAGGTCGTTGAGAAATGACAAGACATCACCTCCATTGCGGATTATGTCCCCCAATATCTCTTCTTGTTCGAAGTCTCTTTGTTGATCCATAGTTTCTCCAAATATTAAAACATGACAATTAATATACAAACATGAGAGATGGATATATTAATAGTAGCAAACATAGACCCCTCGGCGATCCTCGACCCTCGACCCCTCGACGACCCTCGACCCTCATCCCCTCGGTGACCCTTGACCCCCTACCCTAGCTAGTTCCGATCCTCAACCGCTCAGATTCTCTTAACCTTTAAGGGCTTTAACAAGATGGCGCCATTCTGGATGTGCAGAAAAAAAATGGTCCCTATTTTTTCCTGATCTCATCTACCCTTCTATATGTCACGTTGTCTAGTAGTGTCAAAGGATTCAATACTTTGACATGAGAGAACGTGTATTGAATGGTAGATGAAATCGGAAAAAAATAGGGATCAACTTAATTCTGCACATCCATAATGGGCGCATTCTTGATAAATCTCTTATAAATCTCGAGAGAGTTTGTCAGGTAGGGGCGGGAGGGGGTATGAGCTCGACAACGTTTTTTTCTATGGTTTGGGTGTCCTCGATAGTTGGTCTAGCGAGAGGGGGTTGATCAACGTCCCCCTGTCGACCCCTCGGCGGTCCTCGACCCTCAACCCCTCGACGACCCTCGACCCTAATCCCCTCGGTGACCCATGACCCCCTACCCTAGCTAGTTCCGATCCTTGACCGCTCGGAATCTCTTAACCTTTAAGGGATTTAACAAGATGGCGCCATTCTGGATGTGCAGAAAATGGTCCATATTTTTCCTGATCTCAAGAACACCATTGCTTCATCATTCGCCGAGAGTAACAGGCGCATAACGGTACGAAGCCCTCCAAAATTGTTTTGGAACGGAGTCCTGGATAGGATAATTTGCTTTTTTGTACGAAGTTCAACAAGAGCCTTCCGAATATCGCTATTTGGAAGGCATTTGCTGAAATCTGTACCAAAAAGCGAATCATCCTATCCTGAACTCCGTTCCAAAATAACTTTGAAGAGTTTCGTAGTGTCATACGCCTGTTACTTCCAGCAAATGATGTAGCCATGGATGAGATCAGAAAAAAATGGATCAACTTGTGCACATCCATAATGGGGGCATTCTTATTAAACGGAGACCCTCGACCCTCGACCCTCGACCCCTCGACGACCCTCGACCCTCATCCCCTCGATGACCCTTGACCCCCTACCTAGCTAGTTCCGATCCTCAACCGCTTGGATTCTCTTAACATTTAATTGGTTTAACAAGATGGCGCCATTCTGGATGTGCAGAAAATGGTCCATACTTTTCCTGATCTCAGGAAAACCATTGTTTCATCATTTGCCGAAAGTAACAGGCACATAACGGTACGAAGCTCTCCAAAATTGTTTTGGAACGGAGTCCCAGATAGGATAATTCGCTTTTTGGTACGAAGTTCAGCAAGAGCCTTCCCAATATCGCTATTAGGAAGGCCTTTGCTGAAATCCGTACCAAAAAGTGAATCATCCTATCCGGAACTCCGTTCCAAAACAACTTTGAAGAGTTTCGTACCGTCATATGCCTGTTACTTCGAGCAAATGATGTAGCCATGGATGTGATCAGAAAAAATGGATCAACTTGTGCACATCCATAATTGGGTCATTCTTGTTAAACGGAGACACTCAACCCTTGGCGGTCCTCGACCCTCGAGCCCTCGACGTCCCTCGACTCTCGACCCCTCGACGACCCCTCGGCCATGGACTCTCGGCGACTGTCGACCCTCAACGACCCTCGACCCCTCGACGACCCTCGACCATCGACGACCCTCGACCCCTCGATGACCCTCGAACCCTTGATGACCCTCGACCCTCAGCGACCCTTGATCCTCGACTCTTGATGACCCTCGACCCTCGACACTCAACCCCTTGACGACCCTCGATTATCGACGACCCTCGACACTCGACCCCTCGGCGACCCTCGACCCTCTACCCTAGTTTCTGACACCCTAGTTATCAACACCCTCCTTCCTGACAAAAGATAAGAAGATGAAGAAAAATAAAAAATAGAGGAGAAAGAAGAAAAAAAAGAAAAATAAAGAGGAGAAGAAGAAGGAATAGAGGAGAAGAAGAAAAATAGAAATATATTTTTTCTTCTTCTCCTCTATTTCTTCTTCTTCTCCTCTAATTTTTCTTCTTCTTCCTCTTCTTATTTTTTCCCCTCTTCTTCCACTCCTCTTCTTCCCTTCTTCTTCTCCTTCTTCCTCTTCTTCTTTTCCTTTTTCCTCTCCTTTTTATTCTTCTTCCTTCTTCCTTCTTCCTCTTTTCATCTTTTTCCTTATTTTTCTTTTTCCTCTCCACTAACCAAACAAAAAAACAGACATCATCTATCTATATAAAAAACATACATCATATGACAAAAAAGAAATCATACATCAAAATACATCAATACATACAATAAAAAAGCATACAAAAAAACGGCCGGTGGCGCTCACAGCTACGATGGCGCGCGACGATGAGGCAGGGCGACGGCGTCGGGGCAGGGGCGGCACACGGACGACGGCAGGGGAAGACGGCCGCGACGACGGGCGCGAGGACAACGACGACGGCACGGGCGGCGGCCGGGGCAGGGCGGTCTTGGGGGACGACAATGACGCGGCGCGGCGACGGCGATGGCGAGGTGGCGAGGGACGGCGACGGCGTCGATGGGGCGAGCTCGGGCAGCCTGACGTTGTCGTCTTGACGGGCAACTATAGAGATGAATCTGAAAAATGCTAAGTGTTTGCTTATATAGCAAAGCTATTGGTCCCGGTTCGTGGCACTAGCCGGGACCAATGCCCCCTTTTAGTCCCGGTTGGTGCCACCAACCGGGACCAAATGCCTCTTTTTAGCAATCCAAAGGCGGAAATAGAGGCCTTTGTTCCCGGTTGGTGGCACCAACCGGGACTATAGGGGCATTAGTACCGTTCGTGGCACCAACCGACCAATCTGCTAGTCGGTTGGTGCCACCAACCGGGACCAATGACCTTGCACAGCGGCGTGGTGGTGGTAGTTTAGTCTCACCTCGCTAGTTGAGAGCGCCCCGCCCCTGTTTATAAGCTCCGCGGCCTCTTCCCTCTCGAACTCCTCTGAACTGCAGGCCTATGGGCCTAAACTGACACTGATATGCCTATGGGCCTGCTGGGCCTTCTGCGGGCCTGAATCCTGGCCCAACTAGCTGGGTTTCTAGTCGTTTTCACGCCATGGTGGCCTAGTAGGTGGCACTTTTTTTTAAAAAAACTAGTTTTTCGTTTTGTTTTTTGCATTATTTATTTTCTATTGTTTTTTGCTTTATTTTTTAATTCTTTTTGCTTTTAGGTAATAAAAATTATAAACTTTCTATTAGTGCCATTTGTTTTCCAATTTGAATAGTTTAAATTTGAATTTTTTAAAATTTGTGTGAATCACTAGTTTTTGAATAACTTTACTTTAAAGATTGACTTTTGAGTGATTCTTTTTCCTGCTATTTAATATTATTTTGTTTTATCATTATATTCAAAACAGATTTTTTATTTTAGTTTCTAACAAAAAAATTATTTATGATAATTCTTTTTGCAATTAAAGTTTCTAACAAAAAATTCTTTATGAAAATTCTTTTTGCTTTAATGTTTTGAACAGAAAATACTTTGATAATTTTGGTTGCATAAATTTTATATAATTTTAGTTTCAATAATACTAGAGGCTTATAAAAGTTTTTTGAGTTGATTCCTTTTGCTATTGGAGTTTTATAAAAGCTTTTTAGTTGATTATTTTTGCTATTGAACGATATTATAGTTTTTTTAGTTGATCACAACAGAATATTTTAATCGATTATTTTTAGTTCATTCTTTTTGCTATTAGTTCATTCTTTCTGCTAAATGACCCTTAAATTGAAAAGCCTCTACAAATGAACTCTGAAAAGGTTGAAAGTTTGCATGGTATCATCATTTCATCCACATAGCATGTGCTAAAAAGTTGAGAGGGTTACGACAAAAACTAGATGCACTTCATGTACAAAACAAAAAATCTCTTTGGAAGTATCAGGGTTTCGGACGAAAATTCATCTGTTACAAAAGGATTTCATTTGTTCACATGTAACTGCAGTGATATTCTAGATCAAAGGCATCATCATAATAGTTATGGATAGAAAGTCTTCACTTTTTCTTCGCTTGTGTCCTTTTCTTATTGCGTCGTAACCATGGATAATCTTCATTGCTTAACATGGTGCTTGGGTCAGCCTTGACTTTGAAGGGAGGAATTTCATGAAACTTTTCATAATCTTCAGACATGTCTGTCTTGCCCTCCAATCCCATGATGTCTCTTTTTCCTGAAAGAACTATGTGGCGCTTTGGCTCATCGTATGATGTATCCGCTTCCTTATCTTTTCTTTTTCTCGGTTTGGTAGACATGTCCTTCACATAGAAAACCTGCGCCACATCATTGGCTAGGACGAATGATTTGTCTGTGTACCACAGATTGTTCAGATCCACTGTTGTCATTCCGTACTGTGGGTCTACCTATACCCCGCCTCCTGACAGATTGACCCATTTGCACTTAAACAAATGGACCTTAATATCATGTCCATAGTCAAGTTCCCATATGTCCACTATGTAACCATAATATGTGTCCTTTCCCCTCTTGGTTACTGCATCAAAGCGGACACCACTGTTTTGGTTGGTGCTCTTTTGATCTTGGGAGATCGTGTAAAATGTATTCCTATTTATCTCGTACCCTTTGTAAGTCATTACAGTAGAAGATGGTTCCCGCGCCAACGAGTACAGGTCATCAAAAATAGTGTTGTCGTTTGGAACCAACTGCCGAAACTCCTGATGTTTTCACATGTAATCTAGTCGTCACACTGGTCCGGGTGTTTGGGGCGCAGAATGTTCTTGTTTTCATCGACATACGGGGTAACCAAGGTAGAATTTTGTAGAACCGTGTAGTGTGCGTGAGACCAAGAATGCCCGTCCCTACATATTATTGAGTCCCCTCCTAGCGTGCCTTTTCCACCCAGTCTCCCCTCATATCGCGATTGAGGGAGACCTATCTTCTTAAGGTCAGGAATGAAGTCAACACAAAATCCAATGACATCCTCTGTTTGATGGCCCATGGAGATGCTTCCTTCTGGCCTAGCGCGGTTACGGACATATTTCCTTATGACTCCCATGAACCTCTCAAAGGGGAACATATTATGTAGAAATACAGGCCCCAGAATGACAATCTCGTCGAGTAGATGAACTAGGACGTGCGTCATGATACTGAAGGAGGATGGTGGGAACACCATCGCGAAACTGACAAGACATTGCGCCACATCACTCCTTAACTTTGGAAGGATTTCTAGATCGATCACCTTCTAAGAGATTGCATTGAGGAATGAACATAGCCTTACAATGGCTAATCGAACGTGCTCCGGTAGAAGCCCCCTCAATGCAACCGGAAGCAGTTGCATCATAATCACGTGGCAGTCATGAGACTTTAGGTTCTAGAACTTTTTCTCTGCCATATTTATTATTCCCTTTATATTTGACGAGTAGCCAGACGGGACCTTCATACTGAGCAGGCATTCAAAGAAGATTTCCTTCTCTTCTTTGGTAAGAGCGTAGCTGGCAGGACCTTCGTACTACTTTGGAGGCATGCCATATTTTTCATGCAAACGTTGCAGGTCCTCCCGTGCCTCCGGTGTATCTTTTGTCTTCCCATACACTAGAACATAAATGCGTGCGTTGCCGCGCTCGTCATCTTAGCAACAAAAATAATAAAATATTAGAGAAAAAAATGGAATGGTAGACGCATTCGATAGTTTGAAAGGAAAAATTACAAAGTTTTATAGGGGGGCATGTCTGACAAATAGGTTGCAGATGAGCTAGAGGTGTTGTCCCACACTTCTCTTGATTCTGATTTGGTCTATTTGATGGTTCTAACTAATTTCTTCTCCTTTCTGGTATTTTGTCAAATCATGCAATTCTCGATTTTCTAATCTGCGGTTGGTCTGTAAGATGTTCTTGATTCTAGTACTTTGGAAACCTATGTCAAGAAATAGCATACTTGCCATTGTCAAGAAACTTTATAGCTTCCCGCGATAACAAAATAAAATAATCTACCGAGATAAAAGGCGTTAGGAGCTGCAATGTTCAGGGAAATTTTAGTAAGTAAAAACAAAGCAACGGCTACATACTCGACTGGCAAGGCGAAACTTGGTAATTTTTAAGAAGGTGAGGATCAAACACGGAAGGGTGGCATGTAGTATCTGCAACAATATGCAGCAAAGAAATTGGTAGCCTGAGATGCATAAGTAAAGAATCCTAACAATTGCTCTTACAATCCATAAAACTGCCTTAACGCTTCCTGGGACCAGAGCACCACAACAGCATCCTATAAGAAGGCTTAAATGATAAGAACTCACAGCTAATGATGTACTGTTAAAATAACCAGAGTAGAAACTGTGTGTCACCTGCTCAAGAAAAGCATGATGCTGTGAATGAGCTCCCTAGGCACTTAGAGCACCATAAGCGGCATATGCGTTGGACCTCATTTTTTGTATTCCTAGATATCTGCAGCAGGGAAGTTACAGAATGTCACGAGTCACGACCGTAGGCTGTGTGTAGGGTCATCATCTGAAAAATACAGAAACAGACCGCATGAGTGAAAAGGGAGATGATCTAAAACAATCTCATATGAAAAAAGGTATGCAAGAAAAGTAGGCAAACAGACAACAAATAACGTCAACCACCAGCAGAACTTATAGAAGGGTGTGTCAAGCTTCGTCGCCATGATTCCGCCGCCGCTTCCCCAGTACAGGGTGATCCTCTTTAGGCATAGAATGGGGAGGGACGTGCGTTACAGCTGCAAGGGCAATAAGGCGGAAGCAGGAGGAAGACAGCGGTGATGGACGCCGACGGCGAATGTGTCCGCCGCAGCCGCCATGGAAGAACACTGCAGGACGCGACATTAAAAGAGAGATAAAGAAGAGAGCCACCGTGGGGGCCTTCAGAGGGGGAGTGGAGGGCACAGAGGCAGAAGCAAACCTAGCTCGACGCCGAGACGAATGACGGCAGCGGCCGGGCGTCGAGGAACAGTGGAGCAGTTCGCAGCTCGTGGATGGGGATTGCGTCGCCGAACAGAAACCTGGACGAATCAGGATATGGGACTGGACTGGGCCTTCTACCTTACGGCCCGACTACGGACGGAAACCGCAGCTCATTCTGCAGAGTAGCGGCCCGCGAAACGGTGTGTTGTACATGCGATGCGTAATTATAGTGTAACGATGTGTAGTGCTGGGACGACCAACTGATCCAGAGCGTCGATGAGCACGATCGGATGGCTGACGAGCCAAAATCGCTGTGGAGGCTCCTAGGTGGCTCCCTTTTACTGTTTCTCAATGCCTAAGAAGCCTAGCAGGTTCACGCAAAGGTTCTTTGTCACGTGCATCACGTCGATTGAAGAGCGGACCTCTAGGTCTTTCCAGTAGGGTAGGTTCCAAAATATAGATTTCTTCTTCCACATGGGTGCGCGTCCCTCAGCGTCATTCGGAACAGATAGTCAGCCGGGACTCCGAAGATTACTTTTGAATCATTGACCATAGCAAGTACGTGATCACTGGCACGCATGGCGGGCTTCTTCCGGTGATCTGCCTCACCTTTGAAATGCTTGCCTTTCTTTCGACATTGATGGTTGGTCGGAAGGAATCGATGATGCCCCAGGTACACATTCTTCCTGCATTTGTCCATGTATATACTTTCGGTGTCATCAAAACAGTGCGTGCATGCGTGGTATCCCTTGTTTGTCTGTCCTGAAAGGTTACTGAGAGCAGGCCAATCATTGATGGTGACAAACAGCAACGCATGCAGGTCAAATTCCTCCTTTTTTGCTCATCCCACACATGTACACCGTTTCCAATCCACAGCTGTAAAAGTTATTCAACTAATGGCCTTAGGTACACATCAATGTCGTTGCCGGGTTGCTTAGGGCCTCGGATGAGAACTGGCATCATAATGAACTTCCGCTTAATGCAGAGCCAAGGAGGAAGGTTATAGATAGATAGAGTCACGGGCCAGGTGCTGTGATTGCTTCTTTGCTCCCCAAAAGGATTAATGCCATTGGTGCCTAAACGAAACCATACGTTCCTTGTGTCACCTGCAAACTCCTCCTAGTACTTTCTCTCGATTTTTCTCCACTGTGACCCGTTAGCGGGTTCTCTCAACTTCCCGTCTTTCTTACGGTCCTCTCTGTGCCATCGCATCAACTTGGCATGCTCTTTGTTTCTGAACAGGCGTTTCAATTATGGTATTATAGGAGAATACCACATCACCTTGGCAGGAACCCTCTTCTTGGGGCGCTCGCCATCAACATCACCGAGGTCATCTCGTCTGAACTTATACCGCAATGGACCGCATACCGGGCATGCGTTCAAATCCTCATACACATCGCGGTACAGGATGCACTCATTAGGGCATGCATGTAACTTCTGCACCTCCAATCCTAGAGGGCATACAACCTTCTATGATGCATATGTACTGTCGGGCAATTCGTTATCCTTTGGAAGCTTCTTCTTCAATATTTTCAGTAGCTTCTCAAATCCTTTGTCAGACACACCATTCTCTTCCTTCTACTACAACAATTCTAGTACGGTACCGAGCTTTGTGTTGCTATCTTCGCAATTGGGGTACAAACCTTTTTTGTGATCTTCTAACATGCGATCAAACTTCAGCATCTCCTTTTGACTTTCGCATTGTCTCCTTTCACCAACAATGACCCGGCGGAGATCATCATCGGGCACATCGTCTGGTTCCTCTTGATCTTCAATAGCTTCCGCCGTTGCAGCATCACCGTATTCAGGGGGCACATAGTTGTCATCGTCCTCTTCTTCTTCGCTGTCTTCCATCATAACCCCTATTTCTCCGTGCTTGGTCCAATCATTATAGTGTGGCATGAAACCCTTATAAAGCAGGTGGGTGTGAAGGGTTTTCGAGTCAGAGTAAGACTTCGTATTCCCACATATAGGGCATGGACAACACATAAAACTATTCAGCTTGTTTTCCTCGGTCACTTCGAGAAAATTATGCATGCCCTTAATGCACTCGGAGTTGTGTCAGTCACCGTACATCCATTGTTGGTTCATCTGCGTGCATTATATATAATTAAGTGTGTCAAAAACCATTATAGAACATCATGAATAGATAATTAAGTGACCAAATTCATAGAAGTTCATCATCACATTAAAACCAAAGTACATACATAGTTCTCATTGAACAACATATAGCTCACCAGAGCATCTAATTAAACCATACATTGAAACTATGTAAAACATTTCAATGCAAAAAACAAATGCGATCATAATCGCAACCAAGATAACAATTGATCCAATGGCATAATGATATCAAGCCTCGGTATGAATGGCATATTTTCTAATCTTTCTAATCTTCAAGCACATTGCATCCGTCTTGATCTTGTGATCATCGACGATATCCGCAACATGCAACTCCAATATCATCTTCTCCTCCTCAATTTTTTATTTTTTCCTTCAAGTAATTGTTTTCTTCTTCAACTAAATTTAACCTCTCGACAATAGGGTCAGGTTGGAATTTCCGGTTCACATACCTCCTAGATAAGTAAAATCTATTCACGTCTGTCGGCATAATTGATAAACAATAAATGAACCAAATAGTTATAAAAGATAATATATACCACATCTGATTCATAGACGGGACGATGGCCGACGGGGGCAGATACCAAAACCGTCGCACTATATAATAAGAAGCAATAATAAAAGTAAGAAAATTATACAAGTATCTATCTAAACATAGAAGTAAGAAACTTTTTTCCTTTCAGAAAGAAGATAAGAACAAGAGGCTCACCACGGTGGTGCCGGCGACGAGATCGGCGCGGGCGATCGACGGCGGTGAAGACGGGGACGGGATGTGACGGACCGCTAAACCTAGACAAATATTGAGGAAAATGGAGCTTGGAGGTCGAGTTTGGAGAGGAGAAAGCTTAAGTAGTGTGGCTCGGGCATTCCGTCGAACAACTCATGTGCATAGGAGGTGAGCTAGAGCACCACAAAGCCCTCCCCTCGCCGGCCAGAAAAAATAGAGCAGTGTGGAGTGCTCTGCTCACCGGCGAGGGGGTTATATATAGGCATCACATTGGTCCCGGTTCATGGCTGGAACCGGAACTAAAGGACACCCTTTGGTCCCGGTTCAAGCCACCAACCGGGACCAATGGTGGTGGGCCAGGAGCGAGACCCTTGTCCCGGTTCGTCCCACCAACTGGGACCAAAGGGGCCAGACGAACCGGGACCAAAGGGGCCCTGTTTCTACTAGTGTTTGAAGAACCTTGGGGTACATATGGTCCGTGATCGATGATGGTGGAAGCTTTAACAATGACAAGGATAAATGCACCTAGGTGGCCATTTCATAGGTTGTGCCTGACGACTTTATTTTTTTCAAAACGGGGGATTACTCCTGGCCTCTGCATCGGCACGATGCTCATAGCCATTTTTATTAATTATTCATTAGAGTCTTACAAAACGAATACAAGGATCAACCTGAAGCCCCCTTGTAGGCGAACGAAGTCGCTACACCTACAAGTAAAAAGATGAGCCATGTCCGCATAACAGACACAATCTAATGTATTGGCCTGAAGACCATCCGGTCTAGGCATCCCATAACGTGCACCGCCTGCGTAGGCTCTGGGATCCGCCGCGACCATCTTCCACCATCCTGTCTTCCGGAGGAATAACTGCATAGATCTTTCTAGTCCCATCTGCCGTCGACGTCACCACGGCACCAGACAACTTTACAGCAACTTTACAGTCATTATCCGACCCAGAAGACGTAGATCTAGGATTTCCCTCGAAACAGCTGCCACCTGGACGAAGAGGGGCACGCCATCTGCAACTATCAACGCACCCAAGTGGTGCCCACCGCCACATAGCTCTCAAGATGACGCCTTCAAGAAGGACACGAATCTAAGAGCATCGTCGCCGCCCTAGGTTTTCACTCGAGACACCGTGAGGTGGGTAAAGGTAGGGCAGGCTCGAATGAGGTCTCCAGGAAGAAAAACGAACCCAGGGCTGTCGTCTCCATCGTGACCAACAGGATGACCTGGGAATTATTCCAATCTGGATCCCCACCTCCCGCTCTGTCCCAATCCGGTAACCGGCTAGCGGCACGGCCATGTCCGGTAAGAAGGACTGCACGCACCATGGGTTGGAGGAAAAAGCAGCTCGGCACCATTGTCCGCCGGGACATCGCGCCACTAACCCACCAGTAAATCGCCGGCCACCCGGTCCGATCCCCAGTAGCCCACCCGCTCCGCCACGCCACCGGACAGGCAAGAATCACTAAACACTATTAGGGAAAACCTTATACACAAAGGATTAGCAATAGTGCGTGTTAGAACTGGGCGCTACTGCTATTTAACAGTAGCGCTTTATTACATAGCGCGCTACAGCTACAACTATAACAGTAGCGCGGCAGTGCGAAAAAGCGCTACTAATAGTTTGGCCATCACCGTTGCCGTCAAGCTATGCATAGTAGCAGCACTGCCTAGAAAATGCGCTACTGCTATGGGAATACCAGTAGCGCGTTTTCCTATACCGCTCTACTGGTAAGTCTAACTTACCTTCACCGCGCGCGCCCCTCACTCTCGCCCTCACACTCTGCATCCCATCCCGCCCGTCGTTGCCATTGCCGGCCCATTGCCACCGCCACATTGCCGCCCGCTGCTGCTGTCATCGCCCCCCCCCCTCGGTATGTCGCCCTCCCTCCCCCGACCGTCCTTCCTCCCTAGCTCCCTCATCCATCCCCTCCCTCCTCTATCCCTCCCTCCCTTCCTCCCTCCGACCAACCTCCCTCTCTAGCTCCCTCCTCCATCCCTCCTCCATTCCTTCCTTCCTCCTTCCCGACCAAGATAGCTCCTCCTACCTCCCTGCTCCTGCCTCCCCCCTCCTTCCCGGACGCCTCCTCCCTCCTTCCTCCCCATCCTCCCTCCCTCCTTCCTACCCCTCCTCCCTCCCTCCCTTCTCTCTCCATTCTTGTAGAATATAGGCAATTTAAATGCAGGTTTTAGAATGTAGACATTGTAGAATGTAGGTTTTTTAATACAATAATTTTTTAGGTCATTTGAGTAATTTTTTTTTACTATTTTAGGTGTTTTGAATAGAATAGGAAATTTTAGATATTTCGATTAGAAATTTTAGCAATAGAAATTTTTAGTTGGTAGAATTTGAAAAAATGTCCTGTACTTGTTATATTCTGAACTTAGGGCATAATTTTTAGGGTTTAGTAAAAAAATAGTAATAGAAACTTTTAGGTATAAAACATTTTGAATTATAGAAATGTATTAGAATGCTGCTATATGACAAATTTCTATGGTTCAAGAAGTAGATAGTGGGTAAAAAAATCAAGGCTGTTTTCTAGGGTTTAGGAAACATATTGGAGACAATAGAAAAAAATTGGAATCAAATTGAATATTTAGTTGATAGCTTATAGGGTTTCACTAAGTCCTAAAATAAGGATAATAATGTTTTTGTTTATATCCTGTTTTTGCAGAAATCAAGGAGACCTACATCATCCCCTCCGTCGTCCCCGTCACCACCCCCCTCCGACATCGAGGTGAGACTAGCCAAATCCCCATGTCGATGATGATGTAGATGTTTTGATAGATGTAGTACTATAGTCGATGAGTAGCTGTGACAGTTTCCATGGAATAGAAAACTTTCAGTGTAGGTCTTTCGAATATCAAATATGATTGAGATTTAGACATGTGATATGTAGTGTTGTCTACAACTATAGTGCTTGCCCAAGTGGCCTATGTTTGCGGGGAACACCTCCGAGTGGCCTATGTTTTGCCGGAGTGTTGATTAATTTCCATTCCGGCAAATTTCACGCGTTCGATATGTTCTTTCTTAGCAAAGGTCATGCCGGATTTTTCCGTGAATTTTAGCATAGCTTGTGCTACAATATAGGAAATATCGAGTGCATTGGATTTGCCGAAAAGAGCATTAAACGACATTTTGGGTTGACTATAAGTCTGTTGGGATCCATATATGACAGTCAAAAAACAGTGAGGGAGTGTTCACCATATATGAGAGAATAAGAATGCCGACTATTGTGCTAGACAATTAGGTGTAATGCACTAGGGAACGAAGGGAGTAGCTACCATGACCGACGGTCGAATATATACACCAGCTGAAGTTTTCAATAAAAGACTCAACAGACCGATAGTCAACCCGTGATGAAATAATAACGATCTAATTTAATTTTTGTAGTACACATATTGAATTTTAGGAGTTTAATCTTTGAATTACGAACATAGGAAATGTCTGACAAAGACGATAGGATCCCGGAGTGTGACTAATGCGGCGACGACCAGGTCTGTGCGACATGCCTCACCTAGTAGATGGTCAACGCTTCAGTATTAAGCTCGACGAGACCTTCGATGTCAAAATGGTACGCAACGACAAGTCTTTTCTCGTAACTAAGCATGACTTCTGCTTCTTCAACATTTAATTTTCGTCTTTTACAATTTGACTAGCTTATCCTATGCCATGCAAGACACTATGTCTTGGAGCATCTGAATTTTGAAGGTCATGAAAATATGGAGACAAAGATAGTTCATCTCAGTACACAACATGGTTGTTATTTTGCTGTAAAGCTATACAATTCGGAGATGTATCCCATTTTGGTTGCTACAATTGGGAAGCACTGTGCAAGGCGTATGATTTTCAGGAGGGTATGCATGTCACCTTCGGTCTTGACGATCCTGAAGATGACATCGACGAAGATAATGATGACGAAGATAATGTCAATGAAGATAATATCGATATTTGGGACGTTGTTGATACGCTTCCACTTCTACCTCTATGTGAGTTTCTCAAACATATTTATTAAGTAATTTATATTGTTTATTTCAAAATAGTTGACATCTTATTTCCATTGACAGCTTATTTTCATTCTTCAAAAAATGTACGGAAGAAGGTAGACATAACCTACTACACTGATGGCGCTGAATTAACTAATGAGGAGAAAGATCATCTTATCTCATTTATTAATGATGTTGAGAATTACAATATCAATTATGAAACTCCTGCACATTATGGTCAATACGTGTCACTAGTGCGCATGTTGAACTATGCTAACATCCATGAAGATGGCATGGTAAGATTTTTTACTACTACGACATCCGTGCATCTTTTGCATGTATTCTTCTAAAGCTAAACTACTTTGCTAACTATGATGTTATAATTATGTTTTTCAACAGAAAATCCCAAAGGTTTGTGTGCCTGATCTGATGTTTCCAAAAGGTCGCCTTGATGTTATTAGCTTAGGGTCAAGTCTGCCTAGGCTTCACCGAGGATTTCGAAAATCGCTGAAGACATGAAAATCAAAAAATGGAAAAATGTATGAACAATCATAAGGAGCTACTTGGAAGAAACATTGTGCGAAGCGCAAGAATTGGAGACAGGATAAACTCCATTCTTCATAATGGAGCGTCAGGGGCTATCTTGTTTTATTTTATTTTACCTTAGAGAGGGTAGTAGGTCCTAGCTAATACTCATGATCATGTGCTAAGAACAATTAAGTAGGGTTGGTTAAATGACTATGATGATGATGAGTATGAGTTGTTATTATGATAACGAGTAGAAGTTGTTAGACGACTATGATGATGATGATGATGATGATGAGTATGACTTGTTATTATGATAACGAGTAGAAGTTGTTAGATGACTATGATGATGATGAGTATGACGTGTTATTGTGATAACGATGAAGAGTTATTATTAATGATGATGATGCTTAGTTGTTATATCATTATGAGCATGATCAGATATTATATAAATCAGTTGGTGAAATAGCCATGGATTAAATTCAAGTGGAGGCAACATGGATGATCAAGTTTGAATTAGTAGTAGTTTGGATATGCACCATGTTGCTTCCACTTGAATTTAATCCATGTCTATTTCACCCACTGAAATAATAACTCATCATGATCATAAAATCATATGATAAGACTACGATAAACCAGTACAAATATAGCGGCAATATGGAAAAATAGCTAACTTTACCAGTAACGCTAGTAGCCCCCCAAACGCTACTGCTAGAGAGGTGTAGTAGTAGTGCTGGTTGAAAAAAGACGTTCCTGCTAGGAAGGTGTAGTAGTAGCGCCGGGAGGTAAACACGCTACTAGTATGCAGCGCGCCCCAACCTACAGTACTGTTGCCCCCCGCAAACAACTAGACCCCCAACCCGCGCTGCTACTAGCTTTTCTCTAGTAGTGAAAGGGACCGCCATCCCTGATCCATGAATAGCAACCGCCATACCAACACCGAGCAGCTGGAGAATGGTCCCGCCGCTTCCTCGGAGCCATCCATACTTTGCCGGAGGGCGCCTCAGGCGAGGGCGGGGGAAGGAAGGTGCGCTGGAGGAGGAAGAGGTGTCGCGCTGAGGTGTCGGCGAAGGAGGGATCCGGCGGCGGCGCTAGATCGCGATCACAGTCCCTTCTGGCCGGAGCGAGTCGCGTCGCCTGACGACGTGATGATGGCCATCTCAGCAAAGGAGACGACAAAGGATGGTTTGAGGCAATACAGCCTGTGAGTTGCGACTAAGTTTTTTTACCGGAGCTGGGATGTACCGGTGCTTTATCCACCCTCCGTCATTTTCATCAAGATCAGTGCAGGTTTTATACTCTCTTTTCAGATATCAGACTACACAAAGCAATACATGTACTAGTGTCAGATATTGTCAGCTTTTACAGAAGAGAGAGAGTTAGAGTAGAGACAATGGTGCATGCATGCATGCATTCACTCACGGGATACATATGACATGCATTTTATTTTCATCCTCATATTTTCAATGACTTATATCTTTCGAACCAAATGTCCATTATTGAAACTTTTTGTATATTTAAATTTGTGGTGACAAGATCTACAGAACAAGATCAATTTTGGATTTGTTTGAAATATATTTTATATTATATGTTTCAATTATCTCTGAATTCACTTTCATAAAACACTAAATTGTTCCACTATTTCATAAAAGTCTTTTCTAGTGTTTCACTCATTTTCACAAACTGGAATATGAAACTCACAAAGACATAGATATATTTGATATAGTAGTAAAATAGAAGTTTAATATATTCAATTTAGACGTGTTTGACTGCAACTTAGACATGCTTGAAATACTCAATTTCACATATTTTAAATAAACCTATTTCACTAATTTCTTATTTTTATATTTTAATTATCTTTTAATATCGCTTTCATAAAACATAAGATTGATCCTTTATTTCGTAAAAGTGTTTTTGACTGTTTCGCTAATAGAAGTTAAAAAATCATTTCACTCGTTTCAATATAGATTTCGCACATTTCAGAAAACACATTACTCTCATTTGCAATACTAATTGCACTGCAAATTTAAGAAATATATTGAAATATATTCCGCTCATAAAAATATCAGTTTCAAACACTGGAAAATTAGTTTCACAACAAAAATTGGTTTTATTTCACTTTTATTCAAATAACTTATTTCACTCATTTCAGAAAACACACTGCACTCATTTGCAAAATATAGATTTCACCCATTTCACTAGTTTCAGAAAACTGATTTCACTCATTACAAAAAATATATGAGAAACTAATTTCACTTCGTATTTATGAAAACAATATTGAAACATATTTCACTCAGCAGAAATATCAGTATCACACAATGAAAAAGTCGTTTCACACCAAAAAGATATATTTCACTTTTTCCAAATAACTCATTTCACTCATTCAGAAAACACACTACAGTCGCTCAATTGAAATAATATATTTCACTTCTTTCAAAAAACTGATTACACTTATTACAAAAGATAAATTTCACTAGTTTCAGTAAAACACATCACAGTTACTCCATTGAAGAAATAATTTCACAAGCTAGAAAATGAAACTCACAAAGAAAACTATATTCGGAAAAGTGTTTCAATCATTTCAATAACTGATTTCAATCATTTCGATAATTGTAATTTGAAATGAGTGAAATTAATATTTTGATATGATTAAAATAGTAAAAATTAAACTAGTTTAGATATATTCAAGATTGGTATCATTATAAAGATCTTATGTTCAAGAATTTGAATATATGAAAATTTTAAATAATAGTACAAAGCTGTAAAAAATATTGGTCATCTAAAAATATAACAAAAAGTAAAATGCATGGACTTGTTTGAGAGAGAGGAGAGATGCTGCATGCATGCGTACAATCCACTGCAAAAAGTAATGCCTCTCCTTGACATGGTCCCTACTAGTCTGACATTGATTTGACTATATACAAAAGGTCATATGTCTCAATACATGATTATACATATGGATGTGCCCTACTTATGCACAGATCATAAAGCATGTGGAGGGTGGATGCCGCTCCGGTACATCCCGCCTCCGGTAAAAAGGAGTTTGCGCTGTGAGTTGGCGAAGAGCGAATCATGAAGGCACGAGCACAAGTGCTCTTGTGCTCAAACGGCTGCTTAACCAGCTGCAGATGAAGGACTCGAAAGCCGTCAACGAGTACTGCATCAATGCCACATCCCTAGTGGGTGAGATTGTGCTCTCGGCATCAAGGTCAATGACAGTGACATTGTCAAAAAGCTGTTCAGTTCGGTACCTGACCGGCTCCTATGTAGTCCGGGGATCGAACAGTTCGGCCATGCTGCGAGCCGGGAACGAGCACACCGCTGGGTTATTTAGTACCACATCGCGAGCTTCGGAGCCAACTTGGCTGCTTAAATGCGCTGGTGCTGACCCGGTCGTCACCAACGATGCGGTCACGAGTCAGTTAGCGCTGACCTAACGGGTCTGCGGAGGTAAAAGGCCGACGTATAACCATTGGGCATAGCTTGATGTTGTACGATCGTTAGATCCGTGTAGACGTATACGGTCGGTCTTTTTGTTTTTTGGTCTTATTTTTACATCCATCTTAAATAATTTTGATTTGTTTTCTTATTTCATCTTTTTTCTCTTGCTTCCTAATTGCACAGATCCTTTTTCATCTATATTAGATTATTTCATAATTTTTATTCCATCCATCTTAGATTATTTCAAATTTCTTTTTTTCCTCGCTTTCCAATTGTGTATATCTTTTCCATTCACCACAGATGATTTTTATTTTATTATTTCATCCATCCTAGATGAATCCATTTTTTTTATTCTCTCGCTTCGCAATTGCGCAGATCCAACGATGTTTTTACATCCATCTGAGGTGATTTTGATTACTTTTCATTTATTTCGTCCATCCCAGACTACTCATTTTTTCCTTCTTTTTTTTTCTCCCTTCCCAACTACTCAAATTCTTTTCATCCATCTTAGATGATTCATTTTTTTATTCCATCCATCCCAGATGATATCATTTTTTTCTCTTACTACCCAGTCATGCTAATCCTTTTGATACATCATTTTTTTTCATCCATCCATAATGATTTCATTTTTTCTTGTTTATTCTCTCGGGTACCGTTTCTTCAATACCAGTGACATGCTTAAGTGGGAGCATGTTACCCATTGATATAATCTTCGCAGCTAATTAATGTCTGTGTTAGCAATTTATTTAAATAAATACCAAGAATACTTCAAGAAATTTCGCTGGATCCAACCAGCGGTGCAGCTGCAATTGCACTATGATAAGAATGCACTTCATTTTTTCTTATGGAAAATCAGGGCCAAGATGTCCAAGGTCTAAAACCCTGACCAAGGTAGGCACGCTACCTAGTTAAATTAGGCTTGGAGTACAGTCAAGCAACCCTAGTGAAGCCAACAAGACGGGTAGAGCTTAACACTCATAACCCATAGACAAAGACCTTTGTGTCATCGTCGTCACCATTTACCTGATCATGGTTACCATGGTATAATTACTGTCGACCATTGACCATTTAGGGTTACGGTCACCAAGGCAACAACATGGGGAGAAACAACATCGGCGCCGCTGCCGTTGACCGACCCATATGGTACGTGCCAGCAGACGGCCGTTGGCTGATCACGGCGCGTCGGTCATGTGCCAAGATGCGCCACAGGTCATGTTCTCAACAGCATGCAGCACAACCTTAGGGTTGTTGCAGGTGTTCATCTGATGCCCTCCCACCCCGCAGATTGAGCATTTCACTTCCTTCTTTGCCTTTCAAGGGAGGCCACCCCTCCGTGGACATGGGGTACTCATGTGCCCTGGCTGACGGCATATTCTGCAGAAGCGTGTTGGCTTGCTCGTATCGCATGCTCCGGCAGCAGCTGGGTGTGTCACTATCTTACGTTTCTTGTCTTCGCAGCACGGACATAATATGGAGGTTTATCCCAGCTGCTCGTTGGCGGGCCTGCCTTCTGTGTATGCTCTGGACCATCAAACCAATGAAATTACCGACTGCACAACCATCTGCATCACTCCCATACCCAATCTGCGGTGCTTGCCCCACACTCACCTCTCTAGCTTTCTCCTTGTTTGCCCGAATCCTATCCTCTAAACCCATCCCGTCGCGCACAGCAGCTATAGGTGTCAGCTTATGCATTGCTTCCTTTAGGAGTTCCATCGCACACTCATACGCACTTGCGTTTGCCTCACCAAGTCTGACAACCTCTAGGGCATGGGTGTACAGATTTGAATGTCTGAATGTTATGGAGTTAACTGATATCTGATCCTTCTGAAGGTATGCCAAGTGTTGTGGTAGTACATCCCTTGCATCTTTTTTCCATCGCTTGAGTATGTGCGTTGATGGTATATGGTCTACACCCATGAAATCAAGGACCTGTGAACAAAAAGATATTTGATCATTAGGTATGGCTTTCAAAGGGCGCAGAAACTAATGCCCTGCTTATTGCAATCTATTGGTACCTTAACTGCGTGGCAGCACAGTAATCCTGTGTGCTCGTAGTTACCACATTCGCATGTAAGCTCATCGCCTTGGTCCACAACTTCCACCACGTACAACGCCCTGCACCATTTGTCATGCTTCTCTGGGTGGTACCGATGTACATAGTATTTTGCACCTTTTTTGACCATCTCCACTTTGTATTGTCCTGCTTCATACAGGACCTCGCCGAATTTCTCGAACATAGCTAAGGTGTAGATGTTGCTAGCATGGAACTCCAACGGGGTGTTCATCTTAATCACGGGAGATGTCTCTGTTCATGGAATGTACATGTTATTCGATAGTGTGTGCAGGGGTCAGATGGGGTGTAAATTATGCATACATAAATATACTTACTGTCTTTGTACGCCGTTCTTCATAGTTCTCGCTTGCTTCCCGATCAAAAAAAAAGCCTCATGTATTTCCGTACAAATAAATGCATGGGGCAGCTTGCCGGGACATATTCCTAGCATATGGTTAGCACTCTCGCTGCATGGTGTGCTTGTCATTTTTGCACAAAAATTACCCTTGAAGATGGTTTCGCCCACTTTGTCCTCACTTCATAGATCTGTGTGAGGTAAGGGTGTTTTTGCAGCCCGTATGTCTCAGTCAGCACTGCCCATGCAGTTTCAAACTCATCGACTGTAAGCATGTGATGCACGATTTTGTGGAAGTTTGATCTAAACTTGCTCCATTTTGCATAATATGGACCAAGAGATCCCTTTTCCTTCTTAAGAATATGCCATTTGCACCACATGTTGGTTGTGTGGGGCATCACCTTTTGTAATGCAACTTCCATAGCCCTACTCTCTATCTGCCAATATAAGATGATTTTTTTTGTTATGAATCAACACAGTGCAAATGGAAGTTTCTAGAGATATGGAACGAGAAAACAAAGCGTGGGAGTCAGCGGGGCCATTCACCTGTCAGCAAGGTTTGAGGATGCTTGCTACCCATCATGCGGATAAATTTGCTAAATACCCACTCAAATGTTTCCGTTGTCTCATCCCTGATAAGCACACCGCCGAAGATAATGCTTTGGAAGTGGTTGTTCACTCCCACAAATAGTCCAAACGGCATATCGTACAGGTTTGCGCAGTATGATATATCAAATGTTATTGCATCTCCGAAGTAACATTATTGCATCCTGCTGGCTTCAGTTGACCAAAGCACATTATGTATCCGACTATCACTGTCAGATTGTACTCTGTAGTACAATCCAGCATCTTTTGAACGCAATACCGCGAGAGCCTCCATTATCTTCCGGACATCATCATCCACTAGATCCCGTCTGATTTCACCACACAGCCCCCTCAACACCCGCTTGTTGAAAGGCACTTTGCTCATTGAACCAAAGAAACTACCAATTATGTTGTACAGTACACCGATGCTAACACTATTCTCTCCGAGCTGATTGACAAGATCTATTGTATATATATATCGATATGCATGTGCGAAGGCCAGTGTACATTTTCCCCACACTTATATGTAAGGGAGTGGTTGCGTGATGGCTTGTGCTTGCTTATGTACCAGCCACCATCACTCGACCGCATCAAACGTATCATTGCAGAGCACTTACAGCGGCATGGCTATTTACTATTCATCTTCGGCTTGCCCTGAAATGGTAACAGCAAGGTCAAAAATTTATACTGTAGTACGGAAAATGTTTTCGGCGTGACACTAAATGTTTCCCCACCGAGCACCCGCACACTATCTCCTGCCTACATTTTGTTCTCCCAATGTTCAGCCTGCTCTTCCCATATCTTATTCTGAGTCTATGCGTCTTCCAGTGAATCGAAGCTGGTTCCGGCTTTAGGCACCACGACAGTGTCGGTTTTCTTCTCCGCGTATCGCCTCAATGATTTCCCGAGGGCGCATACTCTGTCGGCGCAGGGCAGTAGGTGCGTGACCGACAGGAACCTTGCATCATTCATAATGGATTAACCCCATTATTATACAAGAGGATGGTCATTTTTCTGACACTTCAAAGGATTCAGACAACATTGGCACATACTACTAGTAGTATACTATTCCATTCAACACTTGGTCCACCCAGGCGCTTGAGGGTCATCCGAGTCGGGCAGCACCGATAGGCTTAAGCCATCGCGGCCGCTGTCCGGGTTTACTAGGAGTGTGAGCAGTGTGAGCGCATCTCCAATGCTGGGTTCAGAAGCTGTCTCCATCAGATTTGGACCTAGCACAATGTCCGGTGTGCCGCCGCCGGCGGCTTCAAGATCCGGTAAAAGGACCCTGCGGTGGCGAGAACACATGCTTAAGCAAGCAACCATTACATACGTGTCCACCGGATCTGATAGGAACTCGAATCCCTCCCCGCCGTCCTCCGCCGTCGCCATGGCTTCTCTTCCTTTCCGCCACGCGCCGCAGAGGACTCAAGTGATGGATTTTGCCTCTTTTCCGCACTAGTGTTGTGGGACCTGCGGTGTAATATGTGCTTATCCGTTCTTTTTTTAGAAAACTTCCAATCTATTCATCTTCAATCATGGCAGTACAATGAACACTAGAATAAAAATTACATTAAGATCCGTAGACCACCTAGAGACGATTACAAGCACTGAAGCGAGCCGAAGGCGCGCCGCCGTCATCAGCCCTCCATCGTTGGAGTCGGCACAACTTGTTGTAGTAGACAGTCAGAAAGTCGTCGTGCTAAGGCCCCATAGGACCAGCACCACAGAACAGCAACCGTCGCCGATGAAAAATAACGTAGATCGGAAGGATCCAAACCGAAGACACACGAACGTAGACGAACAATGACGAGATCCGAGCAAATCCACCAAAGATAGATTTGCCGGAGACACACCTCCACGTGCCCACCAACGATGCTAGACGCGCCACCGGAACGGGGGCTAGGTAGGGAGACCTTTATACCATCTTCTGGGAGCCGCTGCCATCTCGCCTTCCTTACCAGGATACAAACCCTAACAAGATTGAAAAAAACGACTAAAATGGAGCCCTCCCGCCAACCCTTGCCATGATCCACTTCGCCTCCATGGCCCTAGGGCCACCGGTGATTAGGCGGACCTGCGCCGGCACCGGCGAGAGGCACGGACCCTAACTTTATTTCTTGAAGGAGGAGGAGGCGGCTCGAAAGATGATGATGTTATTAACAATGGGACTGCTTATCCATCGGGAACGTTTCGTTTCCACTCAATTTGTACCGTATGTAAGTTAAAAAAAATTATACTATACATCACTTCCTCTGTGGTACAACTCCAACCGGCCGACCCAAACAGCGGTGATTTTTGTCCTTTTTTATTTGTTTGGGTTGATCGAGTGGATGGATATGTTCGGGTTTTAATTTGGGTCGGCCGATGCGCCAAAGACAGCTGATATATTAGTCCACGTGGTCTTAAAAATACCAAATATTTAAATTTAAAACATGCGAATTAATGAAATATAATTGAACATTTAAACAGCCGGCCAAAGTCCACTTCAAATATAATTAATATTAATAATTAATAAAAACATAAAAAGATAGCCGTCCAGCCATTGTGGCCTGCAGCCCTGGGCGTCGTCCTCGGAGTCGGAGCGGGTGAGGTCAAAGAAGAGCGTCGACTTAGCCCACGGGAATGCCTGGTCGTAGGCCGCCAGCACCGCCTCCTCTACCTTCTGTTGTGCGACGCACGCTCTTCCTTACTCCCGTGCACACCGTTGCAGGCGCTCCTCCTCCTCCCACTCCAGCTGCATGCGCCGCTCGCATTCGGCTCACTCCCCCGCCAGAGTGTGGGGCCTCCATTGGGCAAGGTAGACCACCTCCTGCTCAGGCGTCATGCCCAACCACACGGGTGGCATGCTCACCCACTCCAGCACTCTGCCCTCCCACTGGTACGTCATGTGGGCGGTGAGTGCTGCCGGCGTAGGCTTGGGCTTCGCTGGTGGACACTACAAAAAACACTTCCGTGATGATACCTATTTGTCACAGTATGTCACGTTTTCCTCCGGCCATATATTTTTGAAGATTTGCCATGAGACTAAGATTTCTCATAGTCTTTTCCATCTCAATGTCAAATTCTTCGTCTTCATCATAATATCCATGCTCAACATCATCATCACCATCATACATATGATCATCACCTAGGTCAAAAGATTCGTTAGATGTGTGACAATGCGCAAGTTGATGAATCTTAATGGTTTCAACAATGATATTGTTAATGGTTCTAACATCTCCCTTAGCACGCATGAGATCACGAAGCTCAAAGAAACATTCATCAAATTTAGGATTGCTAGGATCCATCTTTTGAAAAGCAACGGACTTTTGAAGAATCACATTGAGGCTCTTAAGAGAATAATTAGGATAGCGCATCTCTCTTTCCACGAAGTGTAAGCATATTCAAACTTTTGCATTTTCCTAAGTTGGTAATCCTTTAATGATAAGATTGACACTTCTAAGATTACGAAGCATATCAATTTCCTCTTCATGAGTAGGACGCGAGGGGTTAATGGGAGGCATATAAGGACTATCAACATACTTGCTCAAGTTAAATCTATGAATGATATCAAGCATTTCATCCCTCCAAAAGTTATAGTACTCTCCATTGAGAATGGTCACTCTACAACTAAGACTCCCCAAAATAGACTCGTCCATTTTCCTCCAAAGGTGATTAAACGAAAGCTTATGGAGACCAAAGCTTCGATACCAATTGTAGGATCACAAAAATGGGTCTAAAAGTGTGGGATTAGACCCTTAACAAAATAAAGTTGCAGCTTTTAACTTTCTCTAGGTTGTAGTAGTTTTTAGCACAAGTTAAGACACCCAAAGAACATTCTACAGAAGCATACAAGGAGTATAGGCGGCAAAAAGAGTAAAGCATGCAAGTGAAAGAATGTAAAAGGTATGGGAGTTGGAAAGTGTAAACGCAATGGAGACATGCTACGTCTTGAGCTTGCGTTGGTTTTCCTTGAAGAGGAAAGGGGTGATGCAGCAATAGTAGCGTAAGTATTACCCTCGGTTTTTGAGAACCAAGGTATCAATCCAGTAGGAGGCTCCTCAAAAGCCCCACGCACCTACACAAACAAACAAAGAACTCGCAACCAACGCAATAAAGGGGTTGTCAATCCCTTCACGGCCACTTGCAAAAGTGAGATCTGATAGAGATAGTATGATAAGATAAATATATTTTTGGTATTTTATAATATAGATTGGAAAAGTAAAGATGCAAATAAAAGTAGACTGAAAGCTTATATGACAAAAGATAGACCCGGGGGCCATAGGTTTCACAAGTGGCTTCTCTCAAGATAGAATAAGTATTATGGTGGGTGAACAAATTACTGTCAAGCAATTGATAGAAAAATGAATAATTATGAGATTATCTAGGCATGATCATGTATATAGGCATCACTTCCGCGACAAGTAGACCGACTGCTGCCTGCATCTACTACTATTACTTCACACATCGACCGCTATCCAGCATGCATCTAGAGTATTAAATTCATAAGAACAGAGTAACGCATTAAGAAAGATGACATGTTGTAGAGGGATAAACTCATGCAATATAATATAAGCCCCATCTTTTTATCCTCGATGGCAACAATACAATACGTGCCTTGCAACCCCTGCTGTCACTGGGTAAGGACACCGCAAGATTGAACCCAAAGCTAAGCACTTCTCCCATTGCAAGAAAGATCAATCTAGTAGGCCAAACCAAACTGATAATTTGAAGAGACTTGCAAAGATAACTTAATCACACATAAAAGAATTCAGAGGAGATTCAAATATTTCTCATAGATAAACTTGATCATAAACCCACAATTCATCGGATCTCGACAAACACACCGCAAAAAGAGTTTACATCGAATAGATCTCCACAAGAGAGGGGGAGAACATGGTATTGAGATCTAAAAAGAGAGAAGAAGCCATCTAGCTAATAACTATGGACCCAAAGGTTTGTGGTAAACTACTCACAACTCATCGGAGGGGATATGGTGTTGATTTAGAAGCCCTTCGTGGTTGATTCCCCCTCCGGCGGAGCGCCGGCGAAGGCTCCAAGATAAGATCTCGCGGATACAGAAGGTTACGGCGGTGGAAATTGTTTTTCGTTGGCTCCCTGGAGTATTTCGGGCTACGTGGGTATATATAGGAGGAGGAAGTAGGTCGGTGGCTGATACATCCATTTTGCATCATGCTTTTTGCTACGTCTTGAGCTTGCGTTGGTTTTCCTTGAAGAGGAAAGGGTGATGCAGCAATAGTAGCGTAAGTATTTCCCTCAGTTTTTGAGAACCAAGATATCAATCCAGTAGGAGGCTCCTCAAAAGTCCCACGCACCTACGCAAACAAACAAAGAACTCGCAACCAACACAATAAAGGGGTTGTCAATCCCTTCACAGCCACTTGCGAAAGTGAGATCAAATAGAGACAGTATGATAAGATAAATATATTTTTGGTATTTTATAATATAGATGCAAAAAGTAAAGATGCAAATAAAAATAGATTAGAAGCAAATATGATAAGAGATAGACCCGGGGGCCATAGGTTTCACTAGTTGCTTCTCTCAAAATAGCATAAGTATTACGGTGGGTGAACAAATTACTGTAGTCGAGCAATTGATAGAAAAATGAATAATTATGAGATTATCTAGGCATGATCATGTATATAGGCATCACGTCCGCAACAAGTAGACCGACTCCTGCCTACATCTACTACTATTACTCCACACATCGACCGACTCCTGCCTGCATCTAGAGTATTAAGTTCATAAGTACAGAGTAACGCCTTAAGCAAGATGACATGATGTAGAGGGATAAACTCATGCAATCACTACTAGGGAAAACCTTATACACAGAAATTTAGCAACAGCGCGGGTCAAAAAAGGGCGCTAGTGCCAGATAGCAGTAGCGATTGAAGAAAAACCGCGCTACAGATACAACCTTAGCAGTAGCGCGTGTAGTGGCAAAAGCGCTACTACTAATATTTCCATAGCTAGAATGATAGGCTACGCATAGCAGTAGCGGGCTTGGAAGAAACGCGCTACCGCTAGGGCATAAGTAGCGGCGCGTTTCCTAAGAAGAGCGCTACTACTAACGGAAATAAAATAAGATGAAAAACAAATAGAAAAGTAAATGAAAATGAAAGAAATAGAAAAAGGAGAAAGGAAAAAATAAAATGTAAAGCAAAATAAATGAAAAAGCGAAAAAACGAAGGAAGGCATAGCAGCAGCGTGCGTTTGTAAGAGGCGCTATAGCTAACGTAGCTGCAGCGCGTGTCCTAGAACCCCGCTATAGAAACAGAAAAGGAAATTAAAATGGAAGAAAATTACATAGCTATAGCAGCAGCGCGTTTTGTAAAAACCGCTATAGCTATCTTAGCTATAGCGCGTTTTACCAAACGCGCTACCGCTATGTTTGACTTAACCAAAAAACCGTTTCCCCCCGGCCACCACTTCTCCCCCAAATCCCTCAACCCACCCCGCGCGCCGCCGTCTCCCCGATTCGCCGTCGCCCCACTTCGCCGCCGTCTCCTGCCGACGTCGACGCCACCAGAGTCGTGCGCTGTCGACGCCACCGGAGCCGCCCCCAACGCCACGGAGCCGTGCGGCCTTGTCAACGCCACCGGAGCTGCCGTCGACGCCACCGGATCCTTCCTCGCCACAACTGCCTCCCTCGCCGTCACCGGAGACGCCCCTGCCTCCCTCACCGTCACCAGAGACGCCCCTGCCTCCCACGCCACCACTGCCTCCGTCGCCACCACCGGAGCCATCCTCTGTAAGCCCCCACCCCTCCTCTCTCTCTCATGCATAGGTTAGCTAGTTTAATTAGGTTAATTATCTAGGTTAGGGCAAAAATTTAGTTAGGGCTTTGACAGAGAAGTAGTTAGGTTAACTAGTTTAATTAGGTTAATTATCTAGGTTAGTGCAAAAATTTAGTTAGGGCTTTGATAGAGAACTAGTCAGGTTAACTAGTTTAATTAGGTTAATTATCTAGGTTAATTAGTGCAAAAATTTATTTTGGGCTTTGACAGAGAACTAGCTGCGTTAACTAGTTTAATTAGGGTTAATTATCTAGGTAAACTAGATTAACTAACTAGGTTAAATAGGTAGGTTAATTAGGTTCATAGGATTAACAAGCTAGGTTAAGTAGGTTGGCTAGGTTAGAGGAAATTTTTATTTTAGAGCCTTAAGTCAGAAGGGTTAGAGAAATGGAGTTCCTTTGCAATTTAATTGGGTTCTGTCCTAGGCAGAGAAGGGTTAGAGATAATAATGTGTGTTTGTGTGAGAGAGAGAGAAATAGCTAGATCAACATAATTTGGGTTCTGTCCTAGGCAGAGAAGTGTTTAGTGAGGTCATTTTGCAAAGGTTTTTGATTTTTGAAAAGACCACATTTTTTCAAGGAAAAGAATTTAGGCAAATTTTATTTTTCATTGAAGTGGTCATGTTATATCTTTTCATTGAAGTTGTTCGATTGTGCCCAAGTGGCTTTGTTGTTTCCAGGAAATGATGCTGAGTGGCCTATGTTTTGCCGGAATGTTGATTCATTTCTGTTCCGGCAAATTTCAGGTTCTCAATTTGTCCACTTTTTAGCAAAGGTCATGCCGAAATTTTCGTGAATTTCGGTATGACTTGTGCTACAAACCAGGACATATCGAGTGCCTGGGATTTGCGGCACCAGGAAGGAGTCAACATTCCTGCAAAACAATAGGCCTTTTTATGTCATTATTCATTTTATTAGGTCTAAAATTAATTGACTAGATTTAATCATAGGAAACATGGCTAGCAACGATGAAGGACAGGGTTCTCACCACTAGGAAAAGGGCTATAGATAGGATTGATTCTAATGGCGCACCAGACATGTGGTGCGCCATTGCTATATACTAATGGCGCACCATGTGTTGGTACGCCATTAGTTTCCAAATACTAATGACGCATCACATCCCACGGTGCGCCATTAGTAAAATTTTTTTTTAATTTTTTCAAAACTTCTAATGGCGCACCATGGGTGTGGTGCGCCATTACTAGTTTTAACTAGTAATGGCGCACCACACCCACCGTGCGCCATTAGAAGTTTTGAAAAAAAAAAAAAAAATTATAAAAAAATTTATAAAATTTTTGTTAGTAATGGCGCACCGGTTGTGGTGCGCCATTACTAGTTTAACTACTAATGGCGCACCACCCACGGTGCGCCATTAGTTGTTTGCCTGATTTCACCGAATGCACCCCGTGGACCGCCTTTTCAGTTTTAAAAAATTATAAAAATTATAAAATGTCAAAAAATAAAAGAAAATAAGTTTTCCATGTGATATGTGGTCTAGTTGTTGGGAAAATTTACAAATATGAATTTCGACTTTATTTGCAAAATCTCTCTGGAAATTTGTAAAATGGCCATAACTTTTGCATACGAACTCGGATGAAAAAGTTTTATATATGAAAAAGCATCTACTCGAAAAGTTACATCCAAATTTAACCGGCGAACCCCGTTAAACATTTTTAAAATCCTCAAAAGCATAACAGAAAAAAAGTTACGGGGCTTTTAAGATCTGGAGGCAAAAAAATTCAAAAAAAATTTAGTTTTTTTAGTTTTTGTTAAATCTAGTCAAACTATGGTCAAACTAATTATTCAAGAATATTAGTGTTAATAAATAACTATTTTAGTTTTTTTGAATTTTGGTCAAATCTAGTCAAACTATGGTCAAACTGTGGTCAAATCTGGTCAAACTATGGTCAAATCTGGTCAAACTGTGTGCGAACTAATTATTCAAGAAATATTAGTGTTACTAATTTTTTAGAACAATAGTTTCAAACTCAAACAGTGGAATGTGTCAAGACATGCTCAAGCTAAATTCACGAGGTTAATAGGATTGACATCTTACTATTGTCGAAAAACAACAAGTGCAGACTTGGAAACGAGGGAGAATAGAACCCGGAAGTTAAGCGTGCTCAGGCTGGAGTAGTGAGAGGGATGGGTGACCTTTCGGGAAGTTTGACCTGAGATTAAGCATATTGACTCGAGATTAAGCCATACTGACCTGAGATTAAGAAAAAAACAAAAAAAAATTGGAAATTTTGAAAAAAAAAATTAAAAAAATTTGCAAAAAAAATTTGAAAAAAATTTGTTACTAATGGCGCACTCCTATGTGGTGCGCCATTAGTATACCAGATACTAATGGCGCACCAGCGGTGCGCCATTAGAATACCAGATTCTAATGGCGCACCACAGGTGCGCCATTAGAAAAGAATTCTAGTGGCGTGATGCTAATGGCGCACCGGTAGTGCGCCATTAGTAGGCAAAACCGGTGCACCATTAGAAGGCTTTTTCCTAGTAGTGTCTGGTGATTGTGATGACGTCTACCGGGCGGCAGACGAATTTTTTAGCCTTACCGACGATCAACCGATGTTGTTGTTGGGCCCACCGGTGGCATCGGGGACTGAGACCGACACGCAGACCGGTGCTGAGACTGAGACCGGCGCTGAGATTCAGACCGGCATCGAGACCGGCGCTGAGACCGGTGCTGCCTCGGGGAGCGAAGCCGGTGTAGAACCGAAAGCAAAGAGGCAATGGGTTCCTAACAAACTCAGGACTACTAGACTGGTGGTCACGGAGGTGGACGACAGCAATTTTGAGCCCAAGGCGCCCGAGGAAGCGCGCGCATGCTATTGCAATCAAATAGGCTGCATCGTACGGACAACCGCCACCATCAACGATGAGAAACTACAAAAGATAGAAAATATGAGGAGCTCCCTCCTAAATAAGTTTCACCAGATATTCTTGTTCTCGGGACGGAATGAGAAGGATTATGAAGATCCAGACGAGGACCCGGCAATGAAGAAGATAAACAAACACGCCATGACCAAGTTTAGCGATGCGTTGGCCGCCTAGAAAAATCGAGTGAAAGCAAAGATCATCGACAAGGAACCCTACTCCGAGATTGTAAAGGATAATCCGACAATCACGGAAGAGCTGTTTCAAATATTCAAGGAGGCTTGCGAGGCCGAAGCTGCCATAAAAAGTCTAAGTACATGAAGGGGCTTCAAAAGAGGAACATTGGGAGCCACCACCTCGGAAGCCGTGGTTACGGCGGAAAGAGGTACCAATGGGCCAAGGAGGACGCGGAAGCCGCGAGTCTGGGCATCCCAGACCCCTTGGCGGATTTCACCGTCCCGCAGGAGCGTGACGTCCTGAGGGCCCGGCACCGTTGGGACCCAGTGAAGAAGGTTTACGAGACAACACCGGTCATTACGGAGTTCATGAGACTGCTGGTAATTTTAGTTTCTGATCAATTGAACTGCACACGTTAGTCATATTTGTAAACGATCCTTGTGCCTTTTGCAGAGAGAGAAGCACCGGATTGCGGCCGAAAATGGCTCGCCGTCTGAGGCATTGGTGAGGCCCAAGTGGGACACTCCATTCAACCGGGCATTGAACATATTGAAACGACAACCGGTGGATACTCGACCGTCGTATGGACGCGTGAACGGTGTCGGAGACGGCGCCACGTGGAAGAAGTACTACCGTGAGACCATGGAGGAGAGAAAGGAAAGACGGAGGTTAACTGAAGAAAACATCGAGAAGAAGGTTGAGATTGCGGTTGAGAAGAAATCATCTCAGAAAGTCGCATCAGCGGTAGCTGCCGCAAAACAGGTGGTTGCAGATTTGTCTACTTCCTTGGTGACGGGCGTTTTCACTTGGACAAGGCAAAATCCAGAAAAAAATGCAGAGGACTTTCCCCTTGCTGACTTCTTGGGAGCACCTGCTCCCGCACTGCTCCAAAGACCGGCTCCCTTTGCTCCCGCACCGGACGTGCTCGGTGGTGCCTCGTCTTTGGCTGAGCTCGATGCCCTCACGGTATCTGTCACACCGGCCCCCTTCAATATAAATGTATAATCTCCTGTTTTCGTTGCCTTTCGGATGTCTCACGTCACAGACTTTTCTTTGCAGGCTGACGAAACCCCGTGCACCATATTGTACACCATCGGCGAATAGAAGGTGGACGTGGGGAAGGCGACGATAATGGAGCCGAAGGAACCATTGTTCCACAGCCAGCCGATCCCCCCGAACGTCTTCAAGGTTTCTGTGGCCAGTGTCAAACCGGGGCACGAGAATTTGCCTCCTCTAATACTAGTGGGGGATGACGACGAGACCCCGCGGCGGCTTGGTGATTGTTGCAATGGGTGGGTCCTGTTGTGGCCAAAGAGCCTGCTTCGTCTGGAGGCGGCCGGGAGCACACCCACGACCACGCAGCCTCAGCAAGGTATGAACATCAACACCCCACCTACCCAATTAGCGTCGGGTGTCGGGTTGGGTGATAGCGGACAGGGTAAGGAGGAGGCTCCATTAGTCGCTGATGATGTCGCCATGGATGAGGATGAGGATGACGATGGCGCTGAATAGTATGTCTATACTGGCGCCTCCTCAGGGTTAGCGTCATGAGTCGGTGCCTGAATTACCGTCTCAACGTATTATGGACGACCTTCCGGTAGTAAAGAAGTCTAGGAAGAGAGCAAGGAAAGGCAAAAAACTGATTCTATGATCAAGCCGCCTCAGCAGCCTCGGCAGGACCGTATAGATATCCCCGATGCGGATAAATGGCATATCCCCGGTCAACCAATCCTACCTGCAACAGCGCTACGGGCCAGATTCGGCGATCTAAGGAGACTTCATGACGATGTGTTGTGGGTAGAGAAAGGCCTCATCGCCTCGAAAGATCCAGGATACCCACTCTACGTGGTTAACGTTCCGCGGCAAATGTCGTACGTTGACAGCTTCCCCGCGGTTAAGTTCTTCCTCCGATTCGATTACATATTCGACATGTTTCATGTGAAGAAGCCGGATTTTACGTTTGTCCGCCTTTATACCTTGCACATGAACTACATCATTGGGGTTGAGCAGATACGTCATATCTGTGTCGCTGACCCGTACTACATGCACGAGGGCTTCTTGGGAGTCTGCGCAGAGCACCGTGAATACGCGAGGGATTACATCGTCAGTTTCATGCTCGCCAATAAGGACGAGGAGGCGATTCTCGTGCCTTATCATCCCATGTAAGTCATCCGCGCTGCTATCCTTCCTTCGATTTCAATAATTCATTTGCATGGTGGAGGCTAATTAATTTGAGGTGTACTTATTTTGCGCAGCGGCGGGCACGCCGTCCTCATCATTCTCTACCCCCTATTCTCCCACGCTCTTTACTTGGACTCGTCGAAGAACATTCACAAAAAGGATTACACCCACATCAAAGATGTTCTCGACAGTCTATGTTTTACTACCAAGCAAGTGGTGTAGAGGTTAGGGAAGAGAAGGGGCGGCAGGGTCGCCTTCAGCCATAAGACCGACTTCTGCTGCATCCAGCAACCGAACGATTCTCTTAATGATGGATTCTATGTCCTGCACCACATGGTGGAGTACAGACAGGATCACCAGAACCTTCACATGTCACCTAGATCTGGCGATGCCCATATTCTGCAATGGGCGAAGGACATAGGAGATATCGAGGGTCATCGACTTCGAGCTGAGTTCTATAACATCCAGCGCAAACTTGCCCAAATCATCGTGAAGGAGGTCATCGGAAAAACAGGGATGTTCTACGGAGAAGGACAAATGTCGCGGGAAGACGTCCGAACATGGATAGCCTCTCAGCGTCTCGACATGAAGCCTTTCACTAAGCTCGAGGACTATCTCCCTGACATGGATGGATGGCACGACATGGTGGAGTGATTTTCGATATATGACAATGTGTCCGTTTAGTCCATACTTTCTGTATGACAAAACTTTGAGTTATGCACGGTGAAACTTTATTTGTGATGTAATTAAACCGTCCTCCTCCTCGACTAGCGAAAATCACTCTAGTTAGGGCATTTTGGGTACGATGAACTTTGTTATTTATGCTTATGATATGTTGTTTCTATTTTTGCCAAGTCTCTCTCTTTCTGTTACTCAACTATATATGTTGCATATCATCGACTCATGTGATGATGCAGGTGCATAGATCATAGATGGTGAAGAAGTGCTACGCCAGGAGTATATATACGACAAGTGGCCGGAGTGTCAGGCCCAGGTGTACCGGTTTCCGGTTTCCGAGCGACAGGCAGTAGTTAGTTTAGGTTCACGGTAATGCGAGAGACGGATAGGAACTCATGTACTCAAAGTGATAGCTCTTCTCTCGTATATCATTGTTTAGATGGATGACGATGTATTTGCAAGTAATCGAGACTTGTATCGCTATTTTTGAGATTGATGACGAGAGACCACTTTGTGTTGGATGATGATTATGATGATGACATGATTTGATGAGACTAGTTGTATGTATATGCTATGATTACATTTGTAACTATATGATATGCTAAAAATTATTGTATAAAGCCTATTCAAATACAAAACAAATAAAAAACAAATATACAGGAAAAAAACTAATAAAACTAGTAGTAGCGAGTGGGGGGGGGGGAATTCAGCAGTAGCGCAGCCTTACCAGTAGCGCTTCCCTGTAAACAGCACTGAAGATAATATCAGTAGGGCCCTTTTCTAAAGAGCGCTACAGCTATTCATGTATAGCAGTAGCGTGGGACAACAGGCGCTACTGCTATACGTTAGCTGTAGTGCCTTATTAGTAGCGCCGGTCCCCGCGCTACTGAGAGGCCCAAAACCCACGCTGCTGCTAGGCGTTTCCCTAGTAGTGAATATGATATAAACCCCATCTTTTTATCCTCGATGGCAACAATACAATACGTGCCTTGCAACCCTTTCTGTCACTGGGTAAGGACACCGCAAAATTGAACCCAAAGCTCAGCACTTCTCCCATGGCAAGAAAGATCAATCTAGTAGGCCAAACCAAACTGATAATTCGAAGAGACTTGCAAAGATAACTCAACCATACATAAAAGAATTCAGAGGAGATTCAAATATTTCTCATAGATAAACTTGATCATAAACCCACAATTCATCAGATCTCGACAAACACACCGCAAAAAGAGTTTACATCGAATAGATATCCACAAGAGAGGGGGAGAACATTGTATTGAGATCCAAAAAGAGAGAAGAAGCCATCTAGCTAATAACTATGGACCCAAAGGTCTGTGGTAAACTACTCACAACTCATCGGAGGGGCAATGGTGTTGATGTAGAAGCCCTCGATGGTCAATTCCCCCTCCAGCGAAGCGCCGACGAAGGTTCCAAGATGGGATCTCGCGGATACAGAAGGTTACGGTGGTGGAAGTTGTGTTTCGTTGGCTCCCTGGATGTTTTCGGGGTATGTAGGCTTATATAGGAGGAAGAAGTACGTCGGTGGCCTCCCGAGGGGCCCATGAGACAGGGGGCACGCCCTACCCTCTCGTGGACGCCTCGGCTGCTTCTTGACTTGCACTCCAAGTCCTCTGGATCACGTTCGTTCCAAAAATCACGCTCCCGAAGGTTTCATTCCGTTTGGACTCCGTTTGATATTCCTTTTCTTCGAAATACTGAAATAGGCAAAAAAACAGCAATACGCGGTGAAAAGTAATGCATGTCATATGATCATGCAAAAAGAAATATGACAAAAGTAATGCATGTCATATGAACGGAACGGTGGAAAGTTGCATGGCAATATATCTTGGAATGGCTATGGAAATGCCATGATAGGTAGGTATGGTGGCTGTTTTGAGGAAGGTATATGGTAGGTGTATGGTACCGGCGAAAGTTGCGCGGCACAAGAGAGGCTAGCAATGGTGGAAGGGTGAGGTGCTTATAATCCATGGACTCAACATTAGTCAAAAGAACTCATGTACTTGTTGCAAAAATCTAGAAGTCATAAAAAACCAAAGCACTACACGTATTCTCCTAGGGGGATAGATTGGTAGGAAAAGACCATCGCTCTTCCCCGACCAACACTCATAAGGAAGACAATCAATAAATACAATTGTGCTCCAACTTCATCACAAAGCGGTTCACCATGCGTGCATGCTACGGGAATTACAACCCTCAACACAAGTACTTTTCATAATCACCTCAACTAGCATGACTTTAATATCACTACCTCCATATCTCAAAACAATTATGAAGCATCATATTGATCATCGCATCCAATTCTTTTCTATGATAGTTTTTATTATACCCAACTTGGATGCTCATCATTCTAGGACCAACTTTGTAACCATAGAAAATACCATGTTGTTCTAAAAGACTCTCAAAAAGATATAAGTGAAGCATGAGAGACTAGCAATTTCTTCAAAATTAAGTACCACCGTGCTCTAAAAAATATAAGTGAAGCACTAGAGCAAAAACTATCAAGCTTAAAAGATATAAGTGAAGCACATAGAGTATTCTAGCAAATCCTAATCAAGTAGGCTTCTCCCAAAAGGTGTGTACATCAAGGATGATTGTGTTAAACTAAAAATCAAAGACTAATATAATACACGATGCTCCAAGCAAAACACATATCATGTGGCGAATAAAAATATAGCTCCAAGTAAAGTTACCAATCAACGAAGGCGAAAGAGGGGATGCCTTCCCGGGGCATCCCAAGCTTAGGCTTTTGGCTATCCTTGAATATCTTGGGGTGCCATGGTCATCCCCAAGCTTAGGCTCTTGCCACTCCTTATTCCATAGTCCATAAAAGCTTTACCCAAAACTTGAAAACTTCACAACACAAAACTCAACAGGAAATATTATAACCTCCGTTAGTGAAAGAAAACAAAACCACCACATAAGGTACTGTAATGAACTCATTCTTTATTTATTTTGATGTTAAACCTACTGTATTCCAACTTCTCTATGGTTTATAAACTATTTTACTAGCCCTAGATGCATCAAAATAAGCAAACAACACACGAAAAACAGAATCTGTCAAAAACAGAACAGTCTGTAGCAATCTGTAACTAACGCGAACTTCTAGAACTCTAAAAATCTTACCAAAATAGGAAGTCCTAGACAATTTATCTTTTGATCAGAAGCAAAAATAATCAACGCAAAATCACGTTTCTGTGATTTATTAAAACTAAATTAGTGCGTGCAAAGTTTCTGTTTTTTAGTAGAATCAAATCAACTATCATCATAGGTTATCCTATAGGTTCTACTTGGCACAAACACTAATTAAAAGATATAAACACATCTAAACATAAGGCAGATGCAAAATTTATTACTAAACAGGAACAAAAACAAAAAACACAAAGAAAATTGGGTTGCCTCCCAATTAGCGCTATCGTTTAACGCCCCTAGCTAGGCATAAAAGCGAAGATAGATCTAAGTAGTGCCATCTTTGGCACTCAATTCCTCAATAGATGACTTATAATCTTTAGGGGTTTCTCCCTTTTTAGCAATGATTAAACCTTTAGGCAAAAATAAAAGAAATTCGTTCGTAGCAAAAGGTTCCTTAACGATAGAGAGGCAACTGGGGTGAACACTTATGGATTTGAGATGCGCGTCTCCTATACTAGAAGATTCCCCCTTATTTTTAGGAACATAAATAAACTTGGTAGTTTGGTAGGGTGTTTTGGTGTGTCTTTCATGGAAGAAAATGCGGAACCTAAATTGGTAATTATATCCTCAAGTTTACCAATTCTTTCAGAATCTAGATCTATTTTTTCATTAACTACAGGTTCTTTCTCTTTAAGATTTTTCATAGTAACTCCAACCCTAGATCCATATTGGTAATGTGATTATGGATCTTTTAATCCAAATTTTCAATCAACTCAACAGTGGCCATTTTATTTTCAATAATATGAAGCCGTCGCATCACATGTTCTAAAGTTAAAACCGTTCCATTAACCAAAAGAGGTGGTGGGCCAAACAAATCTAACATAGCATTATAAGCATCAAACGTATGGCTACTCAAGAAATCACCTCCGGCAATAGTATCAAGAACACATCTATTCCAAGGAGTGATGCCTACATAAAAATTGCGGAGAAGAACGGAAGTAGAAAGCTTCCTAGTAGATCTATTTTGAGCATTGCAAATTCTATGCCAAGCATCTTTTAAATTTTCTCCCTCCCTTTGCTTAAAATTAAGAACTTCATGTTCGGGAGTGATAACAAGGATAGGAGGACTAGCCACGACGACAAGGTAAAAGATCTAACACACGAGCAAATAGAAAAAGGGCAAGCGAAAGAGAGAGGAGGAGATTGGGAAAGAAAGGGCGAATAAAACGGCAAGGGTGAAGTGGAGGAGAGGAAAACGAGAGGCAAATGAAAAATAATGTAAATGCGAGGGAGATGAGTTTGTGATGGGTACTTGGTATGTCTTGACTGAGCGAAGACCTCCCCGGCAACGGCGCCAGAAATCCTTCTTGCTACGTCTTGAGCTTGCGTTGGTTTTCCTTGAAGAGGAAAGGGTGATGCAGCAATAGTAGCGTAAGTATTTCCCTCAGTTTTTGAGAACCAAGGTATCAATCCAGTAGGAGGCTCCTCAAAAGTCCCACGCACCTACATAAACAAACAAGGAACTCGCAACCAACGCAATAAAGGGGTTGTCAATCCCTTCACGGCCACTTGCGAAAGTGAGATCTAATAGAAATAGTATGATAAGATAAATATATTTTTGGTATTTTATAATATAAATGCAAAAAGTAAAGATGCAAATAAAAGTAGATTAGAAGCAAATATTATAAGAGATAGACCCGGGGGCCATAGGTTTCACTAGTGGCTTCTCTCAAGATAGCATAAGTATTACGGTGGGTGAACAAATTACTGTCGAGCAATTGATAGAAAAGCGAATAATTATGAGATTATCTAGGCATGATCATGTATATAGGCGTCACGTCCGCAATAAGTAGACCGACTCCTGCCTGCATCTACTACTATTACTCCACACATCGACCGACTCCTGCCTGCATCTAGAGTATTAAGTTCATAAGAACAGAGTAACGCCTTAAGCAAGATGACATGATGTAGAGGGATAAACTCATGCAATATGATATAAACCCCATCTTTTATCCTCAATGGCAACAATACAATACATGCCTTGCAACCCTTTCTGTCACTGGGTAAGGACACCGCAAGATTGAACCCAAACCTAAGCACTTCTCCCATGGCAAGATAGATCAATCTAGTAGGCCAAACCAAACTGCTAATTCAAAGAGACTTGCAAAGATAACTCAATCATACATAAAAGAATTAGGAGGAGATTCAAATATTTCTCGTAGATAAACTTGATCATAAACCCACAATTCAACGGATCTCGACAAACACACTGCAAAAAGAGTTTACATCGAATAGATCTCCACAAGAGAGGGGGAGAACATTGTATTGAGATACAAAAAGAGAGAAGAAGCCATCTGGCTAATAACTATGGAGCCGAAGGTCTGTGGTAAACTACTCACAACTCATCGGAGGGGCAATGGTGTTGATGTAGAAGCCCTCCGTGGTCGATTCCCACTCCGGCGGAGCTCCGGTGAAGGCTCCAAGATGGGATCTCGCGGATACAGAAGGTTACGGTGGTGGAAATTGTGTTTCGTTGGCTCCTTGGATGTTTTCGGGGTACGTAGGCTTATATAGGAGGAAGAAGTACGTCGGTGGCCGCTCGAGGGGCCCACGAGACAGGGGGCGCGCCCTATAGGGGGGCGTGCCCTACCCTCTCGTGGGCGCCTTGGCTGCTTCTTGACTTGCACTCCAAGTCCTGTGGATCACGTTCATTCCAAAAATCACGCTCCCGAAGGTTTCATTCCGTTTGGACTCCGTTTGATATTCCTTTTCTTCGAAATACTGAAATAGGAAAAAAAACAGCAATACGGGCTGGGCCTCCGGTTAGTAGGTTAGTCCCAAAAATGATATAAATGTGTAAAATAAAGCCCATAAACATCCAAAGGGGGTAATATAATTGCATGGAACAATCAAAAATTATAGATACGTTGGAGACGTATCACTTTTATATCAATATTTATTGCATTATGGGTTGTTATTACACATTATATCTCAATACTTATGGCTATTCTCTCTTAATTTACAAGGTTTAACATGAAGATGGGTAATGTCGGCAGCTGGAATTCTGGCTGGAAAAGGAGCAAACATTGGATACCTATTCTGCACTGCTCCAAAAATCCTGAAACTCCACGAAACCTGTTTTTGGAGTTAACAAGAATTATTGAGCGGAAGAAATACATCGGGGGGCCCACACCCTGGCCAGGAGGGTGGGGGGCACGCCCACCCCTACTGGGCATGCCCCTGTCTCCTGGGCCCCCTGGTGGCCCCCCGGTGTCCATATTTTGCTATATGATGGCTTTTACCCTGGAAAAAATCGTGGGCAAGCTTACGGGATGAAACTCCGTCGCCACGAGGCGGAACCTTGGCGGAACAAATCTAGAGCTCCGGCAGAGCTGTTCTGCCGGGGATACTTCCCTCCGGGAGGGGGAAATCGTCACCATCATCATCACCAACGATCCTCTCATCGGGAGGCGGTCAATCTCCATCAACATCTTCACCAGCACCATCTCGTCTCAAAACCCTAGTTCATCTCTTGTATCCAATCTTGTATCAAAACCACAAATTGGTACCTGTGGGTTGCTAGTAGTGTTGATTACTCACTACTAGGGAAAAGCCTACCAGCAACGCGGGTTTTCGGCCTATTAGTAGCGTGGGGGCCGGCGCTACTAATAAGGCGCTACAGTTAACGTATAGCAGTAGCGCGGGTGCCACTCGCGCTACTACTACGTCCTTTAGTAGTAGCGTGGGTAAAACCCGCGCTACTACTAATCTCTAATCTCTGATTTTTTTTTTTGAATTTTTTCGAAAAAAAAATCGATTTTTTCCCTAATTTTCAAATTTCTGAATTATTTTAACCTCAAATCTCTAATCACCCCTCATCATTCCAAATCATCTAACTTCCTGGACGGTCACCCATCCTCTCACTACTCCAGCCTGAGCACGCTTAACTTTCGGGTTCTATTCTCCCTCGTTTCCAAGTCTGCACTTGTTGTCTTCCTGACAATAGTAAGATGTCAATCCTATTAACCTCAGGAATTTAGCTTGAGCATGAAGTCACACATTTCACTGTTTGAGTTTGAAACAATTTTTCTAAAAAATTAGTAACACTAATATTTCTTGAATAATTAGTTTGACCATAGTTTGACCATAGTTTGACCAGATTTGACCACAGTTTGACCATAGTTTGACCAGATTTGACCAAAATTCAAAAAAACTAAAATAATTATTTAGTAACACTAATATTCTTGAATAATTAGTTTGACCATAGTTTGACCAGATTTACCAAAAATAAGAAAACTGAAATTTGATGAACTTTTTTGCCTCTAGATCTTAAAAGCCTCGTAACTTTTTTTCTGTTAGGTTTTTGAGGATTTTGAAAATGTTTAACGGGGGTTAAAAACCCGCGCTACTACTATGGCATGTCCCGGGGGGCACGGTAGAGACTGCTTAGTAGTAGCGAGGGTTAAAAACCCGCGCTCCTGCTATCAACTTAGTAGTAGCGAGGTTTAAAACCTCGCTACTAGTAGTAGCGATAGCGAGGGTTTTTAACCCTCGCTACTAGTAAGATTCTGTGTATAGGCTTTTCCCTAGTAGTGACTCCTTGCAGTTGAAGCTAATTGGTTTACTTGGTGGAAGATCATATGATCAGATCCTTAATGCATATTATTACTCCTCTGATTATGAACATGAATATGCTTTGTGAGTAGTTACGTTTGTTCCTGAGGACATGGGTGAAGTCTTGCTATTTGTAGTCATGTGAATTTGGTATTCGCTCGATATTTTGATGATATGTATGTTGTCTTTTCCTCTAGTGGTGTTAACGTCGACTACATGACATTTCACCATTATGTGGGCCTAGAGGAAGGCATAGGGAAGTAATAAGTAGATGATGGGTTGTTAGAGTGACAGAAGCTTAAACCCTAGTTTATGCGTTGCTTCATTACGGGCTGATTTGGATCCATACGTTTAATGTTGTGGTTAGGTTTACCTTAATACTTATTTTGTAGTTGCAGATGCTTGCAATAGGGGTTAATCATAAGTGGGATGCTTGTCCAAGTAAGGGCAGTACCCAAGCACCGGTCCACCCACATATCAAATTATCAAAGTACAGAATGTGAATCATATGAGCGTGATGAAAACTAGCTTGACGATAATTCCCATGTGTCCTCGAGAGCTCCTTCCTCATTATAAGAAATTATCCAGGATTATCCTTTGCTACATAAAGGGTTGGGCTACCTTGATGCACTTTATTTACTTTATTTACTTTTTGCTCGTTACAATTTATCTTATCACAAAACTATTTATTACCTGCAATTTCAGTGCTTGCAGAGAAAACCTTACTGAAAACCGCTTATCATTTCCTTCTGCTCCTCGTTGGGTTCGACACTCTTACTTATAGAAAGGACTACGATAGACCCCCTACACTTGTGGGTCATCAAGACTCTTTTCTGGCGCCATTGCCGGGGAGTGTAGCGCTTTTGGTGAGTGGAACTTGGTAAGGAAACATTTATATAGTGTGCTGAAATTTTCTGTTACGTGTCACTATGGAAACTAATCCTTTGAGGGGCTTGTTCGGGGTATCTTCACCCCGAACAAAAAAGCAAAGAGTTACTCCTCAACCTACTGAACTTTTTGAAAATATTTACTTTGAGATTCCTTCAGGTATGATAGAAAAACTGCTAGCTAATCCCTTTGTAGGAGATGGAACATTACATCCCGATTTACACCTTATCTTTGTGGATGAAGTTTGTGGATTATTTAAGCTTGCAGGTATTCCCGATGATGTTGTCAAAAGGAAGGTCTTCCCTTTATCTTTGAAGGGAGATGCATTGACATGGTATAGGCTATGTGATGATACGAGATCCTGGAATTATAAACGATTGAAGTTGGAATTTTACCAGAAGTTCTATCCTATGCATCTTATTCATCGTGATCGTAATTACATATATAATTTCTGGACTCGCGAAGGAGAAAGCATCGCTCAAGCTTGGGGGAGGCTTAAATCAATGTTATATTCATGTCCCAATCATGAGCTCTCCAGAAAAATGATTATTCAAAAAATTTATGCTCGTCTTTCTCTTAATGATCGCAACCTGCTCGATACTTCTTGTGCTGGTTCTTATATGCTGAAGACTATTGATTTCAAATGGGACTTATTGGAAAGAATTAAACGCAACTCTGAAGACTGGGGTTCCGACAATGGTAAGAAGTCAGGTATGACACCTAAGTTCGATTGTGTTAAATCTTTTATGGATACCAATGCTTTTCGTGGATTTAGCGCTAAATATGGACTTGACTCTGAGATAGTAGCTTCTTTATGTGAATCTTTTGCCGCTCACATTGATCTCCCTAAGGAGAAATGGTTTAAATAGAATCCTCCAGTTGAAGTGAAAGTAGTTGCACCTATTACAGTTGAAGAAAAGACTGTCACCTATAATGATCCTATTGTTCCTACTACTTATGTTGAGAAACCTCCTTTCCCTGTTAGGATAAAGGATCATGCTAAAACTTCGACTGTTGTTCGTAAGAGTAATACTAGGACTTATACACCTCCTGAGCAAATCAAAGTTGAACCTAGTATTTCTATGGTTAAAGATCTCTTGGATGATGATTTAGATGGGCATGTTATTTATTTCTGTGGTGAGACTGCTAATATTGCTAGACCAGATACTAAGATACATAGACCTGTGGTAGGCATGCCTGTTATTTCTGTTAAAATAGGAGATCATTGTTATCATGGCTTATGTGATATGGGTGCTAGTGCTAGTGCAATACCCTATGATTTATATAAAGAAATTATGCACGACATTGCACCCGTTGAATTGGAAGACATTGATGTTACTATTAAGCTTGCTAATAGGGATACCATTAAACTAGTTGGGATAGTTCGAGATGTTGAAGTCTTGTGTGGGAAGGTTAAATACCCTGCTGATTTTCTTGTTCTTGGTTCCCCACAAGATGATTTTTGTCCCATTATTTTTGGTAGACCCTTCTTGAATACAACTAGTGCTAGGATTGACTGTGAAAAGGATACTGTTACAATTGGCTTAGAGGATATGTCTCATGAGTTTAATTTGCTAAGTTTCATAGACAACCTCGTGATAGAGAATCACCTAGTATGGATGAGATTATTGGTCTTGTTTCCATTTCTGTACCTCCTACTATTCCGTTAGAACAATATTTTCTAGACCATGAAAACGATATGTTTATGAAGAAAAGAAGGGAAATAGATGAAGTGTTCCTTAAACAGGAACCTATGCTGAAACACAACCTTCCCGTTGAAATTCTTGGGGATCCCCCTCCACCCAAGGGTGATCCCGTGTTTGAACTCAAACCATTACCTGATAATCTTAAGTATACTTATCTTGATGAGAAGAAAATATATCTTGTTATTATTAGTGCTAACCTGTCAGAGCAAGAAGAAGAAAGATTATTGAAAACTCTGAAGAAGCACCGAGCTTCTATTGGATATACTCTGGATGATCTTAAGGGCATTAGTCCCACGTTGTGTCAACACAAAATTACAGTGGAGAAAGATGCCAAACCAGTTAGAGATCCTCAACGACGATTGAATCCCAAGATGAAAGAAGTGGTAAGAAAGGAGATACTAAAGCTCCTTGAGGCAGGTATAATTTATCCCGTTGCTGATACTGATTGGGTAAGCCCTGTCCATTGTGTTCCTAAAAGGGGAGGTATTACCGTTGTTCCTAATGATAAAGATGAATTGACCCTGCAAAGAATTATTACAGGTTATAGGATGGTAATTGATTTCCGTAAATTAAGTAAGGCTACTAAGAAAGATCATTACCCTTTACCTTTTATTGATCAAATGCTAGAAGGACTATCCAAACACACTCATTTCTGCTTTCTAGATGGTTATTCTAGTTTCTCTCAAATACCTGTGTTAGCGGGGGATCAATCAAAAACTACTTTTACTTGCCCTTTCGGTACTTTTGCTTATAGATATATGCCTTTTGGTTTATGTAATGCACCTGCTACCTTTCAAAGATGCATGATGGCTATATTGTCTGATTTTTGTGAAAAGATTTGTGAGGTATTCATGGATGACTTCTCCGTTTATGGATCCTCTTTTGATGATTGTTTGAGCAACCTTCATCGAGTTTTGCTGAGATGCGAAGACACTAGTCTCATCTTGAATTGGGAAAAGTGCCACTTTATGGTTAATGAAGGCATTGTCTTGGGGCACAAGATTTCCGAGAGAGGTATTGAAGTTGACAAAGCCAAAGTTGATGCTATTGAAAAGATGCCATGTCCCAAGGACATAAAAGGTATAAGAAGTTTCCTTGGTCATGCCGGTTTTTATAGGAGGTTCATTAATGACTTTTCTAAGGTCTCTAGGCCTCTGACTAATTTATTGCAAAAAGATATTCCTTTTGTCTTTGACGATGATTGTGTAGAAGCATTTGAAATACTTAAGAAAGCTTTGATCACTGCACCTATTGTTCAGCCACCTGATTGGAATTTACCTTTTGAAATTATGTGTGATGCTAGTGATTATGCTGTAGGTGCTGTTCTAGGGCAAAGAGTAGATAAGAAATTGAATGTTATCCAGTATGCTAGTAAGACCCTTGATACTGCCTAGAGAAATTATGCTACTACTGAAAAATAATTCTTAGCAGTTGTGTTTGCATGTGATAAGTTTAGACCTTATATTGTTGATTCCAAAGTTACTATTCACACTGATCATGCTGATATTAAATATCTTATGGAAAAGAAAGATGCTAAGCCCAGACTCATTAGATGGGTTCTTTTGCTCCAAGAATTTGATCTGCATATTATTGATAGAAAGGGAGCTAAGAACCCCGTTGCATACAACTTGTCGAGGTTAGAGAATGTTCTTGATGGCCCACTACCTATTGATGATAGCTTTCCTGATGAACAACTAGCGGTCGTTAATGCTTATCATACTGCTCCTTGGTATGCTGATTATGCTAATTACATTGTTGCTAAGTTTATACCTTCTAGTTTCACATACCAGCAAAAGAAAAAGTTCTTTTATGATTTAAGACATTACTTCTAGGATGACCCACACCTCTATAAGAGGGAGTTGATGGTGTTATTAGACGTTGTGTACCTGAGCATGAACATGAACATATCCAAAGCAAGTGTCACTCTGAATCCTATGGAGGACACCACGCTGGAGATAGAACTGCACACAAGGTACTGCAATCTGGTTTTTATTGGCCTACTCTCTTCAAAGATGCTCGTAAGTTTGTCTTATCTTGTGATGAATGTCAAAGAATTGGTAACATTAGTAGACGTCAAGAAATGCCTATGAATTACTCTCTTGTTATAGAACCGTTTGATGTTTGGGGCTTTGATTATATGGGACCTTTTCCTGCCTCCAATGGTTACACACATATTTTAGTTGCCATTGATTACGTTACTAAGTGGGTAGAAGCTATTCCAACTAGTAGTGCTGATCATAACACTTCTATTAAAATGCTTAAAGAAGTTATTTTTCCGAGGTGTGGAGTCCCTAGATATCTTATGACTAATGGTGGTTCACATTTTATTCATGGTGCTTTCCGTAAGATGCTTGCTAAGTATGATGTTAATCCTAGAATCACATCTCCTTATCATCCGCAGTCTCGTGGTCAAGTAGAGTTGAGAAATAGGGAGCTCAAATTAATTTTGCAAAAGACTGTCAATAGATCTAGAAAGAATTGGTCCAAAAAACTTGATGATGCATTATGGGCCTATAGAACTGCATACAAAAATCCTATGGGTATGTCTCCTTATAAGATGGTCTACGGAAAAGCTTGTCATTTACCTCTTGAACTTGAACATAAAGCATATTGGGCTATTAAAGAGCTCAACTATGACTTCAAACTTGCCGGTGAGAAGAGGTTGCTTGATATTAGCTCACTTGATGAATGGAGAACCCAAGCCTACGAGAATGCCAACCTATTCAAAGAAAAAGTCAAACGCTGGCATGACAAAAGGATACAAAAGCGTGAGTTTAACGTAGGGGATTATGTGTTATTATTCAACTCTCGTTTAAGATTTTTTGCAGGAAAACTTCTCTCTAAATGGGAAGGTCCTTACGTTATCGAGGAGGTCTATCGTTCTGGTGCCATAAAAATCAACAACTTCGAAGGCACAAGTCCGAGGGTGGTGAACGGTCAAAGAATTAAACATTATATTTCAGGTAATCCTATCAATGTTGAAACTAATATTATTGAAACCGTAACCCCGGAGGAATAAATAAGGGACACTTTCCAGAACATTCCAGACTCCGAGAAGGAATAGGTATGTGGTACGGTAAGTAGACCAGCACCAAAACAACTCTAATGGCAATTATTATCAGTTTTGGAACATTTAAGCATTTTAGGAAGAGAGAAGTAGTCCAAGAGGGACACGAGGCCCCCATAAGAGTGGAGGGCTCGCCCACCCTTACTGGGCGCGCCCCTGTCTCGTGGACACCTCGTGTGCCTCACGGACTCCGTTTTCTTGCACGTTACGTATTTTGGTCGGTAAAAATTTATTATATATAATCCCGAAGGTTTTGACCATCGTATCACGCAAATATCCTCTGTTTTAGTTTTGAGCTATTTCTGTTTCAGATCTAGAGCATCATGGCATCTCCAAGCACTCCCAAGGACAAGTTTTTCGAGAGGGTTATCAACCCCTATCTCGCGGAGGTGCTGCAACACCCTCAAACCGTCGAGATACGTGAGGGGGTGCTGCACATCCGCAATGTGGAGGGACCACGGCGTACCGGAAGCGTGGAGACAAAGCTCGAAGCCGTGGAGCAGCAAGTTTTCAAGTGCCAAGGGATGGTGGAGCGTGGACACAACGCCAACTAGAGGTCACCAACAAACACATGCTAGATGCCAAAGTCATTGGGGAGACCATCTTCAAGCTCCAAGAGAAAATCGAGCACCTCCAAGCCCAAATCTATGACCTGCAAAACCAGAACTGTGAGTATGAATATAGATTCAAGAGGATGAGTTTGGCTGCACATTTAAGGATCCCAGAGACTCGATCATCCTTCTATGATGGTGAGCCTATGCCTTGGAAGATGGACGACAAGCCTACATCATCAACAACTCCTACTTCACCACCTCCGAGGACATAATCACATTGGTATGGGCACTCCCCTTGGCAACTGCCAAGCTTGGAGGAGGTGCCCCGGTATCGTATCACCATCACACTCCTATCTTTACCGTTTTATTTAGTTCGATCCTTTTAGTAGTATCTTGATCTAGTAGATTGAAGTTTTGATATCAAGTAGTTTTGAGTTTTGCTTTGTGATCTCTTTGTGTAATCGAGTCCGTGAGCTATCTATAATAAAGATTTGTGTTGAGTCAAGGGCTTTCCTATGTTGCTATGATCTTGAGAAAGTAGAAAGAATAAAAGAGTTCATATTGATCTTGTGGTCAGTGATGACTTCACACATAGAAAGTATGAGGCATAAAAGTTGTTGAGAGTTAAAAAACGTAGTTTTGGTCATTGAGGGAGTCCCGGATTAGGGGGTGTCCGGATAGCAGAACTATCACCTTTGGCCGGACTCCTGGACTATGAAGATACAAGATTGAAGACTTCGTCCCGTGTCCGGATGGGACTTTCATTGGCGTGGAAGGCAAGCTTGGTGATACGGATATGTAGATCTCCTACCATTGTAACCGACTCTGTGTAACCCTAACCCTCTTTGGTGCCTATATAAACCGGAGGGTTTTAGTCCGTAGGAGGAACAACAATCATACCATAGGCTAGCTTCTAGGGTTTAGCCTCTCTGATCTCGTGGTAGATCTACTCTTGTACTACCCATATCATCAATATTAATCAAACAGGAGTATGGTTTTACCTCCATCGAGAGGGCCCGAACCTGGGTAAAAACATCGTGTCCCTTGTCTCCTGTTACCATCCGCCTAGACGCACATTTCGGGACCCCCTACCCGAGATCCGCCGGTTTTGACACCGGCATTGGTGCTTTCATTGAGAGTTCCTCTGTGTCGTCGCCATCAGGAAGGATGCCTCATCCCGTCTTTAAAGACAGCACTGTTGCTAAAGGAGCTTTGGCCATTGGCCAAACTCTTCGGCTAGGCGGTTTTCTTATGACCGCCTGTTCGGCCACCACGCCGACGATGACTTCTCGGGTCATCGAAAGAAATCTTCACGTTAACTCGGAACTCGCCGAGCAGTTAGATCCAATGGAGCTCTCTTCCTTAAATGAGCTCTTGGATCGCATCGCCGCCCTGGGAGTCGCTACAGACTACGATCAGATTGGGCCTAAAACCCAATCTGAGAGAGATCAACTCTCCCCAGGTTACCCACCATTTTGCCGTGGTTGAGGAACAATACGGCGACCCTTCCTCTATTTTAAGGACTAGCTATGTCCGGATTCCCGATCCCTCCATGCCGGATTCTAGCGGAGGGGAGGACGTCACTCAAGCCCTGAACCTAAAGTCAGGCAGCAGGCTAGATTCATTGGACAACAGCCAAGAACCCAAGCTTCCAAGTTCGGAAACTTATTGGCCCCTGAGTCTTAGATTGGACGGGGTTCCGAATCTAATTCCACCCTTCCACCCAAACATAAGCGATCTATCCCAAAATCGGTAAGAGCCCGCAGAAGCAGTAAACCATTACTGGGCCAGATTCCTCCTAGTCATGAACAGGATAAAGGATTGCCGTGAGGAGGACGCAATTTCATTCTTCTGCAATAATTGCACGGACAAGGGAATCCTCAACGCCGTAAACCGTCGTGAAATTACACGCTTCGCTGACTTGGCGTCCATAGTACGAAAGTACTGTGCGATGGAAAGCGCCTGGAAAACCGAAATCAATTTTTGGGACAATCCGGCCCCGAATACAACCCCAGTCCGAAATAAAAGGGCGCATCATCGCCAGGCACCTGGGTTAAATACCAAAAAGCAAAAACCCTTTATAGGGCGTGGAACCGTACTGGAGGGATGGCTCAATGGACCCTGCAAAATTCATAGTACAGAGGGCGCCTCTCCAACTCATAGCCTTAGAGCATGTTGGATACTACGGCAGGTGGCCAAAAGTGGCGAAGAGCTTCTAACTCCAGAGCACCAGCCCAGGGATACCAGTACGGTATTAACAGTCTTCGAGACTTTCGCAAAACGAACACTCCGCAGCCTTGCCGAAGTCTACCATGTAGCAACAATAAACCCATGGAGTGACACGGCTATTACCTTTAATGCCAGTGACGAACCTAAATTCCGAATAGCCCGAGCACCAGCCGCATTGGTCCTCGGTCAAATAGTGGACGGCTTTCGCCATACCAAGGTACTCATGGACGGTGGCAGCAGATTGAACCTCATTTACGAGGAAACCCTCTGAAAAATGGAAATAGACTGGAGCCGCATTGAGCGAAGCAGCACAACCTATAGAGGAATAATCCCCAGTCGGGAAGCATGCTGTACTAGAAAAATCACAATGGATGTGGTGTTCGGCACGCCGGATAACTACAGGTCCGAGGAGGTCATGTTCCAAGTGGCCCCATTCAGCAGCGGATATCACGCTCTATTAGGGTGAGGGGCATTCACAATTTTTCAAGCTATACCCCGTTACGGGTACATGAAGCTCAAAATGCCCGGGCCCAACGGAATCATCACTCTTGCTATCGACCGGACATAGCACTCCGCCGAAAATAAGACAGCCAAGACCGCCCTTGAGGCACTATCCAAGCCCTAGCGGCCTAGGAACTCATCTGCGCAAGCGCCCACGGTGAACAGGGACGATGTGATACTCGATAAGAGATCCAAGTCCACCTCCTTTAAACCGGCGAACGAAATAGTCAAATTCCAAGTCCATCCAACGGACCCTACAGAAATGGCCTCCATCGGGGCACAATTAAACCCTGATGTAGATTCCGCACTACGAGAATTCCTACGCGAAAATTGGGACATTTTTGCGTGGCACCCTTCAGACATGCCAGGAATCCCACGCCGGCTGGCCGAGCACAGCCTAAACATCCTAAAAGGATTCAAGCCAGTCAAACAAGCTCTTCGGCATTTCTCTAAACCCAAGAGACAGGCCATGGGAGAGGAGCTAGCAAAACTATTGGAGGCCCGATTCATCAGAGATATAAAACATCCGGACTGGCTAGCAAACCTGGTGATGGTACCAAAGAAGGACAAATCCTGGCGCCTATGCGTCGATTTCAAGGACCTTAACAAGGCTTGCCCAAAGGATCCCTTCCCCCTCCCCCGCATCGATCAAATTATCGATGCTACCGCAGGACACGATTCATTGTGTTTCCTCGATGCATACTCTGGCTACCACCAAATTAAGATGGCAGAGCCCGACCAGGCCGCAACGGCATTCATCACCCCATACGGCCCATTCTGCTTCAACACAATGCCCTTTGGGCTCAAAAACGCCGGTGCAACATATCAGCGCATGATTCAGACATGTCTGGCAAACCAGATCGGCAAAACAGTGAAGGCATACATAGACGATGTGGTCGTCAAAACCAAGCACGTCGAAACTCTAGTAGACGATTTGAGGCTCACGTTCAATAATCTCCGAGCATACGACATTAAGCTTAACCCAGAAAAATGTGTTTTTGGCGTACCAGCCGGAAAGCTCTTGGGCTTCATTGTATCCGGTAGAGGAATTGAAGCAAACCCAGCCAAGATCCGAGCTCTGTCACAATTGGATATCCCAAAGGACCTCAAACAAATACAAAAATTGACGGGATGCGTGGCGGATCTAAGCCGCTTTATCTCCCGTTTGGGAGAAAAGGCATTACCCCTTTATCGCCTCCTCTGACGCACCAAACACTTCGAGTGGACGGATGCCGCCACGGCCGGACTCGAAGAAATAAAAGCCATATTGGCAACAAGCCCGGTCCTGGCCGCGCCCAACATGGGCGAACCAATGCTATTATATATCGCGGCAACTCATCAAGTTGTGAGCGCGGTGCTCATTGTCGAACGAGAAACGGACGGACACAAGTCCCCCCTTCAAAAATCAGTTTACTACGTGTCCACTGTCTTAACTCCATGCAAGTCACGGTACCCGCATTATCAAAAGATAGCGTACGCGGTGTTCATGGCATCCCGGAAGCTGCGACACTAGTTTCAAGAGTGTTCGATAACAGTAGCCTCCGAAGTACCTCTTAATGACATTATAAACAACCATGACGCGACGGGACTGATTGCCAAATGGGCCATTGAGCTCCTCCCGTTCGACATAACCTATAAGCCACGACGAGCTATTACGTCGCAAGTTTTGGCCGACTTCGTCGCCGAATGGACTGAAGCCGAACTCCATAAAGAGTACGGCGCATATTCCAACTGGATCATGCACTTCAACGGCTCCAAAATGTTGGCTGGTCTGGGGGCTGGCGTCGTTCTAACGTCCCCAACCGGAGATACAGTTCAATACGTACTCCAGATAATGTATACAGACTCCAACAATGCAGCCGAATACGAGGCCCTTCTACATGGTCTCCGGATGGCAGTCTCCATGGGCATTCAACGCCTAGAGGTGCACGGGGATTCGAACCTCGCGATATCCCAAATAAATGAAGACTTCGATGCCAAGGATCCGAAAATGGCAGCCTATCGCAACACCGTCCTAAAAATGTCAACTCGGTTCGAGGGGCTCGAATTTCACCATATAGCCCGGGATAACAACCAGGTAGCAGACGTATTGGAACGCATTGGTGCAAAGCGCGATGCCATCCCTCCCAACATCTTCCTAGAGAGGCTGTTTAACCCGTCCGTACTATGGGAGGTGGAATCCGGAAATAACGACCCGGACCCAACCGCACTGCCCGACACCGAACATTCTGACGCAATTGGTGGTTCTACCAACGAAGTAACACCCTCAGCCCACGTAATAATGGCAGTCATCGCCCCATGGACGGAACCATTCCTAGCCTACATAACCAGGCAGGAACTTCCCGAGGACCAAAATGAGGCGCGCTGCATAGTGCGGCGATCTAAAGCCTACAAGGTCCATGAGGGAGAGCTTTATAAGAAAAGCACAACCGGAGTCCCTCAAAGGTGTATCTCCGAAGAGGAAGGGCGGAATCTTCTAGCCGAAATTCATGCCGGACTCGGCGGGCACCATGCCACAGCCTGGGCCCTCGTAGGCAAGGCCTTCCGTACAGGATTTTATTGGCCGACGGCCCGGGCAGACGCTCAGGACTTAGTCCAACGATGCGTCGGTTGCCAGCTCTTTGCTAATCAATGCCACATGCCACCCACCGCCCTCAAAACTATACCCATCACCTGGCCCTTTGCGGTATGTGGGCTTGACATGGTTGGACCCCTTAAAGGAGGGACCCACAAGCAAAAATATCTACTGGTCATGGTGGATAAATTCACCAAATGGATAGAGGCCAAACCTGTTAAGACGGCCGAATCCGGACCAGTGATAGACTTCATATCAGGGGTCGTACACCGTTACAGCGTCCCCCACAGCATCATCACTGATAACGGCACGAACTTCACGGCCGACGAGGTCAAACTCTAGTGCAAAAACATGGGCATCAAGCTCGACTATGCTTCAGTCTATCACCCTCAAACTAACGGTCAAGTCGAGTGAGCAAATGGTCTAATCATGAGCGGCATCAAACCCAGACTAGTGCGTTCCCTCAAGGAATCTAACACGCACTGGGTAGAGGAGCTCGACTCCGTACTCTAGGGGCTGCGGACCACGCCGAATCGCACTACCGGATTCACACCATTCTTTATGGTATACGGCGCAGAGGCAGTTTTGCCCTGCGATATAATTCATGACTCACCTCGCGTGCGGTACGAAGAAAGAGAAGCCGAGCTCGATCGGCAGGACAGTCTGGACACCTTGGAGGAGGAGCGTGACGTGGAAAAAGCCCGTTCTGCATTCTATCAATAGCAAGCTCGAAGATATCAAAGCAGAGAAGTACGGGCCAAAACTTACAATGTTGGCGAGTTAGTTCTACGCCTGCCGGACAAGAAAAAGGACAAACTCAAGCCCAAATGGGAAGGTCCCTCTATCATCGACCAAGTCCTGACCGGTGGAGCGTACCGTCTGCGAGATGCATCGGATAACCGAGTCGAGCCGAACCCATGGAACGCAGCCCGTCTCCGAAGATTCTACGCCTAGCGCCGGATTCTGAGTTCGTCTCCTTCCTCCGTCTATATTTTACATATTAGTTGTCTTCTGTTTCTCTCCTTCTCCCTCCTTTTCTCTTACAGCCTTTGAAGGCTTGTTTGCGCATTGTTCACACACACTTGACGCGCTATCCGCGCTCATTATACCTGGGGGCTTCTTTAACAGAAGCTTATTTATACGGGCTTCTTGCCCAACACATGTGTCACACTTCCGCATGTACTTTTTATTCACCATTATATGCATCGATATGACTTAAGCTCTGGCCAAGCTGGGTTGCCTGGCTCCTTTGCTTACCCCTACGTTCCCGATTGTCCGGCTAGGTGGTAAAGGGTGCACCTCTGCGATTGTTACTGCCGGGTCAGCCGGATGTGTACCTCAGGCTGAGTGAAGCCGAAAGCTAGCATTCTTAAGGGAATATTCGGTCGATGAACTAAAAGACGATTTCTTACCTATTTATTTATCTGCCCCCAGATGTTTTTCTCGTTTTTATGATCCGACATGCACTTTAGGGCATGCCTCCCAGAAAGGAACCCCTAACGGAACTATTCTCCCCGAAGATGTTTCTTACTAACCATGTAATAACATAACTAGTTGGGCACTTGTCTGATAAAGCACTAATGACCCCTACGCCTGGTCTCCACGCATGCCCCGGTTCTTATATAACCGCGAGGGTATTCGGACACACTCCAGACTATTGGGTCCCGAGGTTGAAGCAAAAAGGTCCGCTATGACAAACGATCTACAATCCGGCTAGAAGGCATTTTACATGTCATCTTAAATTACATAGTCAATTCGACTGATTGTATTCCTCTTCAATGACATCCAATAGGTTGTCTAGTTTATAGTCCTGCTGGGAATACTTTGCGGCCAACTCTACTTGTCCGTACACTAAGCTCACAGGGATCTCCTTCCCATCAGGCCCCATAGGTCCGACCTCGGCAATGTGGCTTGGGTCAGCCTTCGTGTACCGCGTCTTCACCATGGCCCAGGCCTACCTGGCGCCTTGACGGCAGGCCGATATCTTCCATAATCGAAAGTCCCACCGCGCTCCCTGAAGCCTCTCTGCAAGCTCTCCAAGGCCTTCGAGCAGGAAGACATATGGCCACAAGGCCTGGGCGACGCCTTTCATCGCCTGCCGAACTCGTTCATGCAGTTGCAATAGCTCGGGAAGAAGGTCACCCATAGAACCGGGCATTTCCTCTGCAGGACGGCCTATGAGCATACCTATAGACATAACTCTGTTAGTCGACTTCCTCGCCGAACTCTTTTTCAAAGTTCGTTCAAGCACTTACTAAAAATGCCGCGTCGAAGCCGCCGATTCTCCTTTACGGAGTCACACAGCTGGGCACGAACATCTTTTAGTTCCTCACCCAGCTGGGTGTTGGCATCTTGGAGATTATTTTTCTCTTGCCTCACCCTTGTAAGCACATTCTCGTCGGCCTTTAACCGGCGCAAGAGCTTTTGCTTGTCCGGATCTATCCCGGCGCCATCTGCAATATTATTGTCAGACTTATACACACGCCGCACTTCACGAATTACTTATCTTTTGAAGCATATATTACCAGAGGGGGTCTCTTTAGCTTCCCCCGCTGCTACTAGTGCGGCCTCAAGTTGGGCCTTGCACTCCTCCAGCTCCTGGGACAGTTGGGTATTCTTTTCTGTAAGATCCTGCACAATAAATGATCCTTAAATCAGTTGTTCTAACTATTTCAAGTCTCGGGGGCTACTGGCATATATAATCACAAATTTTCTCACCAGATGTCTTTTACATATTTGCTCCGTGGCTCTGGCTACACCATTTTGAGCGGCACGGAGGTGCGCATCTCCCGAATTGAAGGCATCCAATGCCTCTGGGGAGAAACATGCGTCACAAAGAACTGTCCGACGATGCCTGTGATTCATGCCACTCTCCACCTCGGAATTGGTGGCAGATAACCTGTCGGCATCCTCTGTCGGAGGAGCATCTGATGCACGCCTCGTGTTCGCCTCTGCTTCTGGACCTGGCTTTGGAGCCTGGCGGGCGAAGGATCGATTGGCAACCTCTCCGGATACAGTCCGGCAAGCGCTCTTCTTCCTGAAGAAAGCATGAGCGTTAGTACGTCTCCCGGGAATAAAACCTGGGAGTAAGATGACACGCCATACCGTTGTGCCGTCGTTTCAATCTGGACTGCACTTCTTTTCAGCCTGTTGGGCCTTGCTGTCCCTTCCGCCTCAAGGACTTCCCCTGCGAAACACCATTGGAATACGGTGATCAAAAATAGGCATGGATGGGTCATTTTCAAAGTATTGGGACTTCGGTCTCAGTTACCTGTGAGGCTGGAAGTATCCCGGGGTAATCGGCCGTAATGGCAACCAAGGCATTATCGATGCTTAGTTGGTGAAACACCCCATTGATCAGCTCCACCGATATGTCCGGATCCTCTTGGGAGGTCGAGTCGAGGAACCGTTCCGGATCCTCGGGTTGTGGAGGCGGGCTGTTTATATCCCTTACGGCCTGGCGCAGTTCCTGCGTCGAAATCACAAAATGAGATACTTGACTATGGGAATATGGATCGGATGGGCAAAAAGAAATATCCGCTTACCCAGCTTGGAGGATTGTTCATAGAAAATCCGTCCTGCGGATTGACATGGAGAAATTCCTCCTCTTCTCCCTTGTACAATGTAGACAAGATCTTCATCAGATCGGCGACCGATCCCAGCCCCTTATGGCCCATCATCCTCCCTGTTGAAATCCCACATGGGATGGCCTCTATACTGGAGCGGCTGCACCCCCGCATAATGCATGTGGCCATGACCCCAATCATGGTCAGTCCGGAATGAGCTAACAACCTAATTCGGCTCATCAAGTAAGGACGTCCCTGTCATTTTCCTTCTGAAGTCTCCGTGGATGCCAGCTTAGGCGTTTCTTCAAAGGAGCATCATTGAACTCAGGGAGGCCGATCCGAACAGGGTCCGGCAGGGGAACATCCTCTATATAAAACCATTCCGAAGGCCACTCTTCGGACGCCTTCTTTGGGGTTCCGGAAAGATATCAGGTCCCAGCGATGCGCCATAGTTTGGCTACGCCCACTTGATATATTGACCCCTCTTGAGAACGGGGCACAAGGCAGAACAGCTTCTTCCACAGCGCAAAATGAGCCTCGATGCCCAAAAACAGCTCGCAAAGGGCCACGAAGCCCGCAATATGCAAAATGGAGGTAGGCGTAAGATTGTGCAACCGGAGGCCGTAGAACTCCAGGAGCCCCCGGAGAAATGGATGAATTGGAAATCCGAGACCTCTTATCAAATAAGGGACAAGGCATACCCGCTCTCCTTTGGAGGGGCTGGGGACGCTCTCTGCTTGCTTTCCGCCCTTATAGGTGGCGAGTCCGGCTCAAACCGGAACCATGAAGGCTGGGGGAGGAAATCCCTTGGTTTGGAGCATCACTAACTCGTTGTGCGGGACGGAGCATCTCTCCCAATCTCCAGGCTGAGGGCTGGGAGGGCTAGAGGAGGAGCCGCGTCGACTGTCCATGATGGAATGGATTTACCGATGCGCTCGATGAATGCTTTCATGAGGGAGGATGGTGTGATTCGGATCTAGATCCTCGTCTCTTTTATAGGCAACTCATTTGCGCAGCTAGGGGGGTAAAATGTAAAAATACCCTGGCTTTTCGCATTCGTTCAACACGTGGAAGATGGCCATTATTGGGCGTGGAAGCCGAGGAGCGCAATATTTATAAGGAGCCGGACGCTATTCAACAGGTACACAGGATTTGGAGAAGAAGCCGCCTTGCAATGCCGAAGACAATCTACGCGTCGGACTCGTCGTCATTGAAGCCTGGTTCGGGGGCTACTGAGGGAGTCCCGGATTAGGCGGTGTACGGATAGCCGAACTATCACCTTTGGCCGGATTCCTGGACTATGAAGATACAAGATTGAAGACTTTGTCCCGTGTCCGGATGGGACTTTCCTTGGCGTGGAAGGCAAGTTTGGCGATACGAATATGTAGATCTCCTACCATTGTAACCGACTCTGTGTAACCCTAACCCTCTTCGGTGCCTATATAAATAGGAGGGTTTTAGTCCGTAGGAGGAACAACAATCATACCATAGGCTAGCTTCTCGGGTTTAGGCTCTCTGATCTCGTGGTAGATCTACTCTTGTACAACCCATATCATCAATATTAATCAAGCAAGAGTAGGGTTTTACCTCCAACGAGAGGGCCCGAACCTGGGTAAAAACATCGTGTCCCTTTTCTCCTGTTACCAACCGCCTAGACGCACAGTTCGGGACCCCCTACTCGAGATCCGCCGGTTTTGACATCGACATTGGTGCTTTCATTGAGAGTTCCTCTGTGTCGTCGCCATCAGGAAGGATGCCTCATCCCGTCATTAAAGACGGCACTATTGCTAAAGGAGCTTTGGCCATCGGCCAAACTCTTCGGCTTGGCGGTTTTCTTATGACCGCCTGTTCGGCCACCGCGCCGACGATGACTTCTCGGGTCATCGAAAGCAATCTTCACGTTAACTCGGAACTCGCCGAGCAGTTAGATCCGATGGAGCTCTCTTCCTTAAACGAGCTCTTGGATCGCATCGCCGCCCTGGGAGTCGCTACAGACTACGATCAGATTGGGCCTAAAACCCAATCTAAGAGAGATCAACTCTCCACAGGTTACCCACCACGTTGCCGTGGTTAAGGGACAATACGGCAACCCTTCCTCTATTTTAAGGACTAGCTATGTCCGGATTCCCGATCCCTCCATGCCAGATTCCCGTGGAGGGGAGGACGTCACTCAAGCCCTGAACCTAAAGTCAGGCAGCGGGCTAGATTCATTGGACAACATCCAAGAACCCAAGCTTCCAAGTTCGGAAACTTATTGGCCCCTGAGTCTTAGATTGGACGGGGTTCCGAATCTAATTCCACCTGCCCACCCAAACATAAGTGATCTATCACAAAATCGGCAAGAGCCCGCGGAAACAGTACACCGTTACTGGGCCAGATTCCTCCTGGTCATGAACAGGATAAAGGATTGCCGTGAGGAGGACGCAATTTCATTCTTCTGCAATAATTGCATGGACAAGGGAATCCTCAATGCCATAAGCCGTCGTGAAATTACACGCTTCACTGACTTGGCATCCATAGTACAAAAGTACTATGCGATGGAAAGCGCCTGGAAAACCGAAATCAATTTTTGGGACAATCCGGCCCCGAATACAACCCCAGTCCGAAATAAAAGGGCGCATCATCGCCAGGCACCTGGGTTAAATACCAAAAAGCAAAAACCCTCTATAGGGCATGGAACCGTACTGGAGGGATGGCTCAGTGGACCCTGCAAAATTCATAGTACAGAGGGCGCCACTCCAACTCATAGCCTTAGAGCATGTTGGATACTACGGCAGGTGGCCAAAAGTGGCGAAGAGCTTCTAACTCCAGAGCACCAGCCCAGGGATACCAGTACGGTATTAACAGTCTTCGAGACTTTCGCATCAAATAATATGCAGAAACGAAAACTCCGCAGCCTTGCCGAAGTCTACCAAGTAGCAACAATAAACCCATGGAGTGACACGACTATTACCTTTAATTCCAGTGACGATCCTAAATTCCGAATAGCCCGAGCACCAGCCGCATTGGTCCTCGGTCAAATAGTGGACGGCTTTCGCCTTACCAAGGTACTCATGGACGGTGGCAGCGGATTGAACCTCATTTACGAGGAAACCTCTGAAAAATGGAAATAGACTGGAGCCGCATTGAGCGAAGCAGCACAACCTTTAGAGGAATAATCCCCAGTCGGGAAGCATGCTGTACTGGAAAAATCACAATGGATGTGGTGTTCGGCACGCCAGATAACTACAGGTCCTAGGAGGTCACGTTCCAAGTGGCCCCATTGAGCAGCGGATATCACGCTCTATTAGGGCGAGGGGCATTCACAATTTTTCAAGCTATACCCCGTTACGGGTACATGAAGCTCAAAATGCCCGGGCCCAACGGAATCATCACTCTTGCTACTGACCCGGACATAGCACTCCGCGCCGAAAACAAGACAGCCGCACTAGCCCTTGAGGCACTATCCGAAGCCCTAGCGGCCTAGGAACTCACTGCGCTGCGCTTCACGGTGAACAGGGACGATGTGATACTCGATAAGAGATCCAAGTCCACCTCCTTTAAACCGGCGGACGAAATAGTCAAATTCCAAGTCCATCCAACGGACCCTACAAAAACGGCCTCCATCGGGGCACAATTAAACCCTGATGTAGATGCCGCACTACGAGAATTCCTACGCGAAAATTGGGACATTTTTGAAGGAAATATGCCCTAGAGGCAATAATAAAGTTATTATTTATTTCCTCATATCATGATAAATGTTTATTATTCATTCTAGAATTGTATTAACCGGAAACATGATACATGTGTGAATACATAGACAAACATATAGTCACGAGTATGCCTCTACTTGACTAGCTCATTAATCAAAGATGGTTATGTTTCCTAACCATAGACATGTGTTGTCATTTGATTAAATGGGATCACATCATTAGGAGAATGATGTGATTGACATGACCCATCCCGTTAGCTTAGCACTTGATCGTTTAGTATTCTGCTATTGCTTTCTTCATGACTTATACATGTTCCTGTAACTATGAGAATTGTGTAACTCCCGTTTACCGGATTTGGGTACTACCAAATGTCACAACGTAACTGGGTGATTATAAAGGAGTACTACAGGTGTTTCCGAAGGTACATGTTGAGTTGGAATAATTCGAGATTAGGATTTGTCACTCCGATTGACGGAGAGGTATCTCTGGGCCCTCTCGGTAATACTCATCACCTAAGCCTTGCAAGCATGTAACTAATGAGTTAGTTATGAGATGACGATTCGGAACGAGTAAAGAGACTTGCGGTAACGAGATTGAACTAGGTATTGGATACCGACGATCAAATCTCGGGCAAGTAACATACCGATGACAAAGGGAACAACGTATGTTGTTGTGCGGTTTGACCGATAAAGATCTTCGTAGAATATGTAGGAACCAATACGGGCATCCAGGTCCCGCTATTGGTTATTGACCAGAGACGTGTCTCGGTCATGTCTACATTATTCTCGAACCGTAGGGTCCGCACGCTTAAGGTTTTGATGACAGTTATATTATGAGTTTATGCATTTTGATGTACCGAAGTTTGTTCGGAGTCCCGGATGTGATCACGGACATGACGACGAGTCTCGAAGTGGTCGAGACATAAAGATTGATATATTGGACGGATATATTTGGACACCGGAAAGGTTCCGGGGGAGTTTGGGAATATACCGGAGCTCCGGGAGGTTACCGGAACCCCCCGGTAAGTATATGGGCCTTATTGGGCCCTATTGGAAGGAGGAGAAGGAGCAAGGGGGGCGCCCCCAAGCCCAATCCAAATTGGGAGGGGCCGCCCCCTTTCCTTCTCTCTTCCCCTCTTCCTTCCTACTACTACTCCTTCCTTCCCTCCAACTTGGATTAGGAAAGGAGGAAACCTACTTGGAGTAGGTTTCCCCCGCCCTATGGCGCGCCCCCCCTTGGGCCGGCCACCTCCTCCCTCCCTCCTTTATATACGGGGGTAGGGGCACCCTAGACACACAAGTTGTTCATTGAGATCGTTCCTTGGCCGTGTGCGGTGCCCCCCTCCACGATATTACACCTCGGTCATATTGTAGCGGTGCTTAGCCGAAGCCCTGCGACAGGAGAACATCAAGATCGTCACCACGCCGTCGTCCTGACGGAACTCCCCCCTGCGCCTCTGCTGAATCGGAGATTGGGGGGTGCGTCATCGAGCTGTACGTGTGTCAAGAACTCGGAGGTGCCGGAGTAACGGTGCTTGGATCGGTTGAACCGGGAGGACGTACGACTACTTCCTCTACGTTGCGTCAACGCTTCCGCTTCGGTTTACGAGGGTACGTAGACAACACTCTCCCCTCTCGTTGCTATGCATCACCATGATCTTGCGTGTGTGTAGGAAATTTTTTGAAATTACTACGTTCCCCAACAGTGGCATCCGAGCCAGGTTTTATGCGTTGATGTTATATGCACGAGTAGAACACAAGTGAGTTGTGGACGATATAAGTCATACTGCCTACCAGCATGTCATACTTTGGTTCAGCGGTATTGTTGGATGAAGCGGCCCGGACCGACATTACGCGTACGCTTACAACTTTGGCAACTTAGTGCCATGGAGAACAATCACTTTTCTTGCAAATATCTAGGGCTACAACTTAGCATCAAACAACTCACTAGATCTTATTGGCAGTCAATGGTAGATGTAGCTCTGAGAATAAAACCTGGATGGTAGTGAAAGATGGTTACAAGAGGCCAGGTTGTAGGATCGAAAGTATGTTTAGAGGGGGGGTGATTAGACTACTTGACAATATAAAAATTCTGCCTTTTGACAAAGAACAGTTTTTGGCAGGTTCACAATTATGATCAAGTCAAGCATCACCCTACACATGCAATTCTAGAGTATAGGCAGCGGAAAGTAAATTGCACATGTAGTAAAGAGAGGTGGAGAAGAGCAAACGCAATTTTGGAGACGCGGTGATTTTTCTCGTGGTTCCGATAGGTGGTGCTATCGTACTTCCACGTTGATGGAGACTTCAACCCACGGAGGGTAACGGCTGCGAGAGTCCACGGAGGGCTCCACCCACGAAGGGTCCACGAAGAAGCAACCTTGTCTATGCCATCATGGCTCACGCCCACGGAGGGCTAGCCTTACTCGGGGTAGATCTTCACGAGTAGGCGATCTCCTTGCCCTTACAAACTTCTTGGTTCAACTCCACATCTCGACGGAGGCTCCCAAGCGACACCTAACCAATCTAGGAGGCACCACCCTCCAAAAGGTAATAGATGGTGTTGATGATGATGAACTCCTTGCTCTTGTGCTTCAAATGATAATCTCCCCAACACTCAACTCTCCTCACTGATTTGGCTGTGGTGGAAGAAAGGATTGAGTGGAAAGCAACTTGGGAAGGCTAGAGATCAAGCTTCATATGGTGGGAGTGGAGCAACTTGATCTCAACACAAGGGTAGGTAGTTCTCTTCTCGAAATGTAAGGTAGGAGTGGTAGTTCTTTCGATGGCTCTCTTAACTAATGAAGAGGGGTGGAGGGTATTTATAGCCTCCACACAAAATCCAACCGTTACACACATTTGACCAATCTCGGTGGGACCGAAGTTGACAACTCGGTGAGACCGAAAGTTCAAATCATGTGAACGTTGGGATTTTCGGTGGGACCAAAAATACAATCTCGGTTAGTCCGATTCGTGCAAAGACAAGAGCTTGCCAATCTCGGTGGGACCGACTTCATCATCTCGGTGACACCGATTTGATGACAGAAGGTTACAGAAGCTTGGCAACTCATTTTTCGGTGAGACCGAGTCTAGAATCGGAAAATCCGAGTTTTCTAGGGTTTGGCTTTATGGCTGAGGTGGTTCATCTCGGTGTGACTGAGTTTGGAAAATCGGTGGGACCGAGATTACTTATGAGTGTATATGGCAGTGAAAGTTGCTGATAGTTTAGGAGATGTATCACTAAGCACTTTGAGCAACCAGATCATCATCATAACCTCATCCCCTTTTAATAGTATTGGCTTTCCTATGGACTCAATGTGATCTTGGATCACTAAACCAAAAATGGAGTCTTGAGCTTTTGCCAATGCTTGCCTTAGCATTTTGAGGGGTCCACTTCTTCCGTCCTTGCCATACCCATATCACTGAACTTTCTGAAATGATTCTCAAGTAACTATTAGTTCAATGATATATATGTTGTTATTAATTACCAAAACCACCCGGGGATTAGTTGCACTTTCACAGGTCGTTTGGTTCTTGTTAATCAAGTCATGCGGGCGAGCCCCGTGCATCACTTGATGGTCGCTGAAGCGCCCAAATGGGCTTTGGAAAGGGTAGACAAGGGGTGCCATTCTAACAGCTATTGAGGAGGTCAGTGCTGGCAAATGTGTAGTTTCCTGGCAAAGAGTGTGCTGACAAAAGTACCTCGGAAGGCTAGGAGTGATTAACCTGCAAAAACAGGGAATCACGATGCGGTTGCGTTGGGAATGGTTAAGGAGGACGGATGCTACAAGGACTTGGCAGGGGCTAAGTTTGACACCAGATCGACAAGTGCTAGAGGCACTCAACATTTTGGTTAGGTGGCAGGATGGACATTGTGCTAGGACCCTTTTCTAGAAGGATCGATGGATGAATAGTGTCAAGATAGCGGTGTTAGCGCCGATTATCTAGGATAAGGTGAGAACTTAGGTTCATGCATGGAGTAGTGATAGCCAGGGAGATCTCTCCACGCTGAGTTTTCTCAGTTCATCCAGCTATGCGAAATGCTGATAGATATCGAATTGGTTCCGGGATCAAAGGATAAAGCTATCTGGACGTGGAATGCCGAGGGAGACTACACGACAACCTCTGCCTACAACATGCTATGTCATGGAGGAATCCGGTTCCAATCTGCCTCGATGATTTGGAGGTGTTGGGCACTGCTATCATGCAAGATCTTTTGTGGTTAGAAGTCCAATATCGCCTATTGACGTCAAACGTGAGGCTTAGGCATGGATTACAAGACAAAGCTCCACATGTTTCTTTGGCGATCAGGAGGAGGACAGAGTTGATCATCTGCTTTTGCGATGTGTGTTTGCAAGACAGATGTGGTATCTCTGCTTCCTCAAAGGTGGCGTGGAGCAGGATATCATCCCCTCTCCTCAGGATACAATTGTGGATTGGGACCATAGGACCCAAGAGTATCCCGAAGGCGGAACGGAAAGGTTTTAATTCCTTGGTTATACTCATCTGTTTGATGATTTGGAAGCAGCGCAACACGTGTGTTTAGAGGGAACAACATTCGGGATGTTTGGGCACAGTAGATCTCATATTTTTTTAGGGAAAGTAGATCTCATATCTTCCTATGTTGTATAAATATAAGGTACACCATTGGTGTACTCTCAAAGAAAAGAAAAATAAAGTTGGTGAACCTGCGGAGGAAATAATGAATGGACATTTCTTCTTGGAACGTTTTCTTCTATTGGATTAGAATGAAGATTTGTTTTCCTCTAAAAAAAGAATAAAGATTTTTAATGTTGTAAATTTTGTCGGAAGGATTTTCTTTTGAGACAGACCATTTACTGGCACACCGACGCCTCATTCCCTAATAGCATCTCTAGCAGATCCGGCAAACCAGGCCGTCCGCTATAATAACCGCCGGTTTGCGGGGTTGTATCCCCGTATTCCCGTCCCGAATAGATCCTCCAAATCTGGCAGTCATGGAATTTTTTTGTGGGATCTCGGATCCGCGTGCCCATTTCCTCTATATCTAGGATTTCGCTCGGTTTTGGAGAATCCCCTTTTCTTTGCCGGGAGGAATTTCAACCCAACCCCCTTTCCTCGCAATCGACGCCATGGCTTCCCGAGCTTGATTCCGACCAAATGTCACCGGCTTCGAGCCGCCGCAAGCGAGGTGCTTCACGCCGCCGCTCGTGAGCTGCCGCATGCCGCCGCCGTCGCCCTTGAGCTAGCTAGCTACTACTAGCTAGCTGCCACTGCGTCGCGAGCGAGCGAGCTAGCTAGCTGTCGCCGCCGTCATGAGCTAGCTAGCTACTACCTCCGCCACCACGAGCTAGCTATTGCTGCCAGCTCGTTGCTTCCATCCCCGTGGTCCTCAACTTGCTCCACGGCGGCGCTATCACCAGCAAGACGCGTGCTCCTCCTCTGTCCGTGATGAGATCCAATTGTTATTTAATGGACGTTTTCAAGGGGGGTTGTGCAATTCTACCGGGACAATAAAATATTTTACGAGATCTGTTCTGCCAGAAAAAAATTCGTACTGTAAAAATGTGAAACGTTTTGTGGTATCCTTTAAGTCGATTTTTGTGGGACGAGGTAAATGGAATCTGCTAGAGATGCTCTAAGGCGGGATGAAACCCTACCTCCTTGTAGCCGTAGTGCCACTCCCGCCGCAGTTTCAAAATTTAGAAGCAAAGGGCTAAGAAGAATATTTGAACTTCAGAAATTTATTGGTGTATAACGTTTGCTCTCGACTCGAGTTTGTGCATAGATTTATGAGTACCTCACAGAACAAACAAGATCAGTCAAAACATAACCCCAAGGATCACACACTTCCTCAATGAAATGAAGATATTACTGGATGCATGAAATGTGGGCACCGTGAGGACCAGCAGAGCGAATCTGAAAGATGAGGGTAATTTTAGCCTCCAAGACAAAATACAATCATCTCTAAACCTTCGGGAAAAAAGTAGTTAGTTTGCTTCTGGCTTCGGGAAGCTCCGGTGCTCATGGGAAAATCATTTTGTTTTTTATCTTGAATATTTTTCTTACATGGTTTATTTTTCTTGCATTGAAATGAAAAAAAATCCTCAAGAAAAGAAAAGGAATGAATGACGCATTTGGTTCCGCACGGGTAACGTATTTGCTGTATCGTCTCCAGGAAGCGTCGCGTCGGAATATTCTTACGTAATACGCGGATTGTTTGGTTCCTTCATCTGAGCCTGCTTTCTAACCCACGACCATTCGGGCGGTTTCGATTTTGTGAAACGTCGTATTGGAAAGCGTGCTAACGGAAACCACGGTGACCGAAATAAATGCTAGTTACGATTTTAGAAACCGCTGGAATCGAAATATGCGGCGAGTGCTAGGCGCCGGTGCGCCGGCCCAAGTTTGGGCCGGTCACGCGCTAGCCGTCTGATTGCCTCCCGCGTAGTCGTTAGATGGGGCTCGTTCCTTGCCGTCTTTCTCGCACCGCATGTGAATCTGAGAAAGAAAAGAAGGGAGCCATGGTGCCCCCCCTCCTCTGAATTGCGCACGCATGTCACATCCCATCACCGTCAACTCGTCGCCGACGCTCGCCCCTCTCCGCTATTGCCCATCCCTCCCTCCTCACCCACATGCAGAATCCGTGGCAATGACACCCTGGTTCGCATCCAAACAACGGTGGCAGCAAAAACTGATGTTGGTTCCAGCAAATAAAAAAACGGTGGTAGCACAAATTGTCAAAATTGAACGTTGTTCCACCAATTCAAAAACTCCGGTGGTATCAAAAAATAAAGCTCGTTCCAGCAAACCAAAACGCTAGTGGGAGCAAAAATTTCAAAAGATGGGTGCTAGTTCAAGCAAACTAAAAACACTCATAGTAACAAAAAATGGTGTTGGTTCCATCAAGAAAAGAAACGATTGTTGCAAAAATGTAAAATTAGGCACTGGCAGTAGCACACCAAAACACGTGTAGTAGCAAAACTGAAGGCTGATTCTAGCATTTGGTCCCCGCCGTTGTAGCACTTGGTTGGCCGTGGTCACCGCCCGTCGCCTGCCCATTGTAGCTCCTCTGCACGCCGGTTGCAGCTCCTGTGTGGCCGGTTGCAGCTCTCCCGGCGTGATTCTCCTCCGTCCGCCGCCGTCCCTATGGTCCATCTCTAGTATCTGTGGGGATAGTGGGTCGTCGTTGGAGCGGGGATGGAAAGGACCGATGAGCTAAGCAACATAAAAGAGAAATCTCGTCGAAGAGGGATGAAAAAGAGGAGCAGATGGGGGCCCCTCCACTGAAGGGCTCGCCGGGGAAGCCATGGCGCTCGCTAGAGCCTGGATACAGAGAGAGAGAGGGGCGAGCGGAGATGGAGATGTGTGAGAAATTTAGAAACGAGCTTCAACCGCCTATCAGATAAAGGCATCCCAAGGTAAGTGTAGGGGAAGCTAGCCAGCTGGCATCCAAGAGCCAACTGCAGGGGAGTAAGGTCAAGGCCATCGCACCGAATAGGAAGGATCTTGCTTTTAGCCAGGTTAGTGATGAGACCGGTTGCTTCACAAAAAATCTTCAGCACTTCAGTTACAACCCCAAAATCATGCATCTCAGGCTTGAGGAAAATGATGACATCGTCTGCGTAAATAGATGCACGGTGTTTAACAAGTTGGTTATCCAGAGGGGATAGAATGTTGTTCCTTTGTGCTTTGTCCATCAACCTTCCAGGGCAGTCCACCACAAGCACAAAGAGCAGCAGGGAGAGGGGATCTCCTTGCCTGAGGCCCTTACGATGGAGGATTTGTTGAGTTCATTTGGAGTTGACTAATATTCTTGTGGAAGCAGAGAAAAAGAGGGCTGATATCCATCCTCTCCACTTCGGCCCAAAACCCAGACCTTGCAGTAGCTTAAGCAGAAACTCCCATGGAACTGAATCAAAGGCTTTGGATATATCCAACTTAAGCATAACAGAGGGGATTTTTTTCTGCCTTAGGGTCTTAGCCATTGCCTGAACATAGACAAAATTATCATGTATGCTTCGCCCTTTAATGAACGCATTCTGACATGGGGAAGTTAGCTTGTTCATCCATGGTTGTAGTCTGGCAGCCATCATCTTGGCAATTAATTTTGCGAAGAAGTGGATTAGGCTAATGGGCCTAAAATCTTGAGGCCTAACAGCACCTGGTGCTTTGGAACCAAGGCAATAACAGCACTATTAAGCAGAAATAAGTTTTGCGTGTTCAGCCCTTGGAAGTGTCTCAAAGCACCAATCAAGTCATATTTGACAGTATCCCAACACGTGCGAGAGAAGAGGCCAGTGTAACCATCAGGACCAGGGGCCTTCTCTGGGTGCATATCAAAAACAGCCTTTTTGATTTCCTCCTCCAAAAATGCAAGGTCAAGGGAAGCTAGATCACGGGTAGGGAGGTCAAGAGCTTCGAGGTTTAAAGAAGAGTTTCTGGGTTGATAAGTGCCAAGAAGATCATTAAAATGTTGCCAGATATGCTCTTCTTTTTTTTACTGGTCAGTATATTCGGTGTCTTGAACTAAGATAGAAGTAATGAAATTTTTCCTTCTTCTAGGAGTGGCCTTCAAGTGAAAAAACCGAGAGTTGCAGTGTCCCTCCTTGAGCCTGAGAAATCTTGAAGGTTGACGCAACATACATCTGTCCAAGGCAGCAAAGCCGAGGCTCATCATCTTTAACTTGCCTCTGAAAGTGTGCTCTTCGGGGGTGAGCATCCTGTTATCTCTAGCAATATCCAGCTATAAGATAAGTTCATGGAAAATTCTGGTCCTTAACTGAATATCACTCAGCAGAGAGGAGAAGATTGCTGGTTGGAAGGCTAGGTGGATCTCCTCCACTGGAAGAATGGTACTCGTGAGGTTTGTACTTTCGGCAATGCCAATTTTCATGCTTCTGGCTATTCATCAACTGAAATGGGTCATCAAGCAAATCGATAAGCTACGTCGTGCTTTCTTATGGTCTGGCTCTGATGCTGTCTGCGGTGGCAAGTGCCTTGTCCGCTGGACCCAGGTGTGCTCACCCATCTCTGTAGGCGGGCTTGGCATCCATGACCTTCAATCTCAGGGGCGGACGCTTAAAGTACGCTGGCTTTGGCAAAGCGTCACAGATCCAGATAAACCATGGAAGGTCTGTAGCTCCCTGTTGACAAGCACGTTAAGGCTCTTTTCATTGCTTGTACCTCCATCAAAATTGGTAGTGGTATTAAGATATCCTTTTGGCACGATCACTGGCTCAACGGTGAGATTCTAGTTGTTTCGTTTCCTAACCTTTTCAAGCATAGCAAGAACAGAAGAATGTCGTTGGCTGAAGGACTCACCAATAGAAAATGGGTCACTCTTCTCAAGCGCAACCCAGGCACCGAGGTGTTGCGCGAATACATTGACTTCTGGCACAAATCCAGTGTGGTCACTTTGTCCAACCTGGAGGATGAGTTCATTTGGAAATGGTCAGCGGATGGAAGATATAATGCTAAGTCAGCTTACCTATGTCAATTCTGGGGCAAGATTGATTCTCCTCTTCCTGAGATCATTTGGCATATCAAGGTTCCACCAAGAATAAGATTCTTCAGTTGGCTCCTTGTACAGGGCAAATGTTTGACTGCGGACAACCTTGCGAAGCGAGGTTGGCCTCACCACCCGATCTATCAATTATGCCAATTAGGGTGGGAGGATGGTCTGCACCTTGTATCTAGCTGCCCTTTCACGGCTGGAATCTGGGGCTATTGCCTGGCGATATATAATTTTTCATTCAACCTCTTACCTATTGCTCATATTGGCTCTATATTGGACTGGTGGTTAAAGGCTTTGGATGGTACAAGCAGGAAAAAGGACCTATCATCACTTATAACGGTGGTGTCCTGGCAGGTTTGGAAAGAAAGAAACAGCCGCGTATTCAACAACAAGGCAAACCACTTCCTAAAGGTCGCTGAGAACATTATCAATGAGCTGAAGTCTTGGAGAATCGCTAGATTCGAAGGAGCACAATGGACAGGCGTGAGATAATTTCTTTCCTTCTTTCTTTCTTTTTCTAGTGTATATTTGTATAGCTTTTCCTTCCCCTTTCTGGCTGTCAGCCGTCCTGAACCTTGATCTGTATTTCTTGGGGTGTCTCATCCTATCTTAATGAATGAAATCAACACAATGCTGTTTTTCGTCAAAAAAAAAGAAATTTAGAAACGGGTTGAGTAGAGTAGAGGATAAGATGCGCGTGGTGGAGGAGAGGATAAGAAAGGAACGTGTGCATGTGGACCCTCACGGCCGCGTGGCGCGTGCGTGGCCGAGCGACCGGCGGAGCGTTCGGCCGGCCTGCCGCATAGAAACGTTTCCCTTTCAGAAACGGCTAGAATCGGAGACACCTTTTTTCCAGCGAACCAAACGTGTCGGAATATTTTTTTTAGGCAAAAAGATTGAAGATTTTTAATGTTGTAAATGTTGTGGGCGGCATTTTCTTTTGAGATAAGCCGACGCCTGAAGATGTGATAGTTAGCCCAGTTTCTGGCGGACCCACGGGCCATTCGCTAAGGCAGGACGCGGCCGGCAGCGCCAACGGCCACGCAGCCCTAGTTTCACTCCTCGCTTGACGGCGCCGCCGCCGCCTCCCTCCGGCCGTCGCCATGTCTGTCGTGGCGGGCAGCTCTCGCCCGCGGGAGGAAGGCCGCGCTTCGATTCGTGCCCGGTAAGCGGAGCAGCAACCACCATCAAACCCTAATCCTTGGCTGATCCTCCATTTGACCTCTCCTCCGTTTGCGTTTCCGCAGATCTGGCTATGATTTCCCCAGCCGGACGCCGGCCGAGAGGCTCACCGATGACATCCTCGTGGAGATCCTCTCGCGCGTCCCCGCCAAGGAGCTGTGCCGCTGCAAGTGCGTCTGTAAGCACTGGCTCGGCCTCATCCACCACCCCGACCACCGCAAAAGGCTCCCCCAAACCCTGGCCGGCTTCTTCTTCGGCAGCAGCACCACCGGGGAGCGGCTTCTTGAACCGCCCTTCCACTTCACCAGCCTCTCAGGGGACCGCCGCCCTCCGTTTGATACCTCCTTCACCTTCCTGCCCAACCACCGCCCCCCGCGCGTCGATCTGCTGGACTCCTGCAACGGCCTCCTCCTCTGCCGCCGCTACGACGTTTCCGATGGGGTTGGTGCATTCCACTATGTCGTGTGCAATCCCGCCACGGAGAAGTGGGTCGTGTTGCCCAACTCTGTCAAGGCCACTGGCGAGGCAGCCACCACATGTTTGGGCTTTGACCCCGCCTTGTCGCCAAATTTCCATGTGTTTGAGTTGGTACATGAGCACAAGTACGGCGGGAAGACCGATCTTTCCGGAGTGGCAGTGTATTCGTCCGAAACCGGTGAATGGGTTTTCAAGGAGAAGAGATGGAACGGAGCTACGTGGCCTACTAGTCGGCACTCCTCGGGAAGTGTCTTTCTTAATGGCCTTCTGTTTTTTCGTGCCTTTGACCTCGAGTTACACGAGTGTGTAGCTGCGGTGGACACGAAGGGAGAAACGTGGATGAAATTCAGGGTCCCTGGTCGTCAGGTTGATGATTTTGGTCTGGCTGATGGTTTTATTCAGCGGTCGCAGGGCCGCTTGCACTATGCCAGTTTTCAGAGGGATAAAGATGGTGTTGCCATCCGATTTGTAGTTTATGTTCTGGAGAACTATCAAGGCGAACCTTGGATATTGAAGCATAGCATTGAAACTTCAAACATATTTGGATGGAGAGATTTATACCTTGATGGGCGTTTTGATTTTATTGCAATTCATCCGGAATGTGACTTGGTTTTCATCATTGCGGGGGGTATCACATTCATGTGCTATAATATGGATAATCGGCAAGTCGACGTGATATCCTATCTTGCAGGTGCCAAGCAGCTATTTCTGCCTTATGTGCCGTTGTTCACAGAGTCACAATCATTGCACATTTGACATTAATACGAGATTGTTGGTGCCTTTATAAGAGAAAGTGGATCTCTGATCGGAGTCAATTCTTCATGCTATGGAGTAGCGGGCTCTCATTTTCTCTGGCTGGTGAATGCATGTTTTTTCGGTTTATTTGGAGCAATGGTGGTTCAGTATGGAGGGAACTTGACTGATTTCTCTGTGATCAGTTATCCAAATTTGTACTCAACTTTCTGTCATATGTACTGGTTTCTGGTTTGGTCAACTTCTACCTTCATGCATTGCTTAACTTCTTGTAGTGTTTGCGTTGAGGTACTATGGTCAATATGTAAAAGACATGGACAATGATTATCATGCAGCAAAACTTTTCTCGAAATCATCCTGAGGCTTAAACTTTTATCTTCTATTTGCAGCCATGGGAATTATAAGAATCTTATTTGCAGTGATTTACTATATGACCACTTCTGTGTGAAATTCTGCTGATGATGTAATGCTGCAAATCATTTTCTATTTCTTTGCTACCAATGGTCTGAAAATAAAATCCTTGCTGCTACATGGATGAACACATGTCACTTCTTTGGATGCTAGTTACTTTTAGGACATCATCAAACGCGCTGTGCTTGGATCATAATTTTCATTATTTTGTTAGAGGTTTTCTTTTTAGATCACAAAAGTGCTCTTTGTTTGTGGGTATTTTTCAGTTAGGTATTAAAAGAGTTTGAAATAAGCACTGCCGTGCGCCTTTTATTCTACTCGTGCTTCTAGTTATACTATGTATGATACCTGTAATGTTGGACCTACAGAGCTGTTTCTGAATTGGTTCATGGGCTCTGTGTGGAATCCGATTTCAGCTTTAAGTCTCCAAAACAAACCTATACTATCCTTGTGTCCTGCGCACCTGTCGTTAGCTCGCCTCTTGCTCCTGGTATCGGGGGATGGCACCGGTGTTCGGGAACTAGATTGATTTGTTTTCAGGGATTTTCAAGGGAGATCGATCATAAGAACAATTTCAGCATTGTTTAGTCAAGAGAAATTGGGATTGTTTTTCCTGGAGGAAGTTCAATTAGGTGACATCAGCCGTCAGCATGCATTATTGTGTCTGTGTGGCCTGTTAACCCCAGTGAAACTATCCCAGTGAAGCCTCAAGAGGGGTAGAGCTTAACACACATAACCTAGTGACAAAAACCTTTGTGTCATTGTCGCCACCATTGCTTTTGTCATGGATGTTATCACCATTGCTTTGTGATGTTATTAACCATCATACCACCACTGGCCTCATGTGCATGCCCAGTCATGGTCACCAAGGCATGCGTACTCTGGAAATCACAAAATGATCCCAAGCTCCTGTTAGCCCTTCAAAAAATATCGGCAAACTCATATTGGGGCAACTTTAAGCACAAGACGCCATGCTTAATAGGTTAATCAGAACTTAGAAAGAAAGGGCTATACAAAAATCTAAGAGTAACTGTGATTGGCGACGATGTTCAGATTCCAAGTGCACTGCATTTGCTGCCTGAATTTCTCCAAAGCTACCAAAATTCCCATTCTAAAACAGATGCTGAATCCATCGTCAGTAAAACAGTGAAAAATGTGTGCCGAGGGACATCAGTGAGCCACAGTTTGGCCGAAATTGTTAGCCACAACTGCAGCAAGATTCTGTACGAAACTACAGATGATATCTTAGGCATATATATACAGGGCACAGTGGTAAAATTCTGCTCGCTTTGTGTAGCTAAGTTCAGACAACCAACTAGGTAGACAGTTTCGCATGAGACGTGCCATGTCTAAGATGGCTGTGGAATAGCTTACATGATTTTTGGATAATTAGAAAACAAGTACTGTACAAGCTAATAAAGGTTACTAATAGATAAAACTCGATAACTTCAGCTTAAGGTTCTCAGAGGCCATCAAACATGGCAGACTGAACCAAGAAACTCATAAGAAATGGTACACAACCTAATGGCCAGCATTACTACATGGAAGAGGGCATCTCCAACCTTAAACGTATATATGCCTGAACGATAATTACCTGTGCAAAGTGCAACATAAAAAGAATGATTACACTACAATTGTTTCAAACTACACAGCGGGTCTAGGCTCAAACAATCTAAACTCACAGCCACAGTTCACATACTTTTCGTGGGCTGATTTCTTCATCCTTCAAGCAAATGAAGCCAACACGATGGGTAGAGCTTAACACACAATAACCGAGTGACAAAGACATTTGTGTCATCATCGCCACCATTGCTCTAGTCATTATCACTGGGTTATAATTCATGTCACCATATCGATCAATCACCCGCCTCATATGCATGCCCTGTCATGGTAACCAAGGCAACAACACCGATAGCAAGGATATAAAGATTATTATAGAAACATGGCCGTAAAGGCACCGCACAATGCTCATATCAAGGATTTCTCCTAGAGCTACCGCACACCACCACCGACCCATCCAAGATGTCATCCTGTTGACATGTACATACACGCATTTTACAAAGATTATACCCATCCCATGGTTATATGGCATACATACTCTGGAAACCAAAAAAATCATCTCAAGGTCCTTTTTGCCCTTTACAAAAATCGGCAAACACACATTGGGGAAATAAGCACAAAATGCCATGCTGAAATGGTTAATTGGAACCTAGAAACAAATGTCTATAAGACAAAAAAAAAATCAAAGAGCAACTAGGATGTGATAGCTACTTTTTTTCAAGAAATCGCAAAAGGCTTGTGTTTCTTTGTATTGAAAAGATAGAGTTTGTTACAGCCTCCTAAGAGGAACGATTACAGGCATAAATCAGTGGACGTCCCAGGTTTGAGGGAGGATGGCACGCAGGCCACGGGCTCCAGCCCTTGCCCAGAGTTTGGCTTCGTCCTTGATCCACGCGATCAATGAGTTGGTCGATCGGGTTGCGCCGTTGAACACGCAGTTGTTGCGATGTTTCCAGGTCATCCAAGGGATCAATAGGGTTGCGGTGGTAAGGCCTTTTAGCATGGGCTTCGGCGTGTTTCGCCACGCCGAGCGCCACTACTCGGACAGGGATCCCTCGCTGGAGGGCGCGCTGCATGTCAAGCGTAACCAAGACAAGATCTCGTGCCACACTTGCTTGGAGAAGGGCATTCCAGGATTAGGTGCTGGATTGATTCAGGCGCTTGGTCGCAAAGCGGCAGCAAGGAGGGTGCAGCAGTCCGCGACGAGCAAGGCGGTCGGCCGTCCAACAACGTCCCAGGTGGGCAAGCCAGTGGAAGAATTTCACACACGGGGGCGCCCAGCCCTTCCGGTGAGCTTCCATGCGGGGCAGGAGGTCCAGCCATGGAATGTGGCGAGGTAGGCGGACTGGGTTGTGTAAGTACCCGCCATGTTCCACTTCCAATGCACGCGATCTGGCTCGGCAGTGAGTGTGATGTGCTCGATCGCATGCCAAGTAAGCAGGTATTGGTCGATCTCGCGGATGCCAAGGGTGCCCTGAATGTCCGATGCCCATTGTTGCGCATGCAGACCGTTTACCACTGTCCTGTTCTTGCAACGGTGTTTGGGGATGAGGGCGTGTAGTTGTGGCGCTATTTCCGAGATGGCGAACAGCGCACGCTAGCCGTCGCCGAGGATCATGGTGGTGGACGCGAAGAAGAAGGCGCGCTCCGCGACAGTGAATTGAAGGTAGAGGCCAGACCATGCCCTGTTCTCGTCCGTGTTGGCGAACCAAAGCCATCTGGTGCGCAAGGCCAAGCCCGTGCGCTCCAGGTCGTGTACCCCGAGCCCACCGAGTCGGGTCGGGCGGCAGACGCGTTGCCAATTGACGTGACAGTTGCCGCCGTGTGCCTCGGTGCGGCCGGCCCATAGGAATCCCGTTGCATTATTTTGAGGAGTTTGAGGATCTTTTTTGGCGGCGTGAGCACCAGGAGCTGGTGAATGGGGATCGCGCTCAGCACCGATTTCACGAAGGCAAGGCGTCCGGCCTTGTTCATGAGGTGCGCCTTCCAGGTGGGGAGCTTGCCAGCGGTCTTGTCGGCGAGTACTACCTTCATGCACTGCTTAACCATGTAGTGTCTGTGTTAAGGTACTATGATCATTATGTAAAAGACATGGACAATGATTATCATGCAGCCTAAACTTTTCTCAAACACCATCCTGCGGCTTAAACTTTTATCTTCTGTTGCAGGCGTTGGGACTATTCGCAGTGATTTAGTAAACGACCACTTGTCTGCTAAGGATATGATGTGTGAAATACTGCTGAGGATGTGATGTGGCAAATCATTTTTCTTCTTCTTTACTGCCAATGGTTTGAAAAATAAAATGAGAAAAGTATACTTTTCATCCCTCAATTCTTGGCAAAGTCTATATTTGGTCCCTCAACTTCAAAACCGGACAACTTGCGCCCTTAACTACTGAAACCGGCCAAGATTCATCCCTGGTCACGGTTTTGACCCTTTTTGGTGCTGTCTCAACCCGGTTTTGACCGTGTCGACTCAAATTCGCGTACCTTTTCCAAGTCCGCTTAATGTTTTGAAATTCGGGTACTTTTTTCAAATACATGAACTTTTTAAGAGTTTGTGTACTTTTTCCAAATCTGTGTACTTTTTCCAAGTTCCATAATTTTTTTAAATCCACGTACTTCTTTAAAGTTCATGTGGTTTTTTTTCAAATTCATGTAATTTTAAAAAATTGACATACTTATTCATTTTCACGTATATTTTTTTGGATTCGAAAATTTTATGCTAACTTGAAAATGTACGCGGATTTGAATATCTTTTACGCGAATTAGAAAACAAATGTGTGGGATTTGAAAAATTATGTCAACTTGAAACAAGTATGTGAATTTCAAACAAAGTTCATGGATTGGAAAAGGAACACAGATTTGAAAAAAATACACGGACTTTAAAAAGTATGCAGGTTTGAAACAAGTACGTGAATTTCGAAAACATTTTATGGATTTGAAACAAAATACTTGGATTCGATAAAATTGCACGAACTTGAAAAAATACACTGATTTGAGAAAAGTACACAAATTTAAAAAAAATCATGGATTTGAAAAAAGTACACAAATTTCAAAATAGTTCACGGGTTTGAAAAAGTTATGTTTATTTTTGAAAAAGTTGCACGACCTTGAAAAAACTATGTGGATTTGAAAAGAGTATGTATATGAAAAAATTACTTTAGTCAGCACCGGTCAAACCCGGGGTCAGTCAGCACCAAAACCGGTCAAAATCGAGACCAGGGACAAACCTTGTCCGGTTTCGTTAGTTGGGGGTGCAAGTTGTCTGGTTTCGGAGTTGAGGGACCAAATCTAGACTTCACCAAGAGTTGAGGGACGAAAAGTATACTTTTCTCAAATAAAATCTTTGCTGCTACTCCCTCCATCCCATAATGTAAGACGTTTTTCAACACTATACTTGTGTCAAAAAACGTCTTACACTATGGGACGGAGGGAGTATTTGTTAGTGTAACACTTGGATGAATGCATGCCACTTCTTTGGATGCTAGTTACTTCTGGTGTGTCTTACATAGGAAATGTTTTTAGCAGAACATCATCATACACTGCGAGGCTGGATCACAATCGTAATTATTTTGTCAGATAGTTTTGTCAGATAGTTTCTACAGAACACACAAGTGTTCTATGTCTGTGGGTATTGTTCAGGTAGATAGTTTAAAAGAGTTTGAAACAAGCACTGCTGTGCGCCTTTTATTGTAGTCACGCTTCTAGTTGTAATATGATGCCTGTAATGTTGCATGTACAACAACTTGGCAGAGTTGTTTCTGAATTTCGACCTTTTTATGTCCTGTAGCACTGAAACCACAAGGTTCATGGCTCTGTGTAGTGCTCTTATTTTCAGCTCCAAGTATCCGAAACAAACTGAAAGCCCAGGCAGTGTTGATAGGACTACCGATATGTTAGCCATTCGATCGGATGAGCCATGCAGCAGCTTCACTGGGCTGGGTACCATCTGGATAGGACTACCAGGCCCGGTCCAGCTTAGCTGGTGGACCGAGAACCAGGGTGGCCCAGCAAGCGCTTAGCTGCTGGTGGGCCGGGAACGAGCACACCGCTGGGTTATTTAGTACCACATCGCGAGCTTCGGAGCCAAAATCGGTGCTTAAGTGCGCTGGTGCTGACCCGAACGTCACCAACGATGCGGTCACGAGTCAGTTAGCGCTGACCTAACGGGTCTGCGGAGGTAAAAGGCCGACGTATAGCCATTGGGCATAGCTTGATGCTGTACGATCGTCAGATCCGTGTAGACGTATATGATCGGTCTTTTTAATTTTTTTTATATATGCATCCATCTCATATAATTTGAATTTTTATTGGGTCTTTTTCTTTACATGCATCTTAGGCAATTTTGATTTGTTTTTCTTTATTTCACCCGCCTCAGGTTGTATCCTTTTCATTCACCCCAGATGATTTTTGTTTTACTAGCACATATGCCCGTGCGTTGCAACGGGAGAGGTTTTTTCCAAAGAAGCATCAGGAGAGATAATTGATGTGTCCATCAAAACGGTCTCCACAACAGTGGGGCAACAGAGCGGAGAGCAGCAATGTTCTTGTGGGTCATGTTTGGCATGCGAGATCTTTGCAGTAGTGGGGTTGGTCGGAGTGGCGTCCACTATCCAACTCGTGCTCTTTTTTTCCTTTAGATCCGCCTCCATGTGGAGGTTGTGGTGGCCTCCTGATTTTTTCAGAAAAATCATTAATTTTTGAAAAAAGGCAAACAAAATTTGAAATAGGAAGATTTTTTTGAAATTCATAATTTTTTTGATATGAAAACAGGATCAATCTTTAAGGCGGAGAAACGAACATTTTTTGAATCTGTGAACAATTTTTAAAAACGGAAACTTGTTTTGAACATTCAGAACCATTTTCAAAAATGTGTTTTTAGTCATGAACATTGTTTTGAATTTGTGAACATTCCAATAAAAAAATATTTTTCATATTTCTGTTTTTTGATATGCAATTTATTTTAAATTCTGGAACAATTTTGGAATTTTCTTGTGAAGAAATGTGAACATTTTTTGAATTTTGAACAAACTTGGAACGAGAATAGAATTTTAAAGTTCCAAATATTTTCGAAAATGTGAAAAAAAAATCTGAAGATTTAAAAAATTGTATAAAAATAAATTATGAAAAAATACAAATAATAAATTTATGAGAAAAAGGAAAAACAACTTGGAAGGGAAAAAGAAAAAGAAAAGTAGAAAAAGAACACAGAAAAATAGTCGTTCAGCGACCGATGCGAAGCTCCAACTATATGCCGCCCGGTGCGATCAATAAGATTTTCCTAGCTACGTGGGCAGTATATAAAATGGGTGGCCTATCTGGGCCTTAGCGCGTGTGGGTCCATGTACGAAATTCTGGACAAAACACTTTTTTTCTAACAGATGGACCGCAAAAATTTAGTACCACCTTGGATATTAAAAAAATAATATTTTTGGTGGTGAACGGATGAAAAAATTGGAGAAACGCACCTTACTTTATTACTCCCTCCGTTCGGAATTAGTTGTCATTGGAATGGATGTATCTAGATGTATTTTAGTTCTAAATACATCCATTTTGATGACAAGTAATTCCGAACGGAGGGAGTAGTAGATAATAAACTATTTCATCCATCCTAGATGATTCCAATTTTTCTTTCCTTCTCCCGCTTTGCAATTGTGCAGATCCGACGATCTCTTTACATCCATCTCAGGTGATTTAGATTACTTTTCATTTACTTCATCCACCCCAGACTACTCATTTTTTTCTTCTTTCTTTCTCACCCTTCCCAACTGCGCAAATTCTATTCATCAATCTCAGATGATTCATTATTTTTATTCCATCCATTCCAGATAATATCATTTTTTTCTCTTACTACCCAATCGTGCTAATCCTTTTGATACATCATTTTTGTTTCATCCTTCCATAATGATTTCAAAATTTTCTTGTTTTTTTTCTCTCGTGTACCTTTTCTTCAATGCCAGTGTCATGCTTAAGTGGGAGCATGTTACCCATCGATATGATCTTCGCTACTAATTAATGTTTGTGTTAGCAATTTATTTAAATAAATGCCAAGAATACTTCAAGAAATTTCGCTGGATCCAACAAGCAGTGCAGCTGCAATTGCACTATAATAAGAAGGCACTTCATTTTTTCTTATGGAAAATCAGTGCCAAGATGTCCAAGGTCTAAAACCCTGACCAAGGTAGGCACGCTACCTAGTTAAATTAGGCTTGGAGTCAAACAACCCAGTGAAGTCAACACTCGTAACCGAGTGACAAAGACCTTTGTGTCATCGTCGCCACCATTTACCTGATCATGGTTACCATGGTATAATTACTGTCGACCATTGACCATTGAGGGTCATGGTCGCCAAGGCAACAACACCGGGAGAAACAACATTGGCGCCACTGTCGTTGGTCATGTATCACCCCTCCCAATGCTCCACCTTGTACAGGTGTTAAGCCTTCCACGTAGGCAAAAAATCTGATGTGGCAAGTTATTTAAGAGGAGAGAGATGAGTGTGGTGACCCCAGGAAGAACCAATGCTAAGCGCGTGAACCTAGGCAAAACATTTAAAGGAAAGAAGCCCACCAATACATGAAGAGCTTTAGTTGCTAAATCATTAAATGAAGCAAGGTTAGCAACCATAAGCTAAGAACCTATGCATTGGGGAGTATAGTTGCTAAGCTATTTAATGTGCTTAGCACCTCATCTAAGCACTCATGCATTGGCAGCAGCCTAAGGGGTACAACAAGATTACAACTGTGATGGGATGTCGGGAAGTTGCATGTGCACCACTCAAGATGCATGCACGCATTATAACTCGCCTACCACCGTATACGATACACATACCAGACAACTTCGAGGGATAGAACAGGGAATGCAATTGGGGTAAGATGTTGGCCGGTTGCATGTTCACTACTCGAGATGTAACTGCACAAAGAATTCTGGCTGTCATCCACAGGGTCAAGCTGGCTCCCGTAGAGGAGCGGCGAAGCGTCGTATCGGTGGCTCGGTCTGGCGGTAGTAGTAGTCCTTGGTCTCAGAATCTTGATCTATTTTTTATTATATTTGAGATGCTTTGTACTTTCGGTGAATTTCTATGATAGATTTGATTCTTTTGAAAAAAAAAATGTGCACGCGCTCCCATATATATTATTACAAGCGCATATTTATCCATACGATCGTGTTTAGTTTAGGCCGCTAACAGGTGCCGGTCGACTGGCCCAAATTTGGGCCGGCCGTCGCGCGACCCAGCAGGCAACAACCGTTCGATTTTGTCCCCACATCATTGTCTTCTTTCCCTTGTCTCCAAAACCACTAATTAAGGAGTACTCTTTGCGGAGATCATCCCAACTTCCCCAGGTTGCGATAAGTGGCGCGCCGCATGTGTGCCACTTGTCGCAACCTGAGAGTTTTCCCTTTTTTCGTAGATCCGTTTATTCAAAACGTTTTATCTTTTAAACCGTGCGTCTAAATCTTGAACCGCTTTCGCCATTGGATTCCTCGCGTCGAGATCTTCAAAACTAGATCCCATGTTGATAGGTTTTGACGAACTTTTTTTCATGAAAAAAACGGACGAAAAAAACCGACGAAAAAAAGAACCGGGAACACGGGTTTTTTTCCCTTTCCGAAAGAGGCACGCCCGTGCCTCTGACGAAATCACAACCGTGCCTCTGACGAAATCACAACCGTGCCTCTCGCGGGAAAAAAATAGAAACGCGTTTTTTTTTCTTTTACGAAAAAGGCACGCCCGCGCCTCTCGCGAAAGCACAACCGTGACTCTGGCGGAAGCAAAACCGTGCCTCTCGCGAAAGAAACAAAAAATGGAAAACGCGTTTTTTTCCTTTCCGAAAGAGGCACGCCCGTGCCTCTCGCGGAAGCACAACCGTGCCTCTCGCGGAAGCAAAATCGTGCCTCTCGCGAAAGAAAAAATAAAATAAAAAACGTGTTTTTTCCCTTTCGAAAGAGGTACGCCCGTGCCTCTTGCGAAAGCACAACCGTGCCTCTCACGGAAGCTAAACCGTGCCTCTCGCGAAAGAAAAAAACAGAAAACATGTTTTTTTTCGTTTCCAAGAGGCACGGCCGTGCCTCTCGCGAAAGCACAACCATACCTCTCGAGAAAGCACAACCGTGCCTCTCGCGAAAACAAAATCGTGACTCCCCCAAAAACATGCATTTTTTTGCGCAAAAAAAATATTTTTTTGAAAAAAAAAATTTGGTCGAAAAGCTAGGGAAGACCGGTAGAAAACCAAAACGTAAAAAACACTGGAAAAAAAATTTAAAAAGCCGAAAACGCGTGCGTAAAAATAAAAAAAATTCGGAGGGTGCGCCCAGAGCGCGACACGTGGTGAATGGCTGTGAGCGCGCCAAGTGGCGCTGATCGTTGCGAGGCTCCCGAAGGAGCGCTCGTTAATTAGTTGCTCCCCCTTGTCTCTAGTTCCAGGTTCGTTCGACACAGGATGTCTCTGCCCCCACCACTACTTGCGCGCGCTCCTGCGAGGCGGCGTAGCACCCATATATTCCCCGCCATCCTCCCGGCCACCATCCTCGCCTTCCCGTTGCACATTGCCGCGGCTTTGTCGCCGCTATTGAAGCATCTCTGTTGGAGGCCACATCAACTTTTTTTCTCTGATTGCAGCTCGCTGTCTCGCCACCCCCCTCCTGCTTGTCATAGCTCACCGGTTGCAGCTCACCACTGTCGCACCTCGCCACCAAAAAGCTCGATGCAGCTCCCCTGTCTTTCTGCTTAGATCCCCGGTTGTAGCAAACAAAATGCCGGTTGGAGCTATCCCTGTTGCTAGTTCTAGCAAAACCCGACGATGCAGCTGCCCCGCCGACAGAGGAGGAAAAGACAAGTCTGCGGCTCCCCTCCTTGCAAAGATATTAGGATGGATCGTTTGTGGTGGGAAGTGGGCCACGTGACCCCATGTTGTAGGCAAAAGAAAACCAAGTCGTACGATCTGAAGCTAATCAACGATGCGCTTGCAGCCGGCGGAACGCTTCGCCGGCCAGCCGATGGGAAACGTTCCCTTTTAGTTTAGCTTTCTCGTTCTTAAGAATCTCTACTCCTAAAGAGGCAGCCCGTACATGGTTTAATTCGTTCGGCCCCCTTTGCACAACCATCTCGGCTGCCGATTTTTTCCATCGATCTAACCTCCCGTTCTCGCCTGCCAATTTTTTACGCCCGCTTCTTCTTACACTTCCGTTTTTTATACCGATTTTCTTCCTCATGATTCCCTTCGCCGCTACCTTTACATCACCTTGCCACCAGGTTTTCCCCACACGCACAAACCCCACCCACTCCCTTGTGGGTCCCACCCACAAAGTTATCTCTTTTCCCATCTCTGATCAAGGGCAGCGGCGGCGGCGACATCCCTAGTGCTCGTTTCTCTCGCACGGTGGCAACTCTATGTGGTGCAATGGCCAATTGGTGGGCGAGGCCCTGGCTCGATGCCGAGCAGTGGCGCCTGGATGAGGGCGTGAGCTGGCAGCGACGACGGGGAAGGTGTGATCACATGCGATGATGAGTGGACGACGGCTAGAGTGTCGGGCGGTTCGATGAATACATGTGAAAACATCAAGGATCGTGCGAGATGACTCCCATGAGAAGGTACGTCACAACCTCCCATGCATGATCCCAATTACCGCCGCCCCAAAACCCTAATTCTGAGTTGCTAGCTGCTGCCTTCCTAATCCTTAAGTCGGAGGTGGAGGTATAGATTTCTACACCGGCATAAGTGAGTGCGCTCTACATATGCTTTGTCCACTCATGATGTCCCCTTCCCTTTATTGATGCAGAATTTCCGTCCCGCTAAAACCACCGGTTCATCCATTGATTCAGTAGGGTTGTACTCCTAGCCCGACAGAACATTCACATGTTAGTGACCCGACACTGCTGAAGTCCAAGAAGATGGAGGCGATGCACAAGAGGGCAGGACAAAATGTTTTACTCACACTCCCATATAAACTATCTCCAGGTCATGCAACAGTAACCTTGCAAAAGAGGCACAATAGTTCAATGATGATTTTATTTGTTTTTTCTCCTGCTATAAGAGAGTGGATTTTTAGTACCCGGGTGCTTGGGCACCCCTTTATCGCCACCGCACGTCCAGAGTCCAGAATCTTGGGATATGTACCAGGCACTGTAGCGACTTTTTGTTTACGAGGAATATGCAGAGCATGCGTATAGTGATCCCAGCAGAGAAGAAAGGTTCTCCCTCCCTCCACGTGTCTCATAAAAACTGCTCTCTCTCTCTTTCTGCTTCATCTTCCTTTCTCTCTCTCTGCTTCATCTTCCTTTCTCTCTCTCAAGCCTTTCGCCATTACTCTCTCTCCCTCTCTTATTCTTCCTTTCTCTCTCTCAAGCCTCTCGCGACCACTCTTTTCGTACTATTTCTTTCTCTCTCTCAAGTCGCCCACGTCCAGTCTCTCTCTCATCTTCTTCGTCCAGGGCCTTATAGCACGAGCTGGCTGAGTAGGTGCCGGAGGAGGTCCAGTGCCATCTGAGCGCATCCGGTTCGTCCGAGAGGGCAATGTGGTGAAGGCGACGCCAAAGATCAACATATTGCACCATAGCCGTCGGTCCAAGTGCTCCATGGATGTCTTACACCCAAGTTCTAAGGTGGAGACCCTCGCGAACGGTGCATGTCTGGCGCCGGCGTCGATGGATGAGGGCAAGGACTAGAGGGGCGATCTCAACCACGGACCTGCCGTCTATCCAGTGGTCGGCCCAGAATCTACAGGTGTCATTGAACCCCAGGTCCCAGGTAGTAGACGCTCTGAAGATGGCACTCATGTCTGGGTCGTGAGGTTTGTGTATGTGGCTCCAGGGTCGTGAGGGGTCTGTGCGTTGTAACCAAAGCAACCGCGCATGGAGGGCGATGCTGGTCCTTTGGATGTCCCTGATGCCTAGCCCGCCAAGAGAAATCGGCCGGCAAACTCGCTGCCAGTTAACACGGCACTGGCCTCCATTGGCTTCGGTGCCTCCCGCCCAAAGGAATCCGCGGATGATCTGGTTGACTTTTTTTAGGATGGATTGGTTGAGGGCGAAGGCGGTGAGGAAGTGCATGGGGATAGCACTGAGAACATGACGTACGAGAGCCAGATGGTCCTTTGGTAGAATTTGATATGTGTGTTATCCAATTCTACAATCTTGTGAGAGTTTGCTTCTGTTATACTTGACCATTAGTTGTATGTTTTTGATAGGGTCATATTTGCATTTCACCTGGGCCCCCAAATTCCTGGAGACAGCCCTGCTAAAGGGGATCAGAAATACATCTACTCCCATAGGCCACCGCTCATGCACCCCTACCTCATCCCTGCAGCATCTCCACCACCGGCTGCCATGAGGATTATGCCAGTGAGGCTCCTGGACCCTGCTGATGCCCGACTATGTCACGGCTACACCGAGCCTTCACCATGCATGCATCGAGCAGGCACCGGACCTCACCCTATAGCCGGTGGGAACAAAATGCCTCCTCCTTGTCTAGGTTGGATTTTAGTTACTTGATTTTAATTATTTTACGCCTAATGCACGAGATCATATTAGTACACGAGCAACTAGCCTATGATTACAAACCTATCTAGACCCTGCTTAATGTTAAAGGTTTATGTCAAGGTCTGATTGCTTTGTTTTCATGTCATTTGATGGCAATGAAGATCTAAAGTGGTTCTATTAGCACCTAATTATCATGTCTAATGATTAATATTCAAACCCTAATTGCGTCATGTGAATGATCGTCACATAATATGAAGAGTGAACTACTGACTATTAACCTAGTGATTGTTTAGCTCTAATTGTTGCTAATTAAATGTTAATTATGTCCTCGCCGCGCCACCAACAGACCTAACTGATGCCGCACCTCAAGAAGATGATGCGGTGGTCGCAGCCTCGCCACACTCAGTGCCGTCGCCATCCTCAAGTTACCGTGGCACGGGCGTCCTCCCTCCGGCGGCTAATGCCATGACAACAGCACGAGGGGCCACGATTGACGGAGCAATGCGCTGGATCCCTCCACTGCACGCTGCTCCGGCGAGCCGCCATGGACGCCGGGGTATCACGGCACTGCACGTTGGCGTGGTCTCTCTGCAATCCCAGAAGATCTGGGAGGGGGAGGCGGAGGAGAGAATAAAATGGACCCTGATTAACTCGGCCCGCTGATAGGGTGATATCAAATGGGATTTTGGGCTGAAATACGTTAATGCACCTTTTTATTGTATTTTCTGCTGTCTAGAACCCCCCCCCCTACCTGGCGAAGGGCATTTGCAAATGTTCGCATGGCATTTTTAGTTTTGAGGAAGTGGGGAGAGGAGGCGGTTTATTCAGACGACATTTTGTTTGGTAACCTCAACTGATGCCCCACACACACACACACAAAAAGAAAAACCTATACACGGTAACATGAAATAATCTGAAGCAAATCGACATTTTATTTATTGTTCTACTCATTCACTTAAAACAAAACACAAAATTCATTCATTTATGAAAGTATTATCTAACGTTGGACCGAAGGATCGCGTTAATTGTCAAGAGTATCATTACTTTTTGGTTTTGACTATAGCATGTGTATTGCGGTTAAATTCCTCAAGCGAAGATTGGCTAAATTTAGAAAAAAAATATATCATTTATGTGGGTTTCTCCAAAAATCTTTTGGTTCTTTTTCACCATCTTTATGTTCTGCCACACAATCCTGCCCGACAATGTCCATGTGGGACGGGCCATATAAGAAAAAAAAACACTCATAGCGTCTCTGTTGAGGCACTCATAATTGATATTGAATCACTAAGCCCCGTTGCAATAGACAATTAGCTAGTATAAACTAATTGAAGGCACTGTCATCTCTAGCTAGATCGTGGAATCAACGGTCGTGGAATCGATCGATGCAGACGTAACATGCACGATGATTAATTAGTCGTTTCCCTCTGATCGAGCAGTACAACTTTTCCCAAGGGGAGGCATCGTTCACACATCCACATGAAGTGTGCAGTATATTTATGTTACTACTCCACATGGAGTACACGCAGACCCGGACGACGTGTTAGATTAGCTTATTGACCGAAGATCAATCAAACACAAACCCTTGGGCTTACAAATACTACAGGTCGACTCACGTTTGTTATACATACACAGTCATAATTCATCGAGGAAGCTATTTTCCTTGCCTAGCTAGCCAGGCGCACGAGCTGGCGGCCGGCCATGAAGGCCGCCATCTTTCTCCTCGGTCTTGTTGTGGTGGGGGCGCTTGTCGGTGCGGTCGCCGCCAGCGCTGGGGCGGTGCGGCGGCCGGTGGTGCCGGCGATGTTCGTGCTTGGGGACTCAACGCTGGACGTGGGCAACAACAACCACCTGCCGGGGAAGGACGTGCCCAGGGCCAACCAGCCTTTCTACGGCGTCGACTTCCCCGGCCGGGCCATTGCCACCGGACGGTTCAGCAACGGCTACAACATCGCCGACTTCATCGGTAAGCAGCGGCAGGCTACCACATCACTGACCCCATAATCCATAAATAACACATGTGTTCATATATACTGATTAATGGATGCAGCAAGGTACCTGGGGTTCGAGAAGAGCCCTCTGGCCTATCTGGTGCTGAAATCACGCAACTATCTCATCCCTAGCGCTCTCACGAGAGGTGTGAGCTACGCTTCAGCTGGAGCTGGGATCCTCGACTCCACGGTAAGTCACATCTAACTACTACCACCTTCGTCCGGATTTATTAGTCCCACTTGTTTTTCTTGCCAAACTTTAATATGTGATTTTACTATCAGAAATTGAGTTATATACCATAATAATAGCATAATTGAAAACCTTTTTCAAATATGAATCCAATAATATAGGATTTGTGACATATACAACTTGTATTTTGTAAGGTAAATCTACATATTGTCCTTTCCCCCAAAGCATACATAATATCTACTCCTTGTGAACAAGTTTAGTTACGTTCTGCTGAGATATATCGCCCACAAACAAAATCTTTGGCACCGACGCCCGATGGAGGGAGCAACGTCGGAAGCATCACCCACCGAGATAATTAATTAAAATTTGTTTATGGTCACCAAAGATAGCACCACACAGATGTCAACAAACTAGAAAATTAATTTACTACTTGGATCAAATTTCACGTGTATGTCAGTAGATAACCGTGTCGATATGATCGCCAGATCACATCTCGATCTACCAAAGCCACGCACATAGACATAAAATGGAAAGCAGTGCACTAATATTTTTTTTAACACGAGATTTATCAGCCGCTCATCTACCTGGCTAGATTCTCTAGGCATGACTACTTGTCCACTAGCTCTTCACTTGCATCGTGGGGATTTTGGATGACAACATGCTTCCTAGAGCAAAGTCGACCATACCCTCGTCCCACATGGGTGACCTTTATCTAGTCCCGAGTCGACAATCGAAGTTACATGACCTTCATTTCTATGGTTGTCCTGGGTTATATGTGCTTGACTCAAGCAATGTCGACTCCACTCATAAGTTGTTCAGCAAATTGACATCATCGCTTTTGACTTAATTTTTTGAATGTTGATTACAATTATGAAGAGTGTTAATGGATTGACATGAGAAGATTGGAGGTCGTCTAGCATTGCCACTAGTCTCAAACATCCCCCAACGCTATCCGCTACCATAACAATATAAGTCGAACTGCAACCACAGAATAAACTAAATCGGCTCCATTCTAACATTGCATAATTAGCCACAGTTGCTTATAATTTCTGAGAATCAACTTTGTGACTTATTGCAGAGTGCGGAAATCAGCATCCCATTGTCGAAGCAGGTGCGCTACTTTGCGGCGACCAAGGCAGAGATGGAAGCCACAGTTGGCAGAGGCAACGTGTCCAGGCTCCTTGCTCACTCCTTCTTCCTCCTCGGCGTTGGCAGCAACGACCTGTTCCAGTCCACGGCGACCACCCAGGGCGATGTCATTGCGCTCTACACTGCTCTCATCTCCAACTACACGACAGCGATCACTGTAAGCAAACCGATAAACCATCCAATCCAATATTTTTTCATTAATTAAGTGTTTTTCATTTCAAGAAGAAGGAAATGACTATTCTTGTACACATGTTTGAATTTAATTAGCTGGTCATACATGTCACAATGCATAGGACTTGTATGGGATGGGGGCGAGGAAGTTCGGGTTCATCAGTGTCAGCCCGCTGGGCTGCGTGCCAGCGGTGCGGGTGCTCAACGTGACGGGGGCATGTAACGATGCCATGAACCAGATCGCCATGGGATTCACCGCCACGCTTAAGTCTGCACTCGCCGGCCTCGCCCCGAAGCTCCCAGGCCTCGCCTACTCCCTCGGCGACTCCTTCGCCGCCTTGGAGACAACCTTCTCCAACCCGCAAGCAGCTGGTACGTCCCTGTACAGAATCGATAGAAAAAGTTGTGGCACTATAATTTCTCTAAGAAAATCTTGAAAATGTGCTAGTTTTTTTTGCTTTCCAAAAGAGAATTACCCGTGGCCTCTGCATCAAGGTATGCACACATCTATTTCTTGAAAAGGCACTAGTAGTTGTACAAAAATGCTTGAGATCAAAACACAGGATGATGCTCATGTATCTCTCTGTGAATCAAAGGGTACGAGAACGCGGACAGCGCGTGCTGCGGGAGCGGAAGGCTGGGCGCGGAGGGGGCTACTGCACGCGGAACTCCAAGCTGTGCGCCGACCACGACGCCTATGTGTACTGGGACTGGATCCACTCCACGCAGCGGGCTGCCGAGCTGGGTGCCCAGGCGCTCTTCAACGAGGGCCCGGCCCAGGTCACCGCACCCATCAGCTTCAGGCAGCTGGCCCATGAGACATAACGATACACTTTCTAGTCTAGAGAAAGGAAGAGACCATTCATTCATTATATCTGTAATATTTTTGTACTACTCTTATGTTGTTGGATGCTTGGCGGTTGTGCTTTATATAATATAAAACGGAGTGAAACCCTTTTTCATAATATTTTTGTTGGGAATATTGTATCTGTAATCTTGTTGGTCTGAATCACACTAAGCTAGGAAGCTCCTCTAAGAAAAGCAATAAGCTGGGCTGAATCTTCCCATGACACGTTGCTTCATTGTATTTGGATTTAGTTTGTACCCCATGTTTGGTTCATTTTGATGTGTAGACTGAGGCCGTTGGTTGGTACTGACAAATATCTCACCCTTCCAGATGTAGCTAAACTAGCATTGCTTAAGCCATGTGCAGGTGCAATGCTTCCTTGGGAAAACGCAAGCTTGCGACCACATACAAGAGAGGTTTCTATTACTGTATAATCTTCCAAGAAATGCTAATGGACAAACACATACAAGAACTCAAAAAGGTCATTGCAACAAGCCAGATCCAAGTAGTTGGCGAAATCTATCATTTGGAAACCATTGTTATCTCTGAATAAACAGATAGATACACCAGACCTGTGACGGGGAGCAAGCAAGGCCACACAAAACCTGAGCTAGTTAGTACCAAAGAAGGAACATGCCACGTCAGGTTAAAATCATGATATCTTTGACGGTTTGACCCACCGCCTATTTTCTGGACTATGCCACGTCAGGTTAAAATCATGATTTGGCCGAAGAATAACCACTGTGAGGTGCCAAGCTAACCCAGTATCGATAGTTTAGTATAGAAAGTGCACGATTTTTTCTATGGATATAATCAACCTACATTAAACCGAGAGACGAAAATACATTATCTAGGTAAAATGCTATATTAATATGAAAGGCCTTTATAGATGTATGGTATTAGATACGCTGACTTTAAATATCAGCATGGATAAGTGTTGGGCCTTTTCTTGTTGGCCCAAGCATGTATGATATAGAGCAGGTTGGGCCTAGCCCGCCGAGAAAGCAATGAACAATAGATGTACGGGCCAAACTAAATGGACTGAAATGTTAGAGAAGATAAACTAGCCCTGCAACTTCAACAACAGCTGCCTATGAAACTTCAACAATAACCGGAGATGGCCTATCTGCCGAGGACACAATTAATAGAAAAGTTTCTCTACATGATTTTTATGGTAGTTTAATAGAGTCAAATTGTGAAGTGCACCTAAAGAAGCATCACTACATTAGTGATGAAGTGCATCTGACGGTCTTGTCCTTGTGTCATTCTATAAGTGCGGCTGCAATGGAGCTTTCTACTCGTGTCAATCTATGATGTGCCACGTAGGCTAAAATGTACTGTTAAATTAGGGAGACAATATATTTTGTGGACTAGGTGTTGCTCTCGTCATGTAATGGAAAGTAAACGGCTGACTTAATGTTTTTGCTATTTTTCGATTCACCGAGCTAGTTGCCACTCTATTTAAATAGAGTATCATATGAGCTATGACTTGGAAGAGTTAAGGAAAAACTTTGTAACTTTAAGGCACAAAACCAAGGATGATATTTTTTAAACTAAAACTAGGGATGATCTAGTCACTAAAGACACGGTTAATAGAGAAGTGTATTTTTCATGATTAAGTGTCAATTTAATAGAGGTGAATTATAAAGTGTATCTAAAAACATCAGCGCATGTATGCTCCGAAATGTTAGAGAAGATAAACTAGCATAACAACTTCAACATGTCCAAAAACAACTTCAACAACGACTTTAGTAAAACAAAAATGGATTGGGGGGTCGGTGTCAAAACCGGCGGATCTCGAGTAGGGGGTCCCGAACTGTGCGTCTAAGGCTAATGATAACAGGAGGCAGGGGACATGATGTTTTACCCAGGTTCGGGCCCTCTCGATGGAGGTAATACCCTACTTCCTGCTTGATTGATCTTGATGATATGAGTATTACAAGAGTTGATCTACCATGAGATCATAGAGGCTAAACCCTAGAAGCTAGCCTATGATTATGATTGTTGTTGTCCTACGGACTAAACCCTCCGGTTTATATAGACACCGGAGGAGGCTAGTGTCGGTGTCAAAACCGGCGGATCTCGGGTAGGGGGTCCCGATCTGTGCGTCTTAGGCTGATGGTAACAGGAATGTTAGAGAACATAAACTAGCCTAACAACTTCAACATGTCCAAAAACAACTTCAACAACGACTTTAGTGAAACAAAATTGGGGGGTATCGTAATTTAATACAAATAAATTGTGAAGTTCTTCTAAATAAGCACCACTACATGATATTGTTGTTATAGTGCGCCCAAACAGTCTTATCTATGTGGTATTGATACGTGCATTGAATGAATAACAATACAATTAAAATTGCATCATATGCAATATAACACTAAATTAGGAAAATAAAAATAATTGATTTTGTGTACTCGTTCTTGGCCTCGGCGTGTTTTGAAAAATAATACAATTAACTTAATGGTATTGCTACATTTTAGTCCATGGTGCCACATTTATTTCCTTCAACTACATCATCTATTTTCTCGACTATGCCACGTTTGGTCAAAACCATGGTGTGCCAAGTCTATCCGGCATTGATAGTTTGGGATAAAATTGCACAATTTATTGTAGGGATGTAATCAAGCTTTGCAATAAATTGAGAGATGAAATACACTTATCTATTGCTAAAATGCTATATATAAAAGGCCTTATAGATCGAAAGTGCTGTTGTGATCCCGAGCTCCTGTGATCCCGGGTGAACAGTAAAATCCGTAGTAAAAAAATAAAAAAAGTCTGAAATTTTTTGACAACAAACTTTGGTGTCTTTTCTACATGCATGCAAAATTTCATGATGAAATTACATTTGTGGAGGTGTGGGTAAAAAAAAATTGATGTTGCAAAATTGGTGTCACTTTTTCGGCTACAGATCGAGGTTAACAACGCTTCGCAGTGACACCACGTATGCACTACAGCCCGATCGCATGTTACGCGGTTCGGTTCGACCGGTCGATCGAGCCGGCTAGCTCCCTTTAAATACCGACCCGTCGCACCCCGGCTAAGCATCCTCACGCTCACACAAGAACCTTTTTTTTCTTTTTGCGATGACTCACACAAGAACCTAGCCAGTGATAATTTGCGATTTCAAACCTATTTAAGTCCAAGCCAAAAGCCAATGGTTTGGTTAGAGAATGATTTTTCTTATTTGTACATCTTAAATTTCCATTTGACATTGTTTTGTAGCAAGGCATTTCATGTCATATCTCTTTCGGAGTAGTTTGATTATCAACTTTGTCTACTCGGCCGTATGTGTAATTATTTACCTCTATTATCTATAGCTAGACATGCTCCAGCTGCAAAAGGTTGTGTGTGTCTATGCAAAGTTAAAGGTGAACTATTTCTGGGTATAAAACTATAGGTAGTTTGCGAGGAGAAAAATTCTTGGTTTATCATCAGTCTCGCCTCCTCTATGTCTCAATCCTAGCTCCACCCCTGACCATAAGTGGCCTCATGATCATAATACCATATCATATTAAATGTCGTGCTATATTATGTCATGCATGCAATAAATGAGCCAATATGAGATACTATGCATTACGAAATTAGTATCATATATTAGTATTATATACATGATACACCATTACGGGCAGCCTTGTAGAGAAATTGTACATATGTGAGTTGTCCTTGTGGTCAATAGTGGGGTCCATCCTGCCATATGCAAGATTGCAAGTGTGCATGCATTGCATGCTACCGCGAGAAGATGGACCCCCATGCCCGAGCCAATCACACATAGTGACACACGTAGCACAGTATGTTGTGATCACTCGATATCTTTTGAGATCGATCTATTTTGCTAGCCAACAAAATATATAATAATCGTGTCCACACGTGTTACGGTTGCGCTTAATTAAGTAATCCACATATTAAATATACTTAAAAATTTCCAAGCTAATTAGAATTTATGAGTTGTTTATCTAGTGGGATTAAATTATTACAGTGTAGATCTTCCGATATTTTCCCATATCAAGCAAAAAAAATATAAAAATATATGAGCCGTCCACTTCAGGCTAGTCATAGTGGAGAGTAACTTAGACTAATATCATGCACATGACACTAGTCTATATTACTACCATCATAGTGCACCGAGCCGGACCAACTTGTTGTAGTACTTGGCTGCAGTGGCGGACCCAGGCCCCAGGCAGCCAGGCCTCGGCCTGGGGCGTGGCTGGCCGTTGCTTTGTTGGATGCAGGCACAACTACGGTATTTTTCACTGTTTGGCACTGTACATACGTTGTTTGCCTGGGGTGTCACTTCTACGTGGGACCGCTACTGCTTGGTTGATAGTCTCACTTGCTTCTGTTTAAGTGTGGTGACTTGTGTAATCTTGTTCGACTTTAAGTTGGTGGTGTTTTAGCTACTATTTTGACCATCCCATTTTCTGTGGGGCATCCTTTTTCTTTTAACCTGCTTGTATGAGGATCTCTTCATCACTTTATATATATTTGAATGTTTGACCTTTATTAATAAAACTGGGCGAAAACCTATTTTGAGAAAATAATGCATCCAGTACATACACACACTAGGGCCAGAGGTGCACACCGCGGTCCACCGACGACCATACGTACTGCGTGCCCATACGCATGCATAGCGACCGATCACTTTCTCCCGCATGCATCACGCTCTCCAGCTAGCTTGTTGTATGTACTATAGTCACATGGAGAAGCACCAGCCCGCGCGGGGACAACGTAGGTCGCTGTCGTCTCTGTGCATCGCATCGCATATCGCATGGACGCATGCACCGACGGTAAGCGTCCGTCCGTCTACCGGTCTGACTCGGACGATTGATCGCGCGCGTGTTACACGGCTCCGTCGATCGACCCGGCCCTTTAAATACCGGCCCATGGGACACCGGCATCCTCACACCAAAACCTATCTAGCTTTGCCTATTGCTAGCACAGGCACAGCACGCACGAGCTAGAGTGAGAGCTTGTAGTAGCGGCCATGGCGAGGAGCATTGCTCTCGTCTGCTTCCTCGTCGTCGGTCTCGGCCTCGTGGGCGCCCTATGCGCCTCGGCGGTAGCGGCGGGCGGCGATAATGGGGGCCGGCTGGTGAACGCCGTGTACGTGTTCGGCGACTCGCTGGTGGACGTGGGCAACAACGACTACCTGCCGGCGCCGGCACCCAGGGCGAACCGGCCCTACGGCATGGACCCCCCGGCAGGCCCACCGGCCGCTTCACCAACGGCTACAACCTCGCCGACGTCATCTGTAAGTGTACCCTTGTAGCCCTCCACGAACCCACTACGTGCATGTACATTTTGCTATTAATTAATCGGCAAGAAGCAAGCTTAATGTTACTGTGCACCGTACGTGCATCATCTTGACGTCGAACGGGCCGGATGGAAAGGCATGAGTGTTAACCACTAAATTAATTAATTTGTGACTGAAAAGTCGTGGACATATAATAAATCAAGAGCTTAATTTGAAGATCAAACTCAAATCATATGTCAAGATCGAGATATGAACGACAAGTATATCACTAACCAAAGATGAAGTGGACGGAGGAACGTGTATGGCATGACGAATTTCACAGTGCAAACCCACAGCTTGGATGATGCTACTCATGCATAATAACAAACTAATTAAGTAAGCAGCTAGGTAATCAAGTTTCTCATACATGTGTTATGTTGTACGTGCAGCACAACGTGTGGGGTTCGAGATGAGCCCCAAGCCGTACCTCTCCATGCTGCCGCACGACAAGATCTTACTCGGCCTATGCAAGATTGGCGCCAACTACGCTTCCGGTGGATCCGGCATCCTCGACACCACGGTGCATAAACAACTTCAAGATTTTGATTACTACTATGCCATTCAAGAGCATAATATTATGGAGGTACATATATTTGCTGGTTAATTAGATGCATGACACATCGATCTTTCGTAGGGAAAAGGGACGCTCACGATGCGGACACAAGTCGAGTACTTCAAGAAGGCGGCGGACAACATGATTTGCTACCCGAGCAAGGAGGAGCACCTGGCGCGGTCCCTCTTCCTCCTCAGCGGTGGCGGCAACGACTTCTCCGCCTTCGACCCCTCCACCGCCAGCCCCCAGGCCTACGTCGTCAAGATGGTCACCACCTACATCGAGCACATCCAGGCGCTCTACGACATGGGAGCGCGGATGGTGGGGATCCTCGACGTGCCGCCGATCGGGTGCACGCCGGGGCAGAGGGTCGGCATGCCCAACGGCGAGTGCAACGAGCAGGCCAACTCCTTGGCTCAGGCATTCAACGGCCTCCTTAGGGCCAAGCTCGCCGAGGCCGCTGAGGAGACCATGAAGGAGCTCAAGTACTCCATCGCCGCCAACTACAACATCCTCAACGACATGATGGACAACTCGCTCGTAGCCGGTATGTACGCAGCTACACTAACCATTTTATATGCTTATTCAATAGCTAGGGTTCTCTTTTCTTGAGGGAACTAGCTAGGGGTTTTGTACGTACGTGCATGTACTAAGTCATGTGGATTGTTTGCATGCACGGCCAGGGCTGAGGCATGTGAAGACGGCGTGCTGCGGCTCCGGGAAGCTCAACGCGGAGGTGATGTGCAGCCACCCGGGCACGACGGCGTGCCCCGCCGCCGAGCACGATGACTACATGTTCTGGGACATGCTCCACCCCACTCACGCCACCATCCAGCGCGGTGTCGTCGCCCTCTTCTACGGCAACGGCCCCAAGTACGGCGAGCCCGTCAACTTCGGCACGCTTGTCACGGGCCAGAACGTATCTCCCGCGATCAAGATGGTCGTCGACAGCCAGTAAACGGCGACGTTCGTCGGCATGCTTGCCTAATTCGAAATAATGATGATTTAAAATTTGCAGCAGCTGCTAGCTAGCTAGGAGCTACCACTTAATAAGAGGATGATTTCCCGTTAATTATTCCATCTTGTGTTGTGCTCTGTCCTTCCATTATTAGTATGTGGAACTAATAAAGTGGTTAAGTAAATATATCTTGTCCCGCGTGTGGTGTGCAATGCATGATGCATCGATAATTCTACATCTGACGCGATCTACAAATTTTGCATACATGCTCAATTATCAGTTGCATAAATATGTGTTGGATCTTGAGATCATAGAAAAAAGAAAAGAGAAACTATACATAGATGTGAGTCGTCCTTGTGGTCAATTGTGAGGTCCATCCGGTCACATGCAATTATGCATGCAGTGCATGGTACCGCGAGAAGATGGATCCGACACAGTACCTAGCCGAGCCAATCACACATACCACACACACACACACATAGCACAGTAGTTTGTGGTCACCCTATATCTTTTGAGATCGATATGCTTTGCTAGCCAACAAAAATATAAAGATATGTCCACGTGTTATCAGCAGCCCTACTACACATGTGGTTGGATTGTTACGAAGACAGTGATATCCCCAACTCATCAGGGTTCAAGTCCTAGACTTGGCGGGTACTCATAGGGTTCAGGGTGTGCATGCGTGCGTTTACAGAGGTGAGTGTATTCTCGTGTATGTGAGCGGCTTCAATTGTACTATGTTAAGAAAAAGAAGAAAAGCATCCCTTCTACTCTAGCTGTCCATGAAGAGGCAGGAAACTACAAGTTGTCCACGACTTAAGAGATGGGCCAGACCTTGACCCGGCCAGGCCGGGCCAAATGTTTACCTGCAGGCTAGGCCAAATGAATGGTGATTTATATTTTCCTTTTTTGGTATGTTTTTAATTTGCTTGAAAAAATCATGTTTGCGTTTGAGACGTTCATTCCACCATGTGTAGCAATTCCTTATTTTTTGTCAGGGAGCAATTCACCTTGTTATATGAGCGGAACTTTAACCGAACGCAAGTTTGGAAAGTTCAAAGACGATAGCCAAAAATGTTCAAAGAAACTCTAGAGGTTTCATGGTTAAAAGAAGTCACAAGTTTGGGGTTGAGTCATGGGAGAGTTTGGAGAAGTAAAAATACCAGAGAGTTCATGACACTACGAGAAAGCAAAAGAAAGTACTCCCTTCGGTCCTTTATACTCTCATTTAACAATTATCTGAGTCAAATTTTATAAAGTTCGACTATCTTTATATGAAAAAATATCAATATATACAATACTAAAGCTACAAAATATGAAAATTAAATTAATGACGCATCTAATGATACTGAACCGTATTGTGAATGTTGATGTTTTTCCTATAAAGTTGGTTAAACTTTACGAAGTTTGACTTCAAACCAATCTTATATGCGAAGTAAAAAGGATTGGATGGAGTAAAAAGAAACGCTAGAAGTTCACTGGCACTACAAGAAAATGTATTATTAGCGACCACACCTATTGTTACCAAGCATTTTGGTGCCTATAGATGTACTCATTGCAACCAGTTTTGGACAAACTCGGTTACTATAGGCACGTGTCACGAATCAGTACTATTCAATCACATGAGTACCTATAGCAACCAGGGAGGAAATTGAAAAAAAGCCAATCGGCTCAGCTCCAGGGCATCCATCCATCCCCAGTCTCGAAGCAAACAGAGGCAAGGCAGAGCCCTTTCCTGGCGGCGGCCGACGGCAAGGTGACTCGCCCCAAATCCCCCAAATCAAATCGTCCCTGGCGGCGGTCGACGGCAACGGCGGGTCCTTGCGGTATGCTGACTTGTTCCTTCCGGCGGAGGGGGCGGCGGAAGGCGGAGGGCGCGTTCCTTGCGGCAGTGGCGGGCGTGTCCCTTGCGGGGGCGGTGACAGCGCGGCTGCGCGGGGGAGGGGACGCAGCAGCGGCCGCGATAGCAGACAGGCGCCCGCCGCGTGGTCAACGTACCTAGGCTGCTGCAACAGGCGCCTAGGGTTCCTTCTTCCCCAACCAGCTCTGAAGGAGACGCCCAAGCTCGCGAGATCTCGCTCTCACAGGCTTCAACCCGTAAGAATGATCTCCCCTTTGTCCTTGCCTCCTTCCCAGTGTCTCTCCATTAATTTGCTTGGAGTACTTGATGGCTAAATCATGCACTTCAAGTGTTTGTGGAAATGTGGAAGTAAAATATACATGTAGCATTTACTTTGTAATTTGAAAACTGGCTTGGCCTATGATGTAGAGTTTGGTTTTGCGATTTGACTATAATGTTTATAGCATTAGGACTTGTAGTATAATGTTTTCCAAGGATATACTGTTCTATGAAGGCTGTCTTTGTATAATGTTGTAGTAGAATATTTGAAGACTGTCCTTGTATACAATTCTAGTACAACATTATACAGTTCCTTGGACTGTTGCTGCTGTGATATTATATTCTAGTACAACATTATACAGTTCCTTGTATATTGTAGGTAATGTGGTTATGTTGTTATATTTTACATTTCTAGTACTATTTTGGTTCACTTGTAGAGTGCTTGTGCAGGAAAAGATAGAGTATGGATAAGAGTTGGATGAGGTTGCCTGATAGGTTTTCAAGCGATTACGTTTCAGGGGTGAATGCATTCATTGATTTTGCTTGTCAACATAACAACGACAATGATAAGATGCGTTGCCCTTGTGAAACTTGTATGAATATAAGTCGTGAGTGTTAGTCAAGTTCGAACCCATTTGTTATTGTATGGTATACAAACTTCGTACACAAAATGGGTATTCCATGGAGAACAAGTTAGCAATGATGAAGACCAAGTTGATGAGTCACTTGAAGATGAGGAAGATGTTGATGATTTTGATGGATTTGATATGGTCCAAGATCTGCTAGGAGATATCCATAGAGCCACGGTTGGGGTTGACGAGCAAGAGAACCATAATCCTGCTGGAGGTAGCATTCCGAGCCCAATGAGTCATCAACCAGATTTGACGGCTTGCTCGAAGTGCCTGGCGTGAGTCGCATTCGGCCGCAAAGGTCACTCGGTGCTATCCTTTGTTTTAAAGTCGGTACACCTCAAAGATCTTAACCATTGGAGCAACAAATCTTTTGACATGTTACTCAAGCTTGAAGGAGGCTTTGCGGTAGGTAACTTCGCTTCGACCACGTCTTCTGAAGCAAAGAAGATCTTTGAGAGATCTAGGGCTAGGTTATGAAAGTATTGATGCTTGCAAAATGATTGTGTTCTATTCGGAAGGAGCATGAGGACAAGGACGAGTGCCCGTTTGCAAGGAATCGAGGTGGAAGACACAAAAGGGCAAGGGGAAGCGAGTACCTCAGAAAGTGTTGCGCTACTTTCCCTTAATCCCTAGATTACAACGGCTGTTCATGAACAAGGAAATAGCTTCAGATTTGCGTTATCATAGGGATAAGAGAGTTGTCGAACCAAATGTGTTGAGGGGTCCTCCGGATGGCGATGCTTGGAAACATATGGATAAGAAATATCCCTGGCTGGATGAAGACCCTCGCCATTTGCGGCTTGGGGTTGGCACCGATGGTTTCAATCCATTTGGAATTATGAGTAGCTCATATAGTGTGTGGCCTGTCATTGTAGTTGTGTATAACTTGCCTCCATGGAGAAGCATGAAAGAGCCCTTCCTGCTCATGACATTATTGATCCCTGGGAAGAAGTCACCAGGAAGGGACATTGATGTGTATTTGAGGCCACTGGTAGAAGAACTAAAGCAATTATTTAATCCAGGAGTTGTTACTTTCGTATTTGTTGAAGGAGGTACTTTCAATATGCGTGCAGTATTGCTATGGACTATTCACGACCTTCCAGCACTAGCTTCAGTATTTGGGTATTCTACAATGGGCTACAAGGCATGCCCTGTTTGCCTAGATGGAACCTATTCGCAACCACTTCGAAGCAAAATTGGTTTCTTAGGTCATAGGAGGTACTTGCCTATTCGCCATAGGTGGCGCAAAAGTAAGGCCTTCAATGGTAAGAATGAGAAAGCGTTGCCACCAAAACAACTATCTGGGAAAGGCATTTTTGAATTGCTGCAGAAGTTAGATCATCTCCAGGGCTTCAAATACGGAAAACATCCTGGAAATAAGAAAAGGAAGGCATCTTCAAAGGACATGCCAGGGAAAAATTTCACAAAGATGAGCATCTTGTTTGAGCTACCGTATTGGAAGGATCTGAAATTGCCACACAATCTTGATGTCATGCACATTGAAAAGAACATTTGTGAGAGCTTATTTGGGACTTTATTAAACATAGATGGCAAGTCCAAGGACACACTTAAGGCCCGCAAGGACTTAGAAGACATGAATATCAGAGCAGATCTACACTTGAATGATACGGGAAGTAGCATAGAAAAGCATCATGCATGGTACACATTAACCAGAGATGAGAAACTTGAGTTTCTGCAATTCCTAGAATCTATTTGCTTCCCAGATGGATTTGCTGCAAATATATCAAAAGGTATAAGTAAAGATGGGAAAATAATCGGGTGAAGACACACGACTACCATATTCTTCTTGAGAGAATACTCCCGATTGGAATGCGAGGATTTACGCACAAAGATATCTGTGATGCACTTCGCAGACTTGGTAGTTTTTTCCGCCAATTATGCTCCAAGACATTGAAGTGGATATCTTGGATAAGTTGGAACAACAAATAGTAATTGTATTGTGCAAACTAGAAATGATTCTCCCACTGCATTCTTTGATATTAGCGTGCACTTAGCGATGCATCTACCACGACAAGCAAGGCTTGGAGGTCTGTATAATCTGAGATGGATGTTCTTCATTGAAAGGTAGCGTGTTCTTCATCACATTAGTCCTTCCACCCTTCTACGGTTCTATTAGTGTGTAGAAATGTGTTGTAGTAAGAAAATTTGGGCTGCGGGTTCCTTGGTACTTTGAAAGGCATGGTGAGCAATAGGGCACACCGGAGGGTTCAATTCTTTGAAGCTTATGTTATGAAGGAGTGCTCAACATTCTCGCTCCATGTATCTACATGGAATTGAGACAAGGTTCAATAGACAAGAGCGGAATTTTGATGGGGAGAGACAACCACTTGATCGTTTCTCGGTATTCTCAACTAGTTTCCGTGCTTTTGGCCATAGGGATGACCTTATGTTAACACAAGATCAGTATGATTCTCTGTCTTGGTATGTGCTAAATAATTGTGAGGAACTACAAGAATACCTATAGTAAGTATACATGTTATAAACTTTAAGTTATAATTATACATCCTCAACTAGTTAGAAACTCATCCCTCGACATTTCTTTCTAGTGAGCATGAGGATGCCCTACTGGCTGAAGGTGCGGATAATATTGAAAATAGGCAACGTGAACAGTTTGGTTCATGGCTGCGCCAAAGAGTAAGTCCATGCTATTACTTGAGTTAACTTGCAATGGCTTCGCCAATCATGCTACACCAATCCAGGCAATGTCTTCCATGAGTTAACTTGCATTACTTGTGGAATTTAGGTGATCAATCTGCGCAACCAAGGAGCATCCCTAGTCTCTGACTGTTTGTATGCATTGGCAATTGGACCGCATAAGAGAGTACACAAATTCTCAGGATGCATTGTTGGTGGTGTTAGATTCTTGACAAAGGAGCGTGAAGATGGTCGTAAAAGTCAGAATAGTGGTGTGTGCACAGAGGGCCAACATAAGGGGCAAAATATCACATATTATGGTATTCTTAAAAATATATATGTCCTGGATTACCCCAATGATCGACATGTTGCTTTATTTGAGTGTGAATGGTATGATTTAGAGAGTAACAAGCCTGTGAGGATCGATGACGACTTTGTTAGTGTTAATATAGGAAGCAAGTGGTACCAAGATGACTCCTTTGTACTGGCTAGTCAAGTGAGCCAAGTCTTCTATGTACGTGATACAAAATTGAAGGGAGATTGGCTAGTTGTGCAGAAGGCTCCGCATCGCCATCTTTTTGATCCAGAGGTTTGGAATCAAGTCAATGAAGTTGATGCTAGTGAAGATATTGCATTTCAAGAGGAGGAAGCTACGAATGTTTCCATCGATGAAACTTTTGAAGGCAATGTCTCGTGTCGACATGATGTTGCACCAGAAATTGTTACTGATCCAAAAGAGTTGGCATCTTTGAAGGAGAGCCATGTCTCTCAAGATAATTTTGAAGAGGAACCAGAGTAGTAGAATAATATGTGTTGTATCGGGTTACATGTCTCCTATTTCAGGTTATGTTAGACTACATGTGTCCCGTTTCAGGTTATATTAGAATAATGGTGTCCTGTTTCAGTGTATATCAGACTATATGTATCCTGTTTCAGGTTATTTCGGATTACTATTGATACTTATGATTTATTTCTGTTGCCACAACATATCTAATTACTATGTAACTCGTGGTTTGTTTCTGTTGACGTAGCAAATCTGATTTCCCTATCTTTCTAATATAAACAATCTGGGTATTGTTCCATTCTTTTAATTCTATGGCAGATGGGACCTGGACGAACAGTTCGCCCACCAAGGAATGCCCCACAATCTCAAGGTCAACATTCAGGAGTACCTCGATCAAAATCCGAGGAAGGTGCGTGGGATAAATAAGGAAAGGGCTTGGAGCGTTTGATCAAAAGGCCAGGTCATCCACTAAACTTGACCATTTCTGAAGAGAGAAGACCTATTGGAGAAAACAATGAACTACTTTCTAGAGAGATTGGACTTCTTACACGGCACCATGCACCTATCCAACGTGCCGGGTGGCATAGTCTTACTGAGGATGATAAGGAGCCGTTGTATGAACTTCTAAAGGTATGTAAGATTATCAAACTTTCGAACTTAGAATATGTGTAGTTTTATCTTTGAGTTCTTTCTTCGTAGCTTAAGTTCAATCTTGATTTCACCCAAGATCATATCAAAGGCTGTGTGGATCTGCTATTCTCTTCAAGCTACAAAAGTTTCCGTCACAAGTGTTATGAACATTATGTAAAATCTGGTGATGATGCTAGAAGCAATCCATATCCTCCCCTTATTGATAATAGAGTTGGAGACTGGATTTGGCTCTGTGATCACTTTGAAACAGAAGAATTTAAGGTATGGTAGTCTTTGAATGGATGTCAACAGTTTTGCATCTATCTTTATCACTCAACCATGCCTTATTTGTTTACAAAATACTACCATATGCAGAAACGGTCCACAATTGGGAAGGCTAACCGCTCAAACCTACCTTATGTTCACAAGAAGGGAACAAAGTCATTTGTAGCGGTTCAACATGAATTAGTAAGTCACTATTACTTATCTTTATCTTGTGTCACAATTGTGGTGAAAGCAGAATATCGAAACTTGTAGCTATCTTATATTCATGTCTTTCGACTTTGAATCTTGTATTATCAGAATTGTGGCGATATCAGACTATACAAGGAGTGTTACTCTAGTGATAAGAAGGGATGGGCATCAGAAGATGCCAGGAATAAACATGTAAGTACCATGTACCAAATTAATTCCTGTTGAGAGAGATTAAGCAATGAGAATACTTAGATACAAATGAGAACTAGAGAGCAAGAAATGGGAGAAATGACCACTAAAACAGAGAAAAATAATAGCTAGAGCTTTAACCGTGCTTGAAACTGTTTCACCATGTGCATGACATAGGTACAAAACTTTGAAGTGCCCTGTTTTCTCATGACCTGTAGTAGATGATGCACTATTATTAGGGAGATGTGCATGAAATCTCCCTGACTCAGCAAAGTAAAATACTTAGTATTTCTGTTTAACTTATGCTGGTCACATTTTCTAAAACTCAAACCATAAAGAAATTCAAAAAGGTCATTCAACTCAAACCATAAAGAAGTTCCAGGTGTAAATATTTCTGTCAGCTGAGCTATGCCTTTCTTTGCATAATTTTCTGCAAACAGCATACTGAAAAAATTAATGGAACTGTTTCCTAATTCTACGAACATGAAAACAATTAAATGAGCAATAGTAGGGTAGAAATACTTGCCTGTTTAATCCTTGAGTAGATATATATTGTTAGATACTCCAAACATATGTACATCAGTTTAGAGTTTCATTCATATACGTGTTTGAGTTTTTGGCCGTTTGGTCCTAGAAGTACCAGTGCGTATGTGTCGTGGAGTCTTTGTAATCAGCTATATAAAGGAGAAAAGCTACAGGGAAGCCGTGGCGGAGGGAAAAAAAAGATCAATCTGGCGTGTGTGCATGTCGCAAGTCTCGAGCTAGTTTTAGTTGTAGGCCGTTGTGTGTTTTGCTTCTAAACAAATTAGCTTCCGGACGTATTTCGGCCGCTTCGTCCTTGTTGTTCCCGGGCGTGTTGCGTCGTCAAGATCGAAGCTGCGCCAACAGATATAACATCTTCCCGTAAAAAATAAATAGATATAACATCTTTCACATCCCCTGGACTGCAATATTTTGTGTCAGAAAGAAAGAGATCAGGATGCCAGATAGGTGACAGCATATTACAACAATAGAATCTACTGGTATTATGATAATACTGGGATGGATTGTAAATCACCAGAGAGAAAAAGAGGCACTTATCGTGCAACCCAAGAGGTAACTCATCTAAAAACATGTTGCCCATCCAAAACCGGTACCCGATTCTCCTCCACAGGCTGTTGGGCTTGATGGCCGGACCGGGAATATATGATTTCAATTGCCTGGCAGAGAAGGAACATGATCAAGGTGCTCTGATTGCTCTCATCCTTGATCTATCTGATGTGCGTTCGCGCGCGAGAAAGAGGAGAGGGATCGTTGGCTTGTGGGGAATCAGGGAGTCAAGGAGACTACTCTGCTTGCGTACGTAGCAGATGTGTACTGGCCGGATGCGGGAACAAAAATCTGTGATGGGAAGGGGAGATGACTGTTGAGCACAGGCAATAAAGGGCATATAGAGGCGCGCACATTATATGGATTACACGGCTGTTGGCGTGGAGTTACAGCTGATCCAGAAGGTGGAAGAGCAAACGCTTATTCGCTTCATTTTCCAGGGAATTAAGTCATGATTTCATTGGGAAAAAAAAGGAAAAAGCTGATGTGGCACTGCTGCTGATGTGGATAGGCTGCATGTTAAAAGAAATAACATAGTGAGGATAAACTATTTAGGTATTATAGGTTCAAAGTTGTTAGTGTTGCATTATACTAATAGTGAATTTGGGTACTTTTAAATACATTATTATGTTGCTGCAATTAAGAATGTAAATGCCTTTCATTTCTTGTATTATTAATGCAGGAAGAAATGTTGCAGAAGCAAAAGGAACCCATAGAGGAGGGTGAAGTACCTTTAACAGAGCAACAGATTTGCGAGCATGTGCTTGGTAAGGCATATGGTTACATCGAGGTCGGGTCATGGACCAAAACCAAATAGAAGGGCTTACTCAAGCGCATCAAGCTCAACTCAGCATGTAGTGGAAGAATTGGCCTCTACAAAGGAGATTGTTGCTACAAACAAACTCAAATTGAGGCTCAACAATCTCAACTTGAAGCTCAGCGAAAGAAGATCGATTGGCTACAAAGTGTCGTGTCTAACTTGGTTGGCATTTCACCTCCTATGGACGGCACTCTTGCAGCAGGGCTAGGTTTCACAACCGAGCGGCCAATGCCATCTCGACGGAATAGGTATGCAACACATCAATCTCAACTATTTTTGTCATTTTTATTCACTGAAAATATATGTAGCATATTGCTTTTGTTAAAGCATTCCAATTTCTGCCACAGGTTCGCTGATGTCTAACACTGTACAAAGGATGTCAAGTTTTCCAAGATCATTTGCAAGGTAATGTTATTTTTCCCATGCTCTGGTACTTTAGATGATGCCTCCTACACCTCCAGCTTGCTTAGATATAACAGTGTACTTGGTATCAAGATCTTCTAATCACGATAGTTCTTGCTAATAATTCTGTAACGGAAAATGAAGATACTCATCATGAATATATGGACTTACAAATTCCAATGTCTAGCTAGTAATACATGTATACATTTTCAACAGTCATTTGAGGCCAGGATATAGACCTACTCCAACTTCTTCTTCTGATGGAAATGGTATGATCAGTTTGCCTCTGCTTCAAACAATCAAAATACTATGTGATTTGGCAAATTTCTTCATGATCTTAATCTTGATGGTCCAAATTTGTGAATCACAGGCTCTCTGGTGTCGGATGGAGGGTCTAGGTATTCATGATCAGTGCTACCTTCATTTTATGTTGGTTAGTTGCCTTTGTCTACCATCCTTTTCATTTTTCTACTGACATACACAAAGCAATTATAGATTTCGTGGAAAACCAGTAGCTAACGGCAAGTTGATGATTTTCGAGGATCCTTTATAGATTTCTTGTGTTCTCGGTCGTGGCTGATTGTAGATTTTTGTGGTGAAACTTTGGCTGCTGACATGATGGTATTGTGGTTTAGAGACACCACGCCATTATGTCTAGCGTTAAAATGGATACTTTCTTTTTGCGGGTAGAAACAAAAAGATTCTACCCAAGTGATCAGTGTATGTGTTAACCTTTAGATTGACTGGATTAAGACTTGAGTCCAGTAGGAAAGTGAAACAAATACGAGTAGATAACAGAAAATATCTAACGAATGATCTTCAGTGGTGCCATCTCTGACGATTTGGCTGATATTTTTAGGGTTGTGCCACTCGATGAAACTTTGGCTGCAGAAATGGAGGCATTGTAACCTGAAGAAAATAGCTACATATTTCTATGCCTGTTATCATCCACAAATGAGCTTTCATAACTGAGACTGATAGTAGAAATTAAAAGTAGGTAGGTGGCGCACTTTCCTGTGTATGTGTGTAGTTTTTCTTCCTGTCGATGTTGTTGAGCTTCTGAGCTGTGGCAAAGCTGATCAAGTGACTGGCAATTTGGTTTCTCCAGCTTAGTTTTTGGCATGCTTGCAGTCTTTCTGATGTTTCTCATGTCTGATGTTGTTAATGAGATAACATGTGCTCTGGCCACCATTATATAGGAGATGACCTTGGAGGAGCAGCGGAAAGCAATACTCGAGATAAAGACCGAGAAGAGAAAACTATTGCCTCTGCATTTCTTGCACATCTAGTAGACTATGTTGGATCTAAAGAAAATTCAGTGTACAAATGCTAAATGTAATGTTTGGATCATATTGGGGTTTACTGATTGGATCATATGTTCAGATCAGTACTAAAGATGGTACTGTACTTTGCAAATGCTAGAGTGGTATTTCCTACTTGCGAAACAAAATTCAGATTAGCATGTAATGTTTGGATCTTAAGTGTACAAATGTTGATTCTGAACTTCTTATTGTCAAATGTCTAAAATTCTGAGATTTCTTGCGTACTGTTAATGTCAGTGTATGACAATATATTGTACCTATGATATAGTTGCTTTCTCATGCCTGTAGTTACCAAGGTTTACAATCTTTTGGTTACAAAAGATGTCTAGTCTCCAACATGTAGCTGGTCTCTACATTCTTTTAGTCACCAAGCCTTGGCTGGTCACTTGATATCTCTAGCCACTAACCATGTACATGGTGGCTGTACATTTTTAGCAACCAAGTCGTCCATGGTCTCTAGATATCATTAGTCACCAAGTCTCCCTTGGTCGCTAGATGCCATTAGTCACCAGATTTGGTTGGTAGCTATTGGTATGACATTTAGTAACCAGGGTTCTCAATGTTGGTCGCTCAATATCTATAGCGACTAGACTATAGCCACCGTTCGCGACCAAGTAGTGTTGGTACCAGTAGACCACAAGCGACCAATTTTGTACTTTTAGCAACCGATCACCTTGGTGGCTAAAACTCATATCTCTAGTAGTGTGGACAAAATACTAAAAGTTCAATTGCTATTGCGACGACAGGTTGGCATGGTTCCAACAGAAATGAAGTAAAATAAAACATAAAATAGAAAATGCAAAAGTTTACATTAAAATAAACAAGAAGTTAGAGGTTTTAAAATAAAAATGTCATGTGAAAAATAATTAGAAATTCCAAAATCTTATAAATAAAAATTAAAAGTTAGAATAAAAAAGTTAAGAACAATCCCTCAAAGTACACATGAGTAAACATGGTGAGGTTATCAAAAATTAAAGTAACAAAGAAGTTCATTTTTTACAAAAAAGGCTTTTGCGCATTTCTAAAAATAAAACTAAGAAACTGAAATAAAAATAACTAAGCACTTCAATGTTTATACAAAAAGAAATTCAGATTTTTCCTGTTTAGGAAAACCAAAAATTTCAAATTAAAATAATAGAGAAGTTCAATGCTTTTATTTTTTGTATTTTTCTTGATTATAAAAATAAAACCAAGAAGTTCACTTTTTTTTATAAAATAGAGCAGTTCAATGTTTATAAAGAAAATCTCTGTTGCCCGTTTGTACAAATAAAATCAAGAAGTTCAAATCATAACAAAGCTGTTAATTTTTTTGGATTTTGTTGATTCTACAAATGAAATGAAGAAGTTTAAATTAAAATAATAGAATAGTTCAAGTTGATTTGAAAATTAAATACTTTTCGCTTGTAAAAACAAGCACGCCAACTCCTGGCGCAGGCTTTCAACGGCCTCCTCAGGGCCGAGCTCACCGAGGCCGCCACGGCCACCATGAAGGAAGGAGCTCAAGTACTCCATCGCGGCCAACTACAACATCATCAACGGCATGATGACCAACTCGCGCGTAGCCGGTATGTATGCAGACAAGCAAACCATTTTGTACATTTATATGAACTAGCAGCTAGGGTTCGTACGAACATGCATGAACTAATTCCTGTGGACTCTCTGCACGCACGGCCAGGGCTGAGGCAGGTAAAGACGGCGGGCTGCGGGTCCGGCCGGGAAGCTCAACGTGGAGGTGATGTGCAGCCGCCCAGCACGATGAGTACATGTTCTGGGACATGCTTCACCCCACGCACGCCACTATCAAACGCGGCGTCGTAGCCCTCTTCTAAGGCAACGGCCCCATGTACGCGAGCCCGTTAACTTTGGCACTCTGGTCACGGGCCAGAACGTATCTCCCACGATCAGGATGGTTGTCGCCGACGAGTGAATGATGGATGGCATGATCGATCTCGTCCCTGCTTTCCTCTCGTCCCTAGCGGCTGGAACCCTAGCCGCCGCCAGGGAAGGCCGGTCTTCCAAGGCCGCTCTCCGGCGGCTCCCCTCTGCCGGCGACCTCGGTCGTCGGTGGTGAGGGGGGTCGCCGGATTCACGCGTGTGGATCGTTTTTACTCTTTCGTAGTCTAGGTTTTTAGGTTGTTCATCGTCTTTGCTTCGGCGGCGACGATGACAACGCTGAATAAAGATTCTTCGGATCCTTTCCTAACGAGGCCATCGGTCCTATGGTTGGGGATGGATTTGGAAACCAGTCTGTTCAAGCAAGGATGGCGTGGCGGCGGCGGCACCCTCGTGGTGGACCTGTGTCCTCGGGCTCCGCCGTTGCGACGGCGTTTGCTCCAGCGTCGGCGCGGAGCTTGGGAGGTAGTCCAGGAGCGGATGCAGATTGTGGTCTGCATCGACGACATCTGGAAGACGGAGCATCCGCTGGGCTCGTGGTTCGTGGATGGCAGATATGGTTTCCTCCTTCGGCGTTTTAGTCGTGGTGGGGTGTTAGATCTGGAGTTCGATGGCGTGTCCGGGGTGTTGCCCCGGTCTGATTCGTTCAACGGTAAGGGCTTCACTTTTGGTGAGCCATCTTGGAGGTCCGCAAAGCTGCATATCAGCGATGGAGCCGCGTCGAGCTCGGGTGAGAAGGTGATTCATCATTCTTTTCTCCGGTGGCTACTATGGTGGTGCCGGAGACAGGTGACGGGCGTTGGTGTCAAGCTCAGAGATGTTCTGCTATCTTTTCAGTTTTGTCATGTCGGTCATTACGTGACTTGTACTTTGTTCTTTATGATATGAATGAGACACGTATTACCATGCAAAGAAAAAGAATGATGGATGGCATGCATGCATGTCCAGGTGCATGTGGAATCGGCGTCTGACTCCCAAAACTAATTTAAATTTTGCATGCAGCAGCAAGCCCAGATAGGGAATTCAGGTGGTTCGTGGTTTAGACTTAGAGGTATGGTCAGGGAGACGGCAAGCTCGACGGTGCAGGGAGGTCGAGGGGAGGGCGGAGCATCAAGGCTAGCGTAGGAGGGTTGCTGGCTGCGGGCGACATAGGCTGATGGTTCGGCCAATGATATGTGAGACGGTTTGGGGAAGAAGAAACAAAAGGCAGAATGTTGAAGAAGGCCATCTGACTTTTAGTTTTGCATCCGACGGCCGAAAACGAATCGAGTGATCCATAATGAGTTTTCCGTCGATTGACCCCTAATAGTGGTATGTGGTGTACTGCAATGCATGCGTGGACTGACCCATCGGTGATTCTACACGTACCTACTACTCAACATCTCACATGCAAAACATGCAAACGTTGCCAATTATATCAGCTGCTGTTCAAACAGCACAGTAGTTTGTGATTCCCGATATCTTTTCAGATCGATCTGCTTTGCTAGCTGACAATTCGGTATAATGATCAAGTCCACATGTGTTGCGCGTCCTGTAACGCCTGTATAATTGACTAATCTGCATATATAAAATAATTAACTAATCGATGTTAGCTTTATATTTGGAGAGAAAAGGAAGCATGAACTCTCGGGATCAAATCAAACAGCGTACCCTTTCGGTCTGGTAGGCGAAGGCAACTAAGCGCTATGCTTTCTTCGTGCCTTCTGTCGGAGCCGTTGTCGGTCTATCTCGTCTTCTATAGTCTTAAGGCCATGGATGCGCGGTGGATCCTGGTTCTTGCTGATGAGAGGGCTTCTTTTGGTTCTTTAAATTTTGTTAGGATTTTTGCCTTGCTTAGAGAGGTGAGGTGGCGACAGAGGCGGGCCCAGAATTTGGAGAGTGTGTATTCAAATTTTCAAAGGCGATTTTTATAAAGCCTAGCGCCTTGTTTTAGCGTTTATAATCATAGCATCAATTTATACAAATTGGATAGTACAAAAAAATAGAATAACATAATGGAGTCACGGAATTGATCATGATGACTTAAAATTGTTCAACATTTAGAAACTCTAATTTCTCAACATTGATCTACCAGTATTCGTCCTCTTCATGTTTTAGAAGCGAAAAATAAAAATTGCTCAAATTTCATGTACTAATTTATATAAATAGTGCTCAGTGGAAAAATTCACAATTTATAAATATTCTCACAATACAAATTCACATTGGAAATTGTAAATTTTCATGTCCAAACAGTTCATAACTGACTGCAAACAAGAATCTAATATCACTATTATTAAATAGGAATACAGCTATGCAAACTTACTTACTTCGATGTGGCTAGCGTAGTCTGCAACCTGCTGGATAGCAGGAAAAGAAGACAAGTAGACGACGCCTGCAGGCTACAGTAAGCCATATAGATGAAATAGATCAACTAAGAACTAATGTAATTAGACATGTGAACACATCTAATTAGCAATTATGCCTTGAGTAGTTAACCTTGCGGGATGACTCTTTGAAATTGAAGACCGGTGTGTGCTGGCGTGCTGCAAACTGATGAGATAAGGTCTAGAAGGAGGGAGGAATGGATGCCGCTGGAATCTGGATGGATGCGTCGCGTCGCCGTCCGCCAGTGCCACCGTGTGCGCGTGCAATCCGGCGATGGTCGATCTGGTGGCTTGAGACTTTTGGGAAGGATCTCGGAAGGAAGGCGCCGGTTCGTCTCCTGCTGTATATTGATGTGTTCGAAGGAAATGACGGATGGAATTCAGTTGGTGTTTGTCTTCAATGGATCCACGTGAATACGATCTTCATTCGTCTGTGTTCGTGTGTCTACAGGTTAGATCCTTCTGATCTACGCATCTCTTCATCAGCAGCGGTTTGCTGTCCTAGTGCGCTGGTTCTATGGGGCCTTAGCACGACCACTTCCCGACTATCTACTACAATAAGGTTTGCCCGACTCCGATGAGGGAGGGGTGATGGCGGCGGCGCACCTTTGGCTTACTAGGTGGTCTATAGACCTGGATGTATTTTTTACTTCTGGTGTTCTTTATACTACCTTGACAGTCGATGAATGGATCGAAAGTTTTCCTTGAAAAAAAAGCATGAGCTCGCATAAAAAAGAATGAGATTATGCCATTCAAGTGGAATGGATCTCTTTGGCAATTTTTTTTACCGAAAGCATCACAAAATGTTAGTTATCACCCTTCATATTTGGTAACATTCACGAAAATGGGGTTGCTAACGTCGAGGTGCCAAACAACTCTGTTGATAAGAGCTCTTGGTACAGTCTTTCTAGTGAAAAGGTACAAACATGCAATAAAAAGAAATTTATTGTGGCCCATGGAATAGGTTTAAAACCCGATATAATTGTGCAAGACCCAAAAAACTTGAAAAGAGAAAAACTGCCCCCCAACATTGCTCCGTGTGACCGTGAGTGGTACATGCGGCACTTCCATATATACCTTATAGCCCAACCACCTCTCCTCTTTCCTCCTTCCCTCCCGCCGCCGCCAGCAAAGCTCGTGTGGTTGATGCGGTAGCGGGGCCTCTACTAGTAGTCTTCTTCTCCAATGGGCGCGTGATTCTATGGCAATGTTGGCTTGATATGGGGCCTCGGTGGATGACGGCAATGGCAGAGCGTCACACACTGACGGTATGGGAAACCCCCAGTACCCTCGGTAGAGTGGCAAACATGGCCAGAATTACCAGAAGGGAGTTCACACAAGGGGATTACCCAGATTCGGGCCCTCATGGTGAGAAGGTCGGGGTGGTGTGCTATGAGCAGAGGCGGAGCCAAGATTTAGGCATAGGGGCCCCGAGAAGTCAACGAAGCCAGAAAAAAATTGTGCCTCACAATTTTCCAATAATTTTATATCTAAGCTATGTCAAGACACTAGACACACATTTTCCTCTAGCAAAATGTTAACGTATAACAAATACAATTTTTCTATTTTTAACAAAATAATATCATCGACTTTTAGAAAAAAAATTCATTGATTTTGGGAAAAAATAATTATTTGAAAAAATTTCCTCCATTTTGAAAAACAGTTCACCGATTTGTAAAAAGAGTTCATCGATTTTGAAAAAACTTAATCGATTTTGAAAAAAATCACCGATTTTGAAAAAGAATTCACAGACTTTGAAAAAAGTTCATCAATTTTGAAAAATAGTTCACCGATATGGAAAAAAGAGTTCACCAATTTTGAAAAAAAAATCACCAAATTTGAAAGCGAGTTCACTGATTTTGAAAAAGAGTTCATCGATTCAGAAAATAGTTCATGAATTTTGAAAAAAAGTTCATTCAAATTAGGAAAAGAAAAAAAACAACAAAACCGTTCCGAAAAGAGAAAAGGAAAAGGAATAAAAAACATAACAAAACCGTTCCGAATGAAAAGAAAAAAGAATAGCAAAAAAGGAATCGTTCTAAGAAAAAAAGGACGATGAAGCAGTAGGTGGCAACTAACACGAGATAGTTGTTTGGTTAGTGCATCAGTCAAACGACCGTGAGGTCACGGGATCGATTCCGATGGCAAGGCACATGGCGTGACGGTCGGATCTAATGCCGGACAGGCGATACTTCGGTGGTGTCCATGGCGGCCCAGACGTGGTTGCCCTGATTCAGATTTGGATGGGTCTAGATCTGGTGAGCCGGATGGTAGTGCAGTGGACGTAGACTGTGTTGCAGCGACCTCCTGCGGCTCCACATCAGCGGTGGTCGCTGACAGGTCTGCAAGATAGTTCATCTTTCTAGATCCTATGATTGACTTTGGCGGAGAGATGCAGACTATGGACAAAGGATTGACGCGGAGAGATGATTGTGAAGTGGCGGTGGTCGCACATCGCATGTTGTTGTTGGTATTGGTGGTTGGATCTGGTGATGGTTGTGCTTGAGTATAGCCCCCTTCTTAAAAGTGTTGGTGTTGAAGAACCTCGTCGTTTTGTGGTGTCTTGAGATGGTTGGTGTAGATATGATGATTACTACAGTTTTCCTACCGCGGATCTGATCGCTTTGGTTATTTTTTTTTTGTCTCGGCTACACTAGCCCTGGTCTTATATGGCTTTGGTAGGTGCCGATGTGTTTGTATGTGTTTTGTTGTTACCTGGGCCTGGGCCATGCCAGCCACACACACCGTGTGCTAATAAAACAAAACCACACAGAGCACTCCATCCGCCTCCCGTGGCGGTCAAAAGAAAAAAAAAACAACCCGCCTCCCGTACGCATCTTGCCGGCTCGCCGGAACCCGCGGCGAGCTTCTCCACTGATTCTCCCTTCGGCTTCCCGCCCCGAAGCGGCGGAGGGAATGAGCGGCTCGTCCGAGGCCGGCCTGTGCGTACGTGCGCACCCGTCGGCGAACTCGCCCCGCCGGCGACGCGTGGAGGAGGGGGAGGAATGTGGCGGGGTGGACCGGGCGAAGGTGGGCGCGCGGCGCCAGAGCGGGAGGGGGTGCGGGTTGGTGTGGACTGTGGTAAGACGAACTGCACTTTGCAAAATGTTTACTCCCGTACTGCTAGATTACAAGGGGAATGAATGGCTTCAAAATTCTTAAAAAAAAGAAAGAGGAAATATACTGTGTTGAGATTGAAGTGCTTAAAATTAGATGAAATCACCTTTTTACCCTTTTTTGCAAGAAGAAATGCGTAAGCGTATTGCAAACATTTTGTGGGAAGCAAGTAGTAGCTTCTGATTCGAAACGCTTAGATATGCCCATGAGACCCCTTGCAAAGCAGATATATAGCTTACATAGATGTGTTTGATAAGAACTTGAATTGAATTTGAGAGGCTAACACAATGGTTCAATTGAAGTTGAATTGAATTGAATTTAAAGAAGGCATATCGGTTTGCAAAATGCTAACCAGAAAGCCAGGTATTACATCACAATATAGAACAGTATTGTTGATGCCTAAAGCTTCCTCGGCAGTGAGATGAGCTGCCCCATTCCACTGCCTATTCTATGATCTTGCCAGCTTTAGGCCTCCTTGATTTTTTTTTTTAAAGGAAACTGTGTTTCAGGGATATTTTAAGTAGAGACATTTTCATCATTAGTTCATCCCTTGGTGCTGCTTATGACATTCAAGTACTCTAGATGTTGAGGTCATTGTATTGTGCCAAAGCCTCCGGTATCACTTTCTTGTCTGTATTTCTGGGCTGTTTTGCACTTCTCCAACAATACTCAAGAAAGTCAGAGCCAAGTGCTTTGTCACCATTTCTTGCAGAAAAACAGTCCACCTCATCCTTATGCTTCACAGGGATTTTTCCTACCTGATAAACCGAGTCCGCAACTTCAGTTGGATATCTTAATGCCATCTCAGTTTCAAACTTTCAATATCAACATCAACATCAAACTACCTCTATGATAGAGTTTAAAACATGCTTTTCTTTAAAGCAAAACTCGTAAGAATTCAAAAGCAAAACAGAGTATTCGCACATTTGGCTTCTGCTTATATAATTAAAGCACATTAATTATTCTGGGACAACTTCTTCCTTATATGATGGAACCCAAATTTGGTTTTGGATATACTTTGATTGGAAATACACACGTGCATGGTGGATCCTCTTAATTTTTGCTTCCTGAACATCACCACCCAGCTACTACAACAACAACAAAAGAGCAAAGAACTGAACAAATGGAGAAGACCATGAGTCAGCGGGGCAGCTGTACATGGGCAGTTGGATGCAACAGCAGATCCACCTTCTTTCGCGCTGTTACTCCGAAGGCTTCTGTCATGTCCAGTTTGCTCGGAAGAATGCCATCAGGAAGACTCCAGTCGAAATAAAACAGAAGGCTTGCGAGAGCTAGCTCAATATTCGCAATCCCAAACAGCATCCCGGGGCAGATCCGTCGACCGGCACCGAACGGGATGAACTCGAAGTTGTTGCCTTTGTAATCTCTCACACTGCTCATGAATCTCTCTGGCACGAACGCTTCTGGTTCGTCCCAGCATTCCGGGTCCCTGGAGATAGCCCAAGCATTCACCAGCACGGTAGTCCCCTTGGGCACGTCATAGCCGAGTATCTTGCAATGTTCTTGGCACTCCCTTGGCATCAGTAATGGCCCAGGAGTGTGCAACCGTAAGGTCTCCTTGATGACACACTGCAAGTAACTCAGCTCACCTAGACCTTCCTCAGATACCTTCATTTGTCCCATGAAGGCTGCCCTGACCTCAGCTTGCGCCTTGGACATCACGCTCGGGTTTCTCATCAGCTCGGCCATTGCCCACTGCAGCGTCGTTGTTGCTGTCTCGCTCCCACCTGCAAAGAGATCCTGTTCTTTTTCCTGTTAGTAAAACCATGGATTGATGATAGGAAAAATAGCACTCTGCTTTCTTTCATTTGAGAAGCTAGTACTAGCAGCAGCTGCAGGAAGAATACAACAACTTACGAAAGTCACTGCATTGATGTTGCTCATCGTGAGGGGAAACTGTAGGTTGTCTTCTCCTTGAATCCTCAAGAGCACATCGATCAAATCTTCCTGGTGCTGTTCATCGGAGGACTTCCTCTCCAGATGCTCTCCTATGACGCGGTCCATGAACGCCATCAAAGAGTCCCGAAACACCGCGGCCTTGCGCAGCGTGCTGCTCAGAGCGAGTGCCAGCCTCGAAGATGGGAACAAATCAGGCAAGCTGAAGCCGCCTACCAACCGCACCGCCTCGTCGACGTAGCGGAGCAAGGTGTCGTGCTCCTTGAACCGGCCGCCCATGATGGCGTGCACCGTCGTGTCCGTCACGTACATCGCCAGCATCTTGCTCAGGTTCACCACCTGTTCTGACTGGGATGCAGATGAGATGGACCTGATTAATCGGGTAGCCTCCTCCTCACGGATGGGCTGGAATGAACTGATGCGCTTGGCGCTCAGAAGCTCGAGGTAGCAAATCTTGCGCATCTGCCGCCAATGGTCGCCATAGGGGGCAAACGCAATCCCCCGGCCAAGCTCGTTGATGACCTTGACGGATGAGCTCATTGGCCTTGTACAGAAGATGCTGTCATGCACCTTCATGATCTCCTTGGCAGCCTCCGCGGAGGAGGCGATGATCACCGGATTCTCGCCGAACTTGAGGAGCATCAGAGGGCCATGGCGCCGAGATAGGTCTCGTAAGGCGCGGTGAGGGAGGGCACCAGAAAGATGGTGGAGGCTGCCGATAACGGGAAGCTGCCATGGGCCTGGAGGGAGCCGCAGACCATGGTTGCGAGGGCCAAAGGAAGCTCTGTAGAGTCGAATCAGGTAGAGAAGAGGAAAAAGAGCTAGCAAATAGTAGTATGCATCATTCTCCATGATTGGGAATGTATACCATAAGGAAGAAGAAGAAGAAAGAAGAAGAGCTAGCAAATACTAGTAGACCTGAGAATCGGTGACTGCTGTGAAAAGAAGATTTATGAAGGATCCAATGCTGCTGCTTCTTTGTTTTATTTCTATGGTAGTTTCTTGGTTGCTTCCTTATGTCATTTCTTTACTTATATTTTTTTCGGGCTGAGAAAAATTATGGTCAAACTAGTGTGATGTCAGTCAGATTATATTACTCACTTGATGCCTTCCATACATTTTATATACTAGGTGTGCTGCAGGTGCAGAATTAAATAGCATGAGTAGCTAGTAATCTATACAGTAGACCAGCAGTGCTTACATGTGCAGAACCAAAGAACAGTTCAATCATAGCATCAAGGACGAAGCCATGAACTGAACTACTACCAGTACTACGCTGAAGCACAAATAAATAAGCCGTACTGCACCCAACTAACCATCATGTGGACATGGCATTCGTATGTTATTTCTCAGTCAAAATTAAAGTTACTGGTCACCAAGTGTTCAATTCTCTCACCGGATCATGTATCTCTGTTCTTTAATAGGTGCATTGCTGTCACAAATTCTGGAACTCGACGCTGCACCTGACTCCACTGGAAATAAATAATGTCAAGAAAGTTCTTGATGCCCGTTTACCTTCTTTACCCTGAAAATGCTCTCGTTTTCAGGGCTTGATGAACTCTTCTTTGTGACAATGGACCTGATCTGTATCTGCAACACAGCCACTGTTTTCGAGGCTTCCATCCCCCAAGAGAGTGTCAGCAGGTTTCAGGAGATATGCCCCCAAGCCATTAAGATACTTTGCTGTTTATATTTTATCAAGTACTCGACATATCAGAATAAATCCGGTTTGCACGCACTTGTTTTAGAAACAACTCGATGAAAACGGTAGTGTTCATTGGCAGAGTGCTTACACTCCAATGAGTCATTGCTCTGCAAGTAAGAGATAGTTTCAATTCCCATTCCTAGAATCTAGATGTGAACGTACATATCATCGTACTCTGTTTTGATGGCAGGATAAATTGGCAGACCCATTTATTCACTTGAGCATCCATTGGCTCGGAAGATGAAGGAATCGGCACACGGTAAGTATGTAAACTGTGGTTGTGCGTTCAGATTGTTTGAGCCTAGACCCACTGTGTAGCTGGAAACACCAACCTGTAGTGAAATCCTGTCCCACTTTGCGGGGTAATTATCGTTCTGGCATGTATACGTTTGATGGGCTCCAAGAACCTTAAGCTGTAGTTATCAACTTTTATCTGTTAGTAACCTTTATTGGCTTGTACCAACTTATTTGCTGATTATGAAAAAATCATGCAAAACTGTCTACCTGGTTGGTTGTCCGAAGTTAGCTAACAAAGCAGTATTCAGGTATAATTCAAGCATATATATCCTTCGCATCTGGTGAAACTAGTGATATGCGGGTGCCACTCTCCAATAATTTGTGCCTTGTTAAAATAATGATTAACATTTCTCAGTTTCCTTGTAAATCTATGACAGGTAGATTCCAGACCGGTGCGCAGCGCAGGCAGGATCGAAATCCCAAATTTGTGGATGATTTGCTGCTTCATTTTGTCAGTGTGCAACAGAGCAGGCCATAACCAGTATGAAAATGGCCATCATCAGATGAGTATAATCATGGGATGGGAGTATGAAAATGGCCATCATCAGATGGGTATAATCATGGGATGGGAGTATGAAAATGGCCATCATCAGATGCAATGGAGATCCAAATCGTCGTCGCATTTTTGGCAATGATCGATCTGGCGCACCCTAGTTGAACATGTTTAATTCAGTTATTATGTGAGAAGTGTCAGTCAGGGTTAACTTTTCAAGGTTAATCACTATGTATTTTTTTTTTACTTCTGCGAGGAGCAGATTTTTACCACTGTGCCCTGTATTATATATGCCTAAGATATCATTTGTAGTTTCGTACAGAATCTTGCTGCAGTTGTGGCTAACAATTTCGGCCAAATTGTGGCTCGCTGATGTCCCTTGGCACACATTTTTCACTGTTTTACTGACGATGGATTCAGCATCTGTTTCAGAATGGGAATTTTGGTAGCTTTGGAGAAATTCAGGTAGCAAATGCAGTGCACTTGGAATCTGAACATCGTCGCCAATCACAGTTACTCTTAGATTTTTGTATAGCCCTTTCTTTCTAAGTTCCGATTAACCTATATATTAAGCATGGCGTCTTGTGCTTAAAGTTGCCCCAATATGAGTTTGCCGATATTTTTTGAAGGCCTAAAAGGAGCCTGGGATCATTTTGTGATTTTCCAGAGTACGCATGCCTTGGTGACCATGACAAAAGCAATGGTTGGTAATGACATCCATGACAAAAGCAATGGTGGCGACAATGACACAAAGGTTTTTGTCACTAGGTTATGTGCGTTAAGCTCTACCCCTCTTGAGGCTTCACTGGTATCGTTTCACTGGGGTTAACAGGCCACACAGACACCCACAAGGCGAAGTATCAAGTGCAAACGCCTATTCAGTAAAAACTGAAAACTATCATCGTACGCCATCTGATTAAATATGTATGGTGCACAGCAAAGGTGGGAATCTAACTAGCCACTTAATCACAGTTTTGCACCTAACCCCCTGCCCTTACGTTCCTAGCTTGGTAACGATTCACCAAAAAAGAAAAGGAAAACAAATTGTGCTCAATCTGCACCCCCATGGAGTCCTGTCCTGCGCCGCCGCTAGGTGCCCTAGCTCTCCGACGACCGCCCCGTCCAGCAGCGCTAGCCCTCCGCCGGACTAAACCGTGATCCCACGCCCTCCGCTGCCTTCGTCCGTGACCCCAAGCCCTCCGCCGGCCATGGCCGTGCGCCATTGCTCTAGCCGGTCGTGACTCGCCTTCTGGAGCATGCATCACTACCGCTCGTAATAAGCGTTTGCACTTGATACTTCGCCTAGGAAAAATGGTAAAAAAAATAACAAAAATATATTTTTATGAATAGTTCTATTGTTGGCCCACCCTGGCCCATTGGGCTAGATCTGCTACTGCTCTTGTGGCCTGCCCTGTCCACCCTATGCTAACCCTGTCCACCCTCTACCTTCGCTAGGTTATGTGCGTTAAGCTCTACCCCTCTTGAGGCTTCACTGGGATCGTTTCACTGGGGTTAATAGGCCACACAGACACAATAATGCATGCTGACCTGGCTGATGTCACATAATTGAAAAACAATCCCAATTTCTCTTGACTAAACAATGCTGAAATTGTTCTTATGATCGATCTCCCTTGAAAATTGCCGAAAACAAATCAATCTAGTTCCTGATTCCTGAACACCGGAGCCATCCCCGATACCAGGAGCAAGAGGCGGGCTAACGACAGGCGCACAGGACGACATAAGGATAGTTTAAGTTTGTCTTGGAGACTTAAAGCTGAAATCAGACTCCACACGGAGCCTTACAGGGATCCTACGTAGTATAACTAGAAGCACAAGTAGAATAAAAGGCACACGACAGTGCTTATTTCGAACTCTTTTAATACCTAACTGAAAAATACCAACAAACAAAGAGCACTTTTGTGATCTAAAAAGAAAACCTCTAACAAAATAATGAAAATTATGATCCAAGCACAGCGCGTTTGATCATGTCCTAAAAGTAACTAGCATCCAAAGAAGTCGCGTGTGTTCATCCATGTAGCAGCAAGGATTTTATTTCAAACCATTGGTAGTAAAGAAATAGAAAAATGATTTGCAGCATTACATCATCAGCAGAATTTCACACACAAATGGTCATATAAGATGCTTATAATTCCCATGGCTGCAAATAGAAGATAAAAGTTTAAGCCTCAGGATGATTTCGAGAAAAGTTTTGCTGCATGATAATCATTGTCCATGTCTTTTACATATTGACCATAGTACCTTAACGCAAACACTACAAGAAGTTAAGCAATGCATGAAGGTAGAAGGTGACCAAACCAGAAACCAATACATATTACAGAAAGTTGATTACAAATTTGGATAACTGATCACAGAGAAATCAGTCAAGTTCCCTCCATACTGAACCACCATTGCTCCAAATAAACCCAAAAAACATGCATTCATCAGCCAGAGAAAATGAGAGCCCGCTACTCCATAGCATGAAGAATTGACTCCGATCAGAGATCCACTTTTCTTATAAAGGCACCAACAATCTCGTATTAATGTCAAATGTGCAATGATTGTGACTCTGTGAACAACGGCACATAAGGCAGAAATAGCTGCTTGGCACCTGCAAGATAGGATATCACGTCGACTTGCCGATTATCCATATTATAGCACAGAATGTGATACCCCCCGCAATGATGAAAACCAAGTTACATTCCGGATGAATTGCAATAAAATCAAAACGCCCATCAAGGTATAAATCTCTCCATCCAAATATGTTTGAAGTTTCAATGCTATGCTTCAATATCCAAGGTTCGCCTTGATAGTTCTCCAGAACATAAACTACAAATCGGATGGCAACACCATCTTTATCCCTCTGAAAACTGGCATAGTGCAAGCGGCCCTGCGACCGCTGAATAAAACCATCAGCCAGACCAAAATCATCAACCTGACGACCAGGGACCCTGAATTTCATCCACGTTTCTCCCTTCGTGTCCACCGCAGCTACACACTCGTGTAACTCGAGGTCAAAGGCACGAAAAAACAGAAGGCCATTAAGAAAGACACTTCCCGAGGAGTGCCGACTAGTAGGCCACGTAGCTCCGTTCCATCTCTTCTCCTTGAAAACCCATTCACCGGTTTCGGACGAATACACTACCACTCCGGAAAGATCGGCTTTCCTGCCGTACTTGTGCTCATGTACCAACTCAAACACATGGAAATTTGGGGACAAGGCGGGGTCAAAGCCCAAACATGTGGTGGCTGCCTCGCCAGTGGCCTTGACAGAGTTGGGCAACACGACCCACTTCTCCATGGCGGGATTGCACACGACATAGTAGAACGCGACACCCCTATCGGAAACGTCGTAGCGGCGGCAGAGGAGGAGGCCGTTGCAGGAGTCGAGCAGATCGACGCGCGGGGGGCGGTGGTTGGGCAGGAAGGTGAAGGAGGTATCAAACGGAGGGCGGCGGTCCCCTGAGAGGCTGGTGAAGTGGAAGGGCGGTTCAAGAAGCCGCTCCCCGGTGGTGCTGCTGCCGAAGAAGAAGCCGGCCAGGGTTTGGGGGAGCCTTTTGCGGTGGTCGGGGTGGTGGATGAGGCCGAGCCAGTGCTTACAGACGCACTTGCAGCGGCACACCTCCTTGGTGGGGACGCGCGAGAGGATCTCCACGAGGATGTCGTCGGTGAGCCTATCGGCCGGCGTCCGGCTGGGGAAATCGGAGCAAGATCTGCGGAAAGAAACACAAACGGAGGAGAGGTCAGGGGAGCAGCGAAGGAGGGGGAGTTGATGGTGGTTGCTGATCTGCGTACCGGGCGAGAATCGACGCGCGGCCTTCCTCCCGCTGCCCGGTGGTGCGGTCCGCGCCGATGGACATGGCGACGGGCGGAGGGAGGGGGCGGCGGCGCCGCCGTCGGTGGCGAGCAAGGAGGCAGGGGATTTTTTATTTTTTATTTTTCGGTGGCGAGCGAGGAGGCAGGGGCGTGAAAACCACGGCTACAGCCTTAGCGAATGGGCCGTGAGTAAATGGGCTATCTGTATCACATCTGTAAGCGTCGGCCTGTCTCAAAATAAATTTCATCCCATCTTATCGGAAAAACAAAATCCATCCCTAAAAAAACTAAACAAATCCCGTTTTGTCAAAACAAAGGCTAGAAAAACCATCTTAAAAAAGAAAATAAAAAATCCTTCCGGAAAAAGAACAATTAGAGTTTCAATCTAGTACGCAATACTGTACGAGGGACACAATAATGTACTACGAATTGAAACGGCGGCTGCTAACAATCAACCAGATGATAGGATCGTTTCCTCTTTGGCTAGCGACAGCAACCCTAGCTTTAGGTTTAGGTCGTTGGTGATGAGGGAGGTCGCCAGATCCCATGCGTGCAGATTGCTTTAGGGCATCTCCAGCCGTTGGCCCCCCAGGAGGGGCAAAAATCGCCTCGAGGGCGCCGCCGCTAAACCACAAGATTTGGGGCGTGATGCCCGATGGCGGCGCCACGTTCGAGTAAAAATGGCAAACACGGCGCAAAACGACTCAAATTTAACGCAAACACGGCGAGTTCGTCCAAACTTAAACATATTTTACAAAAAAAAAATTGCCGCGGGCTACTCCCGCCGTCTCCCTCACCGGCCGCCTCGCCGCCCACATCGCCGCCCGCCCACGTGGTTCTATATGCCGAGGAGGCTGTAGAACCGCATGTAGTCGCCGTCGTCGTCGTCGTCGTCGCCGCCCCCGCCTAAGCCACCGCCGTCCCTGCTGCACCCCTCCCCCGGTTGGCGCGGCGGCGGGTTGGAAGGTCCGGGGGCGTCGTCGTCGTCGCTGTCGAGGATGACGACGCCGTGCTCGTCCTCACGGCCACGCTTGCGGGCGGCGATCTCCTCCAGGGCCCGGCACTGCCGAACCATCTCGTTGCGGAGGTAGTCGTACCGCGGCCACTGCATGGCGTCCTCGTCGGAGAAGCCGTGCCGGGCTATCTCCTCGTACTCCGCGGGAGGCGGGCTCCGCTTGGGCTCGACGAAGATGAAACGGCGGCGGGTGGCGCGGCGTTAGCGCGCCGTCGCGACGCCGGAGCTGCGGGTGTGCTGCGCCCACCGGCGTGTCTGGGGCTCTGCTGACGGGGTGGAGGCAGGGCGAGCCGCCGGACGAAGAGGAGGACCCCCCGGTCTCCATGTGCCTCGGGGTCCAGGAGCTCCCCCGGCGGCGTGAAAAGGAAGGGGAGCGGGGTAGTCGAGGCGCGGCGTGTTGCCGCCCTCGATGTACTCGAGGACGGCCTCCAACGTGCGCCCTGGCACGCCCCACCATCGACGCCGACCGGCGGAGTTTTGCCTGCCGGAGGGCACGACGCCGTTGGTGGCCTCGAGCTGCTCAGCGTGACGGCGGCGGAAGTACGGCTCCCATAGCGGGCTGTCGGGGGCGTATCATGCTTCACCTCGCCGCGCTGCGGCGAGTTCGAGCGGATCGCGCGATCTCCGCCGCCGCGCCCGCCGGTGGGTATCGGGGCACCGATGCGCCGCCAGATCGATCCTCCACGTCCGGGCACCCGCATGTCCGGCGGGACCGGTACTCGGCCTCGTAAAGGAGGCGAGCCTCGTCTTCATGGAGATGGCGGCGGCGGCCGTTCGTCGCCGCGCCGTCGCTGGGAAGCGCTTCGGCCATTGGTTTTGAGCCGGAGACGGCGAAGGAGGAGAGGAGGGAGGAACGACGGCGGCGGGAAGTGTGAGACGGCCGAAAGTCGCCGGGAGTGGCATATATAGGCGGCGCCGCCACACGCTGCGGGTAACGTCGCGACGCGTCTGGCGGGCGAGGCGAGGGCGAGGACGCGTCGTCCGGCCTTCACTACGCCGCCCATGAAGCATCAATGGCGCAGGTGACCGCGCGCGCAGCTTTGGCATTGATTCGCCGCGAAGCGAGGCGATGAGGACGACGAAGGGCGAAAGTAATCCGTGTCGCCGACGCGTCGGGCCCGCGTTTCTTCGCGCCAAAAAGTTCGCCGGCGCCCGAAGCGCCCCAGCGCCGGTTCGGCTGGGTCCGCCGGCTATTTTCGCCCAAGCCGGGTCGGGCTCTGAGGCGCGCGATCGGGCGTTTTTGGCGCGCGCGAAAAACGCCTGGGGAGGCCTTCTTGGGGGCGCGGCTGGAGATGCCCTTAGCTTTAGGTTTTAGAGCCCTAGTGGCTTAGGTTTTTGGATCGTCCAACGTCTTGGCTTCGACGGTGGCGACGGCGATGCTGAATAAAGAAGCTACGGGTTGTTCTCGGCGAGGCGATCGTCTCTATGGTTGGTGATGGATTTGGGAACCAGTCTGTTCAAGCGGGGATATCGTGGCAGCGACGACATCCTTTTGGTGGACTTGTGTCCTTGCGTTCCACCATTGCGACGGTGTCACTCCAGTGTGTCGCGGAGCTTGGGAGGCAGTCCAGGAGCAGATGCGGATTGTGGTCTGCATCGACGACATCTAAAAGAAGGAGCATGTGCTGGGTTCGTCATTGATAGATGGCAGATATGGTTTCCTCATTTGGCATATAGTCATGGTGGGTACCAGATCTGGAGTTCGATGGCATGTCCAGGGTGTTCACCGGTCTGATTCGTTCAACGACAATGGCTTCACCTTTTGGTGAGCCACCTTGAAGGTCTGCAAAGCTGCATAACAGTGATGGAGCCGCGTCGAGCTCAGGTGAGGAGGTAATCGGTCATTCTTTTTCTTTGACGGTTGTTGTAGTGGTGCCAAAGGCAGGTGACTGACGTTGATGTCAAGGTAAGAGATGTTCTGCTATCTTTTCAGTTTTGTCATGTCGGTCTTTACGCGCTAGATGATTCACTGGTACACGTTGGTGCTATATAAACGGTTTTTAACCCCTTTCCGCGACGGTATTTGGAACCATCGCCAAGTGAGTGTGGGAGATAGGGGGTCCTTCCCACACGACCCAGAAATCGTCGGGGATAGGCCCTCCTGGGACACCAAATGAGCTCTTGTGCGATCGGGTGAGGCATCGAAACCCAATAATTTCCGTAGGTATGTACAACCCACACGGTGAATCCCAGAAAAACATTTTCGTAGGTATGTATATCACACACAGTCAATCCAAGGAATACGTTTCCGTTCTTATGTACATCCCACACAATCAATCCAGGGAAAACGTTTCCATTTGTATGTACATCCTGTTGGGGAACGTAGTAATTTCAAAATTTTCCTACGCACACGCAAGATCATGGTGATGCGTAGCAATGAGAGGGAAGAGTGTGTCCACGTACCCTCGTAGACCGAAAGCGGAAGCGTTAGCACAACGCGGTTGATGTAGTCGTACGCCTTCACGATCCGACCGATCAAGTACCGAACGCACGACACCTCCGAGTTCTGCACACGTTCAACTCGATGACGTCCCTCAAACTCCGATACAACCGAGCTTTGGGGGAGAGCTCCGTCAGCATGACAGCGTGGTGATGATGATGATGTTCTACCAACGTAGGGCTTCGCCTAAGCACCGCTACGATATTATCGAGGTGGATTATGGTGGAGGGGGGCACGACACGCGGCTAAGAGATCCAAGGGATCAATTGTTGTGTCTAGAGGTGCCCCCTGCACCCGTATATAAAGGAGCAAGGGGGAGGCAGCCGGCCTAGGAGGAGGGCGCGCCAAGGGGGGAGTCCTACTCCCACCGGGAGTAGGACTCCTCCTTTCCTTGTTGGAGTAGGAGAAGGGAAGGGAGAAGGAGAAGGAAGGAAGGGGGCGCCCCCCTCCCTAGTCCAATTCGGACTAGTCCATGGGGAGGGGTGCGGCCACCCTTTGGGGCCTTTCTCTCCTTTCCCGTATGGCCCATTAAGGCCCAATACGAATTCCCGTAACTCTCATGTACTCCGAAAATTACCCGAATCACTCGGAACCTTTCCGATGTCCGAATATAGTCGTCCAATATATTGATCTTTATGTCTCGACCATTTCGGGACTCCTTGCCATGTCCCTGATTTCATCCGGGACTCCGAACTCCTTCGGTACATCAAAGCACATAAACTCATAATATAAGTGTCATCAAACTTTAAGCGTGCGAACCCTACGTGTCGTCGAATTAACACGTCAGATGTCCTCATGAAAGGACTTAGTCATGGAGCCATCGCGACGGGTTAGCTTGAAGAGGTTAAACCGGACAAGGGACACGGGAGTTTTATACTAGTTCGGCCCCTTCGATGAAGGTAAAAGCCTACGTCTAGTTGTGATGGGATTGATTGGGTTTCGATGACCAGGGAGCGAATACGCCTTGCCTGAGTCTCGAGTTGTTGTTTTTCTGTCCCTGAACTGCCACCGGGTCGTCCCTTTATATACATAGGTTGACGCCTAGCCGGTCTACAGAGTCCCGAGGACGACGAGGGAGTCCCTAACCCACCCGGACGGTCTACGGAGTCCCGGTCTACAGAATCCCGAGCCCCCCTCCCCGGACAGATCTTCGTGTTCGGCGGCTTCACACTACGAGCCAATTCGCTTGGCCACTTGGAGCAGATCGATAACTATGCCCCCGGCCACCGGGCCAGGTTCGGAAACTTGAACCACACAGCGGATATTCGCGGGGACTTGATCTTCGACGAATTCGAGCCAGCGCCAGAAGCGTCGAACAGTCACGCTGAGCATGGCTTAGACCTGCCGTCAGACGTTGTTCGGGATATCACCCCGACAGAAGCCACGGACCTAAATCCGAGGCAGGTTGCGTTGCCTATGGACGGAGGGCTGGGCAACGTCCCTCAGACCATACCCTTGTTGGCGACGAAACCGAACACAAGTATCACCTCTGAGGGAGCCTGTAACTCCGAACCCCCGGATTCGTATCCGGATGTAGGTTCCAGTCCGCGCGTCCCCGAGCCCGCCGATCCTGGTCGGGCTCCGGTGATGGAGTTCACCGTGACGGACATCTTTCAGCATTTGCCCTTCGGTGACATACTCAACTCATTTAAAATTCTCTCCTTGACAGAGAATTCTGGGCCGAACTATGTCCGACTCGAGTGGGAAGTAGGCGACGAAGAAATTCGTTACCCACCCACCACCCACTTGATAGCCACGGTTGATGATTTGGCCGATGTGCTTGACTTCGACTCCGAAGGCATCGACGGTATGGACGACGATGTAGGAGTAGACTCCGAATCTATGGGGTACCGGATTCCCGCCTCGTCACACGACATATATATGGTGGATACGCCCAAGGAAGGCGATGGTGACAATCCGGAAGATAACACCCCTGGGCAAAAACCAAAGCGACGGCGCAGACGCCGTTCGAAATCGGGCAACAGTAACAATAACAGCAAGAGCGCCAGGAGAATGGACAATTCGGTCAACCTGAAGGAAACAACGACCATACGGAACCAGCGATGGATCAGGATGAACCAGGTCACCCTGAACACAGTTCGGAGTAGACGCCCGACGACAATGGTCCAGAGGGACGAGCTCATCAAACTGTCCCAGGACAAGAAGATAGCCCGGACGATGACGCATTCGTCATTCTGGAAGAACGCGTGGAACGGGAGAACCTCCATAGAAAGCTTATGGCCACATCGAGAAGTCTGAAGAGGAAGAAGCAACGGCTTAAAGCGCACAGGAAACGCTCAATCACAGATGGAATAAAGTGCTAGACACTGAAGAAAGATATGGCGACGATCGCCACACAAAGAGCTACCCAAAATGTAAGCTACTGCCAGAATTCGACCACGAGGCCGTCCCACCAAAAAGTAACACGACCAGGAGACCGGAAGTACCACTTCATAATCGCAATAAATCAACTACCGAAGACGCCCACGATCTATGTGAGCACCTTGATAAGAAAGCTGGCATAGCTAGGTCCATCTACGGACCTAAAGGACACACCCCGGCGGCGGAGTGTGGTCATCAAAACAATTATGACAACCAAACACCAGTTCGGAATAAACACCGAACACAACAACAGCCGACGGCATGCCACAGCGCGTCCAGATACAGAGGGGCTGCTCACCCCCTGTGCTTCACCGACAATCTTGGACCACAATTCCCTTGGCTTTAAACCTGTGAACATAGAGGCATACGACAGAACTACAGACCCAGGGGTCTGGATCGAGGACTTTATCCTACACATACACATGGCTCGTGGGGATGATCTCCACGCCATCAAATACCTTCCCCTCAAACTAAAGGGACCAGCTCGACACTGGTTGAAAAGCCTCCCCGAAAATTCAATTGGGAGCTGGGAGGAACTAGAGGACGCTTTCAGGGCCAATTTTCAAGGGACTTATGTCCGGCCTCCGGATGCTGACAATTTAAGCCACATAATCCAACAACCCGGAGAGTCCGCCCGCAAGCTTTGGAACAGATTCCTCACTAAGAAGAATCAAATTGTTGATTGTCCGGATGCCGAAGCCCTAGCGGCATTCAAACATAGCATCCGCGACGAGTGGCTTGCCAGACACCTCGGCTAAGAAAAGCCTAGGACAATGGTAGCCCTAACAAGCCTTATGACCCGCTTTTGCGCGGGTGAAGATAGCTGGCTAGCCCGTAAAGGCACCAGCGACCCCAGCACATCCGAAATAAGGGACGGCAACGGGAAGCCACGACGTAATAAAACCAAACACCAAAACAAGGAAGAGAGCCCGGACAACACCACGGTTAATGCCGGATTCAGGGGCTCTCGACCTAACCAGCAAAATAAGCAACCTAAAGGCAGTAAAGAGGGACTGTCCGGTCTGAACAGAGTTCTGGACAGACTATTCCAAATTCATGGCACCCCCGACAAACCTACGAACCACACGCACAGAGAGTGCTGGGTCTTCAAGCAGGCAGGCAAACTAAACGCCGAACACAAGGGGAGGGAAACACCAAGTGAAGACGAGGATGAACCTCGCCAGCCGAACACTGGGGGACAGAAAAAATTCCCTCCAGAGGTTAAAACAGTGAATATGATCCACACGACTCGCACATCCTTGGGAAGGCACGAACACGCCCATAAAGGCGCGTGCGATATAGAGCCCATCGTACCCACACCTAACTACTGGATGTCTTGTTCGATCACTTTCGATCGTCTGGACGGCCGAACTAGTATTCTGCGCGAAGGATCAAATGCCTTGGTGCTTGACCCAATAATCGACGGATACCATCTCACTCATGTCCTCATGGATGGCGGCAGCAGTCTCAATTTAATATATGAGGACACTGTCCGCAGGATGGGGATAGACTCATCCAGAATCAGCAAGATTAACACCACCTTTGAAGGGGTGATACCAGGCGTTGAAGCCTACAGCAGGGGCTCCGTCACACTGGAGGTAACATTCGGCTCTCTAGGCAACTCCAGAAGCGAAGAACTAGACTTCATCATCGCACCCTTCCAAAGCAGCTATCAAGCACTGCTTGGAAGAACGGCCTTCGCCCGCTTCAACGCATTGCCGCACTATGGTTACCTTACACTTAAGATGCCCGGTCCACGCGGCGTCATAACCGTTAGTGAATAACAGAGCGCTCTTCGCACGCAGAGGAATACGCGATGACCCTAACGGCTGGACTATAAGCGGCCTCTAACAAAATATGACGGGTCGTTAAGACCACGGACACAGTTAGACGAGTCCGGCAGCCCATATCAAACCAGGGCATCGTATATATAATCCTATAGTGGACACCAGGGGCTAATGACAAGGCCCCACACTTGGCTCAACCTTATTAGTAGGCCAGCATCTAACATTTGTTACTATCCATTGCATACTTACGTTGCACTCCCCTATGAGTTACCCTTTTCCGCAGTCAACGCTTGCGCGATACCCTTCCAGGAGGTGGCACAATGGAGACAAAGGCGAAGATGTGCAACAGGGCCCCGTTCAACAGGTTTCTTTTTAGATTAAGCCCCTATGTTAACCTTTTCTATTGCCTCTTGTTTGTTTAACCATCCCATGGGTTCCGTACCCATAGAGGATACTGCCGTTTTTGGCATTTTGCCACGACAGATTAATGCACGCACTTGGAAATACAGGGTTTATAATGAATGGGCATTCTTGAGCTCATCATCTTTTATAAAGTCCGAATACCTTCGGGAGTGTTCGGCGTCACAAGTTTGGCCTTATATGCATCAACTCTGAATCATGTCTTTGGTCAAATGTTGGGTTAGCCCGGCTCCTGGGTTCGCCGCCTTACGTTCCGTTATAATCGGCTAAGGTGGCCAAAGGAGAACTACTGCGATTGTGCCCTTGTTATTCCGGATGAGCACCTCAGTAGAGAAAGCCGAAAACCGACTGTCATGATACAGCGAGAGATTGGTCAACCACTCGACGACTCACCGGAATCTCTAGGATTCCTCCGCATTAACGAAGGGCCATTTCCCGGCCAGGTACATAAGCATGCGAAGGTACCAGGGGCTACATAGTAGCCCCAACGTTAGAATCCCGCGGCTAAGCGAAAGTGTTACAACTATATAGTCCGGTTGCCTAGTTCGACGTGCGATCACCTCCTTGCCGGACCAAGACGTTGGATAAAGAGTGATCAAGCACATTTTTTTCGCGAACACCCCCGCATTGTATGCGTGGGGGCTGAAACCAACGACTGCTATCTTTCGGATTACCCACACATATATAGATATATATATATATAAACGACCGCACAGGGGACACAATCATATTTTCAGACAAACATTATAAATATAATCTTCTAATCAAAATAAACATTGTTTTTACAATGATTTGAATCCTCACTCGAATAAGAGATTCTTCGGGCACTGTGCCTCTATCAAGCTGGCACCCTCTGTGACCTGCGCCAAGTAGTGCCCGACCGGATATTGGCCCCCAATCGGATCCCGAGACACTCTCATAGTGTCATCCATATCCGTCCAATACGCTTTAACGCGCGCAAGGGCCATCCGAGCACCCTCTATGCATGCCGACCGCCTCATGGCATCGATCCGAGGCACGGCCCCAAGGAACTGTTGCACTAAACCAAAGTAGCTATCCAGCTTAGGCCCCTTCGGCCAGAGATGATCTATTACAGACCGCATCGCAAGCCCGGACAGCCTGTGAAGCTCCGCCATAGCAGCCATCTTATCACTTAACGGCAGCGGGCAAGTGGGAGCATGGAACTGCGACCAAAAAAGCTTCTCCACCTCCTTTTCACCCCGATCTTTGAAGAACTCCACAACATCAGCCGTACTCTTCGCCAGGTCCGCATATGCGTACGGCGAGCTCCAACATCCATCAAGGGGAGCGTACTTCGGATCGAAGAACTTCGTCCGCAGCAAATAGGAGCCTCCAGCCGCGATCTTACTGGCCTGTTGAAGCTCCTCCCGCGCACCTCTGAGCTCGGTCCGTATTTCCTTGGTGGCATTCAGTGCCTTGCTCAGGTCAGTTGATTTAACTTCATGCTCCTTTTTCAGGAGCTCATACCGGTCAGTGGCATTTTTAACTCAATAGCCATTTCGGCTATCTTTTCCTCGCTTCGGCGATGAGCAGCCTGTTCGGCTCTCAATTTCTCTGCCGCCTTTACGGCAGCCGCATTGCTCACTCGAGCTTGCTCCTTGGCTAGAGCAAGCTCCGCCCTCAGGGCCTCCACGGCAGCAACACCATCTGCAGTCCGAACATATTACATTAATATGTGCCACCTTAATATTTTCTATGCAATGGAAGGACAGGACACATACCTTGTGATTTATCCAACCGCTCATTCATCAGAGTGATATCGGCATCAATTGACCCGATTTGCCTCGTTAGTTCGGCAACTTCAACAGACGGGCTGGCGGCTGGACCCATAGGTAACTACACATATTTACAACACAAATCATTGGTTTATGATCCTCCGTTTGCTGCCTAGGGCAAACAACCAGAGTCTCAGGGGCTATTATCCATATGGAGAACACTTACCGAGTGCCTCACAACTAAAGAAATAGTGGATTCTCCATTACATACCTCGAAGCCTCTGAGCAGGCTTGTGCATGCTTCATTCAAACCGCTTGTAGCGGATGAAATCTTCTTAAGCACCGCACTCATTAAAGAGTGGTGCTCCTCTGAGAGCGCAGCTCATTCCAGCAAACCCGTCAGTACGTCTGGCCGGACATCGAACTACACCCGACTCTTCCCATCGCCCCCATGGAAGCCAAGTGCTCCAGGTGTAAGGCGGCTGACGAATTGACTGCTGGCTTCGGCAGATCCGGACCCCTTCGTGACGACACCTCGGCGTCGCCCGCTTCATGAGTCGGAGAAGGGGGTGGGGTTTCGCTCTCCATCATCTCTGGAGGAAGGTCTCCCGAAGACGAACCCTGTTGAGAGGAGCTGCTGGCCGGACTGGAAAACATTGAACCCTGGTTATTGATCCAGAAGAAACACAGTAGCCTCGGATCATAAATTGACTTACAACTCGGTGGAGGGCTGGCCCGTTGGAGGGCATCGTGCGGTGAGGGAGCCCGTCGGGGCAAGGTCCCCTAGGGATGTCTTCTTCCCTAATTTGGGCATCTCCGCCTCCAAGTCTTCGGTGGCAGCCCTCTTCTTCCCGCGCGGGGAGGAGGCCTTAGCCTCTCCTTCCCGACTATCCTCCCTGAGGGAGGTAACGATTCCCCCGGTCCGGATGCATAGTGTGTGAGGTTTGGATTCTTCATCCCTCCCCTTGTCCGTTCCCGAGGGCATTCTGCTGAGTACCCAGTCGAGCATCTTGGCCATAGCAGGGACGGGCGAGCCTTCAGGAAGCGGCGCCGGACACCTAGTTCTCTCTGCCTTGCTGAGCCATTCCTGGACGCGGTTAATTGTCAGAACAAACAGTCATGATAAATACAAAATAGTGTGTCCGGTATCAAGGCTACTTACTTGGGTATCTAGGCGATTGCAGCTTAGGCCCGCATCCTCGGTGGTGTCCGGACATACTACTTTCTGTCCGAAGAACAACTTGCACATCTCTTCGGGCTTCAAGCCGAAGAAGTGCTTCACAGTCCGCGGACCCTCCGGATTGAACTCCCACATCCGAAGAGGCCGGCGTTGGCACGACAACATCCGCCGGATTAACATTACTTGCATTATGCTGACAAGGTTGATATCCCTCTCGAGAAGCTCCCGGATGCAGTACTGCAGTATTGGTACATCGCCTGCAGGCCCCCAATTACGTCCTATGTCTGTCCAAGACGCCAACTGCGGCAGAGGGCCCGAGCAGAACTCAGGGGCGGCTACCCACGTTGTGCCCCTTGGGGCCGTAGCATAAAACCACCTCCGCTGCCATACATCAGATACTTCTGGGAAAGAACCCTCCGGCCATGGGGCATCAGTGTTTCTACTTATTACAGCACCTCCGCACTCCACATGTCGCCCCCCGATCATCTTCAGCTTCACATTGAAGGTCTTGAGCCATAAGCCGAAGTGCGGGGTGATGTGGAGAAAAGCCTCGCACACGATAATGAACGACGAGATATGGAGGATGGCGTCTAGAGCCAGATCATGAAAATCCAACCCATAATAGAACATGAACCCCCTCACGAAGGGATCGAGGGTGAAACCCAAACCGCGGAGGAAGTGTGGGACGAAAACAACACACTCATTGGGCCCCGGCGTAGGGATGACCTGCCCTGGAGCAGGGAGCCTGTGCTGGATATCTGCGGTCAGGTATCCGACCTCCCTAAGTTTTGCAATGTCCTTCTCTTTGATCGAGGAGGCCACCCACCGGCCTTGAGGGCCGGATCCAGACATATTGGAGGGCTCCGGCGAAGTGGAGCTTGGGCTTTGGGTGTTAGAACTCAAGGTGCGAGAAGGGGTGATGAAGTGCAAAAAGAGGCGTAGGTCTCGACCCCTTTATAAAGAAGGTGAATACCAAGAGTCCTCGGTGTGACCGTTTGAGGCTTATCTAAAAACACATTGGGTTATACCAACAACCGTCGTGGGGTCATGCACGCTCATCTTGATGGAAAATCCCGTAATAAAAGGGACACGATCTCTGCCTCGACGGGACGTGCCAATAAAGTCGCCTCGTAAAACGAGTCGCTGTGGGATAGGGAACGACGGATCGCGTTGGACCAAGCCACGATGCAAGGGCGCGACGCTGTAAGATTGCCAGCAAATCAGATCTATGCCATGTGAAGATCATCTTGCAGATCCGGACACGGCCTATGTGTTCGATAACCACTTTGGAGAATTCAGAGGGGGAACCTGCCTTGCAATGCCGAAGACAATACTGCGCGCCGGACTCGTCGTCATTGAAGCCTGGTTCAGGGGCTACTGAGGGAGTCCTGGATTAGGGGTTATCTGGATAGCCGGACTGTGTACAACGTCCGGACTATTGAAGCGTGAAGATACAAGACTCAAGACTTCGGCCCGTGTCCGGAGGGGACTCTCCTTTGCATGGGAGGCAAGCTTGGCGATCCGGATATTATATTTCCTTCCTTGTAACCGACTCCATGTAAACCGTAGCCCTCTCCGGTGTCTATATAAACCGGAGAGGTTGGTCCTTAGAAGGCCGATCACAATTACATTCATACCATCATAGGCTAGCTCTTAGGGTTTAGCCTCTATGATCTCATGGTAGATCTACTCTTGTACTACCCATACCATCAATATTAATCAAGTAGGAAGTAGGGTTTCACCTCCATGGAGAGGGCCGAACCTGGGTAAACATCTGTGTCCCTTGCTTCCTGTTACCATCAGCCTTGACGCACAGATCGGCCCCCCTACCCGAGATCCGCCGATTTTTACACCGACAACCGACTCATACAAGTGTCCAGCTCGGTCTCTCCTTTCCTAACTTACAACACAAGTTACATAATGATGGCGGTTTACCACTATGGGCCCTAATCCGCCTTTGGGCTCCGAGCTTCTAAGTTTCTTTGGTAATACGCCATCTTCTAGGTCTTTGTGGGCTTCAATATATTTGAGGGTGAACCAGGCCCTCCTAGCCGGTTTACACTCAGTAGTTATATCCCCAACATTAGACCCCAGATTGATTTGAACCTGTTCATGTCAATCTTCAATACTTAAAGAAATCTTGTGAACATCTTCTTATATTCTCGTAAACCGCCATATTGTCTTCTCCTGTAAACTTTGTTAAACCGTCATGACGTCATCCTCTGGACACAGCAACGGACCATCATGACATCATCTCTGTATAAAAAATATTAAAAATATTCCCTTCATTAATGGTATCCTGAAGATCGAGGCGACAGGCGCGCCCTCTTTGCCGCTTCAGGCTCCTCGATTCTTGCGCCTGCCACTTATCCCTTTCTCCTTATAAATAAAGCCGACGGGTCTCTCCATTCTTTCCCCTTGCCTCTTCTTCTTCCTCGCGACGCTCAAGCTCTGAATCTCCACCACCGCCCTCAACCTTCGAGCGCTGCATCATCAAAGGCCGCTGCATCAACCTGACCGTACCAGAAACCTGCGGCTCTTCTCCGCTGTCCCTGTACATCTGGTAGGGTTCCTCCTCTCAACCCTAGATCTGTATTTAGGGTTTCTGTATTCATCCGTGTTCATAAGTGTTCATCTCAGTTCTTCATTATTTTCTTCTGCCCTAGTTTCTTTGATCCGACAATAACGAAGATCCCGTGCGGTAGTTGCTCCGCATCCATTTTCAATACTAGTAGATCTTCCCTTTTTTTCTTTTTTGTAAAGAATCCTCAGTAGAGCGCACGACCGTCTCTGTTCTGCTTAACGCCATTATAGGTCACAGAAATTTTTCTTTACTGAAGCATGGTAGATCCAAATAAATTTCATCATTGTGTGAAACCTGTTTCTGTCAACACTTGGCAGATTTTCGTCTCTGGCTCCTCCACCTAAGGGCGGTTTAAATCTTTAGCAGTTGGTGATCCGCCATATAACATTAGCTCTCACTTAAACCGCCACTTTATTTTGAGTAGAAAAACTCCGGTTTAACTCACATATATGCCTTCACCAGATTCCCCGGTTTAACATTGATCAACCATCCATTGTAAACCGGCCTTTATTTTTCCTTTCAATTTATTTCCAAGATGACCAAGCAATTCGCCGCTTGCAACTGGGTTCCGTCCCGGATTAGGAAACGCAGATCAATGGATACGTTGTAACCGGCGCTTTAGCCTCAAAAAATGTCCTTCACCGGCGAGTTCCTGGCCCTGAGGGCCCTCCTGAGCCTTAGAATGGAGAAGTAATGTTTTTATGCAGCACTTAGACCGGGGCTTCAGCCCTCCCGATTCAAAAAATTACCGGATGTCCTTGCTAGCTTTCAACTCCATCCACAAGATATTGGACCCAATTCCGTGTCAAATATATGCAACTTTCAAGTATTTTGTGAAGTTTACCTTCAAGAAGAACCATCTGTTGAGCTGTTCCGGGACTTCTTCCATCTAAACCGCCGGACTGAGTTTTCTGATGGTCCTAACACGGAACTTGGTGGAGTATCAATCTAGAAGAGGAAGGAAGTCGATTTCCCACATGTATCACACCACAGTCATCCCAAAGACTGGAACCAAACTTGGTTTTATTGTCAGGACACTGCCCCCGCCGAAGAAAATCCCTTGCCGGGTTACCGCCCTCACCGGCTTAGTAACGGCCACCCGTTACCACGACGATTAACTGCCAAAGAACGACAAACCTATGCCCCTCAACTCGCCAAGCTCCGGGCTCTCATGGCCAACGGCTTGACTGGTGTTGATCTTGTTCGCTGTTGGGTTAAATGGCACATCCTGCCCTTAAGTCACCGCGCCGGATTAATGCATGAGTATACTGGCAACGCCAAGGACCCTCAGCGGTTTAATGAAATAGAAATGACTGATGATGAAGTCACTGAATCGGTGAAGAAGATGTTAGATGAACCAATCGCCGCATGCAGCCAAACCGGGCTGGCCCTCTTCTACACCGCCAACAAACCACCAGGGGGTAAAGATTTAACTTTGTTCTAATAAATCTTGTTTAACTTTTACAGGCCAGTAGTTCCTTTTGGAAAAGGAAGGCTTCAGATAATCAGGCAAGGGCTCCTCGTGCCAAGAGCAAAGCTACCAAGAAAGCAGCTAAGAAGAAAACCGACGAAGCTGCTGATCCGCCCGAAGATGTTGAAGACTCGGATCAAGAGGTAGAACTTGACTCCCTTGGCTCCTTTTTTATACATCTTATTAACAATGACTATTATCAGGATGATGCAGAGGTCAGCTGTGCGGACCATGTTGAGGTAATCTCTCTTTCCTCCGATTCAGATCTCATGCCGGTTCAATGATTTCGCCGTGTAGTTCGGAAAGTGAAATACTCTCACCCTCTTGCTTATTTGGATCCAAAATTTTCTTTGAAGACACAGCAACCTGAAGGGCGTCGCACAACCCGACACAGTGGCCAGCAAGTCACCTCTTCCGGTTTACCGGATACACCAACCCGGAAGCGTCGTCCAGAGGTTACTTGCTCTCCCGAAAAACATTATCCTTTGAAGGGTTTCTTCCGATACCCACTTAATCCGTCTGATCCGAATTACCAGGCGTCTTCCAAATCATCTAGCGGTTCATCAACTACTCAGCTGCCTCTCCTCAGGACCGTCGCTGGGTAAGTGCATTATTTTTTGGTTTGTCTCTTCATGCATCGGTTTATCATACTAATCTTTATTTTGACATTGCAGTGCCAAGGCCCGATTGAGCAAGAAAGCCAAGACCAGTGGCCCCTCTGATGATGTTGAACCGGAGAAGACCCCAGACAATGCTGGTGAAAATCCTGATATTGTCACGGATGACTCTGCCCCACAAGACCCAGCTACCGATGCTAATCTGCCGGAGGCTGACCCGGAGACACATGTTGAAACATCAAGTCCACATGCCACGCCTTCAAGTCCAGTTGCTGATCTAATGAGCTCGGCTGCCAAACCGCCAAGTCCTGCTACCAATCTGCCAAGCCTAGCCAAAGACAATGTCAATCCGCCGATGATGATGATGTTGTCACTGGTACTGCTTATACCGCCCTAGGCATTCCAGTTGCTTTATCAAAGCATACTGCCAAGGATGAATTTGCTGCTATGGGCAAGGGGAAAGGGAAAACTGTCTTGTCAAACAATGTCAACCTTTCTGCTCAGGATCTTCATTCCGGATTCTTGAACCGGCTTTACACCAGCCGAGATTATGAAGCCGGTTTGGTGAATCTGATGAAGGAACGCTATGAGGTAATCTTCAAAACACCTTCATATTTATTCTGTACATTCATTGCATTGTAGCCCCAAGGGCCGGTTTGTTTTGTAAAGAGAAACTAGTACTTTAAAGAGAAAGAACATTTCGACTTCGTAGCCCCCAAGGGCCGGTTTGTCTTGTAAAGACAAACTGGGACTTTTATTTTCCATACTGTACTTTGTTGTCTTTCCTTACTTGTGTATTTTCCTGATCAAACACACATTAGCCCCCAAGTGCCAAGATTAAAACTTGTATTGATCCTTGGGACTTCAAACAATCATTATTAAAGAATCAATCCGCATTAGCCCCTAAGTGCCAAGTGTATAACTTGTTATATGCTTGGGACTTTGACAAAATATTTATATGCTCCTCATCTGATTGTGACAGGCTGATATAAATCACCAAGGCTCTCAAATTGCCGATCTCCAAGAGAACATCAAGTCTCAACAAGCAGAAACGTCCAAGGCAAAAGATGAGCTTAAAACCGCTTTAGCAGCCATGGAACAACTCAAAGAAGGGTTCAAGACGGAGCGTGCCAACTGGGAGACCGAAAAGAATGCATTGCTGAAGTGGGCGGAGGACGCCGAATCAGCTCTTAAACCGGTGGTGGAGGAGCTAAATGGCTTGAAATGCCAAGTGAATGCCATGACTTCTGCAGTATTTGGTAAGTACTCTTTCCAAGGCTGCTTGAATGGCCATCTTTGTAATTTGTCAGTTTAACCTGAAGTTCTTAAACTGGTGTAGGTGGTCGCATTGCTCATTTGGGCTCTAACATGCAGATGAAACTGAAGGCAGCATACACTCTGATTGAACAGCTGTATACCGGTGCCCAACGGGTTATCTGTGCAGCCTCATACAACAATCCGGCTCCAACATTGATCAAGGACACTCTAGCAAGGTTATCAATGACGCCAGCACATATAGAAGAAATGAAGCGATCCGCTGCCAGGGCTGGCGCTTTGTTGGCCCTTACTCGAGCTAAAGCATGGATAGCTGACCTGGATCCGGTTGATATCGCCAAGGACTTTCCTAGTGAACAAGAAAATGGGGCAGAGTTTGATAACGAAGCCCTAAAAAATGTGACAAGGGAGATGCCTCCTCTGGCGAGTCAATTGGCAGAAGAAGCTAACTTGACGGTTCACCGGTCCTTCTATGATGCCAACAACAAACGGATTGACACTGTCATGCCGGAAGTGCAAAATCTTATTCCGCCAATCCGTAAGCACACTTATGCCCCTGACATTGATCCGACTGAACTTATAAGTGAAGAGGCTATCTTTCAGGCTTTAACCCGGATTGACTGGACCACCATTGACTTCTAGCCACTAGATGAAGAGGAGGAGGCTGAACCGACGCGAGATGATCCATCAACTTCACATCAACATGGTGATGAGGCCTGATCCGGCAATCTGATTGAGGCTTCATAAACTGTGCTCTGTGGAAAGAACAATTCCGTATTTTGGGCCGTAAAGCGCCTTGTAATACGCTAGTTAAAATACTTTGATCTGCTGCCATCGTGCACTGGGATATACTTTGTTTGATCCGCCATGCCAATTTCAGTGCTGGCTTATATATCTTCTTAATATTATGCAAATCCTATGTCTGCATAAAAAAGATCTGTCCCGGCGGTTCACCGCTGGACGGGTCATAATGCCCAAGGTAAAGCCTGACTAATAACCAAAGCGGAATAAATATGAAATAACTCATACCTGTGATAGGAAATCACCGAGTAAGGGTGAAAACCCAAATCTTGAGCTGTTATATCCCTTACCCTATGATGATGTTATGAATAAGCCATTCCGGGTTACGATGAACACCAGATGATCATACTGGTGACATATAGTCAAAGCCAGGCCGGGTTAACAAACACCGGTTTGATAAAACGGTCTGTCAACTTATAGATGAAAGCCAAGCCGGGTTAACAAACGCTGGGTTAACATGATGACTGAAGAGCCACACCGGGTCAAAGAACACCGATTCAAGACAAATTCATCAAAAAGGTGAAAACTTAGCAAAAAAGCAAACAAGAAACCATGTAGTCAAGGCTTTTCAAGGGCTGCCAGGCCCAAATTCAAGGCTTTTCATGGGCTGCCAGGCCACTGAGTTAAACCATTTTGCAAAGCTTTTTAAGATGGGCCTCCAACTAACCAATCATCGTTTTAACTTTGACAAGTTCGGGTCTGTACAAGATTGACTTGTCAAGCGTTAATGAGTCGTGCCGTGATTACCTGGATAGGAGTGGCTTACTTGATGAAGGCAGGTTAACCCGGGGTTTTAGGTGAATACACCAGGCTTCCAAGCCGTGGGTCGATACCCAATTACAAGGGTCCTTTCAAACTCTCTGTGGCTTTTGCACAAAAGAGCCCCCAAGTAACTTTGTGAGCTGTGCTCAATGGGTGCCTATGTTTGAGTTGTGCTAGTAGCAACAGATCTCTCTTTGGCCCCTTTGGGTGTGAAGCTCCCAAACTGTATGATGGCACAATAGCCGGTTTAATGGACAAGGTGAGTCATTGCTTTGAGAGCAGAAGCCCCCTTGTAACCAAGAAATATTGGAAAAACGGCAGAGGCCCTGCTTGTAGCAAGGATGCCAGTTTATTATATTGATCATAATATATACATTGTCATAATATGTACATAAGAAAAGCCTATGGCTCAGGTGTAGTAAGGACGAAGGAGAGCTATGTTCCACGGCCACCGGGTCTCCTCCTCAGAACTGCGTGAGTCTTCTCGAACGTCAATGAGGTAGTACGATCCATTGTGCAGATTTTTGCTGACCACAAAGGGTCCTTCCCAGGGTGGGGATAACTTGTGCTTATCGGTCTGATCCTGGATGAGCCGGAGCACTAAGTCGCCTTCTTGAAAAGTTCGTGTCTTAACCCGGCGGTTGTGATAACGCCATAGGTCTTGTTGATAAACCGCCAATCGAGCCAAAGCCATGTCTTGTTTCTCATCTAACAGGTCTAACGTCTCTTGACGTTCTTGCTCATTGTCCGCTTCAACATAATTGGCAACCCGGGGCGAGTCATGACGAATATCACTTGGGAGAACGGCCTCAGCCCCGTAAACCATGAAGAAAGGTGTATAACCCGTGGATCGGTTTGGGGTGGTGTTTATACTCCATAACACAGATGGTAACTCTTCCACCCAACAACCCAGCATCTGCTTCAGAGGAACCATAAGCCTGGGCTTAAAACCCTTCAAGATCTCTTGATTCGCCCTCTCAGCTTGACCATTGGACTGAGGATGAGCCACGGACGCTACATCAAGCCGGATGTGCTCTCGTTGACAAAATTCCTCCATCTCACCTTTAGAAAGGTTTGTGCCATTATCTGTGATGATGCTGTGTGGAAAACCAAAACGAAAAATGATATTTTTGATAAATTGAACCGCCGTGGCTGCATCGCACTTGCTGACGGGCTCCGCTTCAACCCATTTAGTGAACTTGTCAACCGCCACCAATAGGTGGGTCTTCTTATCCTGGGAGCGCTTAAAAGGTCCCACCATATCAAGCCCCCAAGTGGCAAACGACCAAGTGATAGGAATCATCTGTAGCTCCTGAGCCGGAACATGAGCTCGACGTGAAAATTTCTGACAAGCGTCACACCGCTTTACCAGATCCTCCGCATCAGCATGAGCTATCAAGCAATAGAACCCATGACGGAAAGCTTTAGCCACCAGGGACTTTGAACCGGCATGGCGACCACAATCCCCTTCATGGATTTCATGTAGAATCTCTTGTCCTTCTTCAGGAGAAATGCAACATTGGAAAACGCCTGAAACACTGCAACGGTGTAACTCGCCATTGTGAATAACCATGGACTTGGACCGCCGGATTATCTGTCTGGCGAAGACCTCATCATCTGGTAACTCGCCCCGGTTTAAATACGCCAAATATGGAACCGTCCAATCCGGAGTGGTATGTAAAGCGGCCACCAATTGGGCCTCCGGATCAGGAACAGCTAAATCCTCCTCTGTAGGCAACTTAACAGACGGGTTATGCAAGATATCTAAAAAGGTATTGGGCGGTACCGGTTTACGCTAAGATCGCAGCCGGCTTAAAGCATCTGCTGCTTTGTTTTTGCGCCGGTCAATGTGCTCAACCTGATAACCCTTAAAATGACCTGCCACAATGTCCACCTCGCGTTTGTAAGCCGCCACGAGTGGATCCTTAGAATCCCAAGTACCAGAAACTTGCTGAGCCACCAGATCAGAATCTCCAAAACAGCGAACCCGGCTTAAGTTCATTTCCTTAGCCACACGGAGTCCGTGGAGTAAGGCCTCGTACTCTGCTGCATTGTTAGTACAAGGAATCATTAAGCGGAGAACATAACAAATTTTATCACCTCGAGGGGAAGTAAGAACAACTCCAGCCCCTGAGCCCTCCAATTTCCTGGAGCCATCAAAGTGAATGGTCCAATATGTATTATCCGGGTTGTCCTCTGGTGCCTGTAACTCGGTCCAATCATTGATGAAGTCAACAAGCGCCTGTTACTTAATTGATGTTCGAGGCACATACTTCAATCCGTGCGGGCCAAGCTCAATCGCCCACTTTGCAACCCGGCCAGTTGCCCCCTGTTCTGAATTATATCGCCCAAAGGAGCTGAACTGACTACTATAATGGGATGACATTGAAAGTATTGTTTGAGATTCCGACTAGCCATAAAAACCCCATAAACCAGCTTCTGCCAATGCAGATACCGTTGCTTTGACTCGATAAGTACTTCGCTGATATAGTAAACCGGTCCATGAACCGGATATTCCTTACCAGCCTCCTTCCGCTCCACCACAATTGCCACGCTGACAGCACGAGCATTAGCAGCCACATACAATAAAAAGGGCTCTTTGTCAACCGAAGCAGCACTGGCGGTTCAACCAACTGCTGCTTTAAGTCCTCAAACGCCGCATCAGTTGCGTCACTCCAGACGAAATGTCTGTCTTTTTCAACATCTGATACAAAGGAATCGCCTTCTCTCCCAAACGGCTGATAAGCCGGCTAAGGGCGGCAATTCGACCCGCCAGACGCTGAACATCATTGATACACTTCGGTTTAGCCAAAGATGTAATCGCTTTGTTTTTTTCCGGATTAGCTTCAATGCCTCTGTTAGACACCAGAAAGCCTAAGAGCTTACCTGCCGGAACACCAAAAACACACTTGTCTGGATTAAGCATCATTTTATAAACCCGAAGATTGTCAAATGTTTCCTTGAGATCATCTATCAAGGTTTCTTTTTTCCTGGATTTTACCACAATGTCATCCACATAAGCATGAACATTGCGCCCAATCTGCGTGTGAAGACAATTTTGCACACAACATTGATAAGTTGCATGGGCACTCTTGAGCCCAAAGGGCATGGAGACATAACAGAAGGCTCCAAAGGGAGTGATGAAGGCTGTCTTCTCCTGGTCCTTAACTGCCATCTTAATCTGATGATAACCTGAATAAGCATCCAAGAAACTCAGGCGCTCACAACCCGCCGTCGCATCAATAATCTGATCAATACGCGGGAGAGCAAAAGTATCTGCCGGACAAGCCTTGTTCAAATCTGTGTAGTCTACACACATACGCCAAGTGCCATTTTTCTTCAGAACGAGCACCGGATTAGCCAACCACTCAGGGTGAAACACTTCGATGATAAATCCAGCAGCGAACAGCCTGACTACCTCTTCACCAATGGCCTTGCATCTTTCCACGTTAAAGCAGCGAAGAAATTGTTTTACCGGTTTAAACTTGGGATCAATATTGAGAGTGTGCTCAGCGAGTTCCCTCGGTACACCTGGCATGTCAGAAGGCTTCCATGCAAAAATGTCCTGGTTCTCACGGATGAAATCGATGAGCGCGCTTTCCTATTTCGGATCCAAATTGGTGCTGATGCTAAATTGTTTGGATGAATCGCCAGGAACAAAGTCAACAAGTTTAGTCTCATCAGCCGGTTTGAACTTCAGGGTCGGGTCATGCTCGTTGGTGGGCTTCTTCAGAGGAGTCATGTCTACCGGATCAACGTTGTCCTTATAAAACTTCAGCTCCTCTGTAGCACAAACCGACTCAGCGTAAGCCGCATCACCTTCCTCACAATCCAAAGCGATATTTCGACTTCCATGTACTGTTATAGTCCCCTTGTGACCCGACATTTTGAGCTGTAAATAGACATAGCAGGGTCTCGCCATGAATTTTGCATAAGCCGGCCGTCCAAACAGTGCGTGATACGGGCTCTGGATCTTGACCACTTCAAAGGTCAGCTTTTCAGACCTGGAATCATGCTCATCTCCAAACACAACCTCCAAAGCGATCTTGCCAACAGGATATGCCGATTTACGTGGTACTACACCATGAAAAATAGTGTTGGACGGTTTAAGACTCTTGTCTGTCAACCCCATGCGACGAAAAGTCTCATAGTACATGATGTTGATAGTGCTCCCTCTATCCATCAGGACTTTAGTAAACTTGTAACCTCCCACTTGAGGTGCTACCACCAAAGCCAGTTGACCCGGATTGTCAACTCGGGGCAGATGATCCTCTCTACTCCAGATAATGAGCTGCTCGGACCACCGTAAATAACGTGGCACTGCCGGTTCAATGGAATTAACTGCCCTTTTGTGAAGCTTCTGATCATGCTTACACAGGCTAGTAGTGAACACATGATACTGCCCACCATTCAACTGCTTGGGGTGACTCTGATAGCTTGACTGCTACTGATTTCCTTGATTATTTTGCTGGACATTGCCACCTTGGTTATTCTGGTTACCCTGATTATTCTGAAATCCCGAGTTTGAACCGCCGCCACCATGAAAACCTGGAGCTGAATCGCCGGACGGACCCTGATCATACCGGAAGACATCGGAATTCTTGAACTCCTTCATGATATAACAATCTTTCCAAAGGTGTGTGGAAGGTGCCTCCTTAATCCCATGCTTTGGGCAGGGCTGGTTTAACAAACGCTCCAGATTCATCCCTCCACCGCGCTGGGGCGGTTTACCTTTTCGACACTGCATATTGGTGTTAGCCACAAGATCTGAACTATCTGCCTTGCGCTTACCATTATTCCCATGGCCTCCTTGGTTGTGATGTTGTCCTTTTGCACCGCCGTTCTTCTTTCCCTTCTATGGTTTCTCCTCATCAGAATCGGGATCCTTGGTATTATCAGAATCGGAATACTTGACCAAGGCTGACATAAGGGTTCCCATGTCATTGCAATGGCGCTTGAGCCATCCCAACTTCATCTTTAGTGACTTAAACCGGCAATTACGTTCCAGTGTTATGATTGCTTGACCAGCATTAATCCGGTCTGACGAATGCAAAACTTCTGAAGCCCGGCGCACCCAATGAGTTGTTGACTCGTTCTCCCCTTGAACACAGGCATCCAGATCCACAATGGACATAGGCTGTTTGCATGTGTCTTTGAAATTAGCTATAAACTGGGCCTTCAACTGATCCCATGACTCGATGGAGTTGGCTGGTAAGTTTTTCAACCAAGTACGGGCTGTCCCTTCCAACATCATCGTGAAGTACTTTGCACAGGCCGCTTCATCCACATCCAGCATCTCCATTGCCATCTCATAACTCTCAACCCACGCCTCAGGTGGCTGATCCGCGGTGTAATTTGGCACCTTACGTGGACCCTTGAAATCCTTGGGCAGTTGCACATTACGAAGAGCCGGGATGAGACATGACACTCCCCAGGAACTAAAAGCAAGCCCGGTGCGTCGGTCTAGTGACGCCGCTGGCTGAACCGGGGCAGGTTGATGACGACCCAAAGCGGCCTCCCTTCATGCTCTGCCATTATCCACCACGTCTTGAGCATTATAGCACCGCGCACTGCTAGACACTTCCAGTTCATCCATGTGCCTGCTATAGCTTGGGCTCCGAGGAGGGGTTGAATGAATTCTATCCCGGCTATAGGAATAAGCCTGCTGCTGCACCACGGCGGTTTGAAGAAGGTCCCTAGCCCGCCGCGTTTCAATCGCCACTAGTGAATCACCCTCCATTGGAATGGCTGCCAGGCGAGATGCTGCGGCAATCATGTTATCCAAAGGGCTCGAGAGGTGACCCGATGGTGTGGACACGTATTGCGGTGGGTTATCCGTTCGTCGAGGTGGTTCCATTATCCGTGGTTGATCCGGTGCTGCCCTAGGCGCGTCGGTCCTATTTGCAGCTGCTGGATTGCTCGTCCCAGCGCCTGGTGAATGAAAGAGGTTCAGTCCTTCATAGACCGGCGGCAGATGAGACCGGTACTTCCTTCGCATTATGTCATCTGATGCATTCCGATGCAGCATGAGCCGATAATTCTACGCCTGTATCTGCTGTGACTGGGCATCGAAAGCGGCCCGTTCTTCAACCATCCTAGCATCCTCAATTGCCAGGTCCTCCTTAGCCCGCTTTATCTGGTCCTTCAGCTTCGCGATGTCCGCATTGTGCTGATCCTGCGTCTCCAGGGTAACTGCCATGGTTAACAAGGTCGCCCAGGCATCCATCAAACCGGAGAGGACTTGAGCCGGTCGGCGCGCTGGGGCTCCTGCCGCGGCCGCTGATCCGGTATTCATTGCCGCTGTAGATGAAGACTACAAAGTGGGCTGTGTTCCGGCCATGTAAACAGCAACCCGGCTTGGCGGTTCAAGGAGGTCCGGAATACTGTTGCCATCGGAATATCCTTCGAACACACCATCATGAATTTGGTATAGGGACTTGGTTTCGCCAGTGGATGACTCACCGTCGGAATAAACAGCCGTCTCGCCTTCAGACACCGGTTCAGATCCGATCCCATGGACACATCCTACGAATGCACGCTTCATGGTGGGCTTAACTCGGGCAGGACTCGCACGCTGAGCCGTCTCGACGAGGTCGGTGCAGATGTCCGGCTCAGGGCCCGGTTCACTGATTTTGCCGATGAAGACATGAATTCCACCAAAGGGGACCCGGTACCCGTACTTGATTGAGCCGGCCTCGGGGCCCCATCCTTCGTCATCGATGTAGAGATTGCCGCGACGACTCTTGGTCATCCGGCCAACCACGTACCCCTTGAGTCCTTCAGAGCTGCCCTTCAAGAACTCGAAACCATCGTGCGATAGCCCCACGGGGGCGCCAACTGTCGTGGAATTAACACATCAGATGTCATCATGAAAGGACTTAGTCGTGGAGCCATCACGATGGGTTAGCTTGAAGGGGTTAAACCGGACAAGGGACACGGGAGTTTTATACTAGTTCGGCCCCTTCGATGAAGGTAAAAGCCTACGTCTAGTCGTGATGGGATTGATTGGGTTTCGATGACCAGGGAGCGAATACGCCTTGCCTGAGTCTCAATTTGTTGTTTTTCTGTCCCTGAACCGCCGCCGGGTCATCCCTTTATATACATAGGTTGACGCCCGGCCGGTCTACAGAGTCCCGAGGCCGACTCATACAAGTGTCCGGCTCGGTCGCTCCTTTCCTAACTTACAACACAAGTTACATAATGATGGCGGTTTACCACCATGGGCCCTAATCCACCTTTGGGCTCCGGGCTTCTAAGTTTCTTTGGTAATACGCCATCTTCTAGGTCTTCATGGGCTTCAATATATTTGAGTGTGAACCGGGCCCTCCTGGCCGGTTTACACCCAGTAGTTATATCCCGAACACTATGGGTTCGAGAACTATGTAGACGTGACCGAGACACATCTCCGGTCAATAACCAATAGCGGAACCTAGATGCTCATATTGGCTCCGACATATTCTACGAAGATCTTTATCGGTCAAACCGCATAAGAATGTACGTTGTTCCCTTTGTCGTCGGTATGTTACTTGCCCGAGATTCGATCGTCGGTATCTCAATACCTAGTTCAATCTCGTTACCGGCAAGTCTCTTTACTCATCTCGTAATACATCATTCTGCAACTAACTCATTAGTTACAATGCTTGCAAGGCTTATAGTGATGTGAATTACCGAGTGGGCCCAGAGATACCTCTCCGACAGTCGGAGTGACAAATCATAATCTCGAAATACACCAACCCAACAAGTACCTTCGAAGACACCTGTAGAGCACCTTTATAATCACCCATTTACGTTGTGACATTTGGTAGCACACAAAGTGTTCCTCCGGTAAACGGGAGTTGCATAATCTCATAGTCATAGGAACATGTATAAGTCATGAAGAAAGCAATAGCAACATACTAAACGATCAAGTGCTAAGCTAACGGAATGGGTCAAGTCAATCACATCATTCTCCTAATGATGTGACCCCGTTAATCAAATGACAACTCATGTCTATGGTTAGGAAACATAACCATCTTTGATTAACGAGCTAGTCAAGCAGATGCATACTAGTGACACTATGTTTGTCCATGTATTCACACATGTATTATGTTTCCGGTTAATACAATTATAGCATGAATAATAAACATTTATCATGAAATAAGGAAATAAATAATAACTTCATTATTGCCTCTAGGGCATATTTCCTTCAGTCTCCCCACTTGCACTAGAGTCAATAATCTAGTTCACATCACCATGTGATTTAACACTAATGTTCACATCTGCATGTGATTAACACCCATAGTTCACATCGTCATGTGACCAACACCGATATGTGATTAACACCCAAAGAGTACTAAGGTGTGATCATGTTTTGCTCGTGAGAGAAGTTTAGTCAACGGGTCTGTCACGTTCAGAGTCGTATGAATTTTGCAAATATTCTATGTCTACAATGCTCTGCACGGAGCTACTCTAGCTAATTGCTCCCACTTTCAATATGTATCCAGATTGATACTTAGAGTCATCTGGATCAGTATCAAAACTTGCATCGATGTAACCCTTTACGACGAACATCTTGTCACCTCCATAATCGAGAAACATATCCTTATTCCACTAAGGATAATTTTGACCAATGTCTAGTGATCTACTCCTAGATCACTATTGTACTCCCTTGCCAAACCAGGGCAGGGTATACAATAGGTCTGGTTCATAGCATGGCATACTTTTATAGAACCTATGACTTAAGCATAGGGAATAACTTTCATTCTCTTTCTATTTTCTGCCGTGGTCGGGATTTGAGTCTTACTCAATTTCACACCTTTGCAACACAGGAAACAACTATTTCTTTGACTGTTCCACTTTGAACTACTTCAAAATCTTGTCAAGGTATGTAGTAATTGAAAACTTATCAAGCGTCTTGATCTATCTTGATAGGTCTTGATGCTCAATATGTAAGTAGCTTTACTGAGGTCTTTATTTTTGAAGAACTCCTTTCAAACACTCCTTTATGCTTTCCAGAAAAATTCTACATCATTTCTGATCAACAATATGTCATTCACATATACTTATCAGAAAGGCTGTAGTGCTCCCACTCACTTTATTGTAAATACAGGCTTCACCGCAAGTCCGTATAAAACTATATGCTTTGATCAACTTATCAAAGCGTATATTCCAACTCCGAGATACTTGCACCAGTCCATAGATGGATTGCTGGAGCTTGCACATTTTGTTAGCACCTTTAGGATCGACAAAACCTTTTTGGTTGCATCATATACAACTTTTCTTTAAGAAATCCATTAAGGAATGTAGTTTTGACATCCATTTGCCAGATTTCATAAAATGTGGCAATTCGCTAACATGATTTGGACAGAATTTTAAGCATCGATACGAGTGAGAAAAAACTCATCGTAGTCAACATCTTGAACTTTGTCAAAAACCTTTTTCAACAAGTCTAGTTTTGTAGATAGTAACACTACTATCAGCATCCGTCTTCCTCTTGAAGATCCATTTATTTTCTATGGCTTGCCAATCATCGGGCAAGTCAACCAAAGTCCACACTTTGTTCTCATACATGGATCCCATCTCAGATTTCATGGCCTCAAGCCATTTTTCGGAATCTAGGCTCATCATCGCTTCCTCATAGTTCGTAGGTTCGTCATGGTCAAGTAACATGACCTCTAGAACAGGATTACCGTACCACTCTGGTGTAGATCTTACTCTGGTTGTCCTAGGAGGTTCGATAGTAACTTGATCTGAAGTTGCATGATCAGCATCATTAGCTTCCTCACTAATTGGTGTAGGAGTCACAGGAACTGATTTCTGTGATGAACTAATTTCCAATAAGGGAGCAGGTACAGTTACCTCATCAAGTTCTACTTTCCTCCCACTCACTTCTTTCGAGAGAAACTCCTTCTCTAGAACGGATCCATTTTTGGCAACGAATGTCTAGCCTTCGGATCTGTGATAGAAGGTGTACCCAACAGTTTCCTTTGGGTATCCTATGAAGACACATTTCCCCGATTTGGGTTCGAGCTTATCAGGTTGAAACTTTTTCACATAAGCATCGCAGCCCCAAACTTCAAGAAACGACAATTTTGGTTTCTTGCCAAACCACAGTTCATAAGGCGTCGTCTCAACGGATTTTGATGGTGCCCTATTTAAAGTGAATGCAACTGTCTCTAATGCATAACCCCAAAATGATAGTGGTAAATCGGTAAGATACATCATAGATCGCACCATATCCAATAAAGTGCAGTTACGACGTTCGGACACACCATTACACTGTGGTGTTCCAGGTGGCGTGAGCTGTGAAACTATTCCACATTGTTTTTAAATGAAGGCCAAACTCGTAACTCAAATATTCTCCTCTACTATCAGATTGTAGAATCTTTATTTTCTTGTTACGATGATTCTTCACTTCACTCTGAAATTCTTTGAACTTTTCAAATGTTTCAGACTTGTCCTTCATTAAGTAGATATACCCATATCTGCTCAGATTATCTGTGAAGGTCAGAAAATAACGATACCCGCCACGAGCCTTAATACTCATTGGTCTGCATACATCAGTATGTGTTATTTCCAACAAGTCAGCAGCTCGTTCCATTGTTCTGGAGAACGGAGTTTTATTCATCTTGCCCAAAAGGCACGGTTCACAAGCATCAAATGATTCATAACCAAGTGATTCTGAAAATCCATCTTTATGGAGTTTCTTCATGCGCTTTACACCGATATGACCCAAACGGCAGTGCCACAAATAAGTTGCACTATCATTTTTAACTTTGCATCTTTTGGCATCAATATTATGGATATGTGTATCATTACGATCGAGATCCAAAAAACTATTTTCATTGGGTGTATGACCATTGAAGGTTTTATTCATGTAAACAGAACAACAATTATTCTCTGACTTTAAATGAATAACTATATTGCAATAAACATGATCAAATCATATTCATGCTCAATGCAAATGCCAAATAACATTTATTTAGGATTAACAATAATCCCGAAAGTATAGGGAGTGTGTGATGATGATCATATCAATCTTGGAACTACTTCCAACACACATCGTCACTTTCCCTCAACTAGTCTCTGTTTATTATGTAACTCCTATTTCGAGTTACTTATCTTAGCAACCGAACAAGTATCAAATACTCAGGGCTACTATAAACACTAGTAAGGCACACATCAATAACCTGTATATCAAATATACCCTTGTCCACTTTGCCATCCTTCTTATCCACCAAATATTCATGGCATCTCCGCTTCCAGTGACCATTTCCTTTGCAGTAGAAGCACTCAGTTTTAGGCTTTAGTCTAGCTTTGGGCTTCTTCACGGAAGTGACAACTTGCTTTGAATTCTACATGAAGTTCCCTATCTTTCCCTTTGCCCTTTTCTTGAAACTAGTGGTCTTGTTAATCATCAACACTTGATGCTCTTTCTTGATTTCTACCTTCATCGATTTCATCATCATGAAAAGCTCGGGAATTGTTTTCGTCATCCTTTGCATACTATAGTTCACCACGAAGTTCTACTAACTTGGTGATGGTGACTAGAGAACTGTGTCAATCACTATCTTATCTCGAAGATTAACTCCCACTTGATTCTAGCGATTGTAGTACCCAGACAATCTGAGCACATGCTCACTAGTTGAGCAATTCTCCTCCATCTTTTAGCTATAGAACTTGTTGGAGACTTCATATCTCTCAACTCGGGTATTTGCTTGAAATATTAACTTCAACTCCTGGAACATCTCATATGGCCCATGACGTTCAAAACGTCTTTGAAGTCCCGATTCTAAGCTGTTAAGCATGGTGCACTAAACTATCAAGTAGTCATCATATTGAGCTAGCCAAACGTTCATAACGCCTGCATCTGCTCCTGCAATAGGTTCGTCACCTAGCGGTGCATCAAGGACATAATTCTTCTGTGCAGCAATGAGGACAATCCTCAGATCACGGATCCAATCCACATCATTGCTACTAACATCTTTCAACACAGTTTTCTCTAGGAACATATCAAAATAAACATATGAAAGCAACAACGCGAGCTATTGATCTACAACATAATTTGCAAAATACTACCAGGACTAAGTTCATGATAAATTTAAGTTCAATTAATCATATTACTTAAGAACTCCCACTTAGATAGACATCTCTCTAATCATCTAAGTGATCACGTGAGCCAAATCAACTAAACCATAACCGATCATCACGTGAAATGGAGTAGTTTTCAATGGTGAACATCACTATGTTGATCATATCTACTACATGATTCACGCTCGACCTTTCGGTCTCAGTGTTCCGAGGCCATATCTGCATATGCTAGGCTCGTCAAGTTTAACCTGAGTATTCTGCGTGTGCAAAACTGGCTTGCACCCGTTGTAGATGGACGTAGAGCTTATCACACCCGATCATCACGTGGTGTCTGGGCACGACGAACTTTGGCAATGGTGCATACTCTGGGAGCACACTTTTATCTTGAAATTTAGTGAGAGATCATCCTATAATGCTACCGTCAATCAAAGCAAGATAAGATGCATAAAAGATAAACATCACATGCAATCAATATAAGTGATATGATGTGGCCATCATCATGTTGTGCTTGTGATCTCCATCTCTGAAGCACCGTTATGATCACCATCATCACCGGTGCGACACCTTGATCTCGATCGTAGCATCATTGTCGTCTCACCAACTATTGCTTCTACGACTATCGCTACTACTTAGTCATAAAATAAAGCAATTACAGGGCGATTGGATTGCATATAATAAAGCGACAAACATATGGCTCCTGCCAGTTGCCGATAACTCGGTTACAAAACATGATCATCTCATACAATAAAATCATGCCTTGACCATACCACATCACAACATGCCCTGCAAAAACAAGTTAGAAGTCCTCTACTTTGTTGTTGCAAGTTTTACGTGGCTGCTACGGGCTGAGCAAGAACCGTTCTTACCTACACATCAAAACCACAACGATAGTTCGTCAAGTTAGTGTTGTTTTAACCTTCTCAAGGACCGGGCGTAGTCACACTCGGTTCAACTAAAGTTGGAGAAACTGACACCCGCCAGCCACCTGTGTGCAAAGCACGTCGGTAGAACCAGTCTCGCGTAAGTGTACGCGTAATGTCGGTCCGGTTCGCTTCATCCAACAATACCACCGAACCAAAGTATGACATGCTGGTAAGCAGTATGACTTGTATAGCCCACAACTCACTTGTGTTCTACTCGTGCATATAACATCTACATATAAAACCTGGCTCGGATGCCACTGTTGGGGAACGTAGTAATTTCAAAATTTTCCTATGCACACGCAAGATCATGGTGATGCATAAGCAACGAGAGGGGAGAGTGTGTCCATGTACCCTTGTAGACCGAATGCGGAAGCATTAGCACAATGCGGTTGATGTAGTCGTACGTCTTCACCATCCGACTGATCAAGTACTGTACGCACGGAACCTCCGAGTTCTTGCACACATTCAGCTCGAGGATGCCCCTCGAACTCCGATCCAGCCGAGCTTTGAGGGAAATTTCCTTCAGCACGACGGCGTGGTGATGATGATGATGTTCTACCGACGCAGGGCTTCGCCTAAGCACTGCTACGATATTATCGAGGAGGACTATGGTGGAGGGGGGCACCACACACGGCTAAGAGATCAATGATCAATTCTTGTGTCTATGGGGTGCCCCCTCCCCCATATATAAAGGAGTGGAGGAGGGGGCTGGCCAAGGGGAGGAGGCGCGTCCAAGGGGGGAGTCCTACTTCCACCGGGAGTAGGACTCCTCCTTTTCCTATTTGGAGAGGGAGAGGGAAGGAAGAGGAAGTAGGGAGGAAGGAAAGGGGGGGCTTCCAATTCGGATTGGGCTTTGGGGGGGGCGCCCCCTCCCTTGCTCCTTCCCCCTCCTTTCCATTATAGCCCATTAAGGCCCATATACCTCCCGGGGGTTCCGATAACCTCCCGGAGCTCCGGTATTGTCCCAATTTCACCCGGAACCATTCCGGTGTCCAAATATAGTCGTCCAATATATCGATCTTTATGTCTCGACCATTTCGAGACTCCTCGTCATGTCCGTGATCACATCCGGGACTCCGAACAACCTTCGGTACATCAAAACACATAAACTCATAATATAACCGTCATCTAACTTTAAGCGTGCGGACCCTACGGGTTCGAGAACTATGTAGACATGACCGAGACACGTCTCCGGTCAATAACCAATAGCGGAACCTGGATGCTCATATTGGCTCCTACATATTCTACGGAGATCTTTATCGGTCAAACCGCATAACAACATACGTTGTTCCCTTTGTCATCGGTATGTTACTTGGCCAAGATTCGATCGTCGGTATCTCAATACCTAGGTCAATATCGTTACCGGCAAGTCTCTTTACTCGTTACGTAATGCATCATCCCGTAACTAACTCATTAGCTACATTGCTTGCAAGGCTTATAGTGATGTGCATTACCGAGAGGGCCCAGAGATACCTCTCCGATAATCGGAGTGACAAATCCTAATCTCGAAATATGTCAACTCAACAAGTACCTTCGGAGACACCTGTAGAGCACTTTTATAATCACCCAGTTACGTTGTGATGTTTGGTAGCACACAAAGTGTTCCTCCGGTAATCGGGAGTTACATAATCTCATACTCATAGGAACATGTATAAGTCATGAAGAAAGCAATAGCAACATACTAAATGATCAAGTGCTAAGCTAACGGAATGGGTCAAGTCAATCACATCATTCTCCTAATGATGTGATCCCATTAATCAAATGACAACTCATGTCTATGGTTAGGAAACTTAACCATCTTTGATTCACGAGCTAGTCAAGTAGAGGCATACTAGTGACACTATGTTTGTCTATGTATTCACACATGTAGTATGTGTCCAGTTAATACAATTCTAGCATGAATAATAAACATTTATCATGAAAGAAGGAAATAAATAATAACTTTATTATTGCCTCTAGGGCATATTTCCTTCACAGTTACCTAATCAAGTTCTACTTTCCTCCCACTCACTTCTTTCGAGAGAAACTCCTTCTCTAGAAATGATCCATTCTTAGCAACAAAGATTTTGCCTTCGGATCTGTGATAGAAGGTGTACCCAACAGTTTCCTTTGGGTATCCTATGAAGACGCACTTCTCCGATTTGGGTTCGAGCTTATCAGGTTGAAGCTTTTTCACATAAGCATCGCAGCCCCAAACTTTAAGAAATGACAACTTTGGTTTCTTGCCAAACCATAGTTCATAAGGTGTCGTCTCAACGGATTTTGATGGTGCCCTATTTAAAGAGAATGCAGCCGTCTCTAAAGCACAACCCCAAAACAATAGAGGTAAATCGGTAAGAGACATCATAGATCGCACCATATCTAATAAAGTACGGTTACGACGTTCGGACACACCATTTCTTTGTGGTGTTCTAGGTGGCGTTAATTGTGAAACTGTCCCATGTTGTTTCAAATGAAGACCAAACTCATAACTCAAATATTCTCCTCCACGATTAGATCGTAGAAACTTTATTTTCTTGTTACGATGATTTTCCACTTCACTATGAAATTCTTTGAACTTTTCAAATGTTTCAGACTTAGGCTTCATTAAGTAGATATAACCATATCTGCTCAAATCATCTGTGAAGGTAAGAAAATAACGATACCCACCACGAGCATCAATACTCATTGGACCGCATACATCGGTATGTATTATTTCCAACAAGTCAGTTGCTTGTTCCATTGTTCTGGAGAACGGAGTTTTAGTCATCTTGCCCATAAGGCACGGTTGGCAAGCACCAAGTGATTCATAATCAAGTGATTCCAAAAGTCCATCAGTTTGGAGTTTCTTCATGCGTTTTACACCGATATGACCCAAATGGCAGTGCCACAAATAAGTTGCACTATCATTATTAAACTTCAATCTTTTGGCTTTAACACTATGAATATGTGTATCACTACTATCGAGATTCAATAAAAATAGACCACTCAGCAGGGGTGCATGACCATATTACTCATATAAATAGAACAACCATTATTCTCTGATTTAAATGAATAACCGTCTCGCATCAAACAAGATCCAGATATAATGTTCATGCTTAACGCTGGCACCAAATAACAATTATTTAGGTCTAATACTAATCCCGATGGTAGATGTAGAGGTAGCGTGATGACCGCAATCACATCGACTTCGGAACCATTTCCCACGCGCATCATCACCTCATCCTTAGCCAATCTTCGCTTAATCCATAGCTCCTGTTTCGAGTTGAAAAATATGAGCAACAGAACCAGTATCAAATACCCAGGCGCTACTGCGAGCATTAGTTAAGTACGCATCAATAACATGTATATCAAATATACCTTTCACTTTGCCATCCTTCTTATCCGCCAAATACTTGGGGCAGTTCCGCTTCCAGTGACCAGTCCCTTTGCAGTAGAAGCACTCAGTTTCAGGTTTAGGTCCAGACTTGGGTTTCTTCTCTTGAGCAGCAACCTTTTTACCGTTATTCTTGAAGTTCCCTTTCTTCCCTTTGCCCTTTTTCTTGAAACTAGTGGTCTTATTGACCATCAACACTTGATGCTCCTTTTTGATTTCTACCTCCGCGGCTTTTAGCATCGCGAAGAGCTCGGGAATAGGCTTGTCCATCCCTTGCATATTATAGTTCATCACGAAGCCTTTATAGCTTGGTGGCAGCGATTGAAGAACTTTGTCAATGACACAATCAACTGGAAGATCAACTCCCAGCTGAGTCAAGAGATTATGATACCCAGACATTTTGAGTATGTGTTCACTGACAGAACTGTTCTCCTCCATTTTGCAGCTGTAGAACTTGTTGGAGACTTCATATCTCTCAACTCGGGCATTTGCTTGAATATTAACTTCAACTCTTGGAACATCTCATATGCTCCATGACGTTCAAAATGTCGTTGAAGTCCCGATTCTAAGCCGTAAAGCATGCCACACTGAATTATCGAGTAGTCATCAGCTTTGCTCTGCCAGACGTTCTTAACATCATCAGTAGCATCAGCAGCAGGCCTGACACCTAGCGGTGCTTCCAGGACGTAATTCTTCTGTGCAGCAATGAGGATAATCCTCAAGTTACGGACCCAGTCCGTGTAGTTGCTGCCATCATCTTTCAACTTAGCTTTATCTAGGAACGCATTAAAATTCAAAGGAACGGTAGCATGGGCCATTGATCTACAACAACATAGACATGCAAAATACTATCAGGTACTAAGTTCATGATAAATTAAAGTTCAGTTAATCATATTACTTAAGAACTCCCACTTAGATAGACATCCCTCTAATCATCTAAGTGATCACGTGATTCAAATCAACTAAACCAAGTCCGATCATCATGTGAAATGGAGTAGTTTTCAATGGTGAACATCACTATGTTGATCATATCTACTATATGATTCATGTTCGACCTTTCGGTCTCGGTGTTCCGAGGCCATATCTTCATATGCTAGGCTCGTTAAGTTTAACCCGAGTATTCTGCGTGTGCAAAACTGGCTTGCACCCGTTGTATGTGAACGTAGATTTTATCACATCCGATCATCACGTGGTGTCTCGGCATGACGAACTGTAGCAACGGTGCATGCTCAGGGAGAACACTTGTACCTTGAAACTTAGTAAGGATCATCTTATAATGCTACCGATGTTCTAAGCAAAATATGATGCATAAAGGATAAACATCACATGCAACCAAAATATGTGACATGATATGGCCATTATCATCTTGTGCTCATGATCTCCATCACCGAAGCATCGTCATGATCTCCAACGTCACCGGTGCGACACCTTGATCTCCATCGTAGCATCGTTGTCATTTCGCCACCTATTGTTACTACGACTATAGCTACCACTTAGTGACAAAGTAAAACAATCACATGGCGATTGCATTGCATACAATAAAGTGACAACCATATGGCTCCTTCCAGTTGCCGATAACTTTGTTACAAAACATGATCATCTCATACAACAATTTATATCACATCATGCTTGACCATATCACATCACAGCAAGCCCTGCAAAAACAAGTTAGAAGTCCTCTACTTTGTTATTGCAAGTTTTACGTGGCTGCTACAGGCTTCTAGCAAGAACAATTCTTACCTACGCATCAAAACCACAATGATTTTTCGTCAAGTGTGTTGTTTTAACCTTCAACAAGGACCGGGCATAGCCACACTCGATTCAACTAAAGTTGGAGAAACAGACACTCATCAGCCACCTATGTGCAAAGCATGTTGGTAGAACCAGTCTCGCATAAGCGTACGTGTAATGTCGGTCTGAGCCGCTTCATCCAACAATACCACCGAATCAAAGTAAGACATGCTGGTAAGCAGTATGACTATTATCGTCCACAAATCTATGTGTTCTACTCGTGCATATAACATCTACGCATAGACCTGGTTCGGATGCCACTGTTGGGGAATGCGGTAATTTTAAAAAAATACCTACGATCACGCAAGATCTATCTATGTGATGCATAGCAACGAGAGGGTAGTGTGTCCACGTACCCTCGTAGACCGAAAGCGGAAGCGTTTTGACAATGCGGTTGATGTAGTTGTACGCCTTCACGATCCGACCAATCTTAGCACCGAACGTATGACACCTCCGCGACCAGCACACGCTCAGCTCGGGGACGTCCCTTGTACTCTTGATCCAGGTCAGGCCGAGGGAGGGTTTCGTCAGCACGATGGCGTGGTGATGGCGATGATTAAGTTACCGGCGCAGGGCTTCGCCTAAGCACTACGACGATATGACTGGGGTGTGTAACTGTGGAGGGGGCATCGCACACGGCTAAACAGTGTCAACTTGTGTGTTCTAGGGTGCCCCCTGCCGCCGTATGTAAAGGAGCAAGGGGGGAGGCCAGCCGACCCTTGGGGTGTGCCAAGGAGGGGAAGAGTCCTCCTCCTAGTAGGAGTAGGACTCCTCCTTTCCTAGTCCAACTAGGAGGGGAAGGGGGAAGGAAGGAGAGGGAGAGGGAGAGGGAAAGAGGGGCTATGCCCCCCTCCCCTAGTCCAATTCAGACTCCCCTTGGGGGGGGGGGGGGGCGCCACCTCCTGGGTTGCTGCCCTCTCTCTCCCCTAAGGCCCACTAAGGCCCAATACTTCCCCGGGGGGTTCCGGTAACCTCTCCGGCACTCCGGTTTTCTCTGAAATCACCAGGAACATTTCCGGTGTCCGAAGATAGCCGTCCAATATATCAATATTTATATCTCGACCACTTCGAGACACCTCGTCATGTCTGTGATCACATCTGGGACTCTGAACTACCTTCGGTACATCAAAACACATAAACTCATAATACCAATCATCATCGAACGTTAAGCGTGCGAACCCTACGTGTTCGAGAACTATGTAGACATGACCGAGACATGTCTCCGGTCAATAACCAATAGCGGAACCTGGATGCTCGTATTGGTTCCTACATATTCTATGAAGATCTTTATCGGTCAAACCGCACAACAACATACGTTGTTCCCTTTGTCATCGGTATGTTACTTGCCCGAGATTCGATCATGGTATCTCAATACCTAGTTCAATCTCATTGCCGGCAAGTCTCTTTACTCGTTCCGTAATACTTCATCCTGCAACTAACTCATTAGTCACAATGCTTGCAAGGCTTATAGTGATGAGTATTACCGAGAGGGCCCAGAGATACCTCTCCGAAACACGGAGTGACAAATCCTAATCTCGATCTATGCCAACCCAACAAACACCTTCGGAGACACCTGTAGAGCACCTTTATAATCATCCTTTTACGTTGTGACGTTTGGTAGCACACAAAGTGTTCCTCCGGTATTCGGGAGTTGCATAATCTCATAGTCCGAGGAACTTGTATAAGTCATGAAGAAAGCAGTAGCAATGAATCTAACACGATCATAATGCTAAGCTAATGGATGGGTCATGTCCATCACATCATTCTCCTAATGATGTGATCCCATTCATGAAATGACAACACATGTCTATGGTTAGGAAACATAACCATCTTTGATTAACGAGCTAGTCAACTAGAGGCATACTAGGGACTATAGGTTTTGTCTATGTATTCACACATGTACTATGTTTCTGGTTAATACAATTCTAGCAAGAATAATAAACATTTATCATGAATTAAGGAAATAAATAATAACTTTATTATTGCCTCTAGGGCATTCCTTCAGCTTTGTCCATTCCACTTAACATCGACGTGGCTAACATTCGCATGCCATGAATATATGTAGTAGTTGTGGCATTGGCTACGTCCAGAATGCCACTAATTACGTACCAACACTATTCACATGTGAACTTAGGTTATTCATCCCTATCTAGCTATTTCTCTTCTTCTTCCTCTCTCTTCCTTTTCCTCCTCTCTTCTCTTGTTTTTGAGAAAACACCAAATTCTTTCTCATGATTTTAAATTAGGTAGTTAGATCTAGCTAGGTGATGCATTAATTAAGCTTGTTACCCTCCACACATACTACCCTAAGCTAGCTCTCTCCTCCACCTGCTCACACACTTCCATTACATTTTTCACCACTCTCCATTAATGGCACCCACCAACCTACATACGGTCAGCCGGCCGTACGATTGATCGACGACTAGCTCGAGATAATCTTATCGTCTCTCTTTAGGTAAATATAACTAACTTCTCGTTAATTATATGCATGATGATATGGATGGATGTGTGATAGATATCTGTGTGTTTGCTATATAAATTACATTGTGTTGCTCGTGAATTGTCTCGTGCCATGTTTCTTATTGCAGGGAATGTCTAGAGAGTTGCCAATGTTTTGGCAAAAGTTGATTCGTTTCCGTTCCGTCAAATTTCTGGCACTCAATATGTCTCACTTTTACCAAATGGCGTGCTGAAACTTTTTATGACCTCATTGGTAATACATACTATAATTCTTTTTTTACTTATACCCTTTGCAGGCAGGTTGATCTATTGAAAGATTCAATATTGATCAAAGTGTGAATGATACAAAAGGGTGACGTGCAGATATTATGTTCATGTAAGAAGTGCAAAAATGGAGTTTTCCACAACCTGTTCGAAGGCAGCGTGATGGCGCACTTGCTCCGTCATGATTTCCTTCCAGGTTATATGCGATGGACAAAGCATGGGGAGGAGGAGGATGTTAGCGACGATGAAGGAGCGGAGGATCATGTACAAGCGGAAAATCATTTTGATGGAGCAGATGCGCCAGAAGGAGGAAACAATGAACATACGCAAGGAGGAAAAAATGATGGAAATGCCATCCAAACATGAAGAGGATCATCAGGCTAGAAATGATCATACTTCCATGCAGGAGATGTCATTGGCTTCAATGTTCCAGGACTCTCATGTTAAAGATTTGCTTCGGAAGAAGAGACTAACGAGTGAGTTTCTATTAAAGAGGCTCTCAAGTTGGCGCAACTAGAAATAGACATCAAAACTCCACTGTATGAAGGTTGCGATCCCAAGCCCACCTGCTTGCACGTCATGCTCAAATTTCTCGACATCAAGGCAAACATCAAGAGCATATGCGCGAGTCTGGATGCTACATTGGAATATTTACACAAAGTTTTTCCCAGGGAGAATTTGTTGCCTTATAGTGTTGATGAGGCGAAGAAGATCGTGTGCCCTCTTGATTTGCCGCATGTAAGATATCACGCATGCATAAGTGATGGCATCATATATCAAAATGAGTATGCGCACAAAACAGAGTGTCCAAATTGCAAGGAACCCTGATTTAAGCCTAGAAAGAAGGATCCTCAAAAGGTTGTATTGTACTTCCGCTGATTCCTCACCTGTGATGACCCACAAGTGTAAGAGATTAATCGTAGTTCTTTCGATAAGTAAGAGTGTCGAACCCAACGAGGAGCGGGAGGAATCAATAAGTTGTTTTCAGCAAAGTATTCTCTACAAGTGTTGTAAGATGGTTGTGATAGATAATTTGATAGTGATATAACTTGTAACAAATAACCAAAGGATAAGACACGGGGAGCAAAGTGGCCAAATCATTTTCATTACAAAGGATAAGACAGAAGTATTTTCTCATAGTGATTAAAATGTTCTTGAGGACACACGGAAATTTCATCTAGTTACTTTCATCATGATTCGTAGACTCGCGTTCACTACTTTGATAAGTTATTATGTGGGTAGACCGGATCTAAGGTGTTGTTCTTACTTAAAACAAACAACCTACTTACGATTACCCCCTCTCAAAAGCATTTGCAACTAAAATAGTAGAATTAATATAAATCAAACCATAACATTAAGCATATGGATCCAAAACAGCCCCTTACACTACAAAAAAGAGACACATCTGTGACATTTTGGGCCGAACGAAAAAAAATTCTGTCATACATATGACACTTCTATGACGATAATTGTGACAAAACCCGATATCATCATAGATGTGGTGGGTTCCGACTTCTATGACAAAAAATCATGACACAAAATGGGCTTTTCGTCCTGGGCGGGCCAGAGACGCAACTGCATGACATTCTTTGGGCCATCCATGATGGAAAAAACCGTGGTAGAAGTGAGGGCGAGGAAAATTTCGGGGAGTTCCCGGTTACGGTGGGCGGTCGGGGGCCGAGCGATGCGCCTTTCTCTCATACATGCACGTACGCGCATGTGTGCGAGGCGTTGGCTCTAACTGAACCCGAGCGAGGCGTTGGGCTCTAACTGAACCCGAGCGATTGCACTGCAGGCTACGCGTTAGAGAACCCGAGCGATCGATCGATGGTCGTTAATCGAACCCGATCGGCGATTCGCCGCTCTCGCGCTAATCGAAGCCGATTGATGCTGCCTCTCTGGATGAACAGTGAGCGTTGCGGGTGGGTTGGATGAACGGTGAGCGATGGCGTTGCCTCTGGATGAACAGGACCCCGTGGTGTGGAGGGCTGGATGAACAGTAGATGGTGGAGGGGTGCCCATGGAGGGGCGGTTGAACAGTAGCCGGTGGAGTAGCGCGCGGTGGAGGCTGGATGAGCAGGAACCCGTGGAGGCTGGAGGAGGTCGACGGTAGCCCGTGGAGGCTGGAGGAGGTCGACGGTGGAGATGAACAATATCTCATGGAGTCCCGTTTTGCGGTACGCCACACCCCTCCCGATGAACAGGACCCCCGTTTCGACCGTAGCGCTCCAACACAAGTCCGTTTCGTCCATTTTGCGGTACGCCACACCCCTCGCGATCAACAAGACCCCCGTTTCGACTGTAGGAGGTCCATTTGCTCCGTTTTGCGGTACGCCAGACCCCTCCCAATCAACAGGACCCCTGTTTCGACCGTAAGAGGTCCGTTTCCATTGTTTTGCGGTACGCCAGACCCCTCCCGATGAACATGATCCCGTTTCGAACGTGGCCGGTTGAACACAAGGCTGTTTCCTCCGTTCTGCGATAGCCAGGCCTCGTTTCCATCGCTTGTTCCGTCCAAGCCCTCCTGATGAACACGACGACGCATTCCATTCCGACCCAGCCGGTTGGCTCCCATGAACAGGACGACGATGCTGTTTCTCCGTTCCGACCCAGCCATGTACACGAGCCCTGGCCGTACGTATGCACGAGTAGGCATTCGAGACCCCGCCCGTATGTACACATACGTGGCCGTATTTTCTTTCTTGCACACTATCCGCTGTACGTACGTGTACATGCTACGTGCGCGCCTCGACTATGACACGTGCGCGCCTCTACATCGACCAATATATATGTACATACACGTTCGCGACCAGAATGATAACGCTACGTACGCTTCGACCAGGTGGGTCCCGACTGTCAGGCACTTCCTTGCGTGCGAAGATGTAGATGGTGGGTCCCAGCAGTCAGGGGGGCGAATCGATTTTTTATTTTTTGCCCGGACGCACTTCCTTGCGTGCGAAGATGTAGCTGGTGGGTCCCAGCAATCGGCGAAGTCGTTCTTTCTTGCGGGACGCACTTCCTTGCGTGCGAAGATGTAGTGGTGGGTCCCAGCGGTCGGGGCGAATCGTTTTTGCGGACGCACTTCCTTGCGTGCAAAGATGTAGCCGTGGGTCCCAGCGATCGAAGTGAATCCGTTTTGTTGCGGGACGCACTTCCTTGCGTGCGAAGATGTAGCTGGTGGGTCCCAGCAGTCAAGGGGCGAATCATTTTTTTTTGCCCGGACGCACTTCCTTGCGTGCGAAGATGTAGCTGGTGGGTCCCAACAATCAGGGGGGTGAATCATTTTTTTTGGACGCACTTCCTTGCGTGCGAAGATGTAGCTGGTGGGTCCCAGCAGTCAGGGGGTGAATCATTTTTTCGTGAAATACGGTGGCCCGTCCGGTGGGTCCCCGCTGTCAGGTGGAGGAATAATTATTTTGTGCGTAATAAGGAGGAACTTCCTTGCGGCTGCCGTGGACCCAGCTGTCAGCCTCTCCACGTACAGTCCACGTCTGATGGAAGTCGTTCCTTGACCACCTTGACCATGCCGCGCCGAGCGCACCACGGCGGTGGACGACGGCGAGGCCTAGGAAGGAGACGACGCGGAGCCGGGGAAGACGCGGCAGTGGATGCACACGCGGAAGGAGTACGAGGGTTCACTGGTTCGGCTGCACCACCGTCGCCGCAGAATAACAAGGGATGTGGGTGAGTGGAGGGATGGCCTAGCCAGCAGTGGGAGTAGTTGGGGGCGGTGAGGCCTCCACGGTAGCACAGCCGGCCACGGGAGGCAGGAGCAGGCGGCACGACCGGCGCTGCTTTGGGCGGCTAGAGCAAGAAGATCAGAGGTTGAAGAAGCACGACGGCCGTTGGATGGAGATCGTACGGTCACTGCAGCTAGAATCGTTTATATTGACTCAGTTGACAAAGCCCTTGGTACGTCAACTTAGTAGGCCCACAGGCCAGCTTCTGAAACGGAGCGGCCCAGATGTCAGGGGGAGGAATCATTTTTGTGCGGGTGAAGCTAGAATATCCGAGATTGAAGAAGAAGCACGGCATCCGTTGGATGGACATCCAACGGCCACTACTGCTAGAACCGTGTGTTGACTATAAGTTGTCAAAGCCTTGCATACGCGTCAACTCTGTTTTTTTAGGGGATGCGTCAACTTAGTAAGCTCTGAAGTGTGTGGCAGAGAATTTATAGCCCATTTGAGATATGTAAGAATGTGCAGCCCATTTTTGAATTCTAATTGAATTTATTACAGCCCATTTACAGTTTGTTAAAAGTACAGCCCATTTCAACCAACCGTTCAAAACAGAATTCAATAAAATTTCCCACATGTTGATGGGATCCAAAATATTTTTATCCCGAAATTTCTAGTCAGATTAAATACAATTTCAATATAAATTTATATTACGTAAAAATCCAACGAAACATTGCACTCGCAACAATTAATGAAATTAAAATTTTTAATATCCAAAAATAATATTTTATAAAGTAATTATGTGTTTGGTGCATTTTTTTATAGTTACTGCCCAGTTTTTATAATTACATCCTATTTATTATTTCTTAAAGCCCATTTTCTTGTTAAGCCTAATGCATCACTCCTAGGAAAAAGTTGTAGCCCAGCCGGGCGGAGAATAACAACTTGATCTTGCCTAGGTATTCCTTAAAAAAGTATAGCTGGGCTAGCCATTTTCAGATTGAAAAAAATTAATATCTGGGCTGGATATCCGCCCGGCTAGACAGCCACAGCTACCTAGCTATTAATACTGCAGCGATGTTTTCGTTGTTGTTCGGAGGAGAAAATCAATATCTGGGCTAAACATCGAAAAACTCTACAGTGCTCACACCTCAAAAACACAAATACTGCTCGAGCTGCTTGGTCCAGCCGTCGGCCGCTTCTTGTGCAATTCTCTTATTTATTGACTACTCCCTCCTTTTTGGTTTATAGTGCTCAATTCAAAAATCTCACCAATCAAGGTAGATGGCGAGTGGTAGAATAATTTTTGTAGTTTTGCAAAAGCACCAAATTAATGCTCTTGTTATCCTCAAAAAATTATGTTTGTCAATGCATTAATTGCAATGCATGCATGCATAAAGTACATGCATTGGTCAATTTTCTCTTAATACTTGCATGCAATGATTTAATGCACCTTGGAATCTGAACATGTGATGGAAAACAACCAAATTGAGCCTTATAAAATGGAAAAACTAAAATTTTGAGATAAGCCCTATAAACCGGAAAGGAGGGAGTACATAGGTTGACAATGGGGTGGGACCGTGATGTCAGGAAATCAGGAGGAAGAAAAATAAATTATAGTTATATTTATATAAATAATAAGGAGGCACTTGCGTACGTGAGGCTATGGCCCTGGTGGGTCCCGATTGTCATCCTCTCCAAGTAAAGTCATGTCCTCGCCCGCGCGTGCTTTCCGCCCGAAACAGTCAGCGCCGCCTGCCCCGCTTTCCGGTGCAGGCGATTGCTCCGCCTTCAAATGACACAAGTGCCGTCCGTCCATCCATCTGCCGCCCACATTAATGATATGCGGTTGCCGAGGCGGCTACTCCGGCGCCACACGTCCGTCCCTCCGCCGCCCCCATTGCTATATAAGCTGCTGCGCCGGCCATAGCCGCAGTCATCAGCATCTGTTCCCTTTCTCCTGTCCACACCACTACTGCCCACCATGGCTTCCTCGCGCTCCAGCGCTCTTCGGGACGGACGGACGATGGACCACAAGGAGATGGCAGCCATTGCTGTCGACCGGCTGGCCGGCTGGCAGCCGGAGGACGACGACGTCCCAATGGAGAACATGGTAGTCGACGATCCGGCGCCAACCCCCTCCTCCGTGCCATCCTCGCCGGTGCATTACACCATGACCATCGGCGAGGCCCGTGCCCAATATATGAACACGGTGAGGCAGATGCGTGCGGAGCAGTTCCGGGAGGCGCAGGCCGACGCCGCCTACAACCACCATCTCCTCCAGGAGCACCTGCAGGCGGAGGAGCAGATCACCGCGAAGAGGGCGGAGAAGGAGGCGCTGCTCGACTCGTACCGCTCCGCCCACAAGGACCGCCTCGAGCGCTAGCGGTACCGCATGCGGGTGGCGGAGGCTGCGGCCGCCTACAAAGAGGGCGATGAAGCGGGCGAGGCGCTGTCTGGCGAGACCGAGGACGAGGCAGAGGACAATGCTGGCTCCGACGAGTCCCCGCTCCACTGGTGTCGACAAGGCCCTGCTTCGCCGAGGCCCCACGGCGCCAACAACGAGGCAGAGGACACCGCCGGCTCCGCCGAGGCCCCGCCCCGCCAACAACGAGGCAGAGGACATCACCGGCTCAGCCAAGGCCCCACCCTGCCGGCAATGTGGGGGAGGATTTCCACCGCTCCACCGAGGCGCCACCCGCTTGCAACGAGACAGAGGACATCGCCGGCTCCGCCGAGGCCCCGCCCCGCTGCCAACGAGGCCGTGCCACACAGAAAACGAGGAAGAGTAGAACACGGTAGGTCCCCGCCGCTCGGGTCCAAGTAAGGCCACCGCTGCTACCCTCTGGTTGAAGCCAAGCTAGGCGGGTTGACCATTGACGGCCGGTTAGCTTCTTGGCGGCGATGTGGAGTCGGAGAGCTGCGCTGGAGAAGAACGCTGGTTCTACTTAACTACTGGTGCAGTTGGGTGACTGACACGTGGGCCCAACAGGCCACATGTCAGTTACGCAACTGCACCTACAGTTAAGTCACTGAAGCTTCTGTTCGGCTCAGCGGGACACAGGTAGGTAGCTTCGGTTAATTAATTATACCTCCAGCGCACCCCTTTTTAGTTGAAGAATGTATGAAATGTAATGAAATCCGGCATGTTTATATGAAATCCGACCGTGTATGAATGAATTTATTTCGATTAGTTCGAATTCCTGTATCACTGGCATTGGATGAACATGCAAAACAATACGTACTAGCATTATTCCCAGGGTGATCACCTCGTTTGCAGCAGTTTCACATGTACTCCCTCCGGTCCTTTCTAGTCTGCATACAAGTTTTGTCTGCAGTCAAAGTATCTCTACTTTGACCAATCTTATACAAAAAAGTATGCACTTTCACAATGTGCGAAGTAAAAAGGAACAGAAGGACTACAAAGAGTTTGAGCAGCTTTTTAGCGTTTCTCTACATTGCAATCAAACACACAGGGCTGGCAATTCATACAGAAGATTCAAACAATCGATGATTATGCATCTCAGCGACTCACATGTCAGAGGAAATATTTACTTCACAACTAAAGAATAAAGAAAACATTGACTGACGCTGCTGACAGCAAAGGGCGTCCCATTCGAAAATATCAAACACATGTCTTGCTAAAATCAATGAGTAAAATTTGGCAAGGTTGTCCCATTCCAAAATATCAAATGCCTACGATTGTGGAATGGGCAGGGTTTGCCATCAGTTCGGACATTGACATGTCACCTCGTGCTAAATAAACCAGCTGTTCTTTTTGTGTAGTTCCACCAAAATCAACCAAGTTCACGCGTAGCTTGTATGATTTCACCCTTATATGTTGCAACGCCTTGAACTTATCGGCACCTCCTTTCTTGTTGTGGAAAGGAATGATTCGATGAATTCATGAACATTTTGTGCAGTTCCCATTGAAATCAAGCTGAGCACCCCTGTTTGCACAAATACAAAAAAGTGATTAGTATAAAGCAAACTGTACTATGAATTGACAGTTTAAACAGGCACCTGCATGGTCCATGTAGAGCACACTTTTAGAAAAATGGAACTCACCAGAAAGAACCCTAGAACAACATTGTACTCGCGCATCACAACAAAAAAATGGAGATTTGTCAGTCCTTCTGAGCTGAAGTTAGTTTGGTCTTGTGGGGAGTAATGTAACCATCCTTCAACTGCTCCTTCTCTGATGAGAAGATAGACAGGGCTTCTTCATCCTGGCATAATCAGAACTAGTCAGTTCACGTACTTCATATTCTTCTTCAGAGGAAGATGATCCTATTGTGCAAAGACAAGAGGACTACTAAATGCTAGCATCCCTGTTTGCTCGAAAAAAGAAAAGGAAATATTTAAAACAGCACAGATGAAGCACTTCTCAAGGACAATACCACTTTTTCATGATAGTATCTAAACAGTAGCACAACACCAATAGAGATGACAAAGCTCAATCATATGGATGAAATCAGTGGGCGAGTACCAACCTTTGTCAGGAGGCTTATTGTGTAGAGCATACAGATGAAGAACTTTTCCGGAACCATCTGTTGCTATCTACGGTGGTGGCCATGCTTACTATATACTCCTCGGTTACTTTAATGTTTCCAACATCTTCTTGTGCAGTTCCACTAAAATATATGGTATCTTCAAAGAAGATCACTGTTTGCACAAGTAGAGATAATTACATATTACATTAAGAGTGGCATCAAATCAGTGGCAAAATAATTGCTCGTTCCAGCCATAGCAATAAATTAAGATGCAAAACTATATCATTACTTGTGTCATCACAGTTCCAGTGCTTCATTACAGCATCGGGAGTTGATTTTTGTTTTTCGTCCGCTTCTTCTTCCCCTTCATCACTTGGTTCAATAACAGACAAGCTTCGCCTTCAGGCATGTCAATTAGGGAGCACAAGTATAGTACTAAACTTAATTCTCTGGTGAAAGTGACAAAATACAGGCCAACAGTTGTGAAATATCCTTATCTTACCTCAATGGGATATTACGGTGCACATACAGATTGGAAGTCTTGTCTCCATTTGTGCAGTTCACTAAAATCAAGCAACATTATCGTACAAGTAGCACAACATATGAAAGCACACTGCAGAATCATGTGAAAGAAGGCTAGTACTGACCTCTCATGATGCGGAATTCAAACAACTCACAAGAAGAAGATCTGAACCAAATTTGCCAACACGGATAGCAAGTAAGATCTCCTCTTGTGCGGTTCCACTAAGATCAAGCAATCAAGCAACGTTGTCGGTGTGACATTTTGGTTGAATTGCACAAAACACTCTTAAAACAAAAGTGTTTTGTGCAGTGCAACAAAAGGTCACAATGGCAATGAGGTGAAGTAGATAACTCTGTTTACATAGAGGTGCAAAGGAAACAATTAGTGGTCAATAACAGTGGATGACACAGAAGCCAACAAAAAGAAGCATCTACCTTATCTAAATGGGAAAGAAAGCAAGACAGTAGCATTTCTCAAACGGTGGCATTGATTAATATTAACATAGAGATCTATTATATTATTAAAACAAGAGGCAAACAAAGCATTACGTTCTTCCACATATATTAAATTATATTAACCGTTAATTTTAGATATTAACGACTGAGATTCAAAACAATTTGCGTTACATACAAATAGTATTATTAGGTGCAAACACCATTGACATGTCACGTACAAAGAGTTCCACACATTTTTGGGCCACCTCATATAAGGAAAAAAAACAAAGAGTTCCACGTTTTTGGGCCACCTCATATAAGAAAAAGAAAACAAGCAAGTCACTTACAAGTACATGACATATAACACCCAGGCGAACAGGCTATGCATGGCGTGAGATGCATGCATACCCAGCCGGAGAAGAGTCTAAATTAGACACGGACATTAACACATGCATGTATATGGAACTTGACCCGGACTCTCGGCCACGGCAGGCGGCAGCCATAAAACTACCTAACTGGCTGTAAGCCACGCCACCTGCAAGGCGCCAACGCTGGCTGCATATTTCAAGCTCCAAAGCACTGGACAAATTTCAATTCTAAGAAACATTGAAAAATAAAATAATCTGAGCATGTTTTAGTATTCAAAGTACGCATACATCCGAAACATAGTTGATTACAATGGACGCCATTCGGCCGCACAACTTGACGGATTAATTAGAGAATAAGAATGGTAGGAAGGGACGAATGTGTGCAAATTTTGTGCAGATAATTCCTAAAAATTATTGATGGAAATAGAAGGGGCGAGAAGATCGTATTAAACTATAGTTGCCAGACATGCATTCAGTTTTCTACCGTTTGAATAAGGCCTTTGCTGGCATCCAAATACACAATTATTATAATGCCTTAGATGGCCAAGAAATACTATACGCGACAATTAGTAAAACAACAAAGTGTGGAAGAATTATGAGGCACGAGTGTGTACAAACAAAAATACACAACTACAATACAACCAGTATGAGGCAGGCAGAAAGAGAGAACACAATGTCTTTGTACAAAAAAGTCAATGTTTAGATACAATTCTTAGTGGAAAAATCCTCAAGAGAGCGAGGATGGTAACACATAAACCAACAGATGCACATACGTGGAAGAGAAAACTTAAATTATGGAACTCTAATTGTGTATATGGCGCACCATACAATGCCCTGATCCTTTTAATTTACAAACTAACGATGTATCAATGAAATTCTCAGTCTAAAAAATTGGCACCAACAATTGAGAGAAGAATAAGTAGAGAATTTCTCTATGTGTGCAAGTAAAATTACCACACAAACCAAAATTATGTTGTAGGTGCAAGAATAAAAAGTTGGAAGCAACAAAACATGTCAGGTGTAAAAATAATTAGTTGGCTTTACAGCAGAATGGCCACGATAACCGAGAACAATGAGTAAGGTGTAACACATGAGAATATCTTAGCAAATTTTTATGAATATAAACAATTTTTATAAGGGATTGCCTAGAACTCATCTAGCTCAGATATAATTTGGTCTCATTCACCTTTTTTTCCGTGAAATCATTTGATCTCATTCATCCTATATGGGTTGCTGGACTTCTTTTTTATTGTTGTTGTCCCTTCTATCAGCGGGCTTTCATCAAAAATTATTTGGGCTTGTATAGAAAGCGAAGAGGAAAATAAGAGAAAACATTTTGGACTCGATCGTATCTGCCACGCTGTTGTTGTTTGTTCCACATACGACCGTCCCTCGGCTGCATTTATGGCTCGTGCAAGTGAGCTGGGTGCGACGTGACGTTGAGTGGAGTGAGTTTTGTTGCGTGCGTGTGTCTTCATTCGTTTTCTCCGCGTTTGTATTTTTCATCTTTTCGTGTCCCGGCCGGCTACATGTACATGCTTTCAAACGGGCGTATACTGCACCTTCTTTTTTTAGTAGTAAAAATATTTAAGAACAGGCAAATGCTTGCAAATTGCATGTTTAGTGGTGCACCTGCAATTGATCCTGATAACTCCCGCTTGATCCAATTGTAGTCGCTTTGTGCTTGTGCAGTTGCAGTCGGGTTACAACACTTGTAATTGCATGTCTAGTGATATACATGCAACTGGCCTCGACAACACTTCTCCTAGCCCAAGTTGCAGTCGCTTTGTGCCCCGTGCAGTTGCAGTCAGGTTACAACACTTGCAGTTACAAGTCTAGTGATGGACATGCAACTGGCCTTGACAACTTCTTTCCCGACCCCAGTTGCAGTGTTTTGTGCCCTCCTGCAGTTGCAGTCTGGTTTCAACGCTTGAAGCTGCAGTCGGGTTACAACACTTGCAGTTGCATGTCTAGTGATGGACATGCAACTATCCCGACAACTCCTCTCCGGACCCCAGTTGCAGTCGCTTTGTGCCCCATGCAATTGCAATCGGATTGCAACACTTGCAGTTGCATTTCTAATACGGACATGCAACTGGACCCGACAACTTCCCCTCCCAACCCCAGTTGCAATTGCTTTGTGCTGGTGCAATTGCAACCGGGTTACACTGCTTGTAGTTGCATGTCTAGTGGTAGACATGTAACTGGCCCATGTCCCACCGTCACCCTATTTTTCAATCTAAACTTCATTAATGTGTTGGCACGATGATTCTTTTATAATAATAATAAGAGGAAAATTTTATAAAAATAAAACCTAAACAATCAATTTGCAATCTTGGGTAACAAATGAATATTATACTTAAAATGAAATGAATATAAGAAAAATAAGAAAAGAGTGAAACAAAATTCTATTAAATATAGTGAAATAAGAAAAGAAAAAACTAAAACAGCAATTAATCATGAGAAAAAAAAGTTAAAAACGTCCTTACAAAGAGCTTACCCCTGAAAGTAAACAAATGACAAAACACGCAAAAGGCTACGCAACGTTCACATCCTTCGATCCACATCTTACTTTTTTGGTCGGGGGAAAAGGAAAACAAAAGGCCCACATAGCCCAGCTCGGGCAAATAAGCAAGCAAAAAGCCTGTGTAGGCAAATCTCACGCACATGAGCTGCTCCGGACGAGCAGCGCACGTTCGCGTCGCTCAGAAAAACAAATCGCAAAGCGTTTAGATCTGACGGACACAAAAGTGAATGAGACCAAATAAAAATGCATTCGAATGAGTTTTAGCAAATCCGTTTTTATAATGCCTTGAATGACCAAAAAATACAATAATTATGATTTGTAAAAACATCAAGCGTGGAAGAATTATAAGGCACGAGTATGTACAAACAAAAATACACAACTAGAATACAAGCAATATGAGGCAGGGCAGAGGGACAGAACACGAAGTCTTTGTACAAAATAAATCCAATATTTATATGCAACTCTTAGTGTAATATTCCTCAAGAGAGCATTGATGCTAAGCCAGAAACCAACAGATCCACATCTGTGGAAGAGAAAACTTAAATTATGGAACTCCAATTGTGTACATGGCCCACCATACAATGCCTTGAGGCTTTTAATATACAAACTATCGATGTATCGATGAAATTCTTCGTATAACAAACTGCAAACAATTGAGTGAAATTAGACACCAATAGATACAGAGAAGTGGAAGATAAAAAAATAGAAAATATAACAAACAACAGGTTTGTGCATGGTTAAACGTGTCTTTGGTCTTCTGGTGACACACACCACGATGGTCTTATGAACCAACTAATACACCCTATTTGAAAAATTAAAAGACGTACTCCTTCCACCAGTGCAGTTACTGTTCCTAAAGATTTTCATCTTGGCTGCAACAATTTCCTATACTTTGATTAGGACATTGTATGACAGTATTATTGCTTCGGCATTGTACATGTCAATACATTTTCTATAAGGTTGGTCAAACTTTACAAAGTTTGACTTCAGTCAGAACTAATATGCATAGTAAATAAAAAAGGATGTAGTATTTATGTAGTGTCAACTTAAATATGACCAAAATTTTAATTGGCACAAGATTACTAGAGATGAAACAATTGAAATAACCATTTTCTCATGATATATAAGATTTTATTAAATTTCAAGTAATACCTACGTCCTATCACAATATGCCAACCTAATAACAGAATAGATAGTCAAAAAAATATATATAATTCTAGCCGCGCAAATGTGCGGGTCACCCCGCTAGTTATATTAACAATAAAATTCGTTAAACATGTAATTTGCTTTTAACTGTGGCATTGCATCAATTTTCCCGCGACATTATTAGAGGGTGTTTGTTTACAGAGACATTTTGGTGTAGGGACTAAAAAAACTCCGTGTCAGTCTCATCTAAACCAAACAGGAGGGACTTTTAGGGACTAAAAGTGGGCATTTGGGACTAAAGAAAGAAGACCCCGAGGGAGTCTTTTTGGGACTTTTTCCAACAGTTGCCCCTGCCACGCATCGCACCTTGTCTCTAGTAGTTCATTACTAGGGGTAACATGGTATTTTAGCATGTCATTTAATAACCTCTAGTCCATGTTTAGTCCCTGGAACCAAGCAGGTAGGGACTAGGGAGTTTTTAACCAAACAGGGCCTTAGATTAACAACAGCTAATGAGTTGCACGGGGACAGTGGACGCACCAGCACCATGTGCATCTACCGATGTACACAGTCTGTTGCAACAAAGAACAAACAACCAAGGAGCATATTTGTGTTGGTCCCAGTATTGTTATCTTTAGACACCTTCCCCTATGTGAGCGCAGCAAATCTAGTCCTGCTCAAACTCTACAGCCAGTCTGTACTAGTACTTTCGCCCCTCCCTTTCCTCTTTGAACCACGTCCTAGATTTATGCGATACAACTTTCCCCACTACTTTCCCCCATTCCTTTCCTCTTTGAACCACGTCCTAGATTTATGCTATACAACTTTCCCCCTTCATTTCCTCTTTGAACCACATCCTAGATTCATGCTATATACAACTTTTCCCACTACTTTCCTCTTTGAACCACGTCCTAGATTCATGGTATACATGCAGCTAGAGCAATGCATGTGGAGTAAGTAAATTAAACCTTAAGGTTCTTGGGGCGTGGTTCGGTGGGCGACGGGACAGCGGCGAAGAAGAAGGGGTCGGAGGCCCTCCTGCGCTGCCGCTGGGTGAAAGTGAATAGCTGCGCCGGTAGTGGATTCCCTCCCTCGCCGACGGCGACAACATTAAGCCTCCTTCCCTTCCCGGCGGACGGATCCTGCCGACTCTTTGAGCAGCAGTGAGGGGAGAGAGAGGCCAACGAAGTCTTGTTTAGATCTGGAGAGGGCGAGAGAGTGTGAAGAGAGCAACTACAAGCGCTGAGGCTCCAGCGTGTATATATATACTGGAGAGAGAGTGTGAAGCGTGCAAACCCTAGAAAACAAGTGCCGAGGCTGCAGCTTATGTGTGATGAGGTGATTATACGGTCACTACGAGATCGTATAGCTTCGTATCCATCCATTTTGACCAGTCAAAGAATCCTCCTGGCACAAATTATGCTCAAGTGTAGTTATCGAACCCGAGACCTCAAGTTTGATGAGCGAACAGGCTAACCAGCTACACAACCCTCCCGTTATGTTCAACGAGAGGAAAATAACCTTTTATACATTCCTGCATTCATGTGACAAGCATGCCGTGTTTTTTTTTTGTGTGTGTGGGAGTCATTGGGATTTCAATCATAACCGTGTCATGTGGCTTTGGTGGTAAGACTATCCACGGTGGTGCAGAAATAATACAGCCTTAGTCACCTTACCTCTCTCCACGTAGTACGTTGGGTCCCACCAGTAAGAGGGTGAAACAAACAAATTAATAAGAAAAATTAAAAGCGCCAGCGGTATATCTTACCTCACACATCTCGCTACTGCTCGGGAAAACTGTCCAATTGATCCCTCTGTTCGCTCACGTACTATTTTAAGTGAATCCTTATATTATAACATGCACACAATTTTGGGCACTTGTATTCGACTTAAGTCAGTATGCCACCGTATCTCGTATACTTACTACTCCCTCCGTCTAGGTGTAATAAGTCACGTTAGAAGGTGCAACGGGACCAAGGTGCGTATGTGCGCGCACGCGCGTGTGTGTGTTTGTGTGTGTGTGTGTGTGTGTGTGTGTGTGTGTGTGTGTTTAACAGCATGTGTGTGTTAGAGAGAGCGACAGATCGACTTACTCCTACAGAGAGATGGTGTGTAGTGCATCCTCTCGTTTCCGGGCGTGTCCGGTAGGGATATGCGGACAGCTGCCACGCCCGCTCCTGACCAGCCTGGCCCACCCAAAGCCCCTCCATCGCCCGCGCGCGCTTCCCGCCCGTTACGATCAGCGCCGCTCCAAAGAATCGGTGCCGCATTCATGCCCGGGCAGAGCGGACGCGACCTCTCACTGGCGCAAGAGTGATGGTTGCTTCGTCCGTCCAACTTATTGCTGGGTCTATGTGATTTGATGGCTCATTGGTCTTTATTACTGAGGTGGTAGGACTGCTGGATGTCCCATGCTTTTGGTGAAAGGAGGTACTACTAGATTACAATTTTCTCCACTCTTATAGCGGAGGAGTGCAAGAGCAGTGAAAACACGGAGGCTCAGTGATTACATGGCCCACCTCACACTATCACCGTGCGACACCTAACTCTTTACATAGTACTTCCTCTATTCTTAAATATTACTAAATGGGTCCCCGCGCGTTGCCACGGAACAGCCGTATATCTCTCTGCGCAAAATTATCGATTTCATAGAACTAAAAAAACTCTATAACCGCATGACAAATGTGGTAGCCAAACTAAATAAACTCCCATCATCATTTAGATCATCCCACGTAAGGAAAAAAGATCAGCCAACTTCTACTGCATAATGGGATTATATTTTTCTTTTTGACATATTAATGGGACTTAAAATCTCACTTACATGCATGCTACCGGTGCATGCATGCTTGCATGCAGACATATTGATGTGATTTAAAACCCACTCACATGCATGCCATGGTATTTCTGCATGCTTGCATGTGGCTTAGTGCAGAGCCTCTCAACGTCTAGATCAGACGGCTATTATGGAGTGATTTATTTCATCTAACGGCTACATTAATTTTGACGATGTGGCTCAAGGAGAGGATAGAGAATTCCTAGTAGTGGGGGCTAGCTATTACTAGTAGATAAGTCTTTGTAGAGATTCCACTAGGTGAACTACATATGGAACAAAATGAATGAATCTACACTTAAAATGCATCTATATACATCCGCATGTGGTTCATGGTGAAATCTCTACAAAGACTTATATTTAGGAACGGAGGAAGTACTAGTATAGTATGTACTGTAATTTATCAGCGAGATAAATTTGTACAATGCTATGAAGCTTCCAGCTTCTGTTACATGTATCTTGCGTCCAAGGTTGCCCGTTGCAACATTTCATCAAATAAAAGGAGACTAACATGCATGCTATTGCATCTCAATGATTGACAAATCATAGCAAATATGTACTCCCTCCGTTCCAAAATAAGTGTCTCAACTTTGTGCAAACTTTAGTACAAAGTTGTACTACTACTAAAGTTGACACTTATTTTGGAACAGAGGCAGCTAAAAGAAAAAAATGGTCCATGCAGTCCCTAGCCCATGAACCGTGAACCCTAACCAGGCTTTAATTTGCTGGCAACATTCGAGCTTCCTAATAAATGAAGTTTGCAACCTTTTTACAATCGGATCGTTTTGTGCAGTTTCACCAAAATCGAGATGAGCATCCCTGTGGCAAAGAAATTGAAGAAGCGTGATTAGAATAAGATTACTGGGACTAGTTGCTGAGACATAAACTCATCACAAATACAGTACGTAGAAGCCAGTAGAGGTGTGTGTGGGGCAAAGAAGTAGAGAAATATCCACGGGGAGTGATGTGGGCAGCTAGAGCAGTGGTGCAAGCCGGCTGTAAAGGGATTTGTACCTGAGGGACGTAGCTCAACCTTGAGGAGGGCGGCGCGGGAGGCGGCAACTGCCCACGTCGCGGCAGTGAGCAAGGGACGAAGGCAACCTCACAGGCTTTGTGAGAGAGAACAGCGGGGACCCCTGATCGGGACGTGCCAACAGTGGGTTTTCGCTGTCAGCGACGGCGACCGCATCTACACTAAGCATCCACCCCTTCCCCCAGCGGACGTGATCCGCCGGATGTTTTGTGCAAGAGAGTGTGAAGAGAGCAACCCCAGCAAGCAACCGTGTAGGCTGGCCCGTCCTGACTATGTATATACTAGAGCGGTTTCCTTTTCTCTCCATATGAACCTATCATATTGCATACGTGCCACTGAAGAAGAAAAAAACTTTATTTATAAATGATGCGACACCTACTACTCATTCTCCTATCTATAACCTTGCGCTTGGCATCTGCAAAATATTAACCTTGCAATTGGCTCTTCGCCTCTTCGGGAAGTCGAGCAATAATGGTAGTGCAATATATATCGTTCTAGCTATATGAGACTGAATGAATTGCTGCACGTCCACCACGTGGGCGAGGGGCGAGGGAAAGTGCTACATACATAGCAAAATGAGTGAATCTACACTCTAAAATATGTCTATATACATCAGTGTTTGGAGTATGTACTAGTAGTTCATATTGAAATCTACTAAAGGACATATATATTCCAAATAATATGATATAATCTCTATAACCAAGGTAGTAGGGACGAGGAGTAAATGGAGGGAGTAGGAAATTTTTCTCCTCGTCCTGCGAGCCACCGCGCGCATGGGTGAGGGAGCGGGCGTAAGGCAGAGCAAGCTTCACCTCATCCTGCGAGCCACCGCGCCGGTGGGCGGGGGAGACTGAGGGAGTCCTAGATTAGGGGGTATCCGGACAGTTGGACTATATACTTTGGCCGGACTGATGGACCATGAAGATACAAGACTCAAGACTTCTCCCCGTGTCCGGATGGGACTCTCCTTTGCGTGGAAGACAAGCTTGGCGATCCGGATATTAGATCTCCTTCTTTATAACCGACTTTGTGTAAACCCTAGCCCACTCCGGTGTCTATATAAACCGGAGGGTTTGGTCCATAGAGGGACAATCATAATCATCATAGGCTGGCTCCTAGGGTTTAGCCTCTACGATCTCGTGGTAGATCAACTCTTGTAATACTCATATCATCAAGGTCAATCAAGTAGGAAGTAGGGTTTTACCTTCGTCGAGAGGGCCCAAACCTGGGTAAAACATTGTGTCCCTTGCCTCCTCTTACCATTAGCCTTAGACGCACAGATCGGGACCCCCTACCCGATATCCGCCGGTTTTGACACCGACATTGGTGCTTTCACTGAGAGTTCCTCTGTGTCGTCGCTACAAGGCTTGATGGCCCGTCTCGTTGTCAAGGACTACATCACCTCTGGGGAGCACTGGCGGTAGGCCAAACTCTCCGACTAGGCGGCTTTGTCATGGCCGCCCAATCGGCTTCCGCACCGACGATGACCTCTCGGGTCATCAAAAACAGCCTCCACATCAATTCGAAACTCGTCGAACAGATGGATCCAATGGACCTCTCCTCCCTTAATGAGCTCTTGGATCGCATCGCCGCTTTGGGAGTCACTGCAGACTATGATTGGATTGGGCTTAAACCCGACCAAAGGGATATTAAATCCCCACCGGTCACCCATGAGATAGCGGTAGTGGAAGAGCCACACCTGGATTATCCCTCTATTTTGAGAACGAACTATGTCCGGATCACCGAGCTCTCTGAGCCGGATACCCGTTCACGGGAGGACATGACCTAGACCCCGAACATAGAATCGGGCAACGGGCTGGAAAAATCGGGCAACACCCCGGAGCCCGAGCCGCCAAGCCCGGAAGCTCCTCTTCCCCTGGGTGTTAGATCGCATCAGAATCCAGATTTAACTACGCCCACCCACCAGGAGTTAAGCCATCTCTCCCATATCAGACAAGAGCCCTAAGGAGCTTGCAGAAAAGTCTTGAAGACTTTTCTGCAAAAATTGCATGAGCAAAGGGATCCTTAATGCTATAAGTCGCCGTGACATAGTACACTTTGCCGACTTAGTAGTCATAGTACAGAAGTACTGTGCGATGGAAAGTGCGTGGAAAACCCAAACAGACTTTTGGGATAATCCGGCTCTCACTAAAACCTTCCTCTGAGCTAAAAGGGCAAACTCTCATAAGTTACCCGATCCAATTCCCAAAAAACCAAAGCCCACTCCAGGGCGTGGAACAGTATTGGAAGAATGGCTCAATGGGCCATGCCAAATTCATAGCACGCCGGATACCACGCCAACGCATAGCCTTAGAGCATGTTGGATACTCCGGCAGGTAGCAAAAAGCGGTGAGGATCTTCTTGTAAACCATAAAGCAGAGCAACATCCCGCCAAAGACAACAATGCGGTATTGACAGTCTTCAAGACTTTCACCTCAAATAATAGGCGCAAGCGAGCTCATCGAAATTTCGCTGAAATCTGCCAGGTGGCAAAAATAAATCCGTGGAACGACACTGCTATAACTTTCAGTGCCAGCGATGAACCTCAATTCCAGACAGTCCAGGGACCAGCCGCTCTTGTCCTTAGCCCAATCGTGGCTGGATTTCGGCTCACTAAAGTACTCATGGACGGCGGAAGCGGATTAAACTTGATCTATGAAGAAACACTCAACAAGATGGAAATTGATAAAAGCCGCATTGAGCAAAGCGGCACGGCCTTCAGGGGAATCATCCCTAGTCGGAAGGCACGGTGTGCAGGAAAAATCACACTCGATGTGGTATTCGGCACATCGGAGAATTACAGGTCCGAAGAAATCACATTCCAAGTGGCTCCTTTCAGCAGCGGATACCACGCCCTTTTAGGGCGGGACGCATTCACGAGCTTTCAAGCTATACCCCATTACGGGTACATGAAGCTTAAAATGCCCAGACCCAATGGAATCATCACTCTAGCTCGTGATCCGGACGTCGCACTCCATGCCGAAAATAAAACTGCAGCACTAGCCCTGGAAGCATTATCCGAAGCCCTAGCGGCCGAAGAACTAACAACGCTGCGTGCCACAGTGGACAGGGACGACATGATAATCGACAAACGACCCAAGTCCACCTCATTTAAACCCGCAGATGAGATAGTCAAATTCCAGGTCCATCCAACGGACCCCACAAAGACAGCTTCCATCGGGACAAAATTGAGCCCCACAATGGACACCGCACTACGAGACTTCCTACGCGAGAATTGGGACATTTACGCCTGGCACCCTTCAGACATGCCGGGCATCCCATGCAGGCTGGCCGAACACAGGCTCAATATACTGAAAGGATACAAGCTAGTCAAACAAACTCTTAGGCACTTCTCAGAGCCTAAACGGCAAGCCATGGGAGAAGAGCTAGCCAAGCTACTTGAGGCCGTATTCATCAGAGATATCAAGCATCCGGATTGGCTGGCAAATCTGGTAAAGGTACCAAAGAAGGACAAATCCTGGCGCCTATGCGTCGATTTCAAAGACCTCAACAAGGCTTTCCCCAAGGATCCCTTCCCCCTCCCTCACATCGACCAAATCATCGACGCCGCTGCAAGACACGACTCACTATGTTTCCTCGACGCATACTCCGGATACCATCAAATAAATATGGCAGAGTCTGACCAAGCCGCAACGGCCTTCATAATGCCGTATGGTCCCTTCTGCTTCAACACTATGCCTTTCAGGCTTAAAAATGCCGGCGCAACCTATCAACGCATGATTCAAACATGCGTGGAGAAGCAAATCGGCAAAACAATGGAGTCATATGTGGACGACGTGGTCATAAAAACAAGACACGTCAAAACCCTAATAGATGACTTGAGGCTTACGTTCGACAACCTCCGAACATACGACATCAAGCTAAACCCGGAAAAATGTGTTTTCGACGTACCCTCCGGGAAGTTGCTCGGCTTCATTGTTTCCAATAGAGGAATCGAAGCAAATCCGGCAAAAATCTGAGCTCTGTCGCAGTTGGCTATCCCAACAGACCTCAAGCATATCCAGGAACTTGCTGGATGCGTGGCTGCCTTAAGCCGCTTTATCTCCCGATTAGGAGAAAAGGCACTACCTCTTTACCGCCTTCTTCGACGCACCGAACACTTTGTGTGGACGGATGCAGCCGCGGCCGGAGTGGATGAAATAAAGACCTTATTGGCCAGTAATCCAGTCCTCACAGCGCCAAATATTGGCGAACCTATGCTATTGTACATAGCTGCAACACATCAAGTTGTAAGCGCATTGCTCATCGTCGAACCAGAAGCAGACGGATACAAATTCCCGCTCCAAAGGCCGGTATATTACGTGTCCACGGTCCTCACCCCATGCAAATCCCGATACCCACACTATCAAAAGATAGCATACGCGGTCTTCATGGCATCCCGGAAGCTACGACACTACTTCCAGGAGTGTTCGATTACGGTGGCCTCTGAAGTACCACCCAACGACATAATAAACAACCACGACGCTACGGGACGGATTGCTAAATGGGCCATCGAGCTCCTTTCGTTCAACATAATATACAAACCACGGCGAGCCATTAATTCGCAAGTATTGGCTGACTTTGTCGCCGAATGGACAGAAGCCGAACTCCCTAAAGAGTACGGCTCGTACTCTAATTGGATCATGCACTTCGATGGCTCTAAAATGCTGGCCGGATTGGGAGCAGGTGTAGTCCTGACTTCCCCCACCGGAGACACGGTCCAATATGTACTCCAAATATTATACACAGACTCCAACAACGCAGCCGAATACGAGGCTCTGTTGCATGGTCTTCGAATGGCAGTGTGTATGGGCATTCAACGCCTGGAGGTGCGCGGGGACTGAAACCTCGCAATATCACAAATAAATGGAGATTTTGAAGCCAAGGATCCATAAATGGTGGCCTACCGCAACGCCGCCCTCAAAATGTCAGATCGGTTCGAGGGGCTCGAATTCCACCATGTGGATCGAGAAAACAATTAAGCGGCGGATATCCTCGCTCGCATCGGCGCTAAACACGACCCTGTCCCACCTAACATATTCCTGGAAAGGCTGTTCAAGCCATCTGTGGTATGGGAAGGGGAGTCCGGTAACACTAGCCCGGATCCGAATACAACCCCAGATTCCGAACCATCTAATGTAGTCGGGGGCTCTGCCACTGAAATAACACCTTCGGCCCACGTAATCATGGCTGTAATCGCCTCGTGGACCGAGCCTTTCTTGGCCTACCTAAATAGGTAGGAGCTCCCCGAGGACCACAATGAAGCACGTTGTATTGTGCGGCGTTCCAAGGCCTACAAAGTCCATGAGGGAGAACTCTATAAGAAAAGTGCAACCGGAGTGCTCCAAAGATGCATCTCCAAAGAGGAAGGGCGGCAGCTCTTGGCTCAAATCCATGCCGCACTCGGCGGGCACCACGCTGCGGCTCGGGCACTTGTCAGCAAGGCCTTCCGTACAGGTTTTTATTGGCCGACAGCCTGAGCAGATGCACAAGACCTTGTCCAACACTGCGTCGGTTGCCAGCTCTTTGCCAATCAGAGCCATATGCCCCCTACCGCTCTCCAAACAATCCCCATTACTTGGCCCTTCGCAGTCTGGGGGCTGGATATGGTCGGACCTCTTAAAGGGGGAAGCCATAAGAGAAAATACTTATTGGTCATGGTGGACAAGTTCACCAAATGAATAGAAGCCAAACCAATTAAAATGGCCGAATCCGGACCAGTGATAGACTTCATATCAGGGGTTGTATACCGTTTCGGCATCCCCCACAGCATCATCGTTGACAATGGCTCAAACTTCACAGCCGATGAAGTGAAAACTTGGTGCGGCAACATGGGCATTAAGCTCGATTACGCCTCCGTCTACCATCCCCAAACAAATGGCTAGGTCGAAAATGCAAACGATCTCATCATGAGTAGCATCAAACCCAGACTAGTGCGGTCCTTGATAGAATTGGACACGCACTGGGTCGAGGAGCTCGATTCCGTACTCTGGGGGCTGCGGACCATGCCGAATCGCACCACCGGATACACACCATTTTTATGGTGTACGGCGCAGAAGTAGTACTACCCTGCAACATAATCCACGACTCACCTCGTGTGCGCCTGTACGAAGAGAAGGAAGCCGAGTTAGATCGGCAGGACAACTTAGATGTCCTGGAGGAAGAGCGCGACGTCGCAAAAGCCCATTCCGCATTCTATCAGTAGCAGGCTCGAAGGTATCAAAGCAGAGAAGTGCGGGCCAAAACTTACAATATCGGCGAACTCGTTCTACGCCTACCGGAGAAGAAGGACAAGCTCAAACCTAAGTGGGAGGGTCCCTTCATTATTGATAAAGTTCTCACCGGAGGAGCGTACCGCCTGCGTATTGCATCCGATAACAGACTCGAGCCGAACCCATGGAACGCGGCCAGACTCCAAAGATTCTACGCCTAGTGTCGAACTCAGTGTTCGTCTCCTTACCCCCGCTCTTTTAATTATGTTCCTCACCTTTTTCCTTTCTCTCCCTTTTTCCCTTCTTCACACAAAGTATTCAATACAGTGCGGATGCTCGGATCACTCCGGCCGCTCCATGTGTGTAAACCATACCTGGGGGCTTCCTATACGGAAGTTAAATATAATTACTTTCATGGCGTCTTGCCTATATCACATATGCGTCCTTTTTCCATATGTGCCTTTTCTTCACCATTATATGCATCGATATGACTTAAGATGTGGCCATGCTGGGTTGCTTGGCTCTTGTGTTATGCCCTACATTCCCATTAATTCGGCTAGGGCATAAGGGGAGCACCTCTGCGATTGTTACTGCCGGTTCAGCCGGATGTGTACCTCAGACTGGGTGAAACCGAAAGCTAGCGTTCTTAAGGGAATATTCGGTCGGTGAACAAAAGATGTTTCTTTCGTTTATTACAACGTGAACCCCCAGAAGTTTTGTATCACGCGTTCCTGTTCGCAGTCCGGACATGCACATTGATGCATGCGTACCCAGGGAAAGGAACCCCTAACGAAACTATTCTCCCTGGAAGATGTTTCTTACTACCCATGTAATATAACATAACTAGTTGGGTACTTGTCTGTTCAAGCACTTATGAACCCTACGCCTGGTTTCCACGCATACCCCGGTTCTGCATAACTGAGCGGGTATTCGGATACACCCCGGACTGTCGGATCCGGGGGCTAAAGCAAAAAGGTCCGCCATGAGAAATGATTTTTAATCCGTCTAGGGACTACATATGTCCATTGAATTACATAGTCACTTGGACTAACTATATTCTTCCTCTATACCATCTAATAGGCTATCTAGCTTGCAATCCTGTTGGAAATACTTTGCGGCTAACGCTACCTGGTCATACACCAGACTCACGGGAATTTCTTGCCCATCTGGCCCCGCCGGTCCGACTTTGGCCATATGGTTCGGGTCAAGCTTGGTGTAGGGCGTCTTCACCATGGCCCAGGCTTCCCTTGCACCTTGTCGGCGGGCTGACATCTTCCACAACCGGAAGCGCCGCCGTGCTCCTTGGAGCATATCCACGAGCTCCCCCACGCCTCTCGGCAGGGAAGTGGATGGCCACAAGGCCTGGGCAATACCCTGCATCACCTGCCGAACTCGTTCGTGCAGTTGTCACTACTAGGAAAAGGCATGCTAGTGGCGCACTAGTTTTGCCTTCTAATGGCGCACTACTGGTGCGCCACTAGCATCACGCCATTAGAATTTTTTTCTAATGGCGCACCACATGTGCGCCATTAGAATCTGGTGTTCTAATGGCTCACCACGTAGTGCGCCATTAGTATTGCCCACAGTGCGCCACTATTATCTGCTATACTAATAGCGCACCACATGGTAGTGCGCCATTAGTAACAACTAGTCATCATCCCGTGCGTCCGCACGGTCTAGATATTATAGGCATGTATAATTACCTTCACAATTATTTTAACATTTAAAATGCAGGAGTTAACATTCTTTGTATCATACAAACTGACAAATGCTTTATTATTCAAATAATCAGAATAATAAAGATATACACATATTTATAAGATTTAAGATTATAAATAGTGCATCCATTTTCCCTTTATGTTGCATACTGCCTTTATTTTTCTGAATGAATCATTCCTATCATTGTGTCAAGTACATCTATTTGGGATGTAAGGAGAAAGTATGTATTAATTTGATCCTTTATGGCGAGATACACATCTTTCTAATCTAGAAAATAATATTATATGAATTGGATCCACATGGTAGCACTTATCTAAATAATGGAGATATTCATGATCCATTATAGAGATATTTTGTTTGTTTGTCTCTTGTTTATTTTATCTTAATTGATCATCTTTTCTGATGATCCATTACAGATATATTTCCTTTGGACTTATATATTCTGCGTTTATACTGTACAAAAAAAATTTATAAATAGACTCTGTTTTTTTTTTGAGGATTATATCATTCATATCACGAATCAGTACAAAGTAGTCGACCCTTACAATTACACTGAAACGCAAAGACAAAGGACCGTGAACACCTAAAGTACCCTAAGACAATCATAGCAAGAAGATCTCCTGAGCCTGTGTCATCATCCACGAATCTTGAGAGAAGACCCACGCAATGAAGAATCGCAACCAGATGCAAGCAGGTCATCATCTTCGACCACGGTACAACTGCCGCCACGCTGCTTCCTCCTTTCTTGACACCAGCGCCGAGAGGGCATGGACATCAATCAACATACCTGCAACAGCCTTCGCCATCTATGGCTTTGAGTACCGCTGAAAAGTGTCCCTTCGGAAGGAAGAGAACTCGAGTCATCCGACCGGTCCAGCACATGGCCGGGCCAACCGCCCGGCAAAGCAAGATCTCCCATCAGCATCAGCGCGAGAGGAAGGAGAAAACAACAGCAGCAAATCATACCAACAAGGAAGAAGAAAGGTCTTCGTCTCCTGCATCCATCGCCCATCCGAGGACCCAAGCGGCCGGTGCCGATGGACCTCCAACCACCATAGCCCGCGACCTCGGCGAGATCCGGGATCCCCAACTCCGCTGGCTCCTAGGCGAAAGCAAAAGCCTCGCTGACCGTGAGCGGAGCCGAAGAAACTTATTCGGCGCGACACCACCGCAACGGCCTCAGCAGTGTCTCCCTCAACCCTAACCCTACGACACACCCACCTAGCGAACAGACCCAAGGTTCCCCCTCCCTCCCGCCGCCGGAGCGACCGACGGAGAGAGAGGGAACCGGCGGCGCGCAGGAACTCTCGTCGCCTCTAGATCGCCTCGTGCGATCCTATTCTTTCGCTGCGTTCGGTAATAGACTCTGTTTTTTTTAACGTGAGGCTAGAAGATTCTTTATTGGGTACCCTTCTTTATTTCAATGTGTCTGTAAAAAAAAGAAGAGAGAAGAAAGACACGGTGATTTTTTTTTTACGTGCACGCTTTTGGGATGTGTGATCTTTTTGAGACAGTGCGTACATAGGTGTTTTTTAGGGGGGTAGTACTGGGCGCCGGCGCACCGGCCAAAAGTTTCAGCCGGTCCTACCACGTACGCACGATCTAAGCAGTTTCAGCCGCACGATTGGTCCCTCTTCCCCAACTGCCTCGTTCGTAGAAATAGAAGAAAAAGGCCATGGCGGATATCACAGGCAACCATGATCCTTCACGGACGCCAGCCAACTCGCCTATCGTCCTCGCTCGCTTGCCTCGCCGTCGGGCGCCGCCATCGCCGCCGGGCCCCACCTTGCTGCCGGCTGTAGCTCTCGGCACTGCCGCTCCACATATGGTTGAAGCTTTTTCTCGCACGATTGAAGCATTTGTACACGCTGGTTGAAGCTTTTTTCCAGCCATCGACACAGGTTGTAGCAGACTCGGTGCCGGTGGTAGCACAGCAAAAACGCAGGTTGTAGCAAAACTGGACGTCGGTTGCAGCTCCTTGGTCATAGGGTGCAGCTCTCTGCTGTCGCCGGCCACAAGTTCACGGTCGCCGGCCACCAAACTACACCGCAGAAACTATGTTGGGGCTGTCTGCTGTAGCTAACGTAGCTCCACGCCCACCTCCCCCCGTGGCCTCGAAGCACTACTGCGCCTCCACTCACTGTCGTTCGATTGCGATCGCCGCTGCTCGCCGCGCTGGGAGGCTGGATGCAACTCCCCTCGTCCAGATTGAAGCAAAAAAAACTGCCCCGGAGACGCCACAGTATGCAGCTTCGCTGCCCATGGTTGCAGCTCCGATGGACCATGATTCCAGCTTTTGCTCACTGTCGTCATGCCCATCTATGGCCTGTTTGCAGCTTCCATCGCCACCACTCACCATTGTTGGTTGGTCGCCCCCCGGTTGAAGCTTTTTCAGATGACGGATGTAGCATTCTATGCTGCCGGTCACAGCAAAAGTCGCTGCCGGTTGTAGCTTTTATGGCGGCGGGTTGCAGAATTCCAGTCGCACTTGTGGCGCCGGTTTGAGCAATTGTGGTGGCTGGTTCCAGCAAATTCGGTTGCCGGTTCCGCGAAACGCAGCCGATGGAGCCCTTTTCTTCTCGTTGCTTCAATCTGTGAAGCAAAAAAGCAGCAGTGGAGCCTTTCTTCTCGCCTGTTCAATCGTTGAAGCAAAATCAACCGCCAGTTCGAGCCCCAACATAGTACGGTTGCAACAAAACAGGTTCATGGTTGCACACCCCCGGCCCCTCCAGTCTAACTTGCCGTGGTGAACCCGCCCGGCCCGCCGCGGTCGCCGGTTCCAGCAAAACCGGGGCACGGTTGTAGCTCCCGCATCAAACGGTTCCAGCATCCCTTCCCGCGCCTGTGTGACCACCATGGAAAAGCTCGCGGGTGTCCGAGCATTGCAGCAACTGGCCATGGCGGTGCCAGCTTTTTGGAGCCTTAGTTGCATCTCGCCTCCCTCGCCATGCTGATTGAAGCTCCCAGCCTGGCCGGTCGCAGCACTCGGCCACGCGGGAGGAAGACGAGGACATGGCCGGCCATGGCCGCCACAGTGCAGGCACTAGTGGCCACGGAAGTACGAAGTCTTCCCCGTCGCCGTCCGCGGCTCTGCGCTGAACGCGCCCAGCAGCACGAGCGGGATGAGCACCACAAGCAGCAAGAACGGTTGCAACTGCCCCCGCGTCGTGAGGAAGAAGTACGAAATAAAAAAAACGATTCACGGCGGTTGCGCTCATGGCATGTGCGACGCATGATCCAGACAGATCGCAAGGCTGACGCGCGACCGGCCCAATCTTGGGCCGGCGCCCCGGCTGGAAACGTTTTTCTTTTTAGGGTGTGCGTATATGGTTGTTGAGACTTTTTTTAGGATGTGGACTTCTTTTCTTATACTGTACATGTGTGTTTAACTTTTTTTATCTTCACACTTTCACGAAGGGTATCGTGGGTGGTCAGGACTACTTTTCTTCCTTTTTGTTTATGTGAGGACTTCCTTTCTATCCACTTTTTGTACGTGGTGTTTCTTTTTAAAAAAATTCAGGTATCATCTGTTAATAGATCTAGACCATTAAATTTTAAATCTAATGGCTAAATTAATTCGGAAATGTTAACGCCCACACGTGTGGGCGTTTGCACATCGCCCACACGCCTTCATCACCACTCATTTTGCCACGTATGAATAGATGACATCAGCAGATTTTTTCTTGGTTTTTGGCTTAAAAATGTTTTATCTCCTAAATAAAAAAGCGAACTAAAAATCCGTTTTCACCATTAAATCCGTCTCGACGAGATCTTCAAAACTAGACCCCATGTTGATATGTTTCGATGAATTTTTTTTTTCCAGAAGTTGCCACAATGTTTACACTGCAGTTGCCATAGGGCTTAAACAAAAGTTGCCATGTGGCAATTTTAGTTTGTAGATCATGGCAATTTTAGTATTTTGATTATGGCAACTCCAGTACTTTGACCATGAAAATTATTTTTTGTATGAACCATGGCAATTTTACATGCATGTATCATGGCAATTTTAGTTTATGGTTAATGGCAAGTCTAGTTTCTTAATTCCCCGTTTTATAAATGTCAAAATTTACTTTTAAATGTAGAAGAAAATAGCTGAAACATATCATGGCAACTTCAGTGTAAACATCATGGCAATTCATATGCAATAGACATGGCAACTTTTAATCCAAATTTTTTTTCATCAAAACATATCAACATGGGATCTAGTTTCGAAGATCTCATCGCGAGGGATTTAATGGTGAAAATGGATTTTCAATCGGATTTTTCGTTTAAGAGATAAAACATTTTAAAAACTGAAAATCCAAAAAGATTCCTGCATGCATGCATGCGATGACGTGGCAATCTGTTTACATTAGAGACGTGTGGTGCGTCTCCCTTCCTCCCACACGTGTGGCAGTTAGCGCGACCCAATTAATTTTGCTGCTGTGGATTAATGTGGAGGCTCATATGGTGCCTCCAATTAGTAAATATAAGATTTTCTTTTTGTTTTTTCTTAATCTCAGGTCACTATTTCACATATGAGATATTCAACACATATATATACAACAAGCATCCATATAACAATCATATCCAACGCACAAGTTTCATCATATATACATACATAGCCAACACATAGTTCCGTCGTTACATATTACAAAAGTTTCACATTGTTAATCCAACACCGTTATCCATCAATTCACAAAAGTTTCGCATTGATACAAAATAAAAACACAAATGGAAAAGAAGCACTCCATCCACGCAAGCTTCCGTCAATTAAATCAAATCTGCAAAATGATAAACAAGAAGTTAGAAGAAGAAAAAGAAGAAGACTAGAAGAATACTAGAAGAAGAAGAACACTAGAAGAAGAATAAGAAGAGTTTTGGAAAATAAGAAGAATAAGAAGAAGACTATAAGCTTATTATGTAAACTTGATCATTTTGTGCTAACATAAGTTATTTTGGAGCTAACCTATAGGAAACTAAGCATATAAGCTCTAAGTTAGTATATTAGAGCCAACTTAGGTAAAATGAAGCTAACCTATGTCATTTTGGAAAAGAAGAAGAATAAGAAAAAGACTATAAGCTTATTATGTAAACTTGATCATTTTGTGCTAACATAAGTTAGTTTGGAGCTAACACAGAGGAAACTAAGCATATAAGCTCTAAGTTAGTATATTAGAGCCAACTTAGGTAAAAATGAAGCTAACCTATAGGAAACTAAGCATATTAGAGATAACATAGGTAACTAAGTATATATATATATATCATTTTGGATAACTAACCTATAGGACATCTGACATACCTGACAAAGTTCAGTTCTCATGCATTGTTCTTCTCCTTCTTCTCCTTCCTCTCCTGATCGCCTAGGCGGCGAGGCGATGGAGGCAGTGGAGGCAGTGGGATGTAGTCTTCTACCACAATTGGCGTGGTCATATCGGCCAGCTGTGGGATCGCCGGCGCCACCACCGGTGCGTGGTCATTGTCAGGCACCACCACCATCGCGAGGCCACCTTCAGGCACGACCACCGCTAGGTCATCCTCAGCCACCTCCATCTCTTGCCCATGGTCAGCCACCACCATCTCTTGTCCTTGGTCAGCCACCACCAGCGCTAGGTCATCCTCAGCCTGATACCCATCGTCATCCTGCAGCTCCTCATCCTCACTCTGCTCCTCTTCTCCCGCACTCCAGTCCGGATCATCCTTCTTGTTGTCTATCTTTGCTGCCAGAATCGCTCTTTGCTTTCGCTATAGCTTGAATCGCTGCTTTACTTCGCTGACCATAGTCGCCGCTTTGCTTTGGTACATAGCTGATGTCATTCTTCTTCTTGCCATTACATCCAAAATGCAACAATGACCATTAACAATCGATGTGAGACAAAGCCAAATGTAGAGGAATAAGAAGAGGCGAATGTACTGGCATCATCATCGGCGGCGTAGCGCATCACACATAGTCTTGTTGAACACCTTCACGATGAGCATGTTGGCGTCGTCGTCATACTGAAGAGAAGGATGTACCCCAGCCGCAGGTCGTGAAGCGCGGTAGAACTTCTCCCACCCACGAGACAAGTACATGTGGCCCTTCTTGATCACCAACTGCACATCCTTTGCTGCGAACCCGCTGCCGCTGTCGCAGCTTCACATTATTGGCGGATCTTCACCCATCGGCATGTTCATAAAAGCTGTCGGGCAGCCTCTGCGGTTTGGGACAATGAGTGATGTAGCAAACAACAGATATCATAATGAGATGGGTGAAGGGAGATCTCTCGTTTTATATACTGCGTCATGGATGATCTTGAAGTCTCAAGTATGATAGTGAAGAACTGGAAGCATCCAACTCGTCTTTGATGTCGCAGATCGGCGGAGGATGCTTCCCACCATCTCTGATAAGCAGCAGAAGAGACCAATTAGTACCCTTACAACAGATCATAAAACATGCATGATAACAGGCATTAGTCGCAAGTACCCCGTATGTCCTATTTTTAGCAAAGTAATGCTAAAATGCACGGAAAATTTCAGCATTACCTTTGCTGAAAATAGGACATATGGAGTACCCGAATTTGCCGGAACGGAAGTTAATCGACATTCCGGCAAACTCAAGGGCCTCTCGGGGTACCTACAACATCATCACAAGTACAGCAGCTACAGCAGCGAATACAGGCATAACAGCAGCAAAACTATATATTTTTATGCAGTAAACAAACGAACACTAAGAGTAGAATGTTCTTGCAACAAACATTATTGTGTGACATCGAAAGGCATCACTCTGCTTAAAGGGAAGGATGACTTAAGTGGCAGATGTATATGATTGCACCACTTGATCTGCACTTCTCTATATTATACGATGTACTGAAGAACTTGAGCAAAAAAGATAAATAGGAACATATTTCTCACCTTGGAGGTGTTGCTGCTGCTGCACTATCTGAACTTCACTTCCTTTACCTCCTCTGAAACCTGAAATATGCAGATGTTAGAAAGGTTAATGAACCAACAGATGCCCTAATGGAAGTAATAACAACATAACAGCAAACAACCAACAAATTATCTTGCCCCTCTACCTGCAAAATTAAGAACAGTTCAGTCAGTTTCAGAGGAAATGTGGATCTTGGAATAAGATAACAGCTGATTTTGTCATGATCCTGCTACACCTCTATCATCAAACAGAGTCCATATTAAGAACATGTCAGTTTGAGAGAAAATGTGCATCTTGGAATAAGATAGCAGCACATTTTGTCATGATCTGCTACACCTCCCCATCGGCATGTTGCTACTACATACATGATACATGATAGGTGTGTGCTCAAGAAAAATGGAGATAAAGACAAGTTGATAGTGCCACTTGGTACGCGGATCTTTGAACCGAGTGTGACACTCTCGAAGTTGATTATACTAGTGCGTTAACACTAATTAATGGCGGTGCAGTCGGACCCGAAGAAGAAGCGCTACATGGTGGCATCTAGTCATCATCCATATCCAACCCAGCAAGCACAAGGATCGGCACGGTCGATCAAACATGTCGCGTGGCTGATTCGCACCCAAAAGGCAATCAGCCGGGCCGGGTTAGTGGGATGATGCACCCGAAAGGCAACCATCCATGCTTTGCCCCTTGTAGCATGTTTTAAGATAAGAAAAGAAAGCAGTATACCCTCTAAAGAGCTAGTATTGGGCAGATGTATGTAGCTAGTGTTGAGCTGGTTGTGAAACTGAAACTTGATTTGTGAAACTGAAACTACTATAATTTCTACTTAATTTCACTTAATGTCGTATGGTTCACCAACAAAATCTAGTAGTACTACTATACATACAATCTAATTAATTTCACTTAATGTTTGTCTGGTTGCTCTCAAGAAGCCTCTGGTTCTTCTCCATATTTTCAGTCACATATGGTGATTTCATCGTGTCTTAGGCGACCACGGGCAATATATACAGGCATATATAGGCACACCACATACGGTTCAACCACTCGATGGTCTTAGACATGAATGTATTATTACCTATCATCTTGGGTGTTTTCTTCTATCTTGTTAAAATAAATCTCCTACCAGATAATAGTTTCAAGTATTTGGCTTCTCTGCTCTGTCGAAGGCAGAGTATAAATACCACACTTTCAATCACAGTAGCCCATGTATCTAACCGATGTTCTTGTCATACTCCTTCCTACGAAGATGGATTGCAAAATACGTTGCCTTCCGGGATCAATCAAGTCAAATGCCTCGTTTACAAAGGACACACACTGAAATACGTTGGGCCTCCAAGTGACTTTGGCTCAAATAAATACGTTTGAAAAAGAGAGTGACACAGCACAAAGAGAACTAGAGTATATCTTCACCATATAAGAAAATAGCATCATCATCTTAGCTTCACAACAAACAAGTAGTACAAATAGAAAGACTGAATAGAAAGACTGAATGAAAATGCAACATCATCTTACCTGGCTGTTTCTTTTCTTTGCTTTTTGCTGCTGGGCGGAGGAAGGGAGCCGCCCGGTGGAGAGGGCGAGGCCGAGGACGGCGTGGGGCTTGAGGGCTGCGGCTGGTGAGGCCGACAGGTGGTCGTCCCGGCCTTGGCGGAGCTAGGAGTTCGAGAGGCAATGGGCGGCACTTGAGGACAGGCAGTTGAGAGAGGGTAGGGGGAGGTCGCGAGAAGAGAGGAGGAGGCGGGCGGGCGCAGCTTGGTGGAGGGGCTGTCTGAGGCGGGCAGCGTGAGGGTTCGGCCGGCTGGCGTGCCAAGCAGGCAGCAGGCAGCGATGGCGGACTAGGAACCCTAGCTGTCGCTCGGGAGGGATGGGGCACCAGGCGGGGCAGGGGGGGGGGACGGCGAGGAGCGGGCGCGGGCGGAGGGGGGATGGTGAGGGAGGTGGTCGGTGGCGGAGGGTGGTCGGGTGCACGTATGGCCGGGGCGGGAGGCGGGGAGGGATTAGAGTGTGGATTGGGGATTGGGGATTTTAGTGTGGGAGTCTTAGCGGTGGCGCACCACCGGGTGCGCCATCGTTATCCATAGCAATGGCGCACCACCGAAGGGTGCGCCATAAGTAATTTAATCTAGCCCGACATATATACCACCTAACCCTATCTACAACAGAACCCGCCCACTAGCCTGACCGGTCAGTACGCAGCACACACATCAAGAGGTCTTGGGTTCAATTCCCAGGCTCCCCAATATTTTTTTAATGCATTTTAAATCTTGTTTGATATTTATTTGTGTTTAAATATGTTCAAACTTGTTTAAATGATAACAGTAATATTTTTGTATAAAAATAGTAATAATTATTTAGAAAATATGTTCAAATTTGTTAATTGAAAATATCATCGGCGGCGGCGGTGGAGCGGGGGGAAGGTGCGGGGTGCCGTTGGCGGTGGAGGAGGCGGGAGGTCTGCGAGGTCGGGTGCTCGTCGTGGCGGTGGAGCACGAGAGGTTGCGGTGGGTCGTCGGCGGCGGTGGAGCTAGCGGGGAGGTGCGGGTGGGATCGAGATCGAGATCAAAGAACCCGCCCACTAGCCCGACCGGGTCGATCTGCAGACACACACACAGGAGGTCTGGGTTCGATTCCCGGCTCTCAATATTTTTTATGCATTTTAAATCCTGTTTGATATTTATCTGTGTTTAAATATGTTCAAGCTTGTTTAAATCATAACATAATATTTTTATAAAATAGTAATAATTTTTAAAAAATATGTTCAAATTATTAATTGAAAATATCATCGGCGGCGGTGGAGCGGGGAAGGTGCGGGGTGCCATTGGCGGCTGTGGGCGGGGAGGTGCGGGGACCGGTGCTCGTCGGCGGTGGAGCGGGAAGGGTTGCGGTGGAGTCGCAGCGGTGGAGCTAGCGGGGAGGTCGGGGTGCCGTTGGCGGTGGAGCGGGGAGGTGCGGGGGCCGGGTGCTCGTCGGCGGCGGTGGAGCGGGGAGGGTTGCGGTGGGTCGTCATGCGGGTGGAGCTAAGCGGGGAGGGTGCGGGTGGGATCGAGATCAAGATCAAAAGTGTCCATGAAAATATACAGTGCGCCATTAGCAGTTTTGCAAAAAGTAAAAAAATTATATACTAATGGCGCACTTTGTTTACAAGGTGCGCCATTACTTGGTAGAACTAGTAATGGCGCACTTTGGCACCATCGCCATTAGAGTGTATGGAAAAATGGAAAAAAATCAATACTAGTGGCGCACCGTGTGCACAGTGCGCCATTAGTGTCTTCCACACTAATGGCGCACCTCCAACCGGTGCGCCATTAGTATATAGTAGTGGCGCACTACTTACCTGGTGCGCCATTAGTATCAATCCTATCTATAGCCCTTTTCCTAGTAGTGGAGAGGTCTTCCAGTAAATCGCCTGCGGATCCGGGCATCTCCTCTTCAGGACGGCCCGTCAGCATACCTACAGACATAACTCTTTTAAAAAATGCTTCCTCGCCGAACTGTACTGCAGTTCGTTTAAGCACTTACCATAAATGCCGCGACGAAGCCTCCAGTACTCCTTTACGGAGTCCGCCAGCTGAGCTCGAACATCTCCTAATTCGACGCCGAGCTAGACGTTGGCATCTTGGAGATTGTTTTTCTCCTGCCTAACTTGCGTAAGCACATGCTCGCCAGCTTTTAGCTGTCTTTGGAGATGTGACTCACTATCTCTTAAGATCTCCGGATTCTCCTCGGGATTGTCTGCAGAATAGTCTGTTAGACTTATCAAACAAGCCAATTACTAACAGGTATATTTCCATAAATTTTTTATTATTAGAGAAGAATGTTACCTGGTGAGGCCTTTTGGGATTCCTCTAGTTTGGCAACTGCGTCCCTCAACTGGGTCTAGCACTCCTCCAGCTCTTGAGACAATTAGGTAATCTTCTCTACAAGGACATGTGCATAAAATGATCCTTAAGTCCGTTGTTCCAACCGTTTCAAGTCTCAAGGGCTACTGCTATGCATGCTTATCAAATTTCCTTACCCGTATATCTTTTGCATACTGGTCCGTCGCTCGGGCGAGCCCGCCTTGAGCAGCTCGGATGTATGCGTCTCCCGAATTGAAAGCATTAAATGCCTCTTTAGAAAAGATGCTATTGCAAAGTACAACCCGTTGGCGCCGGTGATTCATGGCCCTCTCTACTTCGGAATTCGTGGCGGAGAGCATATCCACATCCTCTGTCGGAGGACAATTCGGCATCGGCCCTGCATTGGCCTCCTCCCTCGAAGCCGGTTCTGGAATCTGGCTGGTGGAGGCGTGATCGGCAGGATCTCTGGATATAGGCTGGCAACTCCTCTTTCTGCCAGAACACGAAGGACATTGTTACATTTCAAACACAATAATCACAGAGTAGGTTTTTACCATACCTCTGTAACGGCGTTTCGGCCCTAACCTCCTTCCTCTTAAGCCTGCCTGACCCGGACGCCCTTTGCCAACGAGCCCCCAAGGGCTCGGCGCTGCATTCCGATGGTCGTCCCTATAAAAATATGATATTTTATGCATAAGGCATGGTATAAGAAAGGAGTCCTCTTCAGAGGGTATGGTTTCGGCTTTGATTACACGCGACGCAGGTAGCAGTCCGGGATAGTCGGCGATAATAGCCACCGAGGCTCCATCGTAGCCGGCCTAATAAAATGTCCCGTTGACAAGCTCCACAGATATATCCGGATCTTCTTTAAGTCCCGGATCGCAGGCCCTTCTGGGATCCTCTGGCTGTGGGGAGGGGCTATTGAATCCTTCCACGGCCCTCCTTAGTTCCTGCTCAGAAGTATCGAGGTAAATGATTGTAATGAAGGGCACCAGAATGAATAGAGTGGGGGAAGGAGTGACGACTTACCCAGCTTGGGGGTTGTACATGGAAAATCCATATCGCGGTTTAATATGGAGGAATTCTTCTTCTTCTACCTTATACAAATCGGACAGTGTTCTCGCCAGAGCAGTGGCGGAGTCCGGACCTTTACAACCACAGCGGGTGGCATCATCTTCCCCGTTGAAGTGCCACATGGGCTTCCCCCGATATTGAAGTGGCTGCACCCCCCGCATTATGCATATTGCTATAACCTCGACTATTGTCAGCCCTGATTTGGCCAGTGTCTTTATCCTGCTCATCAGGAAGTGGACTTCTCTGGTATCTTCCTCTTGGGGGCCCCGAGGGCACCAACTTCGGCGTGTCTTCGGCGGAGCGTTATTGAACTCAGGGAGGCCCGGCCGGATTGGATCCGGAAGGGAAACGTCATCAACATAAAACCACTCCGAGGGCCAGTTTTCAGGTGCCTTCTTGGGACTACCGGACAGGTATCCGGTCTCGGCGACGCGCCATATTTCGGCTCCGCCCACTTGACATATGGATTCCCCCTGGTTGCGAGGGATGAGGCAGAACAACTTCTTCCATAAACCGAAGTGAGCCTCGTAGCCCAGAAATAATTCACAAAGGGCAACATATCCTGCGATGTGCAGCACGGAGGTGGGGGTGAAGTTGTGCAGCTGGAGGCCATAGAACTCCAGGAGTCCGCGAAGGAATGGGTGAATTGGAAACCCGACGCCTCTTAGCAAATATGGGATGTGGCATACTCGCTCCCCTTGAGATGGGCTAGGAAATCTCTCCGCTTGCTCCCCGCCATCATAGGTGGCTACTCCGGCTCGGACGGGGACCATGAATGCCGGTGGAAGAAACCCTTGGGTCTGCAACTCTACTAAACGGCTATGGGGAACAGAACACTCTTCCCAATCACCTGCCTTAGAGCTAAGGGAGCGAGAAGAGGAGCTACGGCGACCGACCATGTTGGAATGGTTTTTTTCGAGCGCACTCTGTTGGATTCTTTCTCAGGGGAAGAAGGTGAGGTTTGGATCTGAGGATCCTCGTCTCTTCAAATAGACGGTTTGCCTGCAGGGCCGGGGTGGCAAATGTAAAAATGCTCCGGCTCCTCGTATTCGCTCGACATGTCGAGATGGCCATTATTGAAGCACAAAAGCCGAGGAGTACAACATTGATGGGAAGTCAGACACTGTTCATTACAACAGGTACTTTGAAGTACAGAGATGGAACCTACCTTGCAATGCCGAAGACAAACTGCGTGCCGGACTCATCATCATTGAAGCCTGGTTCAGGGGCTACTGAGGGAGTCCTGGATTAGGGGGTATCCGGACAGCCGGACTATATACTTTGGTCGGACTGATGGACCGTGAAGATACAAGACTCAAGACTTCGTCCCGTGTCCGGATGGGACTTTCCATTGCGTGGAAGACAAGCTTGGCGATCCGGATATTAGATCTCCTTCTTTGTAACCGACTCTGTGTAAACCCTAGCCATCTCCGTGTCTATATAAATCGGAGGGTTTGCTCCATAGAGGGAGAATCATAATCATCATAGGCTAGCTCCTAGGGTTTAGCCTCTACGATCTCGTGGTAGATCAACTCTTGTAATACTCATATCATCAAGATCAATCAAGCAGGAAGTAGGGTTTTACCTCCGTCGAGAGGGCCCGATCCTGGGTAAAACATTGTGTCCCTTGCCTCATGTTACCATTAGCCTTAGACGCACAGATCGGGACCCCCTACCCGAGATCCGCCGGTATTGACACCGACAGAGACGGCGTACTAAGCAAGCTTCTCCTCGTTCTGCGAGTTCACGGGACACATCAAAAGTACTCCAGTGTATAGAGCCTTGCCCCTAAGGTAGGCCCCACATGGTTTGCCTCTTTTTTTAATTTAACATAATGTGTCAAGTTGCAATTTGTTTGTTCACCCGTGGTAGACGATCCTCCCTCCACCAAGTGGACAACCAGTACACGTGCCAAATTACCACGTGAGCTGCCTTTTTCGTACAGAAATGAGCTCCACCGTGTACCCAGCAGTGTGGTTGGGAAAGAGGCAGAATCGTCGCCATCGTGCACCTCTTCTCTTCGTGCACGTTCCCCACCTACGTGGGTGTGTGTGAGAGATACAAACCGTGTTCGTGAGTGTTTTTTGTTTTGGGGTGGGGGTGGGGGTGGGGTGGGGGTTGATTTTGTGAATTATTTGTGGGAATATGTGTCAATGACATCTCAAAGAAGTTTTTGCATGCAATGTGTGTGAAATGGAGGCCTATCCATATCATATATAGAGGGTCGGCAATCCACGAGAAGAGAGGGAGGGGTCATAGCGATAGAGTCGAAGAGAGGATCAAGTTGGTGGGTGCAAGATCGATGAAGAGATCCATCGAAATTGTGTGTGTGTGCAAGTCAAAGATATAGGGCGACTGGCTTACCGGAGCGTTAGATGGCACATGTCAAGTTTGTGTGTGGCGGGAGACATGACTAGGCGCTCGATGTATCGGTGTGTGTGGGGGGAGGGGTGGGGAAGGGGTAGGCGAGAGGCCTAACTATAGAGGTAGAAACGACTTCGTATATGTGTTGAGAAGGAGAGACCCAGCTATGTCTTGAGGGAGATCGGTCGACATCCATACATAAGCGAAGGGCGGGAAATATGATGGAGAGAGAGAGAGAGAGAGAGAGAGAGAGAGAGAGAGAGAGAGAGGGGTAGAGTGCTGGATGGGTGATGGAGTTGCTTCTCGAAGATGGTGGGAGAGGCATACTAGACAAACTGAGGGTGGAACTGCAATGTTATCAATAAGAGTGGAGATGTGTTTCTATGTGTGCCTGTGCATGATAGATCTGTCGGGACGCATCCATGGATGATGAAGGGGATCCATGTGTTTGGTAAGCAAACATAACTAGATCAGTAGATCAATTGTTGTTTGTCGGAGGAAGGGAGAGACACAACTAATGAGGTAAATCGATCGACGCGTGGGTAAAAACGAGTTATAAGGACCTAGCTAGCTATATCTATAGCGAGAGCTCGGTCGGTGTACGTCCATTTGTTAGAGGCAAATAAGGCCCAGCGAGACGGATAGACAGAGTGAATGGAGCTAGGAGGTGGTGTGAGAGGCCCAGCTGCTAGCTAGATAGGGGGAGGAGTGTGCGGTTGTGAGATCGATGAAAATAGGGGCGAGAGTTTACATGTGTGTGTGACCGTATGAGAGACACGAGGCAAGGACACATAAAGGAGGAGATTGAAGGTGTGTGTGTATGTTGTATGCAGGCATCACTGGAGAGGTTTATAGATCGGTGTGTGTCGGAAAGGAGTTGTGGATACTCAGGGAGAATGACCTAAAGAAAAAAATGAATGTGCCCGGTGGATAGAATGCCGAGGGAGGGGGAGGGCGAGGAGGGCGTGTGCATGCACGAGAGAAAGTTGGTGGTAGCTACAAAGGTTAGAGGATTGTGTGGGTGTAAGAGACTAACAAAGATCATAATTTGATATGAAAGCGGATTCATATATTTGAATAGGAGATCATAGTGTTTTAAACATTGCATGCATGAATATAGCGGTGATACACGTGCTGTGCACATGTTATATCGTAATGTGATAATGCATGGTGTTTGCAACTCACAGCTAAATGCCAAACAATCTAATCCATATTATACATCAAACAATCTCGCATTTTATTTAAATTTGTGATAATGTTTGGCGTTTGCAGCTCACAACTAAATATTGAACAATCTAAACAATACTATATATCGAACGTTCTCGCATTTTATTTGAATTTGTGGTAATGTGTGGTGTTTGTAACTCACATATAAATACTTGTAGGCGTAGGGGGCGGGGCACCATACATAATGTGATAAACACATTATACATATGAGATATGGTTTAGATTATGAAGATCTAGCTAGATCTAGAAATGTAATGTGATTTGAAATCAGAATAAAGTGGATTCAAAAAATCAAGTTCGAGTTCATATAGTACACGTAGTTCATATGTAACTCGAGACTAATCATGTGGTGTGTTGTGAAGATAATACACAAACGATGGTTTAACTTGACAATAATGATGATTGTAGATCTTATTACAACAGAGAAACGAATTCAAATGCTTTGACTTCACAATACTGTAGATCTTATTCAAATAGAGAAACGAATTCAAATTTAGTTCATATTGAAGCGGTAGTATATACGTTTGGAATGCCCTAAAACGTTCATTTGAGTAGTAGGTTGCATGCATTATACACGTAGCAAAATATTTTAATTAAACATAACATGAATTCAAAGTTTTAAATGACATTTGCAATGCGCATTGATTTGGTACAGTACATGTTAGGCTTGTCCGGAAATTTCAACCCGCGCCTTGTTAGCCCGAAATATTTAAGATATATCTTTTTCTCGTCGTGCTCCAACAACTCCCTCCATCTCAACCTGTGCCTTGCTATTCCGAAATTACAACGCGTGCGAAAACTCGCACCTCCTGTGAAATCCCGACACGCGAAATGCCCGTGGTACCCCTGAACCGAAAGAACCGCCTCAAATCAGTGGGGGTACTTTCGTAACTTACCCAACATTTCGGACAAGTGAGTCCCTAAGCCATGGTTCCCCACTGCCATCCCATCCGCCCACCCATTCGTATACCGAGGCCGCAAAAAGACGCGATGAAACCCCACACCCTGCTCCGTCCGCCACCCAACCGGAGCCTCTTCCCCGACGACGTCGTCCACAACAACACCTCGACGTCCCTCATCCACCGTACCGGATGAGGATCCGTCGTCGATCTCGTCATCCCGCCGATTTAGCCACCCCCGTCCTCCACCTCCAAGGAGGTGCCCCGATGTTCCCCTCGTCTTTCGCGCCACCTCCATTCCCACAATGATGTCTTCACCTGCACCACCGGAAGAGCATCATCATCACCGTTTCCTCGGATGAAGCTGCGGCCTAATCAGAGCCACCAAAGAGGTTGTACACTAATCGCCGCATTTTCTTCTTGATTCCATCCACGGTGGCGTCGCCGGCCACTTCCTCCATGGCGTCGCTCCCTCAGCGGCGACTTCCACATCAGTAGGAGCTGCTGCTGCTTTAGCTCTCGCTCGTGCTCCTGCTCTGCTCTTGCTCTCGGTCCCCCTGCCTGGTCTGCTCTGGCTATTGCTATTGCTCGCGCTGCTGCTCTCGCTCTTGCTCTTGCTTGCGATCTGCTCGATTGCTACACTTGATCGATTGAATCAACTTTTGGGTCGATCGATTTTGAGAGTGGGGGCTCGCGGAGTGAAGGAAGAACCAGCCCAACGGGAGGGGGGCTCGCGGAGAGGTACCCACAATCTATCTTAGGGTTCAGGGTGGGGCGGTGGTGCTTGGTGGCGGCGAGGCGTTGGCGGGCGGTGTGATCGTCTCCAACGTATCTACTTTTGGCTACTTTTGCCTTGTTTTGGACTCTAACTTGCATGATTTGAATGAAACTAACCCGATCGTATTGTTTTCAGCAGAACTGCCATGATGTTGTTTTATGTGTAGAAAAGAAGTTCTCGGAATGTCACAGAAATCCACGGAGGCACTTTTCAGATTTAATAAAATTTTGGCGAAAGAATTAGTGCCGGGGCCCACGGCTGTCCACGAGGCAGGCGCCCCTAGGCGAGCCCCCTATCTCGTGGGCCCCCTGGACACCCTCCAACCTCAACTCCAACTCCATATATTCCGTCTCGCGGAGAAAAAAATCGAGGAGAAAGTTTCAACGCGTTTCACAACACAGAGCCACCGCCAAGCCCTAATATCTCTCGGGAGGGCTGATCTGGAGTCCGTTTGGGGCTCCAGAGAGGGGGATTCGTCGTCGTCGTCATCATCAACCATCCTCCATCACCAATTTCATGATGCTCACCGTCGTGCGTGAGTAATTCCAACGTAGGCTTGCTGGACGGTGATGGGTTGGATGTGATTTACTATGTAATCAAGTTAGTTTTGTTAGGGTTTGATCCCTAGTATCCACTATGTTCTGAGATTGATGTTGCTATGACTTTGCTATGCTTAATGCTTGTCACTAGGACCCGAGTGCCATGATTTTAGATCTGAACCTATTATGTTTTCATGAATATATGTGTGTTCTTGATCCTATCTTGCAAGTCTATAGTCACCTATTATGTGTTATGATCCGACAACCCCGAAGTGACAATAATCGGGATACTTCTCGGTGATGACCGTAGTTTGAGGAGTTCATGTATTCACTATGTGCTAATTCTTTGTTCCGGTTCTCTATTAAAAGGAGGCCTTAATATCCCTTAGTTTCTGATAGGACCCCTCTGAACATGGTAGGGTAGGACAAAAGATGTCATGCAAGTTCTTTTCCATAAGCACGTATGACTATTTACGGAATACATGCTTACATTACATTGATGAACTGAAGCTAGTTCTATATCACCCTATGTTATAACTATTGCATGAGGAATCGCATCCGGCATAATTATCCATCATTGATCCATTGCCTACGAGCTTTTCACATATTGTTCTTCGCTTATTTACTTTTCCGTTGCTACTGTTACAACTACTACAAAAACCCAAAAACATTTGTCTTTACTTTTGCTACCGTTACTATTATTATCATACCACTTTTGCTACTAAACACTTTGCTGCAGATACTAAGTTATCCGGTGTGGTTGAATTGACAACTCAACTGCTATCTTGAAGAATATTCTTTGGCTCCCCTTGTGTCGAATCAATAAATTTGGATTGAATACTCTACCCTCGAAAGCTGTTGCGATCCCTATACTTGTGGGTTATCAAGACTAATTTACGGCGCCGTTGCCGGGAGCATAGCTCTATTCTCGAGTCACTTGGGATTTATATCTGTTGATCACTATGAAGAACTTCGAAAGGCGATCGAACTACTATTTTGCCCTCAACTACGAGGGAGGTAAGGAACGCCATCTAGCCTTGCACTAGATTCTCATACATTATTAGTAGACTTGCGACACCTAAACCTGCTACTGCTATGAATTTTGATATGCGCATGTTATTGATGATGCCACTTCTGCTATGCATGATGAAACTACTTCTGTGTGTGATACTACTGTGCCATTAGGGGAATTTCTAGATGAACAACTTGCTAGAGTTTAGGGGGAATGAAAATATTGAAGAACCTATTATTGATGATAGTGATGATGAAGGTTCCCGCAATGATTATGTATTACCTGTTGTTCCTAAGGGTTATGTTATGAATGAAAAAGCTGCTTTGGAAATTCTTGCTTGCAATGATAGAAATGATCTTAAGAAATTATTAGCAAAATGGAAGCAGTAGTTAAAGGAAATATGCCCTAGAGGCAATAATAAAGTTATTATTTATTTCCTTATTTCATGATAAATGTTTATTATTCATGCTAGAATTGTATTAACCGGAAACATAATACATGTGTGAATACATAGACAAACATAGTGTCACTAGTATGCCTCTACTTGACTAGCTCGTGAATCAAAGATGGTTAAGTTTCCTAGCCATAGACATCAGTTGTCATTTGATTAACGGGATCACATCATTAGGAGAATGATGTGATTGACTTGACCCATTCCGTTAGCTTAGCACTTGATCGTTTAGTATGTTGCTATTACTTTCTTCATGACTTATACATGTTCTGTAACTATGAGATTATGCAACTCCGTTTACGGAGGAACACTTTGGGTGCTACCAAACATCACAATGAATCGATGATTATAAAGGAGTACTACAGGTGTCTCCAAAGGTACATGTTGGGTTGGCGTATTTGAGATTAGGTTTTGTCACTCCGATTGTCGGAGAGGTATCTCTAGGCCCTCTCGGTAATGCACATCACTATAAGCCTGCAAAGCAATGTAGCTAATGAGTTAGTTACGAATGATGCATTCTGGAACGAGTAAAGAGACTTGCGATAGCGAGATTGAACTAGATATTGGATACCGACGATCGAATCTCGGGCAAGTAACATACCGATGACAAAGGGAGCAACGTATGTTGTTATGCGGTTTGACCGATAAAGAACTTCGTAGAATATGTAGGAGCCAATATGGGCATCCAGGTTCCGCTATTGGTTATTGACCAAGAATAGTTCTAGGTCATGTCTACATAGTTCTCGAACCCGTAGGGTCCGCACGCAACGTTACGATGGCAGTTTTATTATGAGTTTATGAGTTTTGATGTACGAAGGAGTTGAGTCCCGGATGAGATCGGGGACATGACGAGCAGTCTCGAAATGGTCAAGGCGTAAAGATCGATATATTGGGCGACTATGTTGGAGTTGGAAAGGTTCGAGTGATTCAGGTATTTTTCGAGATCTGGGAGAGTTCCGGGAATTCGTATTGGGCCTCATTGGGCCATACGGGAAAGGAGAGAAAGGGCCAAAATGGTGGCGCACCCTCCTTGGACTAGTCCAAATTGGACTAGGGAGGGGGCCTTCCTTCCTTCTCCTTCTCTCTTCCCTTTCCTTCTCTCCTACTCCTACTACATGGAAGGGTTCCTAGTTCTACTAGGAAGGGGAAATCCTACTCGGTGGGAGTAGGACTCCCCTAAGGCGCGCCATAGAGAGGGCCGCCCTCCACCTCCTCCACTCCTTTATATCTGAGGCAGGGGCACCCATAGACACACAAGTTGATCTTCGTGATCGTTCCTTAGCCGTGTGCGGTGCCCCCCCCTCCACTATATTCCACCTCGGTCATATCGTTGCGATGCTTAGGCGAAGCCCTGCATCGATAGAACATCATCATCGTCCTGCGCCGTCGTCTTGTGGAACTTATCCTCGACACCCTGCTGGATCGGAGTCCGGGGATCGTCATCGAGCTGAACGTGTGCAGAACTCGGAGGTGCCGTACGTTCAGTGCTTGGATCGGTCGGATCGTGAAGACGTACAACTACATCGATCAACCGCGTTGTCATAGCGCTTCCGCTTACGGTCTACGAGGGTACATGGACAACACTCTTCCCTCTCGTTTCTATGCATCACCATGATCTTGCGTGTGCGTAGGAAATTTTTGAAATTACTACGTTCCCCAACAGTGGCATCCAAGCCTAGGTTTTATGCGTTGATGTTATATGCACGAGGAGAACACAAGTGAGTTGTGGGTGATACAAGTCATACTGCTTACCAGCATGTCATACTTTGGTTTGGCGGTATTGTTGGATGAAGCGGCCCGGACCGACATTACGCGTACGCTTACGCGAGACTGGTTTTACCGCCGTGCTTTGCACACAGGTGACTAGCGAGTGTCTGTTTCTCCAACTTTAGTTGAACCGAGTGTGGCTATGCCCGGTCCTTGCGAAGGTTAAAACAACACTAACTTGACGAACTATCGTTGTGGTTTTGATGCGTAGGTAAGAACGGTTCTTGCTCAGCCCATAGCAGCCATGTAAAACTTGCAACAACAAAGTAGAGGATGTCTAACTTGTTTTTGCAGGGCATGTTGTGATGTGATATGGTCAAGACGTGATAATATATAAGTTGTTGTATGAGATGATCATGTTTTGTTGAAGTTATCGGAAACTGGCAAAAGCCCTATGGATGTCTCTTTGTTTCATAAGATGCAAGTGCCAAATAATTGCTTTACTTTATCGCTATACGATAGCAATAGTTGCAAGAGCAATAGTTGGTGAGACAACCATGTGATGACACATTGATATAGATCAAGATGATGAAGATCATGGTTTCGTGCCGGTGACGATAGAGATCATGACAGTACTTTGGAGATGGAGATCAAAGGCGCAAGATGATCATGGCCATATCATGTCACATATTTTGATTGCATATGATGTTTATCTGTTATACATCTTATTCTTGCTTTGATTGGCGGTAGCATTTTAAGATGATCTCTCACTAATTATCAAGAAGTGTTCTCCTGAGTATGCACCGTTGCCAAAGTTAAATCGTGCCCGGACACCGCGTGATGATCGGGTGTGATAAGCTCTCGTCCATCTACAACGGGTGCAAGCCAGTTTTGCACACGCGGAATACTCAGGTTAAACTTGACGAGCCTAGCATATGCAGATATGGCCTCGGAGCACGGAGACCGAAAGGTCGAGCGTGAATCATATAGTAGATATGATCAACATAGTGATGTTCAAGGAGATGCTTATGGCTTAAAAAGACTGACCAAGGAGATAAGTCAAACTCGCTTGCAGCCTGCGATATCGTATGTAAACCTAGAAAGAAGGGAGGGCTAGGAGTGCTTAATTTGAGTGTCCAAAATGAAGCTTTACTCATGAAGTTTCTGCACAAGTTCTACAACAAGTTGGATATACCGTGGGTGCAGCTCACTTGGGACTCTTATTACACCCAAAAAGTACCTCATGCCTCGGATCCAGTCGGCTCATTCTGGTGGAAGGACATACTCAAGCTCACACCTAAGTTTCGTGGGATTTCTCAAATCAATATTGTGTGTGGCACCACAGCTTTGTTCTGGAAAGATCTGTGGTCTGGGCAAATCGTGCAAGACTCCCATCCTAGGGCCTTCTCCCACTCTCTCAATGAGGATGTTTCGGTCCAACAGTTCCTGGGAATGACTTCCCTGCATGAAACGTTCCACCTGCCATAAACCCCTCAAGCACTGAATGAGGTTAGAGACTTGCAGACACTCACGGCTCATCTACAACCGTCCTCATCATCCACGGATATTTGGCATTACGTGTGGGGTAAAACAATCTATAAATCAACGGACTACTACAAGTTCTTCTTCAAAAATGTCCAAGTGCAGCAGATATTTGGATGGATTTGGGATTCAAAATGCACGATGAAGTTGAAAGTCTTCGCTTGGTTACTCTTCCATGACAGACTCAATACGAGGAACATGTTGAAACGGCAGCACTACAACATAGGGGATGACCACAATTGCCTCCTATGTGGTTTGAACATTGAGGAAACAGTGGAACACATGATCTTCACATGCACTTTCAGTAAACTTTGTTGGGCCAAACTTGGGCTTAACTGGTAGCCTTTCCTGGGCCGAATACAAGCTGTACAAGATCTCAGAAACTCTCATCCCACCCCACTGTTCCTGGAGAAATTCATTGTGGCAGCTTGGAGTATTTGGAAGGAGAGGAATAACAAGCATTTTCGAGCAATAGCACCCTCACTAACCTCCTGGCTGGACAGATTCAAGAAGGATTTTGGTCTTCTTCAACATAGAGTCAAAGAGGAGCATAGGCTCCTTGTGCCGAACCTTGTACACTCCCTTTAGTGGTTTCACTTTGTTTTACTTAGTTCTACTTGCCACAAAGTTGGCAACTTGTATACTACCCCCCCTCCCTCCATCATGTAAATACCCTTTGTACAACCTATTTTTATATATAATATAGCAACACAGTAGGAGCCTTTCCTACTGTTCCTGGTCAAAAAAAACATAGTGATGTTCACCATTGAAAACTACTCCATCTCACGTGATGATCGGATACGGTTTAGTTGATTTGGATCACGTGATCACTTAGATGACTAGAGAGATGTCTGTCTAAGTGGGAGTTCTTAGGTAATATGATTAATTGAACTTAAATTTATCATGAACTTAGTCCTGGTAGTATTTTGCAAATTATGTTGTAGATCAATAGCTCGCGTTGTTGCTTTCATATGTTTATTTTGATATGTTCCTAGAAAACTGTGTTGAAAAATGTTAGTAGCAATGATGCGGATTGGATCCGTGATCTGAGGTTTATCCTCATTGCTGCCTGAAAGAATTATGTCCTTAATGCACGCTAGGTGATAGACCTATTGCGAGGAGCGAGATCTGAGATGTTATGAGCGTTTGGCTAGCTCAATATGATGACTACTTGATAGTTTAGTGCACCATGCTTAATGGCTTAGAATTGGGACTTCAAAGATGTTTTGAACATCATGGACCATATGAGATGTTCCAGGAATTGAAGTTAATATTTCAAGCAAATACCTGAGTTGAGAGATATGAAGTCTCCAACAAGTTCTATAGCTAAAAAGATGGAGGAGAATCGCTCAACTAGTGAGCATGTGCTCAGATTGTCTGGATACTTCAATCGCTTGAATCAAGTGGGAGTTAACAGATAAGATAGTGATTGACAGAATTCTCTAGTCACCATCACTAAGTTACTAGAACTTCGTGATGAACTATAGTATGCAAGGGATGATGAAAAGGATTCCCGAGCTCTTCGTGATGTTGAAATCGATGAAGGTAGAAATCAAGAAAGAGCATCAAGTGTTGATGATTGACAAGACCACTAGTTTCAAGAAAAGGGCAAAGGGAAATAAAGGGTAACTTCAAGTAGAATGGCAAACAAGTTGTCACTCCCGTGAAGAAGACCAAAGCCTGAAACTGAGTGCTTACCTTTGCAAAGGAAATGGTCCTTTGGAAGCGGAAATGCCCTGAATATTTGGTGGATAAAAAGGATGGCAAAGTGAACAAGGGTATATTTGATATACAGGTTATTGATGTGTGCCTTACTAGTGTTTATAGTAGCCCCGGAGTATTTGATACTTGTTCGATTGCTAAGATTAGTAACTCGAAACGGGAGTTGCAGAATAAACAGAGACTAGTTGAAGGGGAAGTGACGATGAGTGTTGGAAATAGTTCCAAGATTGATATGATCATCATCACACACTCCCTATATTTTCGAGATTAGTGTTAAACCTAAATAAATGTTATTTAGCATTTGCGTTGAGCATGAATATGATTTGATCATGTTTATTGCGATACGGTTATTCATTTGAAGATAAAGAATAATTGTTATTCTGTTTACATGAATAAGACTTTCGATGGTTATACACCCAATGAAAATAGTTTGTTGGATCTCGATCGTAGTGATACACATATTCATAATATTGATGCCAAAAGATGCAAAGTTAATAATGATAGTGCAACTTATTTGTGGCACTGCCGTTTGGGTCATATCGGTGTAAAGCGCATGAAGAAACTCCATAAAGATGGATTTTCGGAATCACTTGGTTATGAATCATTCAATGCTTGCGAACCGTGCCTTTTTGGGCAAGATGACTAAAACTCCATTCTCCAAAACAATGGAACAAGCTACTAACTTATTGGAAATAATACATACCGATGTATGCAATCCAATGAGTATTGATGCTCGTGGCAAGTATCGTTATTTTCTGACCTTCACAAGATGATTTGAGCAGATATGGGTATATCTACTTGATGAAACATAAGTCTGAAATAGTTGAAAGGTTCAAAGAATTTCAGAGTGAAGTGGAAAATCATCGTAACAAGAAAACAAAGTTTCTGTGATCTGATCGTGGAGATGAATATTTGAGTTACGAGTTTGGTCTTCAATTAAACAATGTGGAATAGTTTCACAGCTCCGCCACAGGAACACCACAACGTTATGGTGTGTCGAGCGTCGTGTCGTACTTTATTTTGATATGGTGCGATCAATGATATCTCTTACCGATTTACCAATATCATTTTGGGGTTATGCATTAGAGACAGCTGCATTCACGTTTAATAGGGCACCATCTAAATCCGTTGAGACGACACCGTATGAACTATGGTTTAGCTGTAAACCTAAGCAGTCGTTTCTTAAAGTTTGGAGTTGCGATGCTTATATGAAAAAGGTTTTCGACCTGATAAGCTCGAACCCAAATCGGAGAAGTGCGTCTTCATAGAATACCCAAATGAAACTGTTGGGTACACCTTCTATCACATATCCGAAGGCAAAACATTCGTTGCTAATAAGGGATCCTTTCTAGAGAAGGAGTTTCTCTCGAAAGAAGTGAGTGGGAGGAAAGTAGAGCTTGATAAGGTAATATGTACCTTCTCCCGAATTGTAAAGTAGTTCATCACAGAAATCTGTTCCTGTGACTACTACACCAATTAGTAAGGAAGCTAATGATGATGATCATGTAACTTCAGATCAAGTTACTACCAAACCTCATAGGTAAAAGCAGTGAGATCCGCACAGAGTGAATGCGGTAATCCTGTTACGGAGGTCATGTTACTTGACCATGACAAACCTACGAACTATGAGGAAGTGATGATGAGCCCAGATTCATGAAATGGCTTGAGGCCATGAAATCGAGATATGATCCATGTATGAGAACAAAGTGTAGACTTTGATTGACTTGCCCGATGATCGGTGAGTCATTAAGAATAAATGGATCTTCAAGAGGAAGGCGGACGATAGTAGTGTTACTATCTACAAAGCTAGAATTGTCGCAAAAGGTTTTCGACGAGGTCAAAGTGTTGACTACGATGAGAGTTTCTCACTCGTATCTATGCTTAAGTTTGTCTGAATCATGTTAGCAATTGCTATATTTTATGAAATCTGGCAAATGGATAGACAAAACTGCATTCCTTAATGGATTTATTTAAGAAGATTTGTATATGATGCAACCAGAAGGTTTTGTCAATCCTAAAGGTGTTAACAAAATGTGCAAGCTCCAGCGATCCATCTATGGACTGGTGCAAGCATCTCGGAGTTGGAATATACGCTTTGATGAGTTGATCAAAGCATATAGTTTTATACAGACTTGCGGTGAAGCCTGTATTTACAAGAAAGTGAGTGGGAGCACTGCAGCATTTCTGATAAGTATATGTGAATGACATATTGTTGATTGGAAATAATGTAGAATTATTCTTCAAAGCATAAAGGAGAGTTTGAAAGGAGTTTTTTCAAAGAAAGACCTCGGTGAAGCTGCTTACATATTGAGCATCAAGATCTATAGAGATAGATCAAGGCGGCTTGAAGAGTTTTTCAATGAGTACATACCTTGACAAGATTTTGAAGTAGTTCAAAATGGAGCAGTCAAAGAAAGAGTTTCTTGCACTGTGTTATAAGGTGTGAAATTGAGTAAGACTCAAATCCTGACCACAGAGAGAAAATAGAAAGAGAATGAAAGTCATTCCTATGCTTGATCATAGGTTCTATAAAAGTATGCCATGCTATGGACCAGACCTATTGTATACTCTGCCTACTGGTTTGGCAAGGGGTACAATAGTGATCTAGGAGTAGATCCTTTGGACATTGGTCAAATTATCCTTAGTGGAATAAGGATATGTTTCTCGATTATGGAGGTGACAAAAGGTTCATCGTAAAGGGTTACGTCGATACAAGTTTTGGCACTGATCCAGATGACTCTAAGTCTTAATCTGGATACATATTGAAAGTGGGAGCAATTAGCTAGAGTAGCTCCGTGCAGAGCATTGTAGACATAGAATATTTGCAAAATACATACGGCTCTGAATGTGACAGACCCGTTGACTAAACTTCTCTCACAAGCAAAACATGATCATACCTTAGTACTCTTTGGGTGTTAATCACATAGCGATGTGAACTAGATTATTGACTCTAGTAAACCCTTTGGGTGTTGATCACATGACGATGTGAACTATGGGTGTTAATCACATGGTGATGTGAACTAGATTATTGACTCTAATGCAAGTGGGAGACTGAAGGAAATATGCCCTAGAGGCAATAATAAAGCTATTATTTATTTCCTTATTTCATGATAAATGTTTATTATTCGTGCTAGAATTGTATTAACCGGAAACATAATACATGTGTGAATACATAGACAAACATAGTGTCACTAGTATGCCTCTACTTGACTAGCTCGTGAATCAAAGATGGTTAAGTTTCCTAGCCATAGACATGAGTTGTCATTTGATTAACGGGGTCACATCATTAGGAGAATGATGTGATTGACTTGACCCATTCCGTTAGCTTTGCACTTGATCGTTTAGTATGTTGCTATTGCTTTCTTCATGACTTATACATGTTCCTGTAACTATGAGATTATGCAACTCCCGTTTACCGGAGGAACACTTTGGGTGCTACCAAACATCACAACGTAACTGGGTGATTATAAAGGAGTACTACAGGTGTCTCCAAAGGTACATGTTGGGTTGGCGTATTTCGAGATTAGGTTTTGTCACTCCGATTGTCGGAGAGGTATCTCTAGGCCCTCTCGGTAATGCACATCACTATAAGCCTTGCAAGCAATGTAGCTAATGAGTTAGTTACGGAATGATGCATTACGGAACGAGTAAAGAGACTTGCCGGTAACGAGATTGAACTAGGTATTGGATACCGGCAATCGAATCTCGGGCAAGTAACATACCGATGACAAAGGGAACAACGTTGTTGTTATGCGGTTTGACCGATAAAGATCTTCGTAGAATATGTAGGAGCCAATATGGGCATCCAGGTTCTGCTATTGGTTATTGACCGAGAATAGTTCTAGGTCATGTCTACATAGTTCTCGAACCCGTAGGGTCCGCACGCTTAACGTTACGATGACAGTTTTATCATGAGTTTATGAGTTTTGATGTACCAAAGGAGTTCGGAGTCCCGGATGAGATCGGGGACATGACGAGGAGTCTCGAAATGGTCGAGACGTAAAGATCGATATATTGGACGACTATATTCAGAGTTCGGAAAGGTTCGAGTGATTGGGTATTTTTCAGTCTGGGAGAGTTACGGAATTCGTATTGGGCCTCATTGGGCCATACGGGAAAGGAGAGAAAGGGCCAAAAAGGTGGCCACACCCCTCCCCTTGGACTAGTCCGAATTGTACTAGGGAGGGGGGGCGCCCCCTTCCTTCCTTCTCCTTCTCTCTTCCCTTTCCTTCTCTCCTACTCCTACTACATGGAAGGGTTCCTAGTTCTACTAGGAAAGGGGGAATCCTACTCCCGATGGGAGTAGGACTCCCCTAGGGCGCGCCATAGAGAGGGCCGGCCCTCCCCCTCCTCCACTCCTTTATATACAAGGGCAAGGGCACCCCATAGACACACAAGTTGATCTTCGTGATCGTTCCTTAGCCGTGTGCGGTGCCCCCCCTCCACTATATTCCACCTCAGTCATATTGTTTCAGTGCTTAGGCGAAGCCCTGCGTCGGTAGAACATCATCATCGTCACCACGCCGTCGTGCTGTCGGAACTCATCCTCGACACCCTGCTGGATCGGAGTCCGGGGATCGTCATCGAGCTGAACGTGTGCAGAACTCGGAGGTGCCGTACGTTCGGTGCTTGGATCGGTCGGATCGTGAAGACATCGACTACATCAACCGTGTTGTCATAGCGCTTCGCTTACGGTCTCACGAGTGCGTGGACAACACTCTCCCCTCTCGTTGCTATGCATCACCATGATCTTGCGTGTGCGTAGGAAATTTTTGAAATTACTACGTTCCCCAACAGTAGTCTCTTAATGCTAGAATGAAACCCGATCCTGCTTTTGCTACTTCACCTATCTGTGTTACTGATAAGGATTATGAATTCTCTGTTGATCCTAATATTATTACTTTAGTTGAATCTGATCCTTTTTATGGCCTTGAATCTGAAACTTTTGTGGCACATCTTACCAAGTTGAATGATATAGCCACCCTATTTACTCATGATGAGAAGTCTTGCTATTTATATATCCTTAAGATATTTCCGTTCTCATTAAAGAGTGATGCTAAGACTTGGTATAATTCTCTGCTCCTGGTTGTGTGCGTAGTCCCCAGGATATGATTTATTACTTCTCTGCTAAATATTTCCCTGCTCATAAGAAACAAGCTGCCTTGCGGGAAATATATAATTTGGTGAAAATAAAGAAGAGAGTCTCCCACAAGCTTGGGGGAGGCTTCTCCATTTACTTAATGCTTTGCCTGATCATCCTCTTAAGAAAAATGAAATACTTGATATATTTTATAATGGACTAACCGATGCTTCCAAGGACTACTCGGATAGTTGTGCTGGTTGTGTTTCCAGGGAAAGAACAGTCGACGAAGCTGAAATACTATTGAATAATATGTTGACTAATGAAAATAATTGGACTCTTCCTGAGCCAATTCCTAAAGTAATTCCTAAACCAATTGAGCCAACTCCTAAGCCTATTCCTAAACCCACTCCAAAGAAGAGAGGTGTTTTATTTCTCAGTCCTGAAGATATGCAAGAGGCAAAGAAATCAATGAAAGAAAAAAGGTATTAAAGCCGAAGATGTTAAGAATTGACCACCTATTGAAGAAATACATGGTCTTAATTTACCTCCTGAAGAACCACATTGTCTTGATAACCAGACACAGCTAGTAAAGGTAAATTCTCTTTATAGATATGATAAAGTTGAAATACCCTCTACTAAATTTCATAGCCCATGCTTAGATGAATTTGATGACTTTATGGCTAGACAAGAAAGTTTTAATGCTTATGTTGGTAGAGAGTTAAAGAATAATTCTTTCGAGATAGGACGCGTAGGTGATAATCTGGCTAGAGTTAAAGATGAACTTCACCGCGTTAGCAAATATGCTTCTATGGTTGCTACTCAAGCTGAGCAAGTACTCAAAGCTCAAAATGATTTGCTTGATGAATTGAATAATAAAAATGACTTTGCTATTAGAGTGGCTACTAGAACTGGTAGAATGACTCAGGAACCTTTGTATCCTGAAGGCCACCCTAAGAGAATCGAGCAAGATTCTCAGAGAAATAATTTAGAGGCACCTAGTTCTTCTAAAAAGAAGAAGAAGAAAAACGATAGGACTCTGCATGCTTCTAATGAACCTACTGGAGACACACCTGAGAATCCCAATGATATTTCTATTTGTGATGCTGAAGCACAATCAGGTGATGAACATGAACCTAGTGATAATGTTAATGATAATGTTCATGTTGATGCTCAAACTAGCAAAGACAATGATGTAGAGATTGAACCTGTTGTTGATCTTGATAACCTACAATCAAAGAATCAACGTTATAATAAGAGAGATTTTGTTGCTAGGAAGCACAGTAAAGAAAGAGAACCATGGGTTCAAAAACCTATGCCCTTTCCTCCTAAACCATCCAAGTCAAAGGATGATGAGGATTTTGAGCGCTTTGCTGAAATGATTAGACCTATTTTCTTACGTATGCGTTTAACCGATATGCTGAAAGTAAATCCTTATGCTAAGTATATGAAGGATATCATCACAAATAAAAGAAAGATACCAGAAGCTGAAATTTCCACCATGCTTGCTAATTACACTTTTAAGGGTGGAATACCAAAGAAACTTGGAGATCTGGGTGTACCAACTATACCATGCTCTATTAAAAGAAATTATGTTAGAACTGCTTTATGTGATCTTGGAGCCGGTGTTAGTGTTATGCCTCTCTCTTTATATCGTAGACTTGAATTGAATAAGTTGACACCTACTGAAATATCTTTGCAAATGGCTGATAAATCAACTGCTATACCTATCGGTATTTGTGAGGATGTGCCTGTTGTGGTTGCAAATGTCACTATCTTAACGGACTTTGTTATTCTTGATATTCCTGAGGACGATAGTATGTCTATTATCCTTGGTAGACCTTTTCTTAATACTGCAGGGGCTGTTATTGATTGCAACAAAGGCAATATCACTTTTTATGTTAATGGTAATGAGCATACGGTACACTTTCCGAGGAAACAATCTCAAGTTCATAGCATCAATTCTATTGAAAAAGTTCCAACTATCATTTTTGGAGGTTTTGAATTTCCTCTCCCTACTGTCAAGAAAAAGTATGATATTATTATTGTTGGGGATTTTCATATCCCCGTTGAGGTAACTTAGTGTTATTCGAAATTTCTCCGGTTCCGTGTTATTTGGAATGAGTTTGTTAACAAGACTTGATCAACCTTGTTAGTGGATTCATTTTGATGATCACGAGATGGATGAAGCTAGAAGGCACAACCTTATGTACCCTCCTTTTACTTTCTGTTATTTAGAATAAATAAAGCAAAAATAGTATTATCCATCTATTTTCTGAATTATCCGTGCATTAAAAAATAGCCCAAAAATAAAAGTGCTCCAAATGCCCTGCAAATTTAGTATGATTTTTTCTGGAATATTTGAGGATTTTAGGCACTGAAAACACTGCAGGAGGGGCAAGTACCAGGCCACAAGAGGCGGGCCCCTTAGGGCGCCCCCTTAGGCGCGCCCCTATCTCGTGGGCCCCTGGTGGGTCCCCTCCACTTATGCCAGCACCCACACACTTCATCTTCTACCCAAAAAAATCCCCATCCAGCTCAAGCCCGAGTTCTAGCTCGTTTTGCTGTGATTTTCGATCTGTTAGCTCAAAGCTCCATTCGCAAAACTGCTTTGGGAGATTGTTGCTTCGTATGTGACTCCTCCATTGGTCCAATTAGTTTTTGTTCTAGTGCTTTATTCATTGCAAATTTTTGCTGCATAGGTGACCATGTTCTTGAGCTTGCATGTTAAATTTTTGAGGTCCCAAGCAATTCCAATGCACGATATAGGCTTTAGGCACTTGTAGGAGTAGTTGCTATCAATCATGTTTAGTTTTATTCACTTTTATTTTGAAGTTACTAAAATTTCAGAAATTTTCAGAAAAAGAAATATGCTTAGAAGAATGTACCAAGGTGGTTCCTCGGCAAAGAAAGGGCCAAGGATTTCTATACGTGAACAAGATGTTAATTTGCCAAGGGACGCAAATGTACGAGCTTGTGAGTGGCCATCCGATGATTTTATGGTCAAAGCAGGCTTCAAGGAGGAATTTGACGCGTATGTGCGTAATGCCGAGCTGGAGGACTTCTTACAAGATAAGTGTCCTCAATATTATCAATTGACTGATTCCTTTGTGCGGAGGTTCGAATATATTTCTGCGCGTAATTCTCCTAGTGTTATGTTTGATATTTATGATACATCTTATACCATGGATTTAGAGGATTTCACAACTGCTTGCAAACTCCCGAAGTGGGGTAATGTTAATGATCCTCCCAAATCTGAAGTTAGAGATTTTCTTGCTAGTATTACTGTGGGAGAATCTAGGGACGTAACACAAGCTACCATAGGGAGCATTCATTTTTCTACTATACATTACTTTGCTCTCTTTATTGGTAGATGCATTAACGGCAAGGATGAAGTATGTCACATGTGTGCCCCTGATCTTTGTGTCCTCAAGAGTGCTGTGTCAGGTTATAGAGGTTATAACTTGGGGCAATAGTTGCACGTAGGTTGCAGAATAATAGTAGAAGGAGTGATATCTTTGGAGGAATTTATGCAACCCGTGTGGCTAATTTTCTTAATATAGCTCCACGAGAGGGGGATATGCTTGTACCTCCTGTTTATCTATTTATATATAAAAAGTAATTGATGGGTTAATTAGATGCAAGAGAATTAGTCTAGAAAATTCTACGTTAATTAGAAAATACCGGCCCTCGATATGGTGGGTCTTCTAAAATTATAATTATATAACCGTTAGATATGTGTAACATATTTCATTATTTAAAAAAAGATATTCGGGCCATACGTCAGTTTTTCTTTGGACATGGTAACGTGTCACACCTGTCTCTCTGGACATGGTAACGTGTCACACCTGTCTCTCTGGTAAAAAATCAAACTCGCTTTTCACATCAATTGATTTAAGTAATCAATCATAGTTGATAGATTACCATTCTATGCCAAACACGTGGACACATCAAAAGCAAATTTGTTTTTCTTTGTTCGATCTTTCCAAAGAAAACTACCATCAAAGTCCTCTTTATGTGTCGCGCACGCCTCCGTGAACATACGAATTCCCGTGAGGGAAACCAAGTTTTTCATGTCTGTGTTTCCGGCCGGTCGAAAATCAATCCGCGTGCTAATTATACCGTACAAGTATCGTACATACGTGAACATATGTGCTATGGCAGAAAGAGTTAATTCCCGTACGAGACAAGTTTACGTCCATGTGTGTTTTTGTTCGGTGGCCAAACAATTATCTAGCTAGACCAAGCTGTTTCGCATCCATATGTATTTTTAGTGAACCAGAAATTAGTCAGCTTGCTAATGCGTGCATATGGACGTGTTGTAGTAGGTAGAGTTAATATAAGATCAGGCCTAAGTTAACTTAGGCAAATGTGTTTTTTCGGCCGGCGGCTACACAATCATCTAGCTAGCGTGGTTAGCTTCGCATAGGAAGAATTAATGAACTTTGTTGCTTTCTCTCTACGCGCATGTTGAGGCCAGTTCAATTCTTCCATCCATGGAGCGTCTAAGACGTGTGTCTTTGGACCTATGTTCTCTTATTAGATAGTGGAAAGAATGGGACACCCTTAGCGGATATTTCCTGCTTTTATGATTTAGGTAGCCCACTGCACATATATGCTGAAACAAAGACAAGATGCAACTTTTCTTTTGCTTAAGTTCAACTGTGTAGACTTATCTGAATATGATATGATATTTCGGAATGCCAACATGTGAGTGTTGCCTAATATTTTTACATACAGGCATCTTCGTATAGTTCAAAATATGCTATGAGATTCATAATGCTTTGAAAGATATTGGCAATTCATTCAAAACTGAAATTCTATTGTAATATGTCTACCTGTTGGCACCTCTGTATTCTAGAATGAGATACTATAATGCTCTTCCATGACAGCATATAGAGGCACCCATCACAATCTCTTTAGTGCGCCAATATGAAAGCTCATGAGTTACCGATACAACACAAATCCATATGTACGTTTCCATAAAGCTAATCTGAATGGCATATCTCGAGTTAAGAATTAATATGAGCATTGAGACATTGGCAAAACAAATAACGATCTAATACAGCCATAAAAACTTAACAACATTAATATCCCTAATTGAATTTTTTTCTACAACAATTGTTTTACCATAGGATCAATCACCTTGCGTAGAGGTTAAGGCCAAATGGATTACTGAAATGCATGTAAATAGCCATAATTTCTTTATTTCCCTATATACAAAACTTGCAAATATTAATTGTACACATGTCAATAATTAATAAGTAAATTTTTAATTTTACATAGTTCCTAAGAAATATACCTATGCCTACAAAAACCAATAAAAAACAATTATTAATGTGTGCTTAGAAGAAAAAACTCTTAAAATACAGCAACGCGCTAGAGAGGCCAAAAAGCATTAATTGTGCAATGGATTCAATAATGAACAATTAAAGTGACTTCAATATGCATAGCATGTAGGTACATGACTAATCTGAAATGTATATATTCAAATTACAATCAGAAAAGCAAAAATATATCTAAGACGAAGTTATGCTTATGAAAAAGAATCATCTTTTAAATGTTACTAAAATTGGCCCCAATATTTCGTCAGGCAAAAAGAATATACTTCTCAACATAGAGGGCTAATATATAGACTACGTAAATTACATTTCTAAAATCCTAGCCCGCGCATCGAGCGGGCCACTATGCTAGTTTGGATAAAGAAGCTATGTTTGATCATCATTTTCTTGAGAGGAATGAACAATTCCTCCATTATTGACTAACCTATAACAGACGCAACGTCGTCCCTGTTACTCTTCCTGCTCCCTACCTTTTTGATTATTAGGCAAAAGGAAGATATGTTGTCACCAGGGAAGAAGCAACTGAATATGAGAGGGGAATGGAGGCAGCTTGCCAACACGCTGCTGCTCAGGAGGCGGTCACCTCTTCATCTCAGTACTACCCCAGTTTCACTTATGGATATCAGCCAGGCGGTCATTGGTATTAGACCAACTTAGGCCAAAAGCCTAAGCTTGGGGGAGTACGTATTTCTCACATACTTTATATTCATGTTCACACACTAGTCGTCGGTGCTCATACTCTTTCATTGTATTATCCATGCTAGTTTAAATTTCTTTTTCTAGTTTTCTTCTTGTGTGTTTGATAAACCTTAAGAAAAACAAAAAAAATAGCTAGTTTAATTTCCTTGCTTGTAGTAGAAATTAAAATGAAAACCCAAAAAGATTTCTCGTTCTTCTTTTTACTTGTTGGGAGCTTTCCCGTGTAAATAGTTTTATTTTCTTTTCTTTCTTTTGGGGGTCGAGAAGACCATATTGAAAATGCTTAGTGGCTCTTATATGCATGATTGTTTATTTAACTTAGAACCCATATTACTTGTCTTCTCTCTTGAGTTGAATGCTTGCAGATTCCAGCTTAGTCCAATGCACGTGCACTCTTATTATTATACACATCGTTCAGTCGTGCAAGTGAAAGGCAATAATGACGATATATGATGGACTTATTGGGATGAGAAAAGCTGGTATGAACTCGACCTCTCTTGTTTTTGTAAATATGATGATTCATCGTTCCTGAGTCAGATATTATGAAGTAAACATATTTGCAATGACATTTAGAGATTATAGTTACTTGTGCCATGCTTGATTAGCTATGAGTTATAATGGTTTACCTTGCGTGCCAACATGCTATTATAATGATTATGATGTGATGGTATCCTCCTTTGAATGTATTAAGTGACTCGACTTGGCACATGTTCATGCATGTAGTTGAATCAAATCAACATAGCCTTCATGATATTTATGTTCATGGTGGATTATATCCTACTCATGCTTGTACTCGGTGTAAATTAATTTTAATGCATGTTTACAACTGTCGTCGCTCTCTCAGTTGGTCACTTCCCAGTCTTTTTCTAGCCTTCACCTGTACTAAGCGGGAATACTGCTTGTGCATCCAAACTCCTTAAACCCCAAAGTTGTTCCATATGAGTCCACTATACCTTCCTATATGCGGTATTTACCTGCCGTTCCAAAGTAAATTTGTATGTGCCAAACTCCAAACCTTCCAATTAAATTCTGTTTTGTATCTCGAGCAGCTCATGTTTCAACTAGGGCTGCCTATATCCTCCATGCTAGGTGGGTTATTCTCACGAGGAGTGGACTCCGCTCCTCATTCACGAGAAAGGGCCGATAACCGGGATACCCAGTACCATGATCCAAAACGATCAAAGCAAATCAAAATAATTAAACAAAACTCCCCCAGGGCTGTTGTATGTTGGAGGCACTCGTTGTTTCAAGCAAGCCATGGATTGATGCTTGTTGGTGGTTGGGGGAGTATAAACCTTTACCATTCTGTTTGGGAACTGCCTATAATGCATGTAGTATGGAAGATACAGCCATCTCATAGTTGTTGCGTTGACAGCAAAAGTATGCCGCTCAAAATGTTATTCAATCTCTATTTTAAAATCGAGCTCTGGCACCTCTACAAATCCCTGCTTCCCTCCGCGAAGGGCCTATCTATTTACTTTTATGTTGAGTCATCACCCTTCTTATTAAAAAGCACCCGTTGGAGAGCACACTGTCATTTGCATTCATTATTATTGGTTTATATTGGGTATGACTTGACTGGATCTCTTTTACCATGAATTACAATGTTTAGTCGGTCCTTGATCTTTAAAGGTGCTCTGCATTTATGTTTTGCGGTCTCAGAAAGGGCTAGCGAGATACCATTTTGTTATATCATGTTATGATTATTTTGAGAAAGTGTTTTGATCCGAGTTTTATTATTATGGCTCGCTAGCTGATTATGTTATTGATATGAGTAATTGTGAGAGCTATGTGTTATGTGAGTATCGTTAGTTCATAATATTTGCTGAAACTTGAATGCTGGCTTTTCATGTTTACAACAACAAGAGCAAACAGAGTTTGTAAAAGTTTTTCTTTATCACTTTCAGTTTATCAACTGAATTGCTTGAGGACAAGCAAAGGTTAAAGCTTGCGGGAGTTGATACGTCTCCAACGTATCTACTTTTCCAAACACTTTTGCCCTTGTTTTGGACTCTAACTTGCATGATTTGAATGAAACTAACCCGGACTGACGTTGTTTTCAGCAGAACTGCGATGATGTTGTTTTATGTGTAGAAAAGAAAAGTTCTCAGAATGTCCTAGAAATCCACGGAGGAACTTTTCAGATTTAATAAGAATTTTTGGCGAAAGAATTAGTGCCAGGGGGCCCGAGGCCTGTCCACGAGACAGGGGGGCACCCCCCCCCCTAGGGCGCGGCCCCCTATCTTGTGGGCCCCCTGGACACCCTCCGACCTCAACTCCAACTCCATATATTCCGTCTCGGGGAGAAAAAAATCGAGGAGAAAGTTTCATCGCGTTTCACGACACGGAGCCGCCGCCAAGCCCTAATCTCTCTCGGGAGGGCTGATCTGGAGTCCGTTCTGGGCTCTAGAGAGGGGGATTCGTCGCCGTCGTCATCATCAACCATCCTCCATCACCAATTTCATGATGCTCACCACCGTGCGTGAGTAATTCCATCGTAGGCTTGCTGGACGGTGATGGGTTGGATGAGATTTACCATGTAATCAAGTTAGTTTTGTTAGGGTTTGATCCCTAGTATCCACTATGTTCTGAGATTGATGTTGCTATGACTTTGCCATGCTTAATGCTTGTCACTAGGGCCCGAGTGCCATGATTTCCGATCTGAACCTATTATGTTTTCATGAATATATGTGTGTTCCTGATCCTATCTTGCAAGTCTATGTCACCTATTATGTGTTATGATCCGACAACCCCGAAGTGACAATAATTGGGATACTTCTCGGTGATGACCATAGTTTGAGGAGTTCATGTATTCACTATGTCCTAATGCTTTGTTCCGGTTCTCTATTAAAAGGAGGCCTTAATATCCCTTAGTTTCCGCTAGGACCCCGCTGAACACGGGAGGGTAGGACAAAAGAAGTCATGCAAGTTCTTTTTCATAAGCACGTATGACTATTTACGGAATACATGCCTACATTACATTGACGAACTGGAGCTAGTTCTATATCACCCTATGTTATAACTATTGCATGAGGAATCACATCCGGCATAATTATCCATCATTGATCCATTGCCTACGAGCTTTTCACATATTGTTCTTCGCTTATTTACTTTTCCGTTGCTACTGTTACAACTACTACAAAAACCCAAAAACATTTATCTTTACTTTTGCTACCGTTACTATTATTATCATACCACTTTTGCTACTAAGCAATTTACTGCAGATACTAAGTTATCCAAGTGTGGTTGAATTGACAACTCAACTGCTAATACTCAAGAATATTCTTTGGCTCCCCTTGTGTCAAATCAATAAATTTGGGTTGAATACTCTACCCTCGAAAGCTGTTGCGATCCCCTATACTTGTGGGTTATCACGGTGGCGTGGGGATCGCCGGAGAAAAAGCTCGACACGGGGGCTAGAGGATGGCTGAGGCATGGCGGACGGCGGTGGGGAGTGTTTTGGGCGGGTGGGCGGCGCACACGCCGGCATGCAAGCAGCGGTCTGCTATTTGGCCGGTGGTGGCTGGCGGCTCAGGAGGTGGAGGTTTAAGATGAACCGCACTCCCTTGATTTCGTATCCAACGGCTGCAAAATCGACTGACCAGAGATGAAAAAGTCAGTCGACCTACATGTAACCTCACCTTGCTAGTGCGTTCAGTTTTGACAGCAAAATTAAGTTTCGACAAAGAAAATTCAGTTTCGACGCTTAAGTTCAGTTTAACGCTTAAGTTCAGGTTTGACGCTTAAATTCAGTTTGACGCTTAAGTTCAGAGATGAGCGTCGATGTATTTTACATCTAGCACTTTGTGGTTATGTATTTTACGTCATGTATTGGAGATGCTATTAGAATTCCACTCAGGTTAACGTTGTTCATTGTCTCTCTTGTCCTGCTTCAGCCTCGGCGTCGTACAACTCATCGAAGCTGCTCCAACGACGAAACCCTCCATCACAGCGGAGCAGTACCTCGGGCTCCATCTCCAGATGCCTAAGATCTTCTTCCCCTCCTCCGACAGCAAAGTCAGCCGGAGCATCCTCACCGGCCAACCCAATCACGCTGAGATCGACATGGCTTCACCAAAGAGGTTGTACACTTGTTGCATCTCTTTTTTACTCTACATGTTATATATATATTGTCCACTGAGCACATGGATTTGTTCCTTTAGTGTCTCCTTGAAAGAAAAAATGTAGGAATTTTAATTTTCACTTGTCCTCCTTTTCAAATTCCTATTCATGAAGCACAAGACTAAGAGATAGTAGCATAATAGCATTATAATCGTATATTTTCTTGTGGTTTGACTTAATCTCACCATGCTTCTTTGCATCCTGTGATCTTCCAATTGTTGTGAATCAAACACCCAGATTGGCAGAAATCCTGTGTTTTTAAATTCTCTGTTTTGCACGTGCATTCCTATCCTATTCCTGTCTATTTCCTATCCCTGCATTGTTGGAATCCTCCAATTCAAACGAGCCCTTATAGAATTACTTCTCTTACAGATAGTTGTCAAAGAAAACCTTGCGTGGTTTGTCCCGCTCCTGCTGCGCCGTCGTCCACCCCAGCTCAGCTGCTCCAACAATAGAAGGGTCCAGCACAGCAGGGATCCGGCCTCCAGACTGTCTTTCGCCGCCTCAGATCTTCTTCCCCACCGTGGGCAGCCATGAAAACTGCATTACCATCATCAACCGAGTAGATGACCTCGAGGACTACGCAGGTCTGCAAGAGAGGTCGCACTCTTTCGTGTCTGCTTATGTTATGCATCGCTTAATATTACATGCTACTCTATCGTCCTGTTCACCGAGTCAGCTCCAAACTAATGGTCAAATTGAGTTTTTAAATGGTTGTGGGGTACATATCGGGGCCGCAATCAATAGTATCTATCTACTATCTGGTTAATCTCCGGTGTCTACTATGAGTTTCATGTTGGGTGGGAAACAAGCAAAGAAAAAGCCATTATCTATATTTTTAACTGAAGCCATTATCTGCCTGCTATTATTGGTTTTGGGTCTATCCACAGGTTGCTACCATCACTCTGGATTTCTGCATGCACTCCTTACATAATCTCACTATGTTTTATTCCTATGCATGACAGTTATTGTAAACAATGGAACTGAACATGTAGAGCAAAAGTGACGAGCCTATTGTGTCAATAAAATTTCATGCAGACGTCGCTCCATGGTAGGCGCAAAGGCAGCCCCCCTCCACGCATTTCGGATTGTAATCGAGAGGAAGATATCTGCTACGAGGGGATTCGTAAGGAAGACAACTCCTATTTACCCCCTGAGGTCTTCGCTCTAACTTGGCATGCTGATGTTGGTTATATCATGCATATGGTGTCTTGCATTGCTTACTTTATACATTAAATATGTCATCTGCTTAGTTTAGACATCCTTTGTGCTAATGCCATCTGTTTATTTTATTCATCGTTTATGTCAATTATGCAACGCCATCTTATTTAGCCAGGCATCATATACGTGAATTTTGCAATGCCATCCTGCTTAGCCAGTCATCTTACATGTAAATTATATCAGGCCATCCTTTTTTTGTTACATATTACATTTGTCAACAATGTTAGTACATTCAACTGCTCTTCGTGTGCATCAGCCATTTGACACGGTGATGGCAAATTCTGGAGTGAAAACAAGGTCTTCAGAGAAGACTATGCTATCTGACGAAGCGCATATCTCGCTGGTTACGGATAGCTCCTCAGAGGAGGATTCAGAGACAGATGACCAGTCCTATCCCCCCCCCCGGGTGTATGCTCTAACTTGGTAGGGTTATGTTGCTCATATCGTGCATATGGTGTCTCGCCTTGCTATGTCATTTGATTAGTTTAGACATGCTTTGTGTGAATGCCACCTGTTTAGTGTCTAATTACCATATATGTGAATTATGCATTGCCATCTTGTTGCAAGACATTGTATATGTGAATTATACAATGCTATCTTGTTGCAAAGGCATTGTATATGTGAATTATGCAATGCCATGCTGTTTAGCCAATCATCATGTATGTGAATTATATCATGCTATCATATTTTTTTGTATTACGTGTTCCATTTGTTGACAATGTTTGTATATTCAACTACTCTTCCTGTGCATCAGCCATTTGAAGCGGTGATGGAAGTATCTGGAGTGAAAACAAGGTATTCAGAGCAGACAATGATACCTGCTGAAGCAGACATCTTGCTGGTTACAGAGAGCTCCTCGGAGGAGGATTCAGAGACTGATGACCAGTCCTATTTCCCCCCTGAGGTCTATGCTAAAACTTGGCAGGGTTATATTACCCATGTCATGCATGTTGTCTTGCATTGCTTAGTTTTTACATCATATATGGATTGCCATCTGCTTACTTGCTTACCATATAAATCATATATTTGAATTATATCATGTCATCATGTTTACATAGTACATACACATCATCTATCTGAATTATGGCATGGAAACCCATTTAATAAAGACATCATATAGTAATATCATCTCATCATGTTTAGTGTTTACAGTCATCATATTATGAATTATGGCATTCTATCCGTGAATGTATGTGAATTATGGATGCCAACCTATTTAATAAATACATTATATAGTTATGTCATGTCATCATGTTTACATAGTCTCATATTTTGAACTATGTCTTTCCATCTTTTTTAGTTAGCCATCATAATGTGAAATTGTGTCATGCTATCCTGTTTAGTTAGCCATCATATATGTGAAATTGCGTCATGCTATCCTCTTTGGTTAGACAACATAAATATGAATTATTTCATGCCCTCTTTTATTCCGCACTATCCATTGCACCTGTCTATCATACAATGTCTATAATTTCAATTACTTTTCTTGTTTATCAGCCATTTGAATTGGAGAGCGTGATGGCAGTATCTAAGGGAGTAACAACACGGTCTTCAGAAAAGATAGTGCTACCAGTTAATGCAGATAGAACCACAGTTGTACTTGCCCAAGGACCAGATCCACCACACATAACCCAGACTCTCACAGATTGTACCCCTACCCGTTGGACAGAGAACCAGCTACACCCCTTCTAACCCCAACACCGGTAGATAGTAACCCAGTTCCAGTTGACATAGCACCGTCTCCACCACAGAGCACCCAAACACGAGTAGTTGGTAAGGGAACTGCAGTGCCCAAAGCACGAGGACCACCACTTTGAATCCCAACTCAACGCTTAAAGGAGAAGAAGATTTGTTCTCAGGTCAGGTTCTGTAGCTATGGTTCATACTCCTTTGCTCTTGCATTACTGTATTTACTCATACCAACTATTTTCAAATTTGAAGGATGGAATTGAAACTCCAATGGCGCAACAGGTATGTTTTAAACCTGTTTCTTTAACTGGTTTGCTGTTATAACCTGTTCTATGTTGATCTCAGTTTCAATTGAATAAACAGTTATGTTCTCATGTCATGCACATTACAAGTGTTGTTATTGCTCTATAGTTTCCCACACTTATATTCTGTCTATTCTGCTTTGTCTTGAACAAATATTATTTGAACTGTGTATATATCTTGATTTGGCAACAAAAACTAGAATGATATAGACCATAAAGTGACCATGGTACATAGATATATGTTTGTTTCATGTTGTTATCCTATCCACTTTACTACTGAACTCATTTACCAAAATGAGTTTCATATACAACATGGTAAACATGTGATGTGTCTGCTTGTTTCTCTTTTAGAATGCGGATTGGAGAACAGTGCCGCATTATCCAATGGTAAAGGAAGTAATGCAGATAAGGTTCAAGATAGTGAGACATCCCTGTTGGTCTCCAAGAACGCTGATAAAAACTATCTTGACGACAGTGAGAGAACCCAAAAGTCTTGTCTTGATGTAGTGTTCGAGTTACTGGCCACTACTGCTGGCACAAGCTCTTCGAACTCACTGCCTGAATCAGTTCATCTTCTTGAGTCTCAACTTCAAGTTGAAAGACATCGATCAGATGTGCTGCGACAGGAAGCTGAAGGACTGAGGAAGTCCCTGCAGAATTCAGATGCATATTTCCTGGTGCAACAGCAAGCGCTAGAGGATTTAAGCGCCAAACAAGAGACAGTTAATAAGCTTGCTAAGCATCTTGCCAGCATTATGGGTACCCAGGATATTGTTTCTTGAGATCTTCTGAAGTGGTTTCAGTTCTGGATTTGTTTTGCTGCGGCGTTTATTTGCGCTGGTCGCCAACTTTGACAACCAGTGTATATGATATGCTGCTTTGTTCCCTATATTTGCACTAGTGGCGAACTTTGATGCCCAGTGGATGTAATATGTGTAACTTGTGTTATGCTCGGCCGAAGCTCTTGATCGCGACCACTGCTTTACTCGACATGATCTCGCCACCACAACCTGACTAAGCGACCACACAGCCACGCCGGTGCGTTCATGCGTTCCTGTCCTGCGACAAACGCATCTGCTGCTATCGTAGCCTCGTAGCCCAGACTGTCGATTCTAAAATCATATTTATCCAACCAGTAGATAATTGGTGATAATATAGTCACAACAAAACACACGTCTTTGATGGTTCTTACTCTGGCAACAGCATCAGCGATGGTACTGCTGCCGCTTGTCTGGAAACAGTTAACATCAGTGATGGTGCGCCGGCGAGGTCCCATAAGGCATGAATACAATATGTTTTATCTTTGGTTTTACAACGTCCTTGGCTTCCATGCATGCACGCTGTATGCCTGTATCCATCTGACTTATCTCCAATATAAAAGTGGCCTTAGCATGCACGCATGCAGGTTGTACCCATCTATTTTGTGTCTTGGTTTTAAGAGTCCTATGCATGTACGCTGAAGCTTTGTCTCCGAACTACTCCTTCCAAAATAGATTTGTTTTTCTTGTCAAATCTAAACCGCTCCTTCCAAAATAGTTTTTTTTGTAGAAGCTCAACCTCTACAATTACATGTTTGTACGGGACAGTCCAATAGTTTGTCTATGACAATATTTGTATGTAACGTTGCAATTTTAAATCTCAGCCGTTCATATAAGAAAATAATGGCTAAGATAATTTAATCTATGTGGATCAACGTGATGGCTTCTTTTACTTATGTTTTAATTATATAATAGATAGCCGTGATAGCCTAGCGTTAGTTGCTTGCTTATTTATTTCCTTGTTGTCTTGTTTATTTGTTTGCTTGTAGTCATTGCAGTTCTTTTTTCGCGGTTTGCTAGTGGCTGCAACTATTTTTTAAAACTAGGCCACAATAACCATGGGCTAATATTTATTGTAGTGACACTAGACAGTGGGCCTTCTACGGGCCGTAGAAAAAATGGGTCTTCTGCGGGCCGTATCATCAATGGGCCTTATACGGGCCGTATGATCGATTGGCCAAACATGGGCCAAACAGACCGCATTATGGTCGTAAACGGGCTAGAGTTGGAATCGTCCGTTCATGGGCCGACCGTAACGGGCCATCGTTAATAGGCTGTATTTGATGACGCTATGAAAATGGCCCAACGTATTAATGGAACACAAACGGGCCGACTATAACCATGGACTGAATTTGGCCCACAAGCAGAAAATGACAGTAACGGGCCGTAAGTAAACGAATGCTGGAAATGAGCCCAAGAATAAATGGGCTCTCAGAAGGTCGAAAGATAACATGGGCTGGAAACGGCCCAACGGAATAACGGGCCGTTAATGGGTATAAGGTGATACACTGTTCATTACGGGCTAGTTTCACCACGGGTCGTTAATGGGTGTAAAGTGATACACTGTTCATTACGGGCCAGTTTCACCACGGGCCATTAATAGGCCAAGAGTCACAAAGGGCCTCATATGGGCCGAAAGACGTCATGGGCCATACATGGGCCAGAAGTGAAAACGGGCTGGAATCATATTGGATGGCCCAAATGACGCTACAGGGCCTAATTCGGATAGGGCGTAATGGGCCTTGGGTTAGCGGGCTGTAAATGGGCTATATGCGAACGGGCCGATAACAGGCTTTCCTTGGGCCGGCCCGCCACCTTTTGACCAAGTCAAACGGGCCAGCCTTTTCATAGGAATGGGCCTCTGTTGGGCCGTGCCACGTGTCGACGTATCATAGGCGCCTTCTGTCCAATGAGTGGATGACATCTGTCCCAACGATGAGCCGACACGTGTTTCCTCCAGCCAATGATGATTTTACACGTGGAAAATCCCCATTGGTTGGGGCTGTTAACGGGTTATCGGATCCAAAACCCGACCCGATAGCTTACCGGTGTTCCGTTACGGTGGATGCCACGTGTCGGTCACCCTTGACGAAAGCACTTCTGTGACGCACGATTTATTGTCATGGAAGTGGACACTTCCGTGATGATAATTTTGCTAATGTCATGGAACACTTCTACGACAGCACAGGTATGACTATCTTGATTCTATCATAAAATCGTCATGGATGTACATGCATGACAAAAAACGCGACCTACTGTGTCAAACACGTATCATCATGGAAGTGTATTTTTTTGTAGTGTTACGGAACAATTCATAAACTCGGGTCTAGGTTTCTGTCAATCTCGCAACCCATCATCTACAAACTAATTCCTAATGCCTTCCCCTAGGCCTAAACATGGTAATGTGTCATGTATAGTCGACGTTCACATGACACCACTAGATCAAGAACAACACAACACATTAGCAATACATTGAATGAAATCAACTTCACATGATTACTTATAACAAGACTTCTGCCATGTCGTCAAGAAGAAACGGAACTACTCACAAATCATATTCATGTTCATGATGAGAGGATATAAATATGTAATTAACAATTTGAACATATAATCCTTCACCAAGTAGACCAACTAGCATCAACTACAAGATGTAATCAACACTACTAGCAATTCACACGTACCAATCTGAGGTTTGAGACAAAGATTGGATACAAGAGATGAAGGTATGGAGATAAGATGGTGTTGGTGAAGATGTTGATGGAGATGAGTTCTCCCACAACAAGTGGAGTGTTGGTGATGACGATGGCTTTTATACCCCCCCCCCCTAGGGAAGTATCCCCAGTGAAATCGCTCCGTTGAAGAATAAAAGTGCTCCGCCCAGGTTCTGCCTCGAGATGGCGGTGCTTCGCCCCAAAAGTCTTCTCCTGAATTTTTTAGGGTAAATAGCTTCATATAGCGGAAGATGGGAATTGGTAGACCTCCATGGGCCCCATGATGTCTACTACGCAACTTTACTTCTTGTAGACTCTGTTGGGCCTCCAAGCGCATAGTTTTATAGGACAGTGGTAAATTTCCCTCAAGTGAATGACCTAAGGTTTATCAATTCCTGGGAGGCGTAGGTGTCGGTGTCAAAACCGGCGGATCTCGGGTAGAGGGTCCCGATCTGTGCGTCTAAGACTGATGGCAACAGGAGGAAAGGGACACAATGTTTTACCCAGGTTCGGGCCCTCTCGATGGAGGTAAAACCCTACTTCCTGCTTGATTGATATTGATGATATGAGTAGTACAAGAGTTGATCTACCACGAGATCGTAGAGGCTAAACCCTAGAAGCTAGCCTATGATGATTATGATTCTGATCGTGTCTCTAAGGACCAAACTCTCCAGTTTATATCGACACTGGACAGGGCTAGGGTTTACATGGAGGGTTATAGAGAAGGAAATATAATATCTGGATCGCCAAGCTTGTCTTCCACGCAAAGGAGAGTCCCATCCGGACACGGGACGAAGTCTTGAGTCTTGTATCTTCACGCTCCAATAGTCCGGACAAAGTATATAGTCCGGCTGTCCGGGTACCACCTAATCCAGGACTCCCTCAGTAGCCCCTGAACCAGGCTTAAATGACGACGAGTCCGGCGCGCAGTCTTGTCTTCGGCATTGCAAGGCGGGTTCCTTCTCCGAATACACCAAAGTAATTCCCAAACACTTAAACCGTGTCCGGATCTGCAAGATGATCACCACATACCACCATAGAGAGAATGATATTTCACAAATGTGATCTGCTGACAACCTTAGACAACGTGACAAGATACTACGGTCGGGTCATTATTCGAACCGTTTTCCCATAACCAGCCACAGCGCATATTGCGAGGCGGTTTCCTCTGCACGTCTTGCCGAAGCAGAGATCGTGTCCCCTTATCACGGGATTCTCATCAATACGGATGTGGGTAGCCCAACCGCACCGCTAATCGCGGCGAGTGGGGAGCGAGCGGGTTCCACCAGGCAAGAGGGGAGGCGCAAAAGCTTTTACCACCTCTATAAAGAGATAAGGTATATTCCTCTTTACCCACGCCTTTTCCTTCCGCTAGTCCATTCCCCTCTGTTCGAGCCCTAGCGCCCAAGCACTCTTCTTCTCCATCGAAGAGAGTTTTTCCGAAAATGTCCGGATCCGGAGCAGGAGGCAAATGGATGGCCTCTACCGTCCAAGAGAAGGATATCAAAAGGCTCCGAGAGGTTGGGTACCTGGCCAAGAAGATTGGCCACCGTCTCCCACCGGCGGGACAGATCGTCCCTACTCTGGAGCCCCACGAGAGGGTCGTGTTTCTTCCTCATTTTCTCTGTGGGCTTGGGTTTCCCCTTCACCCATTTGTTCGCGGCGTCATGTATTATTACGGGATTGATTTTCATGATCTTTCCCCCAATTCTTTCCTTAACATCTCGACGTTCATCGTCGTGTGTGAGGCTTTTCTCTGAATTTTGCCTCACTTCGGCCTGTGGCTGAAGATTATCAATGTGAAGCCCAAGGTGGTGAGTGGCGAGCACACCGAGTGCGGTGGTGCCATGGTGAGCAAGATGCCCAAGGTTGTGTGGCCGACGGGAGCCTTCAATGACTCCGTCAAGGAGTGGCAGCAGCAGTGGTTCTATATCACTGAACCGCGCGGCAAAAAGTGGGCCACTGCTCCTGAGTTCAGATCCGGAGCCCCACTGCGGCTCACGTCCTGGCCCGAGAAGGGCCTGAACTGGTCCTCGTCTGATGAGCTGTCGCTGCTCCAAACGCGCGTCCAGAGTGTGGTCGACAAGGACGTCAAACTCGTCAACGTAATCCAGGTGATGTTAGTTCGCCTGGTTCTCCCTTGCCAGCGTCGAGCCTGCAATTTGTCGGAATACGACCCAACCGACCACCAGAACCTTTGGGAGCTCTATGGCTCCTCCCACAAGGATATCTGGAAGGTCCTCTTCAACTCCGGCAAACCATGGTCGGGCTCCGCCAAGGACCGTGGGTATCAACTATCCCATTCTGCAAGTCCGGTAAGTCATTGATGTGCTTTGTCCATCCATGTTTTAACTGGCACGTCCTGAGGGAAGCACCTTTATCATGACTTACAATAATCCCAGGGATGGACGAAAAAGGTGGAGCGGATACACTGTCCTGCCCCGCTACCGGAGGAACCAGCCGGACCTCTTCTGACGAAGATGCTGGTCCCAGCGCCTTACGAGGCACCAAAGAAAGAGGCCCCTAAGAAGGTCAAGAAGACCCAGAGCGGCCTCCATCGTCGTGATGCTTCGGACGCAAAATCTGAAGACTCCAGCGACCATCCCTCCTCTGAAGACGAAGAGGAGGAGGAAGAAGATGAGTCCCCCGTGGGGGGAGGAAAGAAAAGGATGGCCTCCTCATCCCTGGAGGCCGATTCGCCAAAGAGGGGGAAAGGCTCCCTTCCAGAGGCGTCCACCACGGCTGCCGATAGCAACCCGGGGTGGGATACCAGAGTCTATCCCTGGTAAAATCGTAAGTATACGAAATCTGCACACACCTACGTGCTCGAGGTTATTAGGACGTAGTAGTTTTAACCGTCGCCACATTTTATGCAGCCCGGCGAGGTCCCACGCCGGACAGTCCTCATCGGAGGATTCACTGAGCTCGGATGCTTTGGCGAGCGAGACGCCTCCAGAGGCCCCTTCCCCAAAGCCTAGGCGTGACACTGAGGTGTCGTCTCAGCGGGACCCGGACTAGGGGGCATATCTCTAGGGCCGGACACACGGGAGCAGTGGCTCCCAGGCGTGTCGATGGCGGGGGCGATCTCAGGTTCGGACCGCAGCCGGACACGGTCCTGGAGACCTTTAAAGCTCCAGGATCGGGCGAGTAGCCACCTTTGATGGGGGAGGCTTGCCTACTCCGCCAACAACCTCTGTCCAAGCAGAGCTGCCAGGCGGCCTGTCGACAGCGCTAAGGAGCGCGTCTATCGTCGATGAACATCGGACCCTCATGGGTGCGGTGATTGAAAAGATTCAGTCCGCCAAGAGCGGGCTGAATGAGTCCTGCTGTGGCCTTATAAAGGCCTTTGAGGTATATTTTTACAAACCTTTTGGAGATTGTCACAGTATGAGTAGTAGCCCCTGATGCACTGTTCGGCGAAAGAGAGAGAGAAATCCGGACAGGGGATCAAATCATCCGCTTTGCAGGAGACTCAGTTAATGATGTATATCCCTTTGTTTGAAAATAGGCGTCTGCAGAGACGACCGCCGCTCATAATGCGGAGGTGTCCGGACTAAAGCAGAGTCTGGAACGGGCCGAAGAGGAACTTGGCCGTGTGAAGAAGCAATTGGAGGACAAGCAAGGTATGTCGAAACTTTGTCCTAAATTCGGCACGAATGAGTAATTGTGCCTGATGAATAATATTTGTATTGTATGCTCTAGGAGCGAGTGCTGAATTTGAGGCACTGAAGAAGGCTGTGGCCGAAGCCAACGAGAAGGCTGCCGTCGAACAGGCTCTTCATGAGAAACACGAGGCCAGGGTCATCGAAGCTAAGCGAGAGCTCCAGGAGGCTGTGAAGAGAAGTGAGGCCTTGGAGCAGAGTTTAGCAGGGAAAGAGTCCAAACTCGCCCAAGCTCTCCATGCCACGGAGGATGCTCGGGAAGAAGCCCGCAGTGCTCTGAAGGACATTCAGGAGGCACGGAAGGTTGCGGCTGGTAAGGCCTTTTGTACTCGGGGCCATTTTTTCATAGTAATGTGGGCTCTAAGCGACAAGCTGAATTCTTGTTTCTCCAGGTATGTTTGCGGACCTGCCATGCAGCATATCAGATGCTGCCCAATTCTACCGTACCGAGGAGAAGAAGTCTGCGGAGAGGGATATCTGGTCGCAGTATTTGGCGCCGAATTATCCGGTGCCCTTTATCGATCAGCTGAAGCAGCTGGTCGAACTGCACCAAGCGGCCGAACTAGCCATGAAGGACTTGGTTGTCCGGCTGTGGCCCGCGGAGCCAATTCCAAGCAGTTACTTCGGACTCGTGAAGCGGATTGTTGGTGCTTGCCCTCGGCTCAATGTCATTAAGCGATCGGTTTGCATAGAGGGTGCGCGCATGGCGTTTGCCCGTGCGAAGGTGCACTGGGGGAAGCTTGATGTTGAGAAGTTGATGACTGAAGGGCCACCGCAGGGTAAGGAGCATCGCAAGCCCGAGTTGTACTATGAGGGTGTCCTGAAAGGGGCCCGCCTTGTGGCGGATAAGTGTACCAAAGACACTATATTTACCTGAAGGCCGTCGTGCCGTTGTAATGCGGGAAAGTGACACTTTTATAATTTATTCCCTGTTTATGTGAACGTTTGTTCTTCCTGTGCGGCCATTTAGTGTATATAAAACCTGAGAGTTGGCGATCGTAAACTACTTCTTTACCCCACGTAAAAATGCGGGGTGTTCGCCATACCGAACACTCTTTATCCCATTTTGGATCCTTTTAAGGAGGTGTTACTCACCACGAACCAGGCAATCAGACTATAGGGCTTTATTACTCTCACTTAGCCATAGGAATGCGAGTATGGTGGGTGCAGCCCCTGGTATTCGGAAGACCGTACTAGGGGCTCTATCGGCGTCTGATCGGGAGACCGATCCGTCACACTTTGCATTTATAATGGCATTATGCGGAATAAATCTTTAAGGATTTTATAACCTCTCGAACAGCTGACCAGTTCTCGTCGTATCATGACGATCGGTTTTGGCTTTCATCGAGGTGCTCGCCCGAAGAACCGGACACAATCGCATAGTTCTCCCAGGCTACCTTAGCCGATAGAGCGGAACGTAAGGTACCAAAACATGGGAGCCGGGCAAACCCAACTAATGACCCAAGACATGATTCGGAGCTGATGCATATAATGCTATAAGTTCGGGGTGCCGAGCAACCGGAAAGGTGGCTGGACTTTGTTGCTGTATTATGAGTATTATGAAGCCCCTGGCATAGTGGGGCATAATACGATGTAGGGTGTCGTTTATGGCAAAAAAATGGCATTAATGAAGAATGACAGCCGGTAGGTGTTATCTAAATCTATGCACTGTAGTAGGATGACATGTCTATGCATATGAATACGGTTTATGATTATGAAAAGAGGTGTTTTCGGCGGAACCTGTCATGGCCGGACTGGAGGAGGCTGTGTGTGGATCTGAAGTGAATCCGGTCTGCCTTCTTTTGGGGGGATTTACTTGTGTGTTCCTGCCCTTGTGTGTCCGAGCTGATTCCACGTCGCCAGTCCTGTTCTGCACCAAAGTTAATCTGTAAAGGCAAATGCCTGAAGGCAGCTGCACGTCCTCTTGTGGTTGGACCGCGGGTGCCTGATCGGAGCCTGGCTGAACCAGGTTGTCATTTCGTAAAATAGTGCGGACTCCTCAGTTGGTGTCCGGGTAGTTGGCTGCCGAATCAAAATTTGATAAACAGGCACGACTCGCTATTCTGGCGGCGTTATGATTTCCACTCTAAGGTTGGGGTTCGGCCTTGCCCATAAATGTAACTATGTCACACGGGACTGGCCTAATGTTGTACCGCATTGAATCTAGACAACGTGGTTCGTCCTGTTAACATGTGGTAATTATTGTACGAGGGGACAGTGCCGAAGACTTATTCTTCGGCGTGGTATTTGCTTGGTGATCCGAAGACGACCGTTAGAGTGGTGGGCCAATAAAACTTGGCCTTTGCACCTGGCATCTTTTAGAAGATGTCATTAATAGTTTTATGCCCGTGGGGGCTTGTGTGAGATGGAGCCCCCGGAATATTGGGTCGATAGTTAGTGCAATTAAATTGATGTGGTTGATGTTGTCTGGACGGTCGATGTGATCGGGGAAGATCGGCCGTGCTTTTGTACTGTGGAGGATCTTCTTTTGACTTCACCATATTTGATTGGTCTGTCGTTGCTGGAAACCTCCCATCATTGTTTCCGGCGCACGACCGGCCGCTTTGTTTTGAGGATCCGGCATTCTCTATTGGTATGCTTGGTCGTCCTTCTAGGAGTACCATGAATTTCACATGGCTGATCGAGTATGCTGCTCGGGCCAGATGGGCTTGAGTTGTTCTTTTTCCGCTGATCGGACTGGGGGCCGCTGAATTCGGCACCAACTTCCTTGACTTGATGCTTATGATGATTGCATCGAGGTTTGTGGATGCTTCCTCGCGTTTCCTGCGTATTGTCCCAGACCGTGGTATATTGGCGCCGGGTGTGGGCTTTAGGTTCTCCTTCTTAGGTTGAGGTAGCGAATTGTGCCTTGGGTTACTTTTGGAGGGACGGTTTATTCTGTATTCCTCTTTGGCCAGGACCCTGGTCCATCTGTCTGTGAGCAATTCTTGGTCAGCTTTAAGCTGCCATTGTTTCTTTTGCAGGCTTTTCGCCGTGGCCATGAGCAGTCTCTTAAAGCGAACTTGCTCCACGGGATCTTCAGGCACGCCGAATTCGTCGTTGCCGAGGCTTACCTCGTCTTTGGAGGGGGGCATGTAGTTGTCGCTTTCTAAGTACCCGTCCGCTGTCTGTTCGAAGGCGGGCTGGTCGGGATTGTGTTCATCTTTGGCACCGTATGGATTGTTTTTGCCTGCTGTGCCGGTATTGTTGTGGTGGGGCTTGAGGCGGCGCTGATGACGTTCATACTTTGCCTTTTTCCTTGATAGGTTATCCTTGATTGCCTCATCGCCATTGGTTTCCTTCAGAGTGTCCACCATATATATCATATGAGGAGGTGGCTGTCCACCGCCCCGTGAGCGGTGGTTCCTGTTCTTCTCCTGCATCGTCGTCCATACCATCGATGTCTTCGGAGTCGAGGTCAAGTACGTCGGTTAAATCATCGACCATGGCAATGAAGTGGGTGGTGGGTGGGCAACGAATTCCTTTGTCGCCTGCTTCCCACTCGAGCCGGACATAGTTCGGCCACGAGTCTCCTAACAAAGAGAGAGATTTTAATGAGTTCAGCATGTCGCCAAAGGGTGAGTGCTGGAAGATATCTGCAGTGGTGAACTCCATTACCGGAACCCAACCAGGTTCGGCGGGCTCGGGAGCACGCGGACTGGAACCTACAGCCGGATATGAGTCCGGGGGTCCGGTGTCACTGGCTTCTTTGGGGGTGGGGCATGTGTTCGGCTCTACTGCCGATGAGTGTGTGGCCTGCGGGGTGGGGTCCATCCACATGTCCTTGGGCAATGCAATCTGCTCCAGATTCAGGTCCGGGGCTCCTGCAGGGGCGATATCCCGGGCATAGTCCGACAGTAGGTCTAAGCCGTGCTCATCGTGATTGTCCGGCGCTCCTGGCACAGGCCCGAACCCGTTGAAGATCAAGTCTCCGCGGATATCGGCCGTGTAGTTCAGGTTTCGAATCGACACGGTGGCGGGGCATAGCTGTCGATCTGCTCCGGTTAATGCTGCGAATTGGCCGCAGCGGCCGCCGAACACGAGGATCTGCCCAGGGAGAAAAGTCTCACCCTGGACCGTGTTGTTGATGATTGAAGTAGCCATCAAGCCTTGCAGCGACGCACAGAGGAACTCTCAATGAAAGCACCAATGTCGGTGTCAAAACCGGCGGATCTCGGCTAGGGGGTCCCGATCTGTGTGTCTAAAACTGATGGTAACAGGAGGCAAGGGACACAATGTTTTACCCAGATTTGGGCCCTCTCGATGGAGGTAAAACCCTACTTCTTGCTTGATTGATATTGATGATATGAATAGTACAAGAGTTGATCTACCACGAGATCGTAGAGGCTAAACCCTAGAAGCTAGCCTATGATGATTATGATTCTGATCGTGTCTCTAAGGACCAAACTCTCCGGTTTATATAGACACCGGAGAGGGCTAGGGTTTACATGGAGTCGGTTACAGAGAAGGAAATATAATATCTGAATCATCAAGCTTGTCTTCCACGCAAAGGAGAGTCCCATCCGAACACGGGACGAAGTCTTGAGTCTTGTATCTTCACGCTCCAATAGTCCGGACAAAGTATATAGTCCGGCTGTCCGGATACCCCCTAATCCAGGACTCCCTCAGTAGGATGAAGTGTTCTCAAATCAAATATTCAATCCAACATATGGAAACCTCAGAGAGCAAGACTCAATCCATCACAACAAGATACAGAGGGGAAAACACCATATGATCCGACTATATTAACAAATCTCGTGGTACATCAAGATTGTGCCAAATCAGGCACACAAGAGAGAGAGAGAGAGAGAGAGAGAGATCAAACACATAGCTACTGGTACATACCCTTAGCCCCGATGGTGAACTACTCTCTCCTCGTCATGTAGATCATCGGGATGATGAAGATGGCCTCCGGTGATGATTTACCCCTCTGTCAGGGTGCCGGAATAGGGCTCCGGATGAGATTGCTTCGGAACAGAGGCTTGCGGCAGCAGCGTGGAAGTTCTAGGTTTCTTTATGGGGTTTTCTATATCTATAAAAACTTTTTGGTGTCAGTTTCATGTCAGGAAGGCCCACCATGAGGGCCATCAAAGGGCCGTGTGGCTTGGCCGTCTGATGGCCCTGGGTGCCCCCCCCCCCCCCGGCACCTCCGAGTGCTTTCCGGAACCTCCCCCTTCTGAAAAATATTCAGAGATATCAATTTTCTGTCAAATCAAAAACATGCAAAAAAAACATCTACTAGCTTTGGGCACCTAATTAAGAGGTTAGTCTAGAAAAAATATAAATTACTATAAAAAGTATTTAAAAATGGTATGATAATAGCATGAAACAATCAAAACCTATAGATATGTTTGTGACATGTCAGCATCCCCAAACTTAATCTCTGCTCGTCCTAGAGTAGATAGATGACAAAACAAAGATAATTTTTTATGTTGAATGTTACCTAGCACAATATTGATCAAATGATGTAAAATGTTGTGAACTCAAGATAAAAGTAATTCAAGGCAATTATCTATAATTGATGATAAGCAAGTTGCATTAAAATATGCAAGTGAAATCACTCTTGCTTTTCATGGATCAGTGCTTTCTTGTCATGACCACCAACACTAGAAGGTTTAGAAACGTGTCAAGTGTATCATGGCCAGAGATGCTCAAGGCTTTATTATATCAAAAAAAATCATAACACGACTTAGAGTTTTGGTCAACTAACCAATCACATGACTCTCCCTTTTCAACTACTTAGCACTTCACGCGGTGCCCAAAACACAAACTTTGATCTTCACACTAATAAATGGAAAAAAAGAGAATGATGATGGAGGTTTAATTGAGAAGTCAAACGAAAAATAAAGTCTCGCACCAATTAAAAAGTGACCATTAGGCAATGGAGAGACCTTATGGTCGATATTGATGCAAGAAGTAGGGATTGCCATGCAACGAATGAACTAGAGGTATGCGTGTGTGAAAGCTCTCCAAGTGAACTACTATCCAACTTGCTTGCTCATCAAGATCTAGAGCATTTGAGAGAGCTTATAACTGAGATATACAATCCAAGTCCTATAATATAAAATTTTCACTAGTATAATTATGAAGCATACGAAAAGTCTTTATATGAAATGCATAATACAATCTTGTATAGACATTACGTCTGTGATGTGTAGACCGTTAATTCAACTACATCTACAACTAATATTCCACTCAAAGACCGCTATCCAACATGCTCTTGAGGTATTATAAGTTCATAACAAACAGAGCATTGCAATAAGCATGATAACATAATGTAGATGGTAAAACTATCACCAAAGTGTCACACGTCTATTCCCAACCGAGGATGTGATAGGAAAGCTCGGTTCTACATATACACAGAGTTCCTACACAACGAGTTTCTTTACATGGATGCAGGAGTTCGAATGGGAACTGGTGTCTTGAGTCGGGGACAAGAAGATCAAAAGCGCCACATCGCTTCTCTTATGTGTCAGCAACAGAACCCCTTCAACATACTTGCTCTGGTCATCCATGATTATTCGTTGGTGGAAATACATACACTGTAAATTATTGAAGCACAACCACCCAGGATTTAGCTGTAGGTGTACTCAAATAGTTATCAAAACAACAATTAAGTTGCAAACATTTTACACTCGAAATATCAAGAGGTACTTGCGTCCAGAGCTCGAGTTCCATCTTCACATCGATCAAATTGAAGAAAGGCCGCCCGTCTCCCAACTGGCGCGGCTGCATTGTTTGGATTCTCAATTTCTAACCACTGGTAGCCACCGGTGTGACTCACCATTGTCTATGTCTCTTGGCATGCAACCCTTCCTCCAGAGAGGAACCAAACAATAGTTAATTAGGATGAACAATCTGAGGAAGAAACACACGGGATCAAACACAAAATCACTGAAAATTACCGATGAAATTATCTCTCCCCTGGGGTTGGCCGCCCCAGTCATCGTGGATATCCATGGCAAAAAATGTGTTCTCTTGTCCAATCACAACCCTGTCAGACATAAGATACTCATCTCAAGTTTGCTATGATGGGCAATTGGAACAAGTATTTTTTTTGGAATAAGAATGTTAAAATCTGCGGCATGATCCATCAATGTAGCTCTTAGTCAGTCTAGAAATGAAACAAAAACAAGGATAGGTACCTTGGTGAACCCATCAAACATCCGAGAGTGATAACAGGTCCACCGCCACCTAAGCTAATGGTTCTCTTGAGCCTGACGGATATGGTGCAATTAGTTACAAATAAAAAAACGTATATGCACCTATGTTATAATTTAGTAACACAACCAATGACATCATTAGTTGATCCCTTATGTGAAACAACATGGAGTGGGGTTCATAATGTCGTAATACTGGTAGTTACCTGAAATCAGTAGAGTTCCACAGATGAATGATGCCATGTTCTGTTCCTGTAATTATAACTGGAAGGTTTGGATGGGCAAGGACACAATGAACTGGCGACATAGCTTCCAGCGTACAAATGCACTCCCTTTTCTGCAAGTCCCATATCTGATTTGAAAAAAAAAAACATAGTGTATGGACTTCAGCACTACTAGCATTAATGCGATGCACATACTGTATTAATCAGCTAATGTGGTATTTGATGAGAATGGCAGATCTACCTTGACAGTGGAGTCATAAGATCCACTGATCAAATACTGTTGATGTCCACATGTGACAAAATCAAGGCATGTCACCTTCTTCAAATGTCCAAGCAAAGAATATTCAGGGTCGGAGGAATCAAGCCTCCAAACCTGAACAACAAGCACATACAAGGCCTGAAGGTCTAGTAGTACAATTACCTTCATAATGTAAAATGTTAGTTAACAAAAGGAAAAAAAAACCTGTACTTCGCCATCATAAGACCCACTCGCAAAACTGTTGGCGTCCCTTGTGTTAAACGCAACTGTCTCTGCTGTGACAGCGTCAGACTCAAATATTCGCGTGGTCTTCCAGCCCAGGTCCCAGTTCACAAGCACTAAACATGATGCCAACACATACGGTAGGACCGGATGAACGGCTAGTAGTGAACCGGTCCCGTAATCACCACATCCAACACTGACCTTTTCGATTTTTGTAACACATGCACAGTCATACACATGGAGCTGAGCAAGATCTGTCATAGCTACAATCAGCTGCTCTCTTGCAATAAATTTGACGCAGCTTACTGAAATGAGAGTGGTCAATTTAATTAGTACTCAATGGCAGTGTGTATTTATATGACTATGCAATCTGTGCTTAACTATTAATCCTAGTTATGAGTCAGAAAGAATACCTGCATCCTGATCCGAGACTTTAAACGAATTAATCAGGAACTACATGCCGTAGAAAATGGCTTTGTTAGTTCAACAGAATAGGTCAATGCGTACATTTTCACTTGTCAATATATATATACATTGAGCAGTAGTATATATAGACGAAATATTAACATAATTATACATATGCAGAGATTGCATTAGCTTGCCTTCATCTCATTGTTCCATATGCGAGCATATCCACTATTATGACCTGTTAAAATCCTGCATGACAACATAAATTTTAGTGTATGGTATAATAACATCCAACACATTCACTTGAACAAAAGAATGAAAATATATGCACCCACCATGGCTCTGTTGGATGTGTATCCAGGGACCACAATGAGTCAGGATTATACTTCACAGATATATTCTGATCCAACAAAACATACACCAGTCAAACTCAGAAACAATAGCTGAAATTAAGTTGAATGATCTGTATATGCAAGTTGACCAAGGTGGCTGGTGCATTGTTGTTCTAATCACCAGCAGGAAAGCAAATTTATTGAAGTCAAGAGATGGAGAAACAGAAGTGCTGATCGAGTTAGTGTGGATGCACCTACACCCTCCGTGAATAGAAAATTCAGCAAAAATAACAAAATAAAATTAAAAAAACTGAAATTGTTGGACGTCAAGAGTTTTAGCTTCTTGCAAATTTTTTCGTCCACAAATAACATTCTAGGAGCCATCACCAAAAATAACAAAATAAGTGTTCAAAACCAAACTCACCTCAGATGTGATCTCTCCGTACTGCACATAAACAGCTTTCAGTGTCACTTCATGCACCATATTCCCAAACTGCTTGGCCTCTTTGAAAAATGTATCAGACTCAGATTGGTCATTGAATACCGCGATGTACTTATCTCCTAATAAACTGCTCTGAATAACGAGATCAAAGTCTGTCTCTTCCTTTAGCTTCATCTCCTCCTTCGTTGTCACAGTCAAAGTGTAAGTGGATCCGTGAGGGACAATGCCGTACAGCGGCAACTTTGAGAAGCACCATGGGGACTTGCCACTCTTGTCTACAAGTCTAAATGCCACATTTTCGTCCGTGTTGTTTGTTAGGTGCAGTGAGCAAGGGATAGGCTCATTGGGACAATAGGGGAAGCGGAGTTCCAGCGGGTGGACATCTAGTAGCTTGCTGATGGACCCTGCTTTTTCCTGCTAAATAGACGAAACATTGGATAGCTAAGATTTCACACACTGGCATGATGAAGTAATTAAAAGATGATTATTACATCAGCATGAATTTTACATTTAATATGAGATATCCATCTGCATTGTTGAAACTTGAAAGGACTAACTACAACTGAACTAGAAAAGTCAACCTGGTATGTGAGCTCTCAACTTCCCATATATTAAACACAACACAAAAGATAGCATTTTATAAATGGAAATTCAATTTTGTTCCAGACCTTACATGCTCCCGGGTCAAAAGTAAAATAAAAATAAAAAGTTAAAACATTTTTAAAAAGTCTTGACTACCTTTTAGCACTTTACAGTCTTCTGCCCAGCACACAACACATGTCTTTTCCCTACGAAAATTTGCACGCATGTTCAAGACATGAACATGTTGTTAAAACAAGCACACTTCCTAATATTTTTTACTATTTTTTTAGTTCAATGTTTCTTGCTCCCGAGTTCAAGAATGCCGCCCTCGTTTAACACACTTCCGTCTAAACAAAATTAATGAAGTCACCTTAGACATGTCTCCGGCGTGCTGTGGCGTACATGCACTTAATTGCTGCTCACTTTTATCCGTTGGTTGCTCCTGATAATTCACATCATCGAAATCCACAATTGCCACTGCATTTTCTTTTCCAATCACAAGCCTACATATACCCATATAACATTACAAGTTAGCATCGACGAAATACGAAGCATGGCTGTACAGCTAAGAATATATGCTGTTAGCAATAAAATAAAAGCATGAAAATATACCCTCCCATCACACATGCGAGATGGTAGACAGCTCCAACACAACCAATCTTGATGACTCTATTAAGAGTTGGGGGACGTGAATAATTCCTAAGGGAATTTCATTTGTCAACAAGTAGAGTGGAAATCCATGTATGATTGAGTACATTCAGTGGAATATTGTATTACCCGCAGTTTGTGGTGCTCCACAAATAAATAGTGCCATCTTTTGAACCTGTAATTAGAATCTGAAGATCGGGTTGGTATAAGAGAGACATAACTGGAGATACGGAAGCCTCAAGTGTATGTACACACATCTTCTTCTGCAGATCCCATATCTGATTTCAACAAAACAATGGATGTATTATGATCACATTCTATATGTACACGTCCTATATTAGTTTGTTATTCCATGAGAATAGCAGACCTTTGCAGTCTGATCATGTGAGCCAGTAACCAAATACTCCTGATCATCACATGTGAAGAAATCCAGGCAATTCACTATGCTTGAATGCCCTACTAGAGTGTATATAAATTCGGGAGAATCAAGACTCCAAACCTATATAGGAGATCAGAATCAAAGAAACTCAAAGGTCGACCAGCAATACTTTTCTTCCAGGGCTGAGGGGGGGGGGGGGGTCATACCTCCACTGTGCAATCCATCGAAGCAGTCGCAAATGTGTCATTTGGGTTAAATGCGACTCGAAGTATTGTCATAAGCTCTTCATTCTCAAATGTTTGTATGCACTCCCAGCCCACGTCCCAGTCCCAAAGTCTCACTTTAAAACCATACACCGACAACAAATACGGCTGGGTTGGATGGATGGCCAGATGGGTATGAGCAGCCCGTGACTCCAGATTCTCAATGCCACCAACTCTTAAACTCGTGATCTTCTGAATTCTTGTTTCATAGCTGTACACATGGAGATACCCATCTTCTGTCCCAGCAACAATCCATTGCTTCCGTTCAATGAATCTAATGCACGTAACTGCAGTACCAAGGAAAAGTCAGCTCGCTGAAAATAGTAGTAGAAGTAGTAAGAAATCATACCACGACTCGCTGAGACTTTAAGCGCATCCACTTTTTTCTGCGGTGATAAAGAAATAATCAATATGTTAGTCAAATGTGACCAAAAGCATAGATACCCCTGAGAGGCATCAATAGTCTTTATCAGAAAAAACAACACTACTACATGCCTGTGTCGGATAGTCCCAAAAGCCAACATGTCCATTTTCATCTCCTATTATTTATTTATTTTTGGAAAAGGGGGTGTTCCCCGGCCTCTGCATCAGATCGATGCATACGGCTTCTCTTATTAATCAAATAAAGAGGTTCAGAACATAAGTCTTACAAACAAAGGAAAAAAGGCAGCCTATAGCTCACATAGAGCAACGACTGTAAGGCACAAAAGGGATAAGCCACAAACCGGCTGGCATAATATCAGGTAGGTAAACTAGATGCCTATCCTATTACATGATCGCCATCCAAACCGGTTGAAGATATCCCGCGCAACCGTCTCCCACCGGACAGATCCAGTAACCAAACGCTCCCTGGCCTCCGTCGGAGTGAGTAAGGACCAAGTACGGATCAGCGCCGTAGCCCGGAACAACACCTGCAAAAAATGAGTATTTGATGTCCTGTTAAAAACCAAGTCATTCCTGCAGTTCCAAATTGCCCATAATAATGCACATACTCCTACACGAATGTGTCTGGCTGTTCATCTCCTATTATTATCCTGCCCAAAAGCAAAAATCAAATTGACCACCAACCATATATGTGCAGTATCCCTTGCTTACACGTACAAAAACAAATCTCATTCATGTGTTCTGTCACAAGTTAGGAACCATGCGGAATGAAACTATATATGGACTGACCAAAGGCCCATTCCCGAGCGAAATATCAATGGAGGCCATTGGTTCCTCTTCCATGATTAAATATCAATCTTGCCACACATACTGAGGTGGAGGCGCCACATGTATATTCAAGAATGTAAACAGATCAAGATGAAACACTTCATCTTGACTTCTGTGTGTTCATGCATATGGATTTTCTAAGGATGAAGAATGCACTCACCACTGCTTGGCTCGGTTTGTGTCCAAGCAACAAAGATGCATATCTATGTAGACGTATACCTGAGTCAAAGAGGCTATGGTTAACATCTGGCTGGGAACAGCCTAGAAGTATTACTACACAGACATCGTAAGCCAGATAGAGAAGATATATAATTTATACCTTGACTGTGGACAATATTGGCTGCGAAATATATGACCATGTGTGCATGCACGGTCCAGAACCACCACCACGCAATACATGTGAAAACAACACAAAAGGTGAAGTAAATATATCAACCTTCAAATTTAAGTGAGACCAACTTGTATATATCTATCTTCCATTATATAGATTACTAAAGAAGTTGAAAAAGAACGGCAAATATTAATTGTGCTAAAAAGAATGGTAGAGACTGACGCTCATTTTTGCTTTCCCACCAAATTACTTGATGGAAAGTTTGAAGTCCAGCAATGTTCCCTCAAGATGTAATTTGCAACATTTCTTTGTATATTTTGATGGACATATCATTGCTAATGCGACGATGAAATGCATCAACTAACAATTTCCATGGGGAAATACTTGCCGGAAAGACTAAACTGTCTTTTCTCTTTTAATATCTCAATGTTAATACAAGAGTACGCAAAAACATACATAAAACAGCTGACAACTAACTGTGTTGTGCATGTCACCGAGCTTGCTCATCATATTTTACCTTCGAGAATGACGTTGCGATGTGTGTCAAGGTATAAAGTGCTTTCCGTTTCACCTCCTGTACATCATTCCCTGTCTCTTGAAAAAACTTGTCTGGCTGGCTTTGAAAAGTGTTTATATGATCATCATCCCCCAATATTAATGTAGCACTTTGGAGGATCACATCTATGATATACTTTCGTGGTAGATCTTCTTTCTCTTGTGTTGTCACGATGAGAGTGTAGGGTGTGTTAGGTGGCACAACGTCATACAATGGCAGCCTTAGGAAGGAAGACTCCATGCTATTGTCCATAAGCCTAAAGGCAACGTGCTTATCGGTGTTATTTGTTAGCTGCAGCGGGCACGTGATAGCCTTGTTGGGCTCAAAGGGGAAGCAAAGTGCGGACGGGTGAATGAGAAGAAGCTCTCTTGTCCCACCTGCTGGGATTACATGCATACTACATTCTATGTCAGCAAGCCAATCGATTATGTGCTTCATACTAGCTGGTCTCTTTGCTGGGTCGATTTCTGCGCACTCCATCCCAATCTTCGTACATACTCGTATTTGATCCAACTGCAGTGCATCCAATATCGTATTATTCCAAATTTGAAGTACCTATGAAATTGCAACCATGATTACATTATGAAAATGGACCAGCCTTTTTTAAATAAAGACTTAGTGCTAATGTCAAAGATCATTATTTGTAAGATTTGACTTGGAATGGTGAATAAATTGTTCATACATTCTCAATAGTAATTTGATACCCCTTCTTTCCGGTCAATATCTCTATAATTATAACACCAAGACTATATAAGTCAAACTTGTGCGTGAGTATGATTTCCTTGTTGTAGCATTCTGGCGCCAAATATCCCCTGAAAACACATATATTCTGGTCAATTAGTGATATGCAGAGCAAGTGCAATATAAATTTACACTACAGTTGAATAAGTTAAAAATTAAGCTTTCCTTTTTTTTGCGGGAAAAAATATAAAAATTTAAGCTTTCCATATGCTTTGGCAGGCTTACCTCATTCCAGCCACATTTTTAGTAATGACCCCTGTTTGGTCTTCCTCAAAACACCTTGACAATCCGAAATCAGTAATTTTCGGCATCATATCCTCATCCAGTAATATATTTCCGGGTGTTAGATCCAAGTGCAGAATATTATTCTGGTGAAGATAATGCAACCCTTCACAGATCCCCTTTATCATATCGTATCGCTTTCTCCAGTTAAGTTCTCCAGGTGAATCTACACAGGATAGATGAAAAAAATGGATCTAGTTCAGTATATATTTGAGATAATTGAGTTCCTTAACTTTTGAATGCAAGACAATATATTACATGTGTAAACTATTTGAGTCATATACAGATATATTCCAGTAGTTTGAACCAACCAAGTAAATATCATGTGAAGAAAATTAGAATGGAAACATAAACCTACCTGTTATATAACCATCAAGACTTCCTTTGGGTAAATATTCAAAGCAGAGCAACCGCTGTTGTACATCTGCCATAACCATTTTCCCTTTGTAGTCCGAAATATTCCCTTGTGTGTCGGCGCAATATCCCAGAAACCGTACAATGTTTTTGTGCTTCACCTTCATGAGACATTCCACCTCACCCTGGAATTGTTCCTCATGCATGTGCGTATTGAACAGCCTCTTTACAGCGACAGTGCCATTATCAAGCACTGCCTGCAGCAGCGAGATCACGCGAGAGTTTTCATTTCATATAAAGTTTGATCAAATTAATCAGAGTCAGAGTGCGGGCAGCAGGGCATGCGAGAGCTTTTAACCGTACCTTATAAACCACCGCAAAGCCACCTCTTCCAATTATCAACTCATCAGAAAAATAATCTGTGAGTTTCTCCAAAAGTGGGAATGGCAAGGCAATGGGCTCTGCATCTTCATCGTGTACCATGTACTCCAGCTCGATTTGTGTTACACCACCTCGGGGATCCATCAGAAAAATAATTAACTGGGCACTCGGGCCAGTTATATGTAATAGGAGTAGTACTTAGTTAGTCTGTCTTGAAACATGAGAGCACGCGCGAATCATTAGTTTGCAAATAATCGAGTTGACTCCAGTAAAGTAGTAATTACGGCGAAAAACTGCATAAATCAGATTACGCCGAAAGTAAAGTAGTAAATCAAGTTGAGTACTTCAAAACCATGACACTTATTTTGGATCGGAGAGAGTAATAATTACGCCGAAAGTAAACCAAAATTACCTAAAATTGTTGCTTGCTGCCAGATGGGGGTGAGGAATATTGCCTGCCTGCCTGCCTGCCTGCCTGCCGGGATCAGGGAACGGAAAGATGTGATGAACTAAACGAGTCGCTCCTCAACTAAGCAAGCAGATGATCCATCCCTGGTGCTCCGCCGCGTCGCCTCCTCCCGGCGCTCCGGCGAGCATCCCGCAGCGTGTGGCCCCCGGATCTACTCTTCTGCGGCGAGAGGCAAGGGGAGCAGGGGGTGGCGGCTGACCCTGGGAGTGGGAGTGGGGCTGAGGTCGGAAGAAGAGGATTGGAGATACGCACCAGCAGTAAATCTAGGTCACGGGATGGAGAAGATGATGGGCTTTCGACCACGGACCGCATGAACAGCGATCCATCTCTCCGTCTCGGACCGCATGAACAGCGATCCATCTCTCCGTCTCGGACCGCATGAACAGCGATCCATCTCTCCGTCTCAGACCGCATGAACAGCGATCCATCTCTCCGTCTCGGACCGCATGAACAGCGATCCATCTCTCCGTCGCGGTTCGCGGACCGCATGAACAGCGATCCATCTCGCTGTCTTTTCCAATTTCCCTCGTTGCAAAACATAGCGACATCAGTTTGACGCTGAATCCTCAAGGAAAGGAAGGGAAATTCCGGAGGAAGAACAGTGATTATCGCTCTCGCAACAGAGCGCGGCGATGCTGCCACTTAAATTCCCCGTTTTCATCAAAATTTCACATTCCCCCTGTCCTACCCCTGGGCGACAGGAGGGTGGCCACGCTGCCACTAAATCTGACAAATTGGATTATGCTTATCTCTATCTCTATTTTACTATGGTGTGTCTCATATGCTTGTGTGCATCCTATGATGCAGAGGCTAGCTAGGGTTATCTTTTCCTTAGAAAGGAGTTTTATTTGCTTAGAAAAAAAATGGCGTTCATTTTCCTGTAGAATGCTTTGTCCAACCTACATTTCTTTCTCCCACCCGCACGTCCGATTTTTTTGTCCCACCGTTTTTTTGGGCACTGTTGGGCGTTGGCCGACTAGCCATGCCCACAAATTGGTCCCCTCCTGGACCGTTTGATCGGGTCGACAGCAGCCGTCAGATTCGTCCCCATAGTGCGGAGTCGTTCCCTCTCTTCTCACATGAGTCGTCTGTATGGTTCTAAGAAATCTCGTTCTGACCATCTCCGCGGTGGCAACACCCCGTGCACACTCCGCTCGATGCTTGCCATCTCTACACTAGTAGCACTGCCTCGGGTGCCATCGTGCCACTCCTCGTGTGTCGCTCGCGGCTCGACGCTGTGCTGCCCCGCCGGTTCCAGCACGTGCAGCGGCCATGGTCGTATCATCATGGTCGGTTGGTTCCAACACATGGTGGTCGCGGTTCACAACATGGATGTCGCATGATCGACCACCAGTCCCAACACCATGTAGCCTGGGTTTGCAACTCCATCTCTCATCGGGTGCAGCTTCTGCCGTAGTAGGCTGCAGCTCCTCACCTATTTGGTTGTAGCTCTGGACTCCTCGTCAGATGTAGCTCTCGTTGTAGTCTGTTGACCAGCTTTATAGAAAAAATATTAATATTCACAATACAAAATCAATTTCATCAGATTCGCCATAATTTAATTTTTATATTGTATAACTTTAATATTATAGATGTTGATATTTTGTCATATAAATTTGGTCAAAGTCGATGAATTTTGACTTTAGACAAATCTTATATGTAAAGTAAAGAGGACTGGGGCACGGCCCATTCGCTAAGGCAGGACACCCCTGCCTCCTTGCTCAACGGCGGTGGCGGCGCCGTCTCCTCCCGCCCGTCGCCATGTCCATCATGGCGGACTACTCTCACCCGCAGGAGGAAGGCCGCCCGTCGACTCGCATCTGGTACGCAGAGCAGCAAGCACCATCAACTCCCCCTCCTTCGCTGCTCTCACCAGCCGGAGGAAGGCCGCACGTCGACTCTCATTTACCTACTCAAGGACAAGCAGGAATTAAGCTTGGGGTGCCGATACATCTCCAACATTCCTATAGTTTTTGATTGTTTCATGCTATTATATTGTCAATCTTGGATACTTTATATGTCTTTTTGTGCTATTTTATATCATTTTTGCGACTAACTTATTAACCCAGTGCCTAGTGCTAGTTGTTCTTTTCTGTTTATTTTTGGTTTTTCAGAAAAATAGTACCAAGCGGAGTCCAAATGCTACGAAACGTTTTGACGATTTTTTTGTGGACAAGGGAGACCCTAGAAGCTTCAGGAGACCAGACGACGAACGAGGAGATGGTAAGGCAACAGGGTGTGCCCGGGGGGGCGCCCTATTACCTTATGGGCCTCATGAGGCTCCGTCTGACCTAATTCCATTTATATAAATTCTCAAATATTGAGAAATCCCCAGAGAGTCACTAGAAACACTTTTTCCATAGTCACAAGTTTCTTTTCTTCCATGATTTCATCTGGAAGCCTTTTTCGGTACTCTGTCGGAGGGGGAAACGATCACAGAGGTCTTCTACATCATCCTTGCCACCTTCCGATGATGCATGAGTAGTTTACCACAGACCTACGGGTCCATAGCTAGTAGCTAGATGACTTTTTTTCTCACTTTGATCTTCATTCCAATGTTCTCCTCGAACTTCTTGGAGTTCTATCCGATGTAATCTTTTTTTGCGGTGTGTTTATTGGAATCTGATGAATTGTTTGTTTATGATCATATTATTCATTGAAAGTAATTGAGTATTTTTTGAACTTTATTATTCATTATTGTTATAGCTTTGCAATGCTCTCTGATCTATTCGTTTGGTTTGGCAAACTAGATTGATTTATTTTCGGTGGAAGATGTGCTTGGTAACGAGTTTCAATCTTGCGGTCCTCTATATCCTGTTGACATAGTAGGGGACAAGACACGTATTTGTATTTTTATCATTAAGGATAAAACAACGGGGTTTATTCATATTGATTGGGTTTACTTTATCTACATCATGTCATCTTGCTTAAGGCATTACTCCGTTTGTCATGAACTTAATAACAAGATGCATGCTGGATAGCGGTTGATTGGTATAGTAGTAGATACAGACATGAGTTGGTCTACTTGTTTCGGACGTGATGCCTTCAATGCCGTGAATACATCATAAGTATACACTTTTCTATCAATTGCCCAACAGTACTTTGTTTACCCACCTTATGCTATGTGTTCGAGAGAGAAGTCTCTAGTGAAAACTATGCCCTCGGGTCTACTTTTACATATTATAAAAACCAAAAATACCTTCCTGCAATTTATTTACTTTTCTTCTGTTTAAAAATTTATTTATCCTTCAACCACTATCAGAATTAATCCTTGCAAGTAGCGAGTCCAAGGGGATTGACAACCCTCTTGCTCATGTTGGGTGCAAGTATTTGCTTTTGTGTGTGTAGGTACTGAAGACATGAATTTGCGTGGTTCTCTTATCGGTTCGATAAACCTTGGTTCTCACTGAGGGAAGTACTTACCTCTATTGTACTGCATCTCCCTTCCTCTTCGGGGGAAATCATAACACGGTTGACAAATAGCACTTAGGTTTCACACTAATCACTACTGCAAGATGCTACTAACGCGACACTACTATCAGAGACCCTTCGAGAAACTGTGTGCGTTGCAATAATCGTAAACGGTTGTGTAAGAGAACCATCAAAAATGTGCAAAATGTTTGCGATGACGGATGCATCAAACACGGTTCAAATTTTAGTTGTGTGTGCGATGCAGGGCATACGGTTTAGTTCAATGAACTGTTTGCGATGAGGGGGAACAAAAGAAACGGGCAACCAGATGAAGGTGTGTGCGATATACAACATACGGTTCACTCGGATGAACTGTTTGTGATTAGGCAACACAAAAGAAACGGTTAGGCAGATCAAGGTGTGTGCGATATACGGCATACGATTTACTCGGATGAACTGTTTGCGTTGAGAAAAGAGAACAGAAACGGTTTAATATAACAAGATGTGTGTGATACGCGGCAAACATGTCTGTAATCAGAAATGTGTGTGAAGACTGATAATAACACAGACAATTGCTTTTAATAAGACGTATGGGATATGCCCTGTCTGCAGAACATGTATTGGCCATTGGGGGACGGGCGGTCATCCGGAGACGCCGTAAGGATGCGAAGAGGCATCCTATATCAGCCAGGACTAGCTGTTCCACCAGTAGCTCATCTAAGAGAACTCTCAAGTTAAGTGTGCCCAGGCTGGAGCAGCCATCACATGGGTGACTGGATGGGAAGTTGTGTTGATGTTAAATTAACTGATATGATGGGTCATATCGGTCAAATGACCGAAATGACCCATTCCCTCGGCTAATTTAACCTCGAGGTCCTTGTTTTTTATTTTTATTTTATTTTTTAACGTATGTTAAAGAAGGTCTACTGCATTACTTTTTGACAATGTGTATACGTGGCATACAGTTGATCCATCCGACCTATTTGTGATGGAATAAGCCGTGTGTGTTGTGGGCAAACGCTTGCTAGTGTACAATGATAACCCACAAGTATAGGGGATCGCAACAGTTTTCGAGGGTAGAGTATTCAACCCAAATTTTTTGATTCGACACAAGGGGAGCCAAAGAATATTCTCAAGTATTAGCGGTTGAGTTGTCAATTCAACCACACCTGAAAGACTTAATATCTGCAACAAAGTAGTATGGAAGTAATAGTAACGGTGGAAAAAGTAGTAGTGGCAGTTTTGTAGTAATCGTAACAGTGGCAACGGAGAAGTAACTAAGCAAAGATCAATATGTGAAAAGCTCATAGGCAATGAATCAGTGATGGATAATTATGTCGGATGTGATTCCTCATGCAACAGTTGTAACATTGGGTGACATAGAACTAGCTCCAGTTCATCAATGTAATGTAGGCATGTATTACAAATATAGTCATACGTGCTTATGAAAAAGAATTTGCATGACATCTTTTGTCCTACCCTCCCGTGGCAGCGGGGTCCTATTCGAAACTAAGGGATATTAAGACCTCCTTTTAATAGAGTACCAGACCAAAGCATTAGCACTTAGTGAATACATTTTTTTTAGAAAAGGAGGATGACCCCCGGCCTCTGCATCTGGGAGATGCATGCGGCCACTTTATTGATTATTCTCGAGGACTTTACAAAGTATTACAACAATATTCCTGAATCCGCCATCTTGACAACATATGCCACTACTCCTATCCAAATGATGAAAGCTTGCTAGTTGGGCCACTACCCAGACCACTCATCTAAGCCTAACATCAAAATGATGAAGGGGTGATAGCTGGGCCACTACCCAGACCACTCACCTAACCTTAACATCAAAAGCCGGAAGCCCCAGCCGAGCCACATACTGGGTCTGGGGTAAAAACCGGTTCGACACACTCGTGTGTCGTCGCCGCCATCTTCCACATGTCCATCTTCAGAGCAAATATTGAGGCTTCTACCTTGTCTGGTCACTCAGCCATCGACGTCACCATGACACCAGACAGCTTGTCCTCCTGCGCGAGTCCATCACCACACATCGGACGCCGAATCTCTACTGCGCCACGCCGCCGAGATACGCCGCCATCATGAGTAGGATGAATCACCGCTCCGCCGAGTCTGGCAGAGCTGCTGAAGACCAAGCACCGTGGAAGAAGGACTCCGAGGCTGAGCACATAGGCGGCAGAGCGCCAACGCACCGCCACTAGACGAACTCCGACCACGCCACCAACCGCCGCCAAGCAACCAAAGCATCACATCCACCCCAAGCTCACCACGAACGACACCCCCAAGTGAATACATGAACTCCTCAAACTATGGTCATCACCGGGAGTGGTCCAAATTATTGTCACTTCGGGGTTGCCGGATCATAAAACATAGTAGGTGAATATTGACTTGCAAGATAGGATCAAGAACTCACATATATTCATGAAAACATAATAGGTTCAGATCTGAAATCATGGCACTCGGGCCCTAGTGACAAGCATTAAGCATAGCAAAGTCATAGCAACATCAATCTTAGAACATAATGGATACTAGGGATCAAACCCTAACAAAACTAACTCGATTACATGGTAAATCTCATCCAACCCATCACCGTCCAGCAAGCCTATGATGGGATTACTCACGCACGGCGGTGAGCATCATGAAATTGGTGATGGAGGATAGTTGATGATGATGATGGCGACGAATTCCGCTCTCTCGAGACCCGAACGAACTCCAGATCAGCCCTCCCGATGAAGATTAGGGCTTGGCGGCGGCTCCTTATCGTAAAACGCGATGAATCCTTCTTCTTGATTTTTTTTTCTCCCTGAAAGTGAATATATGGAGTTGGGGTTGAGGTCGGTGGAGTCCCAGGGGGCCCACGAGGTAGGGGGCGCGCCCCGAGGGGCGCTCTGCACCCTCGTGGATAGGGCGTGGTCCCCCTGATGCTGATTCTTTCGCCAATATTTTTTACTAATTCCAAAGCGTGCCTCCGTGGATTTTCAGGTCATTCTGAGAACTTTTATTTCTGCACAAAAATAACACCATGGCAGTTCTGCTAAAAACAACGTCAGTCCGGGTTAGTTCCATTCAAATCATGCAAGTTAGATTCCAAAACAAGGACAAAAGTGTTTGGAAAAGTAGATACATTAGAGAATATCATACAACCGTTTGCGATTGATGAATTCATCACCGACGGGTTCCCTAGTGTGGCCCGTGTTCACCTCATCATCATCTACTTCTTGCCCTAGCTCGATGTCCCTTTATATTGTAAGTTTCCATTAATTGATGGTGTTCTATGAACACGCCATAGTTTCCCGCCATTTCCTCACCTGTTTCCCGCCACCCAGCGATATTGCACATAAACCTAGGTATGACCGACGCATGGAGTCAACAAGCGCAGCCTATAGCACATCCACCTTTTCCAAGCATGACAACGCACCAAAGCACCACCTCTGCCATCAACCTCATTGACGAGGAAAACCAGAAGGCGCCACGGCCCGTTGAGGCCGCGGTGATCCCTGGCAACGCGATGGACGACACCGTGATGCGCGTCATCGCCAGGGTTGAGCAGACCTTTGGCGCATGGTGCTTCAGCGCCGCATAGATAGCCATGTCAGCACCGAGAGGCTACAGCTCAGCGCACAACATGATCGATAGCGCACCGCAGAGCAAGCTAGGCGCGTCCGCGCCGATAGGCTGTGGCTCACCGCACGGCGAGAGCGTTGGAGCGCCGCAGAGCAAGAGGCACGGCGCGCCGCACAGCAAGAGCGGATCCATCGGCGCTTGCCTGCTGTTCACAAGGCATCGCAGCTAGGTACACATCCTGTCAGTACCCTCATTCCTCACCAGGAGTGGGCACAGGCCCTCTGCGCCGTACTTGCACCAGAGGCCGGCCGCGCCGTACTTGCACCGGCGCCTGCCGCGCCGTTTGCATTGGTGGCGCCGTTCGCCTTGTCCGTGGCCCGCTCGATGCCAACGCGCTGGTTGGTAGGCTCGACCGCCTCCTTGGCTCAGGTGTCCACCTAGGCGTAGTAGAGGAACATGACCGTCGCATCCTCAAGGTGGTGATCTCCAATGAAATAACCAACTTGGAGCTTGAGATCGCGCTCCAGATGTACCGCGAGTGTGTCGACCGCTTGAACGAATGCCTGCACGAGTTCAGGCACAGCCAAGAGCTACCGTAGGCAAGGGCTGCTGGCCATGGTCTCATGGACGCGTTTTATTTTGTTGAGTCGTTTCAACGTGGATAGCTATGTATTCACAGCAATCATACTATTGCTCTGTTTATTGCTCTATTTCAATGTGTGTACTCTGTTTTCCGTTCTTATATGTTCTGTTTCAATGTGTGTTTATGCGCTTCCCATTCTGTATATGTGGATGATAACAGATATATTCAAATTAGTATACAAAAACAGATAGAAAATGAAATTCATAATATATAATATTAATTGTTCATTAGTTCATCATAGAATATATATAATATCATCACATATACGTGATGATACTTAACTACCAGGTACAATGCATAAAATTGAAAACGAACAATAATAAAACTAATAATCCCTCCTAGGCCAGTATTCCGGCAGCGCCTCGCCAGCATCTCCGTGGTGCGCGGCGTCTTCCCAGAGCGGAGGCAGTACTCCGCCTCCTCCACCTCGGAGCGCTTGACGTGCCGATCTACCTCTTGCAGGCGGACGCGGGCGAACGATCTTGCCATTTCGTTGGGTGCCCACCGGAGCTCCTTGTCGATGGCATGCTGGAGCTTATCGGCCCAGCTCCACGCAGCGATGAGGCGCCTAGCGCCTCTGGCCTTCCTCGCGAAGTACCCATCTTCATACACCTCCGCATGACGACGCGCCCGCCCCGTGATGTCTACTATACAACCTTCTTCTTGTAGACGTTGTTGGGCCTGCAAGTGCACAGGTTTGTAGGACAGTAGCAAATTTCCCTCAAGTGGATGACCTAAGGTTTATCAATCCGTAGGTGGCGTAGGATGAAGATGGTCTCTCTCAAGCAACTCTGCAACCAAATGACAGAGAGTCTCTTGTGTCCCCAACACACCCAATACAATGGCAAATTGTATAGGGGCACTAGTTCGGCGAAGAGATGGTGATACAAGTGCAATATGGATAGTAGATATAGGTTTTTGTAATCTGAAATAATAAAAACAGCAAGGTAACAAGTGATAAACGTGAGCGTAAACGGTATTGCAATGATAGGAAACAAGGCCTAGGGTTCATACTTTCACTAGTACAAGTTCTCTCACCAATAATAACATAGATAGAACATATGACAAGCCCTCAACATGCAACAAAGAGTCACTCCAAAGCCACTAATAGCGGAGAACAAACGTAGAGATTATGGTAGGGTACGAAACCACCTCAAAGTTATTCTTTCGGATCAATCTATAAAAGAGTTCGTACTAGAATAACACCTTAAGATACAAATCAACCAAAACCCTAATGTCACCTAGATACTCCATTGTCACCTCAAGTATCCGTGGGCATGATTATACGATATGCATCACACAATCTCAGATTCATCCAACCAACATAAAAGTACTTCAAAGAGTGCCCCAAAGTTTCTACTGGAGAGTCAAGAACGTGTGCCAACCCCTATGCATAGGTTCCCAATGTCACGAAACACGCAAGTTGATCACCAAAACATACATCAAGTGGCACATGATATCCCATTGTCACCACAGATAATCACGGCAAGACATACATCAAGTGTTCTCATAAAAGACTCAATCCGATAAGATAACTTCAAAGGGGAAACTTAATTCATCACAAGAGAGTAGAGGGGGAGAAACATCATAAGATCCAACTACAATAGCAAAGCTCGGGATACATCAAGATCGTGCCATAGAGGAACACGAGAGAGAACACGAGAGAGAGAGAGATCAAACACATAGCTACTGGTACATACCCTCAGCCCCGAGGGTGAACTACTCCCTCCTCGTCATGGATAGCGCCGAGATGATGAAGATGGTCTCCGGTGATGGGATCCCCCTCTGGCAGGGTGCCGGAATAGGGTCCCGATTGGTTTTTGGTGGCTACAAAGGCTTGCGGCGGCGGAACTCCCGGTCTATTTTCTGTTCTGGAAGTTTTAGGGTACGTAGGTATATATGGGTGCAGGGGGTACATCGGTGGACCTCCGGGGTGCTCACGACGTAGGGGGGCGTGCCCCCCACCCTCGTGGGCAGCCCAGGACTCCCCTGACATGCACTCCAAGCCCATCAGGTTGGTTTCCTTCCAAAATTAACTTCTCCAGTTGATTTCGTTCCGTTTTGACTCCGTCTGATATTCCTTTTCCTCGAAACACTAAAATAGGCATAAAACAGCAAATCTGGGCTGGGCCTCCGGTTAATAGGTTAGTCCCAAAAATAATATAAAAGTGGATAATAAAGCCCAATATTGCCTAAAACAGTAGATAAAGTAGCATGGAGCAATAAAAAATTATAGATACGTTGGAGACGTATCAAGCACCCCAAGCTTAATTCCTGCTCGTCCTCGAGTAGAAAATGATAAAAAAGAATTTTTGATGCGGAGTGATACTTTGGCATAATTTCAATGTAACTCCTCTTAATTGTGATATGAATATTCAGATCCGAAAGATTCAAGACAAATGTTCATATTGACACAAAAATAATAATACTTCAAGCATACTAATCAAAGCAATCATGTCTTCTCAAAATAGCATGGCAAAAGAAAGTTCATCCCTACAAAATCATATAGTTAGGCTATGCTTCATTTTCGTCACACAAAGATGTTCCCAACTTCTATACCCCCGATGACAAGCCAAGCAATTGTTTCATACTTAAATAATCTCAAACTTTTTCAACCTTCACGCAATACATGAGCGTGAGCCATGGATATAGCACTATGGGTGGAATAGAATATGATGATGGGATTGTGTTGAGAAGACAAAAAGGAGAAAGTCTCACATTGACGAGGATAATCAACGGGCTATGGAGATGCCCATCAATTGATGTCAACATGAGGAGTAAGGATTGCCATGCAACGGATGCACTAGAGCTATGAATGCTCAACAAAAGGAAAACTAGTGGGTGTGCATCCAACTTGCTTGCTGACGAAGACCTACGGCATTTGAGGAAGCCCATCGTAGGAATATACAAGCCAAGTTCTATAATGAAAAATTCCCACTAGTATAAAAAAAGACAACTTATGAGACTCACTACATGAGGAACAAGGTGCTACTTTGAAGCACACAATATGAGACTCACTTCATGAAGAACAATGTGCTACTTTGAAGCACAAGTGTGGAAAAAGAGATAGTAGCATTGCCCTTTTTTTGGGGGGGGGGGCTTTCTTTTTTTCTTTTTGGCCTTTCTCTCTTTTTTTGGGCAATGCTCTAATAATGATGATCATCACACTTCTATTGATTACAACACAAGGATTACAACTCGAAACTTAGAACAAGATATGACTCTATATGAATGCCTCCGGCGGTGTACCGGGATGGTGCAATGAATCAAGAGTGACATGTATGGAAAATAATGCATGGTGGCTTTGCCACAAATACGATGTCAACTACAAGATCATGCAATGGCAATATGACAAAAGTAATGTATGTCATGATGATGATGGTGGAAGTTGCATGGCAATATATCTCGGAATGGCTATGGAAATGCCATAATAGGTAGGTATGGTGGCTGTTTTGAGGAAGATATAAGGAGGTTTATGTGTGATAGAGCGTATCATATCACAGGGTTTGGATGCACCGGCGAAGTTTGCACCAACTCTCAAGGTGAGAAAGGGCAATGCACGGTACCGAAGAGGCTAGCAAGGGCGGAAAGGTAAAAGTGCGTATAATCCATGGACTCAACATTAGTCAAAAAAACTCATATACTTATTGCAAAAATTTAGAAGTCATCAAAAATCAAGTACTACCCGCATGCTCCTAGGGAGGTAGATTGGTAGGAAAAGACCATCGCTCGTCCCCGACCGCCACTCATAAGAATGCACAAGCCAGGTACACTTCATGTTTCAAATTTGTTACACAACTTTAACCATACGTGCATGCTACGGGACTTGCAAACTTCAACACAAGCATTTCTCAAATTCACAATTACTCAACGAGCACGACTTTGATATTATCACCTCCATATCTCAAAACAATTATCAAGCATCAAACTTATCTTAGTATTATATTCACTCAAAAGAAAGTTTCACATATCTTGAATACCAAGTATATTAGGATTTTAAGCAAATTACCATGCTCTTTAAGACTCTAAAAATAATCTAAGTTAAGTATGAGAGTTCATCTATTTCTTCAAAATAAAACTACCACCATGCTCTAAAAGGTATAAGTGATGCACTAGAGCAAATGACAAACTACTCTTAAAGATATAAGTGAAGGTCAATGAGTAGCTAAATAATTATGCAACTATGCGAAGACTCTCTCTCATTTAAATATTTCAGATCTTGATACTTTATTCAAACAGCAAGCAAAGCTAAATAAAACTACATTGCAAGGATAGCACAACTCATGTGAAGAAGCAAAAACTTAGGCTCAACCGATACTAACCGATAGTTGTTGAAAAAGAAAGGTGGGATGCCTACCGGGGCATCCCCAAGCTTAGATGCTTGAGACTTCTTGAAATATTATCTTTGGGTGCCTTGGGCATCCCCAAGCTTGATCTTTTGTGTCTCCTTAATTCCTCTCATATCATGGTTTCTCTTTTTATCAAAAGCTTCATTCACAACAAACTCAACAAGAACTCGTGAGATAGGTTAGTATAAACCAATGCAAAACCTTATCATTTCCTACTGTACCAAATCACTAAAATTATTATTCAACATTGATTACTAAATGCCTCTGCATATTTAATACTCCTATCCTCAAATAGAATCATTAAACAAGCAAACATATGCAAACAATGCAACCATAACAGCAATCTGCCAAAACAGTACAGTCTGTAAAGAATGCAAGAGTCGTCATACTTCCCTAACTCCAAAAATTATGAACTAAAACTCCCACTGTAATAAATTTATCAGAGCTCAATATGCAAAAAGTTTCAACATTATATCATTCTCTGACTTTTCTAGGGAATTTTTGCAACAGCGGTAAACTTTCTGTTTTCAAACAGGAACATGTATACTAGCAAAATAAGCATGGCAAAGGCTATCCTTGACTTCTTTATTGAAACTAAAGATGCAAAACATTATTCTAACTAACAGCAAGCAAATACTAACAAGAGAAAATGACGCTCCAAGCAAAACACATATCATGTGGTGAATAAAAATATAGCTCCAAGTAAAGTTACCGATGAACGAAGACGAAAGAGGGGATGCCTTCCGGGGCATCCCCAAGCTTAGGCTCTTGGTTGTCCTTGAATATTACCTTGAGGTTCCTTGGGAATCCCCAAGCTTAGGCTCTTGCCACTCCTTGTTCCATAGTCCATCAAATCTTTACCCAAAACTTGAAAACTTCACAACACAAAACTTAACAGAAAACTCGTAAGCTCCGTTAGTGAAAGAAAACAAAACACCACTTCAAGGTACTGTAATGAACTCATTCTAAATTCATATTAGTGTAATATCTACTGTATTCCAACTTATATATGGTTCATACCCTCCGATACTACTCATAGATTCATCAAATTAAGCAAACAACACATAGAAAATAGAATCTGTCAAAAAAAGAACAGTCTGTAGTAATCTGTATCAAACATAAACTTCTGGAACTCCAAAAATCCTACAAAATTAGGAAGTCCTAAGAAATTCGTGTACCAATCCATATCAAAAAGAATCAGATCAAGAGCACGTTTCTGTGAATTAACAAAACTAATTTAATGAGTGCAAAAGTTTCTGATTTTCAGCAGCATCAACACAACTATCACCATCCTAAAGGTCTTACTTGGCACTTTATTGAAACAAAAGCTATAAAACATGATTACTACAGTAGCATAATCATGTGGACACACAAAAACAGTAAGGATAAATATTGGGTTGTCTCCCAACAAGCGTTTTTCTTTAATGCCTTTCTAGCTAGGCATGATGATGACAATGATGCTCACATAAAAGATAAGAATTGAAACATAAAGGGAGCATCATGAAGCATATGACTAGCACATTTAAGTCTAACCCACTTCCTATGCATAGGGATTTTGTGAGCAAACAACTTATGGGAACAATAATCAACAAGCATAGGAAGGTAACACAAGCATAGCTTCAAGAATTTAAGCACATAGAGAGGAAACTTGATATTATTGCAATTCCTACAAGCATATATTCCTCCCTCATAATAATTTTCAGTAGCATCATGAATGAATTCAGCAATATAACCAGTACCTAGAGCATTCTTTTCAAGATCTACTAGCATAGAAAATTTACTACTCTCCTCATAAGCAAAATTCTTCTCATGAATAGTAGTGGGAGCAAACTCAACAAAATAACTATCATATGATTGAAAATTAAGATCAAGATGACAAGTTTCATGGTTATCATTATTCTTTAAAGCATACGTGTCATCATAATAATCATCATAGATAGGAGGCATGCTTTCATCATAGTAAATTTGCTCATCAAAGCTTGGGGGACAAAAAATATCATCTTCATCAAACATAGCTTCCCCAAGCTTGTGGCTTTGCATATCATTAGCATCACGGATATTCAAGGAATTCATACTAACAACATTGCAATCATGCTCATCATTCACATATTTCATGCCAAGCATTCTATGTAATTCTTCTTCTAGCACTTGAGCACAATTTTCCTTTTCTTCATACTCACGAAAGATATTAAAAAGACGAAGCCTATGAGATAAACTCAATTCCTTTTTTTTGTAGTTTTCTTTTATAAACTAAACTAGTGATAAAACCAGAAACAAAAAGATTCAATTGCAAGATCTAAAGATATACCTTCAAGCACTCACCTCCCCGGCAATGGCGCCAGAAAAGAGCTTAGTTGACGGGGTGTGAGTGAGTGCCCTTTTACCTAGCCTCCCCGACAATGGCGCCAGAAAAGAGCTTGATGTCTACTACACAACCTTCTTCTTGTAGACGTTGTTGGGCCTGCAAGTGCACAGGTTTGTAGGACAGTAGCAAATTTCCCTCAAGTGGATGACCTGAGGTTTATCAATCCGTAGGAGGCGTAGGATGAAGATGGTCTCTCTCAAGCAACCCTGCAACCAAATAACAGAGAGTCTCTTGTGTCCCCAACACACCCAATACAATGCCAAATTGTATAGGTGCACTAGTTCGGCGAAGAGATGGTGATACAAGTGCAATATGGATAGTAGATATAGGTTTTTGTAATCTGAAATAATAAAAACAGCAAGGTAACAAGTGATAAACGTGAGCGTAAACGGTATTGCAATGATAGGAAACAAGTCCTAGGGTTCATACTTTCACTAGTGCAAGGTCTCTCAACAATAATAACATAGATAGAACATATGACAAGCCCTCAACATGCAACAAAGAGTCACTCCAAAGCCACTAATAGCGGAGAACAAACATAGAGATTATGGTAGGGTACGAAACCACCTCAAAGTTATTCTTTCGGATCAATCTATAAAAGAGTTCGTACTAGAATAACACCTTAAGATACAAATCAACCAAAACCCTAATGTCACCTAGATACTCCATTGTCACCTCAAGTATCCGTGGGCATGATTATACGATATGCATCACACAATCTCAAATTCATCCAACCAACATAAAAGTACTTCAAAGAGTGCCCCAAAGTTTCTACCGGAGATTCAAGAATGTGTGCCAACCCCTATGCATAGGTTCCCAATGTCACAAAACCGGCAAGTTGATCACCAAAACATACATCAAGTGGCACATGATATCCCATTGTCACCACAGATAATCACGGCAAGACATACATCAAGTGTTCTCATAAAAGACTCAATCCGATAAGATAACTTCAAAGGGGAAATTCAATTCATCACAAGAGAGTAGAGGGGGAGAAACATCATAAGATCCAACTACAATAGCAAAGCTCGGGATACATCAAGATCGTGCCATAGAGGAACACGAGACAGAGAGAGATCAAACACATAGCTACTGGTACATACCCTCAGCCCCGAGGGTGAACTACTCCCTCCTCGTCATGGATAGCGCCGGGATGATGAAGATGGCCTCCGGTGATGGGATCCCCCTCCGGCAGGGTGCTGGAACAGGGTCCCGATTGGTTTTAGGTGGCTACAGAGGCTTGCGGCGGCAGAACTCCCGATCTATTTTTTGTTCTGGAAGTTTTAGGGTACGTAGGTATATATGGGTGCAGGGGGTACGTCGATGGACCTCCGGGGTGCTCACGAGGTAGGGGGCGCGCCCCCCACCCTCGTGGGCAGCCCGAGACTCCCCTGACGTGCACTCCAAGCCCATCAGGTTGGTTTCCTTCCAAAGTTAACTTCTCCAGTTGATTTCGTTCCGTTTTGACTCCGTCTGATATTCCTTTTCCTCGAAACACTGAAATAGGCATAAAACAACAAATCTGGGTTGGGCCTTCAGTTAATAGATTAGTCCCAAAAATAATATAAAAGTGGATAATAAAGCCCAATATTGCCTAAAACAGTAGATAAAGTAGCATGGAGCAATCAAAAATTATAGATACGTTGGAGACGTATCACCCCCAAAGCTCCGCCACCTCCTTTTTCCAGACGGCATCACGAGCTTCACAGGCCGCCTGGTACCTGGCATCCTCCTCCGCATCTCCTTGAAAGCCACTTGCCTGGCTTTCTCAGTCGACGATACCGACTTCCAAAGATAAAGATCGTACTGGCCCCAAAACCAATCCAAAGTTGGGGGGTCCGGCGCAACCTCGTCCGGTGGCGGGTAGGTGTCCTCGTCGCTGCTCCTCGAGTGAGCGTCCTCGGGGGGTGGCGACTCCTCGTCGGCATGTGGGCAGACCGGCGGCGCCATGGTAGAGATTCGAGAGATAGATAGAGAGAGAGGGCGAGCAAGGGGAGGATCTAGATGAGAATGCAGGCGGGACGACGTGAGCAAGGTAGTATTTATTGGCGGCCAGAATCTAGATCGACGGGAATAGTACACGCCCCGGTCGCCGGAATTTACGATTACTGTAGTGTGAATTACACACGATTCCCGCAGCAAAATCTGTGTGTGAACATAATAGCTGAGAATGCAGGCGGGACGACGTGAACAAGGTAATATTTATTGGCGGGCGGAATCTAGATCGACGGGAACAGTACACGCGCCAGTCACCAGACTTTACGAGTACTGTAGTGTGAATTACACAGGATTCCCGCAGCAAAATCCGTGTGTGAACATAATAGCTGACGGTTGCCAATGCAAAACCGTGTCTGATTAATAAAGCACGCCACGCACCTTCCAAACCTCGAGGCACGAAATAGAGTGCTAATCGTGTTGGGCCGGTTGTCTTGCCAGATTTTACATTTTTTAACACCAGATATTTACATCGTCTGATGATTTTTTAACTTGCACACAAGTACACAAATATGATTTTTTTTAAACCGTTATGGTTTGCCGTTGCATGTAGATGTAGTTCAAATTTGAATTACGGTCATTAAATGGCTATAAAATCACTTAAATGTCTTCAAAAGGTCAAATGACCCTTAAAATTTTCCAAATTTTCAGATGACAGTTGTATTAGTGCACGTTACACGTAGAAAAAAATTGAAGTCCATAAGAGGAAGCTATCTGTCATTCACCATCAAACATGCAGTGTTTCCTTCTCGGAACCACGAGCCTTCTAGTGAGTTGCTCCGGTTTGTGAGGGGTGTGTGTCTAAACTTTTATCAAACAGACCAATTTTTCTACCACATCATCTTGGTGGTATGACATTACATCAAGCAAGGCTTCATGTTTTTCTGATCATTTATTTTGTTTTTAGAATAAAAATAACATGGCATTCCATGCATGTACATGTGTCCATGCCGTGAGACCAATATGTTTGAAAATTCCTTCTAATTTACTGCACATGGAATTAACTCGCACACAAGTACACAAATATAAATATTTTTAAACTGTTATGGTTAGCCATTACATGTACATCTAGTTCAAATTTAATTTCGGTCATTAAATGGCTAGGAAATCACTTAAATGTCTTCAAAAGGTCAAACGACCCCTGAAAATTTTCAATTTTTCACATGACGGTTAGTATTAGTGCACATTACACATAGAAAAATTTTTAAGGCCGTAAGAGAAAGCTATCTTCTGTTCGTTATCAAACTTCTATTGTTTCCTTCTCGGAACCACAAGCCTTCTAGTGAGTTGCTCCGGTTTGTGAGGGGTGTGTGTCCAAACCTTCATCAAATAGACCAATTTTTGTACCACGTCATCTTGGTGGCATGACATTACATCAACCAAGGTTTCATGTTTTTCTGATTATTTTTTAATTTTTTGGAATTAAAATGCCATGGCACTCCATGCATGTACATGTGTCCATGTCGTGAGACCAATATGTTTGAAAATTCCTTCTAATTTCCTGCACATAGAATTAACTCGCACACAAGTACACAAATATGATTTTTTTTAAACCATTATGGTTAGTCGTCGCATGTACATCTAGTTTAAATTTGAATTACGGTCATTAAATGGCTAGAAATCACTTAAATTTCTTCAAAAGTTCAAATGACCCCTGAAATTTTCCAAATTTTCACATGACAGTTTGTATCAGTACACATTACATGTAGAAAATTTTTAAAAGCCGTAAGAGAAAGCTATCTGTTGGTCGTTATCAAACATGCATTGATCTCTCTCGGAACCACGAGCCTTATAGTGAGTTGCTCCGGTTTGTGAGGGGTGTGTGTCGAAACTTTCATCAAACAGGCCAATTTTTGTACTACATCATTTTGGTGTCATGACATTACATCAAGCAAAATTTCATGTTTCCTAATCATTTTTAAATTTTTTTGGAATCAAAATGCCATGGCACTCCATGTATGTGTCCATGCCATGAGACCAATATGTTTGAAAATTCGTTGGAATTTACCGCACATGGAATTAACTCGCACACAAATACACAAACATGATTTTTTTTCAAACTGTTATGGTTAGCCGTTGCATGTACATCTAGTTCAAATTTGAATTACGGTCATTAAATGGCTAGAAAATCACCTAAATGTCTTCAAAAGGTCAAATGACCCCTGAAATTTTCCAAATTTTCACATGACTGTTAGTATCAGTGCACATTACACATAGAAAAAATTTGAAGGCCGTAAGAAGAAGCTATCTACCGTTTGTCAGCAAACATTCATTGTTACTTCTCGGAACCACGAGTCTTCTAATTAGTTGCTCCGGTTTGTGAGGGGTGTGTGTCCAAACTTTCGTCAAACAGGACAATTTTTGTACCACATCATCTTAGTGGTATGACACTACATCAAGCAAGGTTTCAACTTTTTAATTTTCGGAATTTAAATGTCATGGCACTCCATTCTTAATTGTGTTACAGCCATTAGACCAATATGTTTAAAAATTCTTTCCAATTTATTGCACGTGGAATTAAATCACACACAAGTACACAAAATATGACTTTTCAAACCGTTTTGGTTAACTGCTGCATGTACCTGTAGTTCAAATTTCAATTACGGTCATTAAATGGCTAGAAAATAACTTAAATGTCTTAAAATGTCAAATGACCCCTGAAATTTTCCAAAACTTGACATGACAGTTGTATTAGTACTACAAATTTTCTCGTACATTTAAAACACCATCCGTTGCCACTTTACTCCAAATTCATCTTTCACAGCTAATAAAAAATATCTACAACATCACACACGGTTGTTTCGTAGAAAATCGTTTGCGATGAAAAATTCTGAGTCTATTTAAGTCTTCTTCCTTAAGCTTCACCGGCTCGTCTGCTCTAGTGCCGGCAACCCCCAAATCCACAAATCCTGATCCCCATTCCTGCACCCACTTCTTGCAAAGATGACGCCATGGAAACGCTTCATGAAGGCCTGTATGATGGTCGCGTCCCCCCCGAGCGCCGCCGCCTGCGCCGAGAGCGCGACCGCCTACGCCGAGAGTGCCGCCGCATCCACATTGAGCGCGGCCACTTCCGCCGAGAGGGCGTCTACGGCAGCCGTCAAGGCAGCTGCAGCAGCTGAGACGGCTGCAGCTACTGCTGCGATGGCGGCTGCAAACGCCGAGAGTGCTCGAGCTGCCGACCGTGCCGTTGATGTCGCCCTGGCCCGGGTCGAGGCCATCCACGCCAAGATATTCCAGGCCACCTCGGAATCCAGCATTCAACCCACGTCTGAAAAGGCGGCGGTGGCCATGGAGCACCTATTTCCTCATGAGGTCGTCGAGCGGGAGCTGGAGATGCAGGAGGCGGTGGAGATCGAGGAGTGCCGGGAGGAGGAGTTGCGCGTGGCCCAAGTCAAGGTAGAGAAGAGTTTGTCCGTCAAGGAATCGGCGATGGAGTACCAACGCGAGCTCTGGCGCATCCACTACTACGAGTACTACAACCTTGAGGGTGGCGCCGAGGATGAGGATGAGGACGAGGACGAGGACGCAGTCGACTTTAGCAGGGGGGACGCGGAGTCCACCAACGGCGGCATGTTGCCAGAACAATTCATCGACGCTCATCTCACACCGGTGATGCATAGGCCGGCGCGGCGGCGGATTTGTTAAAATTATTTGTACTTAGGCTTTGTTTTTAATGCTGGTCTTTTGTTAGAGCAATGCTTAGGTGAACTGTCTCTGTTTAATTACTAAAACTGCTCGATTCAGTAAGTCTGGTCTGTGTGTTGTACGCTCTTTTGTGTGCTTAAATTAGTAAGCGATGTTAAATTATGCAATGACATACGTGGGGATATTTCCACCAAAATTTCAATTATCAAACTCATCCCATGCGAGTTAAGAAGAAGAATAGTTTGCGATGCACACTATATTTCAAAGTGAATGGTGTCCGGCGGCACCGCGCGCAAAGTTTCCCTCCATATTCAAAAAATTTGGCCTACCGCCGAAATATCTACCCTCCCCCCTCCCCATCCCCTTTTCTCCCCGACCACAAGTCACATTTCCCCTGTTTCCCCCTTCCTTCCTTCGTAAGCTATAGTCGCTTCCTCTCTTGCTTCCTTGCTCTCGCCGTCTCGCATCCTACCACCAGCGTCGCCATGGTCTTCTTCAAAGACCTCTCCAGCGGTTCCTCCTCCGACGATGACTCCTTCACCACCCGAGTATGCCTCTCTTCTCTCTCTCTCGGGCTCTGACTTTGCATGAAGGATTTTTACCCGATGGTGATTTGAGTCATTTCTTCCTCTTGTAGTTCCCTAGGACCATCAGTTGCAACAAATGGAGCAGGGTGGCTGAAGATCTGTTTGCTCATTGTCACCATCAATCTCCATGCATGAAGCTAGTTGCGTTTGAATCTGTGGACAGTGGGAGGAAGTTTCTGGCATGTGTAGAGAAGGTTAGACCCTCATTCGTTGTTACAAATCATTTGTTAGATGTGATTCAGACACTGTCACGGTCCCAACCTATTCATACCACACCTTCAACCAAACGCATCCTAAGACAGTGTCACAATTTGTACCTAGTATCTAAAAATGTTGCCATCTCATCAGTGGTGCCATTAGAAAACTATTCGGCATAGCTTCAGCAGTTTGTGGAGCCAACTTGTCCACACATCCGAGCAGCCAAGCAGTAAAATACTAAATCTTTATGGCATGAAGGAACTGGGCGTCGGAGAAACTAGGTGCTCCGAAGTTCGGGTCCCTGATTTTTTTCACTGCATCGGCTCGCCAGTGCAGGGCACCGGTGCGAGATGTAGCAACAGTTGTCTTTACACCGGTTTTGGCATACACAGTGGACGCCTTAGTGCTATTAGTTCTTTGTTACTAAATTTGTGCATGTACACACCTATTAGTATCAATTTGCTGCCGTCCAAACACTGTCGCTATGCTGTTGCAGTTATATTTATTAAAATGTTAAATTTGTTATTTATAGTACATGAGTAAGAACTTGTAGCGTTGTTGTAGCAATTAATTCATTTGCACATTGACCTTTTTGAGAAGATATGTCATAATTAACCTGTTTCTTCAGTTTTTCTAAATAAGTATTGGTGATTTTCTATGTTGCTATAAACTCATTTTCCCTACAATTGTTACTGATCTAGTTTTAAATATTATAGGATGAACTGAAGTGTTCTTATTTGGAGTGGGTTGATCAAGAGTGGCCACAGTCTTTGAAGATGTGCTACGTCTTGAGCTTGCGTTGTTTTCCTTGAAGAGGAAAGGGTGATGCAGCAGAGTAGCGTAAGTAATTCCCTTAGTTTTTGAGAACCAAGGTATCAATCCAGTAGGAGGCTCCTCAAAAGTCCCACGCACCTACACAAACAAACACAGAACTCACAACCAACGCAATAAAGGGGTTGTCAATCCCTTCACGGCCACTTGCGAAAGTGAGATCTAATAGAGATAGTATGATAAGATAAATATATTTTTGGTATTTTATAATATAGATGCAAAAAGTAAATATGCAAATAAAAGTAAATTGAAAGCAAATATGATAAGAGATAGACCCGGGGGCCATAGGTTTCACTAGTGGCTTCTCTCAAGATAGCATAAGTATTACGGTGGGTGAACAAATTATTGTCGAGCAATTGATAGAAAAGTGAATAGTTATGAGATTATCTAGGCATGATCATGTATATAGGCATCACGTCCGCAACAAGTAGACCGACTCCTGCCTGCATCTAGAGTATTAAGTTCATAAGAACAGAGTAACGCCTTAAGCAAGATGACATGATGTAGAGGGATAAACTCATGTAATATGATATAAACCCCATCTTTTTATCCTCGATGGCAACAATACAATACGTGCCTTGTAACCCCTGCTATCACTGGGTAAGGACACCGCAAGATTGAACCCAAAGCTAAGCACTTCTCCCATGGCAAGAAAGATCAATCTAGTAGGCCAAACCAAACTGATAATTCAAAGAGACTTGCACAGATAACTCAATCATACATAAAAGAATTCAGAGGAGATTCAAAAATTTCTCATAGATAAACTTGATCATAAACCCACAATTCATCGAATCTCGACAAACACACCGCAAAAAGAGTTTACATCAAATAGATCTCCACAAGAGAGGGGGAGAACATTGTATTGAGATCCAAAAAGAGAGAAGAAGCCATCTAGCTAATAACTATGGACCCGTAGGTCTGTGGTAAACTACTCACAACTCATCGGAGGGGCAAGGATGTTGATGTAGAAGCCCTCCGTTGTCGATTCCCCCTCCGGCAGAACGCCGACGAAGGCTCCAAGATGGGATCTCGCGGATACAGAAGGTTACGGCGGTGGAAATTGTGTTCCGTTGGCTCCCTGGATGTTTTCAGGGTACATAGGCTTATATAGGAGGAAGAAGTACGTCGGTGGCCGCCCGAGGAGCCTACGAGACAGGGGGCGCGCCCTCCTATCTCGTGGAGGCCTTGGCTGCTTCTTGACTTGCACTCCAAGTCCTCTGGATCACGTTCATTCCAAAAATCACGCTCCCGAAGGTTTCATTCCGTTTGGACTCCGTTTGATATTCCTTTTCTTCGAAATACTGAAATAGGCAAAAAAAACAGCAATACGGGTTGGGCCTCCGGTTAGTAGGTTAGTCCCAAAAATGATATAAATGTGTAAAATAAAGCCCATAAACATCCAAAAGGGGTTATATAATAGCATGGAATAATCAAAAATTATAGATACGTTGGAGACGTATCAAGATGTGCCTAGCAAAGCTCTGAAGCATGTATCAGGAAGAGAACGGAGGTAGGCTTAGAGATAGTGTTGTCAACGCTGAAGAATAGAAGATGCGGGATAAAAAGAGGATGGTGGAAAATGAACTCAGTTTTTTTTTAATCAGACTTTGCTAAGATGATGTTGGCGAAGGAGGAGGCACTTTTCCAGTTGGCCAGTGCAAAACAGGTTCTTATTGAAATGAAAGCAGAGGTGGATAAGGCAAGCCTGGATGATCTCGATTAGGGAAATGAATATATTGTTCTAATATTGTTCTTATAAAGTTGAACAATCTATATGTTGTACTGTGTTGTTTTCCGGTAGCTATCGTAATGTGTTGTTAAAATATATCTATGTGCCTGATATGAAATTGGCAAACAGCTGTTCGATATGAAATGTGAATTTCCGTAATACTAGAATTATTAATTGTAAACTAATAAATCTGCAAAATGGGTCATTGAACTTTGCAAACGGTTATAGAAGTAAAAGCGCTTGTGATGGATAGCCCAATGCCACATAGTTTTCTTCATCAAATCGTGTGTGATGTAGTTGATAAAAGCAAACGGTTAACCAAAGCAGAGTGTGTGTGATAGTTACACCTATCACACACGAGCCTACACATTAACCTGTGTGGGATGTGAAGGAAATATGCCCTAGAGGCAATAATAAAGTTATAATTTATTTCCTTATTTCATGATAAATGTTTATTATTCATGCTAGAATTGTATTAGCCGGAAACATAATACATGTGCGAATACATAGACAAACATAGTGTCACTAGTATGCCTCTACCTGACTAGCTCGTTAGTCAAAGATGGTTAAGTTTCCTAACCATAGACATGAGTTGTCAATTGATTAACGGGATCACATCATTAGGAGAATGATGTGATTGACTTGACCCATTCCGTTAGCTTAGCACTTGATCGTTTAGTATGTTGCTATTGCTTTCTTCATGACTTATACATGTTCCTATGACTATGAGATTATGCAACTCCTGTTTATCGGAGGAACACTTTGTGTGCTACCAAACGTCACAACGTAAATGGGTGATTATAAAGGTGCTCTACAGGTGTCTTTGAAGGTACATGTTGGGTTGGCATATTTCGAGATTAGGATTTGTCACTCCGATTGTCGAAGAGGTATCTCTGGGCCCACTCGGCAATGCACATCACTATAAGCCTTGCAAGCATTGTAACTAATGAGTTAGTTGCAGGATGATGTATTATGGAACGAGTAAAGAGACTTTCCGGTAACGAGATTGAACTAGGTATTGAGATACCGACGATCGAATCTCGGGCATGTAACATACCGATGACAAAGGGAACAACGTATGTTGTTATGCGGTTTGACCGATAAAGATCTTCATAGAATATGTGGGAGCCAATATGAGCATCCAGGTTCCGCTATTGGTTATTGATCGGAGACGTGTCTCGGTCATGTCTACATAGTTCTCGAACCCGTAGGGTCCGCACGCTTAAAGTTCGATGATAGTTATATTATGAGTTTATGTGTTTTGATGTACCGAAGGAGTTCGGAGTGCCGGATGAGATCGGGGACATGACGAGGAGTCTCAAAATGGTCGAGACGTGAATATCGATATATTGGACGACTATATTCGGACATCGGAAAGGTTCCGAGTGATTCGGGTATTTTTTGGAGTACCGGAGAGTTACGGGAATTCGTATTGGGCCTTAATGGGCCATACGCGAAAGGAGAGAACGGCCCCAAAGGGTGGTCGCACCCCTCCCCATGGACTAGTCCAAATTGGACTAGGGAGGGGGGGCCTTCCTTCCTTCTCCTTCTCCCTTCCCTTCTTCTACTCCAACAAGGAAAGGAGGAGTCCTACTCCCGGTGGGAGTAGGACTCCCCCCTTGGCGTGCCCTCCTCCTAGGCCGGCCGCCTCCCCCCTTACTCCTTTATATACGGGGGCAGGGGGGCACCTATAGACACAACAATTGATCCCTTGGATCTCTTAGCCATGTGCGGTGCCCCCCTCCATCATAATCCACCTCGATAATATCGTAGCGGTGCTTAGGCGAAGCCCTGCGGCGGTAGAACATCATCATCATCACCACGACATCGTGCTGATGGAACTCTCCCTCAAAGCTCGGCTGGATCGGAGTTCGAGGGACGTCATCGAGTTGAACGTGTGCAGAACTTGGAGGTGCCGTGCGTTCGGTACTTGATCGGTCGGATCGTGAAGACGTACAACTACATCAACCGTGTTGTGCTAACGCTTCCGCTTTCGGTCTACGAGGGTACGTGGATACACTCTCCCCCCTCATTGCTATGCATCACCATGATCTTGCGTGTGCGTAGGAAAATTTTGAAATTACTACGTTCCCCAACAATGGCATCCAAGCCAGGTTTTATGCGTAGATGTTATATGCACGAGTAGAACACAAGTGAGTTGTGGGCGATACAAGTCATACTGCTTACCAACATGTCATACTTTGGTTCGGCAGTATTGTTGGATGAAGCGGCCCAGACTGACATTAAGCGTACGCTTATGCGAGACTGGTTCTACCGACGTGCTTTGCACACAGGTGGCCGGCGGGTGTCAGTTTCTCCAACTTTAATTAAACCGAGTGTGGCTACGCCCCATCCTTGAGAAGGTTAAAACAACACTAACTTGATGAACTATCGTTGTGGTTTTGATGCGTAGGTAAGAACGGTTCTTGCTCAGCCCGTAGCAGCCACGTAAAACTTGCAACAACAAAGTAGAGGACGTCTAACTTGTTTTTGCAGGGCATGTTGTGATGTGATATGGTCAAGGCATGATTTTATTGTATGAGATGATCATGTTTTGTAACCGAGTTATCGGCAACTGGTAGGAGTCATATGGTTGTCGCTTTATTGTATGCAATGCAATCGCCCTGTAATTGCTTTATTTTATCACTAAGCAGTAGCGATAGTCGTAGAAGCAATAGTTGGCGAGACGACAACGATGCTACGATGGAGATCAAGGTGTCGCGCCGGTGACGATGGTGATCAGAATGGTGCTTCGGAGATGGAGATCACAAGCACAAGATGATGATGGCCATATCATATCACTTATATTGATTGCATGTGATGTTTATCTTTTATGCATCTTATCTTGCTTTGATTGACGGTAGCATTATAAGATGATCTCTCACTAAATTTCAAGATATAAGTGTTCTCCCTGAGTATGCACCGTTGCGAAAGTTCGTCGTGCCCAGACACCACGTGATGATCGGGTGTGATAAGCTCTACGTCCATCTACAATGGGTGCAAGCCAGTTTTGCACATGCAGAATACTCAGGTTAAACTTGACAAGCCTAGCATATGCAGATATGGCCTCGGAACACTGAGACCGAAAGGTCGAGCGTGAATCATATAGTAGATATGATCAACATAGTGATGTTCACCATTGAATACTACTCCATTTCACATGATGATTGGTTATGGTTTAGTTGATTTGGATCACGTGATCACTTAGATGATTAGAGAGATGTCTATCTAAGTGGGAGTTCTTAAGTAATATGATTAATTGAACTTAAATTTATCATGAGCTTAGTCCTGGTAGTATTTTGCAAATTATGTTATAGATCAATAGCTCGCGTTGTTGCTTTCATATGTTTATTTGATATGTTCCTAGAGAAAACTATGTTGAAAGATGTTAGTAGCAATGATGTGGATTGGATCCGTGATCTGAGGATTGTCCTCTTTGCTGCACAGAAGAATTATGTCCTTGATGCACCGCTAGGTGACGGACCTATTGCGAGGAGCGGATCACGACGTTATGAGCGTTTGGCTAGTTCAATATGATGACTACTTGATAGTTTAGTGCACCATGCTTAACAGCTTAGAATCGGGACTTCAAAGACGTTTTGAACGTCATGGGCCATATGAGATGTTCGAGGAGTTGAAGTTAATATTTCAAGCAAATACCCAAGTTGAGAGATATGAAGTCTCCAACAAGTTCTATAGCTAAAAGATGGAGGAGAATTGCTCAAGTGGGAGTTAATCTTCCAGATAAGATAGTGATTGACAGAGTTCTCTAGTCATCATCACCAAGTTAGTAGAACTTCGTGGTGAACTATAGTATGCAAAGGATGACGAAAACAATTCCCGAGCTTTTCATGATGATGAAATCGATGAAGGTAGAAATCAAGAAAGAGCATCAAGTGTTGATGATTAACAAGACCACTAGTTTCAAGAAAAGGGCAAAGGGAAAGATAGGGAACTTCATGTAGAATGGCAAGCAAGTTGTCACTTCCGTGAAGAAGCCCAAAGCTAGACTAAAGCCTGAAACTGAGTGCTTCTACTACAAAGGAAATGGTCACTGGAAGCGGAAATGCCCTGAATATTTGGTGGATAAGAAGGATGGCAAAGTGAACAAGGGTATATTTGATATACAGGTTATTGATGTGTGCCTTACTAGTGTTTATAGTAGCCCCTGAGTATTTGATACTTGTTCGGTTGCTAAGATTAGTAACTCGAAACAAGAGTACATAATAAACAGAGACTAGTTGAGGGGAAGTGACGATGAGTGTTGGAAGTAGTTCCAAGATTGATATGATCATCATCACACACTCCCTATACTTTCGGGATTAGTGTTAAACCTAAATAAATGTTATTTGGCGTATGCGTTGAGCATGAATATGATTTGATCATGTTTATTGCAATACAGTTATTCGTTTAAAGTCAGAGAATAATTGTTGTTCTGTTTACATGAATAAAACCTTCAATGGTCATACACCCAATGAAAATAGTTTGTTGGATCTCGATCGTAGTGATACACATATCCATAATATTGATGCCAAAAGATGCAAAGTTAATAATGATAGTGCAACTTATTTGTGGCACTGCCGTTTGGGTCATATCGGTGTAAAGCGCATGAAGAAACTCCATAAAGATGAATTTTCAGAATCACTTGGTTATGAATCATTTGATGCTTGCGAACCGTGCCTTTTGGGCAAGATGAATAAAACTCCATTCTCCAGAATAATGGAACGAGATGCTGACTTGTTGGAAATAATACATATTGATGTATGCAAACCAATGAGTATTAAGGCTCATGGCGGGTATCGTTATTTTCTGACCTTCACAGATGATTTGAGCAGATATGGGTATATCTACTTAATGAAGCACAAGTCTGAAACATTTGAAAAGTTCAACGAATTTCAGAGTGAAGTGGAGAATCATCGTAACAAGGAAATAAAGATTCTATAATCTGATAGTACAGGAGAATATTTGAGTTACGAGTTTGACCTTCATTTAAAAACAATGTGGAATAGTTTCACAGCTCACGCCACCTGGAACACCACAGCGTAATGGTGTGTCCGAACGTCGTAACCGCACTTTATTGGATATGGTGCGATCTATGATGTATCTTACCAATTTACCACTATCGTTTTGGAGTTATGCATTAGAGACAGCTGCATTCACTTTAAATAGGGCACCATCAAAATCCGTTGAGACGACGCCTTATGAACTGTGGTTTGGCAAGAAACCAAAGTTGTCGTTTCTTGAAGTTTGGGGCTGCGATGCTTATGTGAAAAAGTTTCAACCTGATAAGCTCGAACCCAAATCGAGGAAATGTGTCTTCATAGGATACCCAAAGGAAACTGTTGGGTACACCTTCTATCACAGATCCGAAGGCTAGACATTCGTTGCCAAAAATGGATCCTTTCTAGAGAAGGAGTTTCTCTCGAAAGAAGTGAGTGGGAGGAAAGTAGAACTTGATGAGGTAACTGTGCCTGCTCCCTTATTGGAAAGTAGTTCATCACAGAAATCAGTTCATGTGACTCCTACACCAATTAGTGAGGAAGCTAATGATGCTGATCATGTAACTTCAGATCAAGTTACTACCGAACCTTGTAGGACAACCAGAGTAAGATCCACACCAGAGTGGTACGGTAATCCTGTTCTGGAGGTCATGTTACTTGACCATGACGAACCTACAAACTATGAGGAAGCGATGATGAGCCCAGATTCCAAAAAATGGCTTGAGGCCATGAAATCTGAGATGGGATCCATGTATGAGAACAAAGTGTGGACTTTGGTTGACTTGCTCGATGATCGGCAAGCCATAGAAAATAAATGGATCTTCAAGAGGAAGACGGACGCTGATAGTAGTGTTACTATCTACAAAGCTAGACTTGTTGAAAAAGGTTTTTGACAAAGTTCAAGATGTTGACTACGATGAGTGTTTTCTCACTCGTGTTGATGCTTAAAAGTCTGTCCGAATCATGTTAGCAAATTGCCACATTTTATGAAATCTGGCAAATGGATGTCAAAACTACATTCCTTGATGGATTTCTTAAAGAAAAGTTGTATATGATACAACCAGAAAGGTTTTGTCGATCCTAAAGGTGCTAAAAAAATGTGCAAGCTCCAGCAATCCATCTATGGACTGGTGCAAGTATCTCGGAGTTGAAATATATGCTTTGATAAGTTGATCAAAGCATATAGTTAAGCCTGTATTTACAATAAAGTGAGTGGGAGCACTACAGCCTTTCTAATAAGTATATGTGAGTGACATATTGTTGATCAGAAATGATGTAGAATTTTTCTGGAAAGCATAAAGGAGTGTTTGAAAGGAGTTCTTCAAAAAGAAAGACCTCAGTAAAGCTACTTACATATTGAGCATCAAGATCTATCAAGATAGATCAAGACGCTTGATAAGTTTTCAATTAGTAAATACCTTGACAAGATTTTGAAGTAGTTAAAAGTGGAACAGTCAAAGAAAGAGTTCTTGCCTATGTTGCAAAGGTGTGAAATTGAGTAAGACTCAAATCCCGACCACGGCAAAAAATAGAAAGAGAATGAGAGTCATTCCCTATGCTTCGGTCATAGGTTCTATAAAAGTATGCCATCCTATGGACCAGACCTATTGTATACCCTGCCCTGGTTTGGCAAGGGAGTACAATAGTGATCTAGGAGTAGATCACTGGACATTGGTCAAAATTATCCTTAGTGGAATAAGGATATGTTTCTCGATTACGAAGGTGACAAGAGGTCCATCGTAAAGGGTTACGTCGATGCAAGTTTTGATACTGATCCAGATGACTCTTGTCGTGGGAAACGAACACCTATGGGGCATGGCCCCTTTCGGTCCGGCAAGGGAGCGGAGAGCGCACGAAGAGCAGATCGAGGCGGAGCACACGAGGGATTTTTACCCAGCTTCGGAGCTCTCCGGAGAGATAATACTCCTACTGCTGCTTTGTGGTTGTATTGTGTTCTTGCTCGAGAGCGTGACCGTTCAGTAGTTTTGAATGAGTCAAACCCCTTCTACGTTGCGCATGGGCCTCCTTTAATAGGCACAAGGGGTCACTGACAGGTGGCAACGCAGACAGGGGTACAAATGTAAAAAGAGGGGTTGGTACAACTGCTATCTACAGTGCACCCTACCTAACTCGACGGCGGGGACAAGAGCATTTAATGCCCGTCCACCTCGCCTAACAAAGGCGTAAAAGCGATCATAGGGGCGCCACCGCTGCCACGATGGCCTTCGGTCATGTCTACTTGCCACCTCGCACCGCTTGGTGCCTGACTCCCGCCACGCGCGCTGGGGCGGTCTGTGGCGACATGTCGATGGGTGTGCTGGAGCGTGGACACAGAGTGGTGGCTTCGCCGCGGCAAGCGCCTTGCCGCGGTCGTTGTCTTGCCGCACCCGAGAGCTTGTCGCTCGTCGGGCTTTGCCGGGACGCGCGGCGCGTCGCGGCAAGTTCTTTGAAGTGCCTTGGTTGGCCTTCCCGGCAAGCTCCTCTTGTCAGGGCCTTGTCCTTCTCGGCGAGCTACTCTTGCCGGAGTCTTGTCTTCTTAGTTAAAACACTTTGTTCTTGAATGGCATCAATAGGGACTACGGAGGACCTTGGCGGACGCTCGGCAAGCCTTGCCGCGGGACGCTACGACTGCCCGTGCACAAGTTCGGGATACTAAGGTACCCCTACTTTAGTACACCGACAGGAGCCCCCGGGCCTGGGCCACACACGGTGCCGAGCGTTGTTGGGCCAGGCCCAAAATAGGGCACGGGCACACGCGGCCTGGGTCCATGCCAAATCTAACTCCGTATCCACCGCGCCCTCCCGTAACGCACGCGTCAAACGCGGCGTCGTGGGAGAGATCGTGGGTGATTCTTTAATCGAAAAAGGCGTAACGTTCGCCTCTCCTCTTTATAAGTAGGGGAAACAGGGGTCGTTCCCCCACCTTCGCCACTTGCGGTTCCTTCCTCAGAAAGCTCCGCCGCTCTCCTCCGCTTCCCAAGTCGAAAGAGAGCAGCGCTCCGCTCCCGTCGCCGCCGTCGCCGCCATCGCTGCCAACGCCCTCGCTCTCCCCCACCGCCTCCGCCTCCGCCATGGCTCCAAAGACCGGGAAGAGTGCAAAGTCGGTCGAGGCGCTGCGGCTTGAGGCGCTGCGCAAGGAGCTCCTGTCGGTGTACTAAAGTAGGGGTACCTTAGTACCCCGAACTTGTGCACGGGCAGTCGTAGCACCCCGCGGCAAGGCTTGCCGGACGCACGCCAAGACCCTCCGTCATTTCCTATTACTACCATTCAAGAGCAAAGTATTAACCAAGAAAACAAAGGCCCCGGCAAGAGGAGCTTGCCGGGAAGGCCAACCGAGGCATTTCCAGAAGACTTGCCGCGGTGCCCCGCGCGTCCCGGCAAGGCCCGACGGCCGGCAAGCTTGCCGGCACGACAAGAGAAGGGCCGCGGCAAGGCACTTGCCGAGGCAAGGCGGCCACCCAAAATCCAGCACATCCAGCGGCGTGTCACCCCAGGGCCATCCCAGGGGCACGTGGAGAGGCGTTATGCAGCCCATGCGAACAAGGTGGCAAGCGGAGCTGACAGAGACGCCATCGTGGCAACCGTGGCTCACCTAACGGTCGTTTCTTTGCATTTGTTGCGACCGGACGGCATTAAATGCCCTTGTCCCCCCGTCGAGTTAGGTAGGGGACACTGCTATCATCATTGTACCAACCTGCGTTTTACCTTTCTACCCCTCTTCCTCGCCGCCACTGTGGATGCCCCTTCAGACTATAAAAGGAGGCCCATGCGCGCGACAAGGGTTCGGTCCATTCGACACACGCAACACCACCTTACGCCGCACGCCGAGCAAGATCAAATACAAGCACCAAAGCAGCAGAGGGTTTTATCTCTCCGGAGAGCCCCGGCTGGGTAAAATCGCCTGTCTCCCAGCGCCTCGACCTCGATCTGCTGCAAGACGCCTCCGCTCCTTGCCGGACTAGAAGGGGCCCGTGCCCTATAGGTGCTCGAGGCCACAGAGAGCCACCCGACATCTTTGGCGCGCCAGGTAGGGGAGCGCGTCGAGGTCGTGAGCATCTGATCCGGTCCCCGCGCGCGCTGCATCAACACCTTCATCAACATGCCACCGAAGAAGAAGCCTTCGGAGGTGGCCGCTCCATCTACATCGATTCCGCCACCACCGCCGGAGCCAACGGGCGGTGGAGTGGGCGCCGGAGGAGCGGGCGCAGACGGTGGGACTCACGTCGTCACGGGTCCAAAAACAAGGCCCATAGCGTCGGGCGATCCGTGCGAGCACCGCACCTTCCCAGGAGGTGCAAGGTCGACAACACCCGGTGCTCCTAGCACCGTGCTCGCGATGGAACAAGGCCAAGCTGGTGGGTCGCGGACGCCGAGGTCAGCATGCACGCCGCATGTTGGTGCGGCGAGGTACGGTCGCCCGGACGGGTTGTTGCACCTCCTAATCCAGTTGGGAGTCCGAGCACATCCGTTCCTCGCGCCGCTTCGCCGCCACCGCCACCTAAGACAAGCGAGAAGCGCCGCCCGAGCCCACCGCTTCTAGACTACCCTCCGGCGCCACACAAGATCGACGATCGAGGATGACCATATCTGCCTCATCACCGCTTAACGGCGATAAACCCCGCAACCGAAGCGCATCAAGGCCCGGCAAAGCGCCCAGCGCAAGCCGACGCCGACAAGACCGCCGGAGGTGCCACCTCAGACACTCCCAGCCCGAAGGCCAAGATCGCCGGCTCGTCGGACCAACCCGACGGCGACTCCACCGCGTCGTCGGACCCGCGAACTCGCCGTGATCAACGCCACGTTCTCCAAGAACGACAACACGAAGACGCTCGCACTTTCGCATCGAGCGCAGAAGGGAAGCGCGACGTCAATCCGACCAGCGCGCTGGGCCCACTGTCGATATGCATGCATCAGGGGAACCAAGCGATTTGTCGTACGCGGCAGGTTGCCCTGCGTTCACCCGCGAGCTGCGGCAAGTCCAGTGGCCCAAAACCAAGAACTTCAAGCCGACGCGTGCGAGAAGTACGATGGCGGGATACATCCATCGGAGTTCCTCAAGATCTACACCATCGCGGTGCAGCTGCCGGGGCGCGACGAGAAAATCTCGCCAACTACTTCCCACCGTGCTCAAGCCCAACGCCGATCTTGGCTCATGCACTTGCCGGACGGTTCCATCTCTTCATGGGCGGACTGTGCCATCGGTTTGTCGGTGCCTTCACCGTGGCCACAAGCCTCATGGCGGAGAGTGACCTCCACTTGCTCGCCCGTATGAGGAGAGCCCTAGCAAGTACATACAGAGATTCAGCCAAGTGCGGTGCAACATCTCAGACGCCCACCCTGCCGTGGTTATTAGCGCGCTCCATCGTAACGTCGAAACGCGCAGGATGAGGGAGGAGATGGCGATGTGCAAGATCGAGACGTCGTGAGCTCTATGCTCGGCCGACAAGTGTGCACGGGCCGAGGAGGGAGGAAAATCCTCAAGAGGTTGCAGGAGCGACGGATCTCGACAAGGAGGATGCCGCCCGCAAGAGAAAAATCGGAGGCGAACAACAGAAGAGAAAGGCTAAGGATGTACTAGCTGTTGAGCATTCCGGCAACGGAAGCGGCTCCGACAAGGCCAAAGCCGATGACTCCGGCGAGGCTGTGGTAGCCGCCGACAAGCGTGATGGCTCCGCAAGCGGTCTCGCAAGATTCACCGCACTAAGGGCCATGATCTCCAAACCTGCAAGAAAGTCGAGCAGATGGCGGAGCTACAAAAAGCTGAATACGAGCGCCGCGATAAGGAGAGAGCCCAGGGAGGTGGCGGAGGATCCGTCAAAAAGCTTCCCGCCCGGGGAGGGCACCGCGGCAAGGCCAAGCCACGGCAAGGAGATAGGCCTCCCCGCGGCCACGACAAGGACGAAGATGAGGATGAGGATGATGAGATGGAGGAAGATGAGATGATGACCAAGAGTTTGTATATGACAGAGGTGTTGTGCGTCGACGGCGGCGCCTCTCTGCACACCTCGCACCGCCAACTCAAACAGTGGGTGCGAGAGGTGAATGCAGTGGAGCCGTCCGTCGAGGCGCGCAAGCCTCTGAAGTGGTCCAGCACGCCCATCATCTTCGACGTTGAAGACCACCCTGATCACATCACTGCGGTCGGGTGCTTGCCGATGTTGGTCTCACCAACAATCCGCAACCTCAAGGTCACGAAGATGTTGGTTGACGGCGGGGCCGGCCTGAACCTGATTTCCTCCGCAGTGCTCAAGAAGCTCCAGATCCCCGACAGCGAGCTCGAAGAAACTGGCACCTTTCAAGGGATAAATCCGGGAAGGAGCAAGCCCAAGGGGAAGATCACGCTGCCGGTAACGTTTGGCAGCGAGCTGAACTTCAGGACAGAAAGGGTCACATTCGATGTTGTTGATATCCCATTACCCTATAATGGGATACTCGGCCGACCAGCGCTTGCCAAGTTCATGGCAGCCTCTCATTACGCGTACAACGTGCTCAAGATGCCTGGTCCGTTAAGTGTCATCTCTGTCCAAGGCGACAAGAAGGATGCACTTATCTGCACCGACAAGATATACCGGGAAGCAGCAACCGCGGTAGAGTGCAAGCCACTTGCCGCTGAAGCTCCCCGGAGGAAGAAGAAAGTCAAATCCGACAAGAGCAGCTCTGATGCCCACTCCGGCAAACGCACCTCCCCGGAGTGTCGCGCTGCCGTCGAGGACGCACCATCGAGCTCCACCGGCAAGTGTAAGAAGGCGAAGGTAGCTTCACCAGAGACCAAGAAGGTGGCCGCCAAGGAGGACGGCACTGGTGGTACCTTCACCATCGCCCACGCCGATCCTAAATAGGAAAGCCGCCGTTGCTTTCTCGCTGGCGAATGTCGATGTGTTTGCGTGGCAACCATCCGACATCCCCGTGTTCCTGTGGAAGTAATCGAGCACCACCTTGCCGCCCGCCCTCACGCCGCCCGTCAAGCAAAGAGTCGAAGCAAGCGGTAGAGCGCCAAGAGTTCATAGCAGAGAGATCGGAAGTTGGAAGCAGCAGGATTGGTCCGAGGAGTACTCCATCCGACGTGGCTAGCCAATCCAGTAGTCGTGCGCAAGGCGAACGGGAAGTGGAGGCTTTGCATTGACTTCACTGATGTTAATAAAGCCCGCCCCAAGGATCCATTCCCTTGCCGCATCGACCAGATTGTTGACTCCACAAAGCAGGATGTGATTTGCTTCGTTCCTTGATGCATACTCGTGGATATCATCGATCTTCATGGCGTAAGAGGATGAAGAGAAACCGCATTCATCACTCCATGTGGCACGTCTTCGCTTCGCACGGATGCCTTTCGACTAAAGAATGCCGGTTCGACATTTGCAAGAGTAGTCGACCATGCTTTTGAGCCGCAGCTGCACAGAATGTAGAAGCTTACATGGATGACATAGTGGTCAAGAGCAAGGACAAGGAAACCCCGATCCAAGATCCGGATGAGACTTTTACAAATCTGCGAAAGGTCAATCTCAAGTTGAACCCCGAGAAGTGTGTATTCGGAGTCCCTTCCGGCAAGCTTCTCGGGTTCTTCGTGTCTCAGAGGGGGATTGAAGCCAATCCCGACAAGATTAAGGCCATTGAGCAAATTGAAGCACCAAAGGGAGTCAAGGACGTGCGAAAGCTTGCCGGCTGCGTTGTCGCTCTCAGAGATTTATTTCAAGTCCGCTGAACGCATACTGCCATTTTTCAAAATCTGAAAAGGCGGGTCCCATGAAATGGACCCGAAGCGGAGGCTGCCGCAAGACTTGAAGAAATACTTGTCTTCCACTCCCACACTTGTCGCACCTAAGCCACAAGAGAAGTTGCTACTATACCTGGCGGCAACCAATCAAGTGGTTAGTGCTGCGTTAGTGGCGGAGAGGGAGGCAGATGATGAGTCGATGGTCATGCAAGCGAGTCCAAATGACAAGCGAGGGGCTATCCCGACAAGCTCTGGCCCGGCAAGCCCTGATCCGACAAGTCCTCGCTCCACCAAGGATAGATCTGCGTAGTTGCCGGAAGAAAAACAGAAGAAGAAGGTGCAGCACCCAGTTTACTTTGTTAGTTCCCTTTTGCAGGGGGCTAGATCAAGGTACTACGGTGTGCGGTTGCTTCGCCTACTCATGGCCTCAAGGAAGCTGCGCCATTACTTTCAAGCACATGAGATCACGGTTGTCACTCGCTTTCAAGAGGATATCTTTGCAGAATCCGTACAACAGCAAGATTGTCGAGTGGGCACTGGAGTTGTCGAGCTTTGGCCTCAAGTTTGAAAGTACTTCAACTATTCAGAGCCGGACTTTGGCAGAATTTATAGCAGAATGGACGCCAACACCAGATGAAGAAACTCCGGAGAAGAGCATCCCCGTCAAGGAAGTTAGCAAAGAATGGATCATGTACTTTGATGGTGCCTTCTTGCTGCAAGGCACCGGTGCGGGTGTACTACTTGTCGCCCCCACCGGAGAGCACCTCAAGTATGTGGTCCAAATGCACTTTCCCAAGGAGCAAGCAACAAATAATACTGCGGAGTATGAAGGTTTGCTTGCCGGACTCAGGATAGCAGCAGAGCTTGGGATTAAGAAACTTATTGTCAGGGGCGACTCACAGCTTGTCGTCCGCCAAGTCAACAAAGATTACCATAGTCCATTGACGGAAGCATACATTGGTGAAGTGAGGAAGTTAGAAGAGCATTTTGATGGCCTGCAAATGGAACATGTTCCAAGAGCTCAGAATGACATTGCAGATGGCCTGTCAAAGTGTGCCGCACTCAAATTGCTCAGGAACCAGGGATTTTGTGCTCAAGCTGACTCGACCATCCGTCACACCATCAACCGGACAGAGAAAAAGAAAGTTGCTCGCGGCGACCACTTTCCGTGAGCTCCGGGGCCGCCGCCAAGAAGGTTCCTGTGATTAACATAGAAAGTCTTTGGGAGCGATCTGCTCCGACAAGCCCTGTGGCTTGTTTCGTTGAAGCGACGCCCCGACGAAGTGTGTCCCGACACGCTTGCCGGAGCATCACGCCCCGGCAGGATCCCGATCCTTGCCGTCGAAGCGACGTTCTGCAGCAGCATTTGCGCCTTTAATCCTTGTCGCCGAGCCACGAGCTCCGGCATGGGCACAAAGAGATCGCCCATTTCCTTGAGACAGAGAACTTCCCAAGGAGCAAGAAGCAGCAGAGAAAGTAGCCCGCAATCGAAAGTATGTACCAGTTTGTCGATGACATACTGCATGTAAGAAGATCCAACAGAGTGAAATTGAAGTGCATTTCCGGAAGAAGGACAAGAGCTGTTGGCGGAAATACATGGAGGCATATGTGGCCACCACATTGGCGCAAGAGCACTTGCGGCAAGGCTTTCCGCAAGGCTTCTTCGCGCGACAGCCTCCAGATGCAATCGCACAAGTAACCAAGTGTGAAGCGTGCGCCCATTCCAAACAGATTCATCAACCAGCTCAAGCTCTCCAAACAATCCCTTTGTCCTCGCCATTTTCGGTCCAGGGGCTCGACATCCTCGGCCCCTTCCCCGAAATGTCGGGGCTTTGAATACTTGTACGCTGTAATCGACAAGTTCACAAAGTGGCCCGAAGTGGAACCAAGGAGGAAGGTGACAGCACATTCAGCAGTCAAGTTCTTTAGGTCGATTGTTTGCGCTTCGGATCCCTAACAGATCATCACCGATAATGGCACACACGTTACGAGCCACACCTTCATGCAAGACGCCCAAGATCTTGGCACCAAGATCTGCTTCGCTTCGCTGCTCACCCAAGAAGCAATGGTCAAGCGGAGAGGGCAACGCTAAAGTGCGCTGCGGGCTCAAGACCGAACTTTCGATAGGCTGCATAAGTGCGGAAAGAATTGATCGAAAGCAAGGCGGTGGTTCTCTGGTCGATCAGATTTACACCAAATCGAGCCATCGCCGACACCTTTTGCTCTTGTCTATGGAGCAGAGGCAGTTCTCCCCACGGAACTCAGTATACGGATCGCCACGAGTGCTTGCTTATGATGAGCTTGAGCAAGAGCGGCTGCGGCAAGATGACGCTACTGCTCCTCGAGGAGGATCATCTTCGTGCTGCCAGGCGAGCTGCTCGCTACCAGAAGCTTTGCACCGCTATCATAGCCGCAGTTAACGCCAAAGCTTCAAGGAAGGCGACCTTGTTCTTCGCGCGCTCAATCCGCCAAGAATTCAAACAAGTTGACGCCAAGTGGGAGGGCCCTTATCGGGTGAAACGAGTCACTAGGCCCGCGCTGTCCGCCTTTGAGACCGAAGATGGCATTCCGTGAGCAATTCCTCGAACATAGAATATCTTCGCAAGTTTTACTCAGAAGGCGCGGTTGCCGGACCTGCTCCGCAACCACCTTTTGTATAAGCCTTGCATTGCCGCATGTAACACTTTGTACAAAGCCAAGCGCAACCCCGTATGTAAATAAAGTTTATGTGCCATGCACACATTGTCAAAAATCAGGTGCCCTTTCTCTTTTGCATATATATCCGACATTCTAGCAAAGACTTACCCCCGTGTTTATAATGAATATTAAGGTCTCATATCGTTATTTTCTCTTCTTTCTTCTCAAAAAGAAGATCCCTCCGCCCACAAGTTAACCAGGGGGGTAAAGGTTTGGACAAAGGTTTGGACCAGGCGCTGTTCAAAAGGATCTAGCCTTGCCGGGACGAAGAAGACCGAAAAGCTAAGTCGCCCAAGCTTGAATAAAGAGCATTTTTTAGTTCTAAGCTTTTATGTTATGTTCCTCGAACGTTCGTCCCTTGTACGTAAAACCTGTGCACGGAGGAACCAACTCGTTGTTAAGTTGCGTCCTTGCTATTGTTTCCGAGTCCGCTCAACGATACAAGTGCGCTGCAACTGGCCCGAGAAGGTTTCTTGCCGGAAACAACACCGCTAGCAGGCTGCTGATGTTCCGCACTCAGCAAGTGTGTTAGCGCCGGCAAGTTCCCTAGAAGCGTAGGGTAAAAAAACATACAAGGGATGTAATGGAGTAGAGGACGTAGCATAGCAAGCCTTGCCGTGGGACGTCCTTCGTATAGAAAACGTGTGCACAGAGGAGCTAACTCGCGGCTAAATTGCACCCTTGATTTGTTTCCGAGTCCGCTCGACAATGAAAGTGCGCTGCAACTAGCCCGACGAGGTTTCTTGCCGGAGGCAACACCGCCAGCGGGCTGCTGATGTTCCGCACTCAGCAAGTGTGTATGCACCGGCAAGTCCCCTAAAAGCGAGAGTGTAAACATACGGCGGGGCGGCATGGCATTGCGTTGCCCAACCTAAATAGTCACGCCACGAAAGAGTAACTAATTACGGCAGTCTCGCTTATTTTCATGACTATAATAACAGGACAAGGAAAACTGTATAAGCGATCGGGCGCAGGGGCCCCGCAACCCGGTTTCACTGGGGCTGTAAGTACCAAAGTTCCTTCGCGGCAGCCAGATCCCGGAGGCCGCAGCCGGCCGACAAGGGCAAGGAAGGCGACCGGCACCTAGGTCTCGGCGAGCCATAGTTGCCGGGGCTGCAATGCTAAGATTCATCCTCGGCGAGCTAGAGTCGCCGAGGGCTGCGATATCGATAAGTTTTTCATCCTCATCATGCATACTCTATGGATCGGGAAAGCGAGGCGCGCCTTGAACGTGGTGTGCCTTTGTATTAAAAAACCCGTCTTGCGGAGGAGCCGAAGTCGCGACCAAGTTGCGCCCTTGATTTGTTTCCGAGTCCGCTCAACAATACAAGCGCTACAAGCAATCGCCCGACAAGGTTTCTTGCCGAAACAACACCGCCAAAGAAGCTGCTGATGTTCCGTGACTCAAGAAGTGTGTTAGCGCCTGCAAGTTCCTAGAAGCATAGGGTAAAACGCACAAGGCACAAAATCAAGTAAAGGACATAATCCGCAAGCATTCCCCTCCTTTCATTAAAAACATCCCAATCCAAAGATAAGTCCATAGAGGATGAAAAACATGATAGAGAGGATTACAAATTTTAAATACAGCTAAGGCAGAAGGCTTACAAATTAAAAGATAAGATGCCCGTAATCCTCTCTCTGCTTTCTCTCTTGAGGTAGGTCAGGAGGCCCGGCAAGAAAGGCTTGCCGGGAGGGCAAGGGCGCTTAGGTGAGCTACGGTGCGAAGACACCAAGAGAACTTCCCGAGGGCCGCCAGAGCTTGGCGGAGACGGAGGCGCCGAGGCAGAGCTCAAGACGGGCGGCGGGACGCCGGCCGCTGCCGAGGGCGCCGCCAGATTCGACTTGACGGCCTTGCCGCCACCCCTCTTCCTCTTCCGCAGCCTCCCTACGCCAGCCGCCCAAGGAGAAGGCCCCGTGGAGTTCAAAAGGCCGGCGACCAGATGATGGGGTCGCCGGTGGCGCTGCGAGGCGACGGCCGACGCCTAGTCGACCCGCCGTCTCGTCGTCGTTGCTCCCTCCTCGCCACTCTTGCTCGAGGAGGGGCCTTCGCTATCGGAGGAGCTGTCCACGCAGCATCTCGCCCGGTGCCGGAGTCTCAAGACCTTGACGGCGAGAAGGTCACCTCCATTAACTTAAAATGGAGGGTAAACTCCGCCAAGCAAGCGTGGATGCGGCGACGCCTTCCACCTCGATCGAAGTACATCACGCCGGGGGCTGGGGATACGACACTAACTCGAGTGCCGCTGATCCCGCAGCCCCTCATGCGCAACTCCAACATCTCGGGTGGGTCCGGTTCCATCGCGCTCGCAAACGGGGCCGGAAGCCGGAGGCGTCGACGAGGTGCCCGACGCAGCAGCGAAGAACTCCTGTGGTCGCCCCCCGGTGTGGACCGCCTCGAGGGGAGGAGCTGCCGGCGGAGACGGAGGTGGCGCACCGCCTCGGCCGCCTCCTCCCCGAGCGCTCCGACCGCGTCCTCGACCTCGTCCCCGGCCTCGCCCCTCCCTCTTCCCCTCGTGGCTGGCTCCGCCGCCACAGGCGCGGGACAAGGGAAGGCGCGCTGCCTGGTGGCCACCCTTGCCGCCACCGACGAAGGACTAGGATTCGCTCCCTCCATGGCAGATGGGAGGAAGAATAGCATAAGATGAAGAAAGAAGAGGAGGGTGAAGTGCGGGATTTTTGCACTCCCCTTCCGCCCTTTTTAAAGGAGCGGGGTGGGGCCTCGGCCGCCCCGCTCAATCAATCAGAGCGCGGGGAGGCGAAGCCGAGGCGACGGATGAAGTGACCTTACCCTGCCCCGTAATCACGGGGGTGAACGCCTTGAAAATCACACACACCACCCACGCCTCCCACGACACCGCAATCGACGCGTGCCGTTGCGGGAGGACGCTGTGGGCACGGAGTCTGATTTTGCGAGTCCCAGCCACGCGCGTGCGAAAGCACCGCTTTGGGCCCGCCCAACAACGCCAAAGACTGTATGGCCCAGGCCGGGGCTCTGTCGCCGGTACTAAAGTAGGGGTACCTTAGTACCCCGAACTTGTGCACGGGCAACAGAGCACTCAGCGGCAAGGCTTGCCGACTCACGCCAAGACCCTCCGCATTTCCTATTACTACCATTCAAGAGCAAAGTATTAACCAAGAAAACAAAGGCCCCTGAAGAGGAGCTTGCCGGGAAGGCCAACCGAGGCATTTCAGAAGACTTGCGCGCGCCCGCCGATCCCTAAGAAGGCCCGACGGCCGGCAAGCTTGCCGTCACGACAAGAGAAGAATCGCGGCAAGGCACTTGCCGCGCAAGGCAACCACCCAAAATCCAACAAGCATCCAGTGTGTCACCCAGGGCCATCCCAGGGCACGTGGCGGCGCGCGCAGCCATGCGAGCAAGGTGGCAAGCGGAGCCGACAGAGACGCCATCGTGGCAACCGTGGCTCACCTAACGGTCGTTTCTTTGCACCGTTAGCGACCGGACGGCATTAAATGCCCTTGTCCCCGCCGTCACGAGTTAGGTAGGGACACTTTGGTCACCGCAGTACCAACTCTGCGTTTTACCTTTCTACCCCTCTTCCTCGCCGCCACCGTGGATGCCCCTTCGACTATAAAAGGAGGCCCATGCGCACGCATAAGGGGTTCGGTCCATTCGACACACGCAACACCACTCATACGCCGCACGCTTTCGAGCAAGATCAAATACAAGCACCAAAGCAGCAGAGGGGTTTTATCTCTCCGGAGAGCCCCGGCCGGGTAAAATCGCCCGTCTCCCCGCTACCGACCTCGATCCGCTCACGACGCCCTCGCCTCCTTGCCGGACTAGAAGGGGCCCCGTGCCCCATAGGTGCTCGAGGCCACAGAGAGCCGCCCGACAGCGAGCACTCCCCACCCCGAGCTCACCGCTGAAGGAGCTGCGGAGTGGTTCTACCTTTTCGTCGACGGAGACGCGATGATCCACAAGACGCAGTACTCTCCGCCAAGCTTCTACTTGAGCGGTGCCCAAAAGGGTACTACTTTTTCCTTTGTTCTTCTCTGCGGGCTTTGCCCACCTTTTCCGATTTCTTCTGCGATATCATGAATACCTCGGTTTCATCTCCTTGACTTCACCCCAACGCCGCTCGACAATGGCGTTTTGCATATCTCTGCGAGAACTTCGGCATCCACCCAAATGTTGCTCTTTTTCGCCACTATTTCATCCCCCGAGCCGAGAAAGGAGAGCCCTTAGTGGCGGGATCGCCTGGATCTCACGAAGTCGGCATGAAGGAGGTGTATCTGGAGGGGAGCTCCGCAAAGAAATGGGAGGAGTGGAGAGCGGAGTGGTGTTGGATTGTTGATGAGAACCCGCATCCATTCACCACTCTGCGCCAAGCCAGAGTAGTGCGTGGCGGTGACTGGAGCGCCCTGGCGGCGGACGATGCCAGATTGAAGATCGCCAGCACCCGGATCTTGAGGCTCGGGCTTGCCGGGCTTACTGTGGGGGCTGTTGGTGCGGACTTTCTTCGCCGCACGCCCTCCGCAGAGAGAGGGAGGCCCGCTGGCTGTCACGGGGCCCCATGGATATCATCGAGGCGCGCCCGAGCCTCATTTTAACTTCACCATTTTGGAGTTGGACGGAATGCTCAAGGAGCTATTCAAGCACGCACCCCAACCATCCAGTGGTTCAGCCGCAGCAGGCGTCGTCCCACAGGTAACAATTCCAGCTCGATCGCATCCGCGCAATGATGCCGGAGTGCGACTCGCACGGGATTATCCCAACTTGGCAGGAGCCCTCCGACGACGTCGTGCGGCAATTCTTCGACGGCTTGGTGGAGGTAGAAGTCCGTGCCGACGAGCAGAAGCTCCTCACCCGCGACACTACTGACGACGAGATGCGGTACATCGCCACCAGGGCGGAAGAGGCGGCGGCAGCCGCCGCCGCGGGCGAGTTTGGTTTTACGTTGGAGGAGGCAGAGGCGGCCGAGGCAACAAGCCTTGCCGACCGAGAGGACCTTGCCGGGGAGGTCGTTGGCGAAGGAGAGCTCCGGCGGCGAAGCGAGCCCGCTGAGGGCGCAAGTGGCCGCCGTCTTGAAAGCAACTTGCCGCAGCGGAGCCCCAGCGCAGCCCCCTCAACCAAGAAGGCGCCCATAGGATCGAGAGCGTAGCAGGCGGCGAGCAGGCTAACAGCCGCAGCTGTCGCGGACACACTCTACCGCGACAAGCACCGCTGCAGCTGGAGCGTCTCATGCCGCGCCGCAATCGAGCGGATCTTCTCGAGCCGCTACTCCCCGATCTTGCCGCAACTTCCGCCAAGCGCCCAAGGAGTTTACTCTCCGCCTCGTCGCGCTGAAAGAGTGCCGACTTGACCTCTCCGCTACCGAGCTCCGGACGAGGAGGAAGAAGAGGAGGAGGAGTAAGACTTTCTTCTTGTTGTACTTATATTTCTTTGATTCTTGTTGTTTCTTGTCTTGTATCGATCCGCTTCCCTCTCAACCTCGCTCCTTCTCGGGACTCGCCGAGAGAGCGGCAAGAGGGCTAAGGTCCCCTGTGGTTGTCATCGAGGACGATCCTCATCGGGCAACAGAGGATGCGTCCGAGACCACCTTGACGGACCCGCAACCTCTCCTCGAAGCAGCCCCCCAGCGCAGCCCCCAAATAAGTATTTGTTCACTTCTTGTTGGGGCGCGATGGGTGCTCTTTCCTTGCCGATATCTTGATTGTTGATTTGATTTTGTAGGAGCAGAACAGCCCATCAGAACAACGAGTAAGCCGCCCCGAGGTGCTATCTACTTCAACCACGCCCGCCAAGGGATGACTCTCCGCAAGGAGCGCTCTCCGGCAAGGAGAGGTCCCCGCAAGGGAGGAGTCCCCAAGGGCAGCGCCAACGACCCTCCGTGGTGGAGCCCATGACCGTGGATCCCAAAGACTGTAATTTCCCTTGCTTGAAACTTACCTTGACTCTTCTTCTTCCGATATTCTTTTTGGATATTTGCTTGACTTTTCTCCCTTTTTACGCTTTTCAGATCCTCCCTCCATGAGCCAATGGAAACCGAGGCCACTGGCGGAGAACGTCTTGCGGGCGATACTAGAGATGCCGCTGCCATCAAGAGGAGGCGGCGCTGATGACCCCTTGCGGCGAAGAGGCCGCCAAGGCTGCTTGGCCGGTGTCGGCGAGGGGTCCGGTGACGCGACCGACGACCAGGGCGCAGAGGGGCGCAAGGCGCTACGCCGACCGCCGACCCCTCTGCCGCTGATGCAGCGCCAGGCCCCGAAGAGCCCCAGCCCGGCGCCTACTTGAAGGCCGGCGAAGGTATCTTCATCAAGCTCCCACAGGCGTCAAGCTCAGTATGCCGGTTGAGGAGAGGCTGACGGAGAAGTACTCGCCTCGCTGGCCGACGGTGGTTGACGCGCAAGCAAAGAAGGCGAATCAAGAGGAGCAACTGCTCCGGAAGTTGGTGTCGCTCTACCGTGCCCGACAAGCGAAGCTGGAGTCCCGGGAAGCGCTTGTCGCGCAGGCAGGAGTCGACATAGAGAAGCATGCGGAGGAGCTCCAGAGCCGCAACCAAGAGGCCCTCCAGTCTATTGCTGAGGAGAGGGCACAGCTTGTCGAGGCGAAGAAGGCATTCATCCTTGAGAAGGCTGAAGCCGAGGAGCAGCAGAGGCTTGCCGCCGAGGAGCTGTCCACCCGGGAAGGTGAACTAACGCAGCGGAAAGTCAATCTGGACAGCTACGAGGAGGAGCTCACCGCGCGAGAGCAATCACTTGGCGGGCGCCAAGGAAGCGGCGACGCCGCGCACTGCCGAGGCCGCCAAGAAGGAATTGAGGTGAAGATGACGCAGGTGGAGGCTGATCCGAAGGGAAGGATGAGGAGCTTGCCGCCCCAGTATGACGCGAAGGATGCTCTCGCCATGGTGATCTGCAAGTTCAACTTGCCGATAAGGCAAAGGAACCGAATGCTGCCAAAGACTCAAATGCTGATCTGAGTCAAGTCGGTCACGCCGACCGATGCTAGACGCAGCGCCAAGAAGCGAGAAGATGACTTGAAGAAAGAGATCAAGGCCAACGAGGAGCTGCTAACGAGGGCCGCCGAGACTCAAAACACCTTCAGGGCTACGGTGGAGCTCTGGACGGAGGGCCTCGTCAACATCGCTGCAGCTATCGACGAGGAGCTGGCGCGAATCGACTTGGCGGGCTTGAGTACTCTCCGACGAGAACCTCCACCCAGCCCATGCTTACTCTCGTTTCATATGGCGTGGACGGCTCCAAAGAGCTCCGGAAAGGATCCCAAGGCAGCTGGGTGACGAGTCAGCATAATATGTGCTGTGGTCTTGGAGAAGGTGTTGGTGAAGGTACTCTTCCGTAATCCAGGCCTCAACCTCACCAACGCCCTCAAGAAGCCGTCGGCGGTGCCGATCTTGAAGAGTCAAGGCCCTTGTCGCACCATTGTGGACAAGGTGAATGAAGTCGAGAGGATCGACGGCGAGCACATGGATTAGGCCGTCCTTTTTCTCCCTTCCTTGCCGCTGTTATTTATGTTATGAGAACAATTTAGTCAGTGCCATGATAAATTACCTTTGTAATATAACTTTATTCTGGGCAATGCTTGCTATGTTATCCCCTTTACTTGATTCCTTCCTTTGTATGTTTTTACCCCACGCTTTTAGGGAACTTGTCAAGCAGTAATTCTTGTCGCGAGCGCCGAAAAGCGAATATCAAGAGCCTTCGGCCGGGCGCCGCTTCGCACAAGAAACCTTGTCGCAACTAGTTGCAAAGACACTTAAGTTGTTGAGCGGACTCAAACAAAGTAAGGGCGCAACTAGCTACGAGTTGGTTCCTCCGCGCACAGGTTTTCCATACAAAACAAGGTCGTTCAAGGAGGATAACTTAAGAATTTTTTAAAACTGATTGTGCTCAAATTTTGGCAACTTAGCTTTTTCTTGTCGTTTGCGTCCTGGCAAGGCTATACTTCTTTGAACGACGTCTAGTCCACACCATTATCTTCTTATCTCCTCCTCCCCGTGAACATGTGGGTGAAGGAACCTTCTCTTTGAGAAAAAGAAAGAAGAGAAAATAACGATATGGAGCCTTAAGGCTCGTTATTGCTTATCAAGTGCTTGCACAAAGTGTCGATAAAGCATGCAAAAAAGAAAAAAAAGGCATGAATTTGACAAGATGTGTGAAGCACATGAACTTTATTTATGCACGGATCTGCGCTTCGGCTTTGTACAAAGGGTTACATGCAACAGCGGCAAGGCTTGTACAAAGGGTGGTTGCTGAACAGTTCCGCAACCGCGCCTATATGGGTAAAATTTACGAAGATGCTCAATGTTCCAGGAGTTGCTCACCGGAAAGCCATCTTCGGTCTCAAGGCGGACAGCGCCAGGCCTAGTGACTCGTTTCACCCAATAAGGGCCTTCCCACTTTGGCGTCAACTTGTTGGAATTCTTGGCGGATTGAACACGCCGAAGAACAAGGTCGCCTTCCTCGAGACTTCTGGCATTGACTTTGCGGCTATGGTAGCGGCGCAAAGCTTGCTGGTATCGAGCAGCTCGTCTGAAATCAAGACGATCTTCCTCAAGGAGCGTAGCGTCATCTTGTCGCAGCTGCTCTTACTCAAGCTCATCATAAGCGAGCACTCGAGGCGATCCGTATACGAAGTTCGTGGGGAGAACCGCCTCGCTCCATAGACTAGAGCAAAGGTGTCTAGCCGATGGCTCGATTTGGTGTCGCTCGATTGACCAAAGAACCACCGAAGCTCCTCGATCCAATTTCTTCCGCACTTGTGCAACTGTCAAAAGTTCTCGTCTTGAGCCCGCGCAACACTTCAGCGTTGCCCTCTCGCTTTGACCATTGCTTCTTGGGTGAGCAATGCGAGCGAAGCGAGATCTTGGCGCCAAGATCTTGGACGTCTTGCATGAAGGTGCGGCTCGTGAATTGTGTGCCATTGTCGGTGATGATCCTGTTAGGGACTCAAACGGCAAACAATTGATCTCAAGAACTTGATCGCGATGTCTTGTCACCTTCCTCATCGCTTCCACTTCCGACACTTTGTGAACTTGTCGATTGCCACGCATAAGTACTCAAAGCCCCGACTTCTTCGGGAAAGGGTCCGAGGATGTCGAGCCCCTGCACCGAAAATGGCCGTGGATAAAGGGATCGTCTGGAGAGCTTGAGCTGGTTGATGTATCTCGCTTGGAGTGGAACTGCACGCTTCACACTTGGTTACTTGTGCGATTGCATCCGGAGGGCTGTTGGCGAAGAAACCTTGCCGGAAAGCCTTGCCGGCAAGTGCTCTTGCGCCAATGTGGTGACCACATATGCCTCCATGTACTTCCGCCAACAGCTTCTGTCCTTCTTCCCGGGGAATACACTTCAATTTCACTCCGTTGAATCTTCTTCTGTACAGTATGTCGTTGACAAACTGGTACATACTTGACTGCCGGGCTACTTTCTCCGCTTCTTCTTGCTCTTCGAAGTTCTCCGCTTTGAAGGAAGCGACAATCTGCTGCGCCCATGCCGGAGCCTGTGGCTCAACAACAAGGACTAAAGGCACAAATGCTGCTGCGGGAACATCAGCTTCTATGGCAAGAACCTGAGGTTCAGCTGGAGCTTGATGTTCCCCGGCAAGCTTGCCGGAGCAAAACTTGTCGGGAGCGCCTGCTTCAATGGAACAAACCTTAGGGCTTGTCGGAGCAGACTGCTCCTCAGCACTCTTGGTGTTAAGCTTGGGGACCTTCTTGGCGGCGGCTTCAGGGAACTCTGCCGGAAAGTAGTCACCAGAAACCAACTTCCTCTTCTTGTTCTGTCCAGTTGATGGTGTTACAGATGGTTGAGTCAGCTTGAGCACAAAAATTCCTGGTTCCACAGGTAACTTGAGTGCGGCGCACTTTGACAAGCCATCTGCAATGTCGTTCTGAGCTCTCGGAACATGTTCCATCTGTAGGCCGTCAAAGTGCTCTTCCAGCTTTCTCACTTCATCAATCTAGGCTTCCATCAATGGACTCTGATAATCTTTGTTCACTTGGCGGACGACAAGCTGCGAGTCACCCCTAACAATAAGCTTTTTGATCCCAAGATCTGTCGCGATCCTGAGTCCGGCAAGCAAACCTTCATACTATGCAGTATTGTTTGTCGCTTGCTCCTTGGGAAAGTGCATCTGGACCACGTACTTGAGGTGCTCTCCGGTGGGTGCGACAAGTAATGCGCTCAAGACCGGTGCCTTGCAGCGAGAAGGCACCATCAAAGTACATGATCCATTCCTTGCTTGCTTCTTTGACGGGATGCTCGTTTACGAGTTTCTTCATCGTGGTGTTGGCGTCCCATTCGCTATGAATTACGCCAATGCTCGGCTCGATAGTTGAAGTACTTTCAAACTTAAGGCCAAAGCTTGACAATTCCAAAGCCCATTCGACAATCCCGCTGCTGCTGTACGGATTCTACAATATCCTCTTCAACGGAAAGCGAGTGACAAGCTGTAATCTCATGTGCTTGAAAGTAATGGCGCAGCTTTCGAGAGCCATGAGAAGGCCGAAAAGCAACTTCGCACACCGAGTACCTTGATCTAGCCCCTCAGAAGGGAACCGACGAAGTAAACCGGGCGCCGCACCATTTTCTTCGCTTCTCTCCTTGTGGCTGCACAGATTCATCCTTGTTGGGACCAGAGCTTGTCGGGAAGCCCCTCGCTTGTCGCTGGATGCGCTTGCTGCATGTCGGCGGCTCATCATCTGCCTCCTCTCCGCTACTAACGCAGCACTAACCACTTGATTGGTTGCCGCTAGATACAAAGAACAACTTCTCTTGTGGTTTAGGTGCGACAAGTATTGGAGTGGAGGATGATATCTCTTCAAGTCTCAGAACGCAGCCTCCGCTTCGAGTCCATTTCATTGGACCTGCCTTTTTCAAATTTTTGAAAAATGGCGGTAGCGCTGCTCAACAAACTTAGAGATGAACCTGCTGAGAGCAGCTATGCAGCCGGCAAGCCTTCGTACATCTTTGACGCACTTTGGTGCTTCGATCTGCTCAATGGCCTTGATCTTGTCGGGGTTGGCTTCGATCCCCCGCTGAGACACAAAGAACCCGAGAAGCTTGCCGGAAGGGACCCCAAACACGCACTTCTCGGGGTTAAGTTTGAGGTTGATCTTGCGTAGATTTGCAAAGGTCTCGCCCAAATCTTGAATCAGAGTTGCTCTGTCTTTGCTCTTGACCACTATGTCATCTATGTAAGCTTCTACATTTCTGTGCAGCTGTGGCTCAAAAGCTTCATGAACTACCCTTGCAAATGTTGAACCAGCATTCTTTAGTCCGAAAGGCATCCGTAAGAAGCAGTACGTGCCACATGGAGTAATGAATGCGGTTTTCTCCTCATCCTCTTCTGCCATAAAGATCTGATGGTATCCTGAATATGCATCAAGAAATGAAAGCAAATCACATCCCGCCGTGGAGTCGACAATCCGTCAATGCGCGCAAGGAAATGGATCTTTGGGACAAGCTTTATTAACATCGGTGAAGTCAATACAAAGCCTCCATTTCCGCTTTGCTTTTGCGACGACTACGAGGATTGGCCACCATGTTGGATGGAGCACTCCTCGACCGAACCCTTGCCGCCCAACTTCTTGATTTCTTCAGCCATGAATTCTTGGCGCTCCACTGCTTGCTTCCTAACTTTCTGCTTGACAGGCCGCGCGTGGGGACAGACGGCAAGGTGGTGCTCAATTACTTTCCTGGGAACACCGGGGATGTCAGATGGTTGCCATGCAAACACATCGACATTCGCCCGCAGGAAAGCAACGAGCGCGCTTTCCTATTTAGGATCAAGCGTGGCACTGATGGTGAGGGTACCACCAGTGCCGTCCTCCTTGGCGGCCACTTTCTTTGTTTCTGGCGGAGTCGCCTTCGCCCTCTTACACTTGCCGGTGGAGCTCGATGGTGCGTCCTCGACGGTAGCGCAGCACTCCAAAGAGGTGCGCTTGCCGGAGTGGGCATCAGAGCTCTTGCCGGACTTGGTCTTCTTCTTCCCCGGAGCTTCAAATGCAAGTGATTTGCGATCTGCTGCGGCGCTTCTTCCCGTAGATCTTGTCGGTCGAGATAAGGGCATCTTTCTTGTCGCCAGGGGCGGGGATGGCGCTTATCGAACTGGCATCTTGAGCACGTTATAGGCATAGTGAGAGGCTGCCATGAACTTGGCGAAGGCCGATTTGCCGAGTATCCCATTGTAGGGCAATGGGAAATCAACAACGTCAAAGGTGACTTTAGTCGAGTAATTGAGCACGGATACCCAAGACGGCGAGACAATAATTCAAGACATCGGGCTAGCAAAGCCCCTCAACCGACTTCCCGGTTCTTTGTCGGTCAGTAGATCGCTGATCGCAGATCGCCGATCGCAGATAATGATCGCAGATCGCTGATCATTAATCAGTAGATCGCTGATCGCAGATCGCAGGCTATGAGATCGCAGATCGCCGACTACCGACTCAGTCCGATCGCTTGATCACGACTCACCACCAGCCGATCAGAGATCGCTGATCCGACTCGCCACCGAGCCGACTCCGAGTGCCGACTCCACCACCAGCCGCTCACGACTCCCACTCAGCCGACCGCCGACTCCGCCACCAGGCCGATCAGAGCGCCGACCGCCGACTACTCATCAGCGGCGATCAATGCGATCACGACTCCACCAGTCGATGGCGATCGCTGACTACCACCAGTCACTGTCGACTACCACCAGCCGATCACCGATCGCCGACTACGCCACTCAGCCGATCACGACTCCGCCACCAGCCGATCACGATCGCCGACCATCGGCCGCCGACCGCACCATCAGCCGACCGCCGACCGCCGACTACCACCAGCCGATTGCCGACCGCAGCCCGACGCGACCTCGACGTGATCGACCGCATTCGCAGCAATCGCTCACGTGACACCCCAGCCATCATGTACAGTGTCACTTGTCCCCTGGCACTATTTATGAAGTGACCCAGGGGACAAGAATGACACCCTACCATGCCTTGCCCATGCCACCACTTAGCTTACTTCCTAAGCTAGCCATGCCTATATATATGGGCACACATCCATCCATCCAGGATGGACTCTCACGCACACACACAAGCCACTAGCTAGCAAGCTAGCTAGCTAGCTATCCATCCATCCGCATGAGCACACACTCACGCATGCATGCTCAGGCACATGCAGCCACACATACTTGTGCTCATATATATCTGAGGCGGATGCCTATGGCATCGACCTCGAATCAACTCGAGGAGCAACTCGCACTCGATATACGGATACATTCAGACATGCGGCGGCAGGAGTATTATCTCTCGAAGAGCTCCGGTCGGGTAAACCACGCGTGCTTACTCGCCACCCGCTCCGGGCCTATCAGCCAGTAGATCTTGCCCTCACACGGCCACCTTGTGGCATATGTCGCTCTCAACACCCCCGTGAGAATACCACGACATTTGGCGCCCACCGTGGGGCGATATTATGCTACTGCTACTTCTTCTTTGGTTTCACCGTCCGGCGGGACACTTTTTCTTCATCGCCTCACGCGGCGTCGCTTGCCGTCTCTCCGTAGCGCCGGGGCTCGACATCGACCCGCCCGGCGGCCGCGAGGTGTATGCGTCTCGCCGGGCGGCCTCGCCACCTTCGTCATCATCACCGTTGCGACGCCAGATGTCTGTCCGCGCACGCGCCCCGTGCGGGGCCTCGCTTCGGTCGGCCGTGTCCATCCACACGCCGCTCGCGCCTGCTCCACTCCGTGTTGCGCCTTGCTTCGGCCGAAACATGCGTTTGCTCCTCCATATACTATCTATGCGAGCTAGCTAGATGCAAGTCAACCATGGTCAAACCATTAGCCAACCATGATCAGATACACCACCCATACACCATGCATAGTCGCATATAGCCCATGCACTTGCCATACGCTACCCAAAAACCTCAAGGACACAAGTCAGACAGTCCCCTGACTATGGACGTACACTGGGTATGCTTTAGTCAGATACTAAGCTCGCCTCCGCTCTCCGCCGTGCTGACTCGCCTGCGTTCCGCTTCGCCCGCGCGAACGCCCGGCCATGGCCGTACTACTCCCGCCGCCCCGTGCTCCTCTGCGGCCCACCGGCCGGTCCGCCTGCATCACCCCGGCCCTTCTTCGCTCCGCCTCTGGCAGTGGGATTGCACGGGCGCCTCGCACGACCTCCTCCTCGCCTGAGTCAGCCGAGCGCGCGCGTGGCTCTCCGCTGGCCACCCGGGTCGCTGCACCCAGAGCCGGCTCCGCCGGCCTCTGCTTCGACGGCGTCCGGCCTCCCACGCCGTCTCCGCTCTTGGCCGGTTCCCGGCCGCCCGCAGGCCGGCCCTGGCCTCCCGGGCCGCCTGCTTGGTCGCGCTCATGCCTCCACCATCTCCAGTCGACCCGGCGCCGACTGCCGCCCCGCCAGCTGGCCTCCGCGTCCGGCGTCGGCGCTGCCTCCCTCGGCCGGCTTCGCCCGCGCTCCCGAGCGCCGCGTCCCCGCTCCGGCCGCTCCTGAGCGCCGGCTCCTGGCCACGACTCCGTGCCGTCTCCGCGCAACCCGGCCTCCTCCGCCGCAGGCTTCCTGCCCTGCATCCCCGTGCGCGGGCCGGCCCTCCCCGCGCGTCGGCGCCACTCCTCCCGCGTGGTTGCCCGCGCCACTACAGGTCGCCGCGTTGCCCGCGCCGCTCCGGCCGCCGGTTGCTCTGCCTGCTGGCCTCCTTCGCGCCCGCGAACCGGCCCTGTGCCCGGCCGGCCGACTCCTCCTGCGCCCGTCAGCACCCCGGCGCCGGCTGTCGCCTCGGGCTAGTTTCCCCTGCGCTGCAGGGCCCGGCCTCCTGCTCACCGAACGACCGGCTTCGCGCGCCTGGGCCGCCTGCTTCGCGCCGGCTTCGAGTACCTGCCCCGGGACCGACCGTGTCCCGCTTTCCGCAGCCTCCGGCTTGCGACGGCCGGGTCCGCCCCGCCTTCCCCGCAACATGGGCGCCGGCTGCTGCCGCCTCCCGGACGCCGCCTGCTCCACCAACCGCCGCGTCCGGCTGCATCCCGCGGGTTCGCTGACCGGCTGGAGGCGAGAAGAGCGAAAGAAAATAAGAGTCCGACAGAAAAGTCAAGAAGAAAGAGAAGCCGACTGCCTGCTGGCCGGCTGGAAAAAGCGCGTCCGGCTGCCTTGCCTCCGCGCTGTCCGACTCCTGCCCGCGCAGTCGGCCGCTGCGCCGCCGGCTCTGCTGCTGTGCCACAACCCGGCCTGCCGGCTTCCCTGCCGCCCGGCAGGGCCGGCTCCGCCCGTTCCGGTCGCCGTCCGGCTTCGCCCGGGCCGACTGCTCGTCCGCCTCCGCACCCGGCCTCCCCCGCGGGCCGGCTGCGCCTGCTCGCCGCCCCGCGCCTCCGGCTCCTCCCCGCGGGCGCCCCCGCGGCCGGCTCTTCACTCCACTGACGCGTGCGCATTTGCCGGCTCCGTCTGTGCGGTCTCGGGCCGGCTGGAGACAAAGAAAGAAAAGTCAACAGCCGGCTTGCTGCCAAAAAAAAAGAAGAAGAACAGCTGTGCCCAGCCGGCTGCCTAAAAAAAAGAAGAAAATGCCGGCTGAATATGGGTCCATCTGCAAAAAGAAAAGAAAGAGCATCGCATCCGGCAGAGAAAGTGGCCAGTCTTTGAAAAAAAATGAGCCGGTCCGATCAAGCGCACCAAAGAAAAAAAGACAGAAGACAAAGTACTTGCCGGAGATCCGCCCGACCGCCAAAGAATCGGCCGAATCTCGGGTTACCCTGGGCAAATGGTCTTGACGCTACCAAAGATGAAGGCAAAGTAGTCATTGGAAGATCCGCCCGATGCCGAAAGCGATCGCCCTAATCTCGAGGCTACACCCGATTGGTCTTGTTGGCGCTACCGCCAAGATTGCAAACAAGTGAAGATTTTGTCCGCCAGAAATGTAAGAAGAGAAGAAAGAAGAAACAGGCGCTGCAAGTTACCTCATTGCTCGGCGGTCGAGCTGACCGTCGGGACCCCTTCGAGCACCCGGGGGCTCGAAGGCTACACAATGGTGCACCGACGCGCACTCATGAAGCGCCGAGCCACGCCGGCTGTCTTCGATGGCCGTGACTACACGAAAATCAATGTGAGCTCCTCACCCGCATATTTTTTGCACCGCGAAAGCACGAATAACCTCGAGCGATGCTCGGGGGCTATCTCCGCATTTTATTACAGTTGCACTACTGTTCACCCCGGCGCCAAACCGAGTTGGTCCGGTCAGGCCGCTTGGCCTGAGACGTTAGTTCCCGTAGACGGCTTAGTAGCGTGGCGGTACCAAAGGCCCACCCTCGATCCATCGCAGAGCTACCGTCTGACCGGCAAGAGTGAACGCTGGAGGCCACCCACGCTGAAAAACATCCGAAGAAAACGCAGCAGCGCCCGACCGTTTCCTTACAAGTATCTGCTTTCGGTTAAATCTGCTCCCGGACTCGAGTCTCAGACACTCCGTTTCATGGCCCATCTCTCACCATAGACCATGAGAGCGGCTGTCCGTGAAAGCGAGAGCACAAGCCAAAAAGCGGAGGAACATGAAAAGATTGAAGGGGACTCGACGAAACCGAGTCGGCACCCTCCGCATAAAATTTGCAATGCTAAAAGCAAACATTTGATATATCTCAGATAGACTAACTTTGTCTTTTTCATGACCATTTCCATGAACACTGTTCAAAAAACCTCCGCCCAACTTTGCCAAGTTGCCCGGAGGCTTGGGGGCTACTGTCAGAGTAATTGGGCACGGATACCCCGAAGACGGCGAGACAATAATTCAAGACATCGGGGCTAGCAAAGCCCTCATCCGACTTCCCGGCGGTTCTTTGGTCAGTAGATCGCTAATATGCAGATCGCCGATCGCAGATCAAGGAAATATGCCCTAGAGGCAATAATAAAGTTATTATTTATTTCCTTATTTCATGATAAATGTTTATCATTCATGCTAGAATTGTATTAACCTGAAACATGATACATGTGTGAATGCATAGACAAACAACATGTCACTAGTATGCCTCTACTAGACTAGCTTGTTAATCAAAGATGGTTATGTTTCCGACCATGAACAAAGAGTTGTTATTTGATTAACAAGGTCACATCATTAGTAGAATGATCTGATTGACATGACCCATTCCTTAGCTTAGCACACGATCGTTTAGTATGTTGCTCTGCTTTTATCCATGACTTATACATGTTCCTGTAACTATGAGATTATGCAACTCCGTTTACGGGAGGAACACTTTGGTGCTACCAAACGTCACAACGTGGCGGGTGATAATAAAGGACTACTAGGTGTCTCCAAAGGCGATGTTGGGTTGGCGTATTTGAGATTAGGTTTTGTCACTCCGATTGTCGGAGAGGTATCTCTGGCCCTCTCGGTAATACACATCATCGAAGCCTTGCAAGCACTACAACTAATGAGTTAGTTGTGAGATGATGTATTACGGAACGAGTAAAGAGACTTGCGTAACGAGATTAAACTAGGTATTGATACCGACGATCGAATCTCGGGCAAGTAACATACCGATGACAAAGGAACAACGATGTTGTTATGCGGTCTGACCGACAAAGATCTTCGTAGAATATGTAGGAACCAATATGGGCATCCAGGTCCCGCTGTTGGTTATTGACCGTGAATAGTTCTAGGTCATGTCTACATTGTTCTCGAACCGTAGGGTCCGCACGCTTAAGGTTTCGATGACTGTTATTATGAGTTTATGTATTTTGATGTACCAAGGAGTTCGAGTCCGGATGTGATCACGGACATGACGAGGAGTCTCGAAATGGTCGAGACATAAAGATTGATATATTGGAAGCCTATGTTTGGAGTTCGGAATGGTTCCGGGCGAAAACGGGAATTTACCGGAGTACCGGGAGGTTACCGGAACCCCCCCGGGAGGTAAATGGGCCTCGGTGGGCCTTAAGGGAGAAGAGGAGGGGCCGGCCAGGAGGTGGCCGCGCGCCCTCTCCCCCCCCAGTCCGAATAGGACAAGGAGGGGGGGCGGCGCCCCCTTTCCTCTTCCCCCTTCCCCAAACCTAGTCCAACTAGGAAAGGGGGGGGAGTCCTACTCCCGGTAGGAGTAGGACTCCTCCCGGCGCGCCTCCTCTAGGGCCGGCCGCCTCCCCTCCTCCTTTATATCTGAGGCAGGGGCACCTTGGAACACACAAGTTGATCGTGAGATCGTTCCTTAGCCGTGTCGGTGCCCCCTCCACCATATTCCACCTCGGTTATACTGTCGCTGCTTAGGCGAAGCCTCGCGCCGGTGAAACATCAAGATCGTCCCGCGCCGTCGTCTTGACGGAACTCTCCTCGACACTCGGCTGGATCGGATCTACGAGGGGCGCCATCGAGCTGACGTGTGTCAAGAACTCGGGGCGTCGGAGTAACGGCGCCGGATCGGTCGGATCGCGAGGAGAACGTCGACTACTTCCTCTACGTTGTGATCGCTTCCGCCGGGTCTACAAGGGTATGTAGACAACACTCTCCCTCTCGTTGCTATACATCACCATGATCTTGCGTGTGCGTGGGAAAATTTTTGAAATTACTACGCCCCCCTACAAAGGGTATCGAGCCTAGGTTTTTCTATGGTTTGATGTTTTGCACGAGTAGAACACAAGTGAGTTGTGGGCGATACAAGTCATACTACCTACCAAAGATGTCATACTTTGGTTCAGCGGTATTGTGAGATGAAGCGGCCTGGACCGACATTACGCCAGACGCTTACGCGAGACTGGTTTCACCGCCACGAGCACTCGTTGCTTAAAGGTGACCGGTGGGTGCTGTCTCTCTCACTTTAGTTGAACCGAGTGTGGCTACGCCGGTCCTTGAGAAGGTTAAACGAGTCTATTTGACGAAGTATCGTTGTGGTTTTGATGCGAGGTGAGACTGGTTCTTGCTTAAGCCCGTAGCAGCCACGTAAAATTTGCAACAAACAAAGTAGAGGACGCCTAACTTGTTTTTGCAGGCATGTTGTGATGTGATATGGTCAAGACGTGATGCTATATTTTATTGTATGAGATGATCATGTTTTGTAACCGGTTATCGGCAATCGGCTGGAGCCATATGGTTGTCGCTTTATTGTATGCAATGCATCGCTTCGTAATGCTTTACTTTATCACTAAGCGGTAGCGATAGTCGAGAAGCATAAGTTTGGCGAGACGACAACGATGCTACGATGGAGATCAAGGTGTCGCGCGGTGACGATGGTGATCATGGTGGTGCCGCAAGATGGAGATCATGAAGCACAAGATGATGATGACCATATCATATCACTTATATTGATTTGCATGTGATGTTTATCCTTTATGCATCTTATCTTGCTTTGATTGACGGTAGCATTATAAGATGATCTCTCACTAAATTATCAAGAAGTGTTCTCCCGAGTATGCACTGTTGCCAAAGTTCGTCGTGCCCGCACACCACGTGATGATCGGGTGTGATAAGCTCTCGTCCATCTACAACGGTGCAAGCCGGTTTTGCACACGCAGAATACTGGGTTATACTTGACGAGCCTAGCATATGCGAGATATGGCCTCGGAACACGGAGACCGAAAGGTCGAGCGTGAATCATATAGTAGATATGATCAACATAAGATGTTCACCATTGAAAACTACTCCATTTCACGTGATGATCGGTTATGGTTTAGTTGATTTGGATCACGTGATCACTTAGATGACTAGAGGATGTCTTTCTAAGTGGGAGTTCTTTAGTAATATGATTAATTGAACTTAAATTTATCATGAACTTAGTACCGATAGTATCTTGCTTGTTTATGTTTGATTGTAGATAGATGGCTCGTCTTTGTTGTTCCGTTGAATTTTAATGCGTTCCTTGAGAAAGCAAAGTTGAAAGATGATGGTAGCAATTACACGGATTTGGGTCCGTAATTTGAGGATCATCCTCATTGCTGCACGTAAGAGCTACGTCTGGATGCACCGCTAGGTGACAGCTTCTTCTTTGAGCAACGCCGATGTTATGAACGTCTGGCGAGCAAAGCGATGACTACTCTATAGTTCATGTGCCATGCTTTACGGCTTAGAACCGGACTTCAACGACGTTTTGAACGTCATGGAGCATATGAGATGTTCCAGAGTTGAAGTTGATATTCCAAATGTAATGCCCGGATTGAGAGATATGAAGTCTCCAATAAGTTCTATAGCTGCAAGATGGAGGAGAATAGTTACATTAGTGAGCATATACTCGTAATGTCCGGGTACTATAATCACTTGACACAATTGGGAGTTAATCTTCCGATGATTGTGTTATTGATGTAATTCTCAATCAACGCCACCAAGCTACAAAGGCTTCGTGATGAACTATAATATGCAAGGGTTAGTAAAGACTATACCGAGCTCTTCGCAATGCTAAAGGCTGCGAGGTAGAAATCAAGAAGGAGCATCAAGTGTTGATGGTCAATAAGACCACTAGTTTCAAGAAGAAAGGCAAAGGGAAGAAGGGAATTCAAGAAGAACAGCAAGCAAGTTGTTTGCTCGGAGAAGAAACCCAAGTCCGGCCCTAAACCCAAATCCGTGCTTCTACCGCAAGCGGTCGTCATTTGGAAGCGGAACTCGCCCAAGTATTTGGCGGATAAGAAGGATGGCAAGGTGAACAAAGGTATATGTGATATACATGTTATTGATGTGTACCTTACTAGAGCTCGTAGTAGCACTGGTATTTGATATTGGTTCATTGCTAATATTTGCAACTCAAAGCAGGACTACTGATTGCTTAACTCGCAAAGGACGAGGTGACGATGCGCGTGGAAATGGTTCCAAAGTCGATGTGATCGCGGTCGGCACGCTACCTCTACATCTACCTTCGGATTAGTTTTAGACCTAAATAATTGTTATTTGGTGCTGCGTTGAGCATGAACATTATATCTGGATCTTGTTTGATGCGAGACGGTTATTCATTTAAATCGAGAATAATGGTTGTTCTATTTATATGAGTAATATCTTTTATGGTCATGCACCCTTGAAGAGTGGTCTATTCCTTATGAATCTCGATAGTAGTGATACACATATTCATAATGTTGAAACCAAAAGATGCAGAGTTGATAACAAAAGTGCAACTTATTTGTGGCACTGCCGTTTAGGTCATATCGGTGTAAAGCGCATGAAGAAACTCCATACTGATGGACTTTTGGAGTCACTTGATTATGAATCACTTGGCACTTGCGAACCGTGCCTTATGGGCAAGATGACTAGAACACCGCTTCTCCCAGACTATGGAGAGAGCAACAGATTTGTTGGAGATCATACATACTGAGATGTATGTGGTCCGATGAATGTTGAGGCTCGTGGCGGATATCGTTATTTTCTCACCTTCACAGATGACTTAAGCGAGATATGGGTATATCTACTTAATGAAACATAAGTCTGAAACGTTTGAAAAGTTCAAAGAATTTCAGAGTGAAGTTGAAAATCATCGTAACAAGAAAATTAAGTTTCTACGATCCGATCGTGGAGGTGAATATTTGAGTTACGAGTTTGGTCTACATTTGAAACAATGCGGAATAGTTTCGCAACTCACGCCACCGGAACACCACAACAGAATGGTGTGTCCGAACGTCGAATCGTACTTGACTAGATATGGTGCGATCTATGATGTCTCTTACAGATTTACCGCTATCGCTTTGGGGTTATGCTCTAGAGACGGCCGCATTCACACTAAATAGAACACCGTCAAAATCTGTTGAGACGACACCTTATGAACTGTGGTTTAGCAAGAAACCAAAGTTGTCGTTTCTTAAAGTTTGGGGATGCGATGCTTATGTGAAAAAGCTTCAACCCGATAAGCTCGAACCCAAATCGAGAAATGTGTCTTCATAGGATACCCAAAGGAAACAGTTGGGTACACCTTCTATCACAGATCCGAAGGCAAGACATTTGTTGCTAAGAATGGATCCTTTCTAGAGAAGGAGTTTCTCTCGAAAGAAGTGAGTGGGAGGAAAGTGGAACTTGATGAGGTAATAGTACCTTCTCCCTTACTTGAAAGTAGTTCGTCGCAGAACCAGTTTACGAGACACCTACACCAAGTAGTGAGGAAGTTGATGATATTGATCATGAAACTTCAGATCAAGTTACCGCAGAACCTCGTAGATCAACGAGTAAGATCCGCACTGAGTGGTACGGTAATCCTGCTCGGAAGTCATGCTACTAGATCATGATGAACCTACGAACTATGAAGAAGCGATGGTGAGCCCAGATTCCGCAAAATGGCTTGAGGCCATGAAATCGAGATGGGATCCATGTATGAAAACAAAGTATGGACTTTGGTTGACTTGCCCGAGGGTAGGCAAGCAATAGAAAACAAGTGGATCTTCAAGAAGAAGACCGACGCCGACGGTAATGTTATCGTTTATAAAGCTCGACTTGTCGCAAAAGGTTTTCGACAAGTTCAAGGGATTGACTACGATGAGACCTTCTCACCCGTGGCGATGCTTAAGTCCGTCCGAATCATGTTAGCAATTGCGCATTTTATGATTATGAAATTTGGCAAATGGATGTAAAGACCTGCATTCTGAATGGATTTACGAAGAAGAGTTGTATATGATGCAACCGAAGGTTTTATCGATCCAAAGGAGCTAACAAAGTGTGCAAGCTCCAATGATCCATATATGGACTGGTGCAAGCATCTCGAGTTGGAATAAACGCTTTGATAGTGTGATCAAAGCATTTGGGTTTGTACTGCACTTTTGGAGAAGCTTTGATTTACAAGAAAGTGAGTGGAGCTCAGAGCATTTCGATATTATATGTAGATGACATATTGCTGATCGGAAATGATATAGAATTTCTGGATAGCATAAAAGGATACTTGAATAAGAGTTTTTCAATGAAAGACCTCGGTGAAGCTGCTTACATATTGGGCATTAAGATCTATAGAGATAGATCAAGACGCTTAATTGGACTTTCACAAAGTACATACCTTGACAAAGTTTTGAAGAAGTTCAAAATGGATCAAGCAAAGAAAGGGTTCTTGCACGTGTTACAAGGTGTGAAGTTGAGTCGACTCAATGCCCACCACTGCAGAAGATAGAGAAAATGAAAGATGTTCCTATGCTTCACCATAGGCTCTATCATGTATGCAATGTTGTGTACTGACACTGATGTGTGCCTTGCTATAAGCCTAGCGGGAGGTACCAAAGTAATCCAGAGTGGATCATCGGACGTCAAGAACATCCCGAAATACCGAAAAGGACTAAGGATATGTTTCTCAGATATGGAGGTGACAAAGAGCTCATCGTAAACGGTTACGTTGATGCAAGCTTTGACACCGATCCGACGATTCTAAATCGCAGACCGGATACGTATTTACACTAAACGGAGGAGCTGTCGGTTGGTGCAGTTCTAAACAAAGCGTCGAAGCGGGATCTACATGTGAAGCGGAATACATAGCAGCTTCGAAGCAGCTAATGAAGGAGTCGGATGAAGGAGTTCATATCCGATCTAGGTGTCATACCTAGTGCATCGGGTCCAATGAAAATCTTCGTGACAATATCGAGCAATTGCCTTAGCAAAGGAATCCAGATTTCACAAGAGGACCAAGCACATCAAGAGACGCTTCAATTCCATCCGGACTTAGTCCGGATCGAGACATAGAGATTTGCAAGATACATACGGATCTGAATGTTGCGCACCCGTTGACTAAGCCTCTTCCACGAGCAAAACATGATCGCACCAAGACTCCATGGGTGTTAGAATCATTACTATGTAATCTAGATTATTGACTCTAGTGCAAGTGGGAGATCAAGGAAATATGCCCTAGAGGCAATAATAAAGTTATTATTTATTTCCTTATTTCATGATAAATGTTTATCATTCATGCTAGAATTGTATTAACCGGAAACATGATACATGTGTGAATGCATAGACAAACAACATGTCACTAGTATGCCTCTACTAGACTAGCTTGTTAATCAAAGATGGTTATGTTTCCCACCATGAACAAAGAGTTGTTATTTGATTAACAAGGTCACATCATTAGTAGAATGATCGATTGACATGACCCATTCCCTTAGCTTAGCACACGATCGCTTAGTATGTTGCTACTGCTTTTATCCATGACTTATACATGTTCCTGTAACTATGAGATTATGCAACTCCGTTTACGGAGGAACACTTTGGTGCTACCAAACGTCACAACGTAATCGGGTGATTATAAAGGAGTACTACAGTGTCTCCAAAGGCGATGTTGGGTTGGCGTATTTCGAGATTAGGTTTTGTCACTCCGATTGTGGGAGAGGTATCTCGGGCCCTCTCGTAATACACATCATCAAGCCTTGCAAGCACTACAACTAATGAGTTAGTTGTGAGATGATGTATTACGGAACGAGTAAAGAGACTTGCGTAACGAGATTAAACTAGGTATTGGATACCGACGATCGAATCTCGGGCAAGTAACATACCGATGACAAAGGAACAACGTATGTTGTTATGCGGTCTCGACCGACAAAGATCTTCGTAGAATATGTAGGAACCAATATGGGCATCCAGGTCCCGCTGTTGGTTATTGACCGTGAATAGTTCTAGGTCATGTCTACATTGTTCTCGAACCGTAGGGTCCGCACGCTTAAGGTTTCGATGATGCTTATTATGAGTTTATGTATTTTGATGTACCAAGGAGTTCGAGTCCGGATGTGATCACGGACATGACGAGGAGTCTCGAAATGGTCGAGACATAAAGATTGATATATTGAAGCCTATGTTTGGAGTTCGAATGGTTCCGCGAAAACGGAATTTACTGGAGTACCGGAGGTTACGGAACCCCCGGAGGTAAATGGGCCTCGGTGGGCCTTAAGGGAGAAGAGGAGGGCCGGCCAGGTGGTGGCGCGCCTCTCCCCCAGTCCGAATAGGACAGGAGGGGGCGGCGCCTTTCCTCTTCCCCTTCCCCAAACCTAGTCCAACTAGGAAGGGGGAGTCCTACTCCCGTGGGAGTAGGACTCCTCGGCGCCTCCTCTAGGGCCGGCCTCCCCCCCCTCCTCCTTTATATCTGGGGCAGGGGGCACCTTGGAACACACAAGTTGATCGTGAGATCGTTCCTTAGCCGTGTCGCGTGCCCCTCCACCATATTCCACCTCGGTTATACCGTCAAAGCTTAGCGAAGCCTCACGGTGAAACATCAAGATCGTCCACCACGCCGTCGTCGTCCGACGGAACTCTCCTCGACACTCGGCTGGATCGAGTACGAGGGACGCCATCGAGCTGTCGTGTGTCAAGAACTCGGGGCGTCGAGTAACGGCGCGGATCGGTCGGATCGCGAGGAGAACGTCGACTACTTCCTCTACGTTGTGATCGCTTCCGCCGGGTCTACAAGGGTATGTAGACAACACTCTCCCTCTCGTTGCTATACATCACCATGATCTTGCGTGTGCGTGGGAAAATTTTGAAATTACTCGTTCCCCTACACAGATCGCCGACTACAGATCATTAACCGCAGATCGCCGATCGCAGATCGCAGTCGTCGATCGCAGATGCCGACCACCGACTCCATCAGCCGATCATTGATTGCCGACTCCGCCACAGCCGATCAGATCGCCGATCGCCGACTCACCACCAGCCGATCCATCGCCGACTCCGCCACGAGTCACGCTGCACGACTCCCCACTCAGCCGATCACCGACTCCGCCACCAGCCGACTCAGATCGCCGATCGCCGACTCGCCACCAGCCGATCGCCGATCGCTAACTCCGCCACCAGTCACTGCCGACTCCGCCACCAGCCGATCACGACCATCGACTCGCCACCAGCCGATCGCCGACTCCGCCACCAGCCGATCACGACTCCGCCACCAGCCGATCACGATCGCCGACCATCTGCTGCCGATCGCACCACCAGCCGATTGCCGATCGCCGACTCCGCCAGCCGACCACGATCGCAGCCCGACGCGACCTCGACGTGACGACCGTGCCTGGCACTGTTCACGTGACACCCCAGCCATCATGTATAAGGTCACTTGTCCCCGGCACTATTTATGAAGTGACCCAGGGGACAAGGATGACACCCTACCATGCCTTGCCCATGCCACCACTTAGCTTACTTCCTAAGCTAGCCATGCCTATATATATGGGCACACATCCATCCATCTAGGATGGACTCTCACGCACACACACAAGCCACTAGCTAGCAAGCTAGCTAGCTAGCTATCCATCCATCCGCATGAGCACACACTCACGCATGCATGCTCAGGCACATGCGGCCACACATACTTGTGCTCATATATACGAGGCCGATGCCTATGGCATCGACCTCGAATCTGCTCCAGGAGCAACTCGCATGCAGATATACCAGATACATTCAGACATGCAAGAAGAGGAGTATTATCTCTCCGGAGAGCTCAAGTTGGGTAAACCACCGCGTGCTACTCGTGATACCCGCTCCCGGCCTATCAGCAGCAGTCTTGCCCTCACACGGCCACCTTGTGGCATATGTCGCCTCGCAACACCCCGTGAGAATACCACGACACTCTCTCTCGTCTCGAAATTCAGCTCACGCCAAATGTCACCGGGTAACGTGATCTTCCCTTCGCTTGCTCCTTCCTCGGATTGATTCCTTGAAGGTACCAGTCTCTTCGAGCTCATTGTCGGGGATCTGGAGCTTCTTGAGTACCGCGGAGGAAATCAGATTCAAGCCGGCCCGCCGTCAACCAAGATCTTTGTGACCTTGAGGTTGCGGATAGTTGGTGAAACCAACATCGGCAAGCACCGACCGCAGCTTATGCGATCGGGGTGATCCTCAACGCCAAAGATGATGGGCGGCTTCGACCACTTCGAGGCTTGCGTGACTCAACCGGTGGTTCTGCCGCATTCACTTCCCGCACCCATCGCTTGAGCCGGCGGTCGGAAGTAGAGAAGCACCACCGCCAACGCACGTAACCTCTGCTGCTTTCTCGAAATTCCTGCTCGTCGGCCTCATCGTCTTCCATGTCTTCATCTTCATCTTCATCTTCGTCCTTGTCGCGCCGCGGGGGCTGTCTCCTTGCCGCCGCTTGGCCTTGCCGCGCGCCTCCCCGACCGACGCTTCTTGCCGGATCCTCCACCACCTTCTTGGGCCTTCTCCTTGTCGCGTCGCGTCAGATTCAGCTTTCTGCAGCTCAACAAGCTGCTCAACTTTCTTGCAGTGTCCGAGATCGTGGCCCTTGGTGCGATGGATCTTGCAAGATCGCTTGTCGGAGCCGTCCTGCTTGTCGGCGGCCACCACAGCCTCGCCGGAGTTACTAGCTTTGGCCTTCTCGGCGCCACCTCCATTACCGGACTGCTCGACAACTAGCACATCTTTAGCTTTCCTCTTCCTGTTGTTCCGCCTCCGGTTTTTCCTTGCCGGGGCGGCATCCTCACTGTCTGACCCTTCTGCTCCTGCATTCTCTTCGGGAGTTTCCTCCCTCTTGAAGACGTCTTGTCTGCCGGCCGAGCATATAGCTCGCGACATCTCGATTTTGCACATCGCCATCTCCTCCTCATTCTGCGATTACGCATGTTACGATGGAATGCGTTGATAACCGCGTAGGGTGGACGTCTCGATGTTCGCCGCACTTGGTCAATCTTTGAATGTACTTACGCAGGACTCTCCTTCCTTCGAGCGAAAGCAGATGAAGATCACTCTCCGCCATGGGGCTTGTGGCGCACCGTGAAGGCGCCGACAAACGATGACACAGCCCGCCCATGAGGAGATGGAGTCGTCCGGCAAGTGCATGAGCCAGATCGACATTGGGCTTGAGCACCGCGGAAGTAGTTGGCGAGATCTTCGTCGCGCTTCCGGAGCCCGCACCGCGATGGTGTAGATGCCGAGGAACTCCGACGGATGCAACCTGCCATCGCATTTCTCGGTACATCGGCTTGAAGTTCTTAAATCGGGCCATTGACTTGCCGCAGCTCACGAGTGAACGCAGGCAACCTATCACAGACGGCAAGTCGCTGGTTTCGGGCGCATGCATGTCGACAACGGGCCCAGCGCGCTGTTCTGACTGACGTCGCGCTTCTCTCCGACGCTCGATGCGCATACGAGCGTCTTCGTGTTGTCGTTCTTGAAGAACTTGGCATTGATCGCGACAAGCTCGTGGATCTGACGACGCCGTGGAGTCGGTGTCGAGGTTGACCCGGCGAGTCGGCGATCTTGGCCTTCGGGGCGGGGAGTGTATGGTGGTCGCACCCCCACCGGTCTTGTCGCCACCGGCTTGCGCGTGGACGTCTTGCCGCGGCTTCGATGTGCTCGGTTGCCGGGGAGTGTCGCCGTTGGCGAAGCCGATGAGGCTTTGGATGGTGGCCCTCCAATCGTCAATCTTGTCTGGCGCTGGAGGGTAATCTAGAAGCAGTTGGGCTCGGGCCAATGCTTCTTCTGGAGTCTTGGGTGGCGGCGGCGAACGGCGCGAGGAGCGAGATATGCTCGCACTTCTAACAATGTTAGAAGGAGCAGCATCTCGTCCAGGTGACCGCGCCGCGCTCGTGCCAGCATGTTGACGCGCATGTTGATCTTGAGCGTCCCGAGATCCACCAGCTTGGCCTTGACCCAACGAACGTATGGTACCGCGGGTACCATGACGTTGTCGGTCCCGCGCCTCCTGAGACGGGCACGGTGCATGCACGGACGCCGAGGTCTGCGCGGCCTTGTCCTTAGACCTGGCGGCGGCATGAGCTCCCTCGTCGGTGCCCGTTCCTCCGCCGGCGTCTACCCCACCGCCCGTTTGCTCCGGTGGCGGTGGGATCGACGTGGATGGAGCGTCCACCTCCGAAGCCTTCTTCTTCGGTGGCATGCTGAAGATGATGATGAAGAAAATGAAGATTTGGCTTGCGTGAACGCCGGATCAGGTTCATGCAACCTCGACGCCCCCCTACCTGGCGCGCCAAAGATGTCGTGGGAAACGAACACCTATGGGGCACGGCCCCTTTCGGTCCGGCAAGGGAGCGGAGAGCGCACGAAGAGCAGATCGAGGCGGAGCACACGAGGGATTTTTACCCAGCTTTGGAGCTCTCCGGAGAGATAATACTCCTACTGCTGCTTTGTGGTTGTATTGTGTTCTTGCTCGAGAGCGTGAGCGTTCAGTAGTTTTGAATGAGTCGAACCCCTTCTACGTTGCACATGGGCCTCCTTTTATAGGCACAAGGGGTCACCGACAGGTGGCAACGCAGACAGGGGTACAAATATAAAAAGAGGGGTTGGTACAACTGCTATCTACAGTGCACCCTACCTAACTCTGACGGCAGGGGACAAGAGCATTTAATGCCCGTCCACCTCGCCCAACAAAGGCGTAAAAGCGATCGTTAGGGGCGCCACCGCTTACCACGATGGCCTTCTCGTCATCTCTACTTGCCACCTCGCACCGCTATCGCCTGAGCTCCCGCCACGTGCGCCTGGGACGGTCCTGTGGCGACACGTCGATGGGTGTGCTGGAGCGTGGACACAGAGTGGTGGCTTCGCCGCGGCAAGCGCCTTGCAGCGGTCGTTGTCTTGCCGCACCCGAGAGCTTGTCGCTCGACGGGCTTTGCCGGGACACGCAGCGCGTCGCGGCAAGTTCTTTGAAGTGCCTTGGTTGGCCTTCCTGGCAAGCTCCTCTTGCCGGGGCCTTGTCCTTCCCGGCGAGCTACTCTTGCCGGAGTCTTGTCTTCTTAGTTAAAACACTTTGTTCTTGAATGGCATCAATAGGGACTACATAGGACCTTGGCGGACGCCCGGCAAGCCTTGCCGCGGGACGCTACGACTGCCCGTGCACAAGTTCGGGATACTAAGGTACCCCTACTTTAGTACACTGACAACTCTAAGTATCAATCTGGATACATATTGAAAGTGGGAGCAATTAGCTAGAGTAGCTCCGTGCAGAGCATTGTAGACATGGAATATTTGCAAAATTCATATAGCTCTGAATGTGACAGACTCGTTAACTAAACTTCTCTCACGAGCAAAACATGATCACACCTTAGTACTCTTTGGGTGTTAATCACATATCGATGTGAACTAGATTATTGACTCTAGTAAACCCTTTGGGCGTTGATCACATGACGATGTGAACTATGGGTGTTAATCACATGCAGATGTGAATATTAGTGTTAAATCACATGGTGATGTGAACTAGATTATTGACTCTAGTGCAAGTGGGAGACTGAAGGAAATATGCCCTAGAGGCAATAATGAAGTTATTATTTATTTCCTTATTTCATGATAAATGTTTATTATTCATGCTAGAATTGTATTAACCGGAAACATAATACATGTGTGAATACGTAGACAAACATAGTGTCACTAGTATGCCTCTACTTGACTAGCTCGTGAATCAAAGATGGTTAAGTTTCCTAACCATAGACATAAGTTGTCATTTGATTAACGGGATCACATCATTAGGAGAATGATGTGATTGACTTGACTCATTCCGTTAGCTTAGCACTTGATCGTTTAGTATGTTGCTATTGCTTTCTTCATGACTTATACATGTTCCTATGACTATGAGATTATGTAACTCCCGATTACCGGAGAAACACTTTGTGTGCTACCAAACGTCACAACGTAACTGGGTGATTATAAAGGTGCTCTACAGGTGTCTCTGAAGGTACTTGTTGAGTTGACATATTTCGAGATTAGGATTTGTCACTCCGGTTGTCGGAGAGGTATCTCTGGGCCCTCTCAGTAATGCACATCACTATAAGCCTTGCAAGCAATGTAGCTAATGAGTTAGTTACGGATGATGCATTACGTAACGAGTAAAGAGACTTGCCGTGCGAGATTGAACTAGGTATTGAGATACCGACGATCGAATCTCGGCAAGTAACATACCGATGGCAAAGGAACAACGATGTTGTTATGCGGTTTGACCGATAAAGATCTTCGTAGAATATGTAGGAGCCAATATGAGCATCCAGGTTCCGCTATTGGTTATTGACCGGAGACGTATCTCGGTCATGTATACATAGTTCTTGAACCCGCTTAAAGTTAGATGACAGTTATATTATGAGTTTATGTGTTTTGATGTACCGAAGGTTGTTCGGAGTCCCGGATGTGATCACGGACATGACGAGGAGTCTCTAAATGGTTGAGACATAAATATCGATATATTGGACGACTATATTTGGACACCGGAATGGTTCCGGGTGAGATTGGGACAATACCGGAGCTACAGGAGGTTATCGGAACCCCCCGGGAGGTATATGGGCCTTAATGGGCTTTAGTGGAAAGGAGGGGAAAGGAGCAAGGGAGGTCTCCCCCCCAAGCCCAATCCGAATTGGGAAGGGGGCCGGACCCCCCTTTCCTTCCTCCCTCCTTCCTCTTCCTTCCCTCTCCCTCTCCAAATAGGAAAAGGAGGAGTCCTACTCCCGGTGGGAGTAGGACTCCCCCCTTGGGCGCGCCTCCTCCCCTTTGCCGGCCCCCTCCTCCACTCCTTTATATACGGGGGACGGGGGCACCACATAGACACAACAATTGATCATTGATCTCTTAGCCGTGTGCGGTGCCCCCCTCCACCATAGTCCTCCTCGATAGTATTGTAGCAGTGCTTAGGCGAAGCCCTGCGTCGGTAGAACATCATCATCGTCACCACACCATCGTGCTGACGGAACTCTCCCTCAAAGCTCCGCTGGATCGGAGTTCGAGGGACGTCATCAAGCTGAACGTGTGCAAGAACTCGGAGGTGTCGTGCGTTCGATACTTGATCGGTCAGATCGTGAAGACGTACGATTACATCAACCACGATGTGCTAACGCTTCCGCATTCGGTCTACAAGGGTACGTGGACACACTCTCCCCTCTTGTTACTATGCATCACCATGATCTTGCGTGTGTGTAGGAAATTTTTGAAATTACTACGTTCCCCAACAAACTGTACCTGCTCCCTTATTGGAAAGTAGTTCATCGCAGAAAGCAGTTCCTCAGATTCCTACACCAATTAGTGAGGAAGCTAATGATGTTGATCATGAAGCTTCAGATCAAGTTACTACCGAACCTCGTAGGTCTTCCAGAGTAAGATCCACATCAGAGTGGTACGGTAATCCTGTTCTGGAAGTCATGTTACTAGACCATGATGAACCTACGAACTATGAGGAAGCGATGATGAGCCCAGATTCCGCGAGATGGGATCCATGTATGAGAACAAAGTGTGGACTTTGGTGGACTTCCCGATGATCGGCAAGCCATAGAAAATAAATGGATCTTTAAGAAGAAGACCGACGCAAATGGTAATGTTACTGTTTACAAAGCTCGACTTGTTGCGAAAGGTTTTCGACAAGTTCAAGGAGTTGACTACGATGAGACTTTCTCACCCGTAGTGATGCTTAAGTCTGTCCGAATCATGTTAGCAATTGATGCATTTTATGATTATGAAATTTGGCAAATGGATGTCAAAACTGCATTCCTGAATGGATTTCTGGAAGAAGAGTTGTATATGATGCAACCGGAAGGTTTTGTCGATCCAAAGGGTGCTAGCAAAGTGTGCAAGCTCCAGCGATCCATTTATGGAGTGTTGCAAGCCTCTCGGAGTTGGAATAAACGCTTTGATAGTGTGATCAAAGCATATGGTTTTATACGGGCTTTTGGAGAAGCTTGTATTTACAAGAAAGTGAGTGGGAGCTTTGTAGCATTTCTGATCTTATATGTAGATGACATATTATTGATTGGAAATGATATAGAATTTCTGGATAGCATAAAGGGATACCTGAATAAGAGTTTTTCTATGAAAAACCTTGGAGAAGCTGCTTACATATTGAGCATCAAGATCTATAGAGATAGATCAAGACACTTAATTGGACTTTCACAAAGCACATACCTTGATAAAGTTTTGAAGAAGTTCAAAATGGATTAGTCAAAGAAAGGGTTCTTGCCTATGTTACAAGGTGTGAAGTTGAGTCAAACTCAAAGCCCGACCACTGCAGAAGATAGAGAGAAAATGAAAGTCATTCCCTATGCTTCAGCCATAGGTTCTATCATGTATGCAATGCTGTGTACCAGACCTGATGTATGTCTTGCTATAAGCATAGCGGGAAGGTACCAAAGTAATCCCGGAGTGGAGCACTGGACAGCGGTCAAGAACATCCTAAAATACCTGAAAAGGACTAAGGATATGTTTATCGTTTATGGAGGTGAAAAGGAGCTCGTCATAAATGGTTACATCGATGCAAGCTTTGACACTGATCCGGATTACTCTAAGTCGCAAACCGGATACATATTTTTATTGAATGGAGGAGCTGTCAGTTGGTGCAGTTCCAAGCAGAGCATCGTGGCGGGATCTATGTGTGAAGCAGAGTACATTGCTGCTTCGGAAGCAACAAACAAAGGAGTTTGGATGAAGGAGTTCATATCCGATCTAGGTGCCATACCTAGTGCATCGGGTCCAATGAAAATCGTTTGTGACAATACTGGTGCAACTGCCTTGGCAAAGGAATCCAGATTTCACAATAGAACCAAGCACATCAAGAGACGCTTCAATTCCATCCGTCATCAAGTGTCGGAAGGGGACATAGAGATTTGCAAGATACACACGGATTTGAATGTTGTAGACCCGTTGACTAAGCCTCTCTCACGAGCAAAACATGATCAACACCAAAAGCTCCATGGGTGTTAGAATCATTACTATGTAATCTAGATTATTGACTCTAGTGCAAGTGGGAGACTGAAGGAATTATGCCCTAGAGGCAATAATAAAGTTATTATTTATTTCCTTAATTCATGATAAATGTTTATTATTCATGCTAGAATTGTATTAACCAGAAACTTAGTACATGTGTGAATACATAGACAAAACCTATAGTCCCTAGTATGCCACTAGTTGACTAGCTCGTTAATCAAAGATGGTTATGTTTCCTAACCATAGACATGTGTTGTCATTTCATGAATGGGATCACATCATTAGGAGAATGAGGTGATGGACATGACCCATCCGTTAGCTTAGCATTATGGTCGTGTTAGTTTCATTGCTACTGCTTTCTTCATGACTTATACAAGTTCCTCGGACTATGAGATTATGCAACTCCCGAATACCGGAGGAACACTTTGTGTGTTACCAAACGTCACAACGTAAAAGGATGATTATAAAGGTTCTCTACAGGTGTCTCTGAAGGTGTTTGTTGGGCTGGCATAGATCGAGATTAGGATTTGTCACTCCGTGTTTCGGAGAGGTATCTCTGGGCCCTCTCGGTAATACTCATCACTATAAGCCTTGCAAGCATTATGACTAATGAGTTAGTTGCGGGATGAAGTATTACGGAACGAGTAAAGAGACTTGCCAGTAACGAGATTGAACTAGGTATTGAGATACCGACAATCGAATCTCGGGCAAGTAACATACCGATGACAAAGGGAACAACGTATGTTGTTATGCGGTTTGACCGATAAAGATCTTCGTAGAATATGTAGGAACCAATATGAGCATCCAGGCTCCGCTATTGGTTATTGACCGGAGACGTGTCTCGGTCATGTCTACATAGTTCTCGAACCCGTAGGGTCCGCACGCTTAACGCTCGATGACGATCGGTATTATGAGTTTATGTGTTTTGATGTACCAAAGGTAGTTCGGAGCCCCGGATGTGATCACATACATGACAAGGAGTCTCGAAATGGCGAGACATAAAGATTGATATATTGGACGGCTATATTCGGACACCGGAAGTGTTCTGGGTGATTTTGGAGAAAACCGGAGTGCCAGAGGGGTTACCAGAACCCCCGAGGAAGTATTGGGCCTTAGTGGGCCTTAGGGGAGAGAGAGGGCAGCAACCCAAGAGGTGGCGCCCCAAGGAGTCCGACCATAGGGGGGGCGTAGCCCTCTTCCTCTCCTCTCCTCCCTCCCCTTCCCTCCTAGTTGGACTAGGAAAGGAGGAGTCCTACTCCTACTAGGAGGAGGACTCCTCCTCCTTGGCGCGCCCAAGGGCCGGCGGCCTCCCCTTGCTCCTTCATATACGAGGCGGGGGCACCCTAGAACACACAAGTTGACATTGTTTAGCCATGTGCGGTGCCCCCCTCCACAGTTACACACCTCGGTCATATCATCGTAGTGCTTAGGCGAAGCCCTGCGCCGGTAAATTCATCATCACCGTCACCATGCCGTCATGTCGACGTGAAACTCTCCTCGGCGCCAATCGGATCAACAGATCGAGGGCGCCCCGAGCTGAACGTGTGCTGATCGCGGAGGTGCTGTACGTTCGGTGTTAAGATCGGTCGGATCGTGAAGACGTACGACTACATCAACCGTGTTGTCATAACGCTTCCGCTTTCGGTTACGAGGGTACGTGGACACACTCTCCCCTTTTGTTGCTATGCATCACATAGATAGATCTTGCATGATCGTAGGATTTTCTTTTTGAAATTACCGCGTTCCCCAACAAAAGCGCCCGAAAGTGGACCCGCAAAATATGTCGGTGGCATCATGAAAACTACCACACCATAGCTATTAACTTTAGTGCTGGTGTTGGATGGTTTTGCGACGTCACCACTAAGTTACGTCTGGTTAGAATGTTGGGTCCCACATACAAGTGGCATCCAAAAAAATTCCAACGCCTTGGAAACTGATAATGCTTCAGTCGGTAGAGAGCTGAAAAGTACCACAGTTGGAATTTCAAAATGCTACCCCATACTAACGGACATCAGGCAAACTCTGGAACTTTTTGCTGATTATCAGATTAGTGTGGTTGGGAGGAAGCTCAACAAACTGGCTCATGAGCTAGCTTTCCTAGCAAGAACTGAAGGCAACCAAGTTCTAGCTGGGTCAGTCCCAGAGAATCTTCAGGATATGTTTCTAGCTGAGTGTAATCCTACCCATTGAGTAGCTTGTTACTCATTGGATCTCAAAAAAAAAAATTTCCAACGCCACCACTAAGGCATAGTGATGACATACGAAATATGCGACAACACCACTATTTGAAAAAAAAGTGTTGGCGTTGATTAAAAATTGTGCGCCACCAACTAAAGTTGTGGCTACCCATTTCTCTACTACTGAATTCATGATCTTGTGCACTCAACATAATCATACCATTAAAAAACACTTACTCATGCACATTCCAATATGTTTCAAATTTAAAATGTCATCTCACTGTAAATCTTGCAAAAGACCTACTATGATCGCTCGAAACTCTTTAGTGACTGCAACATGACCTTCCATTATATTTTGTTCTCTTTTTTCAATCATGAACCATTGAACGGTTGCAAGACCATCATCTTTTGGCAATCTCCTACGGTGATAACTCATCGGCTTTTATGACTTTGTAGCAACGCAAGCGCATTGTGCTAGTTACTTCGCTCAATTCCATGTTATATTTGACTGCACCTTTCCGTAGACCGCTCAATCACATTAGTTTACTTACCATGCATGACCCATGCCACCAAATTTATGATCAAAATTATATCTTGGTGCTTCCGTCAGCCCCATGTCATATAAGGTGAAACTACGTCATGTTCTACCTTAAAATAGACATAACATTTATACATTACAAAATTTTCAACTCCGTGGCAGCGCATGAGAACATACCTAGTACTTAAAAAAAGTAGTGTTCCATTTTGTGCTAGGCAGAACTCTTCATCAACCGGTTCACCCCCTTCCACCACTTCCCACCATTGATTTTTTATCCAATCGATTTTCCCACCACGTCATATTTGATCGCACCTTCCGAAAACGCCACTCAATCACATTAATCCTCTATTCTTAATTACTTGTAATCCACTATCTATTTTTCATCTTCATGCAATTGTGCCATGTCTAGTCAACGATGTGGTCACAAGTTACAATTTGTACACTAATCTATCCATGCAACCATGCCACCTCAGCAAACATGCATGTTTTTCCTCTTCATGCAACTATGCCACATCATCAAGTCATGCATGTGGTCACAAGTTACAATTTGTTATTCATGAAACCATGCCACCTCAGCAACCATGCATGTTAATTTGTTTCACTTATTTTTGGGCGGGCATTAAAACATTAACGTGCGGGAGAAGGGCGGCCAACCAGCATGGCCACGTGGCACATGCTGGTTGGACGTGGCGAGAAACTTTTTAAATTTTTTGGAGATTATTTCTGAAAGATGAAAGTGAGATTTTTTTTTCTTTTGAGTAAATTTGTTTGGAGATTATTTTTGAAATCTGGAAGCGAGAATTTTTATTTCTTTTCCTTTTGAGATTTTTTTAGCTTTTCCTTTTTCTTTTTGATATGGATGTGATGTCCATGGGTTGCGAGATTTTTTATTTAATTTTGAGATGAAGATGAGGTTTTTTTTTCTCATTTTTTTTCTTTAAGAGAGAGAAATACGTGCACAACTTTCTCTCAAGAGACCCGCAATAGCGGGCCCCAACCACTAGTAGATAGTCATGTTACACGTTTTTATAGCATGGCCTACATATATTTGTATGTTGTATGTTTGGAGAAAATATATGTAGGTCATGTTTCATATTTTCATTAAAAATAGCATCCCGTTGACTTCAACCCAATAGATTTATCTTTTTACAAAACATTTTGTCACGTGCTTCATATACTTTATTTTTTCAAAATATATCATGAGAGCATTCTTAATTTTTTTTTGCAATAGTGTTAGTTTTCTAACATTTATTTATGCAAATGTTTTACCAAGGTTCCCACAGCAACGCGCGGGGCGTCATCTAGTTTACATACCTTTTACAGCACTGCATCAACTCCATCTTAATTAACTTATCTTTTGCAATAACTTGAAATTACGCCGCTTAATTTCATGCCATATTTGATCGCATCTTCCCGTACGCCGTTTAGTCAAAATAAAAATCTAATCCTTGGTGCTTTCCGCATGCCCTATGCCATATAAGGTGTAATTACGTCTCCTTCTACCTTAACACAGACCTAGCATCTATATACACATTAAAAAAATTGGCTCTCGTCGCAACTCACGGACTCCCTCCGTTCCGATGAATAAGGCGTATTTTGTTTCGTCAAGATAAGACTTTGACCAACAATTACACTTTTAGTATTTCACTTTATGTGATACTGAATCACAACCATAGCAAAGTATTTTTAAAATATGAACCCAGTGGCACAAATTTCTTAACAAAACAAAATACGCCTTACTTTTCGGAACGAAGATAGTACATAAAAGAGAAAAAAGAAAGAAGACGAAACTATCATCTTGGGCCTCACCGAGTCGTGGGCCGGACGAACGCACCCACCAGGCCACCACACCGGTCGCTGTCGCCGGGCGCGGCGGCGACCTCCCTCACTACTACTCCCCTCCACCCTTTATCCCTCTGACACACGAATCCACTCACGCGCACGCGAAATCCCCAAAACGCCGCCCCTTGCGGCCCCCCCGCAGCGCGCCCCCCAGGGGCGTTCTCGTCATTCCACCCCACCCCGAGTTTTAGCTCCCCCGGCCCCCGACGCCAACCCCAGTCCCCAACCCGCCCGTGCCCTAGCCCATCTCGATCTCGCCGCCTCCGCCCCCCACCCCACCCCACCCCACCCCACCCCGTCCCCGCGGCGACCCTCTACCTCCGCCGCCGCCGCCGCCGCCGCCGCCGGGCAAGGGCCGTCGGGGCGCCGCGCGCCCTCCCCCCCTCCCGCGGGGCCCGCCGCCGCCGACGGCGACGCCTGCTCCGCGGCCGCGGCCGCCCCGCCCCGAACCCTACCGGAGCTGCCGCGACCCGCGCCTAGGTATGACCCGCTCCGCTTCCCTGTTCGGGCCACTGATTGGTAGGTAGGTAGCACGACCAGCTGCTCCATGTACGGAGACGGAACACTGTTGGAATCCGCTTTTCCCTCCCCGCAGCCGCGCGCATTTCGCGAGGTTCGCCTGCTGGGCCGGGCGCCCTCCCGTTCGCGCGGAATGCGGCTCGCCGGATCTCGAGATTTGGCGGGTTGAATCGCTGGATTTTTCTTCCCTGGAGGTACCGCAGCGAAGTAGTAATGCGGCGCGTGCCTTGCCGTTTCGGGCAAGGATGCCGTGGTTAGCCTTGAGATCAGCGGGCGAGCGCCTTTTTTTCTGCCCCGGTAGTGGTAGCCTCGTAGCGTGCTTGCTTTAGTTTCAAAGATAAAATAGTATTAGCCTGCTTATTTCGGGTAACCCCACGGTGCTCTTTACGGTACATTTGGTGTCCTCCCATACAGGCTGTTTAAGCTGCACGGCATGGCCAGTTAGTTGTTCAGGTAGTTGTAGGAGGTTGAAAATGCCAATGTGAATATGGCCAGTAGTTTCAGCCGTGTCATCGAGCTGTGAATGTATACTGAATGTTAGTTTGACAATGAGGATGCGACTCTGGTACGCCTAGTAGTTTATTTTTCAGTTGCTGTAACGTTAGTTTGACAGAAGTACACACTTTTATTGAATCAAACAGTTGTGCATTCAAGTGCGCTCAGCTTTTCCATTTGCGATTTGCTGTGGCAGCATGTTTCAAAATATAATAGTATAGCCTGCTTATTTCGGGTATCCCCACGATTCTCTTTCCGGTACATATTGTGTCCTCACAGGCTGTTTAGGCTGGATGCAACCGCAAATTAGTTTAGCTGTTTAAGTTGGATGCCACAGGCTGTGAACATGGTCAGTAGTTTTAGCTGTGCATCGAGCTGTGCATATATACTGAATGCAGAAATGTGACCTCACGGTTCAAATGTTAGGCAATGAACAATGACAATGTAGCTCTAGGACGTACATTAGTTTATCCAGTTGCTGTAACCTTAGTTTGACAGAAGTACCATCAGCTTTTATCCAATCGAACAGTTGTGTTGAAGTACCATCAGCTTTTCCGTTCGCTGTGGCAGCATGTTGCTGTGACACCGGTGTGCCCCAACCAACTTCTCTGCTTTCTGCCTTTCATTTTACAAGCGGGTGTGGTCTGGCTTGTCACTGATGGATCCTACTTACTAGAAATTGAGCATATCACGGGCAGGGTTAAAATGGTCAAAATTCAGTTGTAGCGAGTCTGGAAAAGAAAGCTCATTTACATGCTTGGATGGCTTGGAGACCTGCTTTCACCATTTGCTCTTGCTTTGCCTTGCATGCATTATTTGAAAATAGATAAGATCTTCTGTCTTGCTACTAATTCTCTGTTAGCATATGTAATGCACAGTCCGTATGCCATTTCTCTACATATTCCCCAAGACATGAGATACTCCTCTGCAAGGGATTGAAAAGATGGCATCAAAAGGTCCCCGGTCGAAGCTAGACCATGAGACAAGACCTAGACGCAAGAAGGTTAGCTTGCAGCTTTGACATCTCATTTACCAGCTGTATTTTATCATTGCTCTCCATCTTCCTCATCTCTTTACTTAGCATTTCGTATTTACATGATGGCAAATTTCGATTGTCATACCCTGTAGTCAGTGTGGGAAAGAATTGAAGAAGTGCTTCTCTTCTCTTAAGTTTTCTATTACTAGTATTATTTAATCTGTATGTTAGGTATGCCATCCATTGCCAGTTATCACTTTGGTTTTAGTACATTGACTGAAACCTTTTCCCTATCTGTTCAGGCTCTTGAAGCTCCAAGGGAGCCTCGGAAGCCAAAAGTTCACTGGGACCATGTTCTGGGGGAAATGGTTTGGCTGTCAAAGGTTAGTTGCTACTAATACAATTGAACACTTGCTATCCTCCTTTTAAACACAGTAATATTGCAGGATTCTGTCATGGAGCTGTAGTGATTCTATTATCTTTTCTTTCTTAATTTAAATATCCCGCAGGAGTTTGAATCTGAGAGAAAGTGGAAGTTGTCCATGGCTAAAAAGATTGCTCAAAGGGCCAATATGGGTGTAGTTGACCAAGCAACAAAGGATGAGAAAAAACAGAAGGTTTGCATTATCTATGATATAACCAATCTATATTTTTTATACTTTATTTGATCGGTACCAAATCAAGGGATGCCTTTATTTCTACTATCCAGATATCGATTCCGTGGAGTTGTATCTTAGTTTGATGATCCTTTTCTTGCAGGAGGGGGAACATCGCCTGAGAAAAGTTGCCCTAAATATTTCTAAGGATGTGAAGAAGTTCTGGACCAAAATAGAGAAGTTGGCAAGTTTTTTTTTTGTGTGCCTTACTGTATCACTTACTTTACTATGTCATGTTCTCAAGAAACTGAACCAATATCACTTAATGATGTGAATGTAGGTTCTCTATAAGAATCAACTAGAGGTTGAGGAAAGGAAGAAAAAGGCCCTCGATAAGCAGCTTGATTTCCTTTTAGGTCAGACTGAAAGGTACCACCATCTATTGTTGGTTGATTTTCCGTGTCTATTTCAAACCTTGGATTTTTTATTTTAGGTCGATTGGCCCTGGCTGCATGCTAAGCTTCTGTCATTTGCTTTGAATTTTCAGATATTCTACAATGTTGGCTGAAAATCTCGTGGATGTTCCCCATTTGCAAACACAAGAAAATGGACTGTTACAGACAAATGTACTATCCAAGGAGGAAGTAGCAGGACCTTCCCAGACTAATCAACCATCCCAGGAGGAAGTAGCAGGACCTTCCCAGACTAATCAACCATCCCAGGAGGAAGTAGCAGGACCTTCGCAGACTAATCAACCATTGCAGGAGGATGTAGCAGAACCTTCGCAGACTAATCAACCATTGCAGGAGGATGTAGCAGAACCTTCACACACTAATCAACCATTGCAGGAGGATGTAGCAGAACCTTCGCACACTAATCAACCAGCGCAGGAGGAAGTAGCTGAGGAGAACATAAATGCACCAACTCCTGATGATCTAGGTGTTTAGCTTGACAAATTACTGCATGCTTCAGAAAACTTATCCAGTTAACTGTCCTTTTCTTTAGGCTTTAACACCTTTTAGTTGCAGATACAATGGAAACTGATGATGACTACGATAGCGGCTCCTTGAACGAAGAACAGGTAAGCTAATATTTTTTGTTTGCCCATGTTTTTATTTTGTCCATATGAATCCTAAGGATCTTAGTACAAAACATTATTGTTGTGAATAAGTTGAACAATTTGTTTTTATTGGCAGTTCGCCATTTTCTTGTTCTGTTTTTCATGCCAGTATGTTATGATACCACATTTCTGCTCGGCACTCCTAGATTTCTGTTGATTAGCTGCTGTTCAAAATAACAAAATATAATACAACATGCCATATACCTAAGTATTGTTATGATACTGCATTTCTGCCCCTGCTGGAAATCTGCATTGTTTTCACAACATATGAATCACTCTGATATGTGCTGGTACTGCAGGAAGATGACGAGCGCACAATTGATGAGGATGAAGCCCAAATCACGGAGGCTGAGCGCAATGAAGAATTAGCTGCATTGCAGGCAGAAGCTGACATACCAATTGATGATCTTCTTAAGTCGTATCTCAAAAGCCAAGGTATCCCCGAAAGCAGTTCTCTTCTACCTGCCTTAACATATATAGAGACAGCACTGTGCTCTATTTGGTGCTAAATTGATAAATTGATCAGCTCAAGCATTCTTAGTTAGCAGGGAAAGCAGTCCAGCTAACAAAGACACTTGCAGCAACTCAGATTTGAAGAATTCAACTAAAGGTTAGATTTTCAAATACCTGTATGGCATTAGGAAACTGAAATACTGCATACTCATTGATGTCTTTCCAAATTAATCTGCTCTTTTTGCTGTTTATTATCAGATTCTTCAAACCAAGTTAATGGCTGTAATCATGATTCTGGTTATACTTCAAGTGATGAAGGCAATTTTTCTGAGGAAGTTGATGATAGCCACCATTATGCTGAGTTTGTGAAGAGGAATCATGTATAGTTGTTTTCCTTGTGCCTTTTTTTTGCATATGGCCATGTGTGTGAGAGAGCCAAGGCTATCAAGTTATAGAATGTTCTCTAACCTTCTACTATTTTTTTAATCTTTGCAGGGGAAAAGTAATGGCGGTATCTCTGGTGAGCAGGTATACATTTCAATAACCTGTTTTACTGTTGTAGAATTTCTCTCCTCGTTACAAAATCATCTAACTTTGAAAAAAAACTTCATTTCCTCCCTTGCCTGTTGCTTGACTAGTGTTCGCCCTGAACTGTAATACAGTTTTAGAATATATCATTTTGTTTTGTGAAAAATCTACTTTTCGCCAGTTGCGCGAGTCTGATTTTCACCCCAAACCCTGACATGTCTGGACTTTTGAAGCCAAGCAAGTCTTATCAGTAGACTGGTTTAGTGAGTGGTTTTTGGTGATGTGGCATACTAGTAACTTAGCGCGAACTTGATGCCAAAATTCATCGGACTAAAAGTGGTGGTGTATTTATCGGGGGGAGTGATCATGAGATCCAGATTCACCAGCAATTTTGAAGAGGAGCTCACTAGGTCAGTTGAACAATGCGGTGGACTTAGATCAGTTTCTTCTTTCCCCATCTGCTGCACCGCCCCCTTTCTTTCACCAATTTGGGCTTCACTCTAGTTTTCCATGGTACACCTCCCATCCACTGAATTGAAGCTACCTTTTAACCTGCTCATCCTCTGCCATTCATCCCCATCCTTGTGGAGTCAGCCCTTGTCTGTGTTGTGCGACAGTGCTTGAACAGATTGACGTGGTTAGCGAAGCATGTGAGGTGGACATGTTGGATCTGCATGTTGAACACATTCACCTCAGGTGTCAGTTTCTTTGTGCAGAGCACTCCTAAAGATTAGCTGAAGCAGGCCCTTGCTTTACCCCCAGGATTGCATGGGAGGGAGGCAAATACAAAGATGGTGTTTCAAAAACAAATGTGCCACTTGCACTTCGGGCCTATTGCCTACCGGAGGTTGAGGTGGCAGCCATGTCATCCAAAACTGTTTTTCCAACTAGATTAGGACAACATTTTCTTTGAGGGTTGAGGTTGTCTTAACGGTATGTTAATTTATGGTAAAAAGTTAAGTCTCACTTAAGAGTTCAGGGAGGGATAGTTAAAATCTGAGGAAGGGTCACAACAACAGAATGACGAAATGCCAATGGGAAATAAGCATAAGAGAGTTTTGGAGTGTGAAGTAGGAAAGGGCAAATTAACAAGAAGTTGAAAATCTTAATGGCAATAGGCCCTTTTCACTTCCTTTGTCCAACTAACATGCAGTCAAGATTTTCTATTAATGATGGACCATGCTGACGCCTATTTAATGGAATAATCTTTTCTCCACAGCTTAAAAACCATAGGCATGTGACATAGGAACCGTGAACTGGAGTAGTAATTGGCAAGCGTTCACAGGTTGCATAGCTTGCTGAAAATTGTTAATGTGGATTGAAATACTAAGCAATCCTTGTGATTATCCTGTTTGTGTTTTGGCATGATCTGCTTTGGTGTAATGAATGCGAAAGTATACCTAAGTCAATGATCTGTTTTTTTTTCTTAAGTACTGTGTGGGGAATCTATGGTTTTGCATACTAACTCGTATCGTTTATTATTTTCAGGAGGATAACGATTATGTTTGTACTGATGAAGGAAAGGTAGTACACCCATCTTCATCTGATTTATTCACCACTTGCTTGTTTGCTGATACTTAACGTTATACTAATTGTATGGAAGTTGCTCTGGAAGATTTGAAACACATCCTTTCATGATTCATGGAGTTGCCATGTGCATTGAATTCTCCTGCCGTTCGTATATGTGTTTATCTTTGTCTATTTGGGAGCCTTAATAGCTGCATCTATTTGGTAGGATGATGAAGCAACTTTATCTGAAGAGGAAGAGTTGGCAAAGAAAGATGGCCCTGATCCTTCGGATGAGGTGATTTCATACATTAGTCAGTAATGTTGTTGAACTGTTCACATTGTCATTTTGAGCTGCTGTAGTTGTGAATTTACAGATTTGGTTACAACATGAATGAACTAGTCAGTAAAAGCTACTCCTGCAATTGATTCACTATCAATGTCATAGAATGCAACTACCAAAGATAGCACTTTTTCAGTATTTTAATTGGTTAAGCTTCTGATGGCCATTCTCTTAGTAGCACATCTGTAGAGCAAATTGTGAAATTCTGATTCTGTCAATCTGCTATCTGACTTTTAAGCAAAACTTAATTTAGCATGGATATTTGGGCAAAGAGCTTCCAAAGTTTTAGAGGTTTTTGTTATGTCTGTTAAACAAAGTGTCTTGGGCGCATGCACACAAAATGCCCCTATGTTCTAGATATCAGAAAACAACTGAGCTTTATTGTTTGCTTGTGAAGCCAGAGTGGAAAACAATGAGAAAACTGAGTGAGGTCAGAACCACTGCAGTGAAAGATGGGTCTAAAATGATAAATGTTCATTGACTGAACTTTATTTTAATTAAAGACCTAGCATAGCATACATTTGTAAAAAACCCAGATGGGGGCATAGTGCTGTTTTAAGTTGCTTGTGTGTTTAAGACCCTGTTATTTGAGGTTCCAATTTTATGATCATTGCACGCACATACTAGCTTCGCCCTTGCATATTTCCTACTCACTCTTTATCATTGATCTTGTTTCGTAAATACAGATTAAGCTTCTGCAAAAAGAGAGTGAGATCCCACTAGAAGAACTTCTTGCGAGGTACCCAAAGGTATGCAGATTTTCCATTTGCTTTCTTCAATTGCATTTTACTGTGGTCCATCTGTAATGCCCTTTTTATATTTATAGGATGGCTATGCAGATGACGTAACAACAGAACTGGAGGATTCACCCACACATTCTAGCGAAGAGGTTAATAGTGACATGTCTCTGGATGATCTACCTGCGGACTTGGAACTGAACAATGATACGTCTGAAAATCATGAAATAGCAGAAGTGCTGGGAACTGAGCATGTGAGCGGCAATGCCCTACAACTAGAAATAGTTTCAGAGCCTAGCGTGCAAGAATGCTCTGTTAAAGGAGATGAGCTGACTGATGATAAGGTGATTGCCGATGAGGAAGCTAGTGTACAAGAATGTTCTGTTAAAAAAGTTGAGATGACCGATGCTAAGGTGATGGCCGATCAGGAAACTGTTGTACAAGAATGTCCTGTTAAAGAAGATGAGCTGACTGATGCTAAGGTGATGGCCGATGAGGAAACTAGTGTACAAGAACGTTCTGTTAAAGAAGATGAGCAGACTGATGCTAAGGTGATTGCCGATGAGGAAACTGGTGACAGTGTAATGGCTGATGCTGCTGCTGCTGCAAGAGCAGCACAACCAACTGGGAACACCTTCTCAACAACAAGTGTCCGCACGAAATTCCCATTCCTTCTCAAGCATTCTCTTCGGGAATATCAGCATATTGGGTTGGACTGGTTGGTTGCTATGTATGAAAAGAGGCTGAATGGAATTTTAGCAGATGAAATGGGTTTAGGGAAGACGATCATGACTATCTCCTTGCTAGCACATCTTGCATGTGAGAAGGGAATATGGGGTCCACATCTTATTGTCGTCCCAACCAGTGTTATGTTAAATTGGGAGACAGAATTTCTGAAATGGTGTCCTGCCTTTAAAATACTTACTTATTTTGGAAGTGCAAAGGAGAGAAAGCAGAAACGTCAAGGTTGGATGAAGCCAAATTTTTTCCATGTATGCATCACGACATACAGGCTAGTTATTCAGGACTCCAAAGCATTCAAGCGAAAGAAGTGGAAGTATCTTATTCTTGACGAGGCTCATCTGATAAAGAACTGGAAATCACAAAGATGGCAGACTCTGCTGAATTTTAATTCGAAACGACGTATTCTTTTGACTGGAACTCCTCTGCAGAATGACCTTATGGAACTTTGGTCTCTCATGCACTTTTTGATGCCACATGTATTCCAGTCTCACCAAGAGTTCAAGGATTGGTTCTGCAATCCAATATCAGGAATGGTGGAGGGCCAAGACAAGGTAAACAAGGAAGTTATCGATCGGTTGCACAATGTCCTCCGCCCATTTATATTACGGCGATTGAAACGAGATGTTGAGAAACAGTTACCACAGAAGCATGAGCATGTCATATATTGCCGACTTTCCAGAAGGCAAAGAAACTTGTATGAAGATTTTATTGCCAGCTCAGATACACAAGCAACACTGTCAAGTGGCAACTATTTTGGTATGATTAGCATCATTATGCAACTCAGAAAGGTCTGTAACCATCCGGATCTTTTTGAAGGCCGCCCAATTATCAGCTCATTTGACATGGCAGGGATTGACATGCAGATCAGCTCTTCTGTTTGCATGGTCCTCGATAAGGGCCCATTTTCTCAGGCTGGTCTGTCTGATATGAACCTTGTGTTTACTCAAAATGAATTTAATATGACTTCTTGGGAGGCGGATGAGGTTGCTGCTGTCTTTCTTCCAGGCATCACCTCTAGGGGCTCTGGTGCAGAGATTTCTTGCTCTAGCAAGGCTGGTCAGAGAAGTAATGGAACAAATATTTTTGAAGAAATTCAGAAAGCCTTGCAGGAGGAGAGAATTAAAGAGGCCAAAGAAAGAGCAGCTTCAATTGCTTGGTGGAATAGGTTGAGATGCGAGAAGAGGCCTGTTTATGGTAGAAACATTAGAGAGCTTCTGACCATAAGACATCCTATGTGTGATGTTCTTGAGAAGAAGAATAACCCTTCATGCTACATGGATTTTTCATCGAGTCTAGCAGATCTTGTTCTTTCATCTGTGGAACGCTTCAATAAAATGCTTGGCTTTATTGAATCATTTACTTTTGCAATTCCTGCTGCACGGGCTGCTACTCCTATTTGTTGGTGCAAAAAAAGGAATTCACCTGTTCTTCTTGGACCAGCTTACAGAGAACAATGTATGAATGAGTTCTCGCCCATTCTCTCCCCTATAAGGCCTGCAATTGTTCGCCGTCAAGTGTACTTCCCCGACAGGCGCTTGATCCAGTTTGACTGTGGGAAGTTGCAGGAGCTTGCTGTCTTGCTGAGACGTTTGAAGTCAGAAGGACACAGAGCCTTGATATTTACTCAGATGACCAAGATGCTTGATACTTTGGAGGAATTCATTAATTTGTATGGCTATACATATTTGAGGTTAGATGGTTCTACCCAGCCAGAAGAGAGGCAGACACTAATGCAGAGGTTCAATACAAACCCGAAGTTTTTTCTTTTCATTTTATCCACTCGCAGTGGCGGTGTGGGAGTCAACCTAGTAGGGGCAGACACTGTTATATTCTATGACAGTGACTGGAACCCTGCAATGGATCAACAAGCCCAAGACAGATGCCACAGGATAGGACAAACACGTGAAGTTAACATCTATAGGCTAATTAGTGAGAGCACTATAGAGGAGAATATTCTTAAGAAAGCAAATCAGAAGCGAACACTTGATGATTTAGTGATACAACGCGGTTGTTACAATACAGAGTTCTTCAAGAAGCTAGACCCTATGGAATTTTTTTCTGGGCACACAGCTCTTAATGTCGAAGAACAGCCAAGGGATCGCCCTATGACTGCTGTATCCTCGAATGAAACTGGTCTGGCGCTGTCAAATGCAGATGTTGAAGCAGCTATTAGACAGGCAGAAGATGAAGCTGACTATATGGCTCTCAAAAGGTTGGAGCAGGAAGAGGCTGCAGACAATCAAGAATTCAGTGAGGAGGTTGCTGGAAGGCTAGAGGATGATGAGTTTGTAAATGAGGAGGATACAAAACCTGATGATCACACCAGTGAAGAGCATAAACATCAAAGTTCTGATGCGGATAAGGATAGAAATGTTGGTTTACCTGTGAACCAAATAAATGAAGAAAAGGCTCTTACATTGGCTGCAGGTGACGGAGATATGGATATGCTTGCTGATGTTAAGCAAATGGCTGCTGCAGCAGCTGCAGCAGGACAAGCGAGTTCATCTTTTGAAAATCACCTTCGGCCAATAGATAGATATGCAATGCGGTTTTTGGAGCTCTGGGATCCAATAATTGACAAAGCTGCTGTAAATTATCAGGTGAATGTTGCAGAGGAAGAATGGGAACTTGAACGCATTGAAAAACTCAAAGAAGATTTAGAGGCAGAAATTGATGAAGACCAGGAACCACTATCTTATGAGTGTAAGTGATTTCATGTTGATACTGACTGCACTCATGTTTTTCTTCTAAAAATTCGTTGAGTCACTTTATTTTTTGCAATTGGTTCGAGCTAGTGCTCTCCTCAATGCATGTCTCGCTCCTTTTTCTTATGTTCCAGTGTATTGACATTGTTTCAATTGCAGCATGGGATGTTGATTTTGCTACTACAGCGTATCGCCAACAGGTTGAGGCTCTAGCTAAAAAGCAGGTTAGTTTATATCTCAAGTTCTTGTGTGTGTGCCTCTTGTGCATAGTACTATGAGTATTAATGGGGTCCGTGCTGTAATACGTGCAGTTGTTGGAAGAACAGGAAAGACAAGCTCTTGAAGCAGCCAAAGAGCTAGAGGAAATGAATGAAATGGCGAGGTAATGAGCAATTATGCTCTCAGCGCATTCACACTTTTATCATTGATGTATAGAATTACCTGTTCTATAGTTCTGTTAGACACTTCTCTGCTACACTACTGTCCCCACTCTTCTTGCAGTAATATCATGCTATACATGCAATTCTTATATGCTTTTCTGCTGTTGATCACATAAATGACTGTTTCCTTTTGTCATCCTTTTATAGCAGTCACCGCAAAAAGTCAAAGAAGAAGAAAAGGAAGGCAGGCAAGTTTAAGTCTTTAAAAAAAGGACGTGTGTCATCTGAGTCAGAGGCCATGCATGATGAAACGTCTGTAGATACTATGAGTATTGATGACAATGCACCGTCGCCAGAGCTTATGAGTGATGAATCACCACATCATGGTTCACATAAGCGTAAAAAGATGACACCTAGAAATGAGGAAGTGAGCAGCAGTAGCAGAGCCCTGAAGAAGTTCAAGAAAGCCCCTAAATCAAACTGTACTCCTGAGTCCTCATCACATAAGCACTTGCTCGAAGGCAAGCAACTCAAGTTGATGGATGAAGTGAATGATTCTGATCCGAAGTCGGTGAGAATTAAGAGCGATGGCCGGATTTCCATGCCCTCCATGCCAGCAAAACGTGTTATGGTAATTAAGCCTGAGAGGTTGAAGAAGAAGGGTCTTATGTGGCCTCGAGATTGTGCTTTAGATTCATGGACTACTGAGGAAGATGCAGTTCTTTGTGGAACTGTACATGAGTACGGTCCTGTTTGGGAACTGGCTAGTGACTTTCTTCATTCCATACCTGGTGGTGCATTTTATAGGGGAAGATATCGTCATCCTGTACATTGCTGTGAGAGATTCCGAGAATTATTCTGCAAATATGTATTGTCAGCTACTGACAATGCAAACAGTGAGAAGGCTCCTTCTGGTGCCGGGAAGGCTGTCTTGAAAGTATCTGAGGTGAGTTGATTTACTGTTATCTTTGTAGAGGAGAAATTTCCAACATGAGGATATTTTTGCATGTTCATGCTTTCCAGTACTATTGTCCTCTGATTTGTTTTACAGTAAGGTCCAGTTCTTTTGGCGGCTTATGACATAAGCCAACCCTCCCCAGCTTGTTTTAGAAATCGCCCCTATATTTGTTGAGGCATATTTCTAGAAGCCTAGGGGGCAGCTTATATTTTAAAAGCACAAAAAGAACTGGGTTTAAGTCTGAAATGGTGCATGTGTGAAACATGCCACTGACACAATATGGAGTATCTTGGAGTGAAACATCCCACTGTTTATTTCAGAATTTCCTTTTCTCAGAAACTCAACATAGCACTGGATTCCTCTTTTTTGAGTTATGGTAATTGCTGATCACTGACCAACTTTCTATTGCTGCTGGGAAGAGAATTTCATCTCAGTAAGCAAGTCAGCATAGCTCTGCTGACCAGTAATCATTTCTGAAATTCATAAGCGAGCAAATAGTCAAGCAATATGTATAAATATGTGTGCTAGGCTTGATACAATATTGAAATTACGTGGCTTCATCCATATGTCTCTTTTTTCCTTGGGTCATATAGTTACATAATTTTTCTCTCCAGGTGTTTGTCAGCTATATTATGTGCCTTTCAGCTGCTTGTTAGCCACATATTGACCATTTCTCTATGACATCTTTCAGGATCAAACTCGGATGTTGCTGAATGTGATCAGTGAAATTCCTAACAACGAGTTGCTTCTCCAGAAACATTTCATGGCCATACTTTCTTCTGTTTGGAGATCAAAATGTGCTCATGAGTCCCGACATGTTACAAGTGTTTGTTCTAGTGCAACCCATAAGCCTGTTAGATTGAGTGAGAACTGGTCCATGGCAAACGACAAGCCATCCTTTAATCTGGTAAGGACAGCCCTCGCAGACGCCCAGGCCCAGTGTCCAAGAGTGGCAATACCAACAAGCAATCAGGAACCTCGCCGGAGGCATTTAGATTTAGTATTGGATTTCCGGACAGATCGACATGCTTACCAGGCAGACTTTCCATCTGTAGTGAATGTGTCCATTCTAGAACCAGATCCTATTAGACGCACTGTTGTGCCGGTGGAACAATCACTGCTGTCTGGGCTTCCTCATAGACATGCTGAGAACAGATTCAGGTCAGTGGTGTCTAATGCTTATTGTTGCAGTGCTGGTGACCCTTATTGTCCTTGTTTGTAATCGAGATGAGCAGTTGTGCTTCCAATTATTTGAATCTTCATGTTGTTTAGCAGCCTTCTGGAACGTAAACTAATGCTTATGTCTAATGTACATATATGCAGGATAGCATCAGAAGCTTGTTTTGAAGGGGAAGGTTCTCACTGGGCATCATCTGTCCACATGAATGATACTGCTCGACATAAATCTGGCTCAAAGTCCACAGGAAAACACAAAGCAGCTACAGAATCGGGAAGACCCCCAAAATCAAAAATTCAGAGGACGGCTGAACCGCAGGAAATGCCGGCTTTGAAGTTTGATTTTCTCCGATCCCCCCGGCAACTGTTGACAAGTGCAGCTGAGTTCCCCATCACACAGTCCCTATCCGACTTTGGCATTGATGATTCTGAGCTGACCTACATCGAGGATCTTCCTCTAGAAGAGGCTGACACTGAGTTTGCTCCGTACCAGTATGACCCTGTTTCCCTTGCTGGTATCGAGGAGTTGGATCCTCTCGTGGATTTGACAGACATCGGATGAGAATAAATGGACATTTTGGTCTAGATAGCATGCATGCCCTTCTATCAAGAGCAGAGAAGATTTTTGTCTCCGGCAGGGAGCCCAAGGATATGCGGTCGAGTTGCTCAGCCATGCATGGTTTTGGTTGCAATCTTGGTCATGATTGGCGGGAGCGGTGCTGTCGGCGAGGCCACGTGGATCCTGATGAGTTTGGAGCATGGGGGTTTGCTGCTGCACTAATGGAGGCATTGGGGGTACTCTCTATACATGTATGTATATTGTTAGTCTAGGATCCTAGGATGTAGAAGTGAGTCTCCCTCCCTCCCCCATCTGTGTCGAGAGATCGATCTTGTAACTTCACCATACATGTAAATTTTGCTTAGCAGATGCCAGCAGGGACGGAAAAGAGGAGGCCCTCGTCGTAGCCCTGCCGTGATTTCTTGATTGTTGCTCCCTTGGCCGTTTAATCTATTCCTGTCATTTTTCCTACCTGGCACTAGAAAATTAACAGTCATGTACCCCCCTGGTTGTGAAACAGATACTTGGGATCGATTGCTCTTGAGAGAATTCGGTGTTCAGATTCTTGTGGATCAATGAGATTCTCTTCTTTTGTATGGATCCTGAAGTTCGTAGGAGCAATAATTTGCCTTGGGTGGATTCTATGTGTGCTTCATTTATCTTCTTTTGTAGCTGGAATAATGTTTGTATTGTTGTTTCTAGTGCTGCCAGTTCAGGTTTTGTCGAAATTTGGCAGTTGCAAGAATTAGAGACCTATGGCAAACACTTTTGTTTATGTAACGTTGTCGGTGAAGGAGAGAAGTGGAGCATCAGTACTGTGCAAGGGATTTGCAACATTATATTATCTTTGAATCTTTGACGTGTATTCAGATTACCGTGGGAGCTCCTTGCCTGCACTCCCCATGTACATTTCTTCGACCAGTCAGATGCGGTTAGTTTAAATATTTGAAGCCTTGAGTTGTTTGTTTTGTGTACTAGCAAAAGGCCCTGCGTGTTGCAACGGGATAAAAAAAAATCATAATCTTCAATGCCCATGACCATATTTTTTCTGTTGCAACGGGAGAAACACTTACTCTTAATTTCGTGAAATCATGAATAATTTTGAAATTATGAACATTTTTTTAAACCTGTGCACATATTTAGAATCATGAATATTTATCAAATTCGACAACACTTCTAATTTTTTTGAACATTTTCTAAAATCAAGAACATTTTATACTATTTGTAAACATTTTTTAAAACAAATTTCTTGATTCGGGCGAATATTTCTAGAACCAAGGAACATCCTTTTTGAAATTGGTGGAACAGTTTTTGAAATTCACGAACATTTGGTTAATTTAATGAACATTTTTTGAATTAACGATCATCTCTTGAAATGTAGGATCATTTTTTGAATCAGCAAACATTTTATGAATGAAACAACCATTTTGTAAGTTACGAACAGTTTTTGAATTTTTTAGCATAACACTTTTTGAATTCATGAAATTTTGTTCAATTTCATTAACATTTTTTAATACACGAACTTTTTAAAAAGTCATGAACATTTATTGATTTCCTGAACATTTGTTTTCAAATTTCAGACATTTTTTAATAAGCAAACATTTTTTATAAAACCTAGAACATTTTCTGAATCCACAAACATTTTATGATTTATTAAACACTTTATTTCAAAATTCTCATTTTTTTAATTTGATGAACTTTATTGAAGTCACAAATTATTTAAATAGAAACAAAAAAACAAAAACGAAAAAAAAAATACAAACGAAATTCAAGAAACAGGCCGCCCGGACATGGGCCGGCCCAAACAGGCGCGTTGCGTCTTCACCCAGTGCACAGAGCGTAGTAGTATAGGAGGATCCCCCAGTGTGAAGCATTTTTATCACTTATAGGTGGATTGGTGGGGAATATTTTGCAACTTTGGTGCAATTTCGGCGACATAGCGCCAAAAGCAATAACCCTTTTATTATTAGGCACTAGCAAATGGGCCCGTGCGTTAGAACGGAAGAAAAACAAATCATAATCTCTAATTGCCATGATAACATTTTACTAAATCATGGAGATACACTATCACTCTCAATTTCATGAAATCATCAACACTTTTCGCAATTGTGGACATTTTTTCAAACTGGTGCTCATATTTCAAATCATAAACACTTTTAAAAAATCAAACATTTCATAAAGTCAGAAACTTTTTTCAATTCAAGAACATTTTACTATTTGCAAACATTTTTTTTCTAAATTGTGAATATGTTTTCCACAGTTTTCTTGAATCAACGATTATTTGTTTCGGAAACTGGTGCAACAAATTTTGAAATTATCAAACATTTTTTGAAATGCATAATCATTTTTGAATCAGGTAATGTTTTTTGAATTACTCCCTCCGTCTCATAATATAAGAGCGTTTTTGACACTACACCAGTGTAAAAAATGTTCTTATATTATGGGATAGAGGGAGCAATAAATTATTTTGTAAGTCACGAACTATTTATGAATCTTTAAGATATTTCTCTATCCATGACCATTTTTTGAATTGGTGAATGTTTTTTAATTTCATTAAAAAATTACTATACAAAGTATTTAAAGAATCATAAACATCTATTGACTTCGCGAACATCTCTTTCAAAATTTTGAATACTTTTCACAAACCGCAAGCATTTTTTGAATGCACAAGCATTTTTATGATTCATTAATTATTTTATTTCAAAAAATCCCATTTTTTTGAATTATCGAAACTTTTGTGAAGTTCATAATTATTTAAAGTAGAGCAATAAACAAAAGAATGAAACATCATTTAAGAAACAGGCTGCCTTGACATGGGCCGGCTTAAACGGGCGCGCTGCTTCTTCCCCCAGCGCGCTGACCGCAATATAGAAAATCCTTATTGCATAGGCCGGCCTAGGCGGGGGATTCCCCAGTGTGCATATTTTTTTATCACTTATAGCTGATATTGGTGGGTAATATTTTGTAACTTTGACGCAATTTTTGCGACATACCACCGAAAGCAATAGCCCCTTTATTATTAGGTATGGATAGATGTATGTATACAAACTAGCAAAAGGACCCGTGTGTTGCAATGAAAGAGAATGAGAATCTTCAATGGCCATTATCATATTTTGCTGCATCACTAAGATACACTATCACTCTCAATTTCATGAAATCATGATGATTTTTTCAAAACTCGTGGACATAGCTGAAATCGTGAATATTTATGAAATTCATGAACACTTTTACAATTTTTCAACATTTTCTAAAATCAAGAACATTTTTGAATTCATGTATATTTTATACTAGTTGCAATCAAATTTTAAAATTGTGAACATTTCTTTAAAAAATTTCTTGAATCTACGACCATTTCTAGAATGGATGAACAATGTTTTGGAAAATCGTGGAACAATTTTTGAAATTCACGAACATTTTTTGATTTAACATACATTTTTTGACTTAACAAACATTTTGAAATGCTTGATCATTTTTAGAACGAGCAAATATTTCAAGAATGAATAAACTATTTTGTAAGTCATGAACAATTTTTGAACTTTTAGGATATTTTTCCATTTCATAAACATTTTTGAATTGCCAATTTTTTTTAAATTTCATTAACATTTTTAATATACGAAATATTTAAAATTAAGAATATTTTTTGATTTCCAATTTTATTAGAACTGCATTTTTTTGAATAAGCAATTTTTTTCTTAAAACCGCGAACATTTTTTGAGTCGACAAACATTTTATCGTTTATTAAACATTTTATTTAGAAAATGCTCACATTTTAAAAAAATTTGAAATTTTTTTAAAGTCCCAAAATATTCAAAGGAGAAAAAAGGAAAACAATAAATAAAAAATTTGAAATTTTAAAAACAGGCCGCCCGGAGACGGGCCTGCCCAAACAGGCACGCGACGGCTTCTCGTAGAGTGTAGAGTGCAGTATAGGAAGTCTATACAACATGGGCCGGCTTAGGCGGGGGATTACCCTGTGTGAAATGTTTTTTTATCACTTATAGATGCCGTTGGTGGGTAATATTTTGCATCTTTTAAGGGGCAATTTTCATGAGGTACCGCAAGAAGCAATAACCCTGTATTATTAGATATAGATTTGAAACACTCGCTTATATGATATGGTCGACAAAACTGCTCATGTTTTTCTTTTCTTTTTTGAGCTGGCCAGAAACAGTGCTGTTAGTGGGGCAGTTTGCAAAAGAACTGGCCCTAATGGAGCCAGCAACATGCCGTCAGAGCGATCTGAGACACTAAATTGTCCAATCTTAAGTACGAACGAGCCTGAATCTTCAAATCACTAATTGAGGGATACACCTTCTAAAGATCACTTCCGTGCGCCATTTGTCGCGACCTGAGAGGTTTCTCTTTATTTTGTAGATTCATTTACTCGAAAAGTTTTATCTCTTAAACCATGCATCCAAATCTTGAACCGTTTTTACCATCTGATTCTTCGCGTCGAGATTTTTAAAAACTAGATCCGATGTTGATAGTTTTCGACGTACTTTATTTTTCACGAAAAAAACGCAGGAAAAAAGCACACCCGGAGCACATTTTTCCCATTTCCAAAGCCGCTTCCAAGAGGCACGACCGTGCCTCTCGCGAAGCAAATCCGTGCCTCTCACGAAATCAAAACCGTGCTTCTCGCGGAAGAAAACAAAAGAGAACACATTTATTTTTCCTTTTCCGAAAGTCACGACCGTGCCTCTCGCGCAAGCAAAAATTGTGCCTCTCGTAGAAGAAAAAAACACATTTTGTTTGTCCGTTTCGGAGAGGCACAGTCGTGCCTCTCGAGGAAGCCAACCCGTGCCTCTCGGGGAAGCAAGCCGTGCGTCCAAATCTCGAACCGTTTTCACCATTTGATTCCTCGCATTAAGATCTTTAAAAACTAGATCCAATGTTGATAGGTTTTGACGAACTATATTTTTCACGAAAAAAAAAACGCACAAAAAAGCACATCGGGAGCACATTTTTTCCTATTTCTGAAAGCCGTTTTCAAGAGGCATGACCGTCCCTCTTGCGGAAGCAAATCTATGCCTCTCACAGAATTAAAACGTGCTTCTCATGGAAGAACAAAAATAGAGAACACATTTATTATTCCGTTTCCGAGAGTCAAGACTGTGCCTCTCGCGGAAGCAAAACGATGCCTCTCGTGAAAGGAAAAAAAAGAAAAACACATTTTGTTATCTGCTTCAGAGAGGCACTGCTATGCCTCTCGAGGAAGGCAATCCGTGCCTCTCGGGGAAGGAAAAACGTGCCTCTTAGAAGGAAAAAAAAAGAAAACACATTTTTTTCGTTTTCAAGAGGTACACTCATGCCTCTCATGAAAAAAACACATTTTTCACGTAATTTTTTATGTGGAAAAGCTAAGCAAGACCGCTGAAAAACCGAAAACCCAGAGCGCGATACGTGGCGTGCTCTCAGGCCACCCTTGGGGAGGCTCCTGAACGAACGCGAGATGAAAAGTTTCTCTCGCTGAAGCATTTGCAGTTGTTGGGCCCGCCCACTTGCATGCAATTAATAAAGGAAAAAGGAGAGAAGAAATGGGGGCGTGCAGGATTCGAACCCGCCCCTGCTATACAAGTAAGGTAGTTCCTAACGCGAAACAAGTCTGGTGTTCCATTGTCCCCCCTTTTTCCGCTTTTTTTGGTTTTTCTTCGTTTTTTCTCTCTTTTCATTGGTTTTTCTTTTCTTTCTTTTTTATTTTTGTTCTCTTGCTTTCTGTTGTTTCTTTTCGTTTTTTCAATCTTTATTGCATTTGTTCCTTTGCTTTTTTATTTTTTCTTTGGTTCATTTTGTTTCTTTTTGGATTTTTTCGTTCTCTTTGTTTCTTTTGGTTCTATTCTACATTTTTTGTACATGTCAACAATATTTTTCTAATACACATTAACATTCTTACAATACAAATTTAACATTTTTAATACATAGTCAACAGTTTTGCTATAAGTATGCAACTTTTTCCATTTGTTGATTAACATTTTTGAAATACTTGTTCAAATTTTTTTTTAAAATGCTTGATTAACATTTTTATATACATGATAAAAAATCCTCATTTTTTAATACATGGTCAACATTTTTTCAATACACATTTAACATTTCCAAATGCTTGATTAACAATTTTCAAATATTTGTTCCACATATTTTCAAACGCTTTATTAACATTTTTGTATACATGATAAAAAAGATCATGATTTCTTCGATACATGGTCAACATTCATGCTATACAGAATTAATTTTATTTGAAATGATTGATTAACATTTTAAAATACTTGTTCAATTTTTTAAATGGTTGATGAACATTTTTCTATACAAGATCAATAAAATTCATCATTTTTTTAATAAATGTTCAACATTTTTGATATACACATCTAACATATTTTAAATGGTTGATTAACATTTTTCAAATACTTGTTCACCATTGTTTTTCAAATGCTTGATTAATATTTTTATATACATGATCAACATTTTTAGAAATACTTGTTCAACATTTTTCAAATACTTGTTCAAGATTTGTATTTCAAATGCTTGATTAACATTTTTATATACATGATCAACATGTTTTCAAATACTTCTTCACCAATTTTCAAATACTTGTTCAACATTTTCTAAATACTTGTTTAACATTTTTCAAGTACTTGTTCAACATGTTTCAAAAAGTTTCTGTAGACTGTTTTTTGTATTATATATACATTTATAATATTTTAAAAATATAATCAAAAGTACAAAATACAGCAAAAAATGAAATAAAAAACGTAAAATAGAGAGGAACACGAGGCTGTGACCTCTTTCACGCCTGTGCGGCCCAATTCACCCTCCCCTTCAGCGAGTATTCCCTCGCTCTCACAAAAGCGAGAAATAGGGGCGCCCGCCCAAGCCGGCCAGACCAAATTGAAAGGGGCCGCCGCTCCGCAGGCCATTCTCAGTGCTTACTCATGAACCGGGCCGCCGTAGGCTTCAAGGGGGGCAGATGAGATGTGAATCTCAACATGACAATGGGTACTTGCGAACCCGACGGATAAAACTCTATTAGGGTAAGGGTTTGGAAAAAGTAAATACCCATGAGTTTATAAATGGGAAAAGGTTGTAACCATCAGGTAGCCGGGTACGGGTATGGAAAGGCAAAACCCATACATGCGTACCCCGCATACCCATATACTAATTCATTCTAACAGGCAGGTTCCATGCGTCATTTACTTAAGGGAAAAAACCCAGCCGCTTTACCATAGGCTAATGCAGTCGCTAGCCTTGACCCAAAATCCTGTCCCCTTAGCCATGTGTATATCTTGTTTAAATGTGTTGACCTTCTTTCGTGAACTCTTGATTTTGTCTTTGATTTTTTTATCTTATTATATGGTCTCCTTCATTTGATCATTTCGAAGTACGGGCTATAGAACTATCTTCAATAAAAGAAATTTAAAGAAAATGGTGGCCCTCCTGTTTGCCTTATAATTGAAAAAAAGAAGAAAGAATAGATGTGAGTGTTTCTCTAAAAGGTTCACTTACAAACTATTCATCCATGAATGTAACTGGACATTGTTTAGTGCCATCTAGTTCATGCTTATTGCTATCCACTTTTGAAAGTTAATACCATTCTTTTTATTCCATATCACAACTAATTGTGATATATATGTGTACTGAAATGCTGAAATGTGGTATATATGTGCTCAAATGCTGAAGTATACATGTTGAAATGTAGTGTATATATGTGGAAAGGCTGAAAAATACATGGTGAAGTGTGAATTGGGTAAGATGACCGAGTTGTTGGTTATTTTTACCCACAAGTATTACCCGCACAATGGCGGATACGGGTACGGATATGGGTTTGGGCGAAAAATATCGGGACGGGTATGTTTTTGGGTGACCATTACCCGCAGCCTAACCCGGAGGGTACCGCATGTTGATGTGAATCCCCACAACAAGTTGCGATGCGAATTGTTTTATGGCTGGAGCAATCAAACCGCTGATCTGAAGCCCTCCACCTACGTCACCAAAATTATCCGAACCCCCAAAATACATAAACTAGTGGCGACGGTGGCAGGCGGTGTCGATAAGGGAGCAGGGAGGCGATGCACGTGAAAAGGAGCTCGAAGGGCGTGCTTGGTAGCATGCATGGTGGATGTATAGGCTAAAAAGTTCCCTATCCGACTCACTTTTGCTTGTTTCGTACGGTGCACAGACTCACCTGGGCTAGGCCCATCTCATACAAAAAAGACCCTTAGCCATGCCCATCTTATGCACCCTATAGAGGCGAGCCGTGACGAGTGAGGCTGAGGCCGATCCAGGCAAACATCTCCCCTAACCCCCCTCATGAATCCTCTCATTGTGCTACCCCCATTCTCTCCTGACCTAGCTGCCATCCTACCTCCCATGACCATGGAGACCTCCCGCAGATCTACCCCGCCACCGGTCAACTCGCGGCCGCCCCCCTTCAACCTCGCTGTTAGCCCCAGCACGCTGTTGCCACCGTGAGACTTAGCTCCTCCGCCCTTCCTTCCCTCTCTCCGCCCTCCTCCTCCTCCCTTCCTTACCCTACTTCCTCCTTCCTGCCTCGGGGCCCTTGCTGCATGACCAGGGATGAACCCTTGTTGTTTGTACATAGAGCCTAATTTGGGGAGAGGTCTTTACATACCTCTCCAACCCTAGTCGCTGCGATGAGCATGCGTTCATCCAAGATCAATCTCCATTGCTACTCCATCCACCACCATAGAAGGAGGGACACCATCAAGGGAAGAAGGAGGAGGTTCCGCCACCATGAGCACTGGCCTTCGGGATGGTGCTATCACGTTAGTGCCATCATCGACACCGCCCCCATCTCCATCACCACTGGCGCGACCACCATCATCACCATCACCACTGCGCCGCCATCATCACCAACACCACCATGCCTTCTCCCTTCACCGACTTGATGCCGGCTTGTAATTTTTCCTTAATCTTCATGTCTTTGTTTGAGCAGTTGTACTAGTTCTCGGGATATGGTTGAACTCTATATGATACTTGATGTGATCCAATATTACCTGTTCATGATTCGAGTTAGTAGCCTTCGCGAATGTTGAGAGGAGCGCTCACTCAGATTGTTGCGTTGTTGCCATGAAGTATATTACTGTCGTTGTGAGTGTAGGGGATATTGGGGTAATTCAAGGTGACAGTAAAAGCCTTGATTCCTCGCCGTTGCAATTGATATGGGATTAAAGAAGAACCCTTAGAGAGTCTGCATCCATGGGGAAACCCTTAATTATCGTAGTGGTAACCTGCAGGGGGACACTGCCGTAGTGGCGTATGTGGCACGAAGTCTATGTTAGAGTAGAACGTGTTCTGTACCCAGCTCCGCTCACTTATGCATTTGACCAGTGACTAGAGGATCACGATAGTTCATATTATTAACAGTGATTCCGGAACCCCAGAGAACACCTTACTACCGAAGCACCGCCCTTACTAGCTTAGTCTTTTTTTATTCATTTTTACTGGTGGATGAGATTTCAGATTTAAGTCCTATAAACTCGAAACAAGGGAGTAAGATGCTTTTGCAGTTCAAGAAAAGAGGCAGAGCGAGTATCATTTTTCTAGTTTATGTAAGAATTGCACCCACCGTGCAAGTTCATTTACTATAGGCGTAATTAACTCCATCATGAACATATTATCATACCGTGCTCGATTCTCAGATCTAACATTCCATTAACAATAGCTTAAAGAATGAATTAATGAAAGTTTGTCTCATTAGCGAATATGAAGCTTAAATATTAATATAAATAGTGAACGCGAATAATGCATGTGAAGCAAAACTAGACTACCCCGGAGTCCTACCAACTAGTATCGAAATTGCTGTGCATACGATGAACAGTGCGTACAATTTTCGTACGACATGATCTCACTCGTCCATCCAACTGATCGAACGGCTGCTGACCACTGTCATACTTACATCGTACAAAATTAGTCGTACGTGTAGCAGTCAATTTCCAGCAACTAATCATGCCCAACGAATTAATAAATGCCCATCACATTACTAGATCTGGCAACTAGATTCCGAACATCACATGCGTTATGCAGATATACACTAAAAACACCAATATTTGATTTTTCATTAATAATATTTCTGTGGTACATGTTTCCAATGATTTTCTATGAGTATAAAAAAGTAGCAGCCAAACAGTATGTTAAAGACCTTTTCATATGTAAACTATATATTATTTAATAATTAGTAAATGAGATCCCATAATCAACAATATAACTATAATGATTTTTGAAGTATGAATTAAAATTCAATGTTTCATTGAAAATCAGATTCTCCCTTTGGTACATCCGTACGAGCAACTCTAATGGATCCTGTAAAGCAACATCCTGTATAATGGTTTTGGGGGATCAGTAAAACAAAATAGAGGCTCAGAGCAAGGCTATTGTTTGTCAACATCTGTTGCTAAGAAATCTTAGCACCCATTAAAGTTGGTGCTAAACATTGGAGATATGAATTGGTTCTAGCTGAGGAAGAGTCTAGTGTAGAATTGACCCAAATGGACAAGGTAGATGGAGTGGGACGGTGGGAGGTGGACCAAGTGGAAGGGGTCCTGCAAAGTGGAGCATACTCACTCACTCCTTCTCTCCACTGTCCAGCTTCTACATAGACAACTTGAAGTGGATACTCTAAAATGCTCAAGGTAAGTGTGAGTGCTATGGATGGCCTTCTCGTAGGGAGACGGGGATGAATCCATAGTATTGTATTGTGTGGTGGTTAGTGGACTCGTGTGCGCCATCTCACCTCAAAGAAGTTTCTCGTAGTCGTAGAACAGGATAGCCACTGAGTCAAAGCTGGCTTGCTGCAACTAAACCCCACATTAACTTCTTGATAAAATGCATGTATGATAGGATCTGATGTAAGTCTTGCTGAGTACCTTTGTACTCATGTTGCTTTATTTATGTTTTTGCAGCTAAGACTTCGGTCTTACTAGTTTCCGTGGACTTCGACAAGTAGCTTGTACCTCAGCTACGATCTTGATTGGATGTTGTAGATAGTTAGGCTCTTCACCTTTTTCATTTGTAGATGTCTGTACTCAGACATGTAATGCTTCCGCTTGTTGCTTGTCTGCTCTGAATGTTGGGTCATGTGACCCTTGTTTGTAATAATGCTATGTTGGCTCTTTGAGCCTTATCTATATGAGTTGTTGAGTTATGCTGTGATGCCATGTTGTACAACACATACTTGCATGTTATGCGTACGTGTAATGTGTATTGCTATGCGTGGGATCTGACTATTTAGTTGTTTATCCTTAGTAGCCTCTCTTACCGGGAAATGTCTCCTAGTGCTTCCACTGAGCCCTGGTAGCTTGCTACTGCTCCGGAACACTTAGGCTGGCCGACATGTGTCCTTCTTCGCTCTCGTCTGTCCCTTCGGAAATGTCACGCGGTGTCTACCGAGTCCCGTTAGCTGCTATACCTGGATTCTTCTGAGTCCTGCTAGCCCAGTTACTACAGCCGGATTCACTCGCTGATGACCGACACGTTCGATGCTGGGTCATGTATGCCTGTCCCTGTAAGTTAGTGCCACTTCGGGTTCACGACTAGCCATGTCAGCCCGGGTTCTTGTCATATGGATGCTAGCGACACTATCATACGTGTGCCAAAAGGCGCAAACAGTCCCGGGCATGGTAAGGTGACACCCGTGGGAATATCGTGCGTGAGGCTGCAAAGTGATATGAGGTGTTACATGCTAGATCGGTGTGGCATAGAATCGGGGTCCTGACAGCTTTGGTATCAGAGCCTGACTGCCTATAGGATTACCAAGCCAAACTGGTCGAAGTTGAGTCTAGAAATTCTTTAGTTATGTAAGGGAATTGATTGTGGGAAGGAACGTAAGGCTCTTTTTACTCCTTATACCTCATGCCCATATGATATAAGTCATCCTACCTTTCCTACGGGGTTAAGGAACTAGGATTTCTCTTCCGTCTATCAGGATCACGTGTTACTACTCCATAGTTCCATAGGATTGGTTGATCAGAGTCATACCCCAGTTTCGAGTACTTCGGGTGTAGCCTGTTTAGTACTATCTCAGAACCTTGAGTGATGAAGTTGAGTATGTTACTACCCCATTTTAGCAGGATGTCTCATTCTGAGCATTTTAGTGTCATTATGCTGCCGGAATTGCCCTAGGAGTTTGAGAGTTACTAATTTCCTTGTCCTACATTCTACAGCCTATAGTTGATGTTGATTCCGTCCTTGGTTTCGTTTCTCAGGATGTCATTAGTTAAGCGAAGTTCTGTTGCTCGTAGCCAGAACCACGGAGATGGTAGGGATGAGGAACCTCCCGACCAGCCTTCATTGGCAGAGTTCATGTTAGAGATGGAGAGAAACAAGCGTGAGTCTAACCGCTTGTTGGCACGTATCGAGGAGAACACCGCACATCAGTTCAAAGGGTCCGCAACCATTCATGACTTCATTTGCTTGCACCCACCTACTTTTCATCATTCTATTGAGCCACTCGATGCAGATGACTATCTCCATAGCATCACTCATAACACTACAAAAAAGACACATCCGTGACATTTTGGGCCGAACGTATTTTTTTTCTGTCATACATATGACACTTCTATGACGATAATTGTGACAAAACCCGGTATCATCATAGATGTGGTGGGCTCCTACTTCTATGACAAAAAGTCATGACAGAAAATGGGCTTTTCGTCTTGGGCGGGCCGGAGACGCAGCTGCATGACATTCTTTGGGCCGTACATGACGGAAAAAACTATGGTAGAAGCGAGGGGGAGGAAAATTTCGGGGAGTTGCCGGTTACGGTGGGAGGTCGGGGGCCGAGTGATGCGCGTTTCTCTCTTACACGTACACGCGTGTGTGCGAGGCGTTGGCTCTAACTGAACCCGAGCGAGGCATTGGGCTCTAATCAACTCGAGGGATTGCACCGCAGTTACGCGTTCATCGAACCCGAGCGATCGATCGATGGCTGTTAACTGAACCCGATGGAGCGATTCCTTCGCTACAGCTGCTAACTGAAGCCGATTGATTGGATGAACAGTGAGCGTTGCGGGGGAGGGGGCGGGGTTTGGATGAATAGTGAGCGGTGGCGTTGCCTCTGGATGAACATGATCCCGTGGTGTGGAGGGCTGGATGAACAGTAGACGGTGGAGCACTACTAGGGAAAAGCCTATACACAGAATCTTAGCAGCAGCGCGGTTCAAAATAGAGCGCTGCTGCTAAGTAGTTGTAGCACGGGTTACGTAAACTCGCCATCGATAAATATTTAGCAATGGCGCCGACCAGAACGCGCCGCTACAAATATCGACCGGCGGTGTTCCCCAACTCTAAGTAGCGAGAGCTGTCGCAAATAACAGCGCTCTTGCTAAGCACGTAGTAGTAGCGCGGTTTCTCGAGATCGCTGCGGTAAGTTTCAAATTGCCGCAATTTTTGTCCCGATTAGCGAGAGGGCTTACCTAAAAGCGCTGCTGCTGCTAAGTTCTTAGCAGCAGCTGCTTTTCTCTCCAGCCATCGCTAACCCCACCAACCCCCAACCCGTCCCTCCCTCCCCTTCCTTTTCCCTTCCCCTACCTCCCCTCTCCTCTCTTCCCTCCACCACATGCTCCCACTCTCACTTTTTTTCCCTTCCCCTACCTCCCCTCTCCTCTCTTTCCTCCACCACATGCTCCCACTCTCACTCTTCTTCTTCTCAATACTTCTCCCCATTACTCTCTCTCTCTCTATCCACCTTCTCTCTCTTCATTACTCCTACATAACTACACCACCTCCATTAATGCATCTCCTTTCTTTTTCCTTCCCCTCCACTAGTTGAAGTTGTCTCCTTCCAAATTAGGTAGCTAGGTAGATGTAGGATTTAGTTAAGTGACCTATTTGCCCCCTAACTAGATCTATCTTTGTCAAGAAGAGCTTAATTTGTGCACTTTTGATCTCCCTACAACATCATCTTCGGCCATCGAGATAGAGGTGATGAAAATTTCATGTTTTTGCAAAATGGAAATGTGTTTATGTGTGTGTGATATGTTTGTGGAAATTGTGTGTGTGGCATGAGTCGACGCCGCCAAATTGTGCTTTTGAGTTGCCTATGTTTTGCGAAATGTCGATTTATTTCGCTTCGCTAATTCCGCAAACTCTAGATCCATATATGTCCTATTTTTAGGGAAGGTCATGCCAAATTTTTATGACTTTGATGCATGCATGCATTTTTACAATCAATTTTTTATTATTACCGTGCGAGTTGACGATGGTCGATGGAACGATGGTGGACAGTGGTTGCGATCGGCGGTGCAAGACATGAAAGAAAATAACCGGAGAGAGGTTTTATGTCCGTGTCGAAAATGCAAAGGAATAGTTTGGCTCGACCCCCATGACGATGGTCGGTGTCGGCGCACTTGCCATGACTGGTTTCATGGATGGCTATACTAGGTGGATAATTGAAGATGAGGATGACGATGTTGAGGATGCCGACGGGCAGCAATGATGACACGGGCAAGACGAAGAGATGATCGATAATGGCGGCGGGAAGAGGCGGACATGGCGGCGGAGAAGGGCGGACATGGCGGAGGAGAAGTGGCGGACATGGCGGCGGAGAGAACGACATGGACTCCACGCAGCAGAGTTCGTCAAGATTAAGTTCAATTGTGCGGGACCCTCATGTTCAAGCATTGCTTCGCAAGGAGACGAGTCTTGAGAGAGCTGCTTCTAGAGAGGAGGCTAAGCCGAGCAACCGGTGGTAGACTCGAACACTCCATTGTATGATGGTTGCAATCTGAGGTGACCGGTTGAGTTTCACGCCCTACTCCACAAGACGAAGGCTAAAAACAAATGGACCGACACTAGCCTCGATGAGCATCTCAAGTACCTAAAGGATGTTCTTCCCGCGGGTAATCTATGTCCTACTAGTGTTGATGAGGCCAAGAAGATCGTGTGCCCTCTTGATCGCCACACGTTAGATACCATGCATGCATCAACGATTGCATAATTTATCGGAAGGAGCACGCCGAAAAAACAAGCTGTCCGTGTGCAATGCTTCTCGATACAAGAAGGCCGGAAGAAATGTCCCCGTAAAGTTGTATGGTACTTACCGATCACTCCCGTCTCGAGGTATTTTGTAGATCCCAAGGAAGCAAAGCTAATGCGCCGCACGCGGAGAGGAAGAAGCCCGACGATGGAGATGATCCGAAGCTGAGACACGTGAAGGATGGAAGCCGGTGGAGAGCGTTGAACAACTTCTATCGGTATTTTGAATGTGATGCAAGGAACGTCGTGCTCGGCGCGTGTACCGATGGCATGAATCCGTTTGGCAACCGTAACACCAACCATAGTACATGGCCCGTGTTTGTATGGATGTACAACCTCCCCCGTTGTGCATGAAATCAAGTACATTCACATGAGCATGCTTATTCAAGGGCCAAAACAACCAAGAAATAATATTAATTTGTATCTGGGGCTACTTCAAGAGGAGTTAGACACGTTATGGAAAACACCGCCAAGACATGGGACGCCAAAGAAGGTGAGTATTTCAACATGAGAGCAGCGATCACGACAAAGGCAGACTATCTCGCTTATGGATATGTGGCGGGCCAGTGTGCCATGGATATTGCGGATGCACGCGGTGCATGGATGATACAACGTCTCGGCAGACTAACGTCAAGGAAAGATGGCGGTCTGGGAAAATCGTGTACATGGGGCATCAAGATGGCTTGAACAGACGACCCGTGGAGAAACCGTGGAGATCTATTCAATGGTCACGCTAAGCATCGAGGACCTCCACGTAAGCGGAGCGGTGCCAAATCGATGAGCTGTTGAAAAAGCGGAATGAGTGCCCGCGCCGAAAGACGATGAGAAAGGCGCCAAGCCGCTGCTGAAGGTATGGAAGACGAGGTCTGTGTTCGGGACTTGGAGTATCGCACAAACTCGATACACCTCATTGCCTTGATCAAATGCATATCTGTAAGAATGTCCTTGAGAGCTTGCTCGCAACACTGATGAACATGCCGGATAAGACCAAGGATGGGCCAAGGCAAGAAAAGACTTGCAAGATTTGAAAATCAGGGAAGATCTGCACATGCCGCCCGTAAAATGTCGACGAGACAGAGGCGGAGACAGAGGCACGGAGAAGAAGGGCAAGAAATTAAAGAAAGAAGATTATTGCCCCCTCTTGCTTCACCTTAAGTCAGCTGAGATCAATCAATTCTTTAAGTGCCTTACCGGAGTGAAAGTTAGTTCCGATTCTCGTGGCAAGATAAGCGATATCTAGACACGGACAAGAAAAGGTTCAGCGGGATGAAGTCTCATGACTGTCATGTGATGATGACGCAGATACTACTGTTGCCCTTAGAGGGATAATGGACAAGCACGTCCGTGACACGCTTATTGGTCTCTGCAACTTTTTGATGTCATCTCTCGAAAGTCGATCGGTGTGAAGCAGCTCCAAAGGCTACGTGAAGAGATCGTTGTGATAATGAATGAGCTTGAGATGTACTTCCCGCCGCGTTCTTCGACGTGATGGTGCATCTGTGTGTCCATATTGTGGATGACATAATAGACTGGGGCCGTCATTCCCGCACAACATGATGCCGTTTGAGAGGATGAATGGGATCATCAAAGGATTCGTTTCAGAATATGTCCCGTCCGGATGGAAGCATCGTCCGGGCTATTTGGCACAAGAGTGCATCTCTTTACGTGAGAATTTTCTATATGGCGCAGACCAGCCGCTGGTGTTAGTGTTGGTTTGCCCATTAACAAGCACGATGGGAGGCTCAAGGAGATGGTCACCGAACGGTCGCAAGGAACTGCACGTGGCATACTCGGATCGATGCAATGACTTTGATAGAGCAAACTTGGTAGTGCTACAACACCTAGACGAGGTAGATCCTTTCGTGGCACTCGCACAAAGAAATTATTGCAAAGAAGTATCGTGACCGGAGGTATGCGGGACAACCGCCGGGTTACTAGAGAGCACAACTCCACTTTCCTGCATTGGTTCAAAGAGCATATTATTGCTAATCCCCCGGAGGAGGGCTCTAAGGACGGATTGCTCATATACGCCTTAGCACATGGCCCCTCGCCCAACCTCGTAACCTATCAGGCATATGATATCAACGGATACACGTTCTACACAGAGGCAAAAGATATGGACAGTGATGATCAGAACTCAGGGGTGACGATGGAATGCATGACCGCAGCGACAACGCACAACCGAATGATTTTATGGAAGGGTCGAGGAGATCTGGGAGCTTGACTACTCTGGACTGCACAACACGACGATGTTCCGTGTTAGATGGGCTAAGAATGTCGAAAGAGAAAGCCGGATGTTCACTACCATGACTATACCCGACGCCAAGAGCGCTACCGTGAACGCTATCGCAAAAAACGAGCCATGGGTACACGCTAAGCACGTGACACAATGCTTCTTCATAACTGACCCGCGCAATCCCAGCCGTGTTGTCGTGAGGAGAGGCAAAAGGAACATCATTGGAATGGATGGAGTCGCCAACGAGGAAGACTATGATCGAGACGGCAACCCAATGAGGGAAGATGACGACGATGATGAAGTATACGCCAAAAGAAGAATCAATACTACATTACCTAAGAAAAATCGTACTCCATGGAAAAGGCAAAGTCACAATGAGGGGCTCAATTATTCTTCGATTTAACAAGAAGGGAAAGAAGCTGACTCAAAAACGAAACGTCAAGACCGAGGAAACGTATGTTATGGGTCCAATGATGTGTAATATATATATGTTCCTATTTTGTATACACACTTAGCCATTATTATGCATGGGTCCAATGATGTGTAATATATATGTTCCTATTTTGCATACATATTTAACCGTCAAATAATGCAATATATATCGCCTCCCTTCGCTCAACGCCTCGGAAATAAAAGTGGGATAAAATAAAGGAAAAGAAAAGGAAAATCGGCAAGAAGGACGGCGATAGCAGCGCTTCCACAAAACCGCTGCTGCTACAGCACCATAGTAGTAGCGTGTTTCTTATAAACCGCTGCCGCTACGCACCATAGTAGTAGCGTGTTTCCCATAAACCGCTGCTGCTACAGACCATAGTAGTAGCGCATTTTGACATAACGCGCTACTGCTACGTCCACTTAACCCAAAATTCTCACTTTCGCCCACTTCATCCCGCCATTTCCCCAAATCCCCACTCTTTCTCCGGCCCCGTCGCTCCGCCAAGACCGACCTGGCGCTCGCCCTTCGACTCACCGGGCCGACGCTAGCCTCAAGCGCGCTCTCCCCGACCACGCCGCTTCGCCCCGACCCAGCCGCTCGCCCAAACTCTGGCCAAGGCTGCCTTCGACCACGCCACGCCCCGACCCACCCGCTGCCCCGAATCTGGCGCCGTTGCTGCCCCGACCTCGGCCTTCTCGCCCCGACCTCGGCCCTCGCCTCCCTCCTCGCCCCTGCACTCTCTATAAACCCCCCCTCTCTGCTAGGGTTCTTCATGTTAATTAATTAGGTTATTGAAAGTGCAACTAATCCCCGGGTGGTTTTGGTAATTAATAACAACATATATATCATTGAACTAATAGTTTCTTGAGAATCATTTCAGAAAGTTCAGTGATATGGGTATGGCAATGACTGAAGAGGTGGACCCCTCAAAATGCTAAGGCAAGCATTGGCAAAAGCTCAAGACTCCATTTTTGGTTTAGTGATCCAAGATCACATTGAGTCCATAGGAAAGCCAATACTATTAAAAGGGGATGAGGTTATGATAATGATCTGGTTGCTCAAAGTGCTTAGTGATACATCTCCTAAACTATCAAGAACTCTCACTTCCATAATACACTCATAAGTAATCTTGGTCCCACCGATTTCCTAAACTCACCACACCGAGATGAACCACCTCACCATATAGCCAAACCCTAGAAATCTCGGATTTTCCGATTCTGAACTCGGTCTCACCGAAACTAGTGTTGCCAAGCTTCTGTAACCTTCAGTCATCAAATCGGTGTCACCGAGATGATGAAGTCGGTCCCACCGAGATTGGCAAACCCTAGTCTTTACACGAATCGGACTCACCGAGTTTGTATTTTCGGTCCCACCGAAAATCCCAACATTCACATGATTTGAACTTTCGGTCTCACCGAGTTGTCAACTTCGGTCTGACCGAGATTGGTCAAATGTGTAACGGTTGGATTTTGTGTGGAGGCTATAAATACCCCTCCACCCCCTCTTCATTCGTGGAGAGAGCCATCGAAAGAACTACCACTCCTACCTTACATTTCGAGAAGAAAACTACCTACCCTTGTGTTGAGATCAAGTAGCTCCACTCCCACCATATGAAGCTTGATCTCTAGCCTTCCCAAGTTGCTTTCCACTCAATCCTTTCTTCCACCACAGCCAAATCAGTGAGGAGAGTTGAGTGTTGGGGAGATTATAATTTGAAGCACAAGAGCAAGGAGTTCATCATCATCAACACCATCTATTACCTTTTGGAGGGTGGTGCCTCCTAGATTGGTTAGGTGTCGCTTGGGAGCCTCCATCGAGATGTGGAGTTGAACCAAGAAGTTTGTAAGGGCAAGGAGATCGCCTACTTGTGAAGATCTACCCCGAGTAAGGCTAGTCCTCCGTGGGCGTATGCCATGATGGCATAGACAAGGTTGCTTCTTCGTGGACCCTTCGTGGGTGGAGCCTCCGTGGACTCTCGCAGCCGTTACCCTCCGTGGGTTGAAGTCTCCATCAACGTGGATTGACGATAGCACCACCTATCGGAACCACGAGAAAATCTCCGTGTCTCCAAATTGCGCTTGCTCTTCTCCACCTCTCTTTACTACATGTGCAATTTACTTTCCGCTGCCTATACTCTAGAATTGCATGTGTAGGGTGATACTTGACTTGATCATCATTGTGAACTTGCCAAAACTTGTCTTTATCAAAAGGCTGAATTTTTATATTGTCAAGTAGTCTAATCACCCCTCTCTAGACATACTTTCGATCCTACAAGTGGTATCGAGCTTTGGTCTCCATTGTATTGGTTTCCATTGCATTGACTCCATAAGCTTGGTTTCACAACCTAGGAGAGTATGGCGTCTAGTGAGGGTAATTTTCAGAGAGGTCCCTACTTTGATGGTTCAAACTTTGCTAGTTGGAAGCATAAAATGAAAATGCATATTCTTGGACATAACCCTGCCGCATGGGGCATTATTTGTGTTGGCTTGCAAGGTGAATTCTTCGAGGAAGGAAAAGTTCCGGATTGTGAAGCTACAGCGGATGAATTGCGGATGTTGCAAAACAATGCTCAAGCTTGTGACATTCTCTTCAATGCTTTGTGTCCCGAGGAGTTCAACAAAATCAGCCGTCTTGAGAATGCAAAAGAGATTTGGGATACTTTGGTCGAAATGCACGAAGGTATCGAGTCCGTGAAGGAATCAAAGCTAGATGTTCTTCAAGGTCAACTTGACAAGTTCAAGATGAAAGAAGGTGAAGGAGTCGCTGAAATGTACTCTAGGCTTGCTCTCATCACAAATGAGATTGCCGGCTTAGGAAGCAAGGAAATGACCGACCGATTCATCATCAAGAAGATTCTCAGAGCTTTGGATGGAAAGTATGACACCGTGTGCACTTTGATCCAAATGATGCCAAACTACAAGAATCTCAAGCCAACCGAAGTCATTGGAAGAATTGTTGCTCATGAGATGACACTTAAAGATAAGGAAGAGCTTCACAACAAGTCAAGTGGTGCTTACAAAGCTACAGTTGATGCTCCCACAACCTCAAGTGACAAGTTAGTTTCCAATGAAGAGATAAGCCTAATGGTGAAGAACTTCAACAAATTCTACAAGAGTAGAAGCAAAGAGAGAAGCTCAAAGTCTAGATCAAATGATGAAAAGAGATCTTCTAGTCGTGATCGAAACTGCTACAATTGTGGAAGACCCGACACTACTCAAATGAGTGTTCGCTCCCCACAAGAGAAGAGAAGAATCTCCAAGAAGAAGAAGCTCAAGAGAAGAGTCACCTCGGAAGAGAGAAGGAGTAGAGATGATCGTTATGAACGAAGATCCTCTCGGAGAAGCAAGGATTCGGAGAGGAAAGACAAGTCATCAAGAAGCTACACAAGAAGAAAACATCAAGCTCACGTGGGTGAATGGGTCTCCGCCCGACTCCGACAATCACTCCAAAGAAGCTATCACTCCAACTCCGACTACAGTCAAGATGAAGGTGTTGCCGGTCTTGCTCTCGTATCCTCCAACTCCAACTCCTATGACTTGTTTGATTCACCAAATGAGGGAATTGGAAGATGCTTCATGGCTAAAGGCCCCAAGGTATCACACCCTGAATTCATTGACTTTGATAGTGATGAGGATGACTTGCTTGGTGAAGATGAGCTCTTACATGATAAATCTAGTGAGCCTAGTAATGATGAACATGCTAGTAGTCTTTATAGTCGAGAAGAGTCGAATGACAATGCTATGAAGGAGATTGAGCGCCTAACTAAAGAACTAAACACTCTTAAGTTAGCTCATGAAACAACTCAAGAAGATCATAGAGAGCTCCTAAGATCTCATGAGAAGCTACGCTCGAGAAGCTCAATCTAGAGCAAGAACATGAGTTTCTAAAAGCAATCAATGACGATCTTCAAAGAAGAGTTCTTCATATCTTGCCAAACGACTTCTCTTGTCTAATTTCTTGCCACCTATTAAAACTAAGCATGACAAGCATAAGAAAATTCTTCATCTAGAAGCAACATTATTGGTTCTAGTAGTTCTCTTGATTCCACTAACAATGTTTCAAGCCAAGTTACACTTGAGCAAGAAAATAGTTTATTGAAAGGGATTATAGAGAAAGGTGTCTACAAGAGCCTTGCCGGAAGCAAGAACTTTGAGGAAATTGTTCGCAAGCAAGGAAGGCACCGGAAGAATCAAGGAATTGGTTTTGAGCGAAAGTTCAACGCCGAGGGTGTTGAATGGGAAGAAGGTCAATATCCCACTCCAAAGTTTGTTTCTCAAAAGGAGAAGTATCCTACTTCTTCCAATGTGGAACAAGCTCAAGATGATCTTCCACCACAAGACCACAAGCTAAAAGGCAAGGACAAGCTTCAAGAGGAGATTGATGCATTTATTGAAGCACCTAAAGCCATGGTCAAGTGGGTTCCCAAGGAAACGTCAAGTTCTACTTCGTCAAGCTCAACTACAACCCCAAGGATTCCCATCAAGATGATGTGGATCCCGAAGAAGAAGAACTTGAGAGTTCTTGAGGGTGACTCCGCCAACATCCTTCACTCACATTCATTTTGGCAAGAACTTGTGCAACCAACTTCCACATTATGCACTAGTTCATGGAGTCACAAACCCTCTTGTTGGTAAGACAAGGGACAAGGTAATCATTGCTTTCATGGACATCATCTATTGTGTACTTCAATCTATGTCCATGGATATCCTTGTTTGTTCCTTGTGGGACTAACCCATGTAGGTATTGAAAGTGCCCGAATCCAAAGGATCGCTCCCAACTCTTGATGATCTTCATCAACATTGAGCATCCACATCTTCAACATCTACATGAAGTCTTCTACGACAACCCAAGGTTAGTTTGACCCTTTAAAAGGGGTTCTCACATCTAGGGGGAGCTTTGCTCTAAAGAATTGAGCTAAAGCATCTTCAAATGATGTGAACACATCAATGCTTTATGTAAAAGTGGTAACCCCACTTGTGCTTAAACGATGAGTATGACCTATGATCAAATGTTCTCATTTGACTCCTAAGTCAATATACTCATATAAAGATGACCTAGTCATCGACAAATTGTGTGATAGTAGCTAGAGTTTTGATTGTGCATGTCTGACACATATTTCATTTGCTATCTTATTGTGTGAGCATGTTGGATGCATGATTTTATCCATTCGAGGACATCCATATTTTGTTTTGGTCTTTTGGATTTTTCTGACCAAATGGATGGACAAGAATGCCTAAGTACCTCCCCTAGCTATCTATGCTTTCTTGTCTCAAATTCTATTCATGCTTATATCACAAACTTTGAACAAGTCATTTTCGGACCCACCGAGTGAGGAGCACTCGGAGCCACCGATCCGTCAAGGGCTAACTTCCAAAACCTTCTAAGTGATTTCGGTCAGACCAACCCACTCAAACTCGGTCAAACCGAAAGCACTTGGATTGATCTAGGTTTTCACCTCGGTGAAACCGAGTTGTGAATTTCGGCGTGACCGAAATGTGTAACTACCCTGCAGTTATCCATCTCGGTGCCACCGAGTTTTACAACTCGGTCCCACCGACAGCAAAGTGGTATATATACTCCGAGGGCAGCGCGCGTTGATTCCTACTTCAAAACGCCTCGCCTCACACCCTTCTTTGCCGCCGCCGTGGTCTCCGGATCGCCTCCGTTGCCGCCAGGCGCCCTCGCCGCAGTCTCCGTCGCCGTCAACGGACATTCTCTCCGCTGCTGTTGCCGCCGTAGAGGAACTCCACCAAGTTAGGGTGAGTTTCAATCCCACTCGTGCTCCCATCTCCGATTCTATGCACGATTGGTTTGCCTAGCATCTTGCCACGTTTGAGATCTTCCTTAACACCAGATTAGTTCGTTAGAACGAAATTGAGTAAAAGTTTTAGGGTTAGGTTTCCGCGAACACATCTCGGTGAGACCGATTTACATTCTCGGTATGACCGATTTGGCCTCGAGCCATTGCCTGATCGCACCTTTCGTCCAACCGAAGTTGTGCAAATCGGTGCGACCGAAATGAGGATTTAGTGAAACCCTAGTGTTTTCGGCAGGACCGAAACCCACTTCGGTCCAACCGAAAGTGGTGTAAAGTTTAGACTCGGTCTGACCGAAATGCATTCTGTGAAAACCTAAAACTGAAATTTGAACTCATTTGTTTGCAAAATCTTCTCGCAGTTTGTGATAACTCTTCTACTCGCCTACACCTAATCTATTCACAGGTTGTCACCATGTCGATGCCGTGACAGCCGTAACAGGTCCGAGTCTCCTATTGTTGATATTCCGAGGCAGGCACTAGTCCCGAGGCCAAGAGCTTTTCAGATGATGGTGAGAGGAGCACACCAAGTGGTTTGCCTCCTGCAGCCACCGTACGAAAGAAGAGGAACTCGATGAAGAAGATTCTGATTTCATTGTCGAGGAAGAGGTCTCCTCCAAGCCAAAGAGAAAAGTTGTTGCCAAAGAGCCTCAAGGGCAGCAAACCAAGAAAGGCACCAGGAAAGTGAAGGAATCCACTGTTGCCAAGAAACTGAGTATGGAAGAGGAAACTTCAAGCAAGGTGAAGAAAACTTCCAAGAGGAAGAGGATTGTGCATGATGAAGCAAAGAGAGGAAGATGATGATGATGAAGCACCCCAGCCTCCTCAAAAGCCTAAGCTCATGGGTGATGCCATCGTAAGGAGCCCTTCTAAGTCCAAGCCATCTGCTCCAATCAAGGCAGCTCAAGCCAAGCCTCGCCGCCAAGCCCAAGAAGACCGTCAGAACATTCCACGAGAGAAGAAGAAAGATAATGTGCCACCAGTGAGTCGATGATGAGGCACCAGATTCTTGAAACTTCGCCGAAATTGCCACTTCACAATGATGCTCATCCTCAAGCTAAGAACATGAAGGAAAGAAAGGATAGAGGTCTCAGGCTATGGAGACAAGCTGATCCATATGCTGTGAGGAGAAGAACTGCTGTTGATCCAAGATTCCACACCAGAGAGCAGCAGGACTTCTATGAGACTGTGCTGATGGACAAGAAGCCCATAGTTGCAGACACTCGCTACGTTGACTGGGCATACATTGACAGTGAAGAGCACAGAGACTTCTTTCCACATGTGCATGAGAGCTTCACTGCATGTGGTGTTGCAGATTTTGTTGGTCAAAAGTTGACAGATTGGAATGATGAAATGATTATGCAATTCTATGCCACAACTCATTTCTATCCAGATGGAAAGATCACATGGATGACTGAAGGCCAAAGATTCTCTTCAACTGTTGAAGAATGGGCAGCACTGTTGAATGCTCCAGTGCAGAGAGAGGATGATGTTGATGTCTATGGTATTCCCAAGAAGAACCATGAATCCATGAAGAATATGTACAACGAGGTCCCAACTAAGGATGTAGGAATATGGAAGCTCGGCTCAGTGTATTATCTCCAGGCAGGTTTACCTACTACAAACACTATTCTGAGGCATACTTTGATGCCCAAGTCTGGAGATCATCGCATGATCAGAGGGTATTCTATCAACATGCTGCATATACTTGATGAGAAGGCACCTTTCAAGGTGATGGATTTGATAGTTGAGACTATCAAGAGGACTGCAGCAGACCAGAAGAGTTCGTGTGGATTTGCCCCGCACATTCAGATGCTTATCAATGCCAAGTTTGGCACGGGCACATACTTGTTGGATAGACCACACTTGCCACTGCAGCCTGAGCATGAGGACAATGAAGTTGTGATGAATGAGGAGGACCCAACGTCGCTTGAAGGTCAAGCCAAGATTGAAGCTGCCAAGAAAGCTAAAGTCGAGAAGGAAGCAGCAGCAGCAGCTAAACCCAAGAGTGTTGGAGAGCAGCTCCTTGAAGCTACCCAGAGGATTGAACAACGCCTAGCCAGCATTGTACAGTCTCAGGAGAGTCTTGAGAGGATTGTTGAAGACAAGATCCATGCTCTGGATGTGAAGTCGACTAAAGTGCAAGTAATCACAACAAGCTTGAGGCGATATCGAGGAAGCAAAGAGGGAGAAGGAAGAGCTCATGCGTGAGATGCAGGATGACCTAGTCCGGATGATTATGAACAGCCTGCTCCGGTTCCCACAAGACCCGATCAGCTGCTATTCCAAAGGATGACACACCGGACTACAGCCTCAAGACCTCCCACAGCTCCATCGGTTCCAGCTCCAGCTCCAGTGACCACTCCTCCAGCTCCACAGACATCAGCTGAAGTCTTCGCAGATGCTGCCATCTCAACTCCATCAACCCAAACAGGAGCCGCCAGCAGAGTCCCCAGTAACGTTTAGCTCTATACTTTTCGAACTTTTTGGTAACTTGTTGCCAAAGGGGGAGAAATTGTTTAGATCATAGGACTTCGAGAGAGAGAGTGCTTTGTCTTTGCGCTTTTGCTCTTTTGTTCATTTGCGGTCTTTTTGAGATACTTTTGAGATTTTCGAGACATTCCGTGTGTTTGATACTACGTTTGTTCTACCTTAATGAGTGCTTGGTCGTACTATGCCTTAATGTGTGCTTAATGCTTATCATATGCTATTCTTATCTTGTATGAACATTTACTCATGTCTTGGTGATTGGGTGCATGCTATTCATTCTTATCATTTTGTGCGCTCCACCAAGATGTATGTGACATGGAAGAGTGACCCATGATCCTAATCGATTGTGCATTTGCATTCAAACGCAAATCTTAAATAATGCACAAATTTAGGGGGAGCTCTTGCTTATCACATACTTCTCAAAGCGACGATGTTATTCATTGATTATATCCTTTGTCGAAGCTTTGATCTAAATGTTGTCATCAATTACCAAAAAGGGGGAGATTGAAAGTGCAACTAATCCCCGGGTGGTTTTGTTAATTAATAACAACATATATATCATTGAACTAATAGTTTCTTGAGAATCATTTCAGAAAGTTCAGTGATATGGGTATGGCAATGACTGAAGAGGTGGACCCCTCAAAATGCTAAGGCAAGCATTGGCAATAGCTCAAGACTCCATTTTTGGTTTAGTGATCCAAGATCACATTGAGTCCATAGGAAAGCCAATACTATTAAAAGGGGATGAGGTTATGATAATGATCTGGTTGCTCAAAGTGCTTAGTGATACATCTCCTAAACTATCAGCAACTCTCACTTCCATAATACACTCATAAGTAATCTCGGTCCCACCGATTTCCTAAACTCAGTCACACCGAGATGAACCACCTCAGCCATATAGCCAAACCCTAGAAATCTCGGATTTTCCGATTCTGAACTCGGTCTCACCGAAACTAGTGTTGCCAAGCTTCTGTAACCTTCTGTCATCAAATCGGTGTCACCGAGATGATGAAGTCGGTCCCACCGAGATTGGCAAACCCCAGTCTTTACACGAATCGGACTCACCGAGTTTGTATTTTTGGTCCCACCAAAAATCCCAACGTTCACATGATTTGAACTTTCGGTCTCACCGAGTTGTCAACTTCGGTCTGACCGAGATTGGTCAAATGTGTGTAACGGTTGGATTTTGTGTGGAGGCTATAAATAACCCTCCACCCCCTCTTCATTCGTGGAGAGAGCCATCAGAAAGAACTACCACTCCTACCTTACATTTCTGAGAAGAAAACTACCTACCCTTGTGTTGAGATCAAGTAGCTCCACTCCCACCATATGAAGCTTGATCTCTAGCCTTCCCAAGTTGCTTTCCACTCAATCCTTTCTTCCACCACAGCCAAATCAGTGAGGAGAGTTGAGTGTTGGGGAGATTATCATTTGAAGCACAAGAGCAAGGAGTTCATCACCATCAACACCATCTATTACCTTTTGGAGGGTGGTGCCTCCTAGATTGGTTAGGTGTCGCTGGGAGCCTCCGTCGAGATGTGGAGTTGAACCAAGAAGTTTGTAAGGGCAAGGAGATCGCCTACTTCGTGAAGATCTACCCCGAGTAAGGCTAGTCCTCCGTGGGCGTATGCCATGATGGCATAGACAAGGTTGCTTCTTCGTGGACCCTTCGTGGGTGGAGCCTCCGTGGACTCTCGCAGCCGTTACCCTCCGTGGGTTGAAGTCTCCATCAACGTGGATTGACGATAGCACCACCTATCGGAACCACGAGAAAATCTCCGTGTCTCCAAATTGCGCTTTGCTCTTCTCCACCTCTCTTTACTACATGTGCAATTTACTTTCCGCTGCCTATACTCTAGAATTGCATGTGTAGGGTGATACTTGACTTGATCATCATTGTGAACTTGCCAAAAACTTGTCTTTATCAAAAGGCTGAATTTTTATATTGTCAAGTAGTCTAATCACCCCCCCTCTAGACATACTTTCGATCCTACAGTTATCTATTTAGTTATGAATTTAGCTAGGTTTCAAAATTAGCTGAATTTATATGGAAATTTGAACTGGACATGTTATATGTGCATATGTCATGTTTTGGACATGTCATGTTTGGAAAATGATCCGAGTGGCCTATGTTACGGCAGAATGTTGATTCATTTCCGTTTCGGTGAATTTCAGGCGCTCGATATGTCCATTTTTTAGCAAAGGTCATGCCGAAATTTCCGGTGAATAAAGGCATGATTTGTGCTACATAGTTGGCATATCGAGTGCTGGCACATAGATTTCTTTTTATGTCATTTCTCATTTATTCATACTTTTAGAAATAAATGAGGCCACTTAATCATAGGAAACATGTCGAACAACGAAGAAACGGGCCTTCACCAAGATGCGATTTAGATGGATTATGATGGTGAACAAGAGTACCTCGACTATTTGATCGCTAAGCAAGGTTTGCGAATTCGGCCTCGATGATGGTACTAACGCCGACATCGACACCGACGGGCGCCGGCATCGATGGCGGCGCCGAGATCAAGGGAAGGTACCGGCCCGATGCCGATACCAAAAGAGGAAGCATAAGAAGCAGAGGATACGAAAACCTAACAAACTAGGGATTGGACGACTTGTGATCACAAAGATGGCACCGCAAGTTTGAGCCGTTAGAGCCTAAGAACCTCGCAAGTGCTATGGGAACCAAGTAGGATGCATCCTACGGAATGCGCGAGCATCAACGATTTATGACTTAAGGAGTAAAGAACATTTGATGCGCTTGCTCCTAACGGTTGCACAAGAGATTCAAGTTCCCGACCGATGATAACATAGAACAACCGTGGGATGATCCAAGATGAAAAAGATTAACAATCACGCCATGGGCATGTTCAGCAATGATTTGGCCTCCGGAAAGGGAGGGTGAAACGAGCTATTGAGGCTGATGAACCCCGCCCAAGATTCTGGAGGAAAATCCGACACTTACGGAAGAGGAGTTCGAAAAGTTCAAGGACACTTGCGCTACCGAGGCAGCCAAGGCTAAGGCTGCGAAATTCAAAAGCCTTCAAAGAAAGGAACACGGGAAGCATCGCCTCGGAAGCCGTGGCTACCTCGGTAAAAGGCCCATATGGGATAAGGAGGACGCGAACGTGAAGCCGCGGGTCTCCCAGACCCCTTCAAGGAAGTTCACCAACCCCTTGGAGCATGACTTCATCAGGGCCCGCTACAAGTGGGACAAGGAGAAAAAGGTTTTTTACACGGACAAGATCACGAGGAAATTGATTAGACTACTGGAGAAGCAACACCAGCTTGCAGCCGAAAGCCCTACTTCTCTGATGAGGCCCAAGTGGGACACCCTCTCAACCGGCCTTGAACGAACTTAAGGGACTCCCGTTGGACCAGCCGCCGCAATATGGTCGTGTGCACGGCGCCGAGACGGCGCCACGTGGAAGGTGTTTACAACGACGCCCAGAGGCCAAGAAGCGTAAAAGAAGTTTAGTCAGCGGACATCGACGCAAAGGTGAAGCTTGCGGTCGAGAAAAAAGCAGCCGAGGACGCGAAAAAAAGCAGCCGAGGACAAATATGAGCTGCTACAAAGAAAATAATGCAGCCAGAATCGCCGCGAAATGATTTCGCTACTAACTTGGTTCCAGCTTATCATCAATCGGGCGAAGGAAAATCCGCATAAGACGGTACATGATTTCCGATGCCCGTTTAAATCGCGAAAGCAACTCCATGAACAACAACACCATCGCACCATCACTTGCTCAAGCAACCGGGCCTCCTCTTGCAGCCGCTCCGCCATAGCAGCCCGCCTCGGCCTCAAAGCGCTTAGGTGGGCCTTCGTCTTTGGCTGAGCTCGACGCCACGGTAATTACATGTCGCACCAACATATATATATATATATATATATATTCCATTTTGTTGCCTTTCGGTTGTTTTACACCACGTATATATGTGTTTGCAAAGCAAAGAAACCCCATGCACCATACTCTACTTGATCAAAGGCCGAAGGTGGACGTGGGAAAGGGGATGATAATGGACCCCTCTCAACGCACATTCCACAACCACTCGATCCCCGCTGGGCACTTCAGGCTTAGCTTGACGAGTGTGAAATCGGGGCACAAGGATTTGCCTCCTCCAGTACAGCATGTGGGAGCGGACGACGAGACCCCACCGCGGATTGGACGATGCAAGGGTTGGGTGCTGCTATGGCCGAAGAATCTTATTCGCCCGAGCCGCCGAGAGCACACTAATAACTACCACACATCAACAAGCATGTGCGGAGACCACCACCCCACCTACGCAATTACCAGCTCCTGTAGTAGTGCCGGGTGAGAGCGGCGGACGATATGATGAAGGGGGTGCAATAGTACTGGCTGATGTACCTGTAGAACAGAGAATGGATGATGAGACGGAGGTCGACCTTATGGATTACCTCAATACAAACGCGTATGACTGTGGCATAGATATGATGAGTCAACCATATGACGAATCGGGCTATCAGCTTGCTAATGAGGATATGGATGATATGCCCGGGCAGGGCCGCACCATGGAATGCAAAAGTCTCTCTTCATGAAATCCTCACAGACACGCTCAAGATGCCGCCTCAACACAGGCTCAACTAGCCGGGCGCGAGGGTCGTACAGTACTTAGCCCGGGAACACTTGGGAAGGGGTTAAGGAAGGGTCTGGAAGGTGTGCCCAAGAAAAAGGAGAGGAAGAGATCGAGGAAGGTAACTGCCTCCAAACAAGCCAGAGCACACAACAGCCAGACGATGCATTCTGAAGAGCGTGTACCCGTGAAAGGTGCGGTCATGTTCCATCTCACGGGCGAGCCGATGCTACCGCCGAAACCGCTGGAGGCACTATCGAGGATCTCGTGAGACGCACGACCATGTGCCGCCGACCGAGAAAAGCCTACTAGCCTCAAAAGGATCCAGGATATCCGACATACGCGGCTCGTGTGCTTGAGGGGAAGTGCTACGTCGACACACGGCCCGCGGAGGTGTTCTTCCTGCGGTTTGACCATATCTTTGAGATGTTTCTAACAAGGCGGCTTGATTTTACTATCGTCCGCCTTTTTGCGCTACATATGAGCTCCGTCGTGAAGAGTGAAGAAGTCTCGCAAATCTGTGTGGCGGATCCGTACTACATGCACGAGTCTTTCTTGAGTCTCGCGGCTTTGAGCGTGAAACTGCTAGGGAGTACCTCCAAAACTTCATGGTACAGTAATAAGGACCGGAAATTGTCCTCGTGCCTTATCATCCAAAGTAAGTCAGTTCCGACAACCCTTTAGTACATTTCAATCATTCCTTCTCTCTCATATGGGGAATAATTTGAGGTGTCTTTTCCCTTGACAGCAACGGGCGCCGTCCTTATCGTTTTTACCCGCAAGTCTCCCACGCCGTGTATTTTGACCCTTCGAGAGACTACGAGAAAAAGGACTACACCCACATAATGAATATTCTAGATGATGCTCTCCAAGGCTTCAGCTATAGAGGTGGCCACGTGCATATCAGGAAACAAAGGAACAAGAAGATGGGTTTCACAAGATAAAACTAACTTCTCCTGCATCCATGTCCCAAAACCAAGCAAGAAGGATGGATTCTACATCGTCCATCTCATGATTCAGTTCGACACGGATCACCAAAGCTTCAGATTAACAGCAGAAATGATGATCATATCCACAAGTGGCTAGAATCTCATGGAGAAGCGAATTATAAACTTAGAGATGACTTCTTTCGCATCCAAAGCGACATTGCGACGATCATCATGAAAGAAGTCGTCGATGAGAAGGGGATGTTCCACCACGGCCCTATATCGCGAGCTGACGTCCGAACTCGCATAGGCATGCAACGTCTAGACGTCACACCGTTCAAGCAGCTAGGGTTCGTCCTCGATGATATGGAAGGATGGAACTTCTAGTGATTTATGATGCCGATGATGATGATATGTGTCGGTTGAACTTGTATACTTTTTGTAGCGATGAAACTTTGTGATGTCCACGGTCCCTGCCGAACTTGCATAACGCTACTTTGTTAGTTGGCGACGATGACCATGCGTACCTCTAGTTAATTAATTTATGTCTCGTATATGTTGCATCTAGTTGCTAACCTTTCTTTTTTGGTGTTGCTCTAGTATATTTTTTTGCATATATATGATTGTACATCCTCTTCATGAACATGCATCTCTAACAGGTACCTAGTTTCTTGATGGCGAGATGGAAATGCTATGTCGTGTACAAAGGGAAGGTTCCGGGGGTGTACAACGAGTGGCATGAGTGTCAGGCACAAGTGAATGGGTTCACGGGCGCCAGCCATAAAGGCTTCAAAAGCAGACAAGAAGGAGAAGCTAGTTACTTGAGGTTCACGTTAGCGCGAGAGAGGACTCAGAATCGCCACCTCATGTATCTGATGGTTCCGCTCTCACTCATAGTGATAGCACTTCTTGCGTATGCCTTTGTTTAGATGGATGACGTTGTTGTAGTTGCAAGTATTCGAGACTTGCATGTATTGCTATTTTCGAGATGATAACAAGATATCACTTTTGTGTTGGATGATGATTATGAAGATACTATTTGTATGTACATGCTCTGATTACATTTGTGGTCTCGCAGCATTTGTATGTGTATCATGATGAAATTTCTATGTGCTAAAGATTCTTCTACAAAGCCGGTTCAAATACAAAACAAATATGCCAAAAAAACTACTTAAATTAGCAGTGGCGAGTGTACAAAAGTTAGCAGCAGCCACAATAGCAATGAGCGCTGCCCGCCAAAGAGCGCTTAGCGCTACTAGCGATAGCGAAGCTTCCCACAACCGCTCTTTGCTAGACTTGTATAGCAATGGCGCTGGTGGGCACGCGCCATCGCTATGAGTTAGTCAGAGCGCCAGATCAATGGCGGTTACTCGCCATCGACACATCTAAAATCAGCTGCTGCTAGCCTTTTCCCTAGTAGTGGAGGGGTGGCCGTGGAGGGGTAGTTGAATAGGACCCCGTGGTGTGGAGGGTTGGATGAACAGTAGACGGTGGAGGGGTGGTTAAACAGGAGCCGGTGGAGTAGCGCGCGGTGGAGGCTGGATGAACAGGAGCCCGCGGAGGCCGGAGGAGGTCGACGGTGGAGATGAACAGTATCCCATGGAGTCCCGTTTTGCGGCACGCCACACCCTCCCGGCGAACAGACCCCGTGCTGACCGTAGGAGGTCTGTTTCGTCTGTTTTGCAAGACACCACACCCTCCCGATCAACAAGACCCCGCTTATCGTAGGAGGTCCGCTTAAATCTGCTTTTGCGGTATGCCACACCCTCCCGATCAACAGACCCCGTTTGACCGTAGGAGGTCCGCTTCTCTGCTTTTGCGGCACGCCACACCCTCCCGATCAATAGGACCCTGTTTCGACCGTAGGAGGTCCGCTTCTCCGCTTTTGCAAGACGCCACACCCTCCCGATCAACAGGACCCCGTTCCGAACGTGGCCGGTCGAACACAAGGCCGTTTCCTTCGTTCTGCGGTACGCCAGGCCTCGTTTCCATCGCCTGTTCTGTCCAAGCCCTCCCGATGAACACGACCACACATTCCGTTTCGACCCAGACGGTTGGCTCTCCATGAACACGATGACGACGCTGTTTCTCCGTTCCGACCCAGCCATGTACGTATGCGCGAGTAGGCGTTTGAGACCCTGCCCGTATATACGTACGTGTCCGTATTTTCTTTCTTGCACCCAAGCTTGTTGGCGGTGACACAGCTTGATCGACTTGACATCGAGCATGGAACTTATCTTCAACTATCCTCTCAAGACTCTCCGAGGCTGCACTATCTGGCAGGCGTAGTTCAATTCTCTGAGTGGCTTCAAAGTTGTTCTCCAACGCTCTTGGGCTTTCTTCTTTCTTCTGCTGCTTCCTTCTCGGCTTTAGCTTGTTTGGCAGACTTCAGACTTTGCGTGTCCTTCAGCGGATGTGGGAGCATCCTCGGTCATCACAACTTCATTATCTTCATGTTAGGGCTGCGTTGGCAAGTGGGGTCTATCCAACAAGTAGGTGCCCGTGCCAAACTTGGCATTGATGAGCATCTGAATGTGCGGGGCAAACCCATGACCTCTTACAGTCTGCTTGCTTCCTCTTGATAGTCTCTACTATCGGGTCCATCACCTTAAAGGTGTCTTGATCCAGAATATGCAGCATGTTGATAGAATAGCCTCTTATCATGCGATGGTCTCTGACTTGGGCATCAAAGTATGCCTCGAATGGTGTTAGTGGTTGGGAGACCTGCTGAAGATGATATCTTGATCCAAGCTTCCATATCTCAACATCCTTGTGCGGTACCTCATTGTACATGTTCTTCATTGACTCATGATTCTTCTTGGGAATTCCATAGACATCTACATCATCATCTCTTGATCTTTGGAGCATTCAGTAGTTCAGCCCACTCTTCAAGCTGTTGAAGAGAATCTACGCCTTCATCATCCACACAATTACGCCATCTGGATAGAAATGTCTTTGTGGCATAAACTGCATGATCATCTCATCATTCCAAGCGATCAACCCGACCAGCGAACTCTGCAACTCCACATGCGTGAAGCTCTCATGCACATGTGGGAAGTAGTCTCTGTGCTCTTCCTTTGTCGATGTATTCCCGGTCTACATATCTGTGTCGACAACAATTGGCTTCTTGTCCATAAGCAACATCTCATAGAAATCTTGTTGCTCTCTGGTGTGGAACCTTGAGTCAACAATTTCTTCTCTGGTGGCATATGGATCAACTTGCCTCCATAGCCCGAGACCTTTGTCCTTCCTTTCCTTCATATTTTCAGCTCGAGGATGAGCATCATTATGAAGCTGGCAGTTCTGTCTGAGCTTGACAGTACATGTGCCTCTTGATCCAGTCAGCCAGTGGCACATTGTCCTTCTTCTTCTCTGAAGCGAGGAATATTTCTTCTTGTTTTCTTTGGCTTGGCAGCAGGTTTGGCTTGGGCTGCCTTTCTTTGGAGTGATGGCTTAGATTTAGTGGGTGCTCTGCTTGCGATGGCATCTCCCATCAACTTAGGCTTCGAGGAGGCTGAGGTGCTTCCTCATTAGAATCATCATCAGCTTCATCATGAACTAACCTCTTCCTCTTGGAAGTTTTCTTGATCTTCTTTGGAGGTTTCTTCTTCCATGCTCAGCTTCTTTGCAACTGTGGACTTCTTCACCTTCTTTGGTGCCTTTCTTTGTCTGTTGCCTTGATAGTCCTTGGCAACCACTTTCCTCTTAGGCTTGGATGTAATCTCCTCCTCAAGTGACAAAGTCGAATCCTCCTCCTCAGAATTTCTCTTCTTCACAGCCACAGTGGTGGCAGGAGGCAATCTCACTTGGGTGCTCCTCTCTCCATCATCGGAAAAACTGCTTGCCAGGGACTTGTGCCCTCTGGAATCTCAAGCGGTGATTCAGACACATTACTTTGTCACTTGCATCGGATATGACCGACAACGTGTGAATAGAAGAGGTATAGGCGGAATAGAAGAGTTATCACAAACTGCAGAGGATTTTGCAAAATAAATGAGTTCAAACTTCAGTTTTAGGTTTTCAGAATGCATTTGGTTCGACGTAGAGTCTAAAATTCGGTGAATCGAAGTGTCTAAACAGACCATTCACACCACTTTCGGTTGGACCGAAATGGGTTTCAGTCTAACCGAGAATACTAGGGTTTCTTGAATCCTCACTTGGTCTTACCGATTTGCACCTTCAGTTGAACCGAAAAGTGCGGTCACAATGGCGAGAGGCCATCGGTCGATCAGAGAATGTAGAATCGGTCACACCGAGATGTGTTGGTGGAAACCTAACCTAAAATTTTCACTCAATTTTGTTCTAAGATCTAATCTAACTTTGGATAGGAAGATTTCAAACTTGGCAAGAAACTAGGCAAAAACCTATCGTGCATTGAATCGGAGGTTGAAGCACGAGGAGGATGAAACTCACCCAACTTGGTGAAGTTTCACTGGCTGGCAACGGCGTGATGAGATCAGCAGATTGGCGATGGAGACCCGCGCCAGGAGGCTGACAGCGGAGGCGATCCGGAGACCACGCGGTGGCGAGCTAAGGGTTTGAGGCGAGGCGTTTTGAAGGAATAATCAACGCTGGCGCCCTCGGGTATATATACCCTTAACTGTCGGTGGGACCGAGTTGGAAAACTTCGGTGGGACCGAGATGGTTAATTCTGCAGTTACTCATTTGATCACGCCGAAATTTGCAACTCGGTTTCACCGAGGTGAAAACCTAGATCAATCCAAGTAATTTCGATCCTGTGGATTTGAGTATATTGGTTTGACCGAAAGTACTTAGAAGGTTTTGGAATTTAGGCTTTTGACGGATTGGTGGCTCAAGTGCTCCTCACTCGATGCAGCCAAAAAAAAAGTCTTGTTCAAAGTTTGTGATATAAGCATGAATAGAGTTTGAGACAAGAAAGCATAGATAGCTAGGGGAGGAACTTAGGCATTCTTGTCCATCCATTTGGTCGAAGAAAAATCCAAAAGACCAAAGCAACAAATGGATGTCCTTGAATGGATTAAATCATGCATCCAACATGCTCACACAATAAGATAGCAAATGAAATATGTGTCAAACATGCACAAACAAAACTCTAGTTATTTGCACACAATTTGGCGATGACTAAGTCATCTATATATGAGTATATTGACTTAGGAGTCAAATGAGAACATTTGATCATAGGTCATACTCATCGTTTAAGCACAAGTGGGGTTACCACTTTTCCTTAAAGCATTAATGTGTTCACATCATTAGAAGATGCTTTAGCTCAATTCTTAAGAGCAAAGCTCCCCCTTGATGTGAGAACCCCTTTTAAAGGGTCAAACTAACCTTGGGTTGTCGTTGAAGACTTCATGTAGATGTTGAAGATGTGGATGCTCAATGTTGATGAAGATCACCAAGAGTTGGAAGCAATCCTTTGGATTCGGGCACTTTCAATACCTACATGGGTTAGTCCCACAAGGAACAAACAAGGATATCCATGGACATAGATTGAAGTACACAATAGATGATGTCCATGAAGGCAATGATTACCTTGTCCCTTGACTTACCAACATGAGGGTTTGTGACTCCATGAACTAGTGCAAGATGTGGAAGTTGATTGCACAAGTTCTTTGCCAAAATGAATGTGAGTGAAGTATGTTGGCGGAGTCACCCTCAAGAACTCTCTAGTTCTTCTTCTTCGGGATCCACATCATCTTGATGGGAATCCTTGGGGTAGTAGTTGAGCTTGTCGAAGTAGAACTTGAAGTTTCCTTGGGAACCCACTTGACCATGGCCTTGGGTGCTTCAATGAATGCATCAATCTCCTCTTGAAGCTTGTCCTTGCCTTTTAGCTTGTGGTCTTGTGGTGGAAGGTCATCTTGAGCTTGTTCCACATTGGAAGAAGTAGGATCATACTTCTCCTTTTGAGAAACAAACTTTGGAGTGGGATATTGACCTTCTTCCCATTCAACACACCGGCGTTGAACTTTCGCTCAAAACCAATTCCTTGATTCTTCCGTGTCTTCCTTGCTTGCGAACAATTTCCTCAAAGCTCTTGCTTAGGCAGGACTCTTGTAGACACCTTTCTCTATAATCCCTTTCAATAAACTATTTTCTTGCTCAAGTGAAACTTGGCTTGAAACATTGTTAGTGGGATCAAGAGAACTACTAGAAGCAACAATATTTGATTTAGCATGATTATTGTTACTACTAGATGAAGAATTTTTCTTATGCTTGTCATGCTTAGTTTTAATAGGTGGCAAGAAATTAGACAAGAGAAGTCGTTTGGCAAGATATGAAGAACTCTTCTTTCGAAGATCGTCATTGATAGCTTTTAGAAACTCATGTTCTTGCTCTAGATTGAGCTTCTCGAGCGTAGCTTCTCATGAGATCTTAGGAGCTCTCTATGATCTTCTTGAGTTGTTTCATGAGCTAACTTAAGAGTGTTTAGTTCTTTAGTTAGGCGCTCAATCTCCTTCATAGCATTGTCGTTCGACTCTTCTCGACTATAAAGACTATTAGCATGTTCATCATTACTTAGCTCACTAGATTTGTCATGTAAAAGCTCATCTTCACCAAGCAAGTCATCTTCATCACTATCAAAGTCAATAAATTCAGGGTGTGATACCTTGGGGCCTTTTTATGAAGCATCGTCCAATTCCTTCATTTGGTGAATCAAATAAGTCATAGGAGTTGGAGGACACGAGAGCAAGACCGCAAACACCTTCATCTTGACTATATTCGGAGTTGGAGTGATAGCTTCTTTGAGAGTGATTAGCCAGATCCAGAGGAGACCCATTCACCAACATGAGCTTGATGTTTTCTTCTTGTGTAGCTCCTTGATGACTTGTCTTTCCTTTCCGAATCCTTGCTTCTCCGAGAGGATCTTCGTTCATAACGATCATCTCTACTCCTTCTCTCTTTTCGAGGTGACTCTTCTCTTGAGCTTCTTCTTCTTGGAGATTCTTCTCTTCTCTTGTGGGGGGTCGAACACTCATTTGAGTAGTGTCCAGGTCTTCCACAATTGTAGCAGTTTCGATCACGACTAGAAGATCTCTTTTCATCATATGATCTAGACTTTGAGCTTCTTTCCTTGCCTCTACTCTTGTAGAATTTGTTGAAGTTCTTCACCATTAGGCTTATCTCTTCATTGGAAACTAGCTTGTCACTTGAGGATGTGGGAGCTTCAAGCGTAGCTTTGTAAGCACCACTTGACTTGTTGTGAAGCTCTTCCTTATCTTTAAGTGTCATCTCATGAGCAACAATTCTTCCAATGACTTGGTGAGCTTGAGATTCTTGTAGTTTGGCATCATTTGGATCAAAGTGCACACGGTGTCATACTTTCCATCCAAAGCTCTGAGAATCTTCTTGATGATGAATCGGTCGGTCATTTCTTCGCTTCCTAAGCCGGCAATCTCATTGGTGATGAGAGCAAGCCTAGAGTACATTTCAGCGACTCCTTCACCTTCCTTCATCTTGAACTTGTCAAGTTGACCTTGAAGAACATCTAGCTTTGATTCCTTCACGGACTCGGTACCTTCGTGCATTTCGACCAAAGTATCCCAAATCTCCTTTGCATTCTCAAGGCGGATGATCTTGTTGAACTCCTCGGGACACAAAGCATTGAAGAGAATGTCACAAGCTTGAGCATTGTTCTGTAACATCCGCAACTCATCCGCTGTAGCTTCGCGATCCGAACTTTTCCTTCCTCGAAGAACTCACCTTGCAAGCCAACACAAATAATGCCCCATCGGCGAGGGTTATGTCCAAGAATATGCATTTTCATTTTATGCTTCCAACTAGCAAAGTTTGAACCATCAAAGTAAGGACCTCTACGAAAATTACCCTCTAGGCATACGCCATACTCTCCTAGGTTGTGAAACCAAGCTTATGGAGTCCAATGCAATGAAACCAATCCAATGGAGACCAAAGCTCAATACCACTTGTAGGATCGGAAGTATGTCTAGAGGGGGGTGATTAGACTACTTGACAACTTAAAAGTTTAGCCTTTGATTAGGACAAGTTTTTAGCAAGTTCACAATGATGAGCAAGTCAAGTATCACCCTACACATGCAATTCTAGAGTAATGGCAGCGGAAAGTAAATTGCACATGTAGTAAATAAGAGGTGGAGAAAAGCAAGCGCAATTTGGAGACACGGAGATTTTTCTCGTGGTTCCGATAGAGTGGTGCTATCGTCAATCCACGTTGATGGAGACTTCAACCCACGAGAGGTAGCAGCTGCGAGGAGTCCATGGAGGGCTCCACCCACGAAGGGTCCACGAAGAAGCAACCTTGTCTATGCCATCATGGCCTCGTCCCACGGAGGACTAGCCTTACTAGGGGTAGATCTTCACGCAGTAGGCGATCTCCTTGCCCTTACAAACTTCTTGGTTCAACTCCACATCTTGGCCGAGGCTCCCAAGCGACACCTAACAATCTAGGAGGCACCACCCTCCAAAAGGTAATAGATGGTGTTGGTGATGATGAACTCCTTGCTCTTGTGCTTCAAATGATAATCTCCCCAACACTCAACTCTCCTCACTGATTTGGCTGTGGTGGAGGAAGGGATTGAGTGGAAAGCAACTTGGGAAGGCTAGAAATCAAGTTTCATATGGTGGGAGTGGAGCAACTTGATCTCAACACAAGGGTAGGTAGTTCTCTTCTCGAAATGTAAGGTAGGAGTGGTAGTTCTTTACGATGGCTCTCTCCACGAATGAAGAGGAGGTGGAGGGTATTTATAGCCTCCACACAAAATCCAACCGTTACACATTTGACCAATCTCGGTCGGGCCGAAGTTGACAACTCGGTGAGACCAAAAGTTCAAATCTTGTGAGCGTTGGGATTTCGATGGGACCGAAAATACAATCTCGGTTAGTCCGATTCTTCCAAAGTCTAGGGTTTGCCAATCTCGGTGGGACCGACTTTCTCATCTCGGTGACACCGATTTGAGTCTGAAGGTTCAGAAGGTTAGCAACACCAATTTCGAGTAAGACCGAGTTTGGAATCGGAAAATCCGAAATTTCTAGGGTTTGGGTATATGGTGAGGTGGTTCATCTCGGTGAGGTGAGTTTATGGAATCGGTGGGACCGAGATTACTTATGAGTTTATGTTGTAATGAAAGATTGCTGATAGTTTGAGAGATAAATCACTAAGCACTTTGAGCAACGGATCATCATCATAACCTCATCCCTTTTAATAGTATTGGCTTTCCTATGGACTCAATGTGATCTTGGATCACTAAACCAAAAATAGAGTCTTGAGCTTTTGCCAATGTTTTCCTTAGCATTTTGAGGGTCCACATCATCAGTCATTGCCATACCCATATCAACTGAACTTTCTGAAACATTCTCAAGAAATAATTAGTTCAATGATATATATGTTGTTATTAATTACCAAAACCACCAGGGGATTAGTTGCACTTTCACCGGAGGGAGTAGCACGAGTGCGCAAGCATATATCAGGAAGGCGTGTGGTCCGATAGTATATAGTAAAGTTTGTGCTATATGCGTGCACCAAAATCGTAATAATACACAATGTTTCAAACTTTCCTTTTACATACTTGAGTGGGGCGCTAAAAATTCACGAGCGTTAAGGTTGTCATTCGTCCCAAAACTAATGAGATGCGCCCTTACGAAACAAATTATACTCCTCCTAAAATCCACGGCTATTTCATGATATGCGTAGCGCCGAATATACTGATGTGACACCGTTTCCAATAGCCATGAAACTAGCCTCTTCCTCGGCCTACTTAACTTCAGGTGCTGATTAATGACTTACTGACGGCGAGTGTGGTCTGACTAATCACGGGTGGTTTTTGGTAATTAATAACAACATATATATCATTGAACTAATAGTTACTTGAGAATCATTTGAGAAAGTTCGATGATATGGGTATAACAGGGCGAAAGAAGTGGACCCTCAAAATGCTAAGGCAAGCATTGGCAAAAGCTCAAGACTCCATTTTGGTTTAGTGATCCAAGATCACATTGAGTCCATAAAGGCCAATACTATTAGGGGATGAGGTTATGATGATGATCTGGTTGCTCAAAGTGCTTAGTGATACATCTCCTAAACTATCAGCAACTTTCACTGCCATATACACTCATAAGTAATCTGGTCCCACCGATTTTCCAAACCAGTCTGCAGAATGAACCACCTCAGCCACAAAGCCAAACCCTAGAAACTTCGGTTTTCGATTCCAAACTTCGGTCTCACGAAACTGAGTTACCAAACCTGTACGTCATCAAATCGGTGTCACGAGATGATGGAATCCCAAATATTAGCAAGCTCTTGTCTTTACGCGGATCGGACAAACCGAGATTGTATTTTCGGTCCATAGAAATCCCAACGTTCATTATTTGAAATTTCGGTCTCACCAGGAGTTGTCCTTTCCAGAGATTGGTCAAATGTTATTAGCAGTTGGATTTTGTATGGAGCTATAATACCCTCCACCCCTCTTCATTCTTGGAAAGATCGAAAGAACTACCACTCCTACCTTACATTTAAGAGAGAACTACCTACCCTTGTGTTGAGATCAAGTTGCTCCTCCTATGAAGCTTGATCTCTAGCCTTCCAAGTTGCTCACTCAATCCTTTCTTCCACAGCCAAATCGGTGAGGAGAGTTGAGTGTTGGGGAGATTATCATTTGAAGCACAAGAGCAAGGTTCATCATCATCAACACCATCTATTACCTTTTGGAGGTGGGGCCTCCTAGATGGTTGGTGTCGGCTTGGGAGCCTCGATCGAGATGTGGAGTTGAACCAAGAAGTTTGTAAGGGCAAGAGATCGCCTACGCCGTGAATCTACAGAGTAAGGCTAGCCCTCCAGTGGGCGTAGGCCATGATGGCATAGACAAGGTTGCTTCCATTGGACCCTTCATGGGTGGAGCCCTCAGTGGACTCTAATGAATTACCTCAGAGTGGTTGAAGTCTCCATCAGCGTGGAAATGCGATAGCACCACCTATCGGAACCAGAAAAAATCACCGCGTCTCAAATTTGCGTTGCTCTTCTCCACTCTCTTTACTACATGTGCAATTTACTTTCATGCCTATACTCTAAATTGCATGTGTAGGGTGATACTTGACTTGATCATATTTGTGAATCTGCAAAACTGTTCTTTGTCAAAAGGCTGAATTTTTATATTGTCAAGTAGTCTAATCACCCCCCTCTAGACATACTTTTGATCCTACAAGTGGTATCGGAGCTTTGGTCTCCATTGTATTGGTTTCCATTGCATTGGACTCCATAGCTTGGTTTCTAACCTAGGAGTATGGCGTCTAGTGAGGTAATGTTAAGTAGAGAGTCCTTACTTTGATGGTACAAATTTTGCTAGTTGGAAGCATAAAATGAAAATGCATATTCTTGGCCATAACCCAGCCGCATGGGGCATTATTTGTGTTGGTAAAGGTGAATTCTTGAGGAAGGAAAAGTTCGGATCATGGCTTCTAGCGGAAGAATTGCGGATGTTGCAAAACAATGCTCAAGCTTGTGACATTCTCTTCAATGCCTTGTGTCAGGAGTTCAACAAAATCAGCCGTCTTGAGAATGCAAAGATTTGGGATACTTTGGTTGAAATGCAGAGAAGGTCTGAGTCGTGAAGGAATCAAAGCTAGATGTTCTTCAGGTCAACTTGACAAGTTCAAGATGAAGGTGGAAGAATTCATTTGAAATGTACTCTAGGCTTGCTCTCATCACAAATGAGATTACTTGGAAGAGGAAATGAAGAAATGACCGACCGATTCATCATCAAGAAGATTCTCGAGCTTTGGATGGATATGACACGTGTGCCTTGATCCAAATGATGCCAAACTACAAGAATCTCAAATAGCAAGAGTCATTGGAAGAATTGTTGCTCATGAGATGACACTTAAGGATAAGGAAGAGCTTCACAACAAGTCAAGTGGTGCTTACAGCTACAAGTGATGCTCCCACAACCTCAAGTGACAAGCTGTTTCAATGAAGAGATAAGCCTAATGGTCGAGAACTTCAAATTCTACAAGAGTAAAGCAAGAGAGAAGCTCAAAGTCTAGATCATATGATGAAAAGATCTTCTAGTCGTGAAAGCTGCTACAATTGTGGAAGACCGGACACTACTCAAATGAGTGTTCGGCTCCCCCAAGAAGAAGAAGAATCTCAGAAGAAGCTCAAGAGATGAGTCACCTCGGAAGAGAGAAGGAGTAGAGATGATCGTTATGAGCGAAGACCCTCTCGGAGAAGCAAGGATTAGGAGAGGAAAGACAAGTCATCAAGGAGCTACGAAGAAAACATCAAGCTCATGTAGGTGAATGGGTCTCGGCTCAAACTCAGACAATCAATCCGAAGGAAGCTATCACTCAACTCCGACTGATCAAGATGAAGGTGTTGCGGTCTTGCTCGTATCCTCCAACTCCAACTCCTATGACTTTTTTGATTCACCAAATGAAATTGGAAGATGCTTCATGGCTAAAGGCCAAGGTATCACACCGAATTCATTGACTTTGATAGTGATGAGGTTGCTTGGTGAAGATGAGCTCTTACATGTAAATCAATGAACCTAGTAACAATGAACATGCTAGTAGTCTTTATAGTCGATAAGTGAGAATGACAATGCTATGAAGGAGATTGAGCGTCTAACTAAAGAACTAAACACTCTTAAGTTAGCTCATGAAACAACTCAAGAAGATCATAGAGAGCTCCTAAGATCTCATGAGAAGCTGCAACAGAAGCTCACTCTAGAGCAGAACATGGTTTCAAAAAATCAATGATCGATCTTGAAAGAAGTTTCTATATCTTGCAGCGACTTCTCTTGTCAAATTTCTTGCCACCCATTAAAACTAAGCATGACAAGCATAAGAAAAATTCTTCATCTAGTAGTAACAATAACATATGCTAAATCCAATATTGTTGCTTCTAGTAGTTCTCTTGATTCCACTAACAATGTTTCAAGCCAAGTTACACTTGAGCAAGAAAATAGTTTATTGAAAGGTTATAGAAAAGGTGTCTACAGCCTTCTTAGGAGCAAGAACTTTGAGGAAATTGTTACGCAAGCAAGGAAGGAAGAATCAAGAATTGGTTTTGAGCGAAAGTTCAGCGCCGAGGTGTTGAATGGGAAGAAAGGTCGATATCCTACTCCACAGTTTATTCCTCAAAGGAGAAGTATGATCCTACTTCTTCCAATGGAACAAGCTCAAGATGACCTTCCACCACAAGACCACAAGCTAAAAAGCAAGGACAAGCTTCAAGAGAGATTGATGCATTTGTTGGCACCTCAAGCCATGGTCAAGTGGGTTCCCAAGGAAGCGTCAAGTTCTACTTAATCAAGCTCAACTACAAAAGTTCCCATCAAGATGATGTGGATCGAAGAAGAAGAACTAGAGAGTTCTTGAGGGTGACTCATCCAACATACTTCACTCACATTCATTTGGCAAAAACTTGTGCAATCAACTTCCACATCTTGCACTAGTTCATGGAGTCACAAACCCTCTTGTTGGTAAGTCAAGGACAAGGTAATCATTGCTTTCATGGACATCATCTATTGTGAACTTCAATCTATGTCCATGGATATCCTTGTTTGTTCCTTGTGGGACTAACCCATGTAGGTATTGAAAGTGCAGAATCCAAGGATTGCTCCAACTCTTGATGATCTTCATCAACATTGAGCATCCACATCTTCAACATCTACATGAAGTCTTCTCGACAACCCAAGGTTAGTTTGACCCTTTAAAGGGGTTCTCACATCTAGGGGAGCTTTGCTCTAAAAATTGAGCTAAAGCATCTTCAAATGATGTGAACACATCAATGCTTTATGTAAGTGGTAACCCACTTGTGCTTAAGCGATGAGTATGACCTATGATCAAATGTTCTCATTTGGCTCCTAAATCAATATACTCATATAAAGATGACCTAGTCATCGACAAATTGTGTGATAGTAGCTAGAGTTTTGATTGTGCATGTTTGACACATATTTCATTTGCTATCTTATTGTGTGAGCATGTTGGATGCATGATTTTATCCATTCAAGGACATCCATTTGTTGTTTGGTGCGTTTTGATTTTTACGACCAAATGGATGGACAAGAATGCCTAAATACCTCCCTAGCTATCTATGCTTTCTTGTCTCAAATTCTATTCATGCTTACATCACAAATTTTGAACAAGTCATTTTCGGACCCTCAGTGAGGAGCACTTTCGAACCCCGATCCGTCGAGCTAACTTCCAAAATCTTCTAAGTGATTTCGATCGGACCAACTCACTCAAACTCGGTCAAAGCGAAAGCATTTAGCGATCTAGGTTTTCACCTCGGTGAAACCGAGTTGTGATTTTCGGCGTGACCGTGCATAACTGCCTCTTGATTATTCATCTCGGTGCCACGAGTTTACAACTTCGGTCCCAAACGAAAAAAGGGTATATATATATATCTCGAAGCGTTTGATTTCTCCTTCAAGCGCTTCACCCACCTCTTTGCCGTCATACAGTCTCGGATCGTCGTGGTAAATCTTTGTCGCCCTACGCATGAGTCTCGTCGCCGATCGGACATCTTCTCCAGCGCCGTTGCGCTGTAGAAACTCCACCAAGTTAGGGTGAGTTTGATCCCACTCGTCTCCATCTCGATTCAATGCCGCGTTTGGTTTGCCTAGAATGCCACGATTGAAATCTTCACGTACACAGTTAGTTCGTTTGAACTAGATTCGAGTAAAGTTTTAGGGTTAGGTTTCCGCCGAACACATCTCGGTGAGACGATTTTACATTTTCGGTATGACGATTTGGCCTATAGCCATTACCTTTACCTGGTCCAACAGAGTTGTGCAAATCGGTGTGACGAAATGAGGATCTATGAAACCCTAGTGTTTTGGCGGGACCAAAACCCGCCAGTCCAACCAAAGTGGTGTAAGCTTCATTTAAACACTTTGGATTCACGAATTTAGACTCGATCGGCCAAGAAATGTCTATGAAAACCTAATACTAAATTTGAACTCATTTTTTTGCAAAACTTCTGCAATTTGTGATGACTCTTCTTCTCGCTATACCTATCTATTCAGGTTGTCGCCATATGTGGGATGCAGTGGCAGTCGAACAGGTCGAGACACCTATTGCAGAGATATTCGAGGAGGCAGGCACTAGTCTGATCTAGCACTCATCGAGATGATGGTGAGAGGTACACCTAGTGGTTTACCTCCTGCAGCCACGAGCAGAAGAAGAGGAACTCGAGATGATGAGACTCAGTTTTGTTGTTGAGGAAGAGGTCACCTCAAAGCCCAGAGGAAGGTTGTTGCCAAAAGCCACAAGGTCAAAAAACCAGAAGGGCACGGAAAAGTCAAGCAGTCAACTGTTGCCAGAAGCTGAGTTTGGAAGAGAAACTACAAGCAAAGTTAAGAAAACTTCCAAGAGAAAGAGGTTAGTGCATGATGATGCAGCGAGATGAGATGATGAAGCACCCAGCCTCCTCCTCGAAGTCTAAGTTCATGGGTGATGCCATTAGGTGGAGCCACTTCAAAGCCAAACAATCTGCTCAGCTAAAGGCAGCTCGACAAAACTGTTTGCCAAGCCAAAACGATCGGGAACATTCGGCATCGAAAGAACAAGATGATGTGCCACCCGAGTCGGATGGTGAAGGACCAGTTTGCTAAACCGTCCAAAACTACCACTACATAATGATGCTCATCCTCAAAATGAGGATATGAAGGCAAGGAAGGATAGAGGTCTCGGGCTATGAGACAAAAGTGACCCATATCTTAGTGAGAAGCTAGCTGTTGATCCCGATTTCACACGAGAAGCGGCGGGACTTCTATGAACGTCTTGATGGACAAGAAGCCCATAGTGCGAACACAAGATATGTTATTTGGAAGTACATTGATAGCGAAGAGCCTGAGACTTCTTTCCACATGTGCATGAAGCTTCACTTGCTTGTGGTGTTCAGATTTGTAGGTCAAGTTGACAAATTGGAATGATGAGATGATTATGCAATTCTATGCCATAGCTCACTTCTACCGGATGGAAGGATTGTATGGATGGTGAGGCCAAAGATTTTCTTCATTGTTGAAGAATGGCAGAACTTCGAATGCTCGATTAAAGAGGATGATATTGATGTTTATGATTCAAAGAAAGAACCATGAATCCATGAAGAACATGTACAAAGAGGTTCGGCCAAGAGTTTGGGTCTGGGCTTCGGCTCGATTACTATCTCGGGCAGGTCTACCTACCACAAACACTATTTTGAGGCATACCTTGATGCCCAAGTCTGGAGATCATCGCATGATCAGAGGATACTCTATCAACTGCACATATACTTGATGAAAGCACCTTTCAAGGTGATGGACTTGATGGTTGAGACCATTAAGAGGACTGCGGTGACGGAAAAGGTCGTGTGGATTTGCATGATTAGGATGCTTATCAATGCCAAGTTTGTACGGGCACATACTTGTTGGATGAAACACACCTGCGCAGCAGAGCATGAGGATAATGTTGTTGTGATGGATGAGGATCAACATCGGTTGAAGGACAAGCCAAGATTGAAGCTGCCAAGAAAGCCAAAGTGACAAGGAAGCGGGCGGCGGCTAAACCAAAGTGTCGGGAGCAGCTCCTTGAAGCTACCCAAAAGTTGAACAACGCTGACCAGCATTATGCAGTCTCGGAGAGCCTAGAGGATTGTTGAAGACAAGATCACGCTCTGGATGTAAAAATGGTGAAGTGCAAGTATTGTCAACAAGCTGAGGCGGACATTAAGGAAGCAAGAGGAGAAGGAAGAGCTTATCGTGAGATGCGGGATGACTTAGTCCAGGATGCTTATCAGCAGAGCTGCTCCGGTTCCGGACGATCAGCTGCTATTCCGATGGTAGGGACTACAGCTTGACACCTCCGATTCCATCGGTTGCTCAGCTCAGCTCGGTGACCACTCCTCCAGCAGGACATCGGTGAAGTCTTCGCGATCTTGTCATATCAACTCAACATCAACCCGACGGAGCCGGCGAGTCCCGATGGCGCTTAGCTCTATGCGGTTTTGAACTTTTGGTAACTTGTTGCCAAAGGGGAAAGTGTATAGATCATAGGACTTGAGAGAGAGTTGTTGTCTTTTGCGCTCTTCGTTCTTTTGGTTTCTTTGAGATACTTTTGGTTTCGAGACATTCGTGTGTTTGATACTATGTTTCATTCTACTTTAATGAGTGCTTGGTGGTACTATGCCTTAGTGTTGCTTAATGCTTATCATATGCTATTCCTATCTTGTATGACCATTTACTCATGTCTTGGTGATTAGTGCATGCTGTTCATTCTTATCATTTTATGCGCTCCTGGTGGAAGCGCACAAAATGATAAGAATGAATAGCATGCACACAATCACCAAGACATGAGTAAATGATCATACAAGATATGAATAGAATATGATAAGCATTAAGCACACATTAAGGCATAGTATGATCAAGCACTCATCAAAGTAGAAACAAGCGTAGTATCAAGCACCGAAATGTCTCGGAAAACTCAAAAGTATCTCAAGGAAAACCATAAGCGAAAGAGCAAAAAAAAGCAGCTCTCTCTCTCGAAGTCCTATGATCTATACAATTTCTCCCCTTTGGCAACAAGTTACCAAAAAGTTCGAAAGGTATAGAGCTAAGCGTCACTAGGGACTCTGCTGGAGGCTCTGTGCAGGTCGATGGAGTGGAGATAGCTGCATCTGCAAAACCTTGCTGAAGTGCTGTGGAGCTGGAGGAGTGAACCTTTGGAGCTGGGCTGGGCCTGATGGAGTGTGGGAGGTCTTGATCTTTGTAGCCACAGGGTGCATCCTTTGGAATAGCAGTGATCTGGGCTTTGTGGAGCCTTCTGCGGGCTGCTCATAGTCATCTGGACTAGATCATCTTCCATCTCCTTCATGAGCTCTGCCTTCTCCCTCTTGGCTTCCTCAATATCTGCCTCAAGCTTGTTGGCGGTGACACACACTTGATCGACTTGACATCGAGCATGGAACTTATCTTCAACTATCCTCTCAAGACTCTCCACGAGGCGCACTATGCTGGCGGGCGTGGTTCAATCCTCAGGTCGCTTCAAGAAGTTGTTCTCCAACGCTCTTGGGCTTTCTCTTCTTCTTCTTCTTTGCTTCCTTCTCGGCTTTAGCTTGCTTGGCAGCAGGACTTTGCGTGTCCTTCAGCGGATGTGGGAGCATCCTCGGTCATCACAACTTCATTATCTTCATGTTCAGGCTGCGGTGGCAAGTGGGGTCTATCCAACAAGTAGGTGCCGTGCCAAACTTGGCATTGATGAGCATCTGAGATGTGAGGCAAACCCACATGACCTCTTACAGTCTGCTGCTGTCCTCTTGATAGTCTCAACTATCGGGTCCATCACCTTAAAGGTGTCTTGATCTAGAATATGCAGCATGTTGATAGAGTAGCCTCTTATCATGCGATGGTCTCTGACTTGGGCATCAAAGTATGCCTCGGAATGGTGTTAGTGGTAGGGAGACACTGCGAAGATGATACTGCTGATCCAAGCTTCCATATCTCAACATCCTTATGCGGTACCTCATTGTACATGTTCTTCATTGACTCATGATTCTTCTTGGGGATTCCATAGACATCTACATCATCATCTCTTGATCTTTGGAGCATTCAGATAGTTCAGCCCACTCTTCAAGCTGTTGAAGAGAATCTACGGCCTTGATCATCCACACAATTCGCCATCTGGATAGAAATGTCTTTGTGGCATAGAACGCATGATCATCTCATCATTCCAAGCGATCGACTTCGACCAGCGAACTCTGCAACTCCACATGCAGTGAAGCTCTCATGCACATGTGGGAAGTAGTCTCTGTGCTCTTCACTGTCGATGTATTTCCAGTCAACATACCTAGTGTCAGCAACAATTGGCTTCTTGTCCATAAGCACTGTCTCATAGAAATCTTGTTGCTCTCTGGTGTGGAACCTTGAGTCAACAGCTGTCCTTCTCCTGGTGGCATATGGATCAACTTGCCTCCATAGCCTGAGACCTTTGTCCTTCCTTTCCTTCATATTTTCAGCTCGAGGATGAGCATCATTATGAGCGGCGGTTTACATGCGAGCTTGACAATACATGTGCCTCTTCATCGATTCATTTGGTGGCACATTGTCCTTCTTCTTCTCTGAAGCGGGAATGTTTCTTCTTGTTTTCTTTGGCTTGGCGGCAGGTTTGGCTTGAGCTGCCTTTCTTTGGGCTGATGGCTTAGATTTAGTGGGTGCTCCTGCTGATGGCATCTCCCATCAACTTGGGCTTCACGAGGAGGCTGGGGTGCTTCCTCATCGAGAATCATCATCGGCTTCATCATGTACTATCCTCTTCCTCTTGGAAGTTTTCTTTACCTTGCTCGAGGTTTCCTCTTCCATGCTCAACTTCTTAGCAGCTGTGGACTTCTTCACCTTGCTTGGTGCCTTTCTTTGTTTGTTGTCCTTGATAGTCCTTGGCAACCACTTTCCTCTTAGGCTTGGATGTAATCTCCTCCTCGGCAACAAAGTCAGAATCCTCCTCATCGAATTCCTCTTCTTCACAGCCACAGTGGCGGTGGAGGTGAACCACTTGGGGTGCTCCTCTCTCCATCATCGGAAAAACTGCTTGCTTGGGACTTGTGCTGCCTCTGGAATCTCAAGCGGTGATTCAGACCTGTTACAGCTATCACTTGCATCGGACATATTGACAACTTTGTGAATAGAATAGGTATAGGCGAGAATAGAAGAGTCATCACAAAGCTACGAAGATTTTGCAAAATGAATGAGTTCAAACTTCAGTTTTAGGTTTTCACAGAATGCATTTGGTCGTAGAGTCTAAAATTCGTGAATCCGAAGTGTCTAAACAGAACCATTCACACCACTTTCGGTTGGACGAAATGGGTTTGATCTAGCCGAGAACACTAGGGTTTCATAAAATCCTCATTTCGGTCTTACCGATTTGCACAACTTCGGTTGGACGAAAAGTGCGATCACAATGGCGAGAGGCCAAATCGGTCGATCGAGAATGTAGAATCGGTCACACGAGATGTGTTTGGCGGAAACCTAACACTAAAATTTTCACTCAATTTCGTTCTAAGAACTAATCTGCTGGATAGGAAGATTTCAAACTTGGCAAGAAACTAGGCAAAACCTATCGTGCATTGAATCGAGAGGTTGAAGCACGAGAGGATGAAACTCACCCAACTTGGTGGAGTTTCACTCTGGCTGCAACAGTGCGGTGAGATAGACCGTTGGCGGCAATGAAGACCAGCGGCGGCGCCTGAGGCGATGGCGGAGGCGATCCGGAGACCACGGCGGCGGCAGCTAAGGGTTTGAGGCGGCGGTATGAAGAAAGAATCAGCGCGCTGCCCTCGGGTATATATACCCTTGGTGTCGGTGGGACGAGTTGGAAAACTTCGGTGGGACCGAGATGGTTAGCGCAGCGATTACTCACTTGATCACGCCGAAATCTAACTTCGGTTTCACGAGGTGAAAACCTAGATCAATCCAAGTGATTTGATGCATCCGATTTGAGTATATTGGTTTGACGAAAATACTTAGAAGGTTTTGGAATTTAAGCTTTTGGCGGATCGGTGGCTCGAATGCTCCTCACTCGATGCATCAGAAAAGTCTTGTTCAAAGTTTGTGATATAAGCATGAATAGAGTTTGAGACAAGAAAGCATAGATAGCTAGGGGAGGAACTTAGGCATTCTTGTCCATCCATTTGGTGAAAAAGAAAAATCCAAAAGACCAAAGCAACAAATGGATGCCCTCGAATGGATAAAATTATGCATCAACATGCTCACACAATAAGATAGCAAATGAAATATGTGTCAAACATGCACAAACAAAACACTAGCTACTAGCACACAATTTGGCGATGACTAGGTCATCTATATATGAGTATATTGACTTAGGAGTCAAATGAGAACATTTGATCATAGGTCATACTCATCGTTTAAGCACAAGTGGGGTTACCACTTTTACATAAAACATTAATGTGTTCACATCATTTGAAGATGCTTTAGCTCAATTCTTTAGAGCAAAGCTCCCCCTTGATGTGAGAACCCCTTTTAAAGGGTCAAACTAACCTTGGGTTGTCATTGAAGACTTCATGTAGATGTTGAAGATGTGGATGCTCAATGTTGATGAAGATCATCAAGAGTTGGGAGCAATCCTTTGAATTCGGGCACTTTCAATACCTACATGGGTTAGTCCCACAAGGAACAAACAAGGATATCCATGGACATAGATTGAAGTACACAATACATGATGTCCATGAAAGCAATGATTACCTTGTCCCTTGACTTACCAACAAGAGGGTTTGTGACTCCATGAACTAGTGCAAGATGTGGAAGTTGATTGCACAAGTTCTTTGCCAAAATGAATGTGAGTGAAGTATGTTGGCGGAGTCACCCTCAAGAACTCTCTAGTTCTTCTTCTTGGGATCCACATCATCTTGATGGGAATCCTTGGGGTAGTAGTTGAGCTTGTCAGTAGAACTTGAAGTTTCCTTGGGAACCCACTTGACCATGGCCTTGGGTGCTTCAATGAATGCATCAATCTCCTCTTGAAGCTTGTCCTTGCCTTTTAGCTTGTGGTCTTGTGGTGGAAGGTCATCTTGAGCTTGTTCCACATTGGAAGAAGTAGGATCATACTTCTCCTTTTGAGAAACAAACTTTGGAGTTGGATATTGACCTTCTTCCCATTCAACACCCTCGGCGTTGAACTTTCGCTCAAAACCAATTCCTTGATTCTTCGGTGTCTTCCTTGCTTGCGAACAATTTCCTCAAAGTTCTTGCTTCGGCAAGACTCTTGTGACACCTTTCTCTATAATCCCTTTCAATAAACTATTTTCTTGCTCAAGTGAAACTTGGCTTGAAACATTAGTGGAATCAAGAGAACTACTAGAAGTAACAACATTTGATTTAGCATGATTATTGTTACTACTAGATGAAGAATTTTTCTTATGCTTGTCATGCTTAGTTTTAATAGGTGGCAAGAAATTTGACAAGAGAAGTCGTTTGGCAAGATATGAAGAACTCTTCTTTCGAAGATCGTCATTGATAGCTTTTAGAAACTCATGTTCTTGCTCTAGATTGAGCTTCTCGAAGCGTAGCTTCTCATGAGATCTCGGGAGCTCTCTATGATCTTCTTGAGTTGTTTCATGAGCTAACTTAAGAGTGTTTAGTTCTTTAGTTAGACGCTCAATCTCCTTCATAGCATTGTCATTCGACTCTTCTCGACTATAAAGACTATTAGCATGTTCATCATTACTAAGCTCACTAGATTTGTCATGTAAAAGCTCATCTTCACCAAGCAAGTCATCTTCATCACTATCAAAGTCAATAAATTCAGGGTGTGATACCTTGGGGCCTTTTGCCATGAAGCATCTCCAATTCCCTCATTTGGTGAATCAAATAAGTCATAGGAGTTGGAGTTGGAGGATACGAGAGCAAGACCGGCAACACCTTCATCTTGACTGTATTCGGAGTTGGAGTGATAGCTTCTTTGGAGTGATTGTGGGTCGGGCGGAGACCCATTCCTAACATGAGCTTGATGTTTTCTTCTTGTGTAGCTCCTTGATGACTTGTCTTTCCTTTCCGAATCCTTGCTTCTCCGAGAGGATCTTCGTTCATAACGATCATCTCTACTCCTTCTCTCTTTTCGAGTGACTCTTCTCTTGAGCTTCTTCTTCTTGGAGATTCTTCTCTTCTCTTGTGAAGTCGAACACTCATTTGAGTAGTGTCGGGTCTTCCACAATTGTAGCGATTCGATCACGACTAGAAGATCTCTTTTCATCATATGATCTAGACTTTGAGCTTCTTTCCTTGCTTCTACTCTTGTAGAATTTGTTGAAGTTCTTCACCATTAGGCTTATCTCTTCATTGGAAACCAGTTTGTCACTTGAGGTTGTGGGAGCTTCAAGCTGTAGCTTTGTAAGCACCACTTGACTTGTTGTGAAGCTCTTCCTTATCTTTAAGTGTCATCTCATGAGCAACAATTCTTCCAATGACTTGGTGGGCTTGAGATTCTTGTAGTTTGGCATCATTTGGATCAAAGTGCACGGTGTCATACTTTCCATCCAAAGCTCGAGGATCTTCTTGATGATGAATCGATCGGTCATTTCTTCGCTTCCTAAGCCAGCAATCTCATTGGTGATGAGAGCAAGCCTAGAGTACATTTCAGCGACTCCTTCACCTTCCTTCATCTTGAACTTGTCAAGTTGACCTTGAAGAACATCTAGCTTTGATTCCTTCACGGACTCGGTACCTTCGTGCATTTCAACCAAAGTATCCCAAATTTCTTTTGCATTCTCAAGGCGGCTGATCTTGTTGAACTCCTCGGGACACAAAGCATTGAAGAGAATGTCACAAGCTTGAGCATTGTTACGTAACATCCGCAACTCATCCGCTGTAACCCGCGATCTGGAACTTTCCTTCCTCGAAGAACTCACCTTGCAAGCCAACACAAATAATGCCCCATCTTGGCGGGGTTATGTCCAGAATATGCATTTTCATTTTATGCTTCCAACTAGCAAAGTTTGAACCATCAAAGTAAGGACCTCTCTGAAAATTACCCTCACTAGGCATACATACTCTCTAGGTTGTGAAACCAAGCTTATGGAGTCAATGCAATGAAACCAATCCAATGGAGACCAAAGCTCGATACCACTTGTAGGATCGAATTATGTCTAGAGGGGGTGATTAGACTACTTGACAATTTAAAAGTTTAGCCTTTTGATTAGGACAAGTTTTTAGCAAGTTCACAATGATGAGCAAGTCAAGTATCACCCTACACATGCAATTCTAGAGTAATGGCAGCGGAAAGTAAATTGCACATGTAGTAAATAGAGGTGGAGAAAAAGCGCAATTTGGAACATGGAGATTTTTCTCGTGGTTCCGATAGGTGGTGCTATCGTCAATCACGTTGATGGAGACTTCAACCCACGGAGGTAGCAGCTGCGAGAGTCCACGGAGGCTCCACCCACGAAGGTTCCACGAAGAAGCAACCTTGTCTATGCCATCATGGCCTATGTCCACGGAGGACTAGCCTTACTCGGGGTAGATCTTCACGAGTAAGCGATCTCCTTGCCCTTACAAACTTCTTGGTTCAACTCCACATCTTGTGGAGGCTCCCAAGTGACACCTAACCAATCTAGGAGGCACCACCCTCCAAAAGGTAATAGATGGTGTTGGTGATGATGAACTCCTTGCTCTTGTGCTTCAAATGATAATCTCCCCAACACTCAACTCTCCTCACTGATTTGGCTGTGGTGGAAGAAAGGATTGAGTGGAAAGCAACTTGGGAAGGCTAGAAATCAAGTTTCATATGGTGGGAGTGGAGCAACTTGATCTCAACACAAGGGTAGGTAGTTTTCTTCTCGAAATGTAAGGTAGGAGTGGTAGTTCTTTATGATGGCTCTCTCCACGAATGAAGAGGAGGTGGAGGGGTATTTATAGCCTCCACACAAAATCCAACCGTTACACACATTTGACCAATCTCGGTCAGACCGAAGTTGACAACTCGGTGAGACGAAAGTTCAAATCTTGTGAGCGTTGGGATTTTCAGTGGGACCGAAAATACAATCTCGGTTAGTCGATTCTTCCAAAGACTAGGGTTTGCCAATCTCGGTGGGACCGACTTTCTCATCTCGGTGACACCGATTTGAGTACAGAAGGTTACAGAAGGTTGGCAACACCAATTTCGGTAAGACCGAGTTTGGAATCGGAAAATCCGAAATTTCTAGGGTTTGGGTATATGGCTGAGGTGGTTCATCTCGGTGTGGTGAGTTTATGGAATCGGTGGGACCGAGATTACTTATGAGTATATGTTGGAATGAAAGATTGCGATAGTTTGGAGATAAATCACTAAGCACTTTGAGCAACGGATCATCATCATAACCTCATCCCCTTTTAATAGTATTGGCTTTCCTATGGACTCAATGTGATCTTGGATCACTAAACCAAAAATGGAGTCTTGAGCTTTTGCCAATGTTTTCCTTAGCATTTTGAGGGGTCCACATCATCAGTCATTGCCATACCCATATCACTGAACTTTCTGAAATATTCTCAAGAAATAATTAGTTCAATGATATATATGTTGTTATTAATTACCAAAACCACCCGGGGATTAGTTGCACTTTCACATGCCTTTCCAACTAGTGAGATACTCCGTACAAAGTACGACAGAGAAATAACCACAGATAAGGAAGCTAAAAGTAAACAATCAAACGAGCATTTTTGCATTTGTTTTGCATTGAATCGTTTCACAAGCTTGACTAGTGCTGCTTTTCTACTTTTACAAAAACTGCATCGTAATGTTAAAACGTGCATTTGCACGTACATAAGTAATAGTAGTACTCCCTCCATCTAGGTGTACAAGTATTCCCTCCTTGGTCACCGTGCACAACCAAAGATGACTTATTGACTGGGCGGAGGGAGTAGCACGATCGCAAGCATATATCGAGAGAGGCGTGTAGTCCGATGGTATATAGTAAAGTTTGTGCTATATGCGCGTACTTGCAAAATCGTAATAATACACAATGTTTCCAAACTTTCCCTTTTACATACTTAATTAAGGGCGCTAAAATTCACTGAGCGTTAAGGGATTTATCATTTGCGTCCCAAAACTAATGAGATAAGCCTTCTGAAACAAAAAAATTATACTCCTCCTAAAATCCACGGCGCGCGGGGAGGCGCTTGCGTAGCGCCACGAGTGCCCCAGTGCTTGTGACGTTTCCCAGTAGCAGCGACCACAACGCCTCTTCCTCAGCCTCGCAACTCGCGAGAGTGCTGATTAATGACTTCTTAGGCAGGCGGAGTGTGAAAGTGCAACTAATCCCGGGTGGTTTTGGTAATTAATAACAACATATATATCATTGAACTAATAGTTACTTGAGAATCATTTGAAAGTTCGATGATATGGGTATGGCAGGGCTGAAGAAGTGGACCCTCAAAATGCTAAGGCAAGCATTGGCAAAAGCTCAAGACTCCATTTTGGTTTAGTGATCCAAGATCACATTGAGTCCATAGGAAAGCCAATACTATTAAAGGGGATGAGGTTATGATGATGATCTGGTTGCTCAAAGTGCTTAGTGATACATCTCCTAAACTATCAGCAACTTTCAACGCCATATACACTCATAAATAATCTCGGTCCCACCGATTTTCCAAACCAGTCCTGCAAGAGATGAACCACCTCAGCCACAAGCCAAACCCTAGAAAACTTCGGATTTTCCGATTCCAAACTCGGTCTCACGAAACTTGAGTTACCAAGCTTACGTAACCTTACGTCATCAAATCGGTGTCACGAGATGATGAAGTCGATCCACCGATATTAGCAAGCTCTTGTCTTTGCGGATCGGACAAACCGAGATTGTATTTTCGGTCCCACGAAAATCCCAACGTTCACATTATTTGAAATTTCGGTCTCACGGAGTTGTCAACTTCGGTCCCACGAGATTGGTCAAATGTATGTAGCAGTTGGATTTTGTATGGAGGCTATAAATACCCTCCACCCCTCTTCATTCTTGGAGAGCCATCGAAAGAACTACCACTCCTACCTTACATTTAGAGAAGAGACTACCTACCCTTGTGTTGAGATCAAGTTGCTCCCTCCCACCATATGAAGCTTGATCTCTAGCCTTCCCAAGTTGCTTTCCACTCAATCCTTTCTTCCACCACAGCCAAATCGGTGAGGAGAGTTGAGTGTTGGGGAGATTATCATTTGAAGCACAAGAGCAAGGAGTTCATCATCATCAACACCATCTATTACCTTTTGGAGGTGGGGCCTCCTAGATTGGTTAGGTGTAAGCTTGGGAGCCTCCGTCGAGATGTGGAGTTGAACCAAGAAGTTTGTAAGGGCAAGGAGATCGCCTACTTCGTGAAGATCTACCCGTAAGGCTAGCCCTCCGTGGGCGTGAGCCATGATGGCATAGACAAGGTTGCTTCTTCGTGGACCCTTCATGGGTGGAGCCCTCAGTGGACTCTGCAGGCCGTTACCCTCCGTGGGTTGAAGTCTCCATCAGCGTGGAAATGCGATAGCACCACCTATCGGAACCACGAGAAAAATCACCGCGTCTCCAAATTTGCGTTTGCTCTTCTCCACCTGTCTTTACTACATGTGCAATTTACTTTCCGCTGCCTATACTCTAGAATTGCATGTGTAGGGTGATACTTGACTTGATCATATTTGTGAATCTGCCAAAAACTGTTCTTTGTCAAAAGGCTGAATTTTTATATTGTCAAGTAGTCTAATCACCCCCCCTCTAGACATACTTTTGATCCTACAAGTGGTATCAGAGCTTTGGTCTCCATTGTATTGGTTTCCATTGCATTGGACTCCATAAGCTTGGTTTCACAACCTAGGAGAGTATAGGCGTCTAGTGAGGTAATGTTAAGTAGAAGTCCTTACTTTGATGGTACAAATTTTGCTAGTTGGAAGCATAAAATGAAAATGCATATTCTTGGCCATAACCCAGCCGCATGGGGCATTATTTGTGTTGGTATGCAAGGTGAATTCTTGAGGAAGGAAAAGTTCGGATCGCGAAGCTTCTAGCGGAAGAATTGCGGATGTTGCAAAACAATGCTCAAGCTTGTGACATTCTCTTCAATGCCTTGTGTCAGAGGAGTTCAACAAAATCAGCCGTCTTGAGAATGCAAAGAGATTTGGGATACTTTGGTTGAGATGCACGAAGGTGCGAGTCCGTGAAGGAATCAAAGCTAGATGTTCTTCAAGGTCGACTTGACAAGTTCAAGATGAAGGAAGGTGAAGGATTCGCTGAAATGTACTCTAGGCTTGCTCTCATCACAAATGAGATTGCCGGCTTAGGAAGCGAAGAAATGACCGACCGATTCATCATCAAGAAGATTCTCGAGCTTTGGATGGAAAGTATGACACCGTGTGCACCTTGATCCAAATGATGCCAAACTACAAGAATCTCAAGCCAACGAAGTCATTGGAAGAATTGTTGCTCATGAGATGACACTTAAGGATAAGGAAGAGCTTCACAACAAGTCAAGTGGTGCTTACAAAGCTACAAGTGATGCTCCCACAACCTCAAGTGACAAGCTATTTTCCAATGAAGAGATAAGCCTAATGGTCGAGAACTTCACAAATTCTACAAGAGTAGAAGCAAAGAAGCTCAAAGTCTAGATCATATGATGAAAAGAGATCTTCTAGTCGTGATCGAAGCTGCTACAATTGTGGAAGACCGGACACTACTCAAATGAGTGTTGGCTCCCCACAAGAAGAGAAGAATCTCCAAGAAGAAGAAGCTCAAGAGATGAGTCACCTCGGAAGAGAGAAGGAGTAGAGATGATCGTTATGAGCGAAGACCCTCTCGGAGAAGCAAGGATTAGGAGAGGAAAGACAAGTCATCAAGGAGCTACACAAGAAGAAAACATCAAGCTCATGTAGGTGAATGGGTCTCGGCTCCGACTCAGACAATCAATCCGAAGGAAGCTATCACTCCAACTCCGACTACAGTCAAGATGAAGGTGTTGCGGTCTTGCTCGTATCCTCCAACTCCAACTCCTATGACTTTTTTGATTCACCAAATGAGGGAATTGGAAGATGCTTCATGGCTAAAGGCCCCAAGGTATCACACCCTGAATTCATTGACTTTGATAGTGATGAGGATGACTTGCTTGGTGAAGATGAGCTCTTACATGATAAATCCAATGAACCTAGTAACAATGAACGTGCTAGTAGTCTTTATAGTCGATAAGAGTCGAATGACAATGCTATGAAGGAGATTGAGCGTCTAACTAAAGAACTAAACACTCTTAAGTTAGCTCATGAAACAACTCAAGAAGATCATAGAGAGCTCCTAAGATCTCATGAGAAGCTACGCTTCGAGAAGCTCACTCTAGAGCAAGAACATGAGTTTCTAAAAGCAATCAATGACGATCTTCGAAAGAAGAGTTCTTAATATCTTGCCAAACGACTTCTCTTGTCAAATTTCTTGCCACCCATTAAAACTAAGCATGACAAGCATAAGAAAAATTCTTCATCTAGTAGTAACAATAACCATGCTAAATCCAATATTGTTGCTTCTAGTAGTTCTCTTGATTCCACTAACAATGTTTCAAGCCAAGTTACACTTGAGCAAGAAAATAGTTTATTGAAAGGGATTATAGAAAAGGTGTCTACAAGTGCCTTGCGGAAGCAAGAACTTTGAGAAATTGTTACAAGCAAGGAAGGCAGGAAGAATCAAGGAATTGGTTTTGGCGAAAGTTCAGCCGAGGGTGTTGAATGGGAAGAAGGTCAATATCCTACTCCACAGTTTATTCCTCAAAAGGAGAAGTATGATCCTACTTCTTCCAATGTGGAACAAGCTCAAGATGACCTTCCACCACAAGACCACAAGCTAAAAGGCAAGGACAAGCTTCAAGAGGAGATTGATGCATTTGTTGAAGCACCTCAAGCCATGGTCAAGTGGGTTCCCAAGGAAGCGTCAAGTTCTACTTAAAAGCTCAACTACAACCCCAAGGATTCCCATCAATATGATGTGGATCGAAGAAGAAGAACTAGAGAGTTCTTGAGGGTGACTCCGCCAACATACTTCACTCACATTCATTTTGGCAAAAACTTGTGCAATCAACTTCCACATCTTGCACTAGTTCATGGAGTCACAAACCCTCTTGTTGGTAAGTCAAGGGACAAGGTAATCATTGCTTTCATGGACATCATCTATTGTGAACTTCAATCTATGTCCATGGATATCCTTGTTTGTTCCTTGTGGGACTAACCCATGTAGGTATTGAAAGTGCCCGAATCAAAGGATTGCTCCAAACTCTTGATGATCTTCATCAACATTGAGCATCCACATCTTCAACATCTACATGAAGTCTTCTCGACAACCCAAGGTTAGTTTGACCCTTTAAAGGGGTTCTCACATCTAGGGGAGCTTTGCTCTAAAAATTGAGCTAAAGCATCTTCAAATGATGTGAACACATCAATGCTTTATGTAAAAGTGGTAACCCCACTTGTGCTTAAGCGATGAGTATGACCTATGATCAAATGTTCTCATTTGGCTCCTAAGTCAATATACTCATATAAAGATGACCTAGTCATCGACAAATTGTGTGATAGTAGCTAGAGTTTTGATTGTGCATGTTTGACACATATTTCATTTGCTATCTTATTGTGTGAGCATGTTGGATGCATGATTTTATCCATTCAAGGACATCCATTTGTTGTTTTGGTCGTTTTGATTTTTTGACCAAATGGATGGACAAGAATGCCTAAAGTACCTCCCTAGCTATCTATGCTTTCTTGTCTCAAATTCTATTCATGCTTACATCACAAATTTTGAACAAGTCATTTTGGACCCTCAGGTGAGGAGCACTTTCAGACCACCGATCCGTCAAGGCTAACTTCAAAATCTTCTAAGTGATTTCGGTCGGACCAACTCACTCAAACTCGGTCAAACCGAAAGCATTTAGACTGATCTAGGTTTTCACCTCGATGAAACCGAGTTGTGATTTTCGGCGTGACGAAGTGCATAGCTGCTGCGATTATTCATCTCGGTGCCACGAGTTTTACAACTCGGTCCCACCGGCTGAAAAAAGGTATATATACTCCGAGGGCGTAGCGTTGATTTCTCCTTCAAGCTTCACCCCACCCCTTCTGCCGTCGCCTGGTCTCCGGATCGTCGCCGTAAATGCGCTGTCGCCGCCGCCGCAGTCTCCGTCGCCGTCAGCGGACATCTTCTCCAGCGCCGTTGCGCTGTGAAAAACTCCACCAAGTTAGGGTGAGTTTGATCCCTCGTGCTCCATCTCCGATTCAATGCACGTTTGGTTTGCCTAGAATCTTGCCACGATTGAAATCTTCACGTACACAGTTAGTTCGTTTGAACTAGATTGAGTAAAAGTTTTAGGGTTAGGTTTCATGAACACATCTCGGTGAGACCGATTTTACATTTTCGGTATGACCGATTTGGCCTATAGCCATTACCTTTGCACCCTTCGGTCCAACGAGTTGTGCAAATCGGTGTGACGAAATGAGGATTCTGTGAAACCCTAGTGTTTTCGGCGGGACGAAACCCACCGGTCCAACCAAAAGTGGTGTGAAAGCTTCATTTAAACACTTTGGATTCACGAATTTTAGACTTCGATCGACGAAATGTCTTCTGTGAAAACCTAATACTAGAATTTGAACTCATTTTTTGCAAAAACTTCTGCAATTTGTGATGACTCTTCTTCTGCCTATACCCTATCTATTCACAGGTTGTCGGCCATGTCGGATGCAGTGTGTCGAGAACAGTCGAGACACCTATTGCGAGATATTCGAGGCGAGGCACTAGTCACGATCCTAGCAGCTCATCGATGATGGTGAGAGGAGTACACCTAGTGGTTTACCTCCTGCAGCCACGAGCCGAAGAAGAGGAACTCGGATGATGAAGACTCAGATTTTGTTGTTGAGGAAGAGGTCACCTCAAAGCCCAAGAGGAAGGTTGTTGCCAAAGAGCCACAAGGTCAAAAAACCAAGAAGGGCACCGAGAAAAGTCAAGCAGTCAACTGTTGCCAAGAAGCTGAGTTTGGAAGAGAAACTACAAGCAAAGTTAAGAAAACTTCCAAGAGAAAGAGGTTAGTGCATGATGATGCGAGCGAGATGAGGATGATGAAGCACCCCAGCCTCCTCCTCGAAGTCTAAGTTCATGGGTGATGCCATTAAGGCTGGAGCCACTTCAAAGCCAAGCAATCTGCTCCGCTAAGGCAGCTCGGCAAAACTGCTGCCAAGCCCAAGAAGACAGTCGAGGAACATTCCAGCATCTGAAAGAACAAAGATGATGTGCCACCAGCCGAGTCGGATGGTGAAGGACCAGTTTGCTAAAACCGTCAAAAACTACCACTACATAATGATGCTCATCCTCAAGCTGAGGATATGAAGGCAAGGAAGGATAGAGGTCTCGGGCTATGGAGACAAGCTGACCCATATGCCGTGAGGAGAAGAACTGCTTGTTGATCCCAGTTTCACACGAGAGAGCGGCGGGACTTCTATGAGACGATCTTGATGGACAAAGCCCATAGTCATGACACAAGATATGTTATTTGGAAGTACATTGATAGCGAAGAGCACGAGACTTCTTTCCACATGTGCATGAAAGCTTCACTTGCTTGTGGTGTTGCAGACTTTGTAGGTCGAGAAGTTGACAAATTGGAATGATGAGATGATTATGCAATTCTATGCCATAGCTCACTTCTACCCGATGGAAGGATTGTATGGATGGTGAAGGCCAAAGATTTTCTTCATTTGTTGAAGAATGGGCAGAACTTCGAATGCTCCGATGCAAAGAGGATGATATTGATGTTTATGGTATTCAAAGAAGAACCATGAATCCATGAAGAACATGTACAAAGAGGTTCGACCAAGGATTTGGGAATCTGGAAGCTTCGGCTCGATTACTATCTCGGGCAGGTCTACCTACCACAAACACTATTTTGAGGCATACCTTGATGCCCAAATCTGGAGATCATCGCATGATCGGAGGATACTCTATCAACATGCTGCATATACTTGATGAAAGCACCTTTCAAGGTGATGGACTTGATGGTTGAGACCATTAAGAGGATGCGGTGACGAGAAAAGGTCGTGTGGATTTGCCCATGATTCGGATGCTTATCAATGCCAAGTTTGGCACGGGCACATACTTGTTGGATAGAGCACACTTACCACTGCAGCGAGCATGAGGATAATGTTGTTGTGATGGATGAGGAGGATCAACATCGGTTGAAGGACAAGCCAAGATTGAAGCTGCCAAGAAAGCCAAAGTGACAAGGAAGCGGCGGACAGCTAAACCAAAGAGTGTCGGAGAGCAGCTCCTTGAAGCTACCCAAAGGATTGAACAACGCGACCAGCATTATGCAGTCTCGGGAGAGCCTAGAGAGGATTGTTGAAGACAAGATCCACGCTCTGGATGTAAAAGTGGTTGAAGTGCAAGTGTTGTCGATCAACAAGCTTGAGGCGAGACATTAAGGAAGCAAAGAGGAGAAGGAAGAGCTTATCGTGAGATGCGGGATGACTTAGTCCGGGATGCTTATCAGCAGATTGCTCCGGTTCCCACAGGACCCGATCAGCTGCTATTCGATGGTGACACGGGACTACAGACTTGAGCACCTCCCACAGTTCCATCGGTTGCTACAGCTCGGCTCCGGTGACCACTCCTCCAGCCTGAGACATCGGTGAAGTCTTCGCCGATCTTTGTCATATCAACTCAACATCAACCCAGGGAGGAGCCGCCCGAGAGTCCCGGTGGCGCTTAGCTCTATCACGGTTTTGAACTTTTGGTAACTTGTTGCCAAAGGGGAGAAATGTATAGATCATAGGACTTCGAGAGAGAGAGTGCTGTTGTCTTTGCGCTTTTGCTCTTTCGTTCTTCTGCGGTTTCTTTGAGATACTTTTGGTTTTCGAGACATTCCGTGTGTTTGATACTATGTTTCATTCTACTTTAATGAGTGCTTGGTGGTACTATGCCTTAATGTGTGCTTAATGCTTATCATATGCTATTCCTATCTTGTATGACCATTTACTCATGTCTTGGTGATTGGGTGCATGCTGTTCATTCTTATCATTTTGTGCGCTCCACCAAGATGTATGTGACATGGAAGAGTGACCCATGATCCTAATCGATTGTGCATTTGCATTCAAGCATAAATCTTAAATAATGCACAAATTTAGGGAATGCTTTATGTAAAAGTGGTAACCCCACTTGTGCTTAAACGATGAGTATGACCTATGATCAAATGTTCTCATTTGGCTCCTAAGTCAATATACTCATATAAAGATGACCTAGTCATCGACAAATTGTGTGATAGTAGCTAGAGTTTTGATTGTGCATGTTTGACACATATTTCATTTGCTATCTTATTGTGTGAGCATGTTGGATGCATGATTTTATCCATTCAAGGACATCCATTTGTTGTTTTGGTCGTTTTGATTTTTCTCGACCAAATGGATGGACAAGAATGCCTAAGTACCTCCCTAGCTATCTATGCTTTCTTGTCTCAAATTCTATTCATGCTTACATCACAAATTTTGAACAAGTCATTTTGGACCCTCCGAGTGAGGAGCACTGAGCCACCGATCCGTCAAGGGCTAACTTCCAAAATCTTCTAAGTGATTTCGGTCGGACCAACTCACTCAAACTCGGTCAAACCGAAAGCATTTAGATCGATCTAGGTTTTCACCTCGATGAAACCGAAGTTGTGATTTTCGGCGGATCGAAGTGCATAATCGCCTGCAGTTATTCATCTCGTGCCACCGAAGTTTTACAACTCGTCCCACCGACGTAAAAGGGGTATATATACTCCGAGGGTCGCGCGCTGATTTCTCCTTCAAACGCTTCACCCCACACCTTTGCTGCCGCCGCCTGGTCTCCGGATCGCCGCCGTCGCCGCTTGCAGCTCGCCGCAGGTCTCCGTCGCCGTCAACGGACATCTTCTCCGCGCCGTTGCCGCTGTAGAGAAACTCCACCAAGTTAGGGTGAGTTTCGATCCCACTCGTGCTCCCATCTCCGATTCAATGCACGTTTGGTTTGCCTAGAATCTTGCCACGATTGAAATCTTCCTGTACACCAGATTAGTTCGTTTGAACTAGATTCGAGTAAAAGTTTTAGGTTAGGTTTCCGCGAACACATCTCGGTGAGACCGATTTTACATTTTCGGTATGACCGATTTGGCCTATGGCCATTGCATCGCACCCTTCGGTCCAACCGAAGTTGTGCAAATCGGTGTGACGAAATGAGGATTCTGTGAAACCCTAGTGTTTTCGGCAGATCGAAACCCACTTCGTCCAACCAAAAGTGGTGTGAAAGCTTCTGTTTAAACACTTTGGATTCACCGAATTTTAGACTCGGTCTGACCGAAATGTCTTCTGTGAAAACCTAATACTAGAATTTGAACTCATTTTTTTTGCAAAAACTTCTGCAATTTGTGATGACTCTTCTTCTCTGCCTATACCCTATCTATTCACAGGTTGTCACCATGTCGATGCCAAAGGATCGATGTAACAGGTCGAGACACCTATTGCAGATATTCCAGAGGCAGGCACTAGTCCTGATCCTAGCAGCTCATCAGATGATGGTGAGAGGAGTACACCTAGTGGTTTACCTCCTGCAGCCACCAGAGCCAGAAAGAAGAGGAACTCAGATGATGAAGACTCAGATTTTGTTGTTGAGGAAGAGGTCACCTCAAAGCCCAAGAGGAAGGTTGTTGCCAAAGAGCCACAAGGTCAAAAAACCAAGAAGGGCACCAGAAAAGTCAAGCAGTCAACTGTTGCCAAGAAGCTGAGTTTGGAAGAGGAAACTACAAGCAAAGTTAAGAAAACTTCCAAGAGAAAGAGGTTAGTGCATGATGATGCAGCAGATGAGGATGATGAAGCACCCCAGCCTCCTCCTCAGAAGTCTAAGTTCATGGGTGATGCCATTAAGGCTGGAGCCACTTCAAAGCCCAAGCAATCTGCTCCAGCTAAGGCAGCTCCAAAGAAAGCCTCTTTGCCAAGCCCAAGAAGACAGTCAGGAACATTCCAGCATCTGAAAAGAACAAAGATGATGTGCCACCAGCCGAGTCAGATGGTGAAGGACCAGTTTTGCTAAAACTTCGTCAAAAACTACCACTACATAATGATGCTCATCCTCAAGCTGAGGATATGAAGGCAAGGAAGGATAGAGGTCTCAGGCTATGGAGACAAGCTGACCCATATGCCGTGAGGAGAAGAACTGCTGTTGATCCCAGATTTCACACCAGAGAGCAGCAGGACTTCTATGAGACAGTGCTGATGGACAAGAAGCCCATAGTCGCAGACACAAGATATGTTGACTGGAAGTACATTGATAGCGAAGAGCACAGAGACTTCTTTCCACATGTGCATGAAAGCTTCACTGCTTGTGGTGTTGCAGACTTTGTAGGTCAGAAGTTGACAAATTGGAATGATGAGATGATTATGCAATTCTATGCCATAGCTCACTTCTACCCAGATGGAAGGATTGTATGGATGACTGAAGGCCAAAGATTTTCTTCAACTGTTGAAGAATGGGCAGAACTTCTGAATGCTCCAGTGCAAAGAGAGGATGATATTGATGTTTATGGTATTCCAAAGAAGAACCATGAATCCATGAAGAACATGTACAAAGAGGTTCCAGCCAAGGATTTGGGAATCTGGAAGCTCGGCTCAGTTTACTATCTCCAGGCAGGTCTACCTACCACAAACACTATTTTGAGGCATACCTTGATGCCCAAGTCTGGAGATCATCGCATGATCAGAGGATACTCTATCAACATGCTGCATATACTTGATGAGAAAGCACCTTTCAAGGTGATGGACTTGATGGTTGAGACCATTAAGAGGACTGCAGCTGACCAGAAAAGGTCGTGTGGATTTGCCCCGCAGATTCAGATGCTTATCAATGCCAAGTTTGGCACGGGCACATACTTGTTGGATAGAGCACACTTACCACTGCAGCCAGAGCATGAGGATAATGTTGTTGTGATGGATGAGGAGGATCCAACATCGGTTGAAGGACAAGCCAAGATTGAAGCTGCCAAGAAAGCCAAAGCTGACAAGGAAGCAGCAGCAGCAGCAGCTAAACCAAAGAGTGTCGGAGAGCAGCTCCTTGAAGCTACCCAAAGGATTGAACAACGCCGACCAGCATTGTACAGCCTCGGAGAGCCTAGAGAGGATTGTTGAAGACAAGATCCACGCTCTGGATGTAAAGTCGATCAAGTGCAAGTGATCACAACAAGCTTGAGGCGGACATTAAGGAAGCAAAGAGGGAGAAGGAAGAGCTTATGCGTGAGATGCAGGATGACTTAGTCCAGATGCTTATCAACAGATCGCTCCGGTTCCCACAGACCCGATCAGCTGCTATTCCAAAGGATCGACACCAGGGACTACAGCTTCAAAGACCTCCCACAGTTCCATCGGTTGCTACAGCTCCAGCTCCAAAGACCACTCCTCCAAAGCCAGACATCAGCTGAAGTCTTCGCCGATGCTGTCATATCAACTCCAACATCAACCCAGACAGGAGCCGCCAGCAGAGTCCCCAGTGACGCTTAGCTCTATGCGGTTTTGAACTTTTTGGTAACTTGTTGCCAAAGGGGGAGAAATTGTATAGATCATAGGACTTCGAGAGAGAGAGAGTGCTGTTGTCTTTGCGCTTTTGCTCTTTCGTTCTTTTGCGGTTTCTTTGAGATACTTTTGGTTTTCGAGACATTCCGTGTGTTTGATACTATGTTTCATTCTACTTTAATGAGTGCTTGGTCGTACTATGCCTTAACGTGTGCTTAATGCTTATCATATGCTATTCCTATCTTGTATGACCATTTACTCATGTCTTGGTGATTGGGTGCATGCTGTTCATTCTTATCATTTTGTGCGCTCCACCAAGATGTATGTGACCTGGAAGAGTGACCCATGATCCTAATCGATTGTGCATTTGCATTCAAACGCAAATCTTAAATAATGCACAAATTTAGGGGGAGCTCTTGCTTATCACATACTTCTCAAAGCGACAATATTATTCATTGATTATATCCTTTGTCGAAGCTTTGATCTATATGTTGTCATCAATTACCAAAAAGGGGGAGATTGAAAGTGCAACTAATCCCGGGTGGTTTTGGTAATTAATAACAACATATATATCATTGAACTAATAGTTACTTGAGAATCATTTCGAAAGTTCGGTGATATGGGTATGGCAAGGACTCAAGAAGTGGACCCTCAAAATGCTAAGGCAAGCATTGGCAAAAGCTCAAGACTCCATTTTGGTTTAGTGATCCAAGATCACATTGAGTCCATAGGAAAGCCAATACTATTAAAAGGGATGAGGTTATGATGATGATCCGTTGCTCAAAGTGCTTAGTGATACATCTCCTAAACTATCAAGAACTTTCACTGCCATATACACTCATAAGTAATCTCGGTCCCACCGATTTTCCAAACCCAGTCACACCGAGATGAACCACCTCAGCCACAAAGCCAAACCCTAGAAAACTCGGATTTTCCGATTCCAAACTCGGTCTCACCGAAACCTGAGTTGCCAAGCTTCTGTAACCTTCTGTCATCAAATCGGTGTCACCGAGATGATGAAGTCGGTCCATCCGAGATTGGCAAGCTCTTGTCTTTGCACGGATCGGACAAACCGAGATTGTATTTTTGGTCCCACCGAAAATCCCAACGTTCACATTATTTGAACTTTCGGTCTCACCGAGTTGTCAACTTCGGTCCCACCGAGATTGGTCAAATGTGTGTAACGGTTGGATTTTGTGTGGAGGCTATAAATACCCCTCCACCCCCTCTTCATTCGTGGAGAGAGCCATGAGAAAGAACTACCACTCCTACCTTACACTTCTGAGAAGAGAAATACCTACCCTTGTGTTGAGATCAAGTTGCTCCACTCCCACCATATGAAGCTTGATCTCTAGCCTTCCCAAGTTGCTTTCCACTCAATCCTTTCTTCCACCACAGCCAAATCAGTGAGGAGAGTTGAGTGTTGGGGAGATTATCATTTGAAGCACAAGAGCAAGGAGTTCATCATCATCAACACCATCTATTACCTTTTGGAGGGTGGTGCCTCCTAGATTGGTTAGGTGTCGCTTGGGAGCCTCCGTCGAGATGTGGAGTTGAACCAAGAAGTTTGTAAGGGCAAGGAGATCGCCTACTTCGTGAAGATCTACCCCGAGTAAGGCTAGCCTCCGTGGGCGTGAGGCCATGATGGCATAGACAAGGTTGCTTCTTCGTGGACCCTTCGTGGGTGGAGCCTCCGTGGACTCTCGCAGCCGTTACCTCCGTGGGTTGAAGTCTCCATCAACGTGGAAGTACGATAGCACCACCTATCGGAACCACGAGAAAAATCACCGCGTCTCCAAAATTGCGTTTGCTCTTCTCCACCTCTCTTTACTACATGTGCAATTTACTTTCCGCTGCCTATACTCTAGAATTGCATGTGTAGGGTGATACTTGACTTGATCATATTTGTGAATCTGCCAAAAACTGTTCTTTGTCAAAAGGCTGAATTTTTATATTGTCAAGTAGTCTAATCACCCCCCCTCTAGACATACTTTCGATCCTACAGAGTGCGATCTCACTGGTGTGGTGATCCGGCGCCAACAGGTACTCCTCCTGGCTGGAAGCGTGCACCCGGTCCATGTAACGCCAAGCGTAGATGAGGCGCTTGGGACCGACTACACTCAGGGTGTCGGCACGGGCGTCCTCCGCCACCCTCACGGCCCTCGCACGAGCCTTCTGCCAAAGAGCCAATTGCCTGACTCTCTCAGACGCGACATAGATCTCCCAGAAAGCTTGTTGCACGGTGCACTTCTCTTCCTCGGCCTTCTTCTCCGCCTCTATTTTGGCGCCCTCTGCTGCAGGCAAAGCCTCCCACAAGGCGACATCCATTTCTTTCCAAAGCTCCTCAAGGCTGGGGGCTCGGCGGGCGGCACGGCGTTCTCCTCGTAGCGGGGAGCCGACGCGTCCTCCGACACGCGTGCTGGTGAGATTGGGAACGCCGACGCGTCCACCTCGACGCGTCGCGGCGAGGAGCGGAACGCCAATGCGTCCTCCTCGACTAGTGGCGGCAAGGAACGGAACAGCAACGCGTCGCGTCGCGGCGAGGAGTGGAACACCGACGCGTCCTCCTCGACTACTGGCGGCGAGGAACAGAACGACGATGCGTGACCGTCCACGCGGTGCAGCGAGGGGCTCCTAGGGCTTGGGAAGGGCGATGCCATGGTGGTCGACGTGAGAGGGAGGGGGAGGAGATAGCGATGAACGTGAACGTAAGGGGGAGGAGATAGCGATGTCATGGGAGGCATAGTATTTATAGCGAGCAATGGCACACCTACGTAAGATATGGACTGAGCTGCATCGATTTAATCGCAGGTTCGATTCGTCATCGACATGTGGGCCAGTACCCTACTGGGCCCATATGTCAGTGACCCAATGCACCTGAAGTTAAGTAAAAGCTACGTGGGCATATTTGTTGGAGTAAATTATGGGGGAGCGAAGGGGTGGAAATATTGCTGGTCACAACGGATTGGACGAGCGTGGGGGGAGGAGAGTCATGCATGCATATTTTTTCACACGAGGTGGAGTGGTGGGACCACCGGAGGGAGAAGGAGAGTTTGGCAGGCATATTGTTTCCACACATGGAGAGGAAAAGATTTGGAGATGAACGGGCTTCCTGCAGGTATGGGGAACGATGCATAATAAGTCATCTTGCATGCCGGGCTAGGTATAGTCTCAAGTCATTAAAAACATACACACCCCACACATGTTCATATTTCAAGGTGCACTAAATTATTGCATGCGATGATTAAGGCTGGCCATAATGGTGGTATCTTAGCTGGTATCATGCACACGGGAATAGCAAACATGCTGATGTGGCAAAGAATTAAAGAAGAGAGAGGGGGGGGGTTAGAGTAACTAGTGTTCATGCATGCATTGGTAAACATATTTTTTTGTGAAGAACGACATCATTAGTTGAGTACTTTTGCAGACTTCAAAAACTATTCCACCGCCTCTACTATCTTGCTAAGAGTAGGTGAAATTTTTGAGTCGAGCCCTTTAAATGAGAAGGGAGGTAGTGGTACTCCAATAGCTAGGTGTGTAAGTCATCTTACGAAAACCAAATAATCCCAAAACACGTAGGCGCGGTGCATTAACTTCTACCTTGTTTCTTGTTTCTTGACATATCAACCAATAAAGAGATGAGGGTGTGCATGCTTTTAATGACCTGAGGCTATCAAACATGACATGCAGTGGTCAGTTCATTGCATGCAATACTATTTAATTAGAAAATAAACATTAATGTCTCTCGTTTCCCCCTCCTCCTTGGTCACGGTGCACAACCTAAGATGACTTACTCACCTAGACGGAGGGAGTATCAACATTCACAATGTCAAATCAATATTTTTACACTCATTATAAAACGTAGTTCTTATATATACTCATTATAATCAGTATTGTAGATATTGATATTTTTAGTATAAATTTGGTCGTGAGATTTCATTGATGCCTGTCAAAGCGTGGAGGAAGCGGAGCTTAGGGCTTGCATTGCCGGTCTCTACATAGGTATTTCTCTTCATAATCCTATAATTTTAGAGACTGATTGCGCTTTTGTGGTAGCGTCTCTTGCATCGGGGGACTATGACAGGTCTGCTATGCGTGACCTGAAGATGAAAGCGTTGAGCATCTCAAAGTTGATCAACAATCTTCAATTGTCAAAGATTAGCTGTTCGGCCAATAAGGTGGCACACTTAACCGCTAAGTATAGCTTTGACAATAGATTAGGTGGTATTCTTGTAAATAACGTACCGCCCTGTGTGGTGAATATTGTATTGAATGAGTGTACTGGTGTGGCTGGTTAATTAATATAAGGTGGTGTTCAAAAAAAGTATAAATTTGGTCAAACACTTTGCAAACGGTTGACGGGAGTAAAAAGGACCAGAGGGAGTATCATGCATGCGGAGTAGGCAAAAAAAATTGCTCATTTATAGCCGGTCGAAGTCTCAAAGGGTGCGACCGCGCGAGGGAGGCAAAGGTCGTGGGAGGCGCGACGGTTGACGGAATTAAGTGAAGTTACATCCATGCGCCGGCATGGCGTGCAAACAGGCAGAAGCTATAACGTCAGGCCTATGATATGGGTCTAGTAGACATGACATCTAGTGGGTCCCGCATAGTTCTCGAGAACTCTTTGGGGGCTTGCAGCCGTTTATCCACGGGCAAGCCAGCAACCCCACGCCATTCGCACGCCCTACTCGTCCCCGTCTTCTACCTCACAATAGTTCGCTCCCAGTCATCCCGTCCTTTCACATTAGTTCGCTCCTAGTTTTTGCGGGGTACAATAGTTCAACTTCTCCTAACCCTCCTCCAAAATCCATGGCCTCCCAAATCTCCATGGTCGCCGCTGAGTACCAGGTTAGAGCCATCACCGGCGATCAGTTCATCGTCATCTACACACGTGGATCCGCAAAGGTGAAAGCATGGCTTGGTCGCTTCCTATGCATGTTCAACAGTTCAACGGATGAGTGGGTCGCTGGGCTAGATGTTGAGTACACCACAGTCCTGGGACGAGAGAAGGATCTAAAGGACGAAGAGAGGAAGTAGCCCGCCATGATCCAGGTTTCCGTACATAACGTTTGCTTGGTCTACCACATATGCCATGCGGACATTGAGTGCCAGGATTTTTAAAACTTCCTCAAGGACAAAAGAGTGAAATTCTTTACTGTAGGCTTTAAGAATGATAGGGATGTCCTGCGTCGGATAGGTCTCGTTGTAGGCCAGCCCTTCGATCTCTAGAAGGCAAGCCTGGTGTCCTCCTCTCAACCTTCAATGCTGACCCTGGCAGCAGCCATGATTGATCCTTCGTACGCTAAACTGAAGAAACCTCATCACGAGTTTCATCATGCATGGGAGTCGAAGACATTAGATGAAGATCACATCCTGTATGCAGCAATGGATGCCTACCTTTGTTTACATATCTACAAGGGTTGGATGAAGAAGCAGAGCCCAGTGTCCGGTTCAAGCAAAGAAGCATCGGCGAAGAGGAAGATGAAGAGGGACGAGGACGAAGTCGAGGACGTGGACTCGGACTCCGAGTAGGTGGAAGTGCCGTCGCTCATGATGGTTCTACTGCAGTGTCAAGCGGACTAGTTGCTTAGTTTATTTTCAAGGGTGTGTTGTGCTGAGGCTCCAGCAGAACTATGTTTATGTTCTTTCTCGTTATTTGAACTCTTTATATCATAGATTTAAATTGAATAAGTTGACACCTACTGAAATATCTTTGCAAATGGCCGATAAATCAACTGCTATACCTGTTGGTATTTGTGAGGATGTGCCCGTTGGGTTGCAAATGTCACCATTTTAACGGACTTTGTTATTCTTGATATTCCTGAGGATGATAGTATGTCTATTATCCTTGGTAGAACTTTTCTTACTACTGCAGGGGCTGTTATTGATGGCAACAAAGGCAATGTCACTTTTCATGTTAATGGTAATGAGCATACGGTACACTTTCCGAGGAAACAATCTCGAGTTCATAGCATCACTTCTATTGAAAAAGTTCCAACTATCATTTTTGAGGGTTTTGAATTTCCTCTCCATACTGTCAAGAAAAAGTATGATATTCTTATTGTTGGGGATTTTCATATCCCCGTTGAGGTAACTCGAAATTTCTCCGGTTCCGTGTCATTCGGAATGAGCTCGTTAACAAGACTTGATCAACCTTGTTAGTGGATTCATTTTGATGATCACGAGATGGATGAAACTAGAAGGCACAACCTTCTGTACCCTCTTTTTACTTTCTATTATTTAGATTAAATAAAGAAAAAAAATAGTATTATCCGTCTGTTTTCTGAATTATCCGTGCATTAAAAAATAGTTCGAAAATAAAAGTGCTCCAAATGCCCTGCAAATTTAGTATGATTTTTTCTAGAATATTTGAGGATTTTAGGCACTGAAAACACTGCAAAAGGGGCAAGCACCAGGCCACGAGAGAGGAGGGCGCCCCCCTGTAGGGCGCGCCCCCTGTCTCGTGGCCCCCTGGTGGGTCCCCTCAACTTATGCCAGCACCCACACACTTCATCTTCTACCAAAAAAATCCCCATCCAGCTCAAGCCCGAGTTCTAGCTCGTTTTGCTGCGATTTTCGATCTCTTAGCTCAAAGCTCCATTCGCAAAACTGCTTTGGGAGATTGTTGCTTGGTATGTGACTCCTCCATTGGTCCAAATAGTTTTTGTTCTAGTGCTGTATTCATTGCAAATTTTTGCTGCTTAGGTGACCATGTTCTTGAGCTTGCATGTTAAATTTTTGAGGTCCCAAGCAATTCCAATGCATGACATAGGCTCTAGGCACTTGTAGGAGTAGTTGCTATCAATCTTGTTTAGTTTTATTCACTTTTATTTTGAAGTTACTAAAATTTCAGAAAATTTCAGAAAAAGAAATATGCTTACAAGAATGTACCAAGGTGGTTCCTCTGCAAAGAAAGGGCCAAGGATTGCTATATGTGAACAAGATGTTGATTTGCCAAGGGACGCAAATGTACGAGCTTGTGAGTGGCCATCCGATGATTTTATGGTCGAAGCAGGCTTCAAGGATGAATTTGACGCGTATGTGCGTAATGACGAGCTGGAGGACTTCTTACAAGATAAGTGTCCTCAATATTATCAATTGACTGATTCCTATGTGCAGAGGTTCGAATATATTTCTTCGCGTAATTCTCTTAGTGTTATGTTTGATATTTATGATACATCTTATACCATGGATTTAGAGGATTTCACAACTACTTGCAAACTCCCGCAGTGGGGTATTGTTAATGATCCTCCCAAATCTGAAGTTAGAGACTTTCTTGCTAGTATTACTGTGGGAGAATCTAGGGGCGTAACACAAGCTACCATAAGGAGCATCCATTTTCCTGCTATACATTACTTTGCTCTCTTTATTGGTAGATGCATTAATGGTAAGGACGAAGTATATATGTCACATGTGTGCTCCTGATCTTTGTGTCCTCAAGAGTGTTGTGTCAGGTTATAGAGGTTATAATCTGGGGGCAATAGTTGCACGTAGGTTGCATAATAATAATAAAAGGGAGATTTCTTCGGAGGAATTTATGCAACCCGTGTGGCTAATTTTCTTAATATAGCTCCACGAGAGGGGGATATGCTTGTACCTCCTATTTATTTGGATAAAGAAGCTATGTTTAATCATCATTTTCTTGAGAGGAATGAACAATTCCTCCATTATCGACTAACCTATAATAGACGCAACGTCGTCCCTGTTACTCTTCCTGCTCCCTACCTTTTTGATTATCAGACAAAAGGAAGATATCTGGTCACCAGGGAAGAAGCCACTGAATATGAGAGGGGAATGGAGGCAGCCCACCAATACACTGCTGCTCAGGAGGCGGTCGCCTCTGCATCTCAGTACTACCCCGGCTATTCTTATGGATATCAGCCAGGCGGTCATTGGTATTAGACCAACTTAGGCCAAAAGCCTAACCTTGGGGGAGTACGTATTTCTCATTGACTTTACATTCATGTTCACACACTAGTCGTCGGTGCTCATACTCTTTCATTGTATTATCCATGTTAGTTTAAATTTCCTTTTCTAGCTTTCTCCTTGTGTGTTTGTTAAACTTTAAGGAAAACCAAAAAAATTAGTTAGTTTAATTTTATTGCTTGTAATAGAAATTAAAAATGAAAACCCAAAAAGATTTCCCGTTCTTCTTTTACTTGTTGGGAGCTTTCCCGTGTAAATAGTTTTATTTTCTTTTCTTTCTTTTGGGGGTCGAGAAGACTATATTGAAATTGCTTAGTGGCTCATATATGCATGATTGTTTATTTAATTTAGAGACCATATTACTTGTCTTCTCTCTTGAGCCGAATGCTTGCAGATTCCAGCTTAGTCCAATGCACGTGCACTCTTATTATTATACACATCGTTCGGTCGTGCAAGTGAAAGGAAATAATGACGATATATGATGGACTTATTGGGATGAGAAAAGCTGGTATGAACTCGACCTCTTTTGTTTTTGTAAATATGATGATTCATCATTCTTGAGTCGGCTATTATGAAGTAAACATATTTGCAATGACATTTAGAGATTATAGTTGCTTGTGCCATGCTTGATTAGCTATGAGTTATAATGGTTTACCTTGCGTGCCAACATGCTATTAGAATGATTATGATGTGGTATGATGGGATGGTATCCTCCTTTGAATGTATTAAGTGACTCGACTTGGCACATGTTCACGCATGTAGTTGAATCAAATCAACATAGCCTTCATGATATTTATGTTCATGGCAGATTATATCCTACTCATGCTTGTACTCGGTGTAAATTAATTTTAATGCATGTTTACGACTGTTGTCGCTCTCTCAGTTGGTCGCTTCCCAGTCTTTTGCTAGCCTTCACCTGTACTAAGCGGGAATACTGCTTGTGCATTCAAACTCCTTACACCCCAAAGTTATTCCATATGAGTCCACTATACCTTCCTATATGCGGTATTTACCTGCTGTTCCAAGTAAATTTGTAAGTGCCAAACTCCAAACCTTCAAATGAAATTCTGTTTTGTATGCTCGAGCAGCTCATGTTTCAACTAGGGCTGCCTATATCTTCCATGCTAGGTGGGTTATTCTCACGAGGAGTGGACTCCGCTCCTCATTCACAAGAAAGGGCCGGTAACCAGGATGCCCAGTCCCATGATCCAAAAAGATCAAAGCAAATCAAAATAATTAAACAAAACTCCCCCAGGGCTGTTGTATGTTGGAGGCACTCGTTGTTTCGAGCAAGCCATGGATTGATGCTTGTTGGTGGTTGGGGGAGTATAAACCTTTACCATTCTGTTTGGGAACTGCCTATAATGCATGTAGTATGGAAGATACAACCATCTCATAGTTGTTGAGTTGATAGTGAAAGTATGCCGCTCAAAATGTTATTCAATCTCTATTTTAAAATCGAGCTCTGGCACCTCTACAAATCCCTGCTTCCCTCTGCGAAGGGCCTGTCTATTTACTTTTATGTTGAGTCATCACCCTTCTTATTAAAAAGCACCCGCTGGAGAGCACACTGTCATTTACATTCATTATTATTGATTTATATTGGGTATGACTTGACTGGATCTCTTTTACCATGAATTACAATGTTTAGTCAGTCCTTGATCTTTAAAGGTGCTATGCATTTATGTTTTGTGGTCTCAGAAAGGGCTAGCGAGATACCATTTTGTTATATCATGTTATGATTATTTTGAGAAAGTGTTGTCATCCAAGTTTTATTATTATAGCTCGCTAGCTGATTATGTTATTGATATGAGTAATTGTGAGACCTATGTGTTATTGTTAGTATGGTTAGTTCATAATATTTGCTGGAACTTGAATGCTGGCTTTTCATATTACAACAACAAGAGCAAACAGAGTTTGTAAAAGTTTTTCTTTATCACTTTCAGTTTATCAACTGAATTGCTTGTGGACAAGCAAAGGTTTAAGCTTGGGGGAGTTGATACGTCTCCAACGTCTCTACTTTTCCAAACACTTTTGCCCTTGTTTTGGACTCTAACTTGCATGATTTGAATGAAACTAACCCAAACGACGCTATTTTCAGCAGAACTGCCATGATGTTGTTTTATGTGTAGAAAAGAAAAGTTCTCGAAATGTCCTGGAAATCCACAGAGGCACTTTTCAGAATTAATAAGAATTTTTGGCGAAAGAATCGAGGCCAGGGGGCCCACGGGCTGTCCATGTGACAGGGGCGCGCCCTCCTATCTTGTGGGCCCCCTGGACACCTCCCGACCTTAACTCCAACTCCATATATACCGTCTCTGGGAGAAAAAAAATCAAGGAGAAAGTTTCATCGGGTTTCACGACATGGACCGCCGCCAAGCCCTAATCTCTCTCGGGAGGGCTGATCTTGAGTCCGTTCGGGGCTCCAAAGAGGGGGATTCGTCGCCGTCGTCATCATCAACCATCCTCCATCACCAATTTTATGATGCTCACCGCCGTGTGTGAGTAATTCCATCGTAGGCTTGCTGGACGGTAATGGGTTGGATGAGATTTACCATGTAATCAAGTTAGTTTTGTTAGGGTTTAATCCCTAGTATCCACTATGTTCTGAGATTGATGTTGCTATGACTTTGCTATGCTTAATGCTTGTCACTAGGGCCCGAGTGCCATGATTTCAGATCTGAACCTATTATGTTTTCATGAATATATGTGTGTTCTTGATCCTATCTTGCAAGTCTATAGTCACCTATTATGTGTTATGATCCGACATCCCCTAAGTGACAATAATCGGGATACTTCTCGGTGATGACCGTAGTTTGAGGAGTTCATGTATTCACTATGTGCTAATGCTTTGTTCCGGTTCTCTATTAAAAGGAGGCCTTAATATCACTTAGTTTCCGTAAGGACCTCGCTGAACACGGGAGGGTAGGACAAAAGATGTCATGCAAGTTCTTTTCCATAAGCACGTATGACTATTTACGGAATACATGCCTACATTACATTGATGAATTGGAGCTAGTTCTATATCACCCTATGTTATAACTATTGCATGAGGAATCGCATCCGACATAGTTATCCATCAGTGATCCATTTCCTACGAGCTTTTCACATATTGTTCTTCGCTTATTTACTTTTGCGTTGCTACTGTTACAACTACTACAAAAACTCAAAAACATTTACTTTTACTTTTGCTATTGCTACTATTTTATCATACCACTTTTGCTACTAAACACGTTGCTGCAGATACTAAGTTATCCAGGTGTGGTTGAATTCACAACTCAACTCCTAATACTCAAGAATATTCTTTGGCTCCCCTTGTCTCGAATCAATAAATTTGGGTTGAATACTCTATCCTCGAAAGCTGTTGCGATCCCCTATACTTGTGGGTTATCAGGTATCTTTTGTAAAATTGTCATAGTTGGCTTTCTATCCGTCAGATATAGATCGGACGGTCTATATTACAAGATGGCAGGCATACCATCATCACCAACTCGGTTTTCTATAAGAGTAGATATATATAGATATAGATAGATAGAGACTAGGGAGTACTAGTAAGGACACCATCTATTGCTTCGTGTGCTACTCCTGCGCTCCATTCGGCGGCCGCAACGTCCCCTACAGCTGATGGAGTCCTGGATTAGGGGGTATCCGGACAGCCGGACTGTGTACAACGTCCGGACTATTGAAGCGTGAAGATACAAGACTCAAGACTTCGGCCCGTGTCCGGATGGGACTTTCCTTGGCGTGGAAGGCAAGCTTGGCGATCTGGATATTATGTTTCCTTCCTTATAACCGACTCCATGTAAACCCTAGCCCTCTCCGGTGTCTATATAAACCGGAGAGGTTGGTCCTTAGAAGGCCGATCACAATTACAATCATACCATCATAGGCTAGCTCCTAGGGTTTAGCCTCTACGATCTCGTGGTAGATCTACTCTTGTACTACCCATATCATCAATATTAATCAAGCAGGAAGTAGGGTTTTACCTCCATCGAGAGGGCCCAACACAGGTAAACATCTGTGTCCCTTACTTCTTGTTACCATCAGCCTTGACGCATAGATCGGGACCCCCTACCCGAGTTCCACCGGTTTTGACACAGACATTGGTGCTTTCACTGAGAGTTCCTCTGTGTCATCGCTGTTAGGCTCGATGGATCCTTCAATCGTCATCAATGACGCTGTCCAGGGTGAGACTTTCCTCCCCGGACAGATCTTCGTGTTCGGCGGCATCGCGTTGCAGGCCAATTCGCTTGGCCGCCTGGAGCAGATCGACAGCTATGCCCCCGGCCATCAAATCAGGATCGGAAACCTGAACTACATGGCGGATATCCGCCGAGACTTGATCTTCGATGGATTCGGGCCAGCGCCAGAAACGCCGAATAGTCACGATGAGCACGGCTTAGACGTTGCTCGGGATATCACCCCGGCAGAGGCCTCGGAGCTAAATCCGGGGCATGTTGCTTCGCCTAAGGATGGAGGGCTAGACCCCGCCCCGCAGGCCGTGCCCTCATCGGCGATGGAGCCGAACACAGGTCTCACCTTTGAGGGAGCCTGTGACTCTGGGCCACGGATTCATATCCGGATGCAGGTTCCAGTCCGCGCGTCCCCGAGCCCGCCGATCCTGGTTGGGCTCCGGTGATGGAGTTCACCGCGGCGGACGTCTTTCAGCACTCACCCTTCGGCGACATGCTGGACTTATTGAAGTCTCTCTCCTTGTCAGGAGACTCCGGGCCGAACTATGTCTGGCTCGAGTGGGAAGCAGACAACGACGAAATTCGTTGCCCACCCACCACCCACTTTATTGCCACGATCGATGATCTAACCGACGTGCTTGACTTCGACTCCGAAGACATCGACTGTATGGACGACGATGCAGGAGAATTACAGGAGCCACCGCTCACCGGGCGGTGGACGTCCACCTCCTCATATGATATATATATGGTGGACACTCTAAAGGAAACTAATGGCGACGAGGCAACGGAGGACAACCCCTCGAGAAGAAAATCAAAGAATGGGCATCGTCGGCGCCGCTCCAAGCCCCGCCATAGCAACACCGGCCCCGGAGACGAAAATAATCTGGATGGCGCCAAAGAAAAATATGACCCTGACCAGCCCGCTTTCGAGCAGGCCGAACAGGAAGATGAGTAGGTCAACCCAGAAGAACAGGCAACAAACGCATACCGCGAGGAGGACAACTACATGCCCCCCTCCGAAGATGAGATCAGCCTCGGCGACAACGAATTCGGCGTGCCTGAGGATCCCGTGGAGCAGGAGCGCTTCAAGCGTAGACTTATAGCCACTGCGAGGAGCCTGAAGAAGAAGCAGCAGCAACTCCAAGCTGATCAAGACCTGCTCATAGATAGATGGACCGAAGTCCTGGCAGCCGAGGAATATGGACTCGAACGCCAAACGGCTGACCGGCCACCCCGTGGCCGGGATAAAACGGGATACCAGCCCGCACCCCCACACCGATACACTACGGCTCAGGGCAACAAGCACGACCTGCAAGATATTCTAGAAAATAAAGCAGGACAGCCAAGATCGATCTATGGATCGAGGGGGTTCGCCCCAGCGCGCGACGATAACCGTCGCACCGGATACGTCATCAAGAAATCCGGCCGGGCTAAACAAGGCAACCCAGACCAATCCGACCTGCGTAGCCACATAGCCTGGCGCAGAGGCGCCGCACACCCCCTTTGCTTCACTAACGAAGTGATGGATCATGAATTACCAGAAGGATTCAAACCCGTAAACATCGAATCATACGATGGTACAACGGAACCCGCAGTATGGATCAAAAATTTCCTTCTCCACATCCACATGGCCCGTGGAGATGATCTACATGCCATCAAGTACCTCCCCCTTAAGCTCAAAGGAGCAGCCCGACACTGGTTAAACAGCCTGCCAGCAAATTCCATTGGCAGTTGGGAAAACCTAGAAGACGCATTCCTCGATAACTTCCAGGGCACATATGTGCGGCCACCGGACGCTGATGACCTAAGCCACATTACTCAATAGCCCGGAGAGTCAGCCCGTAATTCTGGACTCGGTTCCTCACTAAAAAGAACCAAATAGTCGACTGTCTGGACGGCGAAGCCCTGGCGGCTTTTAAGCATAATATCCGTGATGAATGGCTCGCTCGACACCTCGGCTAGGAAAAACCCAAGTCTATGGCAGCTCTCACAACCCTAATGACCCGTTCTTGTGCGGGTGAGGATAGCTGGTTGGCTCGCAGTGGCACCACGCCATATTCCGGCGCTTCGGACGACCGTGATGCTAACGGCAAGCCATGACGCAACAGACATAAGAGATGGAACAACGACGACAAAACTGAAGACACGGCAGTCAACGCCGGATTCAGCAGATCTAAGTCCGGACAGCGAAAAAAGCCGTTCAAAAGAAATAATCAGGGACCGTCCAGTCTGGACCGCATACTAGAGCGCTCGTACCAAATTCGTGGCACACCGGACAAATCAGCCAACCACACCAATAGAGACTGCTGGGTGTTCAAACAGGCCGGTAAGATAAATGCCGAAAACAAGGACAAGGGGCTGCAGAGCGACAATGACGATGAGCCCCGGCGTCCGAATACAGGGGGACAAAAGAAATTTCCCCCAGGTGAAAACGGTCAATATGATCTATGCCACTCACATCCCCAAACGGGAACGGAAATGAGCACTACGGGACGTCTATGCGATGGAGCCAGTCGCCCCCAAATTCAACCCATGGTCAGCCTGTCCGATCACCTTTGATCGTAGGGATCATCCCACTAGCATCCGTCATGGCGGCTCGGCTGCACTGGTCTTAGACCCAATCATCGACGGTTTCCACCTCACGCGTGTCCTTATGGATGGCGGTAGTAGCCTGAACCTGCTTTATCAGGACACAGTGCGCAAGATGGGCATTAATCCTTCATGGATCAAGCCCACCAAAACTACCTTTAAAGGTGTAATTCCCGGAGTAGAGGCCCGCTGTACGGGCTCTATAACGTTGGAAGTGGTCTTCGGATCCCCGGATAACTTCCGGAGCGAAGAGTTAATCTTCGATATCGTACCTTTCCGTAGTGGTTACCACGCACTGATGGACGAACCGCATTCGCTAGATTCAATGCGGTACCACATTATGCATATCTCAAGCTCAAGATGCCAGGACCGCGTGGGGTCATCACTGTCAATGGAAATATGTACCGCTCCCTTCGAATAGAAGAGCATACGGCAGCCCTCACGGCAGAAGTACAATGCGGCCTACTCCGACACACCAATCCGGCAACAACTTCGAGCACTGTCAGAGCAAGTCCGGAGCACCCCGCAACAGGAACACCAAGATCGTGATTAGCAGTCCGCCTCCGCTCAAGCCCCTTCGAAGCAGCATTCGTGCCACATGCACACAATTACGCACTCAAGATACCATGGGCATAGGCGGAGGCGCATCAACGACTCAGTCGATAATGCGGGTAACCGCTAAATACCTTCATGCTCTTTCCCTCTTACCTTTCAGGACACCATGTTAGTGCAGCATCCTCTGAAGAACCAAATTGCCGGACTCATAGGGGAGAGACATCCAAGGAGGCAACTGACGTGCAGAATAGAAGAAAACCCAGGTGGAATCTATTTGCGATCATTATACCTGCTTTATCTACCTGTACACAGCCTGCCCCTGGATAGGACATGTCAAATAGTCCTATTTATCTCCCCTTAATGCATCTGTTGTAAACATACGCTTAAACGTATTTTTCCTCAATGGGAGATTATATATAGCGCCAGCTTATTATTCTTATTGGAGCATTTTTCTCCTACAAATGTTTATTTGGTTTTGCATCCGTACACCTTGGTACGGTCAGTTTGCCAGGAGCTTCTCATGGCGCCCCGTAATATGGCAAATAAAAGTCTGAACACTTTCAATGGTGCGGCACCCCGAACTTATAGCACTATATGCATCAGCTCCGGATCATGTCTTGGGTCTACAGTTGGGATAGCCCGGATCCCTTGTTTTTGTGCCTTACGTTCCGTTATATCGGCTAAGGTAGTGCAGGGAGAACTACTGCGATTGTGTCCCGGTTCTTCCGGATGAGCACCTTAGTAGAGAAAGCCGAAAACTGACCGACATGATGTGGCGAGAGCCGGTTGCTGTTCGAGAGGTACTAAAATCCTTAAAGATTTTCCGCTTTAGGCGACAAATCGGCTTTGTCCGATCTAGGCGTATATAGCGCCCCAATTCGGCCTTCCGGATTCTAGGAGCTTCGCCGAAATTTAAAATTGTAGACTTCTATGGCTAAGTGAAAGTTATAAAGCCGCATAGTCCGATTGCCTCGTTCGCTACGCCGGACACCTCCTTAAGGGACCAAATATTTGGATAAAGAGTGTCCGGGTTTTCCACGAACACCCCAGTGCTAGTCACGCGGGGCGGAAGCCACGACTGGCCTACTTTCAGGATTTTATAAACAACCGCATAGAAGGTAATATTTTAAATAACAAAAGCTCTACATAGCGCAAGTAACTTCGTCCTTAAAATACAAACATGACAGAAGTGAATTCATTCAAAAATGGTGTCCTTGGTACATTCGTCAGCCACGAGACGAGCACCCTTCATAACGCCATCATAGTACAGCTCGGGTTGGCGATGCGCTTTGCCCTCCGGCGGCCCGTCCTTGACCAGCTTCTCCGCATCTAGCTTGTCCCAATGCACCTTCACGCGGGCAAAGGCCCGGCGGGCACCCTTGATGCACACGGATTGCTTGATCATCTCAAGCCGCGGGCAGGCATCCACCATCCTCTTGATCAGGCCGAAGTAGCTACTGGGCATGAGCTCACCAGGCCACATCCGGACTATGAAACCTTTCATAGCCAGTTCGGCCAACCTGTGGAGTTCGACCAACTGCTTCAGTTGGTCACTCAGAGGCATCGGGTGTTCGGCCCCAACATACTGGGACCAGAACAACTTCTCCATTGAGTTCCCCTCCTTGGCACGGTAGAACTCCGCAGCGTCTGATATGCTGCATGGCAGATCTGCGAATGCCCCTAGAGAGCTCCAAATTCGACTAAGTAAAAGAAACGCCTCCTCCACACGTTTGCTTTGCATAAAGAACTTCTTACCCGCTGCTATCTTCTTGGCCTCCTGGATCTCCTGCTGTGCTTTCTCGGCTTCGGCCTTGGCGTCTTTTAAATTTGTAAGGGCCTTCGCAAGCTCGGCCTCTTTCGCCTTCAGATCATGCTCCACGGACTCACATTTCTTGCCGAGGTCCTGGAGCTCTTGCTGTACCTCACCTATCCTAGCACTTTGCTTTTCGCGCTCCTTACACTCCGAGGCCGCCTTGTCTTCGGCCTCGGACAGTGCCTTCTTCAGGGACGCCACTTCGGCGATGGCCCCTGTTACACGGTCACGACACTTAGGTGTTAGACGCACCAATTTTGCCTATCCTTAAATACATAAGGGCGGGAATTACTTACCCTTGTTCCCTTCGAGCTGCCTCTTCGCGAGGTCGAGCTCTCATTGCGCCTGCTCCAGGTCCCACTTCAGTTCGGCAACCTCGGCAGTATGGGCAGCAGCAGCAAGCAGCACAGCCTGCTTATTCACAATAATACTTATGATTAGACTCCTGCGGATTATAATTAACCCTCTGCTCGGCTTTTCTTTCCGAACACCAAACAGAGTATCAGGGGCTACTATCTATTGGGTGGTAATTTTGCACATATTTATTACTTACCTCGAAGCCTGTTAGGAGGCTGGTGCAAGCTTTGGTTAGTCCGCTCTTGGCGGACGAAACCTTCCGAATCACCGTACTCATAAGAGTACAGTGCCCTTCATCCAGGGAAGCGCTGCGAAGCGCTTCCAGCAGACCGTCCGGCGCCTCATGCGCAATGGAAGTCCGCGACACAGACGGCTCGCCCTCCCTAGCGAGGACTCGCCCGCCTGAGTCCGGAACCATCGAAGGTTCCGGAATTGTGTTCGACACGATCCGCGGGGATCTTGAACCCCGCGTGTCTGACGTCTGGGACCCCGCCTCGGGGCGTCTCCAGAGTCACCTCCCCTCGCTCTAGGAGCCTTCGGGACAACACCTCCGTGTCATCCGCTTGTTGAGGAGTAGTGGCTGTCGGAAGTGCATTGATCTCCGAATCACTCAGAGACCCGGAGGAAGACACCACGGGAAGGTCCCTGGCCGGACTGCACATATGTTCGGCATTACAAAATGCAAAAACTATGAAGTGAAATCATGATAGAATGCGGACACTTATGATCGCACTAGGGGCTTCCCCCTGGGCAGCCACCCCTCCTCACTATGAGCGGCCGTGGCGGAAAAGTCTGGAAGGGGCACCTTCCCCTTCTTGGACGCCCCAGCCTCCCCATCTGGGGTGGCTTTTCTCTTCTTCCCCGCCCCAGTGCGGGGAGGTGGAATTTCTTCTTGATTCTCCCCGCCTCCACGGGAGGAATCTGACTCGTCGTCATTCGACGACAGGGGTATGATGGCCTTGCGCCGGGGGCCTTTTCCGCCCCCCTAGTCCGCCTCACCGGACCCCTCATCGTTTCCGGATGGGGCGTCTTCTTCTTCTTCCTCCTCCCCTTCGTGGGAGGAGTCCGCCTCGTCGTCTTCAGACAAGGCTTTTGGCACAACCTTACGCCGGAGACCCTTTCGGATCCCCGGGTCCGTCTTCTCCGGCACCTTGTACGGCGCCCGGACCAGCATCTCCGTCAGGAGAACATCTGCTGGGTCTTCTGGCAGCGGAGCCGGGCAGTAAACCTGCTCCGATGTCTCCACGTAATCTTGAAATAAATATGCACAACTGAAAGTGCAACTAATCCCCGGGTGGTTTTGGTAATTAATAACAACATATATATCATTGAACTAATAGTTACTTGAGAATCATTTCACAGAGTTCAGTGATATGGGTATGGCAAGGACTGAAGAAGTGGACCCCCCAAAATGCTAAGGCAAGCATTGGCAAAAGCTCAACACTTCATTTTTGGTTTAGTGATCCAAGATCACATTGAGTCCATAGGAAAAGCCAATACTATTAAAAGGGGATGAGGTTATGATGATGATCTGGTTGCTCAAGTGCTTAGTGATATATCTCCTAAACTATCAGCAACTTTCACTGCCATATACACTCATAAGTAGTCTCGCTCCCACCGATATTCCAAACTCAGTCACACCGAGATGAACCACCTCAGCCATAAGCCAAACCCTAGTAAACTTGGATTTTCCGATTCTGAACTCGGTCTCACCGAAACATGAGTTGCCAAGCTTCAGAACCTTCACATCAAATCGGTGTCACCGAGATGATGAAGTCGGTCCCACCAAACTGGCATGCTCTTGTCATTGCACTAATCGGACTAACCGAGATTGTATATTCGGTCCCACCGAAAATCCCAACGCTCACATTATTTGAACTATCGGTCTCACCGAGTTGTCCACTTCGGTCCCACCGAGATTGCTCAAATGTGTGTAACGGTTGGATTTTGTGTGGAGGCTATTTATACCCCTCCACCCCTCTTCATTCGTGGAGAGAGCCATCGAAAGAACTACCACTCCTACCTTACATTTCGAGAAGAGAACTACCTACCCTTGTGTTGAGATCAAGTTGCTCCACTCCCACCATATGAAGCTTGATCTCTAGCCTTCCCAAGTTGCTTTCCACTCAATCCTTTCTTCCACCACAGCCAAATCAGTGAGGAGAGTTGAGTGTTGGGGAGATTATCATTTGAAGCACAAGAGCAAGGAGTTCATCATCATCTACAACATCTATTACCTTTTGGAGGGTGGTGCCTCCTAGATTGGTTAGGTGTCGCTTGGGAGCCTCCATCGCTGAGATGTGGAGTTGAACCAAGAAGTTTGTAAGGGCAAGGAGATCGCCTACTGTGAAGATCTACCCCAGTAAGGCTAGCCCTCCGTGGGCGTGAGCCATGATGGAATAGACAAGGTTGCTTCTTCGTGGACCCTTCGTGGGTGGAGCCCTCCGTGGACTCTCGCAGTCGTTACCCTCCGTGGGTTGAAGTCTCCATCAACGTGGAAGTACGATAGCACCACCTATCGGAACCACGGGAAAAATCACCGCGTCTCCAAAATTGTGTTTGCTCTTCTCCACCTCTCTTTACTACATGTGCAATTTACTTCCCGCTGCCTATACTCTAGAATTGCATGTGTAGGGTGATGCTTGACTTGATCATAATTGTGTATCTGCCAAAAACTGTTCTTTGTCAAAAGGCAGAATTTTTATATTGACAAGTAGTCTAATCACCCCCCCTCTAGACATACTTTCGATCCTACAAGTGGTATCAGAGCTTTGGTCTCCATTGTATTGGTTTCCATTGCATTGACTCCATAAGCTTGGTTTCACAACCTAGGAGAGTATGGCGCCTAGTGAGGGTAATTTTCAGAGAGGTCCTTACTTTGATGGTACAAATTTTGCTAGTTGGAAGCATAAAATGAAAATGCATATTCTTGGTCATAACCCAGCCGCATGGGGCATTATTTGTGTTGGTATGCAAGCTGAATTCTTCGAGGAAGGAAAAGTTCGGATCGCGGGTTACACCGAAGAATTGCGGATGTTGCAAAACAATGCTCAAGCTTGTGACATTCTCTTCAATGCCTTGTGTCCCGAGGAGTTCAACAAAATCAGCCGCCTTGAGAATGCAAAAGAGATTTGGGATACTTTGGTTGAAATGCACGAAGGTACCGAGTCCGTGAAGGAATCAAAGCTAGATATTCTTCAAGGTCAACTTGACAAGTTCAAGATGAAGGATGGTGAAGGAGTCGCTGAAATGTACTCTAGGCTTGCTCTCATCACAAATGAGATTGCCGGCTTAGGAAGCGAAGAAATGACCGACCGATTCATCATCAAGAAGATTCTCAGAGCTTTGGATGGAAAGTATGACACCATGTGCACTTTGATCCAAATGATGCCAAACTACAAGACTCTCAAGCCAACCGAAGTCATTGGAAGAATTGTTGCTCATGAGATGACACTTAAGGATAAGGAAGAGCTTCACAACAAGTCAAGTGGTGCTTACAAAGCTACAAGTGATGCTCCCACAACCTCAAGTGACAAGTTAGTTTCCAATGAAGAGATAAGCATAATGGTCAAGAACTTCAACAAATTCTACAAGAATAGAGGCAAAGAAAGAAGCTCAAAGTCTAGATCATATGATGAAAAGAGATCTTCTAGTCGTGATCGAAACTGCTACAATTGTGGAAGACCCGGACACTACTCAAATGAGTGTACGGCTCCCCACAAGAGAAGAGAAGAATCTCCAAGAAGAAGAAGCTCAAGAGATGAGTCACCTCGGAAGAGAGAAGGAGCAGAGATGATCGTTATGAACGAAGACCCTCTCGGAGAAGCAAGGATTCGGAGAGGAAAGACAAGTCATCAAGGAGCTACACAAGAAGAAAACATCAAGCTCATGTAGGTGAATGGGTCTCCGGCCCGACTCCGACAATCAATCCAAGGAAGCTATCACTCCGACTCCGACTACAGTCAAGATGAAGGTGTTGCGGTCTTGCTCTCAGATCCTCCAACTCCAACTCCTACGACATATTTGATTCACCAAATGAGGGAATTGGAAGATGCTTCATGGCTAAAGGCCCCAAGGTATCACACCCTGAATTCATTGACTTCAATAGTGATGAGGATGACTTGCTTGGTGAAGATGAGCTCTTGCATGATAAATCTAGTGAGCCTAGTAACGATGAACATGCTAGTAGTCTTTATAGTCGAGAAGAGTCGAATGACAATGCTATGAAGGAGATTGAGCGTCTAACTAAAGAACTAAACACTCTTAAGTTAGCTCATGAAACAACTCAAGAAGATCATAGAGAGCTCCTAAGATCTCATGAGAAGCTACGCTTCGAGAAGCTCACTCTAGAGCAAGAACATGAGTTTCTAAAAGCAATCAATGACGATCTTCGAAAGAAGAGTTCTTCATATCTTGCCAAACGACTTCTCTTGTCTAATTTCTTGCCACCCATTAAGACTAAGCATGACAAGCATAAGAAAAATTCTTCCTCTAGCAGTAACAATAACCATGCTACATCCAATGTTGTTGCTTCTAGTAGTTCTCTTGATTCCACTAACAATGTTTCAAGCCAAGTTACACTTCAGCAAGAGAATAGTTTATTGAAAGGGATCATAGAGAAAGGTGTCTACAAGAGCCTTGCCGGAAGCAAGAACTTTGAGGAAATTGTTCGCAAGCAAGGAAGGCACCGGAAGAATCAAGGAATTGGTTTTGAGCGAAAGTTCAACGCCAAAGGCGTTGAGTGGGAAGAAGGTCAATATCCTACTCCACAGTTTGTTCCTCAAAAGGAGAAGTATGATCCTACTTCTTCCAATGTGGAACAAGCTCAAGATGACCTTCCACCACAAGACCACAAGCTAAAAGGCAAGGACAAGCTTCAAGAGGAGATTGATGCATTTGTTGAAGCACCTCAAGCCATGGTCAAGTGGGTTCCCAAGGAAACGTCAAGTTCTACTTCGTCAAGCTCAACTACAACCCCAAGGATTCCCATCAAGATGATGTGGATCCTAAAGAAGAAGAACTAGAAAGTTCTTGAGGGTGACTCCGCCAACATACTTCACTCACATTCATTTTGGCAAAAACTTGTGCTATCAACTTCCACATCGTGCACTAGTTCATGGAGTCACAAACCCTCTTGTTGGTAAGTCAAGGGACAAGGTAATCATTGCTTTCATGGACATCATCTATTGTGAACTTCAATCTATGTCCATGGATATCCTTGTTTGTTCCTTGTGGGACTAACCCATGTAGGTATTGAAAGTGCCCGAATCCAAAGGATAGCTCCCAACTCTTGATGATCTCCATCAACATTGAGCATTCACATCTTCAACATCTACATGAAGTCTTCTACGACAACCCAAGGTTAGTTTGACCCTTTAAAAGGGGTTCTCACATCTAGGGGGAGCTTTGCTCTAAAAATTGAGCTAAAGCATCTTCAAATGATGTGAACACATCAATGCTTTATGTAAAAGTGGTAACCCCACTTGTGCTTAAACAATGAGTATGACCTATGATCAAATGTTCTCATTTGGCTCCTAAGTCAATATACTCATATAAAGATGACCTAGTCATCGACAAATTGTGTGTTAATTGCTAGAGTTTTGGTTGTGCATGTTTGACACATATTTCATTTGCTATCTTATTGTGTGAGCATGTTGGATGCATGATTTTATGCATTCAAGGACATCCATTTGTTGTTTTGGTTGTTTTGATTTTTCTGACCAAATGGATGGACAAGAATGCCTAAGTACCTCCCCTAGCTATCTATGCTTTCTTGTCTCAAATTCTATTCATGCTTACAGCACAAATTTTGAACAAGTCATTTTCGGACCCTCCAGGTGAGGAGCACTCGGAGCCACCGATCCGTCAAGGGCTAATTTCCAAAACCGTCTAATTGATTTCGGTCAGACCAACTCACTCAAACTCGGTCGAACCGAAAGCATTTGGACTGATCTAGGTTTTCATCTCGGTGAAACCGAGTTGTGATTTTCGGCGTGACCGAAGTGCATAACTGCCTAGTAGTTATCCATCTCGGTGCCACCGAAGTTTTACAACTCGGTCCCACCGACAGCGAAGGGGTATATATTCCGAGGGCAGCGCTGCTGATTCCTCCTTCAAACGCTTTCGCCCCACACCCCTTGCTGCCGCCGCTTGGTCTCCGGATCGTCGCTGCCGCCAGGCGCCCTGCCAAGAGTCTCCGTCGCCAACGGCCATCTCTTCCGAGCCGTTGCCGCCAGAGAAAAACTCCACCAAGTTAGGGTGAGTTTTGATCCCACTCGTGCTCCCATCTCCGATTCAATGCACGCTTGGATTGCCTAGTATCTTGCCACGATTGAAATCCTCCTGTACACCGATTGGTTCGTTTGAACTAGATTCGAGTAAAAGTTTTAGGGTTAGGTTTTCATGAACACATCTCGGTGAGACCGATTTTATACTCTCGGTATGACCGATTTGGCCTATAGCCATTGCATCGCACCTTCGGTCCAACCGAAGTTGTGCAAAATCGGTGTGACCGAAATGAAGATTCTGTGAAACTCTAGTGTTTTCGGCAGATCGAAACCCACTTCGTCAAACCGAAAGTGGTGTGCCAAGCTCTGTTTAACACTTCGGATTCACCAACCTAAAACTCGGTCCTGACCGAAATGTCTTCTATGAAAACTTAATACTAGAATTTGAACTCATTTTTTTTGCAAAAACTTCTGCAGTTTGTGATGACTCTTCTTCTCTACCTACACCTTATCTATTCACAGGTTGTCACCATGTCGATGTCGCTGATGAAGGTGAGAACAGGTCGAGACACCCATTGCGAGATATTCCAGAGGCAGCACTAGTCCCGATCCTAGCAGCTCATCCGATGATGGTGAAAGGAGTACACCAAGTGGCATGCCTCCTGCATCCACCAGAGCTAGAAAGAAGAGGAATTCAGATGATGAGGATTCAGATTTTGTTGTTGAGGAAGAGGTGACCTCAAAGCCTAAAAGGAAGGTTGTTGCCAAAGAGAAACAAGGTCAACAATCTAAGAAGGGCACTAGCAAAGTCAAGCAGTCAACTGTTGCTAAGAAGCTGAATTTGGGAGAGGCAACTGCAAGCAAAGTGAAGAAAACCACCAAGAGAAAGAGGATAGTGCATGTGTCAGAAGCTAGAGCAGATATGTATATTGATCCTCATGCAGATGCAGCAGTAGAGGATGAGGATGAGGAAGCACCCCAGCCTCCTCCTCAGAAGAAGCTCATGGGTGATGCCATTAAGGCTGGAGCCACATCAAAGCCCAAGAAATCTGCTCCAGCTAAGGCAGCTCCAGCAAAGCCTGCTGCCAAGCCCAAGAGGACCACGAAACATTCCAGCGTATTCTAAAAGAACAAGGATGATGTGCCACCACTGAGTCGATGATGAAGGACCAGTTTTGCTGAAACTTCGCCCAAAACTGCCACTCCATAATGATGCTCATCCTCAAGCCGAGGATATGAAGGCAAGGAAAGATAAATGTCTCGTGCTATGGAGACAAACTGACCCATATGCCGTGAGGAGAAGAACTGCTTTGTAGATCCTAGATTTCACACCGAGAGCAGCAGGACTTCTATGAGACCGTGCTGATGGACAAGAAGCCCATAGTCGCAGACACCGGATATGTTGATTGGAAGTACATTGACAGCGAAGAGCACAGAGATTTCTTTCCACATGTGCATGAAAGTTTCACCGCATGTGGAGTTGCAGATTTTGTAGGTCGAAATTGACCAATTGGAACGATGAGATGATAATGCAATTTTATGCCACACTCACTTCTACCCCGATGGAAAGATTATGTGGATGACTCAAGGTCAAAGGTTTTCTTCTTCTGTTGAAGAATGGGCAGAAATTCTGAATGCTCCAAAGGCAACGAGAAGATGATATTGATGTATATGGGATTCCAAAGAAGAATCATGAATCCATGAAAACATGTACAAAGAGATTCCAGCAGAGGATTTGCAACTGAAGCTCGGCTCATCTACTATCTCCAGCAGGCTTACCTACCACTAATACCATTTTGAGGCATACCTTGATGCCCAAATCTGAGATGATCGCATGATCGAGGATACTCTATCAACATGCTGCACATACTTGATGAGAAAGCACCTTTCAAGGTGATGGACTTGATGGTAGAGACCATTAAGAGGACTGCAGCTAACCGTAAAAGGTCATGTGGATTTGCCCATGATTCAGATGCTTATCAATGCCAAGTTTGGCACGGGCACATTCTTGTTGGATAGAGAACATTTACCGCTGCAGCCAGAGCATGAAGACAATGTTGTTGTGATGGATGAGGAGGATCCGACATCTGTTGAAGGTCAAGCCAAGATCGCAGCTGCTAAGAAAGCCAAAGCTGACAAGGAAGCAGCAGCAGCAGCAGCCTAAACCAAAGAGTTTCGGAGAGCAAATTCTTGAAGCTACTCAAAGGATTGAACAACGCCTGGCCAGCATTGAACAGTCTCAGGAGAGCTTAGAGAGGATTGTTGAAGACAAGATCCACGCCCGGACGTGAAGTCGATCAAGTACAAGTGACCGCCAACAAGCTCGAGGCGAGACATTGAGGAAGCAAAGCAGAGAAGGCGAGAGCTTATGCGTGAGTTGCAGGATGACTTAGTCCAGATTCTAATCGACAGATCGCTCCGGTTCCCAAAGGATCCCGATCAGCTGCTATTCCAAAGGATCGACACTAGGACTACAACTTCAGCACCTCCCACAGCCCAAAGATTGCTCCTACTCCAGCTCCAGCTCCAAGTCCACTCCTCCAAAGACAGACATCAGCTGAAGTCTTCGCCGATGCTGTCATATCCACTCCGACATCAACCTGCACGGAGCCGCCAGCAGAGTCCACAAAGGACGCTTAGCTCTATGCTTTTTCAACATTTTGGTAACTTGTTGCCAAAGGGGAGAAATTGTATAGATCATAGGGCTTCGAGAGAGAGTGCTGTTGTCTTTGCGCTTTTGCTCTTTTCGTTCTTTTGCGGTTTCTTTGAGATACTTTTGGTTTTCGAGACATTCAGTGTGTTTGATACTCCGCTTGATTCTACCTTAATGAGTGCTTGGTCGCACTATGCTTTAATGTGTGCTTAATGCTTATCATATGCCATTCCTATCTCAGTATGACCATTTACTCATGTCTTGGTGATTGGGTGCATGCTGTTCATTCTTATCATTTTGTGCGCTCCACCAAGATGTATGTGACATGGAAGAGTGACCCATGATCCTAATCGATTGTGCATTTGCATTCAAACGCAAATCTTAAATAATGCACAAATTTAGGGGAGCTCTTGCTTATCACATACTTCTCAAAGCGACGATTTATTATTCATTGATTATATCCTTTGTCGAAGTTTTGATCTATATGTTGTCATCAATTACCAAAAGGGGAGATTGAAAGTGCAACTAATCCCGGTGGTTTTGGTAATTAATAACAACATATATATCATTGAACTAATAGTTACTTGAGAATCATTTCGAGAGTTCAAGTGATATGGGTATGGCAAGGACTCAAGAAGTGGACCCCCAAAATGCTAAGGCAAGCATTGGCAAAAGCTCAAGACTCCATTTTTGGTTTAGTGATCCAAGATCACATTGAGTCCATAGGAAAAGCCAATACTATTAAAAGGGGATGAGGTTATGATGATGATCTGGTTGCTCAAGTGCTTAGTGATACATCTCCTAAACTATCAGCAACTTTCACTGCCATATACACTCATAAGTAGTCTCGGTCCCACCGATATTCCAAACTCAAACACACCGAGATGAACCACCTCAGCCATAAGCCAAACCCTAGTAAACTTGGATTTTCCGATTCTGAACTTGGTCTCACCGAAACATGAGTTGCCAAGCTTCTGTAACCTTCTGTCATCAAATCGGTGTCACCGAGATGATGAAGTCGGTCCCACCGAAACTGGCATGCTCTTGTCATTGCACGAATCGGACTAACCGAGATTGTATATTCGGTCCCACCGAAAATCCCAACGTTCACATTATTCGAACTATCGGTCTCACCGAGTTGTCCACTTCGGTCCCACCGAGATTGCTCAAATGTGTGTAACGGTTGGATTTTGTGTGGAGGCTATTTATAGCCCTCCACCCCCTCTTCATTCGTGGAGAGAGCCATCAGAAAGAACTACCACTCCTACCTTACATTTCTGAGAAGAGAACTACCTACCCTTGTGTTGAGATCAAGTTGCTCCACTCCCACCATATGAAGCTTGATCTCTAGCCTTACCAAGTTGCTTTCCACTCAATCCTTTCTTCCACCACAGCCAAATCAGTGAGGAGAGTTGAGTGTTGGGGAGATTATCATTTGAAGCACAAGAGCAAGGAGTTCATCATCATCTACAACATCTATTACCTTTTGGAGGGTGGTGCCTCCTAGATTGGTTAGGTGTCGCTTGGGAGCCTTCGTCGTTGAGATGTGGAGTTGAACCAAGAAGTTTGTAAGGGCAAGGAGATCGCCTACTTCGTGAAGATCTACCCCGAGTAAGGCTAGCCCTCCGTGGGCGTAGGCCATGATGGAATAGACAAGGTTGCTTCTTCGTGGACCCTTCGTGGGTGACCCTCCGTGGGTTGAAGTCTCCATCAACGTGGAAGTACGATAGCGCCACCTATCGGAACCACGGGAAAAATCACCGCGTCTCCAAAATTGCGTTTGCTCTTCTCCACCTCTCTTTACTACATGTGCAATTTACTTTCCGCTGCCTATACTCTAGAATTGCATGTGTAGGGTGATGCTTGACTTGATCATAATTGTGAATCTGCCAAAAACTGTTCTTTGTCAAAAGGCAGAATTTTTATATTGACAAGTAGTCTAATCACCCCCCTCTAGACATACTTTCGATCCTACTTAAGGCACTCACATGAATATATCAGGGAAGAACTGGGTCCGGTGTCAGTCTAAGAACTCACCGGCCTAGGAGCCCGCGCGACGTGAAGCCCGCGGTCCTCGGATGTCGGAGGAGGAACTTCGGAGGCCTTGAACAGCACCTTCCATGCGCCTTTGTGTGTCATGTAGTAGAGCCTCTGGAGCGTCCGGTGCTCGGTTGGGACGAACTCCCACAGATTGACTGCCCGCCTCTGGCAGGGCAAGATCCGGCGAACGAGCATGACCTGGATCATGTTGACAAGCTTGATGTTCTTGCCCTTCATGATTTTGACGCATGTTTGGAGTCCGGCCAGCTCCGTGGAATTGCCCCAGGACAGGCCCATCTTCTCCCAGGAGGTGAGCCGCATGGGGGCTCCGGATCGGAACTCGGGGGCCGCTGCCCAGTTGGCGCCGCGCGGCTTGGTGATATAGAACCACCCCGATTGCCATCCTTTTACGGTATCCGCAAAGGAGCCGTCGAGCCATGTGACGTTGGGCATTCTGTTCACCATGGCCCCTCCGCACTCTGCCTGTTAGCCGCTTACCACCTTCGGCTTCACGCAGAAGGTTTGCAACCATAGGCCAAAGTGAGGCCGGATGCGGAGGAAGGTCTTGCACACGACGATGAACGCCGAGATGTTGAGGACGAAATTCGGGGCTAGATCGTGGAAATCTAGCCCGTAGTAGAACATAAGCCCGCAGACAAAGGGATGGAGTGGAAATCCCAGTCCACGGAGGAAGTGGGCGACAAATACGACCCTCTCGTGGGGTCCTGGGGTCGGAATAACCTGCTCGGTGTCTGGTAGACGGTGCGCTATGTCCGCGGCCAAGTATCCGGGCGCCCGAAGATTTGTGATGTGCTTATCCTTGACGGTGGAAGCCACCCACTTGCCTCCTGCTCCGGATATGTTTAGCTGTGCGGGGAAGACTTGGGCTTGGGCGCTGGAGCTCGAGGGGGCAAGAGTGGGCAAAGGAGGAAGAAGGCGTGGGTGAAAATGGGGGAATCTTATCCCTTTATAGAGGCTCCGGAAGCGGTGCGCCTCCCCACTTGCCCGTTGGGAATCGCTTGTTTCCCAAGCGCCACGATTAATGGCGTGGTGAGATTACCCATACCCGTATTGATGAGAATCCCGTAATAAGGGGACACAATCTCTGCTTTGACAAGACGTGTCATAGAAACCGCCTCGTAATATGCGTTGTGGCTGGTTGTGGGGAAACGGTTCGAATGATGGATCCGATCATAATGGCATGACACGTCATCAGAAAAAGTTGTCAGCAAATTGCGTTTGTGAAATATCATTTTCTCTGCAGTGGTATGCGAAGATCATTTTCCAGATCCGGACACGATTTGAGTGTTTGATAATTGCTTTGGAGTATTTGGAGAAGGAACCCGCCTTGCAATGCTGAAGACAATACTGCGCACCGGACTCGTCGTTATTGAAGCCTGGTTCAGGGGCTACTGAGGGAGTCCTGGATTAGGGGCTATCTGGACAGCCGGACTGTGTACAACGTCCGGACTATTGAAGCGTGAAGATACAAAACTCAAGACTTCGGCCCGTGTCTGGCTGGGACTTTCCTTGGTGTGGAAGGCAAGCTTGGCGATCCGGATATTATGTTTCCTTCCTTGTAACTGACTCCATGTAAACCCTAGCCCTCTCCCGTGTCTATATAAACCGGAGAGGTTGGTCCTTAGAAGGCCGATCACAATTACAATCATACCATCATAGGCTAGCTCCTAGGGTTTAGCCTCTACGATCTCGTGGTAGATCTACTCTTGTACTACCCATATCATCAATGTTAATCAAGTAGGAAGTAGGGTTTACCTCCATCGAGAGGGCCCAAACCTGGGTAAACATCTGTTTCCCTTACTTCTTGTTACCATCAGCCTTGACGCACAGATCGGGACCCCCTACCCAAGATCCGCCGGTTTTGACACCGACAACAGCCACTCCCTCCTGCGCTCCATTCGGCGGGCGCTGTTGAAATCTGGGGAGCGCACTCTCCCGACTGCTGGCAGCCACGACCTCACCGACGATGACTTCTTCCTCGACCTCGGCAACCTCTTCCTCAACGACATGGGCGACAACCTCAATGCCAACGGTGCTGCTCCCGTTGCACCATATGTGTTTCTGTCCTTCCTGTTCGAAATCGTGGTAGAATTCATGTTTCAACTCTGTATCCTACTACTATGCTAGTCCACATGATTAGTTTCATCTCTGTTATAACCGTCATGATTTATTTTGTGCTTATTCGGATTAAATCTCATAGTAACTTGCTCATATATTCAACTGGCACAACGTCCCCTACAGCCACTCCAGTTTCATGGATGGCCTGGTCGATGCCTCCAAGGAGCCCTTCGTCCACTGCTATGAGTGCCCGATGCCGTTTTGTGGCTCGCCGGCGGACATGGTGCATCACCTCACGGATGCGTGCAGCGGTCACTGCTGGCCCTTGGCGGAGAACATCAAGTACGACACGTGCTACCGGTTCACCATGCCGGAGTCGCTGGAGCATCACCACCGCCTACTAGTCTCAGAGGAGGACGGCAGCGTCTTCCTCTTGATCGTGGGAACTGGCGAGGCCCACGTAGGTCGCCACCCCGTCTGTTTAATGTGCGTCAGGAGCGTCCCCGCTGACGCTGACACTGACACGAGGCATATGTACGGGTGCGTGGTCACTGTTACTACCCCTCCGGTCTCGTGGGCGGCAACACCGGCCTCATCGGACGGACTTGGACTCTGGGGAGCTGGGACTATCCCGCCAATGTGGACTTGGAAAACCCATGGCATCCGTCCATCCTTTATCTGCTGACGCGGTGCACGGGGACTCCAAGGAGGTTCACCTGGACATACGCATTATCAAGTGCACTTAGAAAACATGTAGTGTGTGTGTGGGCTCTTATGGCCCGTGTCTTTGCCGCTTTGTAAGCTTGTCGTTAAACTTGAGTGGCTTTCGCCGCAGTCCTTCCTTTGAACTGCTCCTCTCAGTGAGCTGATGTAAGACACTTTGGGTTTCATTTGATAATGGAACCGAGGAGGAGCCTCCCTGTTCTTCTAATTTTTTTTACGCATTATCAAGTTAAATGTTGATCATTAGTCTTCGCTCAATGTAATCCGCTGTCTAAGCATGTGGAGACTTCCATGCAGGATCTTGCTCTATTGGAGTATCATGCATGAATAAAAGTGTATCCGTTTATGGTTTAGTCTAGAATCTTCCATGTATGAATTTTTACTACAGTACTGGTGAAAGACTTACGATGAACCATTTCTTACATCTCCTCTGCCCCCTTGCAAGTCATCCTGATTTAATCCCTCCGTCAAGGTGTATAAGGGCATGGTTAATATTACTTAATAGTATAGCCAATTGTTGACTATAAGAAAGTGCCATGTCATCTGTAGCCAACATGTATAACAATCGATACTCAAAAACTAATTCTTAAAGATCATTTCTTGCAAAGCACAATAAGTGTTATTTATTCACAAGTTTTGGATGCAGGTTGAACAGTTGAACGCTTTTGTTTGCAAAAGATACCTTTTTATCTATTTCACCCGGATGTTTGTGAGCTCTAGAGATGAGATAATATCCGAAGAAACCTATCGATACCCGTTACACATGAGATGACCCCCACATCCTTTGTCAAAATAAAACTCCCCGATCAATGCATTTCACTCTTCGGTGCAACGCACGGGCACCTTACTACTATAGATTAGTACGACCAAAAATTGAACTAACATTATATATAGTACGATAAATACTGATGCATGTCACCTAAAATTATATCATTCAAAACTATGTTCAAATACGAATCCAACGATATAGTTTTTGTTGACATGCACTAACATTTTGTTAGTTAAATCTTCAGTCAAATTCAATGGGGGACTAATAAACCACGACCGATGTAGTACAAGTGTAGAGGGCGGCGCTGCACGGGAGTCTCACCTCTCACCCCGCTCGTGGCGCGGCAGTAAAGCCATCATATCACAAAACCCAACCACTCCCAGTAATAAGTGGCCTGGTAAAATAAACGGACAAGCAACCATCACATCCCTCCGTATTTTTTGCATTTCATCTCTCTGCATTTACTTTCTCCGGTTCATCTCCCACACTCGATCCCTAGCTACCACTCCTAGGGCCAGTTCTTTTGGCGGCTTCCCCAGCTTTTCCCACAAGACTAGTCACAGTGGAGAGTAACAATAAGGCGCCTCACTCATTTATTTGGGCTTCTCAACTACTACTCCGTCCTGGTTTATTCCTCACCATTGTAATTTGTGCTAAATTTTTACCAAAGATTTAACTGATAAAATATTACTCAAAACACTTAGGCGCGGTGCATCTAGGTGTGTAAGTCATCTTAAGAAAACCAAATAATCCCAAAACACTTAGGCGCGGTGCATTAACTTCTACCTCATTTCTTGTTTCTTGACATATCAACCAATAAGAGATAAAGAGTGTGCATGCTTTTAATGACTTGAGATATCAAACACGACATGCAGTGGTTAGTTCATTGCATGCAATACTATTAATTAGCAAATAAACATTAATGTTTCTCGTTTTCTCCTCCTCCTTGGTCACGGTGCACAGCATAAGATGACTTACTCACCTAGACAGATGGAGTAGTGCATGTGACATGCACTAACATTTCATTAGTTAAATTTATGATCAAAATTTGACACAGATTACAATGGGGACCAATAAACCAGGACGGAGGTAGTAGTTATGGGATCACTAATCTAGAAGCCTAAAAGAACTGGCCCCTGGTACTCCTACTAGTAGTACTCAAGTTGGAATTCCAATTGCATGACACAACTTGTTAGGCAGAAAATTCGATACAGGGTGTAGGAAGCGGTTTGGGAATTTGCATGCCTTTCCAACCAGTGAGATACTCCGTACAAAGTACGACAGAGAAATAACCACAGATAAGGAAGCTAAAAGTAAACAATCAAACGAGCATTTTTGCATTTGTTTTGCATTGAATCGTTTCACAAGCTTGACTAGTGCTGCTTTTCTATTTTTGCAAAAACCGCATCGTAATGTTAAAACGTGCATTTGCACGTACATAAGTAATAGTAGTACTCCCTCCGTCTAGGTGTACAAGTATTCCCTCCTTGGTCACCGTGCACAACCAAAGATGACTTATTGACCTGGGCGGAGGGAGTAGCACAGTCTGCAAGCATATATCGAGAGAGACGTATAGTCCGATAGTATATAGTAAAGTTTGTGCTATATGCACGTACTTGCAAAATGCGTAATAATACACAATGTTTCCAAACTTTCCCTTTTACATACTTAATTAAGGACGCTAAAAATTCCTGAACGTTCGGGATTTATCATTTGCGTCCCAAAACTAATGAGATCGCCTTACGAAACAAAAATTATACTCCTCCTAAAATCCACGACGCTCGCAGGAGCGCTTGCGGCGCGCCACGAGTGCCCTGGTGCGCGGCCGTTTCCCAGCGCGCCGACACAACGCCTCTTCCTCAGCCTCACAACTCACGAGGTGCTGATTGGCGGCTTGCCGACGGGCGAGCGCGATCTCACCGGTGTGGTGATCCGGCGCCAACAGGTACTCCTCCTGGCTGGAAGCGTGCACCCGGTCCACGTAACGCCAAGCGTAGATGAGGCGCTTGGGCCCGACTACACTCAGGGCGTCGGCACGGGCGTCCTCCGCCACCCTCACGGCCCTCGCACGAGCCTTCTGCCAAAGAGCCAATTGCCTGACTCTCTCAGACGCGACATAGATCTCCCAGAAAGCTTGTTGCGCGGTGTGCTTCTCTTCCTCGGCCTTCTTCTCCGCATCTATTTTGGCGCCCTCTGCTGGAGGCAAAGCCTCCCACAAGGCGACATCCATTTCTTTCCAAAGCTCCTCAAGGCTGGGGGCTCGGCGGGCGGCACGGCGTTCTCCTCGTAGCGGGGAGCCGACGCGTCCTCCGACGCGCGTGCTGGCGAGATTGGGAACGCCGACGCGTCCACCTCGACGCGTCGCGGCGAGGAGCGGAACGCCAATGCGTCCTCCTCGACTAGTGGCGGCGAGGAACGGAACGGCAACGCGTCGCGTCGCGGCGAGGAGCGGAACACCGACGCGTTCTCCTCGACTAGTGGCGGCGAGGAACAGAACGGCGACGCGTGACCGTCCACGCGGTGCAGCGAGGGGCTCCTAGGGCTTGGGAAGGGCGATGCCATGGTGGTCGACGTGAGAGGGAGGGGGAGGAGATAGCGATGAACGTGAACGTGAGGGGAGGAGATAGCGATGTCGTGGGAGGCGTAGTATTTATAGCGAGCAATGGCACACCTACGTAAGATATGGACTGAGTTGCACTGACTTAACTGCAGGTCCAGTTACGTCACTGACATGTGGGCCCGTACCCTACTGGGCCCATATGTCAGTGACCCAATGCACCTGAAGTTAAGTAAAAGCTACGTGGGCATATTTGTTGGAGTAAATTACGGGGGAGCGAAGGGGTGGAAATATTGCTGGTCACAACGGATTGGATGAGCGTGGGGGGACGAAAGTCATGCATGCAGATTTTTTCACACGAGGTGGAGTGGTGGGACCACCGGAGGGAGAAGGAGAGTTTGGCAGGCATATTGTTTCCACACATGGAGAGGAAAAGATTTGGAGATGAACGGGCTTCCTGCAGGTATGGGGAACGGTGCATAATAAGTCATCTTGCATGCCGGGCTAGGTATAGTCTCAAGTCATTAAAAACATACACGCCCCACACATGTTCATATTTCAAGGTGCACTAAATTATTGCATGCGATGATTAAGGCTGGCCATAATGGTGGTATCTTAGCTGGTATCATGCACACGGGAATAGCAAACATGCTGATGTGGCAAAGAATTAAAGAAGAGAGGGGGGGGTTAGAGTAACTAGTGTTCATGCATGCATTGGTAAACATATTTTTTTGTGAAGAACGACAGCATTAGTTGAGTACTTTCGCAGACTTCAAAAACTATTCCACCGCCTCTACTATCTTGCTAAGAGTAGGTGAAATTTTTGAGTCGAGCCCTTTAAATGAGAAGGGAGGTAGTGGTACTCCAATAGCTAGGTGTGTAAGTCATCTTACGAAAACCAAATAATCCCAAAACACGTAGGCGCGGTGCATTAACTTCTACCTCGTTTCTTGTTTCTTGACATATCAACCAATAAAGAGATGAGGGTGTGCATGCTTTTAATGACCTGAGACTATCAAACATGACATGCAGTGGTTAGTTCATTGCATGCAATACTATTTAATTAGAAAATAAACATTAATGTCTCTCGTTTCTCCCTCCTCCTTGGTCACGGTGCACAACCTAAGATGACTTACTCACCTAGACGGAGGGAGTATCAACATTCACAATGTCAAATCAATATTTTTACACTCATTATAAAACGTAGTTCTTATATATACTCATTATAATCAGTATTGTAGATATTGATATTTTTAGTATAAATTTGGTCGTGGGATTTCATTGATGCCTGTCAAAGCGTGGAGGAAGCGGAGCTTAGGGCTTGCATTGCCGGTCTCTACATAGGTATTTCTCTTCATAATCCTATAATTTTAGAGACTGATTACGCTTTTGTGGTAGCGTCTCTTGCATCGGGGGACTATGACAGGTCTGCTATGCGTGACCTGAAGATGAAAGCGTTGAGCATCTCAAAGTTGATCAACAATCTTCAATTGTCAAAGATTAGCTGTTCGGCCAATAAGGTGGCACACTTAACCGCTAAGTATAGCTTTGACAATAGATTAGATGGTATTCTTGTAAATAACGCATCACTGTGTGGTGAATATTGTATCGAATGAGTGTACTGGTGTGGCTGGTTAATTAATATAAGGGGGTTTTTGGAAAAAGGTATATATTTGGTCAAACACTTTGCAAACGGTTGACGGGAGTAAAAGGACCAGAGGGAGTATCATGCATGCGGAGTAGGCAAAAAAATTGCTCATTTATAGCCGGTCGAAGTCTCAAAGGGTGCGACCGCGCGAGGGAGGCAAAGGTCGTGGGAGGCGCGACGGTTGACGGAATTAAGTGAAGTTACATCCACGCGCCGGCATGGCGTGCGAACAGGCAGAAGCTATAACGTCAGGCCTATGATATGGGTCTAGTAGACATGACATCTAGTGGGTCCCGCATAGTTCTCGAGAACTCTTTGGGGGCTTGCAGCCGTTTATCCACGGGCAAGCCAGCAACCCCACACCATTCGCACGCCCTACTCGTCCCCGTCTTCTACCTCACAATAGTCCGCTCCCAGTCGTCCCGTCCTTTCACATTAGTTCGCTCCTAGTTTTTGCGGGATACAACAGTTCAACTTCTCCTAACCCTCCTCCAAAATCCATGGCCTCCCAAATCTCCATGGTCGCCGCTGAGTACCAGGTTAGAGCCATCACCGGTGATCAGTTCATCGTCATCTACACACGTGGATCCGCGAAGGTGAAAGCATGGCTTGGTCGCTTCCTACGCATGTTCAACAGTTCAACGGATGAGTGGGTCGCTGGGCTAGATGTTGAGTACACCACAGTCCTGGGACGAGAGAAGGATCTAAAGGACGAAGAGAGGAAGTAGCCCGTCATGATCCAGGTTTCCGTACATAACGTTTGCTTGGTCTACCACATATGCCATGCCGACATTGAGTGCCAGGATTTTAAAAACTTCCTCAAGGACAAAAGAGTGAAATTCTTTACTGTAGGCTTTAAGAATGACAGGGATGTCCTGCGTCGGATAGGTCTCATTGTAGGCCAGCCCTTCGATCTCTAGAAGGCAAGCCTGGTGTCCTCCTCTCAACCTTCAATGCTGACCCTGGCAGCAGCCATGATTGATCCTTCGTACGCTAAACTGAAGAAACCTCATCACGAGTTTCATCATGCATGGGAGTCGAAGACATTAGATGAAGATCACATCCTGTACGCAGCAATGGATGCCTACCTTTGTTTACATATCTACAAGGGTTGGATGAAGAAGCAGAGCCCAATGTCCGGTTCAAGCAAAGAAGCGTCGGCGAAGAGGAAGATGAAGAGGGACGAGGACGAAGTCGAGGACGTGGACTCGGACTCCGAGTAGGTGGAAGTGCCGTCGCTCATGATGGTTCTACTGCAGTGTCAAGAGGACTAGTTGCTTAGTTTATTTTCAAGGGTGTGTTGTGCTGAGGCCCCAGCAGAACTATGTTTATGTTCTTTCTCGTTATTTGAACTCTTTAGTACATAGAGTAGTACTAGTACTATGTCTTACTACTGTTCTTCTTGTAGTTGGTACTACTGCTCATATCTTCGTGTTCCTACTGTACTTAATAGTCGACGGAGTGAAGGAAGAAGACGGCAGAAGAGGTGGAAGAAGCCCTTCTAGCCATCAATGTTGCATCAAACAGCCCACATGAGTCGACTGACCCAAATTGCTCCTTTAGATTGCAGGATCCACATGGCATTCAAGGTCTCGAAGGTAGATTTCGCGTCTGCACCCGGTTTGCAGGCTCGACGCGCGCGCGACCGGCTTCCGCCGCGACAGCCACCATGCGCGCCTCCTCCCACGGGCGGAGACGACAATGACATGCTAGTTCCTCTTCGCCGGCGTGCTGGAGCATGCGCTCGTCCTCCTCTTCGCATGCTGCGTGCATAGACGCGGCTCCACCAGCTGCTCGCGTGCTTGGCAGTGCGGAGGCATGGCGAGGAGGGACTGCAGATGACGTGAGCAGGCGAGCCTTCGGCTTCATGGCACAGGATGGCGGCGACACGGCGGTGATGGGCGAGAAATTGTTGGCCGGAGCAGGCGGGCGCCGGCATGCGCAGCGGTGCCGGCGGCATATTGATGAGTGCGCGTGTGGGAGCTTACTTTAGTTTTATATAAGGTTGGTCAAACTTAAAAGAAAACCATACTAGTACACGTAAACATTACACTTAGGCTGCGCTTTTTTTTGAAGTTAGTACCACAGCCACGATACGGAATCACGTGCAAGCGCGTGAACCGCGGCCGCGTGGTCGATCGAATGGTGCGTCACCGTGTCGTGCTCGAAGGACATCCACCGAACCTTTTTGTGTGTGTGAAAACAATCCTCGAATATTACTCAACTTTTTTTCCTGGGAAAGTTCTTGACGCTGTAATATTTCCATATATTTGAATTTAGCTCCAGTTTGTGTTTATTTGGATTTGGACGTTTTAGGTGCGCCCTAGTTTTTTTAATACTTATTTTGTGTGTGTGACTGAAAGAGAACGTGTGTATGTGTCCATATGTGTGTTGTGGCGGAAGTGCAATGTGGAGACGGTGTGCGTGTGATACAGACATAGAGAGGTGTGAATGTGCAAATGATCATGCATGAGTGAGACATAGACAGATGCCGATACATTGTGTATACATGAGAGAACGGTCTTCTAGTTTACTTGTGTGTGTGTGTGTGAGAGAGAGAGAGATAGAGAGAGAGAGACACGGAGAGAGACATAGAGAGAGGAGCATCTGTAACACAACAACCATCTCTCTCGATTCGTCCGTCCCTCGCACGATCGCATGCAACACATGCATCAACACGCACATTTTGACACCCTCACTCGGCCCCTGCCCACCTCAAGGCCCGCACAATCTCTTCGTGAATAACCATTTCTCTCCTTAGGTTTGTTTTCGCTCAATATCTGATACACACACACAAACATGCGCGCACACACACACACACATAGACACACACAGCACAACACACACACACACACACACTCCCCCGAGCACACAATTCATCCCCATCCAACGCTATACGGCGACCACTCTCGCTTGTGCTTCTTTGCACCCCAACATGCACAACACCTAAATCTTCAAAGAGGACATCCAGCAGATCGAAGACGGTGACCACACCGCGCTAGAGAATGCGGGGTCATTTGGAAGTAGGGTGATGTGACGACGGCTGACTGACTCCTCCCCCCACCCTCTCTCTCTCTATCTTGCACAAAATTACCAATCCCTCTCTCCCCCGCACAAAATTGGCAATCCCTCAACCCATGAGATCCTTCCCCTCTCATCCATGTTTTTCCAGCTCTCTCATCAAACATGTTGTCTCTTCTCCTTCCACGTATCTGAGAATCCGATGCCACGATATTACATGTCTCCATCTTTCTCACAGACCTAACTTCTTCCTCTCTCTCTCTCTCTCTCTCTCTCTCTCTCTCTCTCTCTGCTCTCTCTCTCTCTCTCTCTCTCTCTCTCTCTCTCTCTCTCTCTCTCTCTCTCTCTCTCTCTCTCCTCTCCCTCTCCCTCTCCCTCTCTCTCTCTCTCTCTCTCTCTCTCTCTCTCTCTCTCTCTCTCTCTCTCTCTCTCTCTCTCTCGTTAGGTTTGTCTCCTACTCTCTCATCCACATACATACAATCTTTCCCGCCTTATCTGCTCCATCTTCAAAAGCTCTCTCTGCACGTTTCATTCACACATTAGGATATGTCAAAATGTTGCTTCTATAATGGCTGATGTAGAGTTTTGGTTGTTTTTGTTGCATCCTACAAAATAATAACTATGAAATGCATTTAGTTTTCATATATAAGACCTCCCCGGCAACGGCGCCAGAAATCCTTCTTGCTACGTCTTGAGCTTGCATTGGTTTTCCTTGAAGAGGAAAGGGTGATGCAGCAATAGTAGCGTAAGTATTTCCCTCAGGTTTTGAGAACCAAGGTATCAATTCAGTAGGAGGCTCCTCAGAAGTCCCACACACCTACACAAACAAACAAGAACCTCACAACCAACGCAATAAAGGGGTTGTCAATCCCTTCATGGCCACTTGCGAAAGTGAGATCTGATAGAGATAATATGATAAGATAATTATATTTTTGGTATTTTATGATATAGATAGGAAAAGTAAAGATGCAAATAAAAGTAGATTGAAAGCTTATATGATAAAATATAGACCCGGGGGCCATAGGTTTCACTAGTGGCTTCTCTCAAGATAGCATAAGTATTACGGTGGGTGAACAAATTACTGTCGAGCAATTGATAGGAAAGCGAATAATTATGAGATTATCTAGGCATGATCACGTATATATGCATCACGTCCGTGACAAGTAGACCGACTCCTGCCTGCATCTACTGCTATTACTCCACACATTGACGCTATCCAGCATGCATCTAGAGTATCAAGTTTATAAAGACAGAGTAACGCATTAAGAAAGATGACATGATGTAGAGGGATAAACTCATGCAATATGATATAAACCCCATCTTTTTATCCTCGATGGCAACAATACAATACGTGCCTTGCTACCCCTGCTGTCACTGGGAAAGGACACCGCAAGATTGAACCCAAAGCTAAGCACTTCTCCTATTGCAAGAAAGATCAATGTAGTAGGCCAAACCAAACTGATAATTCGAAGAGACTTGCAAAGATAACTTAATCACACATAAAAGAATTCAGAGGAGATTCAAATATTTCTCATAGATAAACTTGATCATAAACCCACAATTCATCAGATTTCGACAAACACACCGCAAAAAGAGTTACATCGAATATATCTCCAAGAAGATCGAGGAGAACTTTGTATTGAGATTCAAAGAGAGAGAAGAAGCCATCTAGCTAATAACTATGGACCCGAAGGTCTGTGGTAAACTACTCACAACTCATCGGAGAGGCTATGGTGTTGATGTAGAAGCCCTCCGTGGTCAATTCCCCCTCCGGTGGAGCGCCGACGTAGGCTGCAAGATGGGATCTCGCGGATACAGAAGGTTACGGCGGTGGAAATAGTTTTTCGTGGTCGCTTCTGATGTTTTTGGGGTACATGGGTATATATAGGAGGAAGAAGTAGGTCGGTGGATGCCCGAGGGGCCCACAAGACAGGGGGCGCGCTCAGCAGGGGGGAGGGGGCGTGCCCTCCACCCTCGTGGCTGCCTCAGTTGTTTCTTGACTTCCACTCCAAGTCCTCTGGATCACGTTTGTTCCAAAAAGATCACTCCCGAACGTTTCATTCCGTTTGGACTCCGTTTGATATTCCTTTTCTTCGAATCACTGAAATAGGCAAAAAAACAGCAATACGGGATGGGCCTCCGGTTAGCAGGTTAGTCCAAAAAATGATATAAATGTATAAAGTAAAGCCCATAAACATCCAAAACGGGTAATATAATAGCACGGAACAATAAAAAAAATTATAGATACGTTGAAGACGTATCAAGCATCCCCAAGCTTAGTTCCTGCTGGTTCTCGAGTACACTAGTGCAGAACCGGGCATTAGCACCGGTTCGTAAGGCCCTATAGTGCCGGTTACATAACCGGCACTAATTAGTGGTCACTAAAGGCCCCCCCCCTTTAGCACCGGTTCAGCACGAACCGGTGCTAAAGGGCGACCACGTGGCACTAGCCAGCGACGGCGGCCTGGAGGCCTTTAGTACCGGTTGGTAACACCAACCGGTACTATAAGGTTTGGTGGGTTTTTAGTTTTATGATTTCTTTTTCATTTAATTTTGTGTTTCCATTTTAATTCTTTTTCGTTTGCTGGTATTTTACGATACTACACATTGTACACGTTATGCATCATATATACATCATGCATGCTTTAATTGTTTATCAACGCTGCTGCTATGTTCATTGCACCCGCAGATATAACATGCTCATGCATGCTTTTGCATCATTACATCATTATATATATATATATAATAACAAGTCGTACTAATCATGCATCATCATACAACTTCTACTCGTTATTAATAATAAGTCATACGATCATCATCCTCATAACCCAACCCTACATAATTGTTCTTAGCACATGATCATCGATGATCGGTAGGACCTAAACACCCTTAAGGTAAAATAGCATAAAACAATATAGACCCTGACTCTCCGTTATGAAGAATGGCGATCATCCTGTCTCCAATTCTTGCCTTTCGCTGCTTATTGCTTCCAAGAAGCTCCTTACGACTGTCCATACATTTTCTCCATTCTTTGATTGTTATGTCTCCACTTCTTTTAGAAACCCGGTATGGACAGTTGAGATTCGTAGGACGACCTGGTAGTATGTTCAAAACATGAAGGCTACCACGCATATACATCAGATGAGGCACACAATCATTCGGGATTATCTGTTGAAAAACATAGTAATAACTTCGTAGTTAGCAATGATGTACTAGTTTTAGAAGTGTGCAAAAAAAGATGCACGGATGTTGTAATAGTAAAAAATAATCTTACCAAGGTATCTCCATGGTAGTTACCGTAGTTCAACACGTGCACTAGTGGCACGTATTGACCATAATGTTGAGGAGTTTGATTGTAGATATTGTAATTCTCAAGATCTCTACAAAATCCGACCAGATGTCGTTTCTCCTGATAAGTTAATTCGCAGCCTTCGGTGTAGTACGTTCTGTCTACCATCTTCCGCACATTATTTGAAGCATGAAAATAAGCTGTCAATGGAGATAAGTTGTCAACATTATATTTTGAAATAAACAATATAAATTACTTAATAACTATGTTTAGCTCACATGAGGGAAGAACTGGAGGTGTATCCACAAAGACCCAAATCGTAAGTGTCTCTTGCTCGATTGTAGGATCACCAAGATCCATGGTGATAGTCATACCCTCATCAAGACCATACATCTTGCAAAATGCATCCCAATTTTTGCAACCAAAATGGGTTACACTCTGAGCATTGTACAGCTTTACTTGAAAATCCACGTCATGTTCGGTACTTAGGATAATTTTTTGGTTTCAAAATTTTCATGGTCTTCAATACCCATCCTCTCCAAGACATAGCGTCTTGCAAAGCATGGGATAAGCTAGTCGAATTGGAAAGATGAAAAATACACGTTAAAACAGTTGAAGTCGTGCTTAATTACGAAAAAACCTATTGTCGTCGTTGCGTACCGTATGAACGTCGCAAGTCTCCTCGAGGTTAATGCTGAAGCGCCGATCTTCATCTAGCTCAATGAACCTGTCGCAGATACCTCGGTTGTCGTGGCACCAGTCGCACTCCCCCGGGCGGTTATCGTCGTCCGATGAGTACGACATTTCCGCCCACGCTCATAATTTAGTTTTATTAGTCAACTATCTAGTTCAACTATCTAGTTCAACTACTAAGCACTTACTATAAATAAATAAGTAGTACTTACTAAAACAAACTACTTCTATATATAGTAAAATAAATTAGTTTATTAAATCAACTAGCTAGTTCAACTATAAATAAACTACTTCTTCTTTTTTTCCTTTTTCTAAATACTATGAACAGAAAAATCATTAAAATTCTATGAACAAAATTAATTACACAATCTAAATATCACCCAAAAAACTATTAACAATAGTATCACCAAACATGCATATTCAATAATAATATCACCAAAAAATCTATTAACAGAAAAAAATCTATTAACAGAAAAATCTATTAATTCAACTAGTTCAACTAAGCATTTACTAAAAATAAACTAGTAATTATATTAATTAATTCAACTAGTAGTTCAACTAAGCATTTACTAAAAAAACTAGTTCTACATATTAATTCAACTAGTTCAACTAAGCATTTACTAAAAATAAACATTAACATATTTCTAATTCATCTAACATAATATTTCTAACATTCTAAAAATAAATTAACTATAGATATAGTTCTAATTAATCTAAACATTAAAAAACAGAAAATAAGTAAAAATATATGTGTGTGTAGGGTTTGTATATGTGTGTGTAGTGTACGTGTAGTGTGTGTGTGTGTGTGTGTGTGTGTGTGTGTGTGTATATATGTGTGTGTGTGTGGTGTTTGTATAGTGTGTGTGTGTGTGTGTGTGTGTGTGTGGTGTTTGTGTGTGTGTGTGTGAGTCTGTGTGTAAATATGTGTGTGTGTGTGTGGTGTTTGTATAGTGTGTGTGTGTGTGTGTGTATGTGTGGATGCGTGTGTGTGTGTGTGTGTATGGACGTACGTACGGGCGGCGCGTACGGGCGGCGGGGGCGGCGACGACGGGCGGCGGGGGCCGGGGACGGCGACGACGGGCGGCGGGGGCTGGGACGGCGACGAACGGCGGCGGCGGGGGATCGACGGCGACGAGACGACGGCTGGCGCAAGGGGCGCAAGGGCGGCGACGACGAGACGGCACGGCGGGCGAAGGGGGGCGGCGACGACGACGGGCGGCGGGGCGCGACGACGACGACGACGACGGCGGCGGGGCGGCGAGGGTGACGGCGGAGAGATCGACTCGCGCGATTCGTGGAACGCAGTAGTGGCGGCGATAACTGGTTTTTCGTAAGTGCCATATATATAGGGTAGCCTTTAGTACGGTTGGAGCCACCAACCGTACTAAAGGCCAATTTTGGCCAGCCCAAGCGGCGGAACGAGGTTTTAGTACCGGTTGGTGGCACCAACCGGTACTAAAGGGGGGGCCTTTAGTACCGGTTTATGCCACAAACCGGTACTAAAGGTCGTGCGCTGCCACCCGCGGTGCGCTATGTTTAGTCCCACCTCGCCGAGCGAAGGGCAGCCGCACTGGTTTATAAACCCAGCCGCGGCTGCCCATTCGAACTTCTCTAAATAGCAGGCTTCTGGGCCAAACTAAGGCGCGCTGCCCGGTGAGCCTCCTGGCCCTTCTGGGCCTGCATTTGCACACCCTAGGACTGGTAGGCTCACCCGGCAGCGCCCCAACATTTTTTTTTTAATTTTTTTCTTTTCCGCATTATTTATTTTCTTCTATTTATTTTTGAGTAATTTTTTATATAGTTATTTATTTTCTGCTTTATTTTTATCTTCTATTTATTTCTGAGTAGTTTTTTTGCCGTATTTAGTTTCTTTGTGAATATTTTTGCTTTATATTAGTTTTTTCTTTTCCGCATTATTTATTTTCTTTTATTTATTTTTGAGTAATTTTTTTATATAGTTATTTATCTTCTTCTTCCTCTTCCTCTTCTTATTCCTCTTCTCCTTCTCCTTCTCCTCCTCCTTCTTCTTCTTCTTCTTCCTCTTCTTATTCTTCTTCTCCTTCTCCTTCTTCTTCCTCTTCTTATTCTTCTTCTTCTCCTTCTTCCTCCTCCTCCTTCTTCTCCTCCTCTTCTTCTTCTTCTTCTCCTTCTTCTTCTTCTTCTTCTTCCTCTTCCTCTTCTTATTCCTCTTCTCCTTCTCCTTCTCCTCCTCCTTCTTCTTCTTCTTCTTCTTCTTCCTCTTCTTATTCTTCTTCTCCTTCTCCTTCTTCTTCTTCTCCTTCTTCTTCCTCTTCTTATTCTTCTTCTTCCTCCTCCTTCTTCTCCTCTTCTTCTTCTTCTTCTTCTCCTTCTTCCTCTTCTCCTTCTTCCTCTTCCTCTTCTTCTTCTTCTTCTTCTTCTTCTTCTTCTTCTCCTCCTCCTCCTCCTCCTTCTTCTTCTCCTCCTTCCTTTTGCCATAACAGAAGAAGTCCGGAGTTGTAATAAGTTATTAAAAATAAAAAGAAGAAGTCCGGAGTTGTAATAAGTTATTAAAAATAAAAAGAGGTGCAATGCTCGTTAATTTGCTTCAACCCTTTTGGGATAGTAAACTGCACTGCGTAGCTCGTGCAATCTACCGTATTCCCAAAGGATTGAAGCTAAGCAACGTGAGCACTGAACCTCTTCTTCATTGTCTCTGCACTCAGGGCTTATAAACCGCTCTTACTCCTCTCTCTTGGCGAGGTGGGACTAAACATAGCTTGCCATAACCTCATTAGTACCGGTTCGTGGTACGAACCGCACTAAATGGTGATGGTGGGGCCATACCTCGACCGCAGGTGACACATCCTTTAGTACCGGTTCGTGGCATGAACCGGTACTAAAGGTTAGCCACGAACCGGTGCTATTGATCGCCGCCACGAACCGGTGCTATTGTACACATTAGTGCCGGCTCTAATACAAACCGGCACTATCGGGCTTCACGTATGACCCTTTTTCTACTAGTGGTAGGTAAATGATAAAAATAGAATTTTTGATGTGGAATGCTACCTACCATAATTCTCAATGTAATTTTCTTTATTGTGGCATGAATGTTCAGATCCAAATGATTCAAAATAAAGTTCATATTGACATACGAAATAGTAATACTTCAAGCATACTAATCAAAGCCATCATGTCTTCTCAAAATAACATGGCTAAAGAAAGTTATCCCTACAAAATCATATAGTCTGGCTGTTGCTCTATCTTCATCACACAAAGTATTTAATCATGCACAACCCCAATAACAAGCCAAACAATTGTTTCATACTTTAATAATCTCAACCTTTTTCAACTTTCACGCAATACATGAGCGTGAGCCATGGACATAGCACTATATGTGGAATAGAATGGTGGTTGTGGAGAAGACAAAAAGGAGGAAGATAGTCTCACATCAACTAGGCGTATCAACGGGCTATGGAGATGCCCATTAATAGATATCAATGTGAGTGAGTAGGGGTTGCCATGCAACGGATGCACTAGAGCTATAAATGTATGAAAGCTCAACAAAAGAAACTAAGTGGGTGTGCATCCAACTCGCTTGCTCACGAAGACCTAGGGCATTTTGAAGAAGCCCATCATTGAAATATACAAGCCAAGTTCTATAATGAAAAATTCCCACTAGTATATGAAAGTGACAACAAAGGAGACTCTCTATCATGACGATCATGGTGCTACTTTGAAGCACAAGTGTGGTAAAAAGGATAGTAGCATTGTCCCTTCTCTCTTTTTCTCTCATTTTTTATTTGGCCTTTCTCGTTTTTTTGGTGGGCTCTTTGGCCACTTTTTTTAAAGTCCAAAGTCTCATCCCGACTTGTGGGGGAATCATAGTCTCCATCATCCTTTCCTCACTAGGACAATGCTCTAACAATGAAGATCATCACACTTTTATTTACTTACAACTCAAGATTACAACTCAATACTTAGAACAAGATATGACTCTATATGAATGTCTTCGGCGGTGTACCGGGATATGCAATGAATCAAGAGCGACATGTATGAAGATTATGAAGGTGGCCTTGCCACAAATACGATGTCAACTACATGATCACGCAAAGAGCAATATGGCAATGATGATGCGTGTCATATGAACGGAACGGTGGAAAGTTGCATGGCAATATATCTCGGAATGGCTATGGAAATGCCATAATAGGTAGGTATGGTGGCTGTTTTGAGGAAGGTATATGGTGGGTGTATGGTACCGGCGAAAGTTGCGCGGCACAAGAGAGGCTAGCAATGGTGGAAGGGTGAGAGTGCGTATAATCCATGGACTCAACATTAGTCACAAAGACAATCGACATATTCTCAGCTGGACATATTCTTGTTTATTATTTTTGTGTCTGATTTCTTTTCCGGTTTCTGGTTGCGGTCAGAGTTTGTCACCAGTGGCCAGTCTTCCTTGTGCTCCCGTGCCTCTGATTTTGATCAAAGTCGCGGCACTAGTGGTGACGCGGCGGATGGGCTCGAAGATGAGGCGGTCCTTGAAGGAGGATGCGGGTATGCTGCTTGTACCTACCATACTACTATTTGTGTGACTATTCATGCTTTAGCTTTTGTAAAGTTTCGGGTCAACCCTATGCCAAGTTCTTAGTTAGTATTTCCTTACATACTATCTACATCATTCTCTAGGAAAAACATATTATATGCATGCTCTCTTTTCTCTGTCTAAAAAATTCATTACGTTGTCCTTATCAGCCAAAACATTAAGGTTCCCCGCCAAATTATTATGTTGTCCTTTTCTCATGGATCAGTGGCAAAATCTGTGAGAGATGTTCTCCCGTCCCTTTCAGCCAAATCCAACATCACGAAAAAAGTCAAAAGACCAAAGAACACAACCAAACATTGAGGTGCGTTTGGCTACTTCTGACATTCAATTTGTTCACCAAAATGGATCCTTGAGAAGATCTCCCTTTCACGTGAAGACATGTCACTTGCCTGCATACCAGAAAAATAATGTTAAGCTCTTTATGGACTACATATCCTTGAGAAGTACTAAACTTTCTGCTAACTTTTGAAGTACAAGTTCTACTGTATTGGCATGGGAAAAGCATATACATTACTAATTAAAGTTGAGGAAATGTTTCCGCAAAGAACATTCATTTTCATATTGCTTATTTCCGTCGCTGAAAGTTGTACTTAGGTATGCTGATAGCTTTACTCGAATAGTTCTCTCTAGATTTTTTGGTAATTCATCTCATCCAATAGTTTGATATGTTTGTCATTATTCTAAAAGTTGATTTTAGCAGATTAAAAACAATGTCATCCAGTAGTTTGATATTTGTTGTCATTATTCCCAAAAATGATATGTGTAGCGTACTGAAAATTATTGGATGCTGATGCGATCATGGAGTGAGGACATGTATTGGTGTGCTTTCTAATGGTACATAAATCCGTAATGAAAACAAGAGCAACATATCTCCTTTACCCAATGGTTGTTGTCCTCACAGTACAGACTTTGCCACCGTTGACACACTACGCAGATGCCACATCCTTTCTTCTGCACACAGCGCACGACATTCCGATAAGCCTTGTACTGTCAGGATGCTTGATGTGGTGGAGTGGGTCCTGGCTGCAGTGGTGTACCTGTTCCTCCACATCAAGGGCGATCCCCAAGTAGCTGGAACATGTACAATTCTGGTGTAACAGGGGTGTTGATTTGTCTCTCTCTTTGTAGTCTTCTGAATTTCACAACCGGAAACAATTTGGGTGTAAAGATGTACTTCAGCATGTGATTTCTTCTCTAAAATTTTATTCAGAACGGGAGTACCAGACTTTTGTCTCGAAGAAGATACGTGCATGTTCCACAACTCGAAAATGGCAGTGTATAGGAGAATTGTGATCCCTCTTTCAGTGCAGCCAAAATGCATGCACAGCTTTGTATACATGAATTGCAATCTAAAATCTATGAACTTGAACATTTATTTCACCTACATAAAGAGAGAGAACACACGTTGTATACTCGATGAGATGATCTGATCCTATACTGGTAACATTAGTATCAGGTTCCCTTTTTGGGCTAACAACATTTTGCGCTGGCACTTGATTGTTTCTTCATGTACAACAATATTTTAGTTTCAAATAGATTAAAATAGTCTGAGTACAAGTTATATAGTTCTCATTATAGTTATTTTGATTCCATAGCCAAGCACGAGGAAATCTGATGGTGCAAGACAACGCCACGTTGAAAGAGGACTTATGAAGATTTTGCTCGAGAATTGCTGAGGGTTCTTCTTGTCACATTTATTTGCTCTCAGACCATGGGCATCGTGGTTTCCTGTTGCATCGCACGGGCATGTTTACTGATAATAGTAATAATAATATGACTTTGATAATACAACTAATGTTTATTTCACAACACATAAAAGAAAACAATAGCAAAATAGGATGCTGCACGCGCATGTGCTCGCGCTACTATTTGCTTGAGGATTCTTCTTGTCACATTTGTTCTCACACCTTGGGCGTTGTGTTTTCCCGTTGCAATGCACGGGCATGTTTACTAGCAAAAGTAATAATAATATGACTTCCATAATACATCTAATTTTTATTTCACAACATATAAAAGAAAACAATAGAAAAATAGGATGCTGCACGCGCATGTGCTCGGGCTACTATCAAAGTTATTACAATAGGCATGTATATGTGTGTATATATATGGCGGGCATAAGTAAGGACCCGCCACTACGTCAGTCTTGCTAATTTCTTCATGGTCGAAAAGCAACAGTGGCAGGCACGTAAAACAGGCCCATCACTGGTGCCATGCTAATCAGTGGCGGGCAGTTTCTAGCGACCGCCATAGACCCGTCCCCACCAGTTTCAAATTTTGTAAGATTCTGCAGTGGCGGGTCCTAATATGTGCCTACCATATGGCTATATTTGGTCACCGTACCACCTACCACTCAAATATAGCCATGGCGGATGCTATCTGCTGCCCGTTACTCTCCCGAATGACCTTATCCACCCCACCCCCCATCCGCAGCCAGTCACACATTATTCTTGCCACCTACCACTCAAATCTTTCGCCCTCTCTCTCTCTCTCTCTCTCTCTCTCTCTCTCTCTCTCTCTCTCTCTCTCTCTCTCTCTCCCTCCTCCCTCCCTCCCTCCTCCTCCTCCCTCCTCCCTCCCTCCTCCCTCCCTCCTCCCTCCCTCCCTCCCTCCCTCCATCTCTCTCTCTCTCTCTCTCTCTCTCTCTCTCTCTCTCTCTCTCTCTCTCTCTCTCTCTCTCTCTCTCTCTCTCTCTCTCTCTTCTCTCTCTCTCTCCCGCGCCATCCATCCCCTCAAAGTCCTCGCCCCTTCCTCCGCCTCCAACGTCCAAACTCGCACCTCTTCCATCGTCCCGTCCTTCCCACCATCTCCACCCTCCACACTTCCCCTCTCTCTAGTAATGAAGATTATTGTTGTTCTTGTTTATTGTACTTGTACATTAGCAACATTTTGGTAGTGTAGTTAAACTTTGTAATAGGGTGTACTGTAGTAGTCTCTTGTTATATGATGTACCGTTTAATTTTTGTAATTGCATATCTTAAATTTGATTGTTTGCACTAGAGTACTATGTACTGCATATATGGATCAACATATAGTACCATATTTTATTCATGATGCACATATTCATAATGAGTGCCAATGTTTTCGCTAAACATGAATTAAGTTCCGTTTCGCTTAATTACTGGCATTCAATATGTCCAATTTCTAGCAAAGGTCATGCCAATTTTTTAGTATTTTTTTAAATTTTTATGGATGAGCTACTTAATTATATTTTCCATCGCCTGGAGAATACTCACTCTTAATCCACAAGTTGATATGAGAGTTTTTCTAAGAGGACACCGACTGTTGTCGTAGGGGGTTGTCCTTCTTCTTCTCTTCGTCTTAGACTTTGGTAAAGCGGCAGGAGAAGATGAAGGACAACCATCACCGACAGTCAAAAATAAAGTGACTAAGTGAGTGTACACCATATATATAACTACTTGAGAGATGAACCGACTGTTGTTGTAGGATGTCATTCTTCTCCCTCTTCTCCCCTAAGACCTTGGTAAAGCAGGAGGAGAGAGGGGGGGGGGAGAACGACCATCACCGACAGTCGAAATTACAGTAAGTGAGTGTACACCATATATACAACCACTTACGAGATGAACCTACTTAAGAGCTAGAAATGTCCACCCGAAGGACAAATATGGACTGTTGTCGTAACAATTCTACATTTTATATTGTCATAAATCTTCTTTCATGCAAATGTCTTCTATCTAAATGTCAACTTGTCTAATGCATTTAGATGGAGAAGCCGAGATGCCTCATTACGACTCCTCCACTTGTAGACAGAATTCCTACAGCCGTAGACATCGTCACGAGGATGGATGAGATACACGGAGATCATGTCCGCCTATGCCGAGAGCGCTCGAGCAGCCACCAAGCGGTCATACGTTAAGAATACTGCATCATATGCCGAGAGCGTCAGAATAGCTGCTGAGAGCACAAGAGCAGCCACCGAGAGTGCGCGATCACCTGGCGAGAGTGTGTGACTAGCCGTCAAAGCTGCAAGGACCGCCCAAGCCGAGATCACAAAGATGTTGGAAGGAGAGGAGACCTCGTGATGGAGCTCAATGTTTACTTCTGAACTACTAGGGCACTTTATGTGATCTATATGATCGATGCGTGTGAACCTAATTTCTATGTTTCTATGATGGAGTTGAAATTTTGCTTCTGAACTACTAGTGAACTGCATTTATGTCATTTGTATTGTCGATGCTTCTGAACGTATTTTCTATGATGCTGTCAAGATTGTTATATGACTTTTCTCTATGCGATTGGATAACTACGAAATTTACTTGTTAGCTTGTTTATTTATCTTTGTAGATGAAGTAGAACTGGTATGTGGTGTATTATGGGTAGAATCCAGGAGTCTATGATTCATGAAAGAAATGCAATGGACAAGTGGAAGCTTACGAGAACAACTGCTATAAAGGATATAAGACTAAAAAAGAAGCATAGGATCGTTACGCCAACTTCATCCGCAAAGAGAAAATCAACTATGAAGTATGCAAGACCGTGTGGACAAGTGGACGAGTAAAGAATTTGATTATCTTTATCCAGCTCATTTTCATTATGGTGGTGTTTTTATCATGTGGTCTTGTATGTATGTAATATGACGGAGGCTTCGCTGCGAAGGCTATCTATATCTATCTATCTATCTATCTATCTATCTATCTATCTATCTATCTATCTATCTATCTATCTATCTATCTATCTATATCTATACCTATACTAATTACAGACTCCCAAGAAATTACCGCGTTAATTAGAAATTACCGGCCGTTCATCTGACGGGACCGAGTTATAACGGTGTAGATCCACCCATATAATCCTTGCAATCTAGGAAAAAGAAAACTTAAAGTAGCTGTAAAAAACCAATCTAGGTTGCCCGTAGAAAAACAACTCTAGGCTAGCTGTAAGAAAAACCGATCTATTTTAGCTATAAAAAACCAATCTTGGTTACCTGTGGAAAAACAAATCTAGGCTAGCGATCCATCCCAAAGAATCCTCACGCTATAGTTTTCTCCCTACGCCTCTCCTTCAGTTTCATCCTCCGATGCATCCTCTATCTCATCCACGAAGTCCACCTCCTCTCCGTCTTGCCATGCTCCCTCACGACTTGCTGCGCTGGGACTATCAGGGCTGCAGCACCCAACAGGAGGTTATCCCCATGCTTTCTCAGGTAGTCACAGCTACGGGGTTTATCAGCTACGAGCCTGAGCACAATAGCTACTACTTTGGAGGTGTTTGTAATCTGATTGAGCATTTATTGTTAAATTTTGATGCATCTCAACACTCGATTTAACATCTGGAGGAGGTAAAGGGAGGCCAGGGGCAAGACTAAACTTGTTGAGTATCGTGATTAGTTAGGAAACATAAGATAGACTAGGAATTATTCTGGCTTGTCTTGTACTCCCAGTTGATCATGTACTCCTATATATATGCCCACGAGGCTCAAGTAATACATCAAACTATTCCACCAATCCCTCTCTTCCTTCTAACATGGTATCTATCGCAAGTCGATCCTAAACCCTAGCAGCCGTCGCTTCCGCACCCGCGCGCCGCCCCGGGCGGTCTGCCTCCATGACCGCCGCCGGGGGCCGCGCCGCCCGTACCTAGGGTTCGTCCGCCGGCCGTGTTGGCCGGCTGCCCTAGAGAGTCTTTTTCCCGATCCTTTGATCCGGGTTTTTTCTCTCTCGCCGGTCGCCTTGATCGGCGTCTACTTTTTGGTTTTCCGGTCTATGTGATCCGGTTTGCGTCGCCCGCCGCCGCCGTCGATCCCCGTGCGCCTCTACTCCGACCCCGGCGCGACCAGCCGGCCTCTCCTCCGACCCGGTGGCCACGCGCGCCGAGGCGGCCCGTCTGAAACCAGCCGCCGTCCGCGCGTCGGTCCGCCCGTCGCCCTGCGCCGGTCGTCATCGCCCTGCACCGACCGGGACACACCTGCATCACCGCGACCCGGCGGCCTCGCGCCATGCGTCGGCCAATCATAGCCGACGCTCTCGCGCTGGCCCGCCCATCGATCCACGTCACCCGCCTTCGCCGCGTCTGCACGGCGGCTCGGCGGTCTACCTCGCCGGCCTCGTCCTCGGCTGCATCAGGCTCGTCGGCCGCCTCAACTCGGGCGTCGCTGCTCCGTTGGTCGTTCGGGCCACGCTGCCCGGGCGTCGGCGCTGTTTTGGCAGCCCGGGTGCCGGTGCTGACGTCTCCCGCCGTCCGTCGTCGCCGGCCTCATCCCGGACTCCGCCGCCACCACTCCTCCATCGAAGCGGCGTCCCGACCTCGCGCGATCGGATTGATCACCCGCCCGCCGCCGCGATCCGCCTCATCTACGCCGCGCGACCGACCTGGCCTGTTGGTTACGCGCGCCTCCGCAGGTCCCGTGAAGATCGTCCCCGAGTTCAGCGCGCCTCTCCACCGATCGAGCATCGGGCTGCCGCTGCGCCGCCCGTCGGCCGCAGCCGCCGCCACGTGGTTCTCCTCACAGCTGCACCGACCCGCGTCACCGCTGCGTCGCCCCATCCGGCCGTAGTGCCGCGGCCCGCGGTCCTCCGCCGCTCCGGGGCCGTCCGCTCCAGGCCATCCCCGTGGCTGCACCGACCCTCGCACCGCTGCTGCGTCGCCCCGTCGGGCCGTAGCGAGCGTGGCACGTGGTCCACGCCGCTGTCCTGAGGCCGTCCCCGCGGTTGCACCGACTCGCGAACCGCCGTTGCGTCGCCCCTTCGGGCCGCAGCGTCGCGGCCCGCGGTCCTCGCCACCGCCCCGAGGTCTTCCGCCGTCGCCCGACCGCTTTGCGCCGCTATGTCGCCCGCCGGGCCATAGCGCCGCGGCCCACGGTCCGCTCCGCCGTCACCCCGCGTCGACCTCACGTGGTATGCGCCGCGCCGTCTTCCTTGGCGCGGGAACGCCACCGTCCGCGCCGGTCTTCGTCACGCTGTCAGGGCTCTTCGCCTACTTCGAGCACCGCCGCCGCACTCCTAACCTAGCCGCCGCCGCCGCCGTCAGGCCGCCGCCGCCGCTCTTCTTTGGCCGCCGCCGCCGCTACCTTTGTAGCCGCCGACGCCGCCCGTCCACCCCCTTCGTCTTCGTCCAGCACCAGCTCGTCGCCAGCGTCGCCGTCATCTACCCCGACCGCTTCATCTACTCCGACAACCGCGGGCGACATTGGCGCCGCAACCGTCGTCGAGTCCTTCTCTGCTGGCCTCTCCGACTTCTCCGACATGGCGTACAGCTCGTGCAGGTCCCTCGTCTACGCATGCCCGGTGCTGGCAACACCGATGCGTGCCTTCATCCACGACGTGTCCCCGGGCCTGGCAAGCCTGGTGCGGCGCTTCGTCAACTTCGTCTTCGTCCGTCTACGCATGCCCGGTGCTGGCAACACCAGTGCGTGCCTTCGTCTACGATGTGTCCCCGGGCTTGGCAAACCCGCCGCGACGCGTCGTCAACAACATCTCCTTTCCGGCGCACCACTACTTCGACACCACTGCGCCCATGCTAACTCGGCGCCCCCTTGCGCCCGCGGCTCCACGGCGACTTCCTCGACACCGGCTACCCCGACTCGACATCGACCACGGCATTCTTCGCACGGCTACCTCGACCACGGCTCCACCACACACGCTCTCGGCTACATCGACAAACGGCACAAAGGGCTACCGCCTGCTTGAGCAACCTCGTTGGTTTCCACTCCAGCCACGACTCGCGATCGCCGATCGTTCTGACTGTGGGGGGTGTCCGTCGGCTTGCCTTCGGATTCTTCTCCAGTCTCACCGTCTGCGTCGCTACCGTTGTGACTGCGGGGGGATGTTGAGTATCGTGATTAGTTAGGAAACATAAGATAGACTAGGAATTATTCTGGCTTGTCTTGTACTCCAAGTTGATCATGTACTCCTATATATATGCCCACGAGGCTCAAGTAATACATCAAACTATTCCACCAATCCCTCTCTTCCTTCTAACAAAACTGAAGGACCAACGCATTGTGGAGGGAAGAGCGGGCCGCTGGCTGGCTGCTTTTAGCGTGGCTGGACTCGATGAAAGATTGGAGAACAGTCCGTGCGTTCCTGCTACTTCGGAGGTATTTGTAATCAGATCAAGCAATTGCTGATAAACTTTGATGCGGCTCAACACTCGATTTAACGTATAGAGGAGGTAGAGGGAGGACAGTGGCATGACTATCCTGAAAGACCAACGCATTGCGGAGGGGACAGGGGGCCGCTGGCTGGCTGCTTTTAGCGTGGCTGGACTGCAAGAAAGATTGCAGAACAGTTCATGCATTCCTACTTCTCCCCGTTTGAGGAGAGTCTACAGAGAAGATCTGGGGCAGAGGATGGAGGAGGACGTGATTGCAGAGATGATTGGCTAGGAGACGTTGTTGCTCCCCTTGGCAGGAGGGTCGGAGGATCGACGAAGGAGGTGTGTAATCTCTTGACCTTGGGTCGATGCTACAACATTGTCGACAGCTTAAGCCAGGTTTCTGCAGATTTCGTGCGTCCTCTGTGCTGCCCATTCTTAATTTATTATCTAAATATCATGACATGGCTTTCTGTATTGTTTATCTTCCATGTTAACTCAGGCTTTTGCTTGCATTCTATCGAGCCTAATCTCCAGCATCAACTTAAGATGGTACTATCTATACTCGGTTCATGTATCATCTAAGTTACATGCCAACAATTGGGACCTTCCACCCCAAACATCTCCTACATTAACTGAAATGTATATGCATTTTTTGTGGATCCTGATTTAATGTAGATGAACTGTGTTAATGTGGAAGTCTAATCAATTTTTTTCAGAACTTCAATTGTAGTTCCATGGTTCAGTTGTATTTATTTTCTACAGTTTTAATTAAGGTATACATATTTTAATATTATCGCCGTCAATCGATTATTGTACCATCAAGGTAAGGAGCTATTATAGATTCTTCAATATTTATCCTACCTAACTTCAGTGCGATTTTATTCAGACGCATGTGCACAAGTAACAGATGTCAATCATTGACAAATCTGTCATTTCATAAGTTTCTACATTGGAGCGCTCGACATGTGCGTAAAGATTGACTATACCGGAGTGTGGGATCCCTACTGAAGTTTCTAATTATGAATGATTTGCAACATGACCGTCGCAGGGTGCATCGTCAGTTACGGATGTTCCCAATCTTTTGTACAGTAGCATCGAATTCATGGTCAAAGGCCAGCCAAGGGCACTACCAACAGTGGCACTGATCCATCGATGCACTTCCTTGAACGTGATTCTCCACTAATTTTTCCTTTACTGCATCCGTTTTTCCTTTTATTCTTTGAACAAAAGGATCAAGCCATGCAAACATGCAGATTAGTTACATAAGTCAATCATGGCCAAGCTGTGTTAGGAAAAAACTCCAAATGATTGTTCTAATTCCACGCCAAAGTCTCTTATGGTCACTGCCTACATGTGCTCGCCCCCTAAACAATTAGTGGAGCACCATTGTGAAGTCGGCTAAGTAGGAAGGTAATGTGGTTGTTGTCACCTTGCAAGTACTGCAGCTAAGAAAGATGGGAGAGAAAAATGCCAGTGGAGAACACTTAAAGTTGGAGGTGCACGAATCTGTGAGTATTTTTATATACTTAGTTGATACACTTACAAATAAATTCTTTTAAGGAGGATTGAATATTAAAATCATTTCCTGATGAGCTCTTCCGCATGTGCTCCTAGATTTCTAGCTTGATTCATCATCATATAATTGAAGGGCTCCATCGATGATACTGCCTTTCTTTCTCTTAATAACCCAGGTGGACTGATCGGGTGCGCAGTATCTTCATAGGTTTGTAGCACAATATATCTAGCGTCTTTGATTGTCAAAGCATTACCAGATGGCACGCATATCCCGTCACTGTTAGACACACCTTCCTCCAGAGAAGATTGCTTCATGGTCTCAATGCTGACAGGAAGAAAGTAGTCCAGGCTAACTGCTCATACACCCCAACAGCGGTAGTCTAGCCATCTTTCCGCAAGTTCTTCATCTGATTTTTTCTTTTAAGTTATGCATTTCACATGTAAAGATCAATAAAACGGAAGCAACTTCACATAATATTCATATCAGCAGTGCATAGTTCTAGATCGCTTTTTTTCTGTCCGTATTGAATATAGATGTTCTTGTGGTCAATAAATAAGTTTGAACGTACAGTAAGACTCATACACATTAGAAATTCTTATGTCCAATAGAGATGAAAAAAGGTAAACACATCTTCCCTTCTATCAGGTAAGACTGAATTTCTTTCCCTGCCTTGGATATCCCATTATTTCACAAAGTAATAAGAACCTTGAGGTATCATTGGTGCTATATATGATACAAGAAAGAGTTTGTGTTCCATATATACATTTAGTTATCCGTATCAAAGAGATTATTTTGCATAAAAGGATAGTGCAGCGGCTATGCCTTTGTAGACTCCGTATCAAGTCTATTCTAACTTGAGTACCTATAAGCCACCAGAGATATTAATTTGTTGTGCATGTTTGTTATCGATTTGTGTATGCTAATTGACCAAATTTCCCTGTGCATTAAAGAAAAAAAATATCAAAGCAATCTACTAGACATCTATCTATAGGTCCCTATTTTATGATTTTACTATACATCGATGCTAAATAAGATTCATATACGCTAACCGATCAAATTTCCGAAACAATTTTGTTTATCTATATAATCTTAAAACTATATCATTTATTAATATTATGAGGGCAGAGTACATGTGCTAAAGATCTAATATAACTAAACTGCTTTGCGAATAACCAACACTCGCACATTATTATGATTTTTTTCCACTCACAACCTTATTTTCTTATGTGTTCCCGTTATCATGTTCCTTTCGAATACTTCTGGTTAAAAGTGACAAATATTTTTGGAATGAAATTTTGGCACAATTACTTTACAATTGTATATATGTCTAGCCCGTGCAAGCGCATCGGTTGACGACTAGTACCTATACTAATTCCTGACTCCCAAGAAATTCCCACGTTAATTAGATTTTATGAGCCGTTAATATGGTGGGCCCGAATTATTATGGTTGAGATCAAACTAGAAAATCCTAGGAAAAAACAATCTATCTCACACGGTTGAAATAGACAGAAGAAAAAAACTTCAAATAGAAGTACACAATGAAACAGAACTCCTAGCACAATCTATGTCTTTCACGATTGTTGAAATAGAAGAAAAAAAAATCTCTCGTATCAATCTCAATCTGTCTAGACTCTAGGCTATAGAGCTCTACGTACAACCTACCGAAAGCCCACAATCGTTTCTGGTCGTGAAAACAGAATCCACCAAAGGCACGATACTACTACTACGTTTCCAACTTTCCTAATTAAAGCAATCTATAGAGCTAATTTTTTTAAACCAATACTTCATGGTTTGTTGTTCTTATTACTCCAGGCTATGTAAATCACGATCTAGAAATTCCAACGTCGTGACGTACAGTGCAGGGAATAAGTTATCCAGTAGCAATCAAATCCCTACTTCTTTGGGCATAACCTCTGTGTGTGATCTTAGGCATCTTCTCTCCCGATTATGGCCGGCTTGGCTTCAGCCCCCTGGTGCCTGCTGGCGGCTGTCGCCAAGTGGTACCTCTGCAGCCATGGACTTGCTGTTGCGCTGATGATATGGCTAGTCATCGAACACATGGATGCAGTGCGCGCCGTCGTAGAAAGGTGCAGTTGATCTCCATTGTCCTTTTTCTCACAATCTTAACGGCCAGTGCCATAAGATTAAGACCGGCATGATGAGTCGCCTACGTGTTGACTGAGTGCCACGACATCAACGAGACAATGAGCATCCCCGTGAAGGTTGGAGATCCAGATCACTCATGGCGCCTATCGTCTAGGTTAGAAGATCAACTTGCATGTGTCGTTGTGGGTTCCGTACGTCAGTGATATATATAGGAGCTGTGATGATCAGTCTTGAGAGAAATCCCAAAAGCAATTTCATGTGCAGCCCTGTGCTATATATTCTCAGTGGAGAAAGAAAAGTAGTTTCAGAATTGAGTTTAGTCAGAGAGTGTTACCCAGGATGGCTGCTCAAGATGGCACGACATGTTTCGGTTCTGATGTTAATTTTTCTGAATTAAAACGAGGAGTTTTCTGTCAATATTCTTCTTTTCATGTTGTCTCTTTAAGGTAATTTGTGTAGTCTTCTGTTTGTTGATCTGGTATGCGGATGTTTTAGTTTCGGTTCATGAGTTCTCATGTTAACATTCTTCATTTAATACGTTTGGGATACAACATTAATCACTTTGTTGTAACATGTGGTTTCTAATCCATGTTTATGTCATGATTGTGTGTCTTCTCCATCAGGTCCTGCAGATAAACACATAAATCCACCCAAACCATGCACCATTGGTGAGCTCATCTTTGAAAATTCCTGCAAGCAAGAAAATCGTCATTGTAGTAGAGGTCGAACTTCCCAAGCATTTTAGCTGTCTGACGTTACTGCACTAACGCATCAATCTAGTGTTCTTCGACATCACATGCACCATATATCATGTATGCAACAGTTTTCATAGTTCAATTTCTATCCGTTACGTCGAATGTAATGTGTTCTTTTTCCTATATGTTTGTCTTCTCCATAATGAGGTCTCACATGTCCGTTTGATCTATATTTATTCACATTTTCCTTCCGGTATGCATGGTTTGCGGGACAACATGGAAACTAATGATCTACCTTTGAAAGTTCGACAGACTTACCAGCGTCAATGAATAAATTACCGACACATAATTAGCAGTTTTGCATTAGATGCTGCTAAGCATACGACGATGTTCGACTTCGTCGTTGAGGGGCAGGCCGTGTTAATGTTGTTATTCTCCTATTGGTTCTTAATTACCATTACAACCAGTAGTTAAGACTACACCCATATGTTTTACTAATCCATGTCTTTCCAATATCTCCTTTATTTCTATCATCTCCTATATGTCAGCATATATGTGTGTTGGAGCACACATAGCTTTATCTTGGGCTATGTTGTCAAGGATGGTGAAGATAGATGCTTGATATAGGCACATGTTCGTATTTAGTGTTAGATAGTGGAATTAATATTCTGTTCGTTTGTAAGTCTGATTTGTCTCTGTACTTCATAAATAATTGTAAGTAGAAGCATTTCCCTTCTTGGAACTGTTGTGCAAAATGTAGGTCTCTTCAGGGTTTTAATTTTCACTCATATTATGTAGTGCTTCAAAACCCATGCTGGGATAAGCCCTCTCCCCTGACGAAGCAACAAAGTGCATTTCTTTAACTCAGAACAAAGAGCTATTATACAAACGGGAAAATATAGAACACTCATTCTACCATTTGTTTCGTAACAATGCAGAATATTGTCATGTAGTCCGTACGTAAATATCAAAGTAAATTCGTCACATAAGATCATCATCTATGTACCACATCAATACTATGTATGGGTCCAAAATAATTCTATACATATTCTAATATGTTGTTCAAGTACGTTTAATGCAAATCTGCTATATGTAAGGTTCTATGATGTTAAACAAAGCTCTTGAAGTTATGGCTTCTATGATGTTCAGCAAAGCTCTTTAATAAGTAGGAGTATTTCTTTAATTGAAACTTAGTTTCTATATCGTTGCTTGGTTTTCTAACACATTTCAAAATTTTCCCCTCTCAGTTAATTTCAACGATATATGAAGTGTGAAGCATAAAGTATATGAGAATGTTCTTTTTTTTGTTTTTCCCAAGAATGAAATTGTGTATAGGGGTAACAGATTTACCATTAAGGGAAATATAAGATTTGTGTAGTATGTTGTAGTTAATACAATTTAATATTTTCGTAGAGAACTATAATTGGCAACCATGCTATTATTCTGACATAGTTATATGTATAAGATTCAAGACTTTACACATATGAATAGTCTTAGCAAGTAAGCACTATATTTGGCGACTACACAGATTACCAGAATAAGGGGTATTTTTGTAAGATCTTCATATAGACATAGGATGCTTGAGCTCATTGCAACCAAACATACTAATTTCAGGTGTCTTTGTACTAATTATAGTGGTTCCACCTTACTAACTCATTTGCAGAAATGTACTCACCCTTCAATCCCCATGTTTCAAATTCTGTAGGTTTTATTAGATGGCAGGTCCCAGTGTAACTGTACACAGCTGTGTATGTTAATACTATAGACAACAATGTGATATTTAGAACATAGACCGTGCGAATGCATGGGTTGACGACTAGTGTGTACTAATGATGTTACGTGAGATGTAATCGAATGCGTACATCTATTGTATTTTATTTGGATTATAGTTATGATAAAATGTGTTGCTTGTTAAGGTACATTGTGATGCGGCTAATCTGAGAAATGTCTATTGTAATGTGTATTATCGCATACATTAGTTGTTGTTACCATTTGTTGTCGGATTTCTGTTGGCGGATGGACATGTAGTTGTGGTGGGCGTCCCGGATTGCCTACACAAGTAACAATATATTCCGGTGGTGGGGTGCAAGATATGCCTGCCATTTCAGAGTCTCTATGAGTGGCCCGCATCTAGGCTTCCTACTTCAACATTGCCTGTATGCTTGTGCACAAATTTGGAGTAAGCATCCACTATCTGCTGCCTAGTCTTAAACCCTTTGTAGGAGCTCCCTGGGTAATGGTTGACTTGTTCTTCGCATGTGTCCCATGAACTGTAAGCCCCTAGAACCCTTCATTCGCACACCACATACCACTTCTCCTACCGTGATAGAAGAGCAACAATTCAAGCAGCAATCAATGGAGCATAGTAGACATGTAACATAAGAAAGCATGCATGATCATATATAGGGCATAGTAAGTTTATCATGCCACTATTATTTTGTCATCGTACCACAACATCCAAAAGAGGGTGTGATCGTACCACCGCAAGTTAGCCATCAGCGTGAGGGGTTAGTATATACCACATCATCAAAATATGCAGGCCAGCAATAGCTTTCCAGCCCTAGCTACCACAAAATATAGATCGTCATCATCATCACCATCGAGGATCATGCACGTCGAGATAGGTCTGAAACATATCTAGAATATTTTATTGCTTCATGCAATTATATTATCACTTCTATATACCTTTCTAGTAATTTATATTAATTTTCCAGACTAATTAATTGAGTGCCCAATGCCAGTTCTTATTTTTCTGCTTGTTTTTGGTTTCATAGGGAATCAGTATCTATGGAGGTCCAAATCATTTGCCGGTTTAATACGAATTTTATCTGGGCAATACAAAACCTGTGAGCATTTTAAAGAGATCGAGACGAGCAGTAGGCGGTAGGGCGCACCACCTAGATGTCTGGGCCCACCTGCACCGCCTTACATCCATTACTCTGCCATAGATTCCTATAAATTCTTAAATGCTCTTCCATAATTATAGAATTTTTTATCACCACCGCAAGGTCGTGCTTCGCGAACAACCAATCTGAATAGTGTTTTGACACTATTCACATATGATTTTGTCTTTTTTTTTTGCTTCTATTTGTGTAGTTCAAATTAGGAGCTCCATCTTCTTGATTTTGTACATCAACCATTGATGTTTGTCTATAAATTTTTCTCAGAATGGTTGAAGATGTTTTGTACTTTTTAAATTTATCTCGTTTAATGTGAGATCCTGTACTATTCACCCCCAATTGTTGAGGTAGACTTTTTACGCGGTGAGGCTTCCTACGAAGTGGAGTGCTGATCATATAGGGGCGCCACACATGGTTATTCCCTTTGGCCATGTCCACCTTCTGGAAGTCTGGTGGCTCCAAGTTCAGATTACTGTTGGCTGCCCCAGCAAGGACAACGCGATGTTGTTAGGTGGTCCCTCTTGCGTGTTTGGCAGCGCTAAAAACCTCTTGCCTTTGTTCTGGGTCCCACATGGTGACATACATCCTCTTCATTTGTGGTAGCGGGTGTTGCGTCTTGGCAGCTCACTTATGTGCGTGCGGCTATGAGTCACGTGACACTGTTCACATCAAGGTTGTGTGCATGAGTCGCTATCTCTCGAGACATACATTCCCATCCTGGACATACTTGGATACATCATCTTTCTCAAGGCTATGACATATGGAGGTGCCAACTCAACAAATGGAGGCGACAGCACAATGTGACTTTAGTTTTGTGGTATTTTTTAGTACCAGATCTCGAGACAGGTTGTACCTCGCAATGCGGTGATCCGCATCAATTCTATGTAATCGATGGTGTTTGTTGGGATATGATAAATTGTCACTCTATGATGAGATTTTTCATTGAAATAAAGTGAATCTTTTGTGGTTTCTTTTCTGTATAATTAAATAGCTTTGCATGCTCTTTGATCTATCTATTTTCTTTGGTCAAGTTTGATGGGTTTTTATTTAGAGGGAGTGGTGCTTTGTAGTGGGTTCAATCATGCGGTGCTTTAACCCGGTGACAATAGGGGCCATGACAATTATTGTATTGTTGCCACTAAGGATAAAACGATGGGGTTTTGTCATATTGATTGACTTCTTCCTGTCTACATTATGTCATCTTGCTATAGCGATACTCTGTTTCTTGCAAACTTAATACCTTGAGATGCATGTTAGATAGTGGTTTTGCGGTAGAGTATTAGTAGTAGGTGTAGTTGGATTAACGGTCTACTTATCACAGACGTAATGCCTATATAAGATTATGCCATAAATAAAACTAGCGGTGTGACCCGCACATTTGCGTGGCTAGATTTCATACATATTTTTACATATGGTAATTCTTTCGATAAAATAATTGGTCCAACGGTGCATAGATAGCCTGTATCTGAACGAAGATCTTCTTGTCGATTGTCCTTGTCGGTGAATATAATGCGATACTACTTTTTATTGATATAATATAAGGTCCATTTGCTTCTACGCTCTAGAGCATTGTCATATATTGTTTGGTCATTGCATTAGAGGTGGATTTATTTGTATAAAAATGTAATATGGCCAAAACGTTTTATACCATGTCCTCACTCATTGTTAGAAACATTTTCTACTGTGTCATCGCACATTGTTTTATCTTATCCTATCTATGTTTCCTTTGATTTACTTCCATGGTTTTAACACAACTAAGTGTCTTTACATGATTTACATGATTATTGTTGAATCTTTTTGCTGATACCTTTCTCTCTATTGCTCAAACTATAGATTGTTTTCATCACACACATGTGGTTTTTCCTATTTCACCTGTCCTTCTATGGATATTTAATCTTATGACATAGATTCAAGCAACAACATTAGGTACTCATATATGTTATACTATGTTTTTGGGATATGTTGTAGTTTTAGGATCTTTTAGGATCTCACCTGCACACTACAGAAAAAACTATAATTACAAATATACATTCATTAATAGTTTTGTAAAAACACCCACCTTTCACTCACACCTCTAAATAGCCTTATTCCCTCTTATTGCACCCATATTGTCTTTCAATGAATTTTAAATTTGAGCACAACTAAAATGATATTGCATACTTGACATGATTATTATTTAAATATATTGTTGGATGTAAAATAGTTTTTATCTTCGGTCGTAAAATAGTAGTGATTTCTTTGTCGGAGCAATCATAGACGTACCGCACTCTAATCGATCCATTGTCTTCGTAGCACCGAGCATGCATGTCTTGCATGTAATTTGGAATCTGGACATATATTTTTATTTTACTTGTATGTACCATTTGACCGGCGGTCTTGATATGACCACAAATTGAAGAATTGACTTCCATGTTTCAACTGATCTAAGCATTAACTAATCATATTTTATTGTACATTTAGGTTTCAGGTTTTGTTTGAATTTCCACATTTTCTAAAGTCCAGCAATTCTAAAACTTCGAAGCATGCTATGGAAATATATTTTTATTCCTTTTTCATATTTAAAGTAGAGTTAGAAATTTTGTCTAGATACTAAAAAGTAATTCTACCAATAATTATGTGATGAGCCTGGGCTCATCTACTTTCTCATCAACCATTCGTAATAATAGTAAAAAAATCTGACTTTCTCCATCGAAGATGCTAGAGTGTGCTAGGAGCATACAAATTCTTATGGTGAAATGACATTAGAATAGCTATAGAGAAATAATAAAACAACATCAAGTCTCCAAACTGTCTTTTTGAGCTCTTTTCCCCTAGAGATTCTCGAATGTTATTTGTCGAAGAAATTTTGATTCCCTAGAACTCCTGAGCACATTTTCCTAGTTTACTATTCATACTGAGTGCAATGTTGTTGTCCTTGTAATTGTATGCATGGTGATATAGTTGTTTAATTGAAATCCAACATATGCTAACTAAATTTGTATTCTGGAAAAGGATGTACAGAGCAAAGTAACAATTCTCTTTTACACCGGCAGTGATGGCATCACATGCAGGGCAACTCCTATCCGTTCATGTATAGCCTTGAGCAGCTCTAGATTACCGCTCAGTTATGCCTAATGGATTTTATTTAGAACCTTCCACTGAATTAATCGATTAGATTATTTATCCTATATGGAGCAACATGGCATTTGCCTTGTTACTTGGCCATCTAATGTAAAATTATCATCACTCCAAACTCATATGAATCCTAAGAACATAATCTCATGCTCGTAACTGATTTTTTTATATAGCAAGAGTTCTTTTGAAACCTACGTATATTGCATAGTGCAAATGAAACGACAAATTCGACATGATATTTTCTTGCATCTACCTTCATATTTGCGTGGATCAATTTTTCTTTTGTCATATCAAACACTAGTAGAAAAATGACCTTATGTTCACCTCATTAGTACAGGTTCAATTACGAACCGGCACTAATGTGAAGGAAATATACTCTAGAGGAAATAATAAAGTTATTATTTATTTCCTTATTTCATGATAAATGTTTTTTATTCATGCTAGAATTGTATTAACCGGAAACTTAGTACATGTGTGAATACATAGACAAAACCTATAGTCCCTAGTATGCCTCTACTTGACTAGCTCGTTAATCAAAGATGGTTATGTTTCCTAACCATAGACATGTGTTGTCATTTGATGAACAGGATCACATCATTAGGAGGAGGATGTCATGGACATGACCCATCCGTTAGCTTAGCATTATGATCGTGTTAGTTTCATTGCTATGGCTTTCTTCATGACTTATACAAGTTCCTCGGACTATGATATTATGCAACTCCCGAATACCGGAGGAACACTTTGTGTGCTACCAAACGTCACAACATAAAAGGGTGATTATAAAGGTGCTCTACAGGTGTCTCTGAAGGTATTTGTTGGATTTGAATAGATCGAGATTAGGATTTGTCACTCCGTGTTTCGGAGAGGTATCTCCGGGCCCTCTCGGTAATACTTATCACTATAAGCCTTGCAAGCATTGTAAATATGAATCCTAAGCATTGTAAATGTTTTGTGACAATACTGGTGCAATTGCCTTGGCAAAGGAATCTAGATTTCACAAGAGAGCAAAGCACATCAAGAGACGCTTCAATTCCATCCGTCATCAAGTGTCGCAAGGGTACATAGAGATTTGCAAGGTACACACGGATCTGAATTTTGCAGACCCGTTGACTAAGCCTCTTCCACGAGCAAAACATGATCAGCACCAAAGCTCCATGGTTGTTATAATCATTAATTTATAATCTAGATTATTGACTCTAGTGCAAGTGGGAGACTAAAGGAAATATGCCCTAGAGGCAATAATAAAGTTATTGTTTATTTCCTTATTTCATGATAAATGTTTATTATTCATGCTAGAATTGTATTAACCGGAAACTTAGTACATATGTGAATACATAGACAAAACCTTTATTCCCTAGTATGCCTCTACTTGACTAGCTTGGTAATCAAAGACATGCGTTGTCATTTGATGAACGAGATCACATCATCAGGAGAATGATGTGATGGACATGACCCATCCGTTAGCTTAGCATTATGATCGTGTTAGTTTCATTGCTACTGCTTTCTTCATGACTTATACAAGTTCCTCAGACTATGAAATTATGCAACTCCCGAATACCGGAGGAACACTTTGTGTGCTACCAAACGTCACAACGTAAAAGGGTGATTATAAAGGTGAACTACAGATGTCTCCAAAGGTGTTTGTTGGGTTGGCATAGATCGAGATTAGGATTTGTCACTCCATGTTTCGGAGCGGTACCTTTGGGCCCTCTCGGTAATACTCATCACATAAGCCTTGCAAGCATTGTAACAAATGAGTTAGTTGCGGGATGATGTATTTCGGAACGAGTAAAGATATTTGCCAGTAACGAGATTGAACTAGGTATTGAGATACCGACGATCGAATCTCGGGCAAGCACTAGTAGAAAAAGGGTCAAACGTGCAGCACATTAGTGCCGGTTTGTATTAGAGCCGGCACTAATGTATACATTAGTGCCGGCTCGAACGGATTTGCATTAATGCCGGTTTGTGTTGAACCTTTAGTACCGGTTCGTGGCACGAACCGGTACTAAAGGGTGATGGCAGTGGCGTCGGTAAGGGGCCCCACGATCACCTTTAGTACGGTTAGTAGCACGAACCGTACTAAAGGACTAAAGTTAGACCTTTAGTACCGGTCGTGCCACGAACCGGTACTAAAGGGTATGATCTATAGTGCGGTTCGTGCCTGGCCGCACTATAGGGCAATTTTCGCATCCGATGGGAAAATGTAAAACGGCTATAACTTTTGCATACGATGTCGGAAAAAAACGTATAATATATCAAAAAAATCAGCACGAAAATCTGCATCCGATGGAGACAGCCTATGGCCTATTTGGAATTATTTAGAATCCTCAAATTCCAAAAGGAAAAAAAAAGATATGGTCAAATAATTTCAGTTTTTTTAAAAACATTTGGTTAAATCTGGTCAAACTACTTATTCAAGAAGTATTAATGTTACTACATAATTATTCAAGAATATTAGTGTTACTAAATAATTATTTCAATTTTTTGAATTTTGGTCAAATCTGGTCAAATATGGTCAAACTGTGGTCAAGCTATGGTCAAACTTATTCAAGAAATATTAGCGTTACTAAATAATTACTGTTTTTTTAGAATAATAGTGTCAAACTCAAACGGTGAAATGTTGACTTCATGCTCAAGCTAAACTCCTGAGGGTTAATAGGATTAACATCTTACTATTGTCAGGAAAACAACAAGTGCAGACTCGGAAACGAAGGAGAATAGAACCCGAAAGTTAAGCGTGCTCGGGCTAGAGTAGTGAGAGGGATGGGTGACCGGTCGGGAAGTTAGATGATTTGGAATGAGTGATCCACACTTGAGCAATTAAGAGAGGTGATTAGAGACTAAATCATCAAATAATTCAGAAAAATTAAAAATCGAAAAAAAAATCATTTTTTCCCCAAAATTTTCAAAAAAAAATAAAAAAAAACCTTTAGTGCCGGTTGGTAACACGAACTGGTACTAAAGGTCCCCCATACCGGGGCGCGAGCTCACGCCACGTGGTGGCACTTTAGCGCCGGTTCGTGCTTAACAGTACTAAAGGGGGCTTTAGTGATTACCTTTTAGTGCGGTTATGTAACCGCACTAAAGGCCTCTGAACCGGCGCTAAAGCTCCGCTTTTCTACTAGTGAAGTAACATACCGATGACAAAGGAACAACGTATGTTGTTATGCGATTTAATAGATAAAGATCTTCGAGAATATGTAGGAACCAATATGAGCATCCGTGTTCCGCTATTGGTTATTGACTAGAGGCGTGTATCGGTCATGTCTATATATCACTACAAAAAAGACACATCCGTGACATTTTGGGCGAGCAATTTTTTTCATCATACATATGACACTTCTATGACGATAATTAGGACAAAACCCGGTATCATCATAGATGTGGTGGGCTCCTAGTTCTATGACAAAAAATCATAACAGAAAATGGGATTTTTGTGCTGGGCGGGCCGGAGACGCAGCTGCATGACATTCTTTGGGTCGTCCATGACGGAAAAAACCATGGTGGAAGCGAGGGGGAGGAAAATTTCGGGAGTTGCCGGTTACGGTGGGAGGTCGGGGGCCGAGCGATGCGCATTTCTCTCGTACACGTACGTGCATGTGTGTGAGGCGTTAGCTCTAACTGAAGCCGAGCGAGGCGTTGGGCTCTAACTGAACCCGAGCGATTGCACTGCAGGCTACCCGAGCGATCGATCGATGGCTGTTAACTGAACCCGATGGAGCGATTCCTTTGCTACTGCTGCTAACTGAAGCGGTGGCGTTGCCTCTGGATGAACAGGACCCCGTGGTATGGAGGGCTGGATGAGCGATGAGACGATGGAGGGTGGCCGTGAAGGGGTGGTTGAACAGACCCGTGGTGTGGAGGGTTGGATGAGCGATGAGCGGTGGAGGGGTGCCCGTGGAGGGTGGTTGAGCAGAGCGGTGGAGTAGCGTGCGGTGGAGGCTGGATGAACAGGAGCCCGTGGAGGCTGGAGGAGGTCGACGGTAGCCCGTGGAGGCTGGAGGAGGTCGACGGTGGAGATGAACAGTATCCCGTGGAATCCCGTTTTGCGGTACGCCACACCCCTCCCGATGAACAGGACCCCCGTTTCGACCGTAGGAGGTCCGTTTCATCCGTTTTGTGGTACGCCACACCCCTCCCGATCAACAGACCCCGTTTGACCGTAGGAGGTCCGTTTAAATCCGTTTTGCGATGCGCCACACCCCTCCCGATCAACAGGACCTCCGTTTCGACCGTAGGAGGTCCGTTTGCTCCGTTTTGCGGTACGCCACACCCCGCCCGATCAACAGGTCCCCCATTTCGATCGTAGGAGGTCCGTTTCCTCCGTTTTGCGGCACGCCACACCCCTCCCGATCAATAGGACCCCGTTCCGAACGTGGTTGGTGAAACACAAGGCCGTTTCCTCCGTTCTGCGGTACGCTAGGCCTTGTTTCCATCGCCTGTTCCATCCAAGCCCTCCCGATGAACACGACCACGCATTCCATTCCGACCTAGCCGGTTGGCTCCCCATGAACACGACGATGATGCTGTTTCTCTGTTCCGACTCAGCCATGTACGTATGCGCGAATAGGCGTTCGAGAACCTGCCCGTATGTACGTATGTGGCCGTATTTTCGTTCTTGCACCCTCGCTGCTATACATATGTGTACATTCTACGTGCGCACCTGTGCTACGACATGTGCGCGCCTCTACATCGACCAGTATGTACGTACACGTTCGCGACCAGAATGACAACACTACGTATGCTTTGACCAGGTGGGTCCCGACTGTCTGGCACTTCCTTGCCTGCGAAGATGTAGCTGGTGGGTCCCAGCAGTCAGGGGGGCGAATCATTTTTTTTGCCCGGACGCACTTCCTTGCGTGCGAAGATGTAGCTGGTGGGTCCCAACAGTCAGGGGGGCGAATCGTTTTTTTTTTTGCTCGGACACACTTCCTTGCATGCGAAGGTGTAGCTGTTGGGTCCCAGCAGTTAGGGGGAAAAGGTTTTTTCGTGAAATATTGTGGCCCGTCCGGTGGGTCCCCGCTGTCAGGTGGAGGAATAATTATTTTGCGCGTAATAAGGAGGCACTTCCTTGCTGCGGCCGTGGACCCAGCTGTCCGCCTCTCCACGTACAGTCCACGTCCGATGAAAGTCGTTCCTTGACCACGTTGACCACGCCGCGCCGAGAGCACCAGGGCGATGGAGGACGGCGAGGACTAGGAAGGGGACGACGTGGAGCCGGGGAAGATGCGGTAGTGGATGCCCACGCGTAGAGGAGTACGAGGGTTCACTGGTTCGCTGCGGTGTGAGGCTGCCATCGCTGCAGAATAACAGGGGGTGTGGATGAGTAGAGGGATGGCAAGGCCAGCGGTGGGAGTAGTAGGGGCGGTGAGGCCTCCGCCCCATCACAGCCGGCCACGGGAGGCAGGAGCACGAGGCACGACCGGCGCTGGTTTGGGCGGCTGGAGCAAGAAGACCAGAGGTTGAAGAAGCACTATGGCTGTTGGATGGACATCGTACGGTCACTGGAGCTAGAATCGTGCATATTGACTAAGTTGAAAAAGCCCTCGCTCCCCGTCAACTTAGTAGGCCCACAAGTCAGCCTGCCACTATACAGGGTCCCGGCTAACAGGGAGAGTATTCATTTTTTTGTGCGTAATAAGGAGGGGCACTTCCTTGCGTGCGAAGATATAGCTGGTGGGTCCGAGCTGTCAGAGCCGGCCGCGGGGAGGAGGGAGGAGGCAGTCCCGCCGGCGCTTGTTTGAGCGGCTGGAGCAGGAAGTGCAGAGATTGAAGAAGCACGACGGCCGTTGGATGGCCATCCAACAATCACTGCTTGTGCGTCAACCTTTTATTTAGGAAAGCCTCAAATCTATGGAAAACAGCATACAACCCATCTGCCCTTATTTTTAATAATTTACAGCCTATTTGCTAATTCTTAAGGTGTTTTTCGGAGCCCATATTCTTTTTGTTAGCATTATAGCCCATACTGTGGCCACGGTTAAAAATTTATACGAAATTTTGCATATTTCGGTGCGGTCCGAACTGTTTTTAATCCCGAAATTTCGACTCACATTCAAACTGATTTTAAAAATAAATGTATATCAATATAAAATCCAACAAATTCTCCACGCATAAAAATTAATGTAATTTAAAATCTCAAAATGAAAAAAAGATATTTGAAACTAATTGTCGGTTTGATGTGTTTTAAAAATGTACAGCCCATTTCTCATTACTGATGGGCCATTTTCTCGGCCAGCCGAATGAAAGTTCTCCTCGTCTTGAAAGATTTGCAGCCCAACAGGCCTGACAAAGCGACTTAGTTGGCAAATCACAAAAAAACTGGGCTGTGGCCATGGACCCAGCTGTCAGCCTCTCCACGTACAGTACTCTTCCGATGGAATGTCGTTGACCACATTGACCACGCCGCGCCAAGAGCACCAAGGCGGTGGACGACGGCGATGCCTAGGAAGGGGATGACATGGAGCTAGGGAAGATGCGGAAGTTGATGCCCACATGGAGAGGAGTACGAGGGTTCACCGGTTCGGTTGCGGTGTGAGGCTGCCGTCGCCGCAGGGCCTGGCTAGCAGTGGGAGTAGTAGGGGGCGATGAGGCCTCAATGGCGGCACAACCGACCACTGGGGGCAGGAGCAAGCGGTCTCCCCGACGCTGGTTTGGGCGGCTGGTGCAAGAAGAGCAGCGATTGAAGAAGCAACAAGACCGTTCGATTCAAATCCAACGGTTACTACTGCTAGAATCATTTGTTGACTAAGTTGACAAGCCTTGCGTACGCGTCAACGTAGTAGGCCCACAGGTTAGCCTCCCAACCGATGCGCCCCAGATGTCAGTGGGAGGAATCATTTTTTTCACGTAATAAGGAGGCGGTTGATTGCGTGCGGCCAGGCCAGCGGAGGGAGTAGGGTGGGCCGGGGAAGCCTGCGCGTCATCACGGCGGGCCACAAGAGGAGGGAGCAGGCAGTCCCACCGGCGCTAGTTTAGGCGGCTGGAGCAGGAAGATCAGAGATTGAAGAAGCACGTCGGCCGTTGGATGGACATCCAACAGTCACTGCTGCTAGAATCATGTGTTCACTGACAAAGCCTTGCGTAAACAAGTCAACCTCGAAATCTATGGCGTGTACAACCCATTTGCTATTATTTTTATAATTTTTACTCATTTTCTAATTCATATGGAATTTATTGCAGCCCGTTTTCCATTTTTAGAATTGCGGCCATTTTCTCGTCAAGATGCAGTCAAAAATTAACTAAATATGTGGGAAATTTTGAAAATTCCCAAATTTTTGCTGGGAACGAAATATTCTTAATCCAAAATTAATAGCCATACTAAAACAAATTTAAAATAAATTAGTACTATGTCATGTTAAATCCAATGAAATACGATAAGATATATCGGTGAAGAACAAAAAAAAACTAATATGCCATTTGCTATAATTTTTTGGAATTTTCAACCCTTTTGATATTACTTTTAATGACATTGACCATACTCTTTGGCCAGGACGGAATGCATCCTCCTCGTCTTGAAAGATTTGCAGCCCAAGATTGGAGAAAACAAATAGGCCTAGCTTGGGTATTCTTCAAAAAGAAATACTGGGCTACCTATTTTCCCAAAGAACTGGTGCATGAGCATTTAGCTTTATTTATTTATTTACTTATTTATGTTTAGGGGACCATGAGCATGTACCTGCGCCGGATTCATGTGAGAGCCTTCCTTCTAGTTAATTATGGGCTTCTCTATTGGGCCTTCATCAGTGGGCTGCATGTTATCAACAAGTGGAAAATGTGTTCCGTACGAAAAATAGTATGAGCTACGTATGGTACGGGGCACTAAAGGATCTAACCGTGCAACGACTTCCAAAACATTGTGTTTGTCGTTCTAACAACACATTTATTCAGAAAAACAATTAGTGGTCAATAACGGTGGATGACAAAAATGGCTACAACAATGGGGTGTCTCTCCCACCCCCTCCCCGGCGATCTCCTCCACTAGCCACCAAATTATAGTTTCTCTCCACTAAATCTCTCCGGCGTCCTGAGATCTACACACTCATACCCATCTCCTATGGGTTCCAATGATGGATCCACCCTTGGCTTGGACTTCTCCAAGGGTTTGGTCTTTGCTGATAAGGTTTTTCAATCTACTGGTTTTTCTGTTCACCCTCTTGAGGATTCGGAGATCTTCACCATGGTTGTCTCCTTTGGGCGTCATGTTTTCCGTCTGACTGAGGATTCTGTGGCGGCGGCCCTTGAAGCAGCCCTTGGAGATTCGGCTATTGAGTTCATGGTTTTCTTGATCAAGGATAAGGTATTTGGATTTCAAGTCTCTTGCAAGGCAGTAGCCATGATTATTCTAAGTCTTTGATCGTTTGCATGTGATCATTTCAAATGTTACTTTCATATTTGGGGTAACTGTGGCCCAAATTGGGGTCGTGAGTTCAAGATCTGGAAATTAGAATGTGATGCTGAATGGGTTCTTGTTAGCCCTTCCAAAAGACATGCTGCTCTGGGTTTGTCGGCCATGCACAAGAGACCTCCTAAGTCTTCTTTCAAATCTGCTAATTCGGTTAGCAAGAAAGCTTCATTTGCAGTTTTTCAAAACTACGCAGCTTGTCATGGTTATCGTTTTCCTGCCTCTGAAAATTGCATTCAAACTACTGAAGATACTGTATATCCTATTCCACCGCATGAGAGGGTAGTCATTCGTCCCACTTTGCCGGCGAATCTCCGGTGGACGTCGACGAGGCCGTCGATATCTTTTGGCACGGTGCAAGATCTACTGTCCTCGGCTGATCGGGCGCCATCATCTTCGGGCGGGAATCATGGTCCTTTGAATGTGGACGTACCTGGCCATGTTGGGTCATCCTCCGTGTGTGCCACGGGCCGGGAGGAGCGTGTGTGTCTTGGGCCGCTGGATAGGGCTGTGCAGGAGCACTCTCCTGGGCTTGATAATATTCCTTCGTCGCAACAAGCAAGAAATGATTTTGATAATCTGATCTCTGGTATGGTTGAGGAAATTCACACGTGTCAGATTTGTTTGGCAAAGGGGCATTTTTCTTCTGCTTGCACATCAAAACTCAGGTGTCTCTCTTGCTACCGTGTGGGGTATGCTAAAAAAGATTGCAACAAATTTGCTCGGATATTGGGTTGGGTTTGGCAACGAAAACCCGCTAACGTTGCAACTTCCGAGGTATCCAGCAAGAATATCTCTTTGACATCGCATTTACCAATCTTGGACCTCCCTTGCACTTCCACATTTACTCCCTCGTCCAGTCCAATCAGCCCTGGACCCAAGACTCCCTCGTATCCGCCGTCTACTACACCTCCTCCGCCGCTCCACTCACTGTCGGCGTCGCCGGAGCGTGAGTGCTCTGCCCCCATGGCCAACTTCCATCTGGATCCTCTGCTTTATGTCCCGGCTGGCCTCCACATTGTTGACGGTGGTGAAGATCGGGTGTCGCGCACCTTTGTGACGCCACATACCCCAAATTGTACGCCGCCATGAAGAGTTTTTGCTTGCAGAGGTAATGCCGATCCCTCTGCCTGATCAGATAGGTGCTGCTAGGGAAGAGGTTGTGCAGTGGCTACATGCGCATGGTGTTCTAGTCAGGTCGGCGCAGCCCTGGATTCATTCTGTAGGTCTTTTTGAGCTTCGTGATGCTGCTGTTCGCTTCCATTTGCTCCAACTGCCGACGCAACCGCTGGGCAATGATCGGTTCGTTCGCTTCATGAAGCATGATGAGGGGGAGTCTTTTAGGGGCGCCCAAGGTTTCCGTCAAGGTTTAATAATGTTCTTGGGCATCCCTTTGGATCTTTACAATACTGACTGTATCAGGGCTGCTGTGAACACGTTTGGCAAGTTTCACCACTGGATTAGTGATGATCCATACCTGGTTCGATCTCTAGTTTTTGCTTCTTTCCCTGAAGATGTCCTTGTGCCCCGTGATGTTGTCTTCATGGACTATGCGGCCTGTGGTGGCGCGCGGGTTTCTTGGACGGCTCCTCTGTATATCCTGGGGGCGAATTTTACTGAACAGATGCCGCAGGATGAGGATTGGATGCCCATCAATGGCAATCCACATCCGGTGCCTGGGGTTCAGTTCCCGGAACTGTCGCCCTTCATTTTGCCTCCGTATCCAGCCTTGGGATGGAATGACATCCCTCATCCTCCTCCGGAGCCTGCTGTGAATGTTGTGGAAGACAACAACTGGGGTTGGAACGAGCCAGTGGACCAGCCTGTGCCGCAAGATCAGGGATCTATGGTGATGGATGTCTCTGCTCAGTGCAGTTCTGATGTTGTCCAGCAGGATCATGTCATACCTGTTATTTCTTCTGATGAGGAGCTGCCTGAAGTTGATAATTTTCCTTTGGCTGATGATGTTAATGATGTTAGAAACTGGGCTATTGTGCTCTACCAGCCTCCTATGATTGTGCCTGAAGTGGAACTACCTGCTGCTGTTCCTTTCGGGCCTCCTTTGCCTCCTGAGATGGTGTGGAGAAGGTCTTTTGAGAATCTTCTGCAGGCTCCTGTTGTTTACAATGTTCCTAAACCTGTTGCTTTGCTACCTTTTGAGCATGTGGTCTTATCTAAGAGGAGTTGGGACTTGGCCTTCGGTGAAGTTGATTTGCCTATGCTAACTTGGAAGGAGCAAGCGCCAGTTAGTCCAGTGGCTAGGGCTTTGTTCCCTGAAGATGTCGCTGACATTCAGCCTGCTGCAGCACCCCAGAAAGCTAGGAGGCCTCGCAAGACGTTGGCGCCCACTCCCATTGTTGAAACTTCTGTTCGAAGATGCACCAGAAGCTCGGCCCAACGTGATGGTTTCAAGCCCACCTTCCAGGAGCTTTCTCTGCAGCCCAAAAAGGAGGAAGCCCAGAGCAAAGCCCTTTACTGCTGAGATGCCTAATGACCCAGCCCAAGAGGAGATCCCACCAGCTACACCTGTTGCTCGCTTTGCAAGAAATTGGCAGGGAACTGGAGATTGATGCTCAACTCCTATCTTTGGATGCTCTTATGGCGAATCCACCTCATGCTGCTGCCATTAATGCAAATGATTAGTGTTTTCCTTTGGTATTGGGTCTGGCAAGCTTCTAAATTTGCCCTGTTGCTGTTATTTTATTGGTCACCTTATTATGCAAACTTTATTGTAATATTGCTGGGTCAGACTGTTATGCGCTATTTTGTTCATATGGCATTGTGTGCTGTATGATTTCTGGACCTTATCAATGGTTGTTTTAATGAGTAATCTCTGTAGAAACTGGAATGTATTGTGCTGGAATGTTAGAGGTTTAAATTCAGAAGCTAGGCAGAGAGCAGTTAGGCAAAAAATCGATGAAAGTCGGTGTCTTTGTTGCTGTTTACTGAAACCAAATGTTCTTCTTTTGACTCTAGGTCAATTAAGAGTTTCTGTCCCAAGAGATTTGACAGCTTTACTTGCTCTCCTGCAATGGGAGCCTCTGGGGGAATTATTGTTGTCTGGAATTCCTCTGTTTTTATTGGATCTTTAATCGAAATTCAGCAGTTTGTTGTAGTTGTTGAATTTGTGTCCAGACAAAACAATGAAAAATGGACTCTGGTGGCTGTATATGGTCCTTGTCAGGGTGAAGCTAGAGACACTTTTGTCTCTTGGCTTTACAACCTCAATATTCCTGTTGATGAGAATTGACTGCTTTTAGGGGATTTTAATTTCATTAGGTCCATAGATAACAGGAATTTACCCGAGGGACCTGAATGATATGTTCATCTTCAATGAGATTATTGGGCATTTGGGACTCCGGAGTTGCCCATCAAGGGAAGAGCCTTCACTTGGTCTAATATGCAAGATAGCCCACTCCTGGAGCAACTAGACTGGTTTTTTACATCAGTAGACTGGATAACTGTATGTCCTATGACTGAAGTGCTCCCCCTGGCTAGGACTGCTTCTCACCATGTCCCCTGTGTTGTCAGAATCAAAACATCTATTCCTAAGTCAAATCTTTTTAGGTGTGAAAACTATTGGTTGGAATTGGAAGGTTTCATGGATTGTGTGACTAAGTCTTGGAATATCCCTTCTAGGAAGGGGCACATAACTGCTAAAATTGCTGATAAGTTCAAGTATCTTAGAATGTGCCTTAAAAGGTGGCAAATGAATGTCTCAAAGTTGAAGCTCCTCATTGCTAAATGCAATCATGTTATTTTGCTGCTGGATGACTTGGAAGAGTGGAGCCCCCTATTTATTCAGGAGTTTAATTTCAGGAAAACTGTCAAAGTGCACCTGGAGAAATTGCTTCATTTGTAGTTCCTTTACTGGAAGAAGAGGCGTACTGTCAGATATATTAAGGTGGGAGGGGAAAATACAAAGTTTTTCCATGCCATGGCCACTGAAAGGCACAGAAGGAATTCTATTGCTAGCCTCAAATTACCTGATGGTACTGTAGTCAATGATCATGCTCAAATGGAGGGAATCATCTGGAATTGTTTTAAAAACAGAATGGGCACATCAAGAGGCATTGTCATGGGCTTTGACCTATCTGCTCTCATCAACCCTATGGCTGGCCTTGACATTCTCACCAAGCCTTTTGAAAAAGAGGAAATGGACAAGGTGGTTCAGGACATGCCTGTTGATAAAGCTCCAGGCCCTGATGGTTTCAATGGCCTTTTCTTCAAAAAGTGCTGGCATCTAATTTCCAAGAAATGTTATGAGCCAGGAATTCTATGAGGGTACTGCTATCCTAGATAACATTAATGATTCTTACATTACTCTTGTCCCTAAAAAGCTTTCTCCTGAAGAGGTTGGAGATTATAGGCCTATCTCCCTAACTAGTATGGGCCTGGAATTTCTCTCTAAAATGACAGCAAATAGGTTTCAAGAGTTAATTTTACAGTGCGTCCACAAGAATCAATATGGTTTTATTAAGAGCAAAACAATTCATGATTGTATTGGCTGGACTTTTGAATATTTGCACTAGTGCCATCAATCTAAAAGGCCAATTGTAATCCTTAAGTTGGACTTTGAAAAGGCTTTTGACTCTTTGGAACATGAAGCTCTTTTTCAGATTCTGAGGCACAAAGGATTTAATGAGAAATGGATTCTCTAGATGAAGCAGCTGCTAGGCACTTGTACTTCTTTAGTTCTTCTTAATGGAGTTCCTGGCAGAAAATTTATTTGTAAAAAAGGAGTCAGGCAGGGCGATCTTGTTTCTCCTTTACTCTTTGTTATTGCTGCTGACCTTCTACAATCTGTCATTAATGACATGTTCAGAAGAGGAATCCTTCATCTGCCTATCCCTTGTCATGACCAGGATTACCCTATGATCCAGTATGCTGATGATACTCTAATCATCTTACTTGCTGACAGGATTCAGATCTTGGCTTTGAAATATATGCTCCAAGTGTTTGCTCAGTCCACTGGCCTGGATGTCAATTATCACAAATCTTTCCTCATCCCCATAAATGTGGAACCTATTATGATGAATGATCTCGCTGTTGCTTTTGGTTGCCAGATAGGAAAGATGCCTTTCACCTATCTTGGCCTGCCAGTGGGAACCACAAGGCCCAAAATAGTGGATTTTATGCCTCTGGTGGACTGCATGGAAAGAAGAATGACTGCTAGTTCTTATTTTCCTAATCAAGCAGAGAGGCTTCAATTCCTGAACTCTACTCTATCTTTAATGCCAATCTTCTTCATGTGCAGCTTGGCTGTTCCAGCTAGTATCCTCAAGCAGTTGGAGAGAATTCAGAGGCAGTGCTTGTGGAGAAAGAATAGAGATGAACCTGCCCCTCCCTTGGAGCTTGGGAGCTTATTTGTAGGCAAAAAAACAGGGGGGGTCTTGGTATTCTAAATCTGGGGGTACAAATGTTGCTTTGCTACTCAAACATGCTAGTAATTTCCTGAATAAAAAAGATATTCCCTGGGTCTCTCTCATTTGGAATTCTTACTACCATGAAAGAGTGCCTCAAGGAACATCTGCATGTGGGTCTTTCTGGTGGAAGGATATTTGCAAGGTTATGATCAGTTTCAGAGAGCTCTCTTGGGTTTTGGTTAATGATGGTGATACTGCTCTGTTCTGGTCAGATAGCTGGAATATTGGTGATGAGGTCTCTCCTCTCTAATCAAGATTTCCTAGGCTATTTTCTTATGTTAAAGACCCATGGATTACAGTCAAGGAATTCTTCAGTTCTCAAGATATTGTTCAGCATTTTCATCTCCCCCTGTCTGCACAGGCTTTTGGAGAGTTGGGCTTGATTCAATCTATGATGGGTTCTCATAGCAGAGTATCTAGCTCTAAGGATGTGTGGTTTTGGCAGAATTCTTCAAAGCAGTTTAGAACCAAGATGTTTTACTCCCACACATTTCTGTCTGAAGCCTTTAACCCTCTGCTATCTTGGATTTGGAAATCTTCCTGTACTCTCAAGATTAAAGTTTTTGCTTGGATGCTTATCATGGACAGGCTGAATACTAAATATATGGTAGAACGAAGGCATTGGCACATGGAGGATGGAGTGCAATGCAGGCTATGCCCCCTGCAGGTTCGAGAAACCAGGGATCATCTCTTCTTCAACTGCAATTTCAGTGTTCGTGTCTGGAATTATCTACAAATTGATTGGCCTGCTGGGCACTCTATGTTTGATGTGGTTATTCAGGCTAGGAATGATTTTCACAAGCCATTTTTCTCTGAAGTGGTGTTCACTGCATGTTGGAACATATGGATCATTCTAAATGCCAAGGTTTTCAGAAATGAGAGGGCTAGTTTCTATAAATGGCGTGCTGCCTTTAGACATGATATCTCCGTGTTGCAATACAGGATTAAGTCTGCCTACAAGGATGACCTTCTCAAGTGGACCTCCTTCCTTCCCCCTTAAGGCTTAGTGTAGTAAGGCTTATCTGCCTCCCTTCCCTCCTTTTAGTTTAGTCTCTCTCTGTAGATTACCCCTTGTAATCACCCTTTGTATCTTGTTACATGGTTATAATAAAGGTTCTGATTTGCTGTGGGGGTTTTTGACCCACAGTTCCCAGTAAAAAAACACATTTATTCAACCAACAGATGAAATATACTACTGATTGTACATTGGAAACAACAGCAGCAACAACCAGGGCTGGGGGTGCAACAGAAGCAGTAAGCAGGCCAGAAGAGTGAAGACACAGCTCTCTCTTCCAAACCAAATATCAGCCATCATTACAAAAGGGCTACCAAAAAAGAACAAGTGTATGCATCAAACTAAATAAAGATCCTACTACACCAAGTGTATGCATCTAACTAACTGGCTTAGTTAGATGTTACTATTTATTAAGATGTGGAGATTGGCTGACGGCTTGAACTAGATGGGTGCCTGACGGGGGAAACTCCAGCCAGTAGGTCGAAGTCTGATACTTGCGACCCTCTCTCCTACTTTGGGCTGCAGAGCGTGGCGGCACATATTAGGGTATGGTGCATGCAGAGATGCATGGTACGCTGTGTACACACAGTTTTGCCTGATGAACGAAACCGCGCTGCCATCATGATCCTTGTTGTAGGTTATCTCCTGGTTAATCGGATAATTCAGTCTGACAAATAGAGAGCATGTACCAAGGCTACTTACCAGCCTCCAGTCAAAAATTCCTGAAGGCCCAGAGAAGCTGGGATCCTGCTCAAAGACCTTGCAGTGACTGTGATTGTATTCCACGAAAGAACATGTCCGGTACATGCGAATGATCATCAATCTTTTGCCGTTATCTAATCGAGCCAGGAACCACCTGCAACTGCCATGCCACTTTTCTTTGAAAGGTTCTGGGATTAGGAAGGGTAGGGACACCAGGTGGCCTACAACATCATATCAAGTTGGAGTCAAATAAAAAAGGGCTCTTGATTTAGTCAATCTTAAGAACAACATGTTATGAGCATGAATATTTTTTCAGTAAATGTTGACAGTAATATAAGCAAGCCATCATGATATCATAGGAAAGTAACATACTGCTGTAACAGCCGTTTGTAGCGATGACTGGAGTAGGCCAGCAATACGTCCAGCCATAGAAAGAGTCGACAGCGTAAATGAAGCCCTTGTGTTCAATGACATCAGATAACCATGGAGGATGTATGATCCTGCGATGGATGTGCAGATTTATCCACTTACCGCAGTGACCTGTTAGATAGGCGAGACCGCGGTTGAAGAATGCAATTAGCCTGAAATTTTTATAATCACAGATCTTGTGGGCACTTGGCAGATTACAACGTTGAGCAAATCAAACTTAGTATCATGTTGGCTACTGTAAGATTCCGAGTATTCTGGGCCGCGGTGCCAAAGCAGTGCACTACTAATCAAAGGAAGGGGGATCAATCGCCGGGAGTAGACCTCCATGAGCATCCAGCTGCCGCGACCGTCGACGAGCACCATCCAAGACGTGTTCATGCCGACCCAGTACATACCGTTAATGTAGCTGAGGCTGGTGGGGATCGGATCGGAGTGAAGGGGGTTGATGCTCGCCACCCTAGGATCGTTATGCTGCGTGACACACCGTTTCTGAAGATCAGGCGGCATCAGCAAGCAATGAGCTGGCTTAAAAAGCTCCGGCCTGAGGGCTTCGAGTAAACGGTATAGCCCCGACGAGCACGCGGCGAGCGGCATGGTACTGACATTGTCCACATGCGAAACAATGAGCTTGATTACCTCTGTGGGGAGCGAATTCCAGCCACTCTTTCGGTGGACGCTGCTTGGTTCTGCCATTGTTAGTTCTTGGGTTTCGAACGAGGGGGGAGGCACCTTAGCGGGGATGGAAGCTTGGACGAGATTATGTGCGGACAAAGATGGAGAAGCGAAGATGTGTTGCGGGAAGTGGACAGGTGATGATGACTACAGCACGCCGCTTGACTTACGAGACACATACCAGAAGCATAGGGTCATATCGATGCCAGACAACTTGCTTGAGTGATCACAGTACTGGTACTCCCTACAGTACCAACTACAGTACTATGGCCTAGGTTGCTAGAGTAGAGTAGTAGAGTAGGACTGTGCTCTACTACTAGCACCGGAGGAGTAGTATATTCTAATTTAAAATAGTTACAAACTTCAATGCCCGATCGTGGAACGACTACGAACCATGCTCAAAGACCGTGTCTATGTGGTTTTTGGACTTATATGCAAAAAAATAGCAAGATGACTGTGCATTGCACGGCACACCGTCATCACCAACTCGGTTTTTTCTCTACTCCTACTCCTATAAAAGACTCAGTTGGTGATGATGGAGGCGGGGAGGCGTGTTCAGCCGGGCATGCAGCGGACAGCGTAGCACTATTCAATTTGTTATAGAAAAAGAAGAGTAGTAGAGATAGAGACATAGGGAGGAGCACGAGGTTGTGGGAGACAAGGATCAACGAGGCAAGTCCTTATCTGTAAATGTGGAGAGGTGCGGTATCTTTTGTAAAATTGTCATAGTTGGCTTTCTATCCGTCAGATATAGATTGGACGGTCTATATTACAAGATGGCAGGCATACCATCATCACCAACTCGGTTTTCTATAAGTGTAGATACATATAGATATAGATCGATAGAGACTAGGGACTACTAGTAAGGACACCATCTACTGCTTCGTGTGCTACTCCTGCGCTCCATTCGGCGGCCGCAACGTCCCCTATAGCCACTCCCTCCTGCGCTCCATTCGGCGGGCGCTGTTGAAATCTGGGGAGCGCACTCTCGCGACTGCTGGCAGCCACGACTTCACCGACGATGACTTCTTCCCCGACCTCAGCAACCTCTTCCTCAACGACATGGGCGACAACCTCAACGCCAACGGTGCTGCTCCCGTTGCACCGTATGTGTTTCTATCCTTCCTGTTTCGAAATCGTGGTAGAATTCATGTTTCTACTCTGTATCCTACTACTATGCTAGTCCACATTATTAGTTTCATCTCCGTTATAGCCGTCATGATTTATTTTGTGCTTATTCGGATTAAATCTCGTAGTAACTTGCTCATATATTCAACTGGAGCAACGTCCCCTACAGCCACTCCCGTTTCATGGATGGCTTGGTCGATGCCTCCAAGGAGCCCTTCGTCCACTGCTATGAGTGCCCGGTGCCGATAACGTATATAGGAGGTAGAGGGAGGACAGCGGCATGACTATCCTGAAAGACCAACGCATTGCGGAGGGGACAGGGGGCCACTGGCTGGCTGCTTTTAGCGTGGCTGGACTGCAAGAAAGATTGCAGAACAGTTCATGCACTCCTATTTCTCCCCGTTTGAGGAGAGTCTACAGAGAAGATCTGGGGCAGAGGATGGAGGAGGACGTGATTGCAGAGATGATTGGCTAGGAGACGTTGTTGCTCCCCTTGGCAGGAGGGTCGGAGGATCGACGAAGGAGGTGTGTAATCTCTTGACCTTGGGTCGATGCTACAACATTGTCGACAGCTTAAGCCAGGTTTCTGCAGATTTCGTCGTCCTCTGTGCTGCCCATTCTTAATTTATTCTCTAAATATCATGACATGGCTTTCTGTATTGTTCATCTTCCATGTTAACTCAGGCTTTTGCTTGCATTCTATCGAGCCTAATCTCCAGCATCAACTTAAGATGGTACTATCTATACTCGGTTCATGTATCATCTAAGTTACATGCCAACAATTGGGACCTTCCACCCCAAACATCTCCTACATTAACTGAAATGTATATGCATTTTTTGTGGATCCTGATTTAATGTAGATGAACTGTGTTAATGTGGAAGTCTAATCAATTTTTTTAAGAACTTCAATTGTAGTTCCATGGTTCAGTTGTATTTATTTTCTACAGTTTTAATTAAGGTATACATATTTTAATATTATCGCCGTCAATCGATTATTGTACCATCAAGGTAAGGAGCTATTATAGATTCTTCAATATTTATCCTACCTAACTTCAGTGCGATTTTATTCAGACGCATGTGCACAAGTAACAGATGTCAATCATTGACAAATCTGGCATTTCATAAGTTTCTACATTGGAGTGCTCGACATGTGCGTAAAGATTGACTATACCGGAGTGTGGGATCCCTACTGAAGTTTCTAATTATGAATGATTTGCAACATGACCGTCACAGGGTGCATCGTCAGTTACGGATGTTTCCAATCTTTTGTACAGTAGCATCGAATTCATGGTCAAAGGCCAGCCAAGGGCACTACCAACAGTGGCACTGATCCATCGATGCACTTCCTTGAACGTGATTCTCCACTAATTTTTCCTTTACTGCATCCGTTTTTCCTTTTATTCTTTGAACAAAAGGATCAAGCCATGCAAACATGCAAATTAGTTACATAAGTCAATCATGGCCAAGCTGTGTTAGGAAAAAACTCCAAATGATTGTTCTAATTCCACGCCAAAGTCTCTTATGGTCACTGCCTACATGTGCTCGCCCCCTAAACAATTAGTGGAGCACCATTGTGAAGTCGGCTAAGTAGGAAGGTAATGTGGTTGTTGTCACCTTGCAAGTACTGCAGCTAAGAAAGATGGGAGAGAAAAATGCCAGTGGAGAACACTTAAAGTTGGAGGTGCACGAATCTGTGAGTATTTTTATATACTTAGTTGATACACTTACAAATAAATTCTTTTAAGGAGGATTGAATATTAAAATCATTTCCTGATGAGCTCTTCCGCATGTGCTCCTAGATTTCTAGCTTGATTCATCATCATATAATTGAAGGGCTCCATCGATGATACTGCCTTTCTTTCTCTTAATAACCCAGGTGGACTGATCGGGTGCGCAGTATCTTCATAGGTTTGTAGCACAATATATCTAGCGTCTTTGATTGTCAAAGCATTACCAGATGACACGCATATCCCGTCACTGTTAGACACACCTTCCTCCAGAGAAGATTGCTTCATGGTCTCAATGCTGACAGGAAGAAAGTAGTCCAGGCTAACTGCTCATACACCCCAACAGCGGTAGTCTAGCCATCTTTCCGCAAGTTCTTCATCTGATTTTTTCTTTTAAGTTATGCATTTCACATGTAAAGATCAATAAAACGGAAGCAACTTCACATAATATTCATATCAGCAGTGCATAGTTCTAGATCGCTTTCTTTTTCTGTCCGTATTGAATATAGATGTTCTTGTGGTCAATAAATAAGTTTGAACGTACAGTAAGACTCATACACATTTGAAATTCTTATGTCCAATAGAGATGAAAAAAGGTAAACACATCTTCCCTTCTATCAGGTAAGACTGAATTTCTTTCCCTGCCTTGGATATCCCATTATTTCACAAAGTAATAAGAACCTTGAGGTATCATTGGTGCTATATATGATACAAGAAAGAGTTTGTGTTCCATATATACATTTAGTTATCCGTATCAAAGAGATTATTTTGCACAAAAGGATAGTGCAGCGGCTATACCTTTGTAGACTCCGTATCAAGTCTATTCTAACTTGAGTACCTATAAGCCACCAGAGATATTAATTTGTTGTGCATGTTTGTTATCGATTTGTGTATGCTAATTGACCAAATTTCCCTGTCCATTAAAGAAAAAAAATATCAAAGCAATCTACTAGACATCTATCTATAGGTCCCTATTTTATGATTTTACTATACATCGATGCTAAATAAGATTCATATACGCTAACCGATCAAATTTCCGAAACAATTTTGTTTATCTATATAATCTTAAAACTATATCATTTATTAATATTATGAGGGCAGAGTACATGTCCTAAAGATATAATATAACTAAACTGCTTTGCGAATAACCAACACTCGCACATTATTATGATTTTTTTCCACTCACAACCTTATTTTCTTATGTGTTCCCGTTATCATGTTCCTTTCGAATACTTCTGGTTAAAAGTGACAAATATTTTTGGAATGAAATTTTGGCACAATTACTTTACAATTGTATATATGTCTAGCCCGTGCAAGCGCACGGGTTGACGACTAGTACCTATACTAATTCCTGACTCCCAAGAAATTCCCACGTTAATTAGATTTTATGAGCCGTTAATATGGTGGGCCCGAATTATTATGGTTGAGATCAAACTAGAAAATCCTAGGAAAAAACAATCTATCTCACACGGTTGAAATAGACAGAAGAAAAAAACTTCAAATAGAAGTACACAATGAAACAGAACTCCTAGCACAATCTATGTCTTTCACGATTGTTGAAATAGAAGAAAAAAAATCTCTCGTATCAATCTCAATCTGTCTAGACTCTAGACTATAGAGCTCTACGTACAACCTACCGAAAGCCCACAATCGTTTCTGGTCGTGAAAACAGAATCCACCAAAGGCACGATACTACTACTACGTTTTCAACTTTCCTAATTAAAGCAATCTATATAGCTAATTTTTTTAAACCAATACTTCATGGTTTGTTGTTCTTATTACTCCAGGCTATGTAAATCACGATCTAGAAATTCCAACGTCGTGACGTACAGTGCAGGGAATAAGTTATCCAGTAGCAATCAAATCCCTACTTCTTTGGGCATAACCTCTCTGTGTGATCTTAGGCATCTTCTCTCCCGATTATGGCCGGCTTGGCTTCAGCCCCCTGGTGCCTGCTGGCGGCTGTCGCCAAGTGGTACCTCTGCAGCCATGGACTTGCTGTTGCGCTGATGATATGGCTAGTCATCGAACACATGGATGCAGTGCGCGCCGTCGCAGAAAGCTGCAGTTGATCTCCATTGTCCTTTTTCTCACAATCTTAACGGCCAGTGCCATAAGATTAAGACCGGCATGATGAGTCGCCTACGTGTTGACTGAGTGCCACGACATCAACGAGACAATGAGCATCCCCGTCAAGGTTGGAGATCCAGATCACTCATGGCGCCTATCGTCTAGGTTAGAAGATCAACTTGCATGTGTCGTTGTGGGTTCCGTACGTCAGTGATATATATAGGAGCTGTGATGATCAGTCTTGAGAGAAATCCCAAAAGCAATTGCATGTGCAGCCCTGTGCTATATATTCTCAGTGGAGAAAGAAAAGTACTTTCAGAATTGAGTTTAGTCAGAGAGTGTTACCCAGGATGGCTGCTCAAGATGGCACGACATGTTTCGGTTCTGATGTTAATTTTTCTGAATTAAAACGAGGAGTTTTCTGTCAATATTCTTCTTTTCATGTTGTCTCTTTAAGGTAATTTGTGTAGTCTTCTGTTTGTTGATCTGGTATGCGGATGTTTTAGTTTCGGTTCATGAGTTCTCATGTTAACATTCTTCATTTAATACGTTTGGGATACAACATTAATCACTTTGTTGTAACATGTGGTTTCTAATCCATGTTTATGTCATGATTGTGTGTCTTCTCCATCAGGTCCTGCAGATAAACACATAAATCCACCCAAACCATGCACCATTGGTGAGCTCATCTTTGACAATTCCTGCAAGCAAGAAAATCGTCATTGTAGTAGAGGTCGAACTTCCCAAGCATTTTAGCTGTCTGACGTTACTGCACTAACGCATCAATCTGGTGTTCTTCGACATCACATGCACCATATATCATGTATGCAACACTTTTCATAGTTCAATTTCTATCCGTTACGTCGAATGTAATGTGTTCTTTTTCCTATATGTTTGTCTTCTCCATAATGAGGTCTCACATGTCCGTTTGATCTATATTTATTCACATTTTCCTTCCGGTATGCATGGTTTGCGGGACAACATGGCAACTAATGATCTACCTTTGAAAGTTTGACAGACTTACCAGCGTCAATGAATAAATTACCGACACATAATTAGCAGTTTTGCATTAGATGCTGCTAAGCATACGACGATGTTCGACTTCGTCGTTGAGGGGCAGGCCGTGTTAATGTTGTTATTCTCCTATTGGTTCTTAATTACCATTACAACCAGTAGTTAAGACTACACCCATATGTTTTACTAATCCATGTCTTTCCAATATCTCCTTTATTTCTAGCATCTCCTATATGTCAGCATATATGTGTGTTGGAGCACACATAGCTTTATCTTGGGCTATGTTGTCAAGGATGGTGAAGATAGATGCTTGATATAGGCACATGTTCGTATTTAGTGTTAGATAGTGGAATCAATATTCTGTTCGTTTGTAAGTCTGATTTGTCTCTGTACTTCATAAATAATTGTAAGTAGAAGCATTTCCCTTCTTGGAACTGGTGTGCAAAATGTAGGTCTCTTCAGGGTTTTAATTTTCACTCATATTATGTAGTGCTTCAAAACCCATGCTGGGATAAGCCCTCTCCCCTGACGAAGCAACAAAGTGCATTTCTTTAACTCAGAACAAAGAGCTATTATACAAACGGGAAAATATAGAACACTCATTCCACCATTTGTTTCGTAACAATGCAGAATATTGTCATGTAGTCCGTACGTAAATATCAAAGTAAATTCGTCACATAAGATCATCATCTATGTACCACATCAATACTATGTATGAGTCCAAAATAATTCTATACATATTCTAATATGTTGTTCAAGTACGTTTAATGCAAATCTGCTATATGTAAGGTTCTATGATGTTAAACAAAGCTCTTGAAGTTATGGCTTCTATGATGTTCAGCAAAGCTCTTTAATAAGTAGGAGTATTTCTTTAATTGAAACTTAGTTTCTATATCGTTGCTTGGTTTTTTAACACATTTCAAAATTTTCCCCTCTCAGTTAATTTCAACGATATATGAAGTGTGAAGCATAAAGTATATGAGAATGTTCTTTTTTTGTTTTTCCCAAGAATGAAATTGTGTATAGGGGTAACAGATTTACCATTAAGGAAATATAAGATTTGTGTAGTATGTTGTAGTTAATACAATTTAATATTTTCAGAGAGAACTATAATTGGCAACCATGCTATTATTCTGACATAGTTATATGTATAAGATTCAAGACTTTACACATATGAATAGTCTTAGCAAGTAAGCACTATATTTGGCGACTACACAGATTACCAGAATAAGGGGTATTTTTGTAAGATCTTCATATAGACATAGGATGCTTGAGCTCATTGCAACGAAACATACTAATTTCAGGTGTCATTGTACTAATTATAGTGGTTCCACCTTACTAACTCATTTGCAGAAATGTACTCACCCTTCAATCCCCATGTTTCAAATTCTGTAGGTTTTATTAGATGGCAGGTCCCAGTGTAACTGTACACAGCTGTGTATGTTAATACTATAGACAACAATGTAATATTTAGAACATAGACCGTGCGAATGCATGGGTTGACGACTAGTGTGTACTAATGATGTTACGTGAGATGTAATCTAATGCGTACATCTATTGTATTTTATTTGGATTATAGTTATGATAAAATGTGTTGCTTGTTAAGGTACATTGTGATGCGGCTAATCTGAGAAATGTCTATTGTAATGTGTATTATCGCATACATTAGTTGTTGTTACCGTTTGTTGTCGGATTTCTGTTGGCGGATGGACATGTAGTTGTGGTGGGCGTCCCGGATTGCCTACACAAGTAACTATATATTCCGGTGGCGGGGTGCAAGATATGCCTGCCATTTCAGAGTCTCTATGAGTGGCCCGCATCCAGGCTTCCTACTTCAACATTGCCTGTATGCTTGTGCACAAATTTGGAGTAAGCATCCACTATCTGCTGCCTAGTCTTAAACCCTTTGTAGGAGCTCCCTGGGTAATGGTTGACTTGTTCTTCGCATGTGTCCCATGAACTGTAAGCCCCTAGAACCCTTCATTCGCACACCACATACCACTTCTCCTACCGTGATAGAAGAGCAACAATTCAAGCAGCAATCAATGGAGCATAGTAGACATGTAACATAAGAAAGCATGCATGATCATATATAGGGCATAGTAAGTTTATCATGCCACTATTATTTTGTCATCGTACCACAACATCCAAAAGAGGGTGTGATCGTACCACCGCAAGTTAGCCATCAGCGTGAGGGGTTAGTATATACCACATCATCAAAATATGCAGGCCAGCAATAGCTTTCCAGCCCTAGCTACCACAAAATATAGATCGTCATCATCATCACCATCGAGGATCATGCACGTCGAGATAGGTCTGAAACATATCTAGAATATTTTATTGCTTCATGCAATTATATTATCACTTCTATATACCTTTCTAGTAATTTATATTAATTTTCCAGACTAATTAATTGAGTGCCCAATGCCAGTTCTTATTTTTCTGCTTGTTTTTGGTTTCATAGGGAATCAGTATCTATGGAGGTCCAAATCATTTGCCGGTTTAATACGAATTTTATCTGGGCAATACAAAACCTGTGAGCATTTTGAAGAGATCGAGACGAGCAGTAGGCGGTAGGGCGCACCACCTAGATGTCTGGGCCCACCTGCACCGCCTTACATCCATTACTCTGCCATAGATTCCTATAAATTCTTAAATGATCTTCCATAATTATAGAATTTTTTATCACCACCGCAAGGTCGTGCTTCGCGAACAACCAATCTGAATAGTGTTTTGACACTATTCACATATGATTTTGTCTTTTTTTTTTGCTTCTATTTGTGTAGTTCAAATTAGGAGCTCCATCTTCTTGATTTTGTACATCAACCATTGATGTTTGTCTATAAATTTTTCTCAGAATGGTTGAAGATGTTTTGTACTTTTTAAATTTATCTCGTTTAACGTGAGATCCTGTACTATTCACCCCCAATTGTTGAGGTAGACTTTTTACGGGGTGAGGCTTCCTACGAAGTGGAGTGCTGATCATATAGGGGCGCCACACATGGTTATTCCCTTTGGCCATGTCCACCTTTTGGAAGTCTGGTGGCTCCAAGTTCAGATTACTGTTGGCTGCCCCAGCAAGGACAACGCGATGTTGTTAGGTGGTCCCTCTTGCGTGTTTGGCAGCGCTAAAAACCTCTTGCCTTTGTTCTGGGTCCCACATGGTGACATACATCCTCTTCATTTGTGGTAGCGGGTGTTGCGTCTTGGCAGCTCACTTATGTGCGTGCGGCTATGAGTCACGTGACACTGTTCACATCAAGGTTGTGTGCATGAGTCGCTATCTCTCGATACATTCCCATCCTGGACATACTTGGATACATCATCTTTCTCAAGGCTATGACATATGGAGGTGCCAACTCAACAAATGGAGGCGACAGCACAATGTGACTTTAGTTTTGTGGTATTTTTAGTACCAGATCTCGAGACAGGTTGTACCTGAATGCGGTGATCCGCATCAATTCTATGTAATCGATGGTGTTTGTTGGGATATGATAAATTGTCACTCTATGATGAGATTTTTCATTGAAATAAAGTGAATCTTTTGTGGTTTCTTTTCTGTATAATTAAATAGCTTTGCATGCTCTTTGATCTATCTATTTTCTTTGGTCAAGTTTTATGGGTTTTTATTTAGAGGGAGTGGTGCTTTGTAGTGGGTTCAATCATGCGGTGCTTTAACCCGGTGACAATAGGGGCCATGACAATTATTGTATTGTTGCCACTAAGGATAAAACGATGGGGTTTTGTCATATTGATTGACTTCTTCCTGTCTACATTATGTCATCTTGCTATAGCGATACTCTGTTTCTTGCAAACTTAATACCTTGAGATGCATGTTAGATAGCGGTTTTGCGGTAGAGTATTAGTAGTTGGTGTAGTTGGATTAACGGTCTACTTATCACAGATGTAATGCCTATATAAGATTATGCCATAAATAAAACTAGCGGTGTGACCCGCACATTTGTGTGGCTAGATTTCATACATATTTTTACATATGGTAATTCTTTCGATAAAATAATTGGTCCAACGGTGCATAGATAGCCTGTATCTGAACGAAGATCTTCTTGTCGATTGTCCTTGTCGGTGAATATAATGCGATACTACTTTTTATTGATATAATATAAGGTCCATTTGCTTCTACGCTCTAGAGCATTGTCATATATTGTTTGGTCATTGCATTAGAGGTGGATTTATTTGTATAAAAATGTAATATGGCCAAAACGTTTTATACCATGTCCTCACTCATTGTTAGAAACATTTTCTACTGTGTCATCGCACATTGTTTTATCTTATCCTATCTATGTTTCCTTTGATTTACTTCCATGGTTTTAACACAACTAAGTGTCTTTACATGATTTACATGATTATTGTTGAATCTTTTTGCTGATACCTTTCTCTCTATTGCTCAAACTATAGATTGTTTTCATCACACACATGTGGTTTTTCCTATTTCACCTGGCCTTCTATGGATATTTAATCTTATGACATAGATTCAAGCAACAACATTAGGTACTCATATATGTTATACTATGTTTTTGGGGTATGTTGTAGTTTTAGGATCTTTTAGGATCTCACCTGCACACTACAGAAAAAAACTATAATTACAAATATACATTCATTAATAGTTTTGTAAAAACACCCACCTTTCACTCACTCCTCTAAATAGCCTTATTCCCTCTTATTGCACCCATATTGTTTTTCAATGAATTTTAAATTTGAGCACAACTAAAATGATATTGCATACTTGACATGATTATTATTTAAATATATTGTTGGACATAAAATAGTTTTTATGTTCGGTCGTAAAATAGTAGTGATTTCTTTGTCGGAGCAATCATAGACGTACCGCACTCTAATCGATCCATTGTCTTCGTAGCACCGAGCATGCATGTCTTGCATGTAATTTGGAATCTGGACATATATTTTTATTTTACTTGTATGTACCATTTGACCGGCGGTCTTGATATGACCACAAATTGAAGAATTGACTTCCATGTTTCAACTGATCTAAGCATTAACTAATCATATTTTATTGTACATTTAGGTTTCGGGTTTTGTTTGAATTTCCACATTTTCTAAAGTCCAGCAATTCTAAAACTTCGAAGCATGCTATGGAAATATATTTTTATTCCGTTTTTCATATTTAAAGTAGAGTTAGAAATTTTGTCTAGATACTAAAAAGTAATTATACCAATAATTATGTGATGAGCCTGGGCTCATCTACTTTCTCATCAACCATTCGTAATAATAGTAAAAAAATCTGACTTTCTCCATCGAAGATGCTAGAGTGTGCTAGGAGCATACAAATTCTTATGGTGAAATGACATTAGAATAGCTATAGAGAAATAATAAAACAACATCAAGTCTCCAAACTGTCTTTTTGAGCTCTTTTCCCCTAGAGATTCTCGAATGTTATTTGTCAAAGAAATTTTGATTCTCCTAGAACTCCTGAGCACATTTTCCTAGTTTACTATTCATACTGAGTGCAATGTTGTTGTCCTTGTAATTGTATGCATGGTGATATAGTTGTTTAATTGAAATCCAACATATGCTAACTAAATTTGTATTCTGGAAAAGGATGTACAGAGCAAAGTAACAATTCTCTTTTACACCGGCAGTGATGGCATCACATGCAGGGCAACTCCTATCCGTTCATGTATAGCGTTGAGCAGCTCTAGATTACCGCTCAGTTATGCCTAATGGATTTTATTTAGAACCTTCCACTGAATTAATCGATTAGATTATTTATCCTATATGGAGCAACATGGCATTTGCCTTGTTACTTGGCCATCTAATGTAAAATTATCATCACTCCAAACTCATATGAATCCTAAGAACATAATCTCATGCTCGTAACTGATTTTTTTATCTAGCAAGAGTTCTTTTAAACCTCGATATTGCATAGTGCAAATGAAACGACAAATTCGACATGATATTTTCTTGCATCTACCTTCATATTTGCGTGGATCAATTTTTCTTTTGTCATATCAAACACTAGTAGAAAAATGACCTTATGTTCACCTCATTAGTACAGGTTCAATTACGAACCGGCACTAATGTGAAGGAAATATACTCTAGAGGAAATAATAAAGTTGTTATTTATTTCCTTATTTCATGATAAATGTTTTTTATTCATGCTAGAATTGTATTAACCGGAAACTTAGTACATGTGTGAATACATAGACAAAACCTATAGTCCCTAGTATGCCTCTACTTGACTAGCTCGTTAATCAAAGATGGTTATGTTTCCTAACCATAGACATGTGTTGTCATTTGATGAACAGGATCACATCATTAGGAGGATGATGTCATGGACATGACCCATCCGTTAGCTTAGCATTATGATCGTGTTAGTTTCATTGCTATGGCTTTCTTCATGACTTATACAAGTTCCTCGGACTATGATATTATGCAACTCCCGAATACCGGAGGAACACTTTGTGTGCTACCAAACGTCACAACATAAAAGGGTGATTATAAAGGTGCTCTACAGGTGTCTCTGAAGGTATTTGTTGGATTTGAATAGATCGAGATTAGGATTTGTCACTCCGTGTTTCGGAGAGGTATCTCCGGGCCCTCTCGGTAATACTTATCACTATAAGCCTTGCAAGCATTGTAAATATGAATCCTAAGCATTGTAAATGTTTTGTGACAATACTGGTGCAATTGCCTTGGCAAAGGAATCTAGATTTCACAAGAGAGCAAAGCACATCAAGAGACGCTTCAATTCCATCCGTCATCAAGTGTCGCAAGGGTACATAGAGATTTGCAAGGTACACACGGATCTGAATTTTGCAGACCCGTTGACTAAGCCTCTTCCACGAGCAAAACATGATCAGCACCAAAGCTCCATGGTTGTTATAATCATTAATTTATAATCTAGATTATTGACTCTAGTGCAAGTGGGAGACTGAAGGAAATATGCCCTAGAGGCAATAATAAAGTTATTGTTTATTTCCTTATTTCATGATAAATGTTTATTATTCATGCTAGAATTGTATTAACCGGAAACTTAGTACATATGTGAATACATAGACAAAACCTTTATTCCCTAGTATGCCTCTACTTGACTAGCTTGGTAATCAAAGACATGCGTTGTCATTTGATGAACGACATCACATCATCAGGAGAATGATGTGATGGACATGACCCATCCGTTAGCTTAGCATTATGATCGTGTTAGTTTCATTGCTACTGCTTTCTTCATGACTTATACAAGTTCCTCAGACTATGAAATTATGCAACTCCCGAATACCGGAGGAACACTTTGTGTGCTACCAAACGTCACAACGTAAAAGGGTGATTATAAAGGTGAACTACAGATGTCTCCAAAGGTGTTTGTTGGGTTGGCATAGATAGAGATTAGGATTTGTCACTCCATGTTTCGGAGCGGTATCTTTGGGCCCTCTCGGTAATACTCATCACATAAGCCTTGCAAGCATTGTAACAAATGAGTTAGTTGCGGGATGATGTATTTCGGAACGAGTAAAGATATTTGCCTGTAACGAGATTGAACTAGGTATTGAGATACCGACGATCGAATCTCGGGCAAGCACTAGCAGAAAAAGGGTCAAACGTGCAGCACATTACTGCCGGTTTGTATTAGAGCCGGCACTAATGTATACATTAGTGCCGGTTCGAACGGATTTGCATTAATGCCGGTTCGTGTTGAACCTTTAGTACCGGTTCGTGGCACGAACCGGTACTAAACGGTGGTGGCAGGTGGCGTCGGGCGGGGCCCCACGATCACCTTTAGTACGGTTCGTGGCACGAACCGGTACTAAAGTTAGATTTTAGTACCGGTTCGTGCCACGAACCGGTACTAAAGGGTCTGATCTATAGTGCCGGTTCGTGCCACAAACCGGCACTATAGGGCAATTTTCGCATCCGATGGGAAAATGTAAAACGGCTATAACTTTTGCATACGATGTCGGAAAAAACGTATAATATATCAAAAAATTCAGCACGAAAATCTGCATCCGATGGAGACAGCCTACGGACTATTTGGAATTATTTATAATCCTCAAATTCCAAAAGGAAAAAAAAGATATGGTCAAATAATTTCAGTTTTTTTAAAAACATTTGGTTAAATCTGGTCAAACTACTTATTCAAGAAGTATTAATGTTACTACATAATTATTCAAGAATATTAGTGTTACTAAATAATTATTTCAATTTTTTGAATTTTGGTCAAATCTGGTCAAACTGTGGTCAAGCTATGGTCAAACTTATTCAAGAAATATTAGCGTTACTAAATAAATTACTGTTTTTTAGAATAATAGTTTCAAACTCAAACGGTGAAATCATGATGATTTTTTCAAAACTCGTGGACATAGCTGAAATCGTGAATATTTATGAAATTCATGAACACTTTTACAATTTTTCAGCATTTCCTAAAATCAAGAACATTTTTGAATTCATGAACATTTTATACTAGTTGCAATCAAATTTTAAAATTGTGAACATTTCTTTAAAAAATTTCTTGAATCTACGACCATTTCTAGAATGGATGAACAATGTTTTGGAAAATCGTGGAACAATTTTTGAAATTCATGAACATTCTTTGATTTAACATACATTTTTTGACTTAACAAACATTTTGAAATGCTTGATCATTTTAGAATCAGAAAATATTTCAAGAATGAATAAACTATTTTGTAAGTCATGATCAATTTTTGAACTTTTTAGGATATTTTTCCATTTCATAAACATTTTTTGAATTGCCAATTTTTTTCAATTTCATTAACATTTTTTAATATACGAACTATTTAAAATTAAGAATATTTTTGGATTTCCAATTTTCTTAGAACTGCATTTTTTTGAATAAGCAATTTTTTTTAAAACCGTGAACATTTTTTGAGTCGACAAACATTTTATAGTTTATTAAACATTTTATTTAGAAAATGCTCACATTTTTATTAAATTTGAAACTTTTTTAAAGTCCCAAATTATTCAAAGGAGAAAAAAAGGAAAACAATAAATAAAAAATTTGAAATTTAAAAAACTGGCCGCCTGGAGACGGGCCTGCCCAAACAGGCACGCG